>JARQAD010000004.1:11285000-12560000 GCA_029955455.1 Quercus agrifolia | reverse complement strand
AATCGGCGAGGCAGTACTCAATTGGCCCGCCGTCGTGGAGCGGGCCCGGGCCAGACGAATCGGACTCGGATTCGGGTTCGGTTCCGGTTGGTTCTTCTTGCTCCTTGGGAGGTAGATTGAGCTTTTCGATAACGGATTTGCACTCGTGAGCTAGCTTGGAGTGTTTACGCCACGAAGCGTTTTTGATGATCTTCTCGAGCGCCGGAGATATCACCTGGCTTAGCCGGGAATCGGCTTCCGAAGAAGCCATTCCCGAGTTGAAGATAAAAGCCGGCTCAGCGAGTCAGATCTGTTGCTGAATTAGGAAATGAGAGTGTTTTCTAATTTTTCTTCTTTGTTCTTTTGGGCTATGTGAGTAACGGTGGCGAGTTGACTCAATGAGTCGACCGCGAGTTTGGGCTCCCCGGTTGTGAGTGAATCAGAGAGTCTCATAGAGAGATAGAGTGAACTTAGCTTTGCATCGAGAGAGGGTTTGAGATTTAGATCGAGTTTGGTATTATTTTTTCTTTTCTCTTCAATAAAATGACATAAATGTCCTTTGGTTTCTAAGTCTGGTGGGGGAAATGGTAAGGGTATTATAGACAAAATGGGGTTAATTAGCTGTTGATCGGAGGGGGATCGTGGATTTTAGCTTTGGCCCTTGGGGTGACTTTCTCGTGATTGGGACTGGTGTGTGTTTTTATTCTTGCAAATTCAAATGATTAATTGGGAAAGAGATAATGTGCAAAGCTCGCCAAATTGGAAAACGGGATCTGAATTTTGATCAAATACAGGGGTAATGACTAATGAGTTAGAATTAATTTTTTTTAATACTGGCTTAATTTAGGAGATTTTTTTAGAGCATGTGCAAGTTAAGTTGCAATTTTTTAAACAAATGCTAATAATAAAAACTTTGCAATTGGTCATCAAGATCTCTTTCAATATATACTATTCTAACGAAAGTTTGGCATGAAGGCACTCCACAAGTTTAAAGCTCTTGTGAGGTTGGGAGATAAGGGTCAGGTTCAAGACAACAGGAGAGAGTTTTACACACATATACACTTAGATTAGATTAAAGTAGAATTCTATATTGTATATATAAAAAAATACTATTCTAATTATTATAATAAAATAAAAAATAAAAAAACTATTGTCATTTTTTTAAAAATAATATATAAATTATGAAAAAGAAGGGACAAGGATACATCTCTAAAGCCCAGGAAAAGACTCAATCAGAAAGAGAATAGATGTTAAAAAACCCATCGTCTTGCTTTCAATGGATGACCCAATAAGCTAAGTTGGGAAAGAGATAATGTGCAAGCTTGCCAAGTTAGAAAATGGTATCAAATATTGGGGGTTAATGAGTTAGAATTTTTTTTTTTATAAAAAAAAAGCTTAATTTAGGAGATTTTTAGAGCAGATGCGAGTTAAGTTGCAATTTTTTAAACAAAGGCTAATAATAAAAATTGCAATTGGCGGTGAAGAATTCTTTCAATATGCTATTCCAATTATTAAGAAAATTTTAAAATTATTGTCATTTTTTTTTTCTAGTAAGCAAAAATAATATATAAATCAAGGGAAAAAAAATCAATAAAGCTTGGGAAAAATACCTAAGCAGAGGAAGAGGGGAGTCAGGTGTAATGCAGTGGGGACTTAGGGCTGACCAAGTTGTGAGATGCTCATTATAGGCTTTGTTAATGTCCTATGTTGCAATTTTGGGATTTAGGGAGGTACCTGCAAAAGAATATAGAGGCAAGAAGTGTGAAACTGTGATAGTCCTCTTCTAGTATCTTAAGTAGCATGGAAGGATTAATCAAGAGTTTCTTAATGCCTATAGTGGTCATAGACCCAAGTTTTGAGAGATTGAGAGGTCAAGCTGTAGGTGAGATAGTGGTGATGATGAGAGGGCATTGGATAATGAGGCGGTCAAGTGATTATAAGTGGTGGGAACAAAGCACAAAACTTAGTTCACCCTCGGGCTGTCTCTTATGCAAGGCCTCTTTAGTGGGTAAAGCATCCCAAACAATTTCCCATAAAAGCATTTTTCAATCTCTCGTGAATCTTAGTTTACATGGATGTTTCCAATTCTGTTTGGAAAGGGGGAACCTGCTGGAATTTTATAAGTCTAAATAATAGGCATATTTGACTATGGAATGTGAAATTTAACGAGTTTTTTTTTAAAGAGATTTGAACCATAAATGTCCTCATTGAAAATATTAGGAAATACAAGACACTTGAACTATAAGACTTTTGAATTTTTTTTTATTTTTTATTTTTTATATTATGAAAGACTCTTGACAATTTAGCGGGTGTGTTTAAAAACAAATAGAATGTATGATCCATCTCATATATATATATATATATATATATATATATACACACACTCATTTGTGGGCTTTTTTTATGGTGGGCTTTTTAATAATTAAATGCAAAACAATGAATATGATGGTTTTTATTTGCATTCATTCCACTTTCCATCGTAATGTTGAATGTTGTCCACTCTAAGATTTATAGCTTTTTATTAGTGAAGAAAAAGTCATCATTAACCATAATTTTTAAGAGCTGGAATCATCCATCAAAACTTATATATAGAACTGACAAATGACAATGCGTAAGGTGTGGGCTTATGTTGGGATAACCTTAAACTTGAAGCTTCCTCCTTTGGATTGGGTAAGAAATATCAATAATGTTACTACTGTACACTTTTACACAATACACACACTTTGCATAATTATTTTATATTACAGATTTATCACTATCACATAGTTATACAATTTTTTTTCATTACTCACAAATCACAATTTGTCATGTTAAACAATCGTGATAAAGTGTAATAGATTTGTCACTATCACATAGATACATAATTTTTTTTTCACCATTCACAAATCACAATTTGTCATGTTAAACAATTGTGATAAAGTGTACATGAAAGTATGTAGTACTAGCATTATTGAATAACTCCAATTTTCATCCAGCCATGTTAGTAGAACAACTAAATCTTTAGAAAGTAAACATACTTTTAGCCTTTTAGGTGTTTAGTGATAATAATATTTTTTATGATGTCTAATATATGTGATTCGAGTTTTGCCTCCCCCTACTATTTAATTGTTTTTAAAAAAGAAAGTAATCCTACTCACCCACTTTAGAAAGTAATATTCCTTGTTGACAAACCACCCCCTGCATACCCTATTTAAAAGTTGAATTCATAATCAGACACTGACAAAATGTTCCGTTTAGTAGCATGAATGTTCATTTGTACTGTAGTAATACTTATCACTCTCTTTTTTTTCTTTTCTTTTTCTCTTTCTCTTTCTATTTTTTTTTTTTTTTGCTTTATTATTATTATTTTTTATATAAGATAGAAATTCTACTTTAATCTAATCTAAGTGTATATGTGTGTGAAACTCACTCCTGAATATTTGAACTCTAACCCTTACCCCCGACACTCTTTTTTTCTTTTTCTTTTTCTCTTTCTCTCCCTATTTTTTTTCTTTTTTTTTTAATAAGATAGAAATTCTATTTTAACCTAATCTAAGTGTATATGTGTGAAACTCACTTTTAGAGATTTGAACTCCGACCCTTACCTTCCACACCTTAAAAGCTGAATTCATAATCAAACACTGATAAAATATTTCATTTAGTTGCATGAATGTTCATTTGTACTGAAGTAATACTTATCACTCTTTTTTTTTTCTTTTTCTTTTTCTCTTTCTCTCTCTATTTTTTTTTTTTTTTTTAATATAAGATAGAAATTCTACTCTAACCTAATCTAAGAGTATATGTTTGTGAAATTCACTACTGGAGATTTGAACTTCGGCCCTTACTCTCCACACCCCACAAGCACTTTTACTTATAAAGTGAACATTTTGAGTAGATAAAGGTTGGAGGAAAAACTTTCAATTGATAAACATTGAAAACAGGGAAAATACTTAACCACTAACTATGTGTCATCATATTTCAATTTTAGCTTTAAACTATCAAAAAAAAAAAAAAAAATCCCTGAATATCTCTAAACTATCAATTCAACTTAGTTTTTGAAGTTTTAAAACTTTATTAATATCTTTTGCCATCTTATTGTCAGCATGTGCACAACAATTACTAATGCAATCGATGTTTTTTATATACATGCCCTTATAATATTGACATGACACTTACTAATTTTACGGGTTGTATTTATTATACACAGTTTTACATTTACTTTATTTTTGAACTAAAATTGTGACTTAAAGTTGAACTTAGAAATCGGTTTCAATTAAAAACTGAGGTTTATGTAAAACTATGTGTAACAGCTAATGTGCAACAAGTAATACCCTAATCTTACAAACTCAAAATATACACGTATGTAGCGTGCATATTTTGAACTACATTGTTTTCAAATCACACACACATATAAAATAAAACCAAAGTGGAGATAAAATTCAATTATATTCCAAATTAGATTTTAATTGTGAGCCAATTTATTTTGTGTCATGTGTCCACATACATTTTTTTAATCTTTGTACCAAGTGAGTTGATGAGAGGAAAATACTAAGAATCCAATATTAATGAACTAAAAAGGAAATCATATATCTATTCAACAAAAATCACCACACATTCTATCTTATTAAAAATTAGAATATTAATGATCATAAGTAGTACTAAACTTAGACAAGAATTTTAACATGGATCTAATTACATCTATTTTTTCTAATAATTCGACTAATTATGTCTATATTTTATGATTAAAAAGTGTGTTTATTTTTAAATGCATCCATGCATGTGCATAGATTACAAGCTAGTATTTATTTATTAATAAAAAATTTAATTGTTAAACTCAGTATGCATTTTAAATATATTAATTATGGTTTTACAAGACCATCATATGGCCTAATTTGCTCAATAGCATGTTTTAAATATATTAATTATGGTTTTACATGACCAACATATGGCCTAATTTGCTCAATAACATGATTAGGACATGTGTATAAGAAAACCTTAACCATATTGGTAATCTCACACTCACCATGTGTATGAGAGTATTTCATGCATGAAACATACTGTTTGAATTTTTAAGTCATAAAATAATTAGCATGTTGTGACGATCTGAACGGGACGTCAAATTACAAAGTTCTAACTAGTCTCCAAGAGTACATATTTCTTTAATTCTTTTTCCACCTTAAAGATTGCTCTTGAAGTCATGTTATTTGAATTTTAGAAACAGATGAGAGTATTATATGGATTCATGAAAGAAAAAAATATTGCTGTAAAAGAAATGCTCCAAGATCATGATGCTACAAAGAAATTACTTACATATATAGTGGAGTGCTATTCATTGTGTGGGACAAAGTTATCGTTGTAAAAGAGGTATCCTAGGCTAAGTCCATGACTCCACGGTTTGGTAAATAAACTATTTAACAGGGAGATACTTTGTGCCACATATCACGTTTGTGGAAAAAGCCCCATTCCTCTCTCCTTTTTGTTCAGATAAAATAGTAAAGTTGTACTATTTGCTAATTGCTATATGGTTTTTTAATATATTTATTTATTATTTTATGAGGATAAACGGCAAAGCTAATTGCTATATGGTTAATATTGCATGAGGTTGTGTAAAACTTTTTTTATTATTATTTATTTTTAGAGACAAACACACAAGCGAGAGGAAATGAGTTTTAATACAAAAGTACACCATAACTTCACTCAAGGTTATATAACTTGGTTTGTCTTTACTGTTTTCAATTACAACAATAGCACAGTGTTCTAGCAAGGATGGATGACATTAATTCACATCACGAAGTGGTGATAAAAATTATCTTTGAAATGTCTTAGAAGTTTTGCGTCTCATACAAAAATAAGTAGTAATGAAAATACAACTTTGAATTCATGAGAGATAACATACAATTTTGAATTCCAAAATAAAGAATATAAAGTGAGCCTTGATGTAATAAAAATCAAAGACAAGATGTAGATAGTATCTTGAGAATACCTTCAACCTTCAACTCAATTTTACATGGTGCCCAAGATGTGTGATCTCTCAATCAGTTCTTACTTGCGTTGATTTTTTTTGTTATGAAAAGTCTGTTCAAGAGTTTTTTTTTATTATTATTTTTTTTAAATTTGCATGTACATTTTAACTGCCAAAAATAGTTATTCTATTTAATAACTCTTATAAATGTCCCTATAAAGGCTTTACTTTACAATGCGAGACATTGGTTATTCCGAGTCCAAATCTTCTATACCACCCCATGCTCCACAAATCAAAATAGGCCATTTGGCCATTAATTCCTAATTTTATGCTATTTGTTGTAGGGAATTAACACAAAATTCTCAAACTTGTGAAAAACAAAATAGAGAAAACACATGCCAAAAAAAAAATAATAATCACACGCATAAGACAGTATTTATGTGGTTCGGTGATTTGCTTCCGTCCACGGAATTGCAAGGATTTCACTATTATTAGAAAAAAAATACAAAGTGCGGAAGTACAGTTTTTCTCTCTCTCAAAAACTACTTCAAAAAACCCTAATTATCAAAACAACAGTTTTTATATCTTGCGCAAGCCTATTGGTCCAAGCCTGCACTCCATGGACTAAGCTTCAGAAAATCTCCCATTAAAAACCACGCAACATCATTTCGAGTCGGGTAGTCATCTAAATCAAGCACAACTAAGCTTCACAAATCCCAACACTTGTTTCATTTACACAAAATAAATGGAAAAGGAAAAGCCCCAAAGCATATTCATCCCCACAACCACGATCACCAGCCTCCACCCAACGCCATTGACATGTGACTGCCGATGCTATTAACTCCAGTCACGACCATGGCAACGCCACCAAGTCTAGCCGTCTAGGCAGATCTGAAGCTAATTTGAACATCGACGAACGCTTTTCACAACCTAAGAAAAAAGAAGAAGCAAAAGAAAATAATTTGCAAGCTAAAGTACAACAACATATAGGTAACAGATTAGAAAGAAACAAATCACCTACTGATAAGAAATGCTTGATGGTTTGACAAATTTTCAAGTTGCGGACACCATAGATATTAAAATATTGTAATAGTTACCCACCGATTACAAGAGAAGAAACCCCAACCCAAAGTATTTCTAATATCCAAATTGACAAATTGCTTCCCCAATGGCAACTGGAAGAGACCCCAACCCAAATATGTCTAATATCCAAATTTCATGAAATACAAAAGACATCCAAAACAATTATTAGGAAATGAAAGACACGATGGTTTCAAGAGCTAAAGCTGTAGCAAAATGGATGTGGTGGTGGTGGAATGAATATCTGTTGAGATCTAACAATTGTTGTAGCTGAATTGAAAGTGGAGCCGGCGAGTTAGATTAGGATGTGCTGATGAGGTTGGTGGTGCTGGTGGTGGTGGGATGAATATACGTTGGAATTTTTGTTTTCTATTTATTTTTGGTAAATGAAATAAACAGCATAAAATTAGGAATTAATGGACAGGTGGCCTATTTTGATTTGTGGAGCATAAGGTGCTATAGAGGGTTTGGGATAGAAGATTTTGATTCAGTTGTTCCTCTGCACTCAACAGCCTTGTGCCCAACCTCCCCACACCTGAAGTGTTTGAACACAACTCTAGCACCGTCTTTTGCAGTTTTCCTGGTGCCTTTGGTGCAGCCCTTTAAGCCAGTGTTGTTGGACTCCATTTTACCTTTAATTTCTTGGATGCTTGAACCTAATTCTTCGAAGAATTATGGGATGTGTTGTTGTATATATAGGTATATACAATGATAAGTTCTAATAATGATGTTTGAGTTTGGAGAATTTGGCTTCATAAAGTGAAAATTCAAGTTTTGGAATTTTCTAAGTGAAAATTTGAAATTCAGCATTTTCGATCGGTCAAAACTTTGGCTTGATCGATCGAAAATTGTAAGAAATAATCCTAGAGTCTCTAGATGTCTCGATCACTGTTCAATTCCAAAAATAATCTATTTTTGGAAATAAAATGACCAAAGCAACCCTCGGCCTAAGTACGTGGGTCGCAACCTACATACGCAAGCTAAAGCATGTATACGTAGGCACATTCCTACGTACATAGTTAGGGTTTCAAAAGCATAAGAAATGCAAGTTTTCTGTAATAATGGTTGAGGTTTGGAATGAATCCTACATCATTTGGGGGCCGTTCCAAACCCCATTTTTTCAACTATAAAATGCCTTATATGGTACATTTTCAGCACACACAGAAATCCTACAGGAAAAACCTAAGATTCACTAGAAAATAGTGAATCAAAATGGAGTTTTTCACAAAACATCCTCGAGTCATTTTATTTGATTGTGACATTTTCTGGCCCCAATCCTTTGAGTTTAAGATTACTAATCACTATTTCATTGAATTGTGATAGATTTGATTGAGGGGAACGGTAAAAAATCAAGTCTTGGAGGTTTTGCTTTAAGTTATGCTTTGAAAACTTTCCTTTTTCTTTTCAGCCTTAATCTTTGTTTTAATTTGCTTCTATTGTTTAGTTTACATTTATTTTTGTTTGTTTAGGTTAGTTTAGGTTTTCTTTATGTCTTTAAGCATGCTAGATTGCTAAATTTTACGTTTTTTTTTTTTTTGGCTATATTTTTGTGTTGATTAGGGTTTCTGGGTAAGGATCTGCGTACACATGATCTAGCCTACGCACGCAGGCTGAACTCATGCGTACGCAGACCTGTTCTAGCATTCGTGATGCCTGTGTACACAACGGAAAGTGTCGGAGTCACCACTTAGTTATATGGTCTAGGAACCATGAATAGAACGTTATTTCTTGGAAGGACCTTTGATCTTACTACCAGAGTTTGGGTTCAGAGTTTAGGTACGCTCTTGAAAAGGTGTTAGGCACCCAAGATTGCCCAACCCTAAGGCTGGCTTCCCATCGTTGTGTCCTATGTCTTAACTTTATTAAAAACTATCTAAACACTTGTATTCTAGACTCACACACACACAAACATGCATCTAACAAACAACATGACATCTTTCATCCCAAACAAAACATACTTATCCATCTATCCAAACAAAAGAGAACTAAACACACAAAAGAATACCCTAGCATCCATCTAACACAAATCTTAGCATGCATCTAAACAAGGCAGCAGCCCTAAACATGGCAGCAAACATATCATCATACAAAACATATCAAAACAAAAAGAAACATTAACATATTAGAAACCCTAATCGAACATCTAAGAAGGCTCAACATAAATGCATGATCATTGTTAATGCATGACTTACCCTTCACTCACCTCTCAGCAACACAGCACCTATGGCATCAATGCATGAGCATGTGAATGAATGGCATGTCATCAAAACAAGAAAAAAAAAACTAAACAAACCCTAATTTTAACATGTGATAACAAACAAGCATGTTAACAAGGTGAGCAAATATTTTATGAGGCTTAAAACATGTGAAAAGGAGGCTATACAAACAAACATATGAAGACAGAAACAAAACAAACAAAAATTAGGGTTTTCTAGGTAACGGCATCATGCACACTAGAACAGGTTTATGTACGCATGAGTTCAACCTACATACGCAGGCTAGATCATGCATACGTAGATCCTTACCCAAAAACCCTAATTAACACAGAAAGAGCAATAACCAAAAATGTAAAATCTAACAACCTAGCATGCTTAAAAACATAAGGAAAACCTAAAACTAACCTAAACAAACATATATAAACGTAAACTAAACAAAAGAAACAGATTAAAACGAGAATTAAAGACAGAAAAGAAAAAAGAAAAGTTTAAAAGAGTACCATTTTTTACCATTCTCCTTAGTCAAATCAATCACAATTCAATGAAAAAGTTATTAATAATCTTAAACTCAAAAGATTGGTACCAGAAAAGGTCTCAAATAAATAAAAATGACTTGAGGGTGTTCTGTGGAAAACTCCCTTTTAATTCACTATTTTCTAGTGAATCTTAGGTTTTTCCTATAGGATTTTTGTGTGTTTTGAAAAAGTACCATGTAAGGCTTTTTATAGTTGAAAAGATAGGGTTTGGAGCAGCTCCCAAACGATGTGGGATTCGTTCCAAACCTCAGCCATTATTGCAGAAAACTTGCCTTTCTTATTCTTCTAAAACCCTAGCTGCTTGCGTAGGATCGTGCCTACATACGCATGCAGTGACTCACGTACGCAGGCCACGACCCATGTACGTAGGCTGAGGGTTACTTTGGTCAATTTATTTCCAAAAATAAATTTTTACTCATTAAAAAGGTTATATTTTCCATTTTAACACTCCTCAAGTCAATTTAATATCTGATTGGGCCCTAAACTGGCCTTAGGCCTTAGAGTTCGAGCATCATTAGAGAACGAGGGCCCAAGTTGTAAGCGGTACAAAATGTGGTGTCTACAAATGCCCCTCTTTTGATTCGTAAGTTTCGCTAACGGAATCAAAAGAATAAGAGACAAAACATTTTATTTTGACGTATGGCTCGGGCCTAACCCACGCACACGACATACATCACACATACATGAGGCGGGGTGCAACTTCGAAGAGCTACGTGGGATTCGTATGTCCGAAGTCCCACATTTGTTGCTCGGGAAACAAGCAACAACAGGTTCACTATCCTAGAACCTATTTTGCCACTTGTAAGCAAATTGCGAGTGACTCACTATCCTAGAGTCACTAAAAGAAAAAAAGAAAACAAACAAGGGTGCTATTGCGAGCTAACCCAACAAATAACAAAAGGATATAGTCTCTGTGGTGTCCATCTGGGGCTCTTGCCTTCACTTCTTTCTCTACCTTGTCAGGTGAGGCTCTTGCCTCGAGTTGGCCTTGACCTCTTTCTCTATCACTATCTCTACCTTTTTCTACCGTGCCTGCATGTTCAATTCCTAGAAGATATGTGCACAAGTAGGATCCACTGGGGATGGTGAAAAACTCCCTGAGGAGTGGATGTGCATGGGGAGGAATCTTTTACCTATTGCTTAGAGATGAAAAACTCGCTGAGGATTGGTATGGATGGACTCTCCAAAGAGTAGTATAGATGTGTGATCCACTGGGGAAGAATCTTCTGCTTCCTTACTGGGGATACTTTAAGGAAGAATCTTCTACTTCCTTACTAGGGACTTGCTTTAATGTACTTGGGCCTATTAGGGAGGAATCTTCTGCCTCCTCCATAGGTATGATGCTTGATACACCTGGATCATTGAGGAAGAGTCTTCTACTTCCTCCATGGGGATGACATTTGATACATTTAAGGAAGAATCTTCTGCTTCCTTTACTGGGGATGTTTCGCTTGAGACGCTTGGAGTGTTGAGGAAGAGTCTTTTGCTTCCTTACTGAGTATGGTATTTGACATGCTTAATCTGCTGAAGAAAGGTTCTTGAGATACTTGAACCACCGGGAATAGTCCGTGATGTGCTTGATCCATTAGGGATTATTCTGATGTGCTTAATCTGTTGGGGTTATTCTGATATGCTTAATCCACTGGGGAATTTTTTTTTGTTGATAATTTGTGTTTAGTTGTGGGAACCTTGAGATGCCCCTTCCTTGAAATTTTTTTTAATTTTTTATTGTTCATGACTATATTACACGTAGTTTAGTGGTGAGGCCTAAACTACACGTAGTTTAGCCATCAGGTGTGTTCCTCCCTTTTCATTTCTTCAACGGTTGCCAACCGTTTCTTTTCTTTCTTATTCTTCATTCTCTTCATCTTCCTCACCCCTTCACATTTTTCATAACTCCTCTCTATTTTCTCTCTACAAAAACCTTTCTCTCCCATTTCTTTTCCTCACACCTCCTGACTTTCTCATTCTCTCAAATTCTCTCATTTCCTCATTTTCTCTTCCTCTCATCATCTCCTCTAATGGCACTCAAGGCCAAGAAATCCTTCCACGACCTTGCTATTGATGCCTTCTGTCTCACTCATTGGAGTGGAGCCACGAGGTTGATAGGGCCTCCACATGACATACCAGCTAGAGAATCACATTCCCACGGGTGAATCGATAAATTTTTTAGTTTTTTTCTCATTTTCAAGTTCCTCTCTGATCTTTGGTTCAAATGTGTCTTTTGCTATATAAATGCTTGGGTTTTGCTGCGGGATGGGTTTAGATGAAAACCTGACACCTTAGGTGGGGTAGGAACATGTCTAGGATTGATTTTTGATAATGCTTCTTTGAAAATGTCAAAGATCTGCTTCTGTCTATGTTCTTGCATGCGTGGGCTCGAGCCTACGTACACAGCTTGTATTCATGCGTACGCAACTTTATTTTTGCATACGCAGGTATGTTCTTGAGGCTCTGCGTACGTAGGAATGGACCTGCGTACGCGAGGTCTTGTCTGCATGCATGGGCTTTGATTAGTGTACATAAGACGCCAAGCAGAAGCCCTGCTCTGCCCATTTTTACTCCTTTTCAACCGTTTCACTTCTATATGCAATTTTAACACACATACTTGTCATTTTTGCATCTGATTGTCACTGTATCATTCTTTTCATCTTCATTCTCACATTAAAACACCATATTTCTTGAATCTCTCTTGAATCATGAATCTAATGACATCTTTCTTTTTTGCAGTCATCAACACCTTATGTTGGCAGCGGAAGCACAAATAAGGTGATGGAATGGTTCAACTCACTTGCCCCTAAAACTAGAGGCTATGTTCAAGAGGCAAGCTTTAAACCTATCATCGGTCTCCTTCTAGAGAAGTTTGTGAGTGCTACCTTGGTGCAGTGTCTCATTGAGAGGTGGTGGGACACTACCGACACCTTTCACATCGCCGAGTGGGAGATGACTGTGACTCATTCTCCATTTGATAGGGGCTTACCTCTTTGCCAATGGTGGGCAAATGGTATCTTTGAGGTGGCTAAACCTCTTCTAGGATTTTAGGAAGGCACGGAGGGCCAACTGGGGGCAAGCATGTCTTGCTTAACTTTACTCCACCCTCGACACTCTCAATCGGGGCACTTTACAGCAGCTTGTAAGGCCTTAGAAGCTCCTTAAGGTCAACTCTATTTTCACTCTTTCACTTTCACTTGTAGTTCATAGTCTTGCAAACTGTATGGCCTTGAAAACTTGCATTTGTTATCTTGCATCTGCCATCTTGCAAACTGTTATCTTGAATCCAACCTGTGGTTTGTGCTTCTTTTGTAGCGATGGGTGATTAGGTATGACCTTATAACTCCGGGTACCGACCTAGTTCTGAACAACTTCCACCAAGTAAGGGCCCACCTTGTTGGGTTGACTTCTTATGAGGTAAGTTTAGTAGTTCTAGTTTCTCACGCTTCTTCATGCCTTCTTCTTAGGATGTCTTTCTTCTAACCTCATGTCTTTATAGGTTAACCAGATCCCATGAGCCAGCCAACCCCTTCCTACTTCTCAAGACTTAGAGCCTGCCACTCTCATTGCTTTAGAGATCACCCGACCTTTTGAAGGAGCGGGCTTGAGGGCGCTATACTTGGTGGAGAGGGTGCTGTGAGAGACCGCCAAAATTGGGTGCCTCTAAAAAAATAGACAAATTTTGGAGTTTGCTTTTTAGGGCACCTCTTTTTTGGGTAAGTTGTATGGAGTTGCCACTTATTTTTTATACAAAAAATAAGAAAAACTAAATATAAAAAATACATGACTAAATTGTACCATTCTCATTGATTGAAAAAAAAAAAAAAATTGGTAGACTAAAAATTACATGGCTTTGGGTCCTAGTTACAAACTACCAAATAATTACATGGCTTTTTGTCCTAGTTACAATCTACCAAAAATAAAACAAAGATAAGACCTAGGTCTACTATCCAAAGAAACTAAATTCAGAGGCTAGGTTACGGAATGGGAAGGTGTTAAGCGCCCATTTTGCCTAGACAGAGTCTGGTCTTCTAGACTTTTGTGACCAATATACCTTTTTATGCATGTCATGAATGATATGTTGAACATGTGAGTGAAAAATTAAATTACATAAATTTATTTATGAATGAAGTCTCTTCTTTTATTTAAAAAATTAAGATCTGTTTTGGTTGGTAAAAAAAAATTTGACTTTGATTTGTCAAAATACTAGATCTGTTTTGTAGTATGTAGAAAAAAAGTGTTTTTTGGAGATAAAAATTTAGATTTGTGTTTATTTCACAAAATAAAGTTTTTTTTTTTTTTCAAAATATCAGATCTATTTTTAGGAACTAAAAAAAAATGGTTTTTTATAACAGAAAAAATCGATCTATTTTATGATAAATAAAAAAAGGGTTTTTGACAATAGAAAAACCAGATCTATTTTTTATATGTTTTAAAAGAATGAAAAAAAAAATTTCTAAGAAGAGAGTTTCACTCATAATTTAAATTTATGCAACATGAACTAAAACAAACACAAACATAATCTTGTTTAATCTTTTTCTTTATTTCAAAAATCTGCATGCATTAAAAAATCATATCTGTATCTAAGGAAGATACAAATCAATTTTTTTGATAAAAAATATTCGGATTTGCATCTAATGAAGACACAACCCAATTTTGATTAAGGAAAATTCAAATCTACATCTAAGGAAGATGCAGATCTGTTTTATTGCAAAGAAAAATTCAGATCTACATCTAAAGAAGATGCAAATCTATTTTATCATGAAGAAAATTTAGATCTACAACTAAAGAAGATGCAGATTTGTTTTATTTAACATCTAAAGAAGATGTAGATCTGTTTTATTTTGAAGTCAAAGAATTAATTACATGCAGATTATTGACATTCAAGAAAGAGATTGTAACAATTGCATAAAAAACAATCATGCTTTAAACAAAAAAATGATCCATAATTCATAGATTAAAAAAAAAAAAAAACATTCATCATCATAAACAAGAACATAAGAAAAAGAAAGGGTGATGGAAACAACCTCTTGCATGAGCACTCTTTGTTCTTGAGAAGATGCTTTAGGATTCAAAGAAATTTTTTCAATTCTCTTTGAAACCTAAAAACCCTAATTTAAGCAGCAAAACTCAGAGATGGGATCAAAAAATATGAGCAATTTGAGAGCCTAAAACGTATGCATCTTAGAGTGTAAAAGAAAGGTGTTGAATTATGAGGTTCAACTTCTATTTATAGCGGTCAGAGGACTCTTAAAAATAGGCATGGACGATTAGGATGTGAATTTGAATGCATCCTTTTGCAAAAAGAACGAAAAGGGTGTGCCTTATCGTCACCCGAAGACCGTTGGGCCAAAGCCCAAAACATGGAAATTCGGCCCTTTTAAAGTGTCGTTCGGCACTCCAAAAGTGTCGAATTGGCCTTTGGACACCAAACACTTTTTTGTGTTCGGATGCCGTTTAGACTACTCTTCTAGGGTTTTTTTTACCAGTCCTTGCACCTAGACACGTTTTCATCCTCCGTCTATGATTTTTTTTTTTTTTATCTCTTTTCTGGATAATTCAAGCTTTTTAAGAACAATTATCTTGTAGATAAATATCACAAAATAAATCTTGATAAAGTTCAAATTATTCAAACTTTTATTGTTATCCAATCATCCATTTTATTCCTATGCATGCATCCTTATTTTAAATCCTAATTATCAACCAATCACAAAATTATTTAATTAATTTAAATTGCTTAACCAATCAGAATTAATTTAAATTAATCATGTGTGGTTGACTCTACCTAAACACAATGCATGTTGACTATGCAAACTTGATCATGTGACATCTTTCGATTCGATTGTCCGATTTGGAAACCGTACACTCCGCTGTAACCGTTAGAACCCCAAGATCATTTTTATGATATGCAATAAATGAATTAATGCATGTAATGCAAAGACAAATTGATGCAGGTAATGCAAGAACAAATTGATGCATGCAATGCAATCATGATTTTTAGGGTACGTGGATGGTCATTCAAGTCATTTTCCTTGATTAAATCATGGGTGCAAAATTGAGTGTCTACAGAATGCCCCTCATTGACAAAGCTTGAAAAGCTAATGTCAATGTAAAACAAAGACACTTATTTTAGAGACCATGATTTAATTGAGGTTGAATTTTCAAAGACTACCTAGCCCTCGAACCTAAAACCTTGGAACGCAGAACTAGCCTTATCTTTTGAGAACAAATGAAAATACTGGACTTAGCTAGTAGTTGATGACTTTGGAAATGATTCTTGGCGATTGAGGTGACCAAAGGACTTCTCTATCTCAAAACTAGCATCCTAAATTGTTGATCAAAGATCTTCTCTACTTTGATCTGGAATTGTTGGAATGTTGATCAAAGGTCTTCTTCTACTTTGATCTGGAATAGTTGGAATGTCGATCAAAGATCTTCTTCTACTATTGTTGGAATGTTGATCAAAGGTCTTCTTCTACTATTGTTGGAGTGTCGATCAAATGTCTTCTTTTACTTTGATCTGGATTAGTTGGAATGTTGATCAAAGGTCTTCTTCTATTTCGATTTGGAATTGCAATGTCAATTAAAGGTCTTCTTCTACTTTGATCTGGAATTGAAATGTCGATCAAAGGTCTTCTTCTACTTTGATCTGGATTTGTTGAAATGGCGATCAAAAGTCTTCTTCTACTTCGATCTAGAATTGCAATGACGATCAAAGGTCTTCTTTTACTTTAATCTGGACTAGTTGGAATGACGATCAAAAGTCTTCTTCAACTTTGATCTGGATTTATTGGAATGGTGATCAAAGGTCTTCTTCTACTTTGATCTTTAATCATTGGAATTGCGATTAAAGGTCTTCTTCTACTTTGATTTGGAATTGTTGGAATAACGATCAAAGGTCTTCTTCTACTTTGATCTGGATTGGTTGAAATGTCGATCAAAGGTCTTCTTCTACTTTGATCTGAATTTGTTGAAATGGCGATCAAAGGTCTTCTTCTACTTTGATCTAAAATTGAAATGTCGATCAAAGGTCTTCTTCTACTTTGATCTAGAATTGTTGAAATGGCGATCAAAAGTCTTCTTCTACTTTGATCTGGAATTGTTGGAATGACGATTAAAGGTCTTCTTCTACTTTGATCTGGAATTGAAATGTCGATTAAAGGTCTTCTTCTACTTTGATCTCAATCTAGAATTGTTGCCTGTAAAAAGTCAAGATTTAGAATTAGACTTTAACTGATAGGTGCTTCGTGGTCCCACTGTTTCTAAGATGTGTGATTTTCATTTGCTCAATCTTGATTTGAACTTTATCAAGAAAAGTTTAATTGATAAAAGATTTTTCTTTTGAGAAACATTTAATTTTTGAAACTTGGAAGTTTTGAAATTTTCATTTAAAATTTTGAGACTTTGAAAATTGAAACTTTGGAATTTTGAAACTTGAAATTTGGAGTCTGAAACTTGGAACTTGGGATTTGGAACTTTGGACTGAAATTTAAAACTTGGAATTTGAAACTTGAAACTTGAAGGAAAAACTAAAGTCAATCTTTTGAAGATAGGAGAGCTATTGTCGATCCTATCAGTTTTGGGAGAACTAAGGTCAATTCCTTGAAGGTAGGAGAGCTATTGTCGATCCTATGATGTATAGAAGAACTATTGTCGATCCTATGAGTTTTAGGAGAACTAAGGTCGATCCCTTAAAGTTAGGAGAGCTATTGTCGATCCTATGATGTATAGGAGAACTATTGTAGATCCTATGGGTTTTAGGAGATCTAAGGTCGATCCCTTAAAGGTAGGAGAGCTATTGTCAATCCTACAATGTATAGGAGAACTATTGTCGATCCTATGAGTTTTGGGAGAACTAAGGTCGATCGCTTGAAGGTAGGAGAGCTATTGTCGATCCTATAATGTATAGGAGAACTATTGTCTATCCTATGAGTTTTGGAAGAACTAAGGTCGATCCCTTCAAGGTAGGAGAGCTATTGTCGATCTTACAATGTATAGGAGAACTATTGTCGATCCTATGAGTTTTCGAAGAACTAAAGTTGATCCCTTGAAGGTAGGAGAGCTATTGTCCATCCTACAATGTATAGGAGAACAATTGTTGATCCTATGAGTTTTGGGAGAACTAAGGTCGATCCTTTCAAGGTAGGAGAGCTATTGTCGATCTTACAATGTATAGGAGAACTATTGTCGATCCTATGAGTTTTCGAAGAACTAAGGTTGATCCCTTGAAGGTAGGAAAGCTATTGTCAATCCTACAATGTATAGGAGAACAATTGTCAATCCTATGAGTTTTAGGGGAACTAAGATAATCCTACAATGTATAGGAGAACTATTGTCGATCCTATGAATATTGGGAGAACTAAGATCGATCCCTTAAAGGTAGGAGAGTTATTGTCAATCCTACAAGGCATAGGAGAATTATTGTCAATCCTACAAGGCATAGGAGAATTATTGTCGATCCTATGAGTTTTGGCATGTATGAAATTTTTTGAAAGAAAATTGTACTTGATTCAAAAAAGTTTAGAGTTTGGAATTTGCAATTTGAAATTTGGAAATTTGGAATTGAAAATTTGATGTTGAGGCTTTGTCATTGTGTTGTTGTGTGATCTTGTTGGAATTTGGGGCATTGTATAATTGATCATGTTGTAATGTTGGCTTTGGAGCATATTTTAAGTGTTGTATCTTTTGGTTATAGTATAATTTGGACAATGTTGGTGGCTTATGAAATTTTGGCAATGTTGGTAATTTGTAATGTTGTTGGATGAATTTTGGTTTGGATTTTGAAATTGTGAAATTTTGGCAATGTTGGTAATTTGTGATGTTTGTTGGATGAACTTTGGCTTGAATTTTGGGAGCTTTGAAATTGTGAAAAATTTGTTGTGTAGGCTTGGTTGAACAAAATCATGATGAATGTGGAAGATTTGTTGGCATGTGTAATTTATGGCAAAATTTTGTGGGTATGAGTATGGAAAAATTTTGTGGATACGAAAAAAATTTTGTGAGTATGAAATTTTGACTTATGGAAAAATTTTGTTGGGTATGTGATGTTGATTCTTGGAAAATTTGTATGGTTATGATTTTGGCTATGTGAAAATTTCTTTGTGCATGAACTTGTGGGAATTTTTATCTTAGTCATGTAGGAATTTTTTCTTTTTGCATGGCTATGGAAAAATTTGGTAGTTGTGTATGGACATGTCAAAATTTTGGTTGTGGTAAAATTTGGTAGTGGTGACATTTTGGTGAGGCATTGATTTTTTGTTGTAGGACATTGACTTTTTTGGATGCATGGGAATTTTTTGGACACGTGGATTTTGGTCATGGAAATTGATAAGCTGAACTTTTATGTTGCAGAGTCTCAAGAGTCGAGGTAGTCTCCAAATGTTGAAAAGTGCATGGGCATCATTGTCTCCTTGCATTAAAAACATCATCAAGGAAGCGGGCTTTGGCACTTTTTCAAAGCTTTGTCAAATTATGAGACACATGAGCAGGGGCGGAGCCACATAGTGGCTTGGGGGGGCCGTGGCCCCTGCAAAAAAAAAAATTTCCCATTAGACTATGAAGAAAAAATAAATAGGCCCCCCCAACATTAGACAACCGGCCCCCCCTACCAATTTCTCACCCATTCTCCCAGGCCTCAATAAAAAATTAAGAACACCCTCAAATTTAAAAAAAAAAAAAAAAATTTATTTGTTCTACTTTCAAGCAAAAAAAAAAAAAAAAACCCAAAGAAAATTTGAACTAAAATTTGAAAAAAAAAAATAATAATTTAACAGAGAAGCCCACGGCAAGCTAAGCCCACGGTGAGCCCAGTAGCTCACTCACGGCAAGCCCACGGATTCTCAACCAAAAAAAAAAAAAATTATAGAGAATCAGAAAATCGAACCCATCACGTCGGTGGCAGAGAAATCAAATCGGTGGCAGAGAAATCAAACCCCAATTCCCAATATTGCCTATATAGAGCAAATCAGCAAAAGCAAATCAAACTTAATAGGCAACAGCAAACCAAACACAGAGAGACAGAGGTGTTTATCTATAAAAAAAAAAAAAAAATCCCCAATACATAATCCAAAACCAAACCCCAGCAAACCAAACCCAATAACCCACCACGATCACGTCGCCGCGACGCCGCAGCTCGCTCGTGCTCGTCGTCGCCGTCGTCGCTCACCCCTCATCGCAGATCGGAGATCGCAGATTGCTCTGCCTCTGCTCCGGTGCTCCCTCCGGCCCTCCCTCAAGGTATTTCTCTCTTTTTCTCTCTCACTATCACTGAAATGAAAAATGAAATGAAATTTTTGTAGATCGTAGACGCCAGACGGTAGATCGGTCATCACTCATCAGAGATCGTAGATTACAGATCGCTCTGCCTTTGCTCCGGTGTAGGCGTGCAGCATTGCTCGTTCACTCATTGCTTCCTCCACTACGGCTCCGCCTCCGGCAGTCCAGTCCTCCCTCAAGGTTTTTCTCTCTAACTCTCTCTCAGTCTCTCTCTCTCTCTCTCTCTGAATGACTGAATGAAAAAATTGAAATGAAATTTATGATTTAGAACGTCTCTCTCTAAGTCTCTTTATTCTTTAACTTTAATAGCCTATTTGTAATCTGATCTCACTCTTTTTTTTTTTTTCTTTTTCTTTTTTCTTTTTTTTTTTCTGTTTTTGTCTTTTTAAATTTGTCTTTATCTTATCCTTTTTGTTGGTCAGTGTGTTGGTTTTTAGTGTAAACCAACATTATTAAGTAATAATTAATATTCATTCAAAAGCTAATAATTGAATTATTAGCTATCATTTATTGCAATTTTTTAGAAATTTTTTAATTGTTTATTGCTATATTTTAGGAATTGTAACAAAGGATACGTGTTTCACTCTTTTAAGGCTATTTCTCAGGAATTGTTTAATCATTTATTGTTGTAGTTGACTTCAACTTTATATCTTTAGTATTTTATAGCCCGTATGTTTCTGCAGTTTATAACTTTTGTGCGTTACAAATGGGAATAAAACTCTCATTCCAAAATAACGTGTAATTTACCGTATAGTTGGAAACAAATCGGCAAACGAGAGTTTTATTAATTGTTACGTACGTATGCGTATTTTACGTGTAACATACGCGTAATTACCAACTAGGATTAAAGCATTATAATTAATGACAAATAAATTAAAGCAATATAGTTTATTGTTACACTAAACAACAATAATTAAAGCTATATAACCAATATATTATAAAAGACAAATTAATTAAATTATTTTTGTTTTTGTTTGAGGGGTTATTATTAATTAAAGTTGTATTAAAAATGGGTTGACTGTTTAAATTATAGTGGAAATTTTGTTTTTTTCTTGAGTATGAATAATATTCATATAACTAAGAAAAAATTTCTAATTAAAATTTTATTTTTTAAAATTCTTTTCAGGTTAATTTTTGAGTCATATTCTTAAAACTAAAAGAATTATGAGCAAACGAAAAATAATTGATGCATTCTTTAAGAAAAAAGATGTTAGCAATTCAGAAATTAGGACACCTGTGGCTGTAGAAACAAATGTTAATACTTCGATGCCTGATGAACACCCCTCCAAATGTCCAAAACTTCAATATGAAAAGATAGATCGTGATCCAGGAACACGTAAACAAATATGTGAATTTCCTATCAACAAATATGTGAATTTCCTATCAACAAACAAGATGAAATCCGACGAGCTTATCTCATAGAAGGTCCATATCAACCTGAAAATATAGTCTATCCATACAATGATGATACTCATCGTCGTCAATTTCAACCTTCATGGTTTGTTTCACATAAGGATTGATAGAATTATTCGTCTTGTGTTGACCCTTCCAGTTTCTACAGCAACTACAGAACGAGCTTTCTCAGCTATGAAGTTGTTAAAAACAAGACTTCACAATAGAATGGAGGATGAGTTTTTGGCAGATAATATGATAGTTTATATAGAGAAGGAAATTGTAGGGAATTTCACTATAGAGATGATAATGGATAAATTTTATTCCATGAAAAATCGTCGTCAGGCATGATTTGATCCGGTTGATGACCCGACCTGACCCGAATAATGGGAGATTTACTGAGGCTTAGTCCATGGAGCGGAGACTTGGGCCAACAAAAAATTTTTGGCCCGTTTTATAGCCCATTGTGAATCCTGTGCGTAGGATATAAAAGCCGTTTTTTTTTGTGATTAGGGTTTTGTCTTGTTGTTGTTTTTGAGAAAGAAAAACACTGTAGCCGCACATTGTAATTTTCTTTGATAATAGTGAAATCCCTGCAACTCTGTGGACGTAGACAAATTGCCGAACCACGTAAATACTGTCTTGTGCGTGTGATTGTTTTACTTTTGGCGTTTTGTTTTCTCTATTTTTTTGTTTCTCACAGGTTTGGAATTTCGGTTGAATTCCCAACATGTTCAAGTATATAATGATATATGAAAGTTGATAATTTTGCATCCAATAGACTTAAGAATTATATTTAGTATATCTCTGTTACAACCCGACCCCCCCAAGTATGTATTCCTGGCTACGCCCCTGCACATGAGTACAGAGATCTTCAGTTACTTCTTGCCTTGACAGAGTGCTTTTGGAACACTACCTGTACATTCCATTTTCCAGGCATTGGGGAAGTGATGTTGACACCTTATGACTTTTCTGTTATCACTGGTCTAAGGTTGGGTGGTATAAGAATTCTTGTCAATAATTCCCTTACTTCAACTGAGCTCAAGAAACTTCTAGGTGTAATGCCTTCTAGAATGAGGAATGAGGAATGACAATATTCCTGTGTCTTGGCTATGTGAGAACATTCCCCAATGTGAGACTGTAGCAAAGGGTGCTCGTATGTTCATGCTTCTTTTTATTAGGACTTTATTGTGTTCGGATTTAAGCAGTACTGTGAATCTGCGCTACTTAAGGAGCTTGAGAAAAATTGAACAAAGCTGAAATTATGACTGGGGCGGCGTAGCCTATGCTACTCTGATGCATTTCATGACCTAACTTTCTAGGCGGAGCCTCTCAAGCTTGGGTGGGGCTCCATTTGTATGGCAGGTGAGGTTTGGTATTTATTTGGCCATGTGTTGGTTATGGAAAATCATTTTGGCTATGTTGTAACGGTGTTGTGAAGTTTTTAGGTCTAGATGTATGAGTATTTTGGGGTTGGTCCAGAAATTCAGGAGGAGGTTACCGGCATATTTCCTAGATTCCTCCGTTGGTTGCCCAAACATCGTTTGTTTATACCCTCTAGGCTTTCTTTGGAGATTTGGCGCTTGGTGATTGACAATCTGACCATTGATGATGTGAATTCCTTCTTTCTTCTCCTTTTTAAATCTTTGGCACTTGGTTATGATTCAATCTCTTCTCTTTCTAAGTTCCTTTTTGTGATTTTTCAGATGAACTTAAATCCTTGGGTTGGATGTGAGGGGTATGCTAAGTGTGAGCGGGCTTTAGAACTGAATGGCCACCAAGTATTGTTTGAATGTGGGCATGGAAAGTATTGGTATCTTGGTGATTGGGTGTTGCCCCAAGTTGAACATGTGTATCCTCCTACCTTAATTCCAACTCCTCCTTGTCACACTGTTCAATTGGCTGACTTTCTGGCTGATGAAGAGATTGTTCGAGCCCGTGATGACTATATTGTTGCAGGAGCAGAAGGAAATTATTCTGAATTTGTCCGGGATCATCTGCAAGGTTGTTTGGTTGGCAAAACGGTATTTCTCTTCCCTTCTAAGATCAAACTTTTGTTTTGCAAATTCCTTTTCCACATTTTTGCTTGGTAACAATATTTGCATGTTGGACTTTCAGCCTCCTACTTCTAAAAGAGGGGACGAGGAAGAGGAAAAGGAAGAGATTCCCTCTCCTCATCATACTGGTAGTTCTTCTTGTTCCTTCATGGAGACTTATCCTCATTTTCTTGTATGGCAGTATGATGTGATGAATCCTGATGGAACATATAGTTCCATGCCTTTTACTAGGCCAGAGCACGTACCAATTGCTCCTTGGCCCGATCCAGTATTTTTTTGAACGCCCAGTTCTTTGTCCTTATTTCTTCTTAACTGGATGAGTGGCTCTTAATCTAGTAGAGTTGTGCTTCAGGTTGATGTGGATCTTGTGGAAGAAAGTAGGCGGATGATTGGAGGCTTACAGTCATTGGCTTGCACTTAGTCCTCCCAATATGTGCTCAATGATTCAATCTGGGTATGCCATTTGCTTTCTGAGTGTCTTTGGCTTGAACTTTGATAGTGGAATTAACACCTGATTTTGCTGACTTTTCAAGCACATCGAATGGAAACTACTGACACTACCAGGAGAGTTTTAGAGGGAAGGATCAGGAGCCTCGAACTTGAAAGTCGTCAGTACGATTCTCACTTTTTTGCAAGTCAAGAAGGAAACACTGAAGGTGGCTCCTCTAGAGGTGGATCAAGGAGATCCTCACGCAGGCATACTCTGAGTCCTAATGATGTATGACTTGTATTTTTATTTTTCCTACAAAACAAAAGGAAGTGTTCCTTAGACAATCATGTATTATTCCCATGTTTAGCTCTTTGTCCTTGGCATCACCTTAGATCATGTAGAAACTTTAACTAAGACAAGTTTAGAATTCACCTGATGAGATCTTGTAGTACTAATTTAAACTTATCTTGCTTGGCTCTATTGGAATTTGCACTTAATTGAATGAGGTGGAGCCGAATGCCCTTAGTTTAAAATGAATGCATGATTTTTGGAAATCTTGACAATGATGATTTTTTTTTTTTGATTTTTTTTTTTTTTTTTTTTGAGATGATGATCTTTTGTTCTTTGAAAATGAATGAGGCATGGGAGAATGCCCCTAGTTTGGAACATAAATCTATGAGTCTTAAAAAAACTTGATTTGATCAATTTTTGAAAGCAATGATGCAAGTAATGATTTTTAAAAACAAGTGAGTTAGACATGTCAGAATGCCTCAGTTTGACCTAAAAAAAGTCTTTTTAAGTGTCAAACGGTCTTAAAAAATTACACGAGAACGTAAAATTGCATAGACAAATTTGTGATAACCCTTTTGCAACAATAATGTGGGGGGCAAATATTATCTAAGAAAAACGATATTGCGTCTCCAAGTTATCTATTTTCTATTTGTCTTTTGTGTTAATCTTGTTCTTCCATTATTACTTTGTGTAATATCCCCAACATGTGTTATCACTGCTTGCTGTCAAAGAAGTTGTTTGCACCTTTCTTGCATGATATTTCTCCACTTGTACAGCTTGGTTGTATGCCTCAAGATACAATCAAGCAAGTGTGCAAACTTAGAAAAATCTTGTATTTTGATTTTCAACCCACACTCAAGGAATCGGCAACCATCTGCTCCTCTATTTCGTTCGAATCTTACGAAATTATTGTTGACACCTTTAGATAGCCAATAAAATTGACATGTGTACAAAATAGTCCACCACGTGTCAAGCGTTAAGAGCTTCATATATGACACATGGCAGAGTCCCAGTAAAGGCTTTTGCTTTAATATATTAGATTAAATTAGATTAGATAGATATCATTTTTCTACATATTGAAATATACTCAATCTCAACTATTAAATTAAATATATTAAAAGGTAATAAAAAGTTAAAAATGTAAAATAATTTGTGAGAGAAATTGGGTTAATTGCATTTTTTACTACCACTAATGTTATTGTAGGTCTTCCTCCATTAAAATAAATAAATAAATACATCACAAGTCAACAACCTCAGGGTTGTAATTTAATTTATCAGTCCCTCATTTTGTTCTAGCTGAAAGTTCCTAGTTGGTCTATATGGCAGGGAAACAGTTCCCAAATTTTGTTAAGACAACAATCTAATCATGAACTTTTCTTACCTGTTATCCCAAAAAAAAAAAAAAAAAAAGTCTTCCTCTATTGAAAAGAATACCTAATTAGTAGAAGGAATGGCCAAAATAGAGATCTTTTTGGCCCTACAATTGAATGAAAACAAAACCTAAAGGCAGACACAATTGTATAAATATCATTAAAACCAAGTCTTTGCTCTCACTCGAATGAGTTTATTAAAGGGTTATAGGCAAATTGTCTCCATGATACACCTAAGTCAGGATTGTTCAAGTAGTAGACTTGGAAATTTTGTGAATTTCTCACTAATGGTATCCAAATCTTTAAATTAAAAAAAATAAAATAAAAATAAATAAAAAATAAAAAAATAAAATAAAAACTCAGAAGGAATCCTATTTATAAATAATGATGAGATGCCATTGAAAAGGCACACTTAAAAGGTCACTTTGGTTTATACAAACCCTCTAAAATGTTTCCTTGGCTATTGCTAGCTGTTAGAGATTAAAAAAGCCTCTCCCTCCTTGTTTCTTCTGCAAAATTCTACAAAATCTTAACATTATGTAACCATCTCACTCGAGCGAGATGACCTCACTCTAGCGACTATCGAGAGTCCAATGAGCTCTTTAAGCTTGTAAGTTTTGGTTCGAAAATTCTACAAGTTGATCCAAGAACTTTGCGTTCCAATGGGTATTGGGTACCTTGTCTATTCATCCCTTGCTTTAAACAAGGGGCCTTCATTCATGTGAGTATTGAGCAAGGGTTGAGAAAGCCACTAAAACTCAAAATTTTAATTTCTATTTTATCATCTTCATTCTTATTATCAAAGTAAAATCATATATATTACAATCTAAACTTGAATGTACCTATATATATATAAATAAACACCAGGCACAATAGCACTTTGATTGCATAACACAAAGTTGGCTTTGGAAATGGATTTGAAATGGCTTGATATATAAACTCCATGGATTTTAATGTACCTTGTTTGGATCACTTTTTGACATCTAAGAATTTGAAGTGTGGAATTATTAACCCATCTTTTGGATACTATAACAACCCATGAATTGGACGAAGCAAAGGATCAATTATGTTGTCACACTCGGCCACTTGGGTCGTGTAATGTCCAAATTCCGAAATTCCTTGGGTCGGGTAGATATATAGGCCTTTAAAATTCGGGCTGAATTTGTATAGCCCTAAATCCAAATCCAAATCTATCTTGATATAGTCCGGTCCAGTAGAATCAAAAGGGATAAGTTGGTAAATCAACACGACAGTCTTTTCTTTTTACTTCTCCGGATATATTCACCGGGTCTTCCCAGCGGACCAGCCCCTTAATTTCTTGGCCAACCCGACCCGCCCTTACGTCACTGCCGGCAGTCTCTCTCTCACCAAACTTTTGAGTTTTCGTCCGTTATACAAGGCGTTTCAAATCTGTTTAAGAACTTTTTTTTTTTTTTTAAAAATCATTAATACATAGTTTTATTGCTTTCATTATGTATAATATTTTTTGTATTGGTGAATTGGTCGTTTTGATTTGCTAGAAGTTAAATACATTGATTTAGACATGGTTACATGACTCATGAAAGAAAAAAAATGTATGGGGGCACAATGGCTTTTGTTCATGTTGCATCTGTTTATTTTGATATTAGATTTGAAGTTACTTATTTCAGCTTTTTAAAGTTTTTTACTTCCTGTGAACTTGGCACATCTAAGGCTGTTTGTTACCATTGTTTAAATAACAGTTCAGTATTTAAACAACATTACACGTATTTTTATACACTTTTTCACCCACACATATTTCTAAAAAATACAAATAACGTTATTAAAAATCTCTTACCAAACAAGCCATAATCTATCCAGTGCTCTACAATTTTGTCTAGTTGTGTAAAATTCCAGAATTTTTTAGAATTAGTGTATGAATCTTTGTCATAACAAGTTATAAAATTTTCCCAAAAAAAATGAAAGTTATAAAATTTTTGTGCAATGTTGTCTACCGAGTAATTCCTGCGTAGAGTTATGATAAAAAATATTAAAGAATAGTTTTGAAATAAAATTAACGGATGCCCTAAGTCCATTGATTTAGAAAATATTCTTAGAAACTTTTTACAGTAAGAGAAAAAAATAATTGACTTTTTGACAGTTTTTTATATTTTTTATAAAAATGGTATTAAAACTTTCTTAAAATGACTTACTAACATATGGGGGCATCTAACAAGACCATTTTTATATGTGTTTAAGTTTGGTGAGAAAGTGTAATTAAGTGTGTGTGTTAATCAGTAGTTTGTTTCTAAATAATAATAATAATAATAATAATAATAATAATAAGAACATTTTTCACCATAAATGAACTTCTTTTTTAGTGTAGTTATTGCGAGCAATTTTAAATAGAAATCTCTCTAGCACATTATTGAGTTTGTCAACTTACTAGAATTCTAATAAATTATACAGAAGCTGATTTTTTAGCTGAATTTTTAGTGCTAAATAGTATAAATGTAGGAGTTCACCCTTAAGAAAACTACAACCTATTTGGATGGCTCTAAATGGATCAAACAAATTTTACAAAAGGAATTGATTGACCTGGGATCAGCCTGAAGATGTAGGAACCTTATTGATTTTAAAGTTTTAAAATGGAGCAAATCAAATCTAAAGACAGCTTACCTGACTTAATCATGGCTAGATGCTATCCCACACCAATCAGCAGTGATTGACATATATGGTCCATTATTATTGTTCCCATTCATCTCACCTTACAAAGTCAATTAGTTTTATTTCTATTCTTCATTAATATATTTGACAGAAGATTAAAGTGACAATTTTTCTTATTAGTAAAATTTTCTTATTTATATCATTTGCGGAAGCTTTCCTGTGGTGACTCTAGTTTTTTATTCAAAGAAAGATGGAGGCCATCTTTTCAAATGATGATTTAGCAATGGAAATCTTATCTTGATTTTCAGCTTTGGAACTTTCGTGGTTCAAGTGCATCTCTAAGAGTTGGAAGAACCTTACATCTCACCCATCCTTCTTAATTGGTCACCAACAAAGGTCCAGACTCAACTCTCCTTATTAACCAGTTTCAAGAGTTTCAAGGTAATAGTACTGGGTGGAACGGACGAGTATCGTTTATATTGCAGAGATCATGTACAAAAGTTTGTTAAAGAGAGTATTGAAACTGGAAAACAGAGATTGAAATTGGAAGAAGAAGAAGATCAACAGCTAGTTTATAACGGCTAGTACAATACGGTGTTGTTGTATTAAATGTGCCTCTTAAGTTGTAATAGAAAATGGTGAGGTTTAGTTTTAGAAGAACAGTGCCGTTTTAAGGCTTCTTCAATGTTAGAACTTTAGACTCTGTTCTTCCCTCCTCTGTGTACAGGTTGAACGTCATCACTGTGTACTTCTTGAAGATGAGCTATAGCTTCATAACTGTCATGGTAACCGTCAATCCTGAAATCACGGAGAGTCTGTTACAGGGGTGGTTATGAGTCTGTTAGATGGAAGGTTCTAGATCCTGTGTCCTATAAATAGAGACTAAGTTATTCTCTGTAATTTGAGCTTGTATAATCATTTTCAGTTGCTTAGTAAAGATCATTTCCCCTCTCTCTCTATATATATATATTCTGTTATATCCTTCTGCCATTGTTAACCTCTCATAAGCTCCAAAATCTTTCAGAGTTTTCCTGCAAAAGTATTGTCATAATGGGTTCATGTGATGGACTCATTTGTTGTAGGAGACGTCGATCTAGGGATCAAGAGTTGCCAGAGATCTTCATTTGCAATCCAATGACAAGGGAATGGATTTCCTTAAGATCCATTAATTGCCAGGTTGGTCACATCTTTGCATTTGCTTTCTGCCCATTTGGCTCTTCATTAAACAAGCTAGGCCCTTTGTTTTAAAGAAATGAGCATTTTAGTGTAAAAAAATATGACCAAAGTTCTTATTCCTTTATGATTTATTCATTGGAAACTGGAAAATAGAAAACTCCCTTGAAGTTTGCCATTTCAAGGACAACTTCACGAGAACAAACATTTTCATATCGAAGGAAGGTTTTATTGGTTGACCAAGAACCAGTGCATAATCACTTTTGATGTGGAAGAAGAGCTGTCTGGAGTTATGATGGCACCAGGTCCGATGATGAGAGATGGAGGTCAAACTAGTGCCTGTCTTGGGGATTCAGATGGGTATATATCTTCATTCCGCATGTGCTGATGAGCAGGGACAGAGCCAAGAGTTCAAGTTAGGGGGGCGGAATATAAAAAATAAATCATTATAAAACTCCAAATAATATCTGTTTAGTATTAAGTATTAACAATGTAATCATTTATGAAAAAGGGACTCAATGATTTTTTTTAATCTTAGAAATCATTTATAATTGAATTCATACATAAAATTGTTTGTAAAAAAATGATACTATGCATAGTACAACTCCGCAATCAACCAACTTTATTAAATATCAACAACTAACAATTAAAATTTCAAACCATCTCAACTTTAAAAAAATTAAAAAAAAATTAAAAAAAAAACACTAAAAGACAAGCAAAACCATTAATTATTTATCTATATTGTATCATTTGTTACTCTCAGTTAAAAAATCTATATTTGACACCGTTTTGTAGAGCAAGAATTCATATAAATAGCTAGAATTATAGACAAAAAATTATTTTTTATTGATATTGTTGCTCCTTTATCCATGTAGGCATATGTTAAAAACAAAAAAAAACAAAAACAAAATCACCCAATCAACGCATATATATTATAAAAAACAAAATCATCCAATCAGCACATGGGTGGTTCATAAAAAATATAAAAATAAAAAACACCCAGTACATGGGTACAAACTCCAAACAATATAAGAGAGTTAAAGTAATAGAAATAGTGAGACTTCATTTAGCAACCACAAAAAATAAAGTTAAAGAGAGAGAGAGTTACAGAGAGAATAAGAGGAAATAGGCTTCTGCCTCCGCCTCAGCAAAGATGAGAGAGCGATTTGGTCTCTCTCAGAAGCAAATTTGGTACAAACGTGCTGTGTGGTACTACAGCATTTTCGTCTTATCCTTCACTCCCTCTGCTTCACGTCTCAATACTAGTGTCTCTCTCTAGGTTAGGGTTTTTTCGGGGGGGAAATTTGATGGAATGATTTGAGATCAGATTGGTTTTGTTTCAAAAATTTTAAGGGCTGGGCTAATATTTTGGTAAATTGGCTAATTGTGCTCAAATTTCTTTAGCTTTTTTATTAGTCTATGTTGTTGGGCTAATTTTTTGGGTTTACTAATTTGTTTTGTTTGGGATTTTAGATTTGTAAATGTTTCTTGGACTTTTTCATTTTGTTTAAAGGGGTCAAAGATTTTGTTGAGGGGGGCAAGTCTAATTTTATATGGGCAAAATTGCTAAAATCTGTAAGTAATATATATACTCCTTTTTTATTTTCCAAAATTTGGGGGGGGGGGGGGGGGGGATGGCCCCCCAAAGCCAAAGAATGGCTCCGTCCCTGCTGATGAGTCTCATCTTGGAGCATGGATGTTAAAAGATCATCCCCAACTTGATTGGATCCTTAAGCACCAGTTGAATTTAGATGAGTTTCGTGTGGAATAGGATTCAAGTATCTTCACTACAGTGCATATATTAATATTTTGTTGCAAAAGCATGGTATTTCTGCAGCTGTTTATTTAGTACTGGGAAATTTCACTTTCTATGATGAGGTTATTTGCATAATGATACAGGGCAGGTTACAGTCGTATAATTTTGAGAACAGAGTGGTAGAACATCATTATTTGTTTGAAGGCTTCTTTATGGTGTAACTGTGCTCCCATACTAAGCTACCTTAGCAACAAATAATTAATGGTGTTCTAAAAGTGAAATAGAACTCCATTGATGATTTGATTTCAGTCCCAGCAACCGTGCTCCCATGTTCAGCTACCTAGGCAATGATTGGCATTATCGAGCTAAAACATGCCTCTGAAAAATGCTACGTTTTTTGTTGCTTCAAATGCTAAAAAAAGAAAAAGAAAAGAGCCTTTAGGTCAACCACAGTTCTAAACAGGTGCCAATTGAATTGAATTGGAATTAATCATCGCTTTTTGCATGAATTGGCAGCATCAGCATACCAACTTATATTAACTCCTTAGGTTTTTTGACATGTAAGAAGCCATTTGTGTACCTTGAGATCTTAACTATTCACGCTTATTTGTTTTTGCTCTATGTTGTATTGGGTGGTAAGGTGATAAACAATTTCATTTGTTATTTGGTATGTCATTTCTTACAAAATAAGATAGTCATGATTTGCATGTGTTTTTACCTCAGTTGCTTCTATTTCTTTACTATACGTTGGAGAGCATGTCAATACCATGCAAAGACAACTAAGCCGAATGAGGCTATATGATTACATTGAAAACAGAAAAATAGAAAAGTCATTTGGTTACAGATTGGTTACAAGATTGGATATTCCTAATACAAGATTACTAAGGGATTCTTGTAAGAAGGAGATATGTTGAACCAAGCCTACCTCCGAATGGAACTTGAGCTTCTTTAAATAGACTGGGAGGAGCTTAGGATCCTCTAGAAAGGGCTTTGAAGATTCCTGATATTCTAGGGGGGGGGGATAATTTGCTTTTCCCTTGGGTGAAAACCTTTCCACCGAAAGTAGACGGGACCCTCAAAAGTTGTGTGCTATTCATTTTTGTCTTTTTATGTCGGCTGGTACTGTTTATGAATAGTAACTTGTACTGTTTTGAATAGTGATCGAATCTGGAGCTATTTGGAGCTATTCTGAGTAGTGATTGGTGCTACTAGAATAATCTAGGGACTATCTAAATTATGGCACTCGTAGGGATCTTGAGAATCCTGGAAGGGGTCAAATGGATGGTAACTAGTAGATGCTTCAGAAGAGGCAGGAGAAGTCTTTTCCTCTTCTTCTAATCCAAAAGCCTAGAGGAGCAACTGATCGGCAAGATCTTCTAATTCTTTGCTAGATTTTCTGGCGACTGAGACAAATTCTAGGCTAGACTAAGACCTTGTCTTCTGGGCAATGGCTCTGTGGACTAGAGGAGGGAAATCCTTATTCAACTAATTGATGATTGGATCAATTTTGAGGCTATCCCACCATTTTATTGAGAATTTCCTATTTAACAAATTGTTGCTAATTGCATAAGACCACATATTGATCCAATAGATTTTATACTGGGTCAGACTCCTCTCCCGTTAAAAACCCTCCCGTTCTCTCCTTTTTTGTATAGATAAAGGACACGTGGCAATTAAATGATCTAATGGTTCAAAAAAAGTCAACTCAAACTATCTTTATTTTTGCAATCTTCTACCCTTTGCCTCCCTCTACTCTCTGAAACATCACCGCCACTGGTCCCATTCTCTCCTTGTTTTTTTACAAACTCATCATCGTTTCAAACTTCATCACTTATGAACTTGAGCTTTTCAAAGGAATCAACAAAAAGAACCTTTTTTTACTATGAGAATGCAGGTATAAAGGCTTAATACCACTTTAAAAAACTAAAGACTTGTTATAATCACAGCTAGAAAATTTTACAGAAATTCGACCCATTTGGCTAACTTTTACTGTCAAAAAATGAAAATGAAAGATGAAATCCTTAATCTTTTCACCATTTTGCATCCTAAGAAGCAAAAATATCCAAGCAGCAGTAAAATGGGTTCTAAAAAAAATAAAAATAAAATCATTCCCAGCCATAGTGTTCTTCTTGTTTGAAAAACAAAGTGTAAAGAAAGCTAGTAGCCAAATCAATCTTCAGGCTTCTGTATGGATTTCATTTATAAGGATAATTACAAGCATTTGAAAAATAAAAAGATTGCAATAAGAAGGGATAAACTCTAGTTATCTGGTGTTATGTGCAACTTTATCTTTTTTCCTAACTTTATCTTCAATAGCTTCAACAAATGGTGATTTACTAGGATTCATATTCTTAACACTTCTACCCATCAGAAACCCACAAAACAAATACAAAACAAAAACAGAAAAATTACTTCTCTGTCGTAATCCCATCTTCATAGCCATTGCTATACCTTTCTGTTACCATTGACACCACAAAGAAATTACTCACGTCGAAAATCACAACACACAGGTTACCCATTCCTCAACCCAAAATCACTATTTATGCCATCTTCGGTAGAGAAACCCAGATAAAGTGAATGCTTACCCACAATCCAGTCAAGCCACTCCACGAAGTATCGTGTTGCCACCAAGATCCCGCTAGAAGCCTTTCTACCCACTCATTGTTGTGCCACTTCAAAAAAAAAACCAAGGAGAGAATGGATTCGGTGGTGGTGATGTTGCAGAGAAGGGAGAGGCAAAGAATGGGAAATTTCAAGAAATAGTATAGCTTAAAGTGGCTTTTTTTGAACCATTAGATCATTTAATTGCCACGTGTCCTTTATCTATACAAAAAATGGAGAGAACAGGAGGGTTTCTAATGGGAGAGGAGCCGGACCCTTTTATACTTGATGGTCAAATGCAAAATTGCTGGAAACTGGGAATTGTGATGGTTGACATGTAATCTTGAGCTGAAATACCTGAGAGCACCCTGGAGAGGTTCTGGGAAGATCTGAGGGATTGATCCAAACATTTCCCACCACTTAAGGAACCATGTCGGGATTTGTCTGTTGAAATTTTTATCAAACATTAAGAACTATGAATAATCAAAATTCTTATTCTGATAAAATAAAATCTTTTCAAAGGAATCCATGTAGTCATAATAACTATATTGGATTTCTGTGCCTTCCATTGTTTTGAGCAGGGAGGGGTATTGGCCCCATTCTTTGCAACTGACGAACTTGGTGATGATGAGCTTGTGGTAGAGGACGACTGAAGGGTCTATTTTTGACTTGATGTCTTCTATTCGGGCAAACTTTTCCTGGGTGAGGATGCTCTTATAGAACTTGATGGATTTTTCTAGGACCTTTGGAAGAAAATGCCAATTTGGTGGCAAAACTTCCATTGCTAGGGCCAATGGATCTTTTATATGGATCATGTGAGGTTCAATATAAAAGATGTGCTGGAAGTAAGGTTTTTTAATGTAAGGAGATTTATTTTTTCTGCTGGAGGGCTAGGATGATCTTTGGGACTGTAATAGGCCAAAGGGATCATCTATTGTGTATGGAGTTATTGCCTTAGGTGCTGGGGAAACTAAGGCAGAACTAAAGCTGGGCGGGGTTAGAAATAGTCTTTCATAGTTTGGCCTCGGGATTGTAAAGACCATATAGCAATTGGGTAAGGAAACTGAGGAAACTGAGGAAACTGGGACTAACTGGCCAGGGTTCTTTGCTTGACTAGTATTTCTAGGGGGTGACTATTTAGGTAGCTTTAGGAGTTGGGGCTACTGTGCTGACTTTTTCCTGGACATTTTAGGTTGGATTCTACAAGAATTCATGGGTAAGGAAATCAGGGATACTGTTTTGGGTTCCTTCTATGAATTTTATATCATAATAAAAAACTGAGAGGATGGCTTGCCATCGTGCAAAAATATGCTTTGATGCAATGTTTTGGACATCTTTTTCTAAAACATGTTTTGCAAATTTGCAATCAATTCTGATTAAAAACTTTTGATTTAGTAAATCACTTTGAAATTTTGAAATGCATAATACTATAGATAAAATTTCTTTTTTAATAGTACTGTAATTTATCTGAGTAAGAGTCCAGATTCCTGAATGGAAACAGACTATTTGTTCTGGGGAATTAGGACTAGCTCGCTGAAGGAGGATGCCACCATAACCGATGTTAGAGGCATCTGTCTGGACAATCTTAAAGGAATTTACTGAGAGAATTCCTAAACAAGGGAGAGTTTTAACATATTTTTTAATTTCTTGGACAACTAATGTATGAGCTAGGGTCCAAAGAGGTGGGTTGGTTCGAAGTCTATCAAAAAGTGGTTTGCATTGCTGCCTAAGATTTTGATAGAAATCTAAAATGTAGTTGAGAGATCCTAGAAATCTCTAAAGCTAGGTTTTGTCTAGGATTTGATTTGGAAACTTGTTTGCAAATTAAATGGCTCTATCTATAGGTTTGATTAAACCATGATGGATGTCAAATCCTAAGAATCGAACATGTGTTTGGAAAAGTTTGATTTTTTGGGCTGAAACCACAAGACCATTGAGCTTGACTGTCAAACTTACTAAAGATGACTGCCTTACTAAGCCTGTTAACTAAGTCTCTTTTGTTGGGGATGGGATACCTAATCCATTCTAGGGCTTTGTTAAGGGGCTTGTAGTTAATGACTAATCTAGAGACACCTCTTTCTATCTCAGAATTTTTCTGTACATAAAAAGCTAGACATGACCAAAGTGATTTAGAGTTCCTAATAATTCCTTTGATAAGGAGGTCATCTATCTCTGGTCTGCAAAATTCCATGAGTTCCTGGCTCATTTGGATAGGTAGAGCTTTGGTTGGGATATCCTTTTCATTGAAATTTTTGACATATAGGAGAGCTACCTCATGTCTCTTTCTATGCCAAAAGGCTGTGGAAAGATCAGAGCAAACTTCTGGCTTAAGTTTTTCCTTGAACTCTTTGATCTCGGTTTGGATGATCTTACAAGTTAATTGTTCCTCAATTTTGTTGTGCCTTGAATCATCCTTAAGGTATTTAAGGTGTTGGGTTTTCCTATTGTCAGATTAAGAGTTCTAGAGATGGAAACATCTTAGAGGCTGCTAATTTCTTGGGATTCCAGGCTTCTGAGAAACTTAAACTTAACTAGCTAACCAAAAGGATGGGTAGTGATTCCTTCACTATCTGTAATGAATGGGTATAACAGACACATGAAAGGATTTTCTAGGATTACTTTGTATGTCATTTTTTGACTAAGACAAAGGTAGTTTTGAAGCATGTGTTGTCTTAGCACACATGGGCTTTTGGGATTTTGTATTTCATCTGCATCTTGCTACCATTTGCTGAGGATAATCGTTCCCTAGTTTGTTGAAAATACTTAGAGGGAATGATTCCTTCTTGGATGCAGTTGAAATCCGCACCTAAATCTATAAGGGCTATAACCTCAAATTCAAAATCTTTGCTAATGACAATCTTGACTTTAAAATGCCATTTTTGGAAATCAATTCTGCTGATAGTATCTATGTATTTCTGGGTTGGTTCTTCTAAGACCATGTTTGTTGTAGGATTGGATGATTCATCATAGATGTTTTCTATTTCATCATCTGAAGAGTTTTGGTATGAGGGGCTTGCCACATTATTACCTTGATGAGAGATATGGTCCTAATGCTTAATTCTCCGATTAAGGAAATTGTGGTCAATCCTAAGAATGGTTAGAGGTTGGTCAAGCTTCTTAACTTCTTCTCTAAGGGTTCTAATCTCAGATTTGGTTTCTTTGATTTCATGTTGAAGGTCGTTAACTGTGATTTCTTTCTTAGCTTTGGTAAACCTATTGAAGATTTTCTCCAGGTTAACTGGGGGTTCAGAGTGCTTTGGTTTGGTTTCCTTTGTTTCTCTGACTAAATTTTTTTGAAACTAGTTAAAATATTGGGCCTTAACAATTGGGTCTTCTACCTTTTCTATTAAAGTGAGCAAGAGCTCTTCTTATTAGCTAAGAACGTTGGCAGACTTGTTTTTGCAACAAATGTCTTTACATCCTATCCTGACATCTTGAAGGCTGCTAATTCCTCGGGATTCTGGGCTTCTAAGAAATTTAAACTTAACTAGCTGACCAAAAGGATGGGTAGTGATTCCTTCACTATCTGTAGTAAATGGGTATAACAGACACATGAAAGGATTTCCTAGGATTACTCTATCTGTCATTATTTGACTAAGACAAAGGTAGTTTTGAAGCATGTGTTGTCTTAGTACACATAGGCTTTTGGGATTTTGCATTTAATCTGCATCTTGCTACCATTTGCTGAGGATAATCATTCCCTAGTCTATTGAAAATACTTAGAGGGAATGACTCTGTTAGGTTCTAAAGACTTAGGTTTTTATGAATTTAGAACTCTAATATGTATTGTTGGCAAATCATGATCAAAACATTATGTTTAGTCATGTTTAGACTTGCTCAAAGTTGATTCGTTTATGTAAAGTTAGAATAAGCTGTTGCAGGATTTAATAAAGCAATTCAACCTGGTTCGATCAATCGAAGCTTAGGCTCGATCAATCGAAAATCAGGTCAGAATGCTTTTTCTGTAGAATTCCAACTCAGCCCTGTTTTGTTTTAAAATGTTTAGGGTTTTCTAATTTGCCCTAGGTATAAAAGGCAAACCCTAGCCACGTTTTAGTGTTGCTCATATTGCGGTTTGTGTGAATCTCTTATGAGATCCTTGACGAGCTTTCCTTTACACAAACATAGAGTTTTCAAGGAGGAGATGTTATCTACACCTTGATGATCAATTAAGTTGCTGCCATTGAAGCTTAAAGAAACACAAGTAGGTGTGCTAGTATCTTGTGGTGAATCCAAGAAAGAAGGAGTCCGTGGTCTCGAAGCTTGCACGTAGTCGTGTTAGTAAGTTCTACTGGTGGGTAGCAATAAGAAGTCGAGCGTGGGGGCTTGTAAGTCTTATTGTATGAACTTTTAAGATAGTGGATTCAAGTTTACCTTGAGGATAGCTAGGTTAAATCCTCCCCAAGTTTTTACTGGTTTGGTTTCCTAGGTAATCATATCATTGTGTTATTTATCTTTCCGCTGCTTTGCATGATATGATTGTTTGATTGTGATAACCTAGATTTGGAATTTGGACTAAGTAACAACTTGGCTAATTACCTAGGTTAATTCAATTGTGTTTTAAGGCATCTAAAAACTATCAGATTTCTTCTTGGATGCAGTTGAGATCTGCGCCTGAATCTATAAGGGCTATAACCTCAAATTCAAAATCTTTGCTAATGACAATCTTGACTTTAGAATGCCATTTTTGGAAATCAATTTTGCTATAGTATCTATGTATTTCTGGGTTGGTTCTTCTAAGACCATGTTTGCTGTAGGATTGGATGATTCATCATAGACGTTTTCTATTTCATCATCTGAAGAGTTTTGGTATGAGGGGCTTGCCACATTATTACCTTGATGAGAGATATGGTCCTGATGCTTAATTCTCCGATTAAGGAAATTGTGGTCAATCCTAAGAATGGTTAGAGGTTGGTCAAGCTTCTTAACTTCTTCTCTAAGGGTTCTAATCTCAGATTTGGTTTCTTTGATTTCATGTTGAAGGTCGTTAACTGAGATTTCTTTCTTAGCTTTGGTAAACCTATTGAAGATTTTCTTAGGTTAACTGAGGGTTCAGAGTGCTTTGGTTTGGTTTCCTTTGTTTCTCTGACTAAAGTTTTTTGAAATTGGCTAAGATATTGAGCCTTAACAATTGGGTCTTCTACCTTTTCTATTAAAGTGAGCAAGAGCTCTTCTTGTTGGCTAAGAACGTTGACAGACTTATTTTTGCAACAACTGTCTTTACATCCTATCCTGATGTCTGGACTACTAGAGATGCTAGATGATTCTCTTGAAGATGATGACTGGTTAATCTGGAAAATCTCATGATTACTAGAACTATTGGAGAACTCAATGTTTGAGTGATTGAGTTTTAGGAGCCTGAAAATCTCCTATTTGCTGGTTTGGTCACCTTGGAGGGTGTTAATTAAAGCTTTAGCTTTGAATTTACACTCATTCCTAAAATGACCTTTCTTGCCACGCTTATAACATTCGCTATTCTTCTTATCGAATGTTTTTTGTGTTGGATTTTTTCTTTTACTGTTGGCTTTATGGTAATCTCTGGACTTCTTGCTTTTCTTATAGAAATCATTTCTGCTGAAGTTAATGGGCTTCTTATGACTTTTATAATACTTAGAAGTTGTTCTTTTCCTAGGGTATTCTTTTTTCCTGGATTTTCTCTTAGATGGGGCTATAGAAGGTAGGCCATACTAAATACAGAAGTTTCCTACTTCGTACTTAGCTTTTCTTTTGTCCTTATTGGCCTGGTTTTGGATTTTCATATCTATGCACATCTTCAAGCCTTCCTTGTGGATGACACTAGATATATCTCCGTAAGTCAGGTCATCATAATCTATGACGCCTAAGGTGTTGCTGAGAGTTTCTCTAATCTTATGTGCAAAAAGACTCAGTAAACCATTAATGAACTTCTCCTTCCAAAAGGGAGAGTTACAATCACTTCTGTGCATGACTCTGGTGGTAAAGACACCCTCATACCACCTGTAATCACTAAGGGTAGGACACCTAAGATTACTTAACTGGTCATGTATCCTGGTTGTATTGTTGCTAGGGGTCTCTATGAAATGCCTTGTAAAGGTATAGATTAGGGTATTTACTCCATCTGGGACACCTCTACCTATGGCTTCATCAAAGATTGGGCGTTCGTCCTCATCTTTCTAGATTGCACTTTTGATCTCTTCTTTTAATTCTTCTGTTAGGTAATGGTTCCACCATGACAGAAGTTTTCCTGTGAAACCTAAGACCAGGAGTTCAACTACTTCGGTATGGGGATGATTTTCATTGAGGTAGTTATTGGCTACCATAGTCATGTGTTGAATTTTATTTATGATTTCTTGTTCTAATAATCCATCTATATTCCATTCATAGAGTTTATCAGAAAATACTGAAAACTGGTTACTGACATTTTTTTCTTCAAACTAGAGGTCAGGGGGTGTTGGTTTGGGATACCAATTTTTGGTAAGGTTGTTGGGTTTACTTTACGATGGTGAAGTTTATTTACCTGTAATTCTTGGAACTAGTTTTCTAATTTTTTTTATTTCCTCTTTAGACTTTGAAAAGGCTTGGCTGCTACTACTACTCCTAGAAGCTGTATGGATGTCTAGGGTGTTTAATGTGGGGTTTCTGCTAGTCGAAGAGATAGTTGGTTCCTTTTTTACTAGTTCTTCTAACTTTTGGTTGACTATTTCTAAAGCTATTTTATCCTTGGACCTGAGACTAGTTTGTCGAGTTACTAATAACTTAACTAAAGGTTTCTCTAAAGACGGGATGGGTTTAACAAGGTTTCCTGACTGGGGAATGGCCTTGGCTTCTATTCTATTTTCTATTCTATCTAACTATTTTCCTATGACATCTAAACACTAATTGGTATAATTATTTTGCTATGTGACCTTTTTTACTGGTTTATCCTCATTGGAAGGTTTCCTAAAAGGAGTAGCAACTACTTCAAAACCTTGATATTTGATGGTTATATTTTCTAGGGGAGGGTGACTAGAGCGGACTACTTCCTTGTTTTTTTTGGTCCAATTTGTTTTGGTGATGACACAAGATTTTTTGTACCATTCAAAGTGGCTCTCAAAATATTCAAAGAAAGAGACATTTGCTAATATCTCTTTCATGAACTCTTGCCATTTGGTGTACACTTCTATTTTCTGTTCTTTGGTATGATTTGCCTTGTAAGCTTCTCTTTTGACTTTGTTTGCCTTTAAGTCAAAATCATCACCTAAAGACTTATGATTTGGGATGAAGTCCTTTTTCATAACACTGAGTTGGTGATCTACTAGGGATTCAGGTTGCTCAAAGTCTGACTGAGTTTGGGAGGATTGATCATGATTTTCATCCTCATCAGCAACTGACTCTTGTTTGGCTGTGTAGCATGGTGTGCTAACTTGGGATTTAGTCTTAACCCCTTGGAGTTCTAAGTCCAAATTAATATATATAAAAGCAGAGACCTCATGCGAGAGAGTATAAGGTTCTGCCATGTGGCGCACCCTATGAAAAGAATTGAGATACCTTTAACCCATATTAGAGATAAGAACAAATTTAAAAGTGGAGACTCTTTATTTCCTTTGGTTCAATGTTTCAAGACTAATTTTTGTTACATTTTGTATTCAATGTTTTAAGATTACTATTTATTTCATTTGGTTCAATGTTTCAAGACCTTCTATCTCTCACACACACAAAAAACTCTTTGCATTTCCATTCATCCTTTTCACTTTTACTCCTTTATATACACATGTCCATAGCCTTTCATATCATCCTATCTCAAATACACTTAGACAAAAAATGATGTCATTTAGCTTCGACCTTTCAATGACACCTACATAACTCCAACATTGCAGTATCATTTGATTGTAACCCGTACGAGTAAGCTATGACCAAGGAAGGGGACTTGTGTTTTTTATTCAGTGACGGTAGCTTACAATTTTGATGTTGGAGTAAGACATTATAGATTTTGTGAAGGTTATGATTCACTTGGAGTCTTTGAGTGTTTGAGATTTTGGTTTCGGAAAGTTATAAATGAATTTTATTTTAGAACTAAAGAAAAAGAAAAAGAAACCTTCTAATTGATTATTTATGAAGTTAACTTTTTTTTCTTTTCTTTTTATTAATTTTGTGTTAGAATTCATAATTTGTAGGTTTCTTTGTATGTAGCCATAGTGGTAAAAACAAAAATCGATGGTGACTTAAAAGTATTTTTCGCTTTTTTTTTTTAAAAGGATACAGAAGCCCAACTAAAGTCAATTGAATTTTGATAAATGAATGTGTTTTTAGCAAATTTCTCTTTGTATAATCACGTTCTCTTTATGTTGATACTTACAAATGATTTTCTTAATTCCATTGAGATAATTAATTGTTTTTATGATCAAGGTCTCCATATTTTATTGTGAGAATAGAGTGATTGAAAAAGTGTTTGGTAGGTTAAATTATGAATTAAAAAAAAAATTTCAAGTTTCAAAGTATTTAACAATAGTGTGGGCAAACATAAATATTATACAACAAAATAAGTATTAAGTATTATATGTAGATTTTAATATACATAAAAATGATTTCAAGTAAATTTGTAAAGTAGTTCACGCATTGTGCGGGATATCATCTAGTTTTTCTTAAGGGGTGGGTATCTGGATGAGCTACACTGGGATGCAAATCTATCTCTAAGGATAAAAGGGGACTGCATTATGGGTTGTTGAATATCAAAGGGAGATTTGAACCTGGACTGGTCAAAACTTAGCCTAACAGTTCCATAAGTTAATTGTTGGACAAAGTCTAAATCCAGGGTTTGGGTAGGGTGTTGGATCTGAAAAGAATAATTTTCATTTTGCAGAGTCCAATCTTGTGGGAACGAGATCTTTGTCCACTTTAGGGTTTTGGGTACTTGAATCTGAGATCCAAGGGTTGTGGTATGGAAAAGGGTGGTTTCTCCTATTGCTTTTTTGTTAAGGGCTTGGACATTTAGGTTTGTCCTAATGCACTTGTAGTAGATCCTATATATTAAAGCTAACTATTTGGCTCCTGGTACCATGAGGGTTCCTGAATTCTTGATGTTTAAAGTGAGGGCTTTCCTGATATGTGGGTCATGAAGGGAAACTGTAAAGTTAGGGAAACAATCAAAATGGATTGGTGAAAATAAGAAATACAAAAAAATAATAATTCAATGGGTAAAGTTTACTCTTTTTTTTTTTTTTTTAATAGATAATGGTAAAAGTTAGTACTTGGCCTTTAATATTTAAAGATAACAATTAATACAACTTATTATTATTATTAGACACACTACATATTTAAGATGTGAATCATCCATTGAAGGTGCTTGATTGGACGATATGTGATTTGCAGTATTGGAAGTATTGGTGGGAAAAGTTTCTGAATCTGAAGCAGTGTTGAAAGCGGAAGCCATTGACGAGCTATTGAAGCTCTGATATCATGTTAAAGAAAGCTTTCTAGAAACTACTGAGAAGAAAACTGATTCTCTGAATTGATTAAAATGAAGAAGTTGGTTAATTTACGTTAAGGCTCTGCCTTATATACACGCAACACAGAAAGTAAGAAGAGAGAGAAAATCCTAACTTTAACAAAACTAACCAACTAATTAATAAGCAATTGACAGCTATACATCACTAATCAATTTCATGTGCCAACAAGTTACTTAAGTGCAACGACACCGTTTTCTTTTAATTTCCCTTTCTTCCTTTTTATACAAACTCTCTCATTTTGGTCTGTTTCTCCATCACTGCAATTCCATTCTTGTTTCTTCTTGACTGAGTTGCCTTCCTTCTTGACTGGAATCTCAACATCATTTGCAATCCAATGACAAGGGAATGTATTTCCTTTAGATCCACTAATTGCCATGTTGGTCACATCTTTGCATTTGCTTTCAGCCCATTTGGCTCTTCATTTAACAAGCCAGGCCCTTTGTTTTAAAGTAATGCGCATTTTAGTGTAAAAAATATGACCAAAGTTTTTATTCCTTTGTGATTTAGTACTCATTGGAAACTGGAAAATAGAGAACTCCCTTGAAGTTTGCCATTGCAAGGACAATCGTCACGAGAACAAACATTTTCATATCAAAGGAAGGTTTTATTGGCTGACGAAGAACCAGCGCATAATCACTTTTGATGTGGAAGAAGAGCTGTCTGGAGTTATCATAGCACCAGGGCCGATGATGAGGGATGGAGGTGAAACTAGTGCCTGTCTTGGGGATTCGGATGGGTATATATATATATATATATATATATATATATATCTTCATTCCGCATGTGCTGATGAGTCTCATCTTATATTATGGATGTTAAAAGATCATCCCCAACTTGATTGGATCCTTTAGCACCAGTTGAATTTAGATGAGTTTCCTGTGGAATAAGATTTAATTATCTTCACTACAGTGCATACAATAATATTTTGTTGCAAAAGCATGGTATTTCTGCAGCTGTTTATTTAATTAGTACTGGGAAATTTCACTTTCTATGATGATCCAGGGCAGGTTACAGTCGTATAATTTTGAGAACAGAGTGGTAGAACATCATTATTTGTTTGAAGGCTTCTTCATGGTTTAACTGTGCTCCCATACTAAGCTACCTTAGCAACAAATAATTAATGGTGTTCTAATAGTGAAACAGAACTCCATTGATAATTTGATTTCAGTCCCACCAACCGTGCTCCCATATTCAGCTACCTAGACAATGATTGGCATTATCCAGCTAAAACATGCCTCTGAAAAATGCTTCGTTTTTTGTTGCTTCAAATGCTAAAAAAAGAAAAAGAAAAGAGCCTTTAGGTCAACCACAGTTCTAAACAGGTGCCAATTGAATTGAATTGGAACTAATCATCTTTTTGCATGAATTGGCAGCATCAGCATACCAACTTATATTATTATTAACTCCTTAGGTTTTTTGACATGTAAGAATTAAGCTATTGGTGTACCTTGAGTTCTTAACTATTCACACTTATTTGTTTTTTGCTCTATGTTGTATTGGGTGCTAAGGTGATAAACAATTTCATTTGTTATTTGGTATGCCATTTCTTACAAAATAAGATGGTCATGTGATTTGCATGTGTTTTTACCTCAGTTGCTTCTATTTCTTTACTATACGTTGGAGAGAATGTCAACTGACTCAACTAGTATGGTCCTTGAAGTCCCCTTTATATATTTTTGGAGCTAAAAATGTCCTCTCTTTTTTTCACTTGAATTTGCATGTATGTAATGAAATGAATCCCCCTCTCCCCCTAAATTGATAAATATATAATAAGTTAAAAAGAATTTCAAGCACAAATAGACTTTGATAGAGTGTAATAAATATACCCAACTCAACTAAGTCTTCCTTGATACAGTGTAATATATATACCCAACTCAACTAAGTCTTCCTTAAGTAGTAACTCAGATATTGTGAGAGTCTATGCTCCCTCTTTTCTTTTCTTTTTCTTTTTTTTCCAAACTTTTTTTAATTTTTTTAATTTTTTATTTGAAGTTTCGGCCTTTACTTTTATAAGCATTAGAAAACATTTATGATAACGTTGGAAAGGAAATTAATAATTGGAAAATAGAAATACAAAAAATAATAATTCAATGGGTAAAGTTTACTCTCTTTTTTTGTTAATAGATAATGGTAAAGATTACTTGGCCTTTAATATTTAAAGATAATAATTAATACAACTTATTATTATTATTATTATTATTATTAGACACACTACATACTAAGCGTAGACCCACCATTTTTAGGGCCTAAAGGTAGAGTTTTTTAGTTTTTTTTAATAAATCCAATAGACCACCTATGAGAGCAGTCATACTAATTTTAAGGGAGTCACAAGTGTTGGTGCCCCTTCAACCCCTATTCTGTCATCGCTCACTAATAATAATCATTATTCGATAGATAAGTCAATTTTGAAATATTATAGAAATAAGGGATATATACAATTCCCATACTTGAATTTTCATGTGAGTGTTAGTTTAATCCTGAGTTTCTAAATTAAACAATTAATTTTTTGGAAATTATGTTTTTGAGTCAATTTAGTCCATATCCTTATCATTAGTACTGTTTTCGCAAGTTAATTTCCTAATAGCATCAATTATTGTTTTTTTTTTTTGTTTCCTTCCTTTTGTATTATGGTTCACTTAATTACAAGAACACTCCATTTTTACAAAGTAGTCAACAATGGACTCGGAACTGATAAGCCTCTCTCTCTCTCTCTCTCTCTCTCTCTCTCTCTCTTAAATGGACATGATAAATTATTACATAAGGTCATTTAAAAATATGAATGATATGACAAAATTATGTGTACATATAAGGTGATTAACTTTTTTACCTGTTAAGATTTAATGAAAATACTAACAAAAGTTTTTTTTTTTAAAGAGTTCCAATTTATGGTGTCCGCTCTTGATGATAGCTCTTTTATCATCAGATCAAGACACCAATCAGTTTTTAGTGTAGGCAGGGATTGAACCCTAGATCTCTTATACAACCATCAGAGACTTTACTAGTTAAGTTGACTGAAACCCACAACAAGAGATTTAATATGTCACAATCATAATAATGTCCACTGGGTTAATTGTTCGAGTTAGAAAATAAAAATGCAAATATACTTGATTGATGTTAACATAAGTAAAAATTCAAGGATGAAATTTGTACAAAAACCTAAAATTAAAAGTTTAAAATGTAACTTAACACGTTCTAAGTTTAAAGTTGCTTCTATATCAGTCACTTGACTTAAAAATTTGCAATAACACCATTGACTATTATAATGATGCTCATGTTCCTCTTCCGTCATATTCAAGAAAACAATATTCCCCTTAGGTCTGTAACATTTTTATTATTAACCTGTCTAAAAATAACATTGTTTTTCTATTTTGCAGTAAAAAGCAGCATCATTTTTGTGTATTAATTAATATTATTGCATTATAGGAGGTGTAAATTGTAAATTTTCATAATTAAAGGATTGATTTAAAAGTACTTTACACGTAAAAGGATGTAAATAGTATTTTAAACTAAATATAAAACAAAACGCAAGTGTTAGCAGTCTACATGAATAAACTAATTTTGAATATTACTAGTGAATCAAAAATAAAAGGAATATAACTCAGTTACTAAAATTACTTGCCCATTAAAAAAAAAAAAAAAACATGAAAATTCAAGTTCTCTTCCTAGTATTTGATCAACAAGAACCCAAGCTAAGTGTTTGTTAATAAGATATATATTCTCATTTGGAGAAAGACTGTGATGGTGAAGGACTTGAGCATGGCACTGACCCGGGCGATGGAGTGCCATGTCTATGAAGGAGCTCTCGTGCCAATGCTTGTAGATCACCGCCACCAGCTGATGATGATGAGCCACTGCCTCCTAATTGACGTGGATCCATGGGCCGCTGCTGCATGGGCCATGAAGGTTGCACCATGGGATCGAAAAGAGAGGACAAATCGTACGTGGCAGGCACTGAGGACGCTGAAGGGAGGTCGGCGATTGAGAGTGGCGGCGGTGTCATCATTGTTGGAGGTGTTGAAGGGTGTGGTGGTAGTGGTGATGGTAGCTCCAATGTTGCAAGGTGGGCTTGTAAGTACGAGAGCTCTGCTTGTAAATTCACTACCTGCTTAAACAATTCACCAAAACAAGAAAAGATACAACAATAACTTAAAAGTCATAATTCGTTTCCTTTCAAAGAAAATAAAAGGCATAATAAGGTTGAATGTTTTTTTCTTGCTAAATCGAACATTCCTTAAATAGAAAAATTGGGAACAGATTCTATTTTCTACGCATTTCAAACACAAGGAGAAGGGAAGCAATATTACAAACTAATAAACAATGAGCATCAAAACCACATTTAACAAGGGCATGGGCGACACTATTAAAACCTCTCCCAACCCATGAGAGTAAGCAAGTGGAAAATACCTTCTAACATAAAGTTGAATTCATAGTTTAGGGTTATGGTTAATTTTATATTTTCCTATGGTTGCTAGTACTTTTGTGTGAAGATTCTTTATCAAAATTATGTCAAATACAGAATTCGAACTATTACACTGAGCAAAATAATTAGAATACTAGTTTATTACTTCTGCTTATTCATATGTGCAATTAAAAACCACCCAATTATATATATATATAGAGAGAGAGAGAGAGAGAGAGATTTTACATAATAATTGGCTGTATATATTCATAGTATTACATTGAAATATAATAAATTTAAATTTAGTCCCCTTTTTAAAAATATTTTCTAAGTTTATTTGCATAAAATTGAATGTTAATTTTATTGATACAAGATTAGAGTATAATTGAAAGGACATTTGGTATGAAGTTAGAGTGCATTGAAAATCTTAACATATACACTTAACATCAAATTATAATTCAATTAAAAAAAATTGTTACGTGAACCTCACAAACATAGGGCCCTTTAGGTCTATTCATAGGGAGTAAACTACAGATACACAATCTCACTTACCAAAACTGTGTATCAAGTAATCTAAGAGAATTCCTAGTGGGATTAAAATTAGAGTACAATTAGTATCTAATTTGGATTCTTAATTGAGCTTTCTATTTTAAGATGAGTACAATTAGAACATTAGTTCTTGAATTTGCATCTACATTCATAATCATTTAAAGCATGATTGCCATGACCCGAGAATATGCTCATTCATCTTAAGGGTCAAGCTTAAATCCAGTTCATGGCTGAATGGAACAATAGCTTGGAGGCCATCCTGAACCTAGGTTAATTAAGGTTCCGATGCTTTGTATTCGGTTAAACCAATTACACCCTTGTGCACATTGCTTTTTTTTTTTTAATTGTCTTTATCTTAATGTCCAATAATTAACATAGTTATGAGTGTTTTTTACAAAAGAGTGACTTCTAGAACCAAACCTCTTAAGTTGGAGAAAAGAAGACAATTAGGCAAATTTAAGGCTTTATTTCTTTGTTTATACTAAAAGAATATATGAAGGTTTAAATATGCGTGCTAGAACATGGCATTGCGAACATATAAAGGATTCTTATGACATAGGGATAAGCATAGTGATGGACCAATAACATCAATTTTCTACTCCATAATTGTTATTGGGAGAAGGAATGATCTTGGATCTAGTAACATAAATTTCATGATGCATATCTAGTTTAATTTATATCAGTTTATACTCAAGCACTTACCGGAGTCAACAAACTTACATTGACAAAAAGATTTACCTAGTGCTGATGTAGATTATGTAATCCTGAACAATATAATAAACATATAGTCTTTTGGAAGACCTATGTGTTGGTTTCTTATAACTGTAACTCTTCAATACAATTAAAGGCCTAAATTCCCCACCCTGGGCTCATAGGGATCGCACATTGTAGGACATTTCTGAATATTAACAAACAAATCTATTCATTTACAATTATAAAAAATGGTTTAGTTGGAAAATGAAGTGTTTCCATGTAATTGAAATGACAGGACTAAAAAGGACAAAAAAGAAGGCGATTCCACTCTTTTTCCTTTTTTAAAAAACTATTGAAAACAAGAAATAAAAGCTTGAAAAAGATTTCAACTGCCAAACATGCCTTTTTTATTGTACTAATCTTGCTTTGTTAGTAGAATGTAAGACTAGCATTATAAATATAGTGCACTTTTAGGAAAGCCCCACCAATTGGACATGGTGGGTAGAGGAGATGAACTTGTCCCTCACAAAAAAAGCCCAACTCCAAGAAGCAACAATCCGACCATTTCCTTAATAGCAGCAAAACCTACAATTTGCTCAGAAAAATACACTTTAGGCTATGCCACTGTTGTAACCGCCGACTCCATGATTTGTTAATTAAAAAGACCTTCTAGATTTCAGTAGAGCACAAAAATATTGTCTCCTAAGCACCCCATGCATGTCCTATACTTTTCCTTGGTTTTCTATTAATTTTTATAGCCAAATTTTCTTTCATTTGTTTCTCATCGAGGCCACTGAGAGCCTCCCGTTACATTATTGCTATATGACACCCCTATATATATATAATTACATGTAAGTTATTGCTACAAAAGAAGAAAAAAGCATGGTTCTATTGGTGTTTTGACTTCCGTTACTGTTTTTTTTTTTTCTTACATTTTGGGCAGCTGACGATTAGGAAATTATATGTCATCACTCCAAACAAAATCAATAGAAATGTTGCTAGTTACCGCTACAATATTACCAATTCACAAGAAAAATTACAAAGAAAAAAACTTAGTAATTGAAAAAAAGAAAAGAGAGAGATGTGATTAAGTTTTTTTTGGTAAGATGATTTTAAATAATAATAATAAAACTCACTATATATCTAAATCACTTTTCTTAATGTCTATCACTTTTCTTAATATCCTATTATTGTAGTCAAACATATATGCATGTCATAGAAAGAAAGCGTTACTAAAAATTAGAAATCACTGGAGTAAACCCACTTTCTATCTTTCAAGGATTTACTTGACAAAGCTTAGGTAATAAAAGTAAGAATATAAACGCAAAAGAACAAGAAATAATTGTCTTTCAGCCATAAATACCAAGATATATGACCATTCTTATCAAGATCATGGAGTGCCTGCCTTAATTACCTGTTGTTGAAGTGCAAAGATGTGAGCAACACAGCCATAGACTGGATCTCTAAGCCGAGCCTGTGCCTCATAACATATTGTGACCACCGCATCGAGTCGCTTATGCACCGGTATATGCAAAAGAAGTTTGGACACGTTGCTTGCCCCAAACACTTTGTGCACAGCTGCGAAATGACCAGCCCCTTGCTCTGAATCAAAGTATGGCGCAAATATACACCCTGGCACACACTTCCTCCTCAAAAACTTGCAAGCCCCACATGGCCCTCCACCACCACCACCACCGCTACCACTGCTTCCACCACCGCCACTGCCACCACTACTAGTAGGGTTTACACTCATTTGTATATATATTTTGTGGGTTTTTTTTCTTTCTCTCTCTTCTTTCTTCTTATAAATTTTTGGTATTATATGATGATGATGGTGATTATCACATAATTGGGTTTGTGGGGTAGGACTTGAAAAGGAGGAGGAGGAGGAGGAGGAGGAGTTTTAGGGTTTGGTGGGTGTGGTTTTTGGGTGGTTTTTTTATTTTTATTTTAATGGATGAGATATAAAAGGATAGAGGAAGACTTTAAAGCCACGCGAGAGAGCAAAGCCTTAACCCCCACAATCACATTTAGCTGCTTGCGTGAAGCAAACATGCGATAAGCCCAGCTAGCTGCTTGTTTATGCTACCTTCTCAACTGCTTGCTTTCTTTCTTTCCTTTTTCTACTATTATCTTCCGTCCTCTCGTGAATTTTTATTCAACAAAACCATCATGCTCTCTCTCTCTCTCTCTCCCTCTCTCCCTCTCTCTCTTGGTGTGTGAAATGTGAGTATATATGATGTATAATTGGAGTTTTCGCTTTGGCTATATATATGTGTATATATCATTTCTCTGCTTTACTAAAACAAAAAGGAAATGGATTTTTTACAAGGTGGAAACGTGTCAAGGGGACTGTCTATATCTACAGCTGCGTGTTTTAAGCTGCGTGGAGGGCAAAAGACGCCAACTCCTTTCCCTTTCTTCTCTCTCTCCCTCTCTCTCAACGTTGAAAATGACTTCCTTTAATTTATTTTCCTTTTCCTTTTCTAGATGAAAAGCCAAAAGGAAATTCAATGAATTTTTTTTAAAAGACATGAATGCCCACTGGATTTCAAGAGTGGAACATGTATTAATTACATTCAGTAGTGGCTAATTAATGAAATGATGCATTTTCAACTCAAAAGGTGTAAGCCAATTAATAACAGGCCTTTCTAGAAGGTGAAAATTAAAATTTTAGCAAAAATTGGTAAAATTAAGTATGTGCAATATTTTAGGTGTAGTTCATTAGGTTTCTTAATTAAATTTATGCACTTTCTTATATTGACCAATAAAATTAGTATATTAAATTCAAAACAACAAAATATTTAAATTCAATTTGCAAAATCTAATATACTATACCTAAGATATTGTATCTAAATTTTAGCTGTAAATTTCAAAATTTTCAATTAAATTCAGGTATGAGATTGTATTGATCAATGAAGGGAAATTATTGTGTACTCCCGAAGTACCATAAATGCGTACTCTTTTCTCTCACATAAATAGTGAATCACACTAATTAAATTTATAGTGGGACCCACCATTCATGTGAAATGGAGAAATATGCATTTATGATATTTCGGGAGTACCTAATAATTTTTCATCAATGAATAATGTAGTAGGTATTAATTTGTGAAGATGACACATTTTGTGATACATACTTAATGTAATCATATAGTTGAATTGAACATCACTAGTTGTAGAAGTTAAGATTTTGATTCCTTGTCATCTAATATTTATGCCAATTATGTAGTGGTTTATCTTTTAGGTTACACACTCTGGAAATAGAAAGGCACAAACAAGTTAATGATCTAGCAATATCTACTCTCTAGTCGATCGAGAGATATTAGGAGTCGGGTCATCATATTACCCCTAATGGTTGAGTTGATGGTGATGACAAAGACAATGATAATATTGATAATTACAATAACATACCTTTTGTTCTTTGGCATGAGAAAGATGGCTTGCTCACTTCCAATGAGATCTTGTTTTCTACAACGCCCATTGGAATTACAATACAAAAGTTTACCAATTGTATAACCTTTTATTCCTCTTTGGATAAGTATTAATACAACCTCTCAGTAGTATTTAATTTCACACCCAATTAAATTGAGATATAATTTTGTGTTAGAGTGTATTGGTTTTTCAATACAAATCTGACATAACATTCATTTATTGGTGGTATAAATTAACTCATTTACGATAGTTCCAAACCGAAGGTTTACTCTACAAATATAAATATTTGTGGAGTATGTGAGGGCAAGAGTCGAAATTCAAATTTTCAAGACACATACACTTAGATTAGACTAGAGTAAAAATTTTATCTTGTAAAAAAAAATCACTAATCTACATCAGTATTTATTATAAGACCACTAAAAAATCAACCATATATGACCATATATACATGTAGATCAATATTTTCTTATTTTGGTCATGAATATTCAAAATATTATACACGCAAGCAAAATTTTCCTAAATGAATAGATAGGCGTTCTTAGGTTGGTGGACCACCCTGCATGTTGATTTGGGGACAATGCATAATTATTAAAGAACACAATGTCGATCATAGTCCTATTTCATATTATATATTTTTTTATTAATAATTAAAATAATAAATAATAGAATACGGAGTTCTGTATACAGTAAGATCGAATGTAGATTAACAGTAACGAGAAGAGGTCATTTTTTCATTCTATTCAGTGCCAAATGCTTCTTTTTTCTTTTCTTTTTTTATGGTTAAAAGTGCCAAATATTTTTGTACTGTTTTTTTAAAAGAAGAAATACCACTACTATACTAGTTGCCTATAAGTATAATTAGTTACTTAATTAGCGGGCTAATCAAGGTCAAACTCCAAAATTGGGGCATGCAATTTATTCAAAGCCACAGCACGAGCCATTCGAATGTGGGAGTGCCACGTATGAGTCGGTGACTATGGGAACGTAACGGCCGGGTAAAAGATGACCTCATCTTTTCAAATGGGACCCAGGCGCCGTTCAATTGAAAAGAAAGTAACGTCTCTCTCTCTCCATTCCTCGTTCCTTCTCGGTTCCCAATTTTCTAAAAAGAAAAAACAGATTTTTGAAACAAATAAATTGGTTTTGTTTGTATTTGTTTTAGTATAAAAAGTAAGTAAAAATTAGAAATTTTTAGAATCAGTAACAGTTCGTAACGGCGCGTCACCGCGCCGCCCGGCTCTTGTCCAATCTTTGTGTTGTGAAGAGGAAGCACTGACAGAAGCTTTAGTTCCAGCTGTTGACCGACACGTGTCTTGATTTGAGGCTGACATACGGCTACAGTGACCGGTTGCTTACGTTGTAATAGTTCATACATGTTGGTGATGATAGGAGATCTAATAACACTTCCTAATTTCTTATTCCAGTTAACCCAATTGATAAAAATTTTAATAGTTGAATAAAAGATTTATGATTCAATTTCCTTGTTTCAGTTAACTTAACTGATAAAGTTTATAATAATTGAATAATAGATTTAGAATTCAATCTCCGTCTACGCCAAAAACTAATTGGTATTTTTATCTGATGATAAAGAGCTGCTATCAGGAACAGACATCATAATTTGAAATTCTCAAAAAAAAATACTGCACTTCGTACATAACAACTTATCACTTATAATTTATGCTAAAAGCATTTCTCATTTTTAGGTATTGTGATTGATTTCTTTTCTTCTTTTATCTTACCCCCAAACGGGGTATTGGAAGGAGACAAGCTTAATAATAACGCAAGGGCTACAAGGAGATGAATTTGAAGATATATATAGCTTTGGTCATCTGCTGAATGATGCAAAAAGAAACAAAAGACAAGGTCTGTGATGAATTTATAAAATGTCAACTTATAACTTATTATCTGCAATATAGTGATAAAATAAATAGGCATTAGTGAATCTAAATTATATCTAACCTAACTAATTTAAACAGTACAATTTCACTTATAATTTAGTTATTAATTATGAGGTCGGTTAACAGGTGTCCTTAAAACAATTATTATTTTACAATTTTAGGAAAATATTTGGTTACTTTTTTATTTTCCCATAACAAGTTCTAAAATTTATTTCTTAAGCAAATACCTATAGGGTATCCATTAACTTTTTCCATTTATTATTAGTATATATTTGTGAAATGATGAAAGATTTTAGTCGTAGTGATTCCTATGTATGGGAAAATAATATATTAACCAAGTAACTTATGAACAAACTCAAGTTTGATCAACAAAAATAAACCAAACTTGAACATATAAAATAATTTTGTGACGAATTCAAGCGTAACTTTTGTTTAAAATAAAATCAAATTACCCAATCTTAAACTTTTGATATTTAGTTCAACTTTGCTCGTGCACAGCCACAATCATGAAATAAACACCCTTCAATACAATGCAAATGAAAATGATGATCATGATCTTCAAATTAATTTGCATGCCAAAAATAAAAGAGTGAACCATAATATCAATCTAAAATGCTTCAATAATTATCTAGCAGAAATTCATTTTACCTTTATGTAGGGCTAAAATATTGTTTGTGTAGTTAGTCTATAAAACGTGGAACTTTCCTGTCGTTTAGTTTATAACACACAACCTCCTCATGGACAGGTTGATTTAAAATATAAGTTAATAAGTCTAGTCCATAAGAGCATCCACAGCAGACGTTGTAAAAAAAATGCCATTTTAAAACATCAAACACCTACTTTATTATTTTACTACATCATTTTACAACATCTCATTTATTAGATGTTTTATACTTCAATTTTATACATTAAAATAATATTTACACTACATTAAAATAATATATTAAATTCCTTCCCTCATCCTCATCATCATTATCATCATCAACTACCACCGCAACAACGACATCAACAACAACTAGAAAAATTTTTGCCGCCACAATCACCAGGAAAAAAAAAAAAAAACACAACCACCAAAATCAACCCACAACCGCCGCCAAATCCACCGACAAAAACAGATCAGAAATCATCATCATCATCAACCACCACTGCAACAAAGACCCACCCACTACCACCGATTCGCCCACCGTCATAACCCACCATCGATTCGCCCACCAGTCGACCCACCCACTACCACCGATTCACCAGAACCCACCCATCAAACCACAGCCAAAAAAAGTGAACGGAAAAAAGAAAAAAGGAAAAAAAAAAACAACCCGAAGCAGAATAGAGAAGATAGATGAATGGCGGCGTCGAGTGGTGGTCTTTGGTGAGATCGGCGGCGTTGAGTGGCGGCCAAGCCACAAATCACATTTCACACAACCCAAACACACGAAATCTAGCAAACAACCACCATGATGCCCACGCCAATGACCAACAGATCTCCTAGCCGATGACCCATGCCAGTCAGAGACCCACGAACCCACCAAATCACAAAATCAAATCACCCCACTGAAATCAAACTACAAAACCCACCAAAATCATATCACACTTGCCGAACCACCATCACCCAAACCCACAAAATCAACCCAGACTCACACTTGTCGAAGAACCGAACCATGAATCAACCTAGACCCATGAAATCACGAACAAGGACGATCCACCACTACCCACGAAATCGACTTGGCCCACAAAGAAAGATCAACAATCAAAGAAAGAGAGGGAGAGTCAGAAAGAAAGAGAAAGAGGAGACACAGACAGAGATGGAGAGGCGGAGAGAAAGAGAAAGAGAGAAGAGAAAAAAATAAAGAGAAGAGAGAGGAGAGAGAAAAGAGAATAAAAAATTAATAAAACTTATACCATTTTTGTCCGTACCGTTGCAAATTTGCAACGGTACTATTCATATGTGGTATAATTTTTACCATTTGGAACATCTGATAAAGCTCCGTTTTTGTGTTTGGTGTGCTAAATGTGCCAAAATTTTGGCATTTGGCACATTTAGCACATCTGCTGCGGGTGCTCTAACCAATCACGTTATGCAACTTCATGAATTAAGTGTACCCCTTCACCAAAACCAAATGATGATGATGATGATTACAATGAAAACATAGGAACCGTATTGTATATTTTAGTTTATTATTATAAGTGAATAAGTAGACATAGATTTGAGGTGTAATCTCTTGCGCTCACATGTCCAGATCTAGCGGGTAAAGTATTATTATGTTCACGCCTAGGTTGAAAATTATGCCAACTCAAGTCGTTTCTTATCCATTTTAGTTCATTAAAAAAAAATTAAAATATATATATAAAGATGTGAGGTGTAAAATTTCTCAGTGATATAATAATAACTTATATTTTGTTTATACTTTGTACATGATCAATTATAACAAAGCTTTTTTAAAATAAAATAAAAAAGTTATGTAGTGCATAAGATTAAGTATTACAAGTGAATTTCAAGTAATAGTTTAGTGGTAATGATATTTTTTTATAGTGCTCAATGATTTTAGTTAGACCCTTTCCTTCCCCTGTGTGTATATATATATATATATATATATATATATATATATATATATATATACACACACATATAAATTAAACTTTATGAAGATTCCATGTTTTACGGCTTAACGCATAGGAAGGTAAAATATGTTTCTACTTACTAATCTGAAAGTAAATTAGCATTTACCTCAAGCACATACAAGAGATCGAGCCATATACAATGTTAAAAGTTACAATGAATTTGTTGTTAGCATTATCAGACATGAAAATTTTATTTTAACTCTCTCTCTCTCTCTCTCTCTCTCTCTCTAAAATTATGTAGCTTCACTTTCACATTATACTGATTCTTGGCATTGTTGTTTGGACAGAATTGAAGGAAAAGAAGAGTCCAATTTAGGATTCAATAAAAATAAATCATTGTAACATATAAAATAATAAAGTTAAATATAATTATCCTTTATTATATATGTAGGATTTTCAGTCAAGTAGGGAACAATGTCCCTAAAAGAATTGAAAAATCTAGCCCACTTGTATTGCAAGATTGTAACACATGTTAATAGTAGGTATTTTAATTTTCTTTTGAAATCCATGGGCTGTCTCTTAATGTTGAAGTATTTGTCTTGTGATTATGCTTTGCTAACTTTTACTAACAACAATGTTGCCTCAAGACTGCTTAATAATGTATTCACATCTGGTCCACAAGCTCCCCCACTCGTGCGGTCAACACCTAGAAATCACACACAATAATATATAATCAACATCTCATTGCTTTGAAAATTTTCTGTTGAAAGAATGTGTTTTAAATTACAGGATGTCACCTTAACATACGGCAAAGAAGCTGCTATGTACTGTAATCTTAAGGAACTTTGGGAAGAAAGGACGATTGTTTATAAAGGGGTCAAAGAATGAATTTGAACCAAACTAGTCATGAATTCTTGGAAATATTGTTAACACGTTAAAAGTCATGTTAGTCAAAGTATCTATTCTATAGATCTATAATGTTGAATATATATATATATATATATTATAGTGATTTGTATGGCCAGTTTTAGTAATGCAAATTATGCAATACAGTTGTATCAAAATCTGAAAGAATTTTCCTTAACATTTCAGTGGTGGGTCCTTTTTAAAGTCTTATAATTTAATCACATTCTGCAACTCTATGTAAAGAAGAGCTTGGATTTGAATTTTGTGGCCATTTTAGTTAAGGTCAATACAATTGTATCAAAACTGGAAATAACTTCTTTTGATTTTTCAGTTGTTTCATGCTCTCTCACTTCTTGCTAATTGTGGGTCTTGGTAAGAATTTTATACCTTAATGACATTATCCAATATTTCAATTATCCTATATGGAGAAGAATTTATGTTCAAATCTATCTTCCCCAACTTGAAGAAAAAAAAAACAAACAAACAAACAGGGTGGGCCTTATCAATTTGTGACATATATCTACAAGTTAGGAATAAAGTACTTTCTCTAATCAAGTGATTTGTGCATGATAAAAATGGTATTATAAAAAATTACCATAATGAAAAAGGAATCATTCCAAGTCCCATCCCAACTTCACTGACTATTAGGCATCAATTGAAGACATTCAAAGCATAATTATACGCTTATGGGGCTAATGGCACCTTGAGAACTACAAAAAAGGCAGCCGTAGTTTTTGAGATAATTTCAACCCTTCTTTTGGGTTGGGCCTCCAATAAATTTGGTACACCACAGTAAAACTTTAATAAATCGCCTAGAGGGTTTAGAGACCAATTTTAATGTAAGACAGGCAACATGCGCTGTAGTTGGGCATTTTAAATACACATAGATGATAGATCCAACTTAAGGTGGTGGAATATATAGAACTTGAAAAGTACATCATGCATGCGCAATTTATCGAGTCCTTAAAAAAGGGTAAATGGGTAATGGCCTCCTCCGTCATCCAAATATAAATATTTATATATATATATATATATATAAATTAATCAAACCCATCATAAATTATTAGTGTTTTGACTGATACAAAGACTTGGTCATCAACAGCTGTTCTTAACTCAAACCAAGGATACCAAACATGAATAAATATTGAAACATTTTCATCTAAAAAAAAATAGAAAAGAATAAATATTGTGTTGGGATGTGTGAAGTCTAATTGTATTTTATCTAGATTATGACTTAGCCCAATATAAAAGTGCTACGGTTTTTAATGAGATTTCATTTTGAGACTTAATCTTTCTCTATGAATAATAAAATTACTGCAACTCTATAGACATAGGTAAATTATAGAACCACGTAAATATTATCTTGTGTGTTTATTTTTTCTTTAACGCATATTTTTATCTATTTTTGCATCTCAAATATCTGGGAATTTTGCGTATATTCCCTACATATTGAAACAAGAAAAATTACAAGGACATCATCTACGTGTGTGTGTGTACCTATATTGAAAAGTTTTTTTTTCACCAAACGATTTAAAATTATTTTGGTTTTATCCATGGACCAAAAGCTTCCAATGACCATTCTGAAATTGAGAAGCATTGACTTCATGAAACGATTTTTTTTTTTTTTTACGAAAAAAGCGTGAAGATTGATTGAAGAGAGACCAACAATATTTTTATTTTTACGGAACCATAACAAGAACTTCGGTTGGAAGCTATGCTTAATCCCTCTTGATTCGGTAAACTAATAAGCGTCAAAAAATAAGAGAGAGATGAAAAAAGTCTATCTCACGATTATGTTTTTATTTCCTGTATTTAACTGTGTACAAAGTGCCATTTGATACATATTTGAGTGAAAATGGAGAAAATTATAATATGCATGTGCTAAAATAGTCAAAACCATTGGGAAATTTAGACCCCAATTTATAGAATTAACAAATTTTAAACCCAAGTTGTTAATTAGATTTATTATGAATAAATCTTGTTAAAACAAACTAACCTCAATATCATACACAATGGAAAAGTAAATAAGACAAGATATGATAACCTAGGAAAATCAACGAAACAAACTAGTTTCACAGTAAAAAAACATAGGGGGAAACCTTCCCGAAAAGCAATTCACTATAGTAAAGAGAAGTTTCAAATATAGTACAAAACATTTGCCCAAAGACTCTACAATCCTCGTAGATGAACTTAAAGTAGAAACCTTCTACCGCTTCAAAACCTCTGAACTCTTCAATATATGAACGTCACCATTTTTGCACAAATCTCAATACGTGACTAACTAATGATGCACGACTTCCAGTACGTGACTAACTCACCAACTTGAAGAAAGATATTGGCTGCAAAATTCTTCACTTCATCAACAATAAAGATCAAGAAGCATTTGGTTACAAAACCCTCTAGCACAAAGATGTAGTATCTTCTTTAGAGAGAATAAAGCACTCGGTCACTTTTTGCATATGTTCTCCTTGTATTCTCTTATGTGACGGCCTTTAAAATAAGCCTTGTATGTGTCTAGGGTTGTGAAAAAAGAAACCCTACACATACATGTCAGCATGGGCCGAAAATCAGATCTGAAAATTCCGATTTCATAGATCTTGATAGATATTGTATCTGTTGAGCAACTGTTGAGACCTCAATAGATATATTTGTTGAGATATTTGTCGAGTTTTAATGAACAACACTTCTTCACTTATTTCTTGAACAGATTTGTATGGCTTCAATACTAAGCTTGAACTCTTGTTCCTTAAAGTACTAAACTCATCTTAGATCTACTCAATTATAAGTAAAGTGTGTTTTGTCAAAATATTTAGCCAATTCTATATGACATATGTTCTAACAAATTCTACATATGTCCTAACAATCCCCTCATTTGAAAATCCGTGACAAAACCACAACAAACAAATGAAATATGAGAGAAGTCATAAATCACTCAACTCATAATCACTTGTTGAATGCAATAAAATCTAATCATAACACAAACTCTTGAAAAGCTTTGTAAGAAGAAAGTTCGTGGCATGATAGATTTAGACAACCTGTATTTCTGAAACACTTTAAACAAAACTCATCAAGGCATCTTAGTGTGAAACAGAAATAAAAGATTGCATACAATAAGAAACATATGTATAAAGAGAGAAAAGAAACAACACATAGAGAGATAGGTGAAGAATACATACATTATTATTATTATTATTATTATTATTATTATTATATATCAAAGATGGTCACAAGACCGGTGTACAAGAAGCTAAAAGAAGCTCCTAAAACAACAAAGAGGTAAACACTCCCTCTAACAAGATGAAACACAATTTCCCCTTACAGAGGTATGTATTTCACCCCCTAACATGTAGAATCTTTAAAAAAAATCACATTCTCTCTCCCCTATTTGTCATGATTGACAAAAGGTACAAGAAGCTATAAAACTTCACCCGAGAAACAAAAAAATGATCAAAGATGATCACGGGGGTACAAGGAATCCATATAAAAGCATAAATGTAATGAAACAACATGCTATGGATGACAAACTAATAGAAAGATGCAAAAAATGTGAAAACAATGCATGCAAAAGTGTCCCGACAAATCGAGAAGCTGTTGAGCTGCTATCGAGCAAAAGCCAACCTCGATGGATCGAGGATATGTCAAAAATCTATTGGTCAAATAGAAAGTTTCTCGATGGATCGAGAAACTATTGAGAAGCTATCAAGAAAAACTCCAGATAACTCAATGGATCAAAATTGCGTTAAATTCTGTCGAGAGAAGAAGAAAAAGGGTCTCGATAGATAGCAATCTACTGATAAGCTGTCAAGAAGCTGTCGAACTTGATAAGAAAATAGTTTTTCAAAAAGAGGAAAAACACACAGAAATGAATACAATCAAGCAAGCTACACAACCAAAGATTCAAACAACATGTTAAGATTTCAAAAACATCTCTTAACAAGAAAAATTGCAAAGCATTCATGATCCAAAACACACACACGCGCTAAACAAGTCTAACTAATTTTATATTTCAAAAACAAGTCAAGACAGTTAAGTCAGTATACATTAACACATGTATCCCTTGTGATAGTCAAATCACAATGTACCTGCACATGTATCAAAAGTAGTAAAGAATTTGCGTGTTGTGTGTGAAAACATCACAAAATTGCATAAATGTCTCATGTTATAACGATTTTAAATATGAGAAAATCAAAGTAACTCACACACGATCATAACTCCTTGATGGAGTCTATTACTTTCAAGGTACATCCTATAACTCTCACATCTCCTAGAAACACGCTTGCAACCATATTTAAAAGCATTTTGATTCTTTTTGCTTTTGAATTTTCTTTACATATTTTTTTCTTTTGCGTATATCATGCTTGGGCATATAAGAAAGAGAAGAAAATACCCAATTATGTTAAGCTTAAACATCATAATTTTGCTATGCCGAAGCACACAAATGTTATACATGATTGGCAGGTAATAGTAGTGAGATGATTATTTATGCATTTCTCTTAGGATTTTTTAGTCTTTCCCGTCAAAAAGAGTGATATGAGTGTTAAGTATAAGAGATCACTTAATCGTACTCATCACCAACACAAGCCACAAAGCTTACTTGTTTAATTATGCATTGAAATGCTCATCCAAGCTACAAAAAATACAAAGTTTAGAAAATTTTGTTTCAATGGCCATCCAAGGTACACAAGTATCAATGTACACAAACACACACTATTTTTGTATTATTTTTTTTCTCTTTTTATTTTGAAAAACAAACAAAATAAAGACTAAACAACTAAACAAAAACAGACAAACAACATGAGAGTGTAAAAGAAATATGCAAATGCATGAAAGCATGATTCCAAAAGCAGATAAGAAATCAAGCAAAGAAAGTCCTACTTTAAATAGAAAGAATTAAAGTAGAGGACAAACAGAAAAGACAATTAAGTCTTAGGCTCCTTTCTCACCCACACAGCACGAGTATTTGGCAGTGAAGATGAAAAAGCACGTGTCCTAGTATGTCTACTAAAGGACACAGAAGAATTAAAATTCTCCTGAAATTGAGTTAAAAAACTCAAAACTTTTAATAACTCTCCAAACAAAGGTATAGGTCCTTGAGAGGAAATCTGTGATCGTTTGGACATTTGCTTTTAAGGAAACAACTTAAAGCAATTATGACGAATATGTCCAGAAATACCACAATAGTGACAAACATGAGGTCTAACAAAGGATTTAGAATTAGACAAATCAGTTATGGATTTCATACCTTTATCACATTTATCAAATTGGAGTACAAAGACAGTTTTTGGTCCAGAAGCCGTGGAAGAGGAGGGACTGGAGGAAACAGCATATCTTAAGCCAATCTTATCAGAACTAGGCTTTTGAGCACTCAATACCTCATCAAGTTTTGCACTAGACATCCTCTTTATTTAAGTTCTAGCTTGACTAAGCTCAACCTCGAGATTCTTGACCTTCTCTTCTAATGAGGTGTTCTCCACAACAAAAGTCTCAACTAGCCTTGTAGTCTCATCTAGTTAATTAATAGATCAGCTTTTTTCAATTTTTACCTCATTAAGCTTTTTTCTACAACGATGAGAAGTCTTTTCATATTTTATGAATTCAATACATAGCTTATCATAGGCTTCCTAAAGGGTCATCTTCTTGGGTACTTCATCATCAGAAGAATCCTCACTATCACTAGCACTCTCCACAATCACCTTATCAGTTGTAGTAGCAAAAGTCATAAAGTGACCACATTCATCCACATACTCATCAGAAGAGTCATTCTCAGTATCACTCCAGGTAACAACCAATCCTTTATCTTTTGACTTTTTGGTCTTTTCCTTTATAAAGTAGTTTAGGCACTCTATCCTCATATGATTAAAACTTTTGCACTCATGGCACTGGATAAGGGGTTTCTCACTCTTATCCTTTCTAGAGGATTTACATTTCCTAGGAGGTTTGTCCTTATCTTTTTTCCTATATTGAAGAAGCTTGATAATCTCATTAGCTATGAAGGTTAGATCCTCATCCTCATTATCATCTTCATCTTCATCTTCAGAGTTATCAATCTCTTCCTCTATACCCTTAAGAGCCAATTTTCTACTCTTTCCACATTTTCTCATTAAACATAATCTCATCTCATAGGTTTAAAGATTCCCTACAAGCTCAGTCAAAGGAATTTGATCAATGTCCTTCACTTCTTCAATGGCAGCGATCTTGGCATGAAATCTTTTAGGTAAGGACCTAAGGATTTTCCTAACAATTTTGGATTCTACTATAGATTCTTCAAGGTTGAAGGCAGAATTCACAATATCCTTGAGTCTAGCATAGAACTCATCAAATGTCTCATTCTCCTCCATCTTTATTTCTTCAAAACTACTAGTGAGTCTTTGAAACTTCACAGTCTTTACTACCTTGGTACCTTCATAGGTGGTCTCAAGAATGGTCCATGCTTCCTTGGCAACTTCCGTGGATGATATTTTCTTGAATTCCTCATTGGTCACCCCACTAAACAAAGCATTCAAGTCCCTACTGTTGAAATTTGCCGCTTAGATTGTTGCTTCATCCCGATCCATTGGCGCTTCCTTTGGCTAAATCCAGCCAACTTCAACAGCTTGCCATATTTTTTCACCTAGAGCCTGCAAAAAAAATTTCGTACGAACTTTCCGGTACACATAAATTAGTGCCATCAAATAAAGAAGGAATCAAAATAGATTGTCCACGATCCATGACAACGAGGGTCAAGGATCACACTCAAGAAATTAATCCAATCAAAGTGTACCCGCTCTAATACCACTTGTTGGGAAATTTAGACCCCGGTTGATAGAATTAATAAGTTTTAAACTCAAGTTGTTAATTATATTTATTATGAATAAACCTTGTTAAAACAAATTAACATCAATATCATGTCAATATCATGCACAGTGGAAAATTAAATAAGACAAGATATGATAACCCAAGAAAACCAACGAAATAAACTAGTTTCACATTAAAAAAACTTGGGGGAAAACCTTCCCGAAAGCAATTCACTATAATAAAGAGAAGTTTCAAATCTAATACAGAACTTTTGTCCCTAAACTCTACAATCTCTATAGATGAACTTATAGTAGAAACCTTCTACCGTTTCAGAACCTCTGAATTCTTCAGTATATGAATGTCACCCTTTTTGCATGGATTCCAGTGCGTGACTAACAAATAATACACGACTCACAATACATGACTAACTCACCAACTTGAAAAAAGATGTTGGCTGCAAAGTTCTTCACTTCATCAACAATGAAGATCAAGAAGCACTTTGTTACAAAATTCTAAGGCGCAAAAATGCAGTATCTTCTTTAGAGAGAATAAAGCACTCGGTCACTTTTTGCATGTGTTCTCCTTATATTCTCTTATGTGATGGCTTTTAAAATAAGCTTTATATATGTCTAGGGTTGTGAAAAAAGAAACCTTACACATACATGTCATCATGGGCCAAAAATCAGATATAAAAATTCTAATTTCGTAGATCTCGATAGATACTGTATCTATCAAGCAGCTGTCGAGACTTTGATAAATATATCTGTCGAGCTTTAATGAACAGCAATTCTTCACTTGTTTCTTGGATAGATTTGCATGTCTTCAATACTAGGCTTGAAATCTTGTTCCTTAAAGTACTAAATTTATCATAAATCTATCAAATTACAAGTAAAGTGCATTTTGTCAAAGGATTTACCCAATTTTATATGACATATGTTCTAACAAATTCTACATATATCCTAACAAGTTCTATATACGTCCTAACAAAAACAAAATTAGATTTGAATTCCTCAACTTTAGTCGTATAGTCCAAACAAAATTAAAATTTAATACCTAAACTTTAATCATTTTCCTCTCCTTCTAACTTTGTCCTTTCATCTTGATCTCATCTTTATTTAGCTATGATAGTTCTCTACACCAACTCCTATCGTTAATGAGTGTGCATCAAAAATATAGGGCGTTCAACAATTTTAGAGTGTCAACTATCTAGCTTCAATTCGTCTATAAATTATTGATCTTATCTATATATTATTTCCGAAGTGTAGGAAACGGTTCAATATTAGTCTAATCTTATTTTCGTTCTAAAAGTGTATTAATTTCTGCAAAAACCACAGTACAAATTAAGTGATTAATCGTGTAAATAATTTTTATTTTACAAATACGAGTCCCAATAGTTTTTTTTTTTTTTTTTTTTTTTTTTAAGTTATGATTTGCTGATATTAATAGTAAATGAAAGCAATAGTAATATTGATTTTTTTTTAAAAAAAAAAACAAAAATCAAAGAATGAGTTGATTTAATGGGTAATTCATAAATAAAATTTTAAAAAATTAGGAGACAAAAAAAAAAAAAAAAAAAAAAAAAAACTTTAACACATAAGTCATTGACTAAAAGTCTAAAACAGTATTTTGACAAAAGAGAATTTACAACTCTGTTGGGGAATGTTGTGAATCTCGTGATTGCGGCAACATGCATGAGTTCTTGTCAAAAGAGTGAAGTCACAAATATCAATTCAATTCAAGTGAAATATGAAGCCAAATAAACGTGTTTTAGTAAGTAAAATTCAACTTCTTTATTTTTTATTTTTTTAAGATCATGCTAATAAGTGTGCTTAAGACATTGATTAATAATTCAATTAAAGAAAGTTTTTATAAATAATTAAAAAAACGATTAATATTTCGATAATCTTTTTCATTTTTCATAAAAATGATGTCAAAATTTTTTTAAAATGAATTGTTAACAAATGTCTTAATCCCTAGGGACAATCGTTAGCATTTTTTTTCCTTTTTTTTTAATAGAGAAATACGACTATTTGCCTAATGGTTTAACTGATTAATTAGCACAGTTAACGAGATTAAAACATTGTGTTTTCAAAACAAGGTCAATTATTTCAAGTTCAACCCATTTCTTATTAAGTGATTTATTTCTCTTTCAGCAATTAGACAAATTGAGTTCTTTTTTAACCGCCACTTACAGCCCTTCTTTCATCAATTTTTCTTTCAGTCACCTATTTACAGTCCGATTGCTTATACATGTGACATTGACCCGTTTCTTAAGGAATGAGTCATTTCACTTTCAAAATTTATAAATAATTAATACAGTGAATCAGTGATTATTTAACCGCCACTTACAGTGTACTATTCCTTCTTTTATCAATCTCTCTCTCTCTCTCTCTCTCTCTCTCTCATTTTTCTCTTTGATAATAATCAATTTCTCTCATTTATGCAATTTTCTTTCCCGTAATTCCTCAAGCATACAATAATGCTCCATGTGCCCCACGTGGCCTTGTTATTAGTCAAGTACTACATTTATAGGGTTGTTACAAAATACTATCGTATTCTAAGGGTTGGTTTGGTTAAGAGAATGAAAAAGTGAGAGAATAGAAAATAGATGAATAATGAAAAGTAAGAAAATATAAAATTTTTTAATTTTCTTATTTATATTTGGTTGAGAGGGTGGAAAAGTAGAGAGATGGAAAACTTTTTGATTTGGTTAAAAAAAAACCAATAATTTAGGGGGTATTTGGTACATGTACTTGAAAACATGTGTTTTGTTATTTGAAAATATGTATGAAAATACGTGTGAGTAAAAAAATGTGTGAAAATACATATAATATTGTTTAAAAATTGAAAACATGTGTTTGAATTACCATACCAAACGGGGTCTTATTAACCCCATGTTGTTACTTTATTTAATTTTGAAAAAAAAAATAAATCTAGAACACTTTAAAAATATCTTACTTTCTTCGCTCTAAATTATTGTTATGAAGATGTTATGAACGTAACATTTTTCTTATAAAAATTCAACCTTTAAAAAAAACATTATCTAATGTATTTTCTATAATAATAAAAAAAGGTTTTAAAACTACTCACATTAATTTAAACTATAAAAAAATTAATGGCATTTGAAAAGTGGACTTCAATTTGAGATGTTCTTAAATAGAATAAATGATTAATAATTTAGGAATGAGTAAGCACTAATAAACTAGCTTAAATTAAAATTTTGAAAAGTGAGAATATTATTTCTATTTGACATAAAATATAAATATATTCTAAAATTTCAAACAATTCTACATTTTTATTTTGCTAAATAAAATAACAATTCAACATTTCTGTTTGCAAAAAAAAATTCCACATTTCTACTAGTCTACTATTGACAGTCCTAAAATAATGTCCATAGACCAAAGGACAATTTTTTTTTTTTTTTTTTTTTGGGGGGTGGGGTTGGGGGTTGGTTTCCCCCTATGGCTATGGGTCTATAGGCGTTTCACTGTTTCCGTGTGTTTTGCTGACATCTGCTTCCTTAAGAGAGACGACAAGTGGGGACACGTATCAGATCGACACGTGTCTTGATTTGATATAAGGTAATTACATCAATCATGCTTTTTTGTGCCAGTCAGTGTGGGCTTGACTAGGCTGTCTATCTCACCATTAATTTCATTTCAACCCATGTTGACCACAGTTAACTTTCCTGGGATAAATAGTAAATGCACACTCCCATTTGTGCTCGCGTAGGGATGTGGTAATACAAGATAAGTGGGAGTAAAAAATGGTTATACTAACGAGTGCATTAAGGGCATTTGTTAAAAATTTATTTTAGGAAAATTTTGACATTATTTTTATAAAAAATGAAAAAAATAATTAAAATATTAATTACTTTTTTTTTTCTCACAAAAACTTTCTTTATTACAGTAATTACAGTAAATGTTGTAAGTTTACATTAACATTATTTATTTTATATTTAATTATTTATTATTTCTTTACGTATTTCAAGATGGAGAGAGTAGGTAGTAATTATTACTTATAAAGAAAGATAAACAATTTAAAAAATCAAGAAAATTTGATATCATAATAAAATGAAATAGTGTAAAATAGATAATCTAATATGGAGTATTGTGAAAAGTAAATATAAAAAATATTAAAAATATATAATAAACAAAAAATTCTTATACTCAAATCGGAAGGAATTTTTGCGCTAACCGATGTAAATGCTCTAAAATATTTTATTTTGTACTCATCCACTATTTTCCTTATAAAATATCTAAAATTAAAATACTAAGAATAAGATAAAATATATTCATTCAATTCAAGCAAACTATATATATATATATATATATATATATATATATATATATATATATATATGTATGTATAAGTATAATGTTGTGCAGTTTCCAATTTTTAGTTAATTGAATTGAGTACAAAATGTGTTATTATTTTTCTATTTTAAAATGTGTAAAAGAGATATTGAAATATGATGATGTAGTTGATCGATCAATACAACCTTAACCATAGACACTTGTAAAGAAAATAAAATTTTAGGGTAGTCACTAGAGGTTCACCAATGAGAGATTCTCTAATTTCTAAGTTTGTAAATAAATATTTTGGGATTTCACTCAACCCCTTCTCTTGGAAAATACTTGGGAATTCCAATTAAACACTTGGCAAGGACCCAAAACTTTGGCTATGTGATTGAGCAGGTTCAAAGCAGGCTAGCAAGGTGGAAATCTAATTTACTTTCATTTGTCGGAAAACTTATTCTCACTCAAGTGGTGACCACCACCATTCCGAATTATGCTATGCAATGTGCGGCACTTCTGGTTAAGATTTTAAGTAGCATTGACAGATTGAGTTGAAACTTTTGGTGGGGTTCATCGGGAAAGCAAGAAAAAAATTCATTTGGTTAGTTGGAAGAAGATTACTAAGCCAAAGAAAGGAGGGTTGGGTCTTCAAGCAGCAAGGGAAAAAAATATTGCAAGCCTAGCCAAGTTAAAATGGCGTCTTCAAACTAAATCTTCATCCCTATGGGCTAGAGTCCTTACTCAAAAGTATCGGTCTCCAAGGAGAGTATCTAATCTGAGAAGTATGAAAGGATCATGCTCCTCTACTTGGGCTGCCATCCGCAAAGGTGAATTAGTTTTCTAGAAAGGTACGAAATGGATTGTTGGCAAGAATAGCCAATTATCTCTTTGGTTTGATAAGTGGTTGGACAGAAGGCCTCTTCAAAGCTTGATTACAGGGCCTCTCAACAGGGGGGAGGAGGATATGATGCTGAAGGAAGTGGTTAACTTCTCGGGTCGGAATTGGTAGGCTTGCTCCTTTGTGTTTCTTGAAAGGTTGATGTTGGAAATGAAAGCCACCCCTGTCTCCTTTTTTGCCCATAAATATGACCGCATTACATGGTCTTCTTCTCCAAGTGGAAATTTTGAAATGAAGGAAGCGTAAAGGTTGGCTAGATTGGAGGCGGAAGGTATGTGTAATGATAGTTTTGATGGTGAGTGGATTTGGAGGGTGCCTTCTATCCCCAAAATCAAATGCTTCTTATGGCAATGCTACCATAAAAGCATCCCTGTTAGCTCCTTGCTTGCTGCCAGAGGAATGGAAATTTCAACCGTTTGTCGGCTTTGTAACTCAGGTACTAAAACAATCCTACATGTTCTAAGAGATTGCCAAGATGCTCGAAACCTTTGGACTGCCTTATCTCTGCCTTTCCCTACTGGTTCTTTCTTCGTTTAAAGCTCCCTAATTGGCTTCGGCTTAATTGTGGTAGCACCAAAAAATATGGCCTTTTTCGGATGTAACCTGGGGTATATGTTTTGCATTTGGAATATGGACCTTATGGACCCATCGGAATGGATTTTTGTTTCGAAATGATAGAAGCCAGTGGGACCTAAAGCATGAAGTCTTAATTAAAGCAAATGAATTTGCTTACATCGGAATCAATGGCAAGCCAACTACCAACCGTCGGATCATTAGAGTGACATGGCTCAAGCCTCCTTTGAATTGTTTCAAGCTTAATTCAAATGGTTCATCACTTGGAAATCCCGGACGCGTTGTTGGTGGAGTGCTTATCTAAAACGACAAAGGGGAATGGATTAGAGGTTTCATGAGGGTTGTTGGGCACACAACCAGTGTTGCAGTGGAGCTTTGGGCACTTAGAGATGGTATCAAGTTATGCATTTCCCTTAAACTCCCTGCTGTGATTCTCGAGCTTGTTGCAAAGCTTATTGTGGATTTGATGCAAAAGGAAGATTGTAATCAAAATAGCATAGATGCCTTAGTGAGTGATTGTAAGTTAAGACTGAGAGAAATTCCTATGGTTCAAATTCAACATTGTTACCGCGAGGAAAATAAATGTACCAACGCGCTTGCTAGGAGGGGGCCTTACTCCTACAAGATTTTGTTGTATTCTTATAACCCTCAATGGATGTCACCTTCTTACTTAGCCTGGACTCCGCTGGGATGGTTTATGAACGTTCTGTAACTGCTATTTAGTTTAATACATTCCCCTTTCTACCAAAATATATATGTATATATATATATATATATATTGGGGGGGGAGGGGGGGTAAAAGAGAATTTTAAAAACATATTTTATTGGGTTTATATGTTCATACTTCATACCTTTCACAAAGGCCTTAATCCCTTTTTTATACTTTTGTAAGGAATGGATTTCTCAGCCATTGTGCTTGAGTTTTGTATTTGAATTATGTTATGTTTTGGGCCGTTATCTCCTAATGACAGGGATAAGTTCCAAAAATTAACTTATTACTATGCTAAATTACAAGTTAAATCTTGGTTCATTTTCTTGTCAAACGCGATCAAATTTGTTCCTGAGTTATTTTATTAACTTATTATTTCTTTATATCTAGTAAGTACCATGACTAATAATTTTTGTTTACCTCTTCACTAATGCTCAGAGAGAGAGAGTGACCAATAGTTGTTGGTCCGGCTAAGTGGATTGGAGGCTAGAGCGAACAATGTCACAATGAGGCGATTGACTTTTGGTGATCGTGAATCACCAAGCAAGAGGCTTGGCGAATCAGAGATGGTCGTTGGGGGCTAATCGCAAGGCATGAGGACAACGTCAAGTCTAGCACTTCGATGGTATGGCGAGGTAGCATGATCGGGACTGGTATACACAGTTACTGCAAGATAGGTTTGGAATTTTAAATTTACGTATATTGGAAATTAGGGATTTGTTAGAGGGAAAATAGGTTTTGTATTTGGAGGGGCCACATATCAAGGAATGTGCCAGCTGATGGGTAATGTTCTTTTTGGGGTTTTTGTGCCAATTTACCTTCTTTTCTTTTCTTTTTTTGGGTTTTCCTAGACTAGTTCCAAAATTTGATAGGCCAGATATAATTTGTTAAGGTCGATGTTTTTAATTTTGAGGTTTTTAAAAGAGTATATAAACTTGTGTTAATGCTGTATTGGTAAATAGAGTCTTCTCCCTCATAGAAAATAGAGTTGTTGATTGCAAACCAAACATTGTCTCTCTAAAAAGAGTTTTATAAGCAATAGTTTTTGTTGGGTAGATAGAGGTGTTAATGGGGCAGCTCATGTTCTTCGCTTTTGGATGTTTTTCTAGGATTTTCCCTAGATTATTTCCCATGGGGTATATTAACTATTAAGGGCTTTGGGAAGACTTTTTTTTTTTTTTTTTAATCATTAAATCAAGACATCAATCGATTTTTAATGTAGGCGAAAATTGAATCTTAAATCTCTTATTTAACCATCATAATTGTATGATTTTTTCATTCTTACAAGTCTTCTATTGTTCCTAAAAAGAATTGAGTCTTCTATTGTTAAATGCGTCTTTGAATGAATAAAGGTCATTGATGTTACTCTATGAGCCTTCCGCAAAATTGTAATTGTCATATAAATTAGTAATTATTGAGTCTCAAATCTGTCATGAGGCAACTTATCTTGAATTAGAAGGAGCTTCCACCTCACTTGCCATTTTGGTAAAAGATTAATAAAGAAAGTCAATTCAACTTTGCCATCACGTCTCTACTGGATTTGGGAAGACAACTCGATCCTTTTAACTGCAGCAAGTAATAAATGATAATCCAAAGTGTAAACCAAAAAACCAATCGAAGATCTGCATGGGCATTTCACATATATATGCATAAAGTGGAACAATGAAAGAACTTTAGGCCATACGGCCCATACCTATATCAATGTAGAAGCGCACACACACCATGTACCTAGATCTAGAAGCAAACTCACCTTGCAGAGTTCTGACTGAAAGCTATAGCTGAAATGGAAATGACAAGAGAATAGATGGATCGAACAGATAGGATGTTTGTCCCACGTGGGGTGGGATTCGAACGTGGCCTCGACTGCGGCGGTTGGAGGTTGATGATACTGTCACCGCATCTATGTTTGCTTCACGCAAGCTGCTCCCCATAGCTTGATATCTCTCTTACTCTCATAGTCCTCACTTGCGTGGCTTTAAAGTTTGAACCAAATTTCTCCTCCGACACTAGAATTTAATTTAACAATAAGTTTAGTATATAATATATTTTCATAACCGCTGGTGTCACTCTCGTAATAAACACTATTTCAATAGATTTGATTAAAAAAATTGTAAAATTAAGAAAAGAGTAATACTACAGTTACAAATTATTTTACAATGTTTTTACAAACTATTGATATGACAAATTCTTATTAATTCTAATATGTGTTTATTAGTTCTAATATGTGTTCACCACTAGCATAACATATTACCAATAATTATTTGAAATTTACTAAAATCACATCAGCAATTTGTAAAAATACTATAAATTAATTTGTATATGTAGTATTACTCTTAAACTCTCGGATTAAATTCAGACATACAATTGTATTGAATTTCGTTAATATAAAAAATATATATAACACTGCTTATGCTTTAGTGAACAAGATACAAGAATTTATTTAACTTTAGCTTTAAAAAAACACCTAATATATTGTATATAATATAAGTTTTGCCCCCAACTTAAAATGGAACAATTAGTCGATTTCAAATGACCCACCACCAAAGCTTCCATATTGTCATATTTAAAATAAGAAGAAGAAGAATAAATAACAAACCAACCCCCTTGTGTCCCTAAATACCCATCTCTCTCTTTCTCTCTCTCTGTACCCCACAAATTAACACACAAACATAAGCTGATTTCTGTGAAAAGAAGAAAGGGTGTTTGGGAGAGTAGTAATGAGTGCAAGTAACGGAGGTGGGCCTTGTGGAGCTTGCAAGTTCCTAAGGCGAAAGTGCGTAAACGGTTGTGTATTTGCACCCTATTTTGACTCAGACCAAGGGACGGCTCACTTTGCTGCGGTGCACAAGGTGTTTGGTGCTAGCAATGCTTCCAAGCTCCTCATGCGCATTCCGGCACATAAGCGACTCGATGCGGTGGTCACGCTTTGCTATGAGGCTCTGTCTAGGGTTAGAGACCCTGTCTATGGCTGTGTTGGTCACATCTTTACTCTCCAACAGCAGGTCAGCTTTGCTTGCTTGCTTGCTTTTATTTTCCCTATTCTTCATAGCTACTAGTCACTGATTGTTAAGCAAACGTACCCAGTATGTGTTCCTTTGCGTGTGTGCATTGAGTAATTGAAGAAGGGATAGCTTGTTAAAGGAAATATGAACTAAATCCAAAATCGGGTGAAAAAGGGCTATTTCAGTTTTGCAAATTTCAGTGGCTACGTTTTTTAGGCCTCTCTTCTTTATTTCTTTTCTTTTAAAAAAAAAAAAAATATATATATATATATATATATAATTGCACTAGGCATTTTTTTTTATCACAATTCTGAAGTAATCCAACTTATCTAACCAAAGTCTTAATTTAAGCATTATGGTTGGCAGTTGGCTTGGCACACCTCTTCATTTGGGTTGTTTTTGGGGTTAAATTTTTCACTCCTTTCTTTTTCATTTCTTAGAGGACGGGCCCTTAGCTTATCAAGTGTCTTTTATGTTAAACATTTAAAAAAAAAAAAAAAAAAAGTGTCAGTTGAATTCTAAGTTTATAGTAAAATCATTAATCACCTCTTCTAAACCTGGTAAAAATCGAAGTTTACTGCACTGAGTACAACCTTCATTCCTAAAAAATAGTGCAAGAAGCTAATCTGAGGTCAGGTCATGTTAATTAACATGCGCCTCGGTATGTAAAATTAATAATATATACGTTGCAGGTGGGAATGGTTAAGTTTTTTGGTATGTGCAGAGTAGTAGCTTCTTGGAAAGAAGTAACCCAAAGGACAATTTTCTTGCTGTAGAAGATTTTGAATGTCAGTTTTTTCTGCGTTTTTTTCTAAAACAAAAGTTAAAAATTGTATATTCCATGGCAATAATGCTAAAGTGCTCCCGCGGTGTACTCTTCCTGTGCAATTTGACAACAACTTACACTGCATATGGACTAAAACTATTTAATAGTCAATGCTTTCACACTTATAAGACTATCTATTTGACACGTTTGTCAATCTGTCAGTCTTTGGTAATCAACATGCCAACTTGAGCCCATCTAGGGTTTTGTTTTCTCTATGTGTAAAGCAAAAATACAGTGTCTTAATTTGTATGGTTTCTTAGTTTCAAAAAAAAAAAAAAAAAAATTTGTATGGTTTCTTCCGTTTGAGGTCCAAGTAGCTAGTCGATCTTAGATTTTCAAAAAAAAAAAAAAAAATTGCATAAAATCCATGCTACCTTGCACTTATGAAGAGAAATAATATTCGGGTTTTTTCTTTGGGTAGAAAGCTATCTGCTTTTAGTTTTCAAAGAAAAAATTTTGTGAAATTCATGCTAACGTGCGCTAGAGAGAGAGAGAGCCGCCATGTATTGGGTGGCTGACTATATGGGGTACTGTTGCTTGCCGGAGCTTCCAAGTAAACTTAGCAGCTCGAGAAATATACAAAAAATCATGTTTTAGTTTGACTTTCTGTATCAGTGTTTATATTTTAGTAGTCTTACATATAGAAATGACTTTCTCTATCAAGCTCTTTCCAAAAAAAAAAAAAAAAATTCATCTATAATTTTTTTTTTTTTGGTAAAACATCTATAATGTACTCGTATATATAATATTTCATCAAATAAATAATAATGAACCATAACAATTTTTTTTTTTTTCCTCGCAGAAAAGACTGTCTTTGTACCATATTAGGCAGGTTTGAATTTGATAAAATACTTTACTGTACCATTTTTCTTCTTCTTTTTTTCTTTTTTGGGTAAAAGAATTTTTTTTTTTTTAATGGTAAAGATCTATCATAATCTTTTGTTTACAATCCCAGTTATATGGCAAGCATTATTGGTGATGATTGAGGTTGCATTATCTTATGCGTGATATGATAACAACCTTTTTCTTGCACAGATAACTAATCATGATTTCAAGTTTTATCTATTGACTATTTTCGGTAGCTAGTTTGGTTCATGAATTAGAATATTTACTACTGTTACTAATGTTCATGTCATGGCCTATTGGGAAAGATAAGCACTATCAGCCTTCCTAGCTTTAATTAGGTAGAATTCCATTATCCTCTGATCATATTAGGTGTAGAGTTGACTGCTACTTTATGCACACACAGCCTCTCTCTCTCATATAGAAAGAAATTAGAGAGGGAAAAAGCTTTCATATCTTCGGATAAGATTACATTATAAACGAAGAAGAAGTACTAATTAAAGGGTATACTTTTAAACTGATAAACATTCTTTGTATCTGCATTATTTGATGAAGATGAAACTATTTTTATATTTTTACACCAATGAACTTTGAGGTTTCACCTAGCTGTGCTGTTTGTGATTTTGCCGATTAAATTTTCTCCTTGCTTATTATATCATCATGTCATGTCATGTCATGTCACCTACAATTAAAATAAGAAGATGTTGCATACTATATTATTATAAATTCTTCTACTGTTTCACTCCGTACATCCAAAATTAACCTAACCACATCTAGAACTACGTACCAAGGAAAATTTACCTAAGTCTCATATAGAATTCCTTCTCACCCCATACGAGGCATAATTTTTGTCAAAAGTATCTGAATAAGAAACATAATATTGCTTACCAACAGAGATTACTATAGTAGCTACTAGCTAGCTAGTTTTGAAGAAAAAACTTCTTTCAATATAATCTACAAAGTAAAAGCATAGACTTTTCCCATTCTGGGTTCAATAAAAAAGGGCATGTATCTGCCAAGTCATGTCATGAGAAGTTCAACCGAAGCATTAGTTATAGCAAGTGAAGCACCAAGAAATATGTCCTTGCCAATCAATCTGCAACAAATGTTATTCCTAGTCCCCATCATAGTCTTTTTTTTTTTTTTTGGGGTAAACCCCATCATAGTCAAAACCATATAAGTTATGTCATATAATCACATCACCTGAACATGGCTTAAACTACATATGCAAAATTTGACACCCATCCCACCATGACACGATTACTATGATAAGCGTACCTACACCTGATTGTTCCTAAATTATGTTAGTCATGACAAAATAACTTGTGAGAACTTATTTTATGGTTGTAGGTAGTGAATTTGCAGGCAGAGCTAGCCTATGTTCAGGCCCATCTTTCAACGTTTACGCGCCTTCCTCCACTTCCTCCACCTCAATCTCAGAGCCCCTCACCTACAAATCATCACCATTGCACATCAGATTTGGCGACAAGTTCAGACTTGCAGCACAGCTTATCCATGCAGTTTGATCCTATACAACCCCAGCCAACATCAACTGAATTAACAAGTTATTTCGATCCATTGGCTGAAGAACTCGAAAATGGGGATGTCCAAGCATTGGCTCGAGAATTGATCTCTAGGTACTTGCCCGGAGTTAGATTCCGGGCTTCAAGTCCTCACTAAATGTTTAGCTTCTTTTTATTGTATGCTCTAATGCATGGCAATTTAGTGCTTCTTTTTTTGGCGCTCTAATGTCTAATGGAATTGCACTTGAATTTCTACAAGTTTAAATGTATGAGAGTCATGCTACTAGGATAGATTTTAGCTACTACTACTTTTCTCAGCCTTGAGCAACTATCATTATCAATGTTATGACCAAAAATTGCAGCCATCTAATTGTGTGTTAACGTTTGTCTGTATCCAAAACAACTTGGGCCACTTCCAATATTTATATAAAGCTCAAGTGAGAGAGTAGTTAAGCAAGTTCCTCATTTTAGGGTCTGATTACAATTTTTTATTTTTATAATCTAATAAAGTAATTATAGTGCTTAATTTGAACTTGTAGTTCTTAAAACCTTGTACCTGTTAGTCTCTGTAGGAGGTTGCTAGACTGGTTGGACTATCTACTTATAGGACTAGTTCGCACAACTTGCTTAGGGCCCAGGTTTGGGCTGTAGTTTTCAAAAAGGCCCAGTGAGGAAGGCTGTCCTTTTTAACGCTCTATGTCCAGCCCTAAATGGGATAAGAACCTGTCACTCTCACATTTAAATCTTCTAATTTTTTTGAGTTAGGTTTGAGACTTGGTATTTATTTGATTTTGTGGGGGATTTCACACATTGGTTTTTTTAAAAAGACTTTTGGGTTTTTTAAATACAACCAGTCTTACATTAGGTTTTAGATTTTAAATGGGACGGAATCCTTTACCATCCTACACCACTTGCTAGTTTAAACTGCAAACATTGCACGTTGATAGTTCTCGATTAGGTTGAGTTATTTAACAAAATGGAAATCCCCAAACTCCACTAAGCTCATGAATTAATCTTAACCAAATGCAATAAGCGCGCATGAAGTAAATTAAAAAGAACACTCAAATATGAATCAAATCCGTGTAAAACTTTATTTGGTTTGTAGATTATGAGAAATTCAACTATAATTCTTGATTTTTTTTTTTCTAAATAAAATATTCAAATGATTTCCAAAGCCAATACTACTAGTGCAACGTTACCAACTACTAATGTAGAGATTTCATTCATGTAAATGTCAATATCATCACCGTAATTTTCAAGTTTCTTGGTTCAAAGAATGATACTTTAAGTCATGACTTGAATATTCTTTTAAAAAGTATGCATTTTTTTGTTCACCAAGCTCTCTCTTTTATAAGCCAATCGGCCATGCAAGACAAAACAGATTCACAATTAATAGATTTAGGGTTGGAAGAAAGTTAAAAATGACAAAAATTGTAATTTTAGTAATCATATAAGGTAAGATCCTGACTCTACTTATAGAGTTGCTCAAACATCGTGTGAGGATTTGATGAATCGGTCTCAACATATAAACAAAGTAATTGACAATTTCACTTTAAAACAAATTGCAAATAATCAACTGTTTGAAGGCTATAATTGATGTTGTCCAACATATTGTCTTGTAAGCTATTGCTTTTAGAGGTCAAGATGAAAGCTCTAAATCAACCAATCCGGGGGAAAATTTCTTACAACATTGGATTTGATGGTTTCATATAAGGATAAGGATTTTGGAAAATAAACTAGACATAATAGTGTGCCAAATTCAGGGGAATAAAAAACATAAATAAAAAAAATTTAAAAAGCTGATTAAGCTTCCTTTAATGAATTATTCGTCAATTTTAATCAAACTCATGACAACCATATCTAAAATCAGTGAATTTAACTTCTCACACTAATAACCATTTAGCAAATCATAACGCCTAATTCGCTAATACACAAAATATTTTAAAAAAAAATCTAAGCAATCAAAATATGTATTAATGATTTAAATAAAATAAAATAAACAGTCCTTAAACAGATTTGAACACCTATGAAAACTCAAGACTTTGGTGAGAGAGATTGGCACTGGCAGCAGTGACGTTAATGCGGGCCGGGTAGGGTCGGCCAAGAAATTAAGGGGCTGGGAAGATCCGGTGAATATATAAGAGATGATCTCGGGTCAGGAGAAGTACAAAAAGAAAAGACTATTGTTGTTTTGATTTTACCAACTTAACCCTTTTGATTCTACTGGGCCGTTTTAAAATTCGGACTTAATAAAAGGTGGATTTGGTTTTGGATTAAGGGCGATACAAATTCAGCCCGAAGTTTTAAAGCCCCATTTCAACCCGACCCAAGGAATTTTGGAGTTTGGACATTACACGTTCACCTAGATTACTCGTATGATATCGTATCCAACCCAAATTATAAGGAGTTATTTGGTTTTTGTGATTCTATTACCCATAACTCTATTTCAATTACCTATAACTCAAAAATAGTGGGACCCATAGAGAGAAAGCTTGTTGGGATTTGTTTTCAAGTTTTGTTTCCATCACTCAATTTTTTTATTTTTAAGTGATAAGTTATTAAAACTGAAAATACATTTTATGTGTTTTCAAGTTATGAAAACAGAGTTATGGTAACAATCTTGTAAATACACACATATTAAGGGACCCACCAGTCGCAACTTTTGACTTCACTCTCCTCTTTTCTTTTTCTTTTTTTTTTCTTTTTTTTTTCTTTCTTCTCCACTTTTCTTTCTATACGTCTTTCTTCTTTCTCTATTCTTCGACAAGCATCAGTTCTTTGTTTCTTTTCTTTTCTTTTTTCCTTTTTACCTTTCTCATCTTAGACCCATAAAAAAATCAAGAAACAAACTTTTCTTTCTCTATTCTTCACTGCAAGTATCAGTTCTTTCTTTCTTTCTTTCTTTTTTTCTTCCTTTTCGCCTTTCTCATCTCAAGCCCATAAAAAAAATATATAAAATATAAAATTCAAGAAACAAACTTTTCTTTCTTTGTACTTCGCTGCAAGCATCGGTTCTTTCTTTCTTTTTTCTTTCTTATTGCCTTTCTCATCTTAGACCCATAAAAAAAAAATTAAAAAAAAATCAAGAAACAAACTTTTCTTTCCCTATTCTTCGCTGCAAGTATAAGTTCTTTCTTTCTTTTTTTCTTCCTTTTCACCTTTCTCATCTCAAACTCATAAAATAAAAAATCAAGAAACAAGTTACAGGTATGGGGCTTTGGGAGAATAACAGGGCTGAAGGGGGAAGGGGAAATGAGAAAAGAGAAAAAGATAGGATGAAACCTTCCGCGGGTAGGCTAACAACTTTGCTCTGACTAAATTATAGGTATAGGCCCACAAAAAGTTGAAAATTTTGAGTGATAACAAGCTGAGTGAAGTGTGCCAAATAAGGTGGGGTATAAAAAATTTTGGTATTTTAAATGATGAATGACGAAAATTGAGTGAAGAGTGATGAAAAAAAAAAAAAAAACACAACAACCAAACAGCCCTAAGTATCAAACATGTCAAGTGATAGCATAATTTATCCATTGCTTCGCCCAATTCATGGGTTGTCTTCTTATTCTTTCTTCTTCTACTTCATAATATTTTTTTTTTTTTTGGTATGTGAATTCATGGGTTGTTAATTGTTATAGTATTTAAACGATAGGTTTAATAATTCTACATTTCAAATTCTTCAATTTAAAAACATTTAATCCAAACAAGGTGTTAAAAAAAAAAAATCTAATCTTTTTATATAATTTAATACATTAATGACTATTTTCATATATTTAAAAAAAGAATGTTAAAACTTTTAATTCTAAAAATATTAAAACAATTAAGTATCAGAATCAATATCATATTTTAGATGGTTTTTATTTCTTTTGGCAATGTTGAACTTCAATTATTGAACAACGAATTTCCTTAATGAATTTGTCTCAAGAACTATTTTTGATATAGAGAGAAAAAGAAGAGTCAAATTTTTGCATTCTTAAACTATCACAAATATAGTAAAACATATTAATAAAAGATTGAACACTCAGAAAAGAGTATAACATTTTTAAAAATATATTATTAAATTTTTGGGTCTTAATTAAAAATTTTACATCCTAAAACAAATAAATTATGTCTTCTTCTTCTTCTTGTTTTTTCCTTAAGTGAGACCAAACTTGTTTTTTTGGGGTGCAATTCTATAAGACAAAAAGATATAATATATTCTATATATTTTAGGACGCCTTAGGTTGAGCCGCCCTGTTATATTTCAATATGTAACCAAGAGCAAATTACAAATTACTCTGTGTCTGTTCATGGACCACTAATAGAATTTTAATTTCATGTGAGTACAACCTGAGTGTAAATTGGCACTCCAGTATAGAACGAAAAGTTCACTTTCATTTTGTAACCCATACTCATGCTGTCATACCTGGTAACATGGACTATATTGAAGAAGAAAAAAGCTACACAGATCGTATGCTTCCAAGTAGTAGTGTCAAAACAAAATTTATTTGCATCAGAACTGGAATTAGTTGTCAGAGATTAAAAAAAAAAAAACGTACTTACAAATGCTATGATGGAATTTGTCAGTCGCTTCTCTAACATTGAACAAACATTAAACAGATAAGAATCAGGAATCAGGCTTTATCAAGCACCTGATCAGCCTTTGAATGAAAACTAAGATGGTCCTATCATGAAAAATAAATAAAAAACAGATATGAGATAACCGTAAAAATATGAAGAAAAAATTATGGCAGCCGTTTGTCAAAGAGGAATACCTTAGACAGATAAGAATGAACTCAATTGCTTGTAAGCTTTGATTATAGATGATGGAAATTCTACATCCAACCTTGCCACCAATCTAAAGACCAAATCGCTTAACTTCGTATCTTAAATATACTATTATTCAATTATACTTCCAGAGTAATTCTGACCAAAACCAAGAGCCAATTAAATTAATATTGGCTTTCAAGGGGTATCTCATTAATAAATTAAAATCATCTTTGATAAAATTCTAAAGATTTAACCATAATTTTAACAACTGTGTATAGTTACATCCTACCTTCGCATCATGAATAGCCTTGGCAGCGGAAAACAGCCTCCAAAGCCTGTAGCACACTTAGCTCCATCCTATACAACATAGACTTCAGAACATGGGGCAGGCACACGTTTTTCTAGACAGATCTAACCCCAAATTTTAGAACTGGGTCAGACATGGCTTATTTCTACATAAAGGGGCTTGCTAGCCACATCCAGAAAGGTATCTTACACATTCGGAAAATTCATGTAAGATATTAGGCTGCTTCTCCTTGGTGAACTGCTCCCCTCCACCCCACAGACAATCCCCAAAAAAACTGTGCACTTCTGCCAAACTAGATGTATGACTCATCCTTTCAGACGCACCTATTGCAGGCATGTTGCACATATCCATGTCATGTGGTGCCCAACACAAGTGCATACACTTTCAAAGTGTCTGTGAAACCAAAACCAAGACTTTTTGAGGACCCGGCGAAGATAAGACAGAACTCAATACAGGAAGCAAACCCATCATTTAAGATGAAGTGTCACCTACACCTGCTAATATGGAGTTAATACATTTTTGGGTTTCTCACCGTCCCATGCAAATAGAACATTTCTGAACCAATGACTGCTATGTTGCCAAACAAGGCTTTGGCTCTATCAGATTATTTCTAGTTCCACAGTTGAATTACATCAACTCCAGAGCCAATAATTCATCCAAATAAAAAAAACTCCAGAGCTAAAATATTTAAAGTTTAAACACAAATTTGGTTGCCAAATATAGCAAATTCACAAGTTATAGGCATAGAACACAGTTCAAGTGCATTACATACATTCTGTGCAGAAAGACATAAAGGACTTGCCTTCCATCATCGACTAGAAACTTACTGGCAGAACATACACATTAAATAATGTTGCCCTTGGATTTGGTATCACATATCAATACACATAAACACCAAAAATTCTTACAGTCAATTGAATAATGAATGGTTTAAAAAAAAGCAACAGACAAATGTTTTTTCAGCATAAAACAGCACCTGCATTTCATAGGGCATCAAACATGTTGAAATATTTATAAATTCCAAAACTTTGTATGAAGACTTGATAAATTAGTAATCCATTTTCTCTATATATGTTCGACCTCAATCATCACTATGTTCCAGTTGCCATATATTTTCATAATTTGCCAGTACATAAAGTCACAAAATCCTTATTCTAACACACGGGGGGAAATGGAAGAACACAAATTCAAGAAACCTTATCAAATCATGATTAGGTACAAGACAAAAAATAAATTGACAAAGCATATTATATAAATTGACAAGACAGGAACACAATTGCACAAGATTACATAGAATTGTAGCAAAGAGACTGCAATGACATAAAACTCAAGCCTTGAAGGAGCGTGTCATATATAATTTAGGTAATTTTTGTATACTTGTCAAAAGAATATATGTACCTTCTGTTGAGAGAACTCTGAACCTACTATAATGTCAAAAAGTATATGCTTTGGTTTTCGAAATGAACTGTACTTTTTACTTTATAGTGCTTGCAGCATCTTTTGTGAGATACAATGACCTTCAAATCAGAGACACCACAAACAAGTAATGCACAAGATGTACAAAACTGAACATTATTCCAGGAATAAACAATTTCAGATAAGGGATCTCCAAAAATTTGGGGTAAATTACATTTTACACCCTATATTTTAAGGGTGGTTTCAAATCAAAGCCCTATAATTTCAATAATTTCAGATTATACCATGGACTTTCAAAAGTGTATCAATTTAAGCCTTGGACTTTTCAGGTTTGATTTTTTGGTTCGATTGAGGGTTTAAAACTTTAAATGGATACGATTTTAAAAGTCCCAGGTTCAATTTGAACTAACAAAACTATAAGGTTTAGTTTGTAACAATCTTAAACTTCAGGGCTTAATTTGAAACTTTAGAAACTATAGGGTTTAATTTTAAACCATCACTAAAGTATAGAGTTTAATTTGCCAAAATTTGTTGACAATAAGCTTCCAAGCTAGCATGTGGGTCTTTTAAGAACCCTGGCCATTGTAAGGGATTGATGGGACTGGTAGGTGGGACCTATTCAGGCCTAAGAAACAGTAAATTCAAAAATAAGTTGGATTTAAACTATTTCTTGATAAATACATAATGCATTGAATAAGTAGAATTTGAACCATGGACTTACCAGTCGATCTCAAGGTGGAACCACAATCCAAAATCCAAAATTCTGGCAAAGCTATGGCAGAAATTCCCTGAACTTGTTCAACAAAACTATTATGATGAACTTTCCAAACGGTACAATTATATTGCAAGTCTCAAGGTCAGCATAAAACAAGTATCTTCTGAAAACACATAAACAAGAAACAGAAGGTCTCATGTGGACATAACAATAAAATCTCCGCAAAAGTTTTGTTCATATAATAAAACACAAAAATTTAAGGTCTCACAACATGAATCTCAATTCTTAAATATGCAATAGACAAATGAATAATATAAAGCAAAAAAGAAAGGTGGAGTCAAGTTTCCTCTTTCAGCAACTAATCAGACAATGCCCATCATGAATGATCTACAAATTAGATAGGAGATACATATCAATCAAGAGTGCAAATGAACCATAACAATCATATGCAATGGAAACATATGCTTCAAAATACATTCTATTGCTCATTAAAATTCTCCCTGCTTCACAAAATGCAGTGCACAAAACTGTTCATGGTCCAAACAAGTTTTAAATTAAAAACCATTTGACACTGCAAGGATGAATTTTTTTCGACCACCCCACCTACAACTATGTATGGTATCTTAATTTTCTCTGAGATACACAATACCCAATTTACACTTCAGAATGTTGAGACAAGGAAAAAAAACCTTCCATTTATGGTGTTTTGATGTTCCTCCTTTATTTACCACAGAGAGAGAGAGAATGTATGTTTCTACAAGTTCTTTAAAACTTAAAATTTCACATTGAATAACTTCCATACAAACTAGGCAAGCTTAAACCAAAATAAAACTTACAACTGTATTACCAATTATATGGGGTGGCATGGGGGGACCCCCAAAAAAATTCAAGATCAAAGCAAAACAGGATGCCAAAAATTTTAATAACAAGTAGTTATCAACAATGATAACTTCAACATACTCAAATTCTAAAATCTAGTGATAATTGCAACACCACCTGGATTTGTAACCTGTGCATGCACATATCATGCAAAAAAATTTACTTTTTTTACAACAAGGGTGACAGTAGGATTTAAAGATCTTAAGCAGCAACCCTGCTCCACAGATGACTCTATTTCAAACTAGCCCAAGATTCTAGGGCAGAAACTGCACCCCTATAGAAATAAGAAATTTCTTTTGTTATAGAAATTTCTTTTCCAACAAAAGAAATGATAAGACAAATATGGTAAAGTGATTGATGTCTAAAAGCTTCCCAACAATCAAAAGATTCAAAACAACCAGATAGTAAAAATTTTCAAGAGAGGAAGAGAAACTACCATTAGCAAGGGATCACTTCTTAACTCAGTAGTAAATAGGGGCTTGGTAGAACTCCATATCTTAATTTCTTATTAGCGAGCACAATGAACAAAACCATTAAACCCAAAGGCAATGATCACAGGCCAAAATTACCCACAGATCTTCAACTCATGATAAAGGACGACAGTAAAAAGCCATTCATATAAACTTTGACATCACTCCATAACCAAAAAACCAGCATCCCCAACATTACAGAAAAGATTGTCAAAAGTGTGCAGCTAAGAAGCACGGATACCTCAAAGGCCCAAAATCCCTAGCATGTCGGAATCAGACATGAACATGCAGGGGGCATTCTTGCATGCATGTCATCAGTGCGTAAAGAGGAAAAGGTAAAATATTTTATTTTAAAAACATTTCTTTCATTTTAGATGTGTTTTTATTTTATTTTTTAATTAAAATTTAAATTAAACTATGTCTAAAAATAAATAATATATACCTAAAGTTATATAGTAATTAATTAATTAATTGTCGTATTACCATTGTGTCACATCCTAATTTTTAATAATTACCATGTTGTCGTGTCCTTGCATCATCAAAAAATAGATAACGAATGAATACAAAGCTTTAAATTTAAAACCACAACGTCCCCTTTGATTTATCGTTATCAAATTCTATCCGAAACACATGACCAAAATATGATAACAATGCAAGGAAGTTTTATAAGGACCACTTTCTTCAAAACCATTTGACCCAAGGGCAACCTCCAGAATAAATGCACAAAATCACCTAGTAATGCCTAAAGCTGTTTGTAAAGCATTAGAGCCAGGTAAAGCAGATAACCAATAAAATGATTGGAACTGAGCTTTCATAAAAGAGTGACAAACAATGATGAAGATACAAGGAAAAAAGCAAATTACATCCACATCATGACAAATAAGCTCCATATATCTCATCATGCCACAAGAATAGAGGCAGCAAGATTAGACATATAATACATACAAGAACTTTTTTAAAAGAAAAAGAAAAAACAGATCAAAACAGTCACTAATGTGCATTATAAGGAGAACAAAGCTAAAAAACCTGAAGGCTGAGAACATCATTAACAGATAATTGAAAAGAAAAGGTATATGCAGATAAGCCTAATTGGGCTAATACTTTACAGAACCACTCCCAGCAAAGACGCCTAAAAAGCATGTGAGCGGCTCCATTCTTCTGTATACAATAATGTACAACCCACTTCCAACAGTAAGAAGGGATGAATGGCTACAATAAAAATCCATGACTATGTTAGAGTAGATTAACCAGGCTGTTGAGGACTCTAAACAATCTCCCCATGCCTGAATCCGCTATCCCCGCAATCTGCACTGGTGTCCAACCCACAAGGAGAATCGTACCACTTAGGATTCTCCTGGTAGAAGCTATCAACCTGTATGCCGACAAGACCAACATCTGTGACTATAGCATCATCATGTCTAATGGGCTTGGTTAGTTTAGTATCTTCACAATCAAGAATGCTCTTCTCGTCAAAGTCACTGCATTTTAACCACTTATCAGTTTTACAAGGCTCACTCAACAGATCCTTCTGACTCCTACAGTCTTCCCTCATCTGGTCCCAAGGAACAACATCACCAAGAGTCCGCCCAAAACTGTCTTCATCGTCCTCAATCAATTCTGTGTCCTTTCCATCCCCATATATTTGGTCATGGTGATGGTCACTCCAATGCGCCAAATCATTCTCCACAACTAACACATCATCCTCATGGTGAGGCTTGTCCGAAATCATATCCATCGCCTTCAAACTCTCTTCCCCTATATTTCTAACTTTATTCACAATATCGAACAATTCTCGAGACACCGAACCCAACAAATCCCTCGGTAGTTTCACAATTTTCCCCTCTAAAAACCCAACCTCAGCTCTCAATTCCTGCACCTGCTGCAAAACCGAAAGCTGCAAATCCCCATCATCCTTCCCCAACAACCCGAACCCATCATTCTCCATTTCCTCACTCACCCCATACACCGTATCTTGGTCCATAAAAAACGAGCCTTTATGTCCCACAACTCGATGCATAATCCTCGCATTCCCATCCAACGGCCCTGGCTCATGCCCCGTATGCACAGCATACAACTTAAACACCGCCATCCCTTCTTCCTGATACACAAAAGTCTTCTCCTTCTCATTATAATTCGCAATAGGCACAATTGCCCTAATCCGAAACCCACACCCACACCTCTTCGACGCATAAGGCTCCCTCTTCAAAATCTTGGACTTCTTAGCCGCAGGCTCCCCCGCCCTATGACACGCATAATCCTTAACCTCAGCCATAAACGGCTTATACCTAATATACTTCTGCCTAATACAAAGCACAACCTTATACTTAGCAGCCAACTGCTGCAACTTACTCGGCACTTCCTTAGCCGGAACATCAAAAGACTCAGTATACTCAAACCTCCGCCGCTTAGTTCTCGCGGCAGAAGACCCCGACGTGGCCGCACTACACACGGGACACGCGGCGACACAAACCCTAATGTAACTCTCTGGAATGCCATAAAACTTAGCACCTACAGTCCAAACTTGCTTAATTCTGTCAACAGTTTCTTTTAAACCTAAATGCTTGATATCAGTATCGGAATGGAAAGTCATGACTATGTCTTGCCATTGATTTACATGAGAAACACATTGCTGAGAATTGTTTTTGAAGCAAAGGAATTCGTTACCGGTGTTCGGGTCCACGTGCGCGGCGAGCTTGTCTTGGATTCGCTTCCACGCGGTGAGGTACGCGGTGTCCTCGTTGCGGTCTTTCCAGACGGCGCGCCACGATTTCAGGACGGCGCGTGGAGTGGCGGCGCGGATCTCCGCCGGCGTGGCCAGGCGGTGCTCGAGGAGGCAGCGGATCATGAGGGAGTGGGATTCCGGGTTGAAGGTGTAGAATTGGGAGGAGATGTGGGGCTCCGGGCTGATGACGTGGAGCTTGGGTTGCGCTATCGGGTCGGGTTGGTTGTTCGGGTCGGGGTGGGTTTTGGGCGAGTCGGAGGAGGAGGAAGAGGATGGGGAGGAACGGAAAAGGACGATTTCGGGGAGGGAAAAAGAAGACGGGTCGTCGTCTTGGGATTCGGGGTGAATGGACGGTTGTGATTGGGGGATCTGGGAAGATGGAGGGTCTAGATCATGAGGGCTGAGGTGAGAGAAGAGGTTGTGGTGGTGGTGGTGGTGTTCGGTTTTGTGGGGATTCATGGGAGGAAAGGAAAGGAAAGGATGGGAGGGAAAGTGGTGAGTGAAATGAAATAAGGTTTGTTTTTCTGAGGTGAGAGTGTTGTGTTGTGTAACTTGTATTGTTGGTTCAGTTTGTCTCTGACATTTTTTTCAAGGGTTTCTCTCTCTGCTTCCTATGTCTTTGTCTCTCGAAAAGTCCCTCTTTAATTTTTATTTATTTATTTAGTTTTTGGTTTTTGGGTCGCCTTCTTTATTGGTTCCTTGTCGTTTTCTATCATTTTTAATGTGAATTTTAAAAAGGAAAATGCATTTTGAGACTCGATTTCATTTCCTGTTTTAGTCAGAATAAAGAAATAAAGGAAAATAAAATATTAGGATAACTGAAATTACAGATGGAGTATCGATTTCTTGTCGTGATATGTGATAGAGAAACAAATAACAAAAATAAAAGACTAAGACATGCATGGATTAAGGGTTAAGTATTTTTAAATTTTAAATTAAAAATTTTCTCCCATAAAAAAAATAAATAAAAATTTGGTAAAAATGTAAAATTTACCTTCTAACTTTCGATCTTTTTCATTTCAGTCCTTTAACTTTCAATTTTTGTCAATACAGGACTCCGTTAAAACTTAGTTAAAGGTTGCTGTTAATTGAGCCAAAATGACGTCATTTTGACTTCTTCTTTTTTTAATAAATTTCAGAATTTAAAGAGAAAAAAATATGTAAAAAAAAATAAAAAAATAAAAAGAAAGAAAGAAGAAACCGATTCAGAACTCCATCAACGAACTCCAATGACAATGCATAATATTAGGAAAAAGGAAAAAAAAAAAAATGACAGATCAAGATTTCTTTTAAGCAAAAGCACTTATACCAGAAGAAAGGCTAAACGAATAAGCATAATAGTCACCGCCTGCAACTTCGCCGACTCTATCACCATCCACCTCCACATCGTCGCCGATACCACCTTTATCGTCCTCAATGCTGCTAATCTCTTCGTCCATTCTGCCTCCCTTTCCTTCAACTCTTCTTCTTCTTCTAAGGTAATTATCATCATCTTCATCTTTCCTTTCTTTTCATCTACAGATCGATTGATTGATTTGCTATCATGTTTATTCATTTAGGTTTTAGGTTTGAGGTTTTTTTTTTTTTTTTTTTACAGACTTTTTTTTCTTTAAATTTTGATTTTTTTTTTAAAAGCCAAAATGATGTCATTTTGGCTCAATTAATTGCGGCCCCTAACTGAGTTCTAACAAGGTCCTGCATTAACAAAAATTGAAAGTTAAATGACTGAAATGACAAAACTGAAAGTTAGAGGATTGAAATGAAAAAGACTGAAAGTTAGAGAGTCAATTTTGTATTTTTGCCTAAAAATTTTATTTTTGTTTTCATTGAATATGAGTTGACCTTTGTTATGAATGAAAATAATAGTACTATCTCGCAATTTTAAACTAATAATAATCACAATAGTATTTTCATGCTTCAAAATTTTTGGATGATGCTGAGTAATTATTTATGTTTTCTGTATTTGGAAATTGGTTTTAGAAATGTTCGGTAATCGTTTTTTGTTTTGGGAAATTTGTTTTATGAGGAATTTTATGTGCACTAACGAACTGACAATTGTATATCAATTTCTTTTTCATACTAGAAGCGTATGAATGATCTGTTATCCTTCCCTTGATGTATATGATTTGAACTTTGTTATGAACTTATGATTGCAAATATTAGTCTAAAGAATTTTATGTGCACTAACGAACTGACAATTGTATATCAATTTCTTTTTCATACTAGAAGCGTATGAATGATGTGCTATCTTTCCCTTGATGTATATGATTTGAACTTTGTTATGATTGCAAATATTAGTCTAAATTAAAAAACAACAACAACAATAATAATAGTAGTAGTAATTATTATAAAGTATCACTGGTGCAACTAGACTTTCATGCTCCAAAATTTTGGGTAATGTTTGGTAATCGTTTCCTGTTTTTTGTTTTTGGAAATTGGTTTTAAAATTTTTTGATAATCGTTTTTTATTTTCTGATTTGGAACTTTGTTTTAATTTTTAAGGGAGAATCTAAGCAAAGTTATTAATTTCGATCCATTCTAACTGGAATGATTGGAAAATACCGTTTCGGCATGCAAACCAGAATGGAATGACCTGGAATTTTTTGTCCATGTATATGAGTTGACCTTTCCTATTATTGGAAATAATGGCAACTCTAAATTTAAACAAATAATATTTATAATAATATTTTTTTTATCAGAATAATTATAATAATATATCTAGTGTAACTAAACTTCCATGTTCCAAAAGTGAGGTAATGTGTTAAAATACTTAGTATTCTTAAAAGAAAAAATATTTGGTTAATCTCATATTGAAAAATGAGTGTGAGTTAAAGAGATTCAATTTCTTTAGGACCTCCTCCCATCTCCCCATGTGTGTGTGTTAAAATACTTAGGAAGTGTTTGGTAGAGTAGTTTGAAATGTGATTTTTGTAGTTTTTTTGAAATACGTGTAGGTGAAAATATGAGTTTGAACTCACATAACAAACAGGCCCTTAGTATTCTCAAAAGAAAAAAATAATGGGTTAATCCCACATTAGAAAATGAGTGTGAGTTAAAAAAATTTAAAGCTTGTGTTGTGTATCCAAGAGGTAGACCATTTTGTATATACACAATTGTCAGTTTCTTTAAGACATTCTCCCCTCTCCCCATATGTGTATATGTTAAAATATTTAGTATTCTAAAAAAAAAAAAAAAAAAAGTGAGGTAATGTTTGGTGACCGTTTTAAGATTTTGGATTATTGATTTAAACTAAAGTATAGTTTTGGCCTTCAATTTTGGGATTTTTTTTTTTTTTCTCCTGTAAGTAATCTAACTTCGTCATATTACTAAGCATGCATTTGGCAGTCAACGATCATATTACTAATGGAGATGAGCAACAAAATCAATATGAAAACAAAATCAAACATGAATTGTCAAAATGAAAAAATCTCAAATTTTGAGGACAAAAAGTGTACTTTAGTCTTGTTTTTAGAGTGTTCGACAACTGTTTTTTGCCCAAGTCCGATGACCACCCCAGCGGCGGCGAATACAACAGAAAAGGAAAGCGAGGATATGGAAGCAGATTTTGGGGAGATTCCAATCCAAAAGGAAAGCTCAAAGTCAATTTCCCAAGATCACGATAATCATGGGATTTCCTTTACTCAAAAATTGAAGGAGATAGATAACGATCTTGGGTTTTATGAGAATCCCGGAATTACTGGCCAACCCGAGGATAATCAATCAGATCAGGAAATCTCTCCACCTTTTGATCTGGGTAGGTTAAGGAATGATTTGGATGAAAATCTAAATATGTCACGTGCTCCTACACTAGTACCGCCCTTGGAGAAAAAAATAGTATCACCCCTCTCAGACATTACCAACTCTCAGACCCCACGAGTTAATACTGTTATCCCCCATCAAGCTACATGGAAACGTGTACCCCGTCCAGCTCATGTAATTCAGTCACCTTCATCCGGTTATTCATGTTTGAAGCGGCCAATTGACAGGGTTGATGATCGTTGTGAGTTACCAAGTAAGAAGTTAGTGGTTTCGAGCAATGACAGAGAAATTCCACTTGTTTTGGCGGAGGCTGTTGAACAGCCCCGCCAATCACAATGAGTTGCATAGTGTGGAACTGCAGGGGGCTTGGGAACCAACTCGCAGTTCAGGAGCTTGTGGAATTGGTGCAAGCAAAAGGTCCCGCTGTCGTGTTTTTAGCCGAGACATTGGCAGACGAAGCTAGGCTAGATTACATGAAAGACAGAATTCGTTTTGATAAGAAATTCTTCGTTCAAAGAGAAAATAGAGGAGGAGGTTTGGTGTTGTATTGGAAGAATGACATTGAGGTGGAAGTCGAATCTTCTTCACTAAGTCACATTGACGCCATCATTAATAAAAATTCGGGTAAAGCTTGGAGATTCACCGGTTTTTATGGCAACCCCGAAACTCATAGGCGGAGGGAATCTTGGGATTTACTTCGTCAAATTCATGGCAGAAACTCCCTTCCATGGCTGTGTGCGGGAGATTTTAATGAGATATTAAAACAATCCGAGAAGTCAGGGGGACGTTTAAGGCCCCAATATCAGATGCAAATGTTCCGAGATGTTTTGGATGAATGTGAATTAATGGACTTGGGTTTTAAAGGTTTCCCTTTCACATGGAGTAAGCATTTTAGAGATGGTTTCTCGGTATGGGAGAGGTTGGATAGGGCGGTAGCTTCACATGAATGGTTTGTTGATTTTCCGGGTACACGAGTCACACATGTTAACAGTACAACTTCTGATCATAAGCCTTTGTGGATTGAATGGGCTGACCTGAATTTTCAGCCAAAGAAAAAAGTTTTCAGATTCGAAGAGGTTTGGCTGTCAGATAAGGGCTGTGGGGAGACGGTTGAGAATGTTTGGTTGGCAACGGTTGAAGGGGCTGTAGACACAAGGGTGATTAGGAAAATAGAAGCTTGTGGGGCTGAGCTAACAAACTGGAGTCGTAATAACTTCGGTAACATAAGAAGAGAGTTAGATAAGAAGAGAAAAGAACTTACACAGGCAGAACGGGTGGCTGTCCAGGGTGGCGGTTCAGACAGATTGTGGGCACTCAAAAAAGAGGTTAATGCTCTAATGGACAAGGAGGAACGACTTTGGAGACAAAGATCTCGAACACTTTACTTGAAGGATGGAGACCGTAATACAAAATTTTTCCACTGTCGTGCAACTCAAAGGAAGCGGAAAAACTTCATTTCTGGCATTAGAAACCACTCCGACTTGTGGTGCACTGAAAAAGACCAGATTGCTGATGTTTTTGTGAAGTACTATTCCGAGCTTTTCTCTTCTTCAGATCCCGAACCTTTAATGGCTGAACTAGCATCCATTCCTCATGTGGTAACTGAGGAAATGAATGATATCTTGACAGGAGATTTCAAAGCTTGGGAAGTTGAGGTGGCTTTGAAGCAAATGGCCCCATTGAAAGCTCCAGGACCGGATGGGATGCCTCCGCTTTTCTACCAAAATTTTTGGGATTTGGTAGTTTGGAGTCAGGACCATCAATGGAGCTGGCTGGTGACTATGACAGGGAAAACTCCATTGGAAATCTTCGAACGTGCTTTCAAGGAAAACAAGGACCCTTCCCTACTGGCTTATACGGCGTGGGCCATCTGGAATAGACGCAACCAGGTCTGCTTCAAGGAGGAGACTTGCCCGCTGCAACGAATCAACCAGGTGTCCAAGGAGCGACGAGCTGAATTCCAGAACCTCCACTCAGTCAACCCAAGGCAGAGACATGAGATGCACACAAAATGGGAACCACCAGATATAGGAGTCTTCAAAGTCAACTATGATGGTGCGCTGTTCACAGAGACTGGGAGAGCTGGATTAGGAGTGGTCATTCGCAACTCTGAAGGTGCGGTTATGGCATCTTTATCGCAACAAATCCCTCAACCAACTACTGTGGCACAAGTGGAAGCCCTTGCAGCAAGACGAGCAGTAGAATTTGCTTTGGAGATTGGAATTACCTCAGCTGTTTTTGAAGGGGACTCAGACACAATCTCAAAAGATCTTAATAACTCAGAGAGTTCACTTGCACTCCATGGTCATTTGATTGAAGATATTAAAGTTTTAAGTCCTTCTTTCAACTACTGTAGGTTTGTTCATGTTCGCCGACAAGGCAACAGGGTCGCTCATGCTTTAGCTAGATGGGCAATTAATTCGCCCTCTCTAACTGTCTGGATGGAAGATGTACCACCAGACATATCAAGTGTAGTTCAGGCTGATTTTAGCCGAGTTTCTTCTTAATAAATTACTTCTGTTGGTTTCTCAAAAAAAAAAAAAAGGTGAGATTCAAAGTATACACATAACAAACCAATGATTGCATATAATTTTTTCTTTCTATAATTATCCTCCAACCACAAGAAAGTTCTCAAAATAGTGTACCAATAAAAATCCAACACAAGTAAATATTAAATTGTCTCATAATATATATATATATATATATACAAATGTATAACGATCAATTTTCCATAACGGCACGAGCCTTCATTTTTGTAAGTCACTCTCTCACATGATAAATTGTCAACATTAGTTACACAAACTACCAAACTGCCACACACCAAACAATTCCTCTCTTTATGTTTTAACACTAGATCAAAATTGAAAATTATATTTAAACTTCCATTCATCGTGCATTGCCTTACCCAAGGTAAGATAAAACTGCTGTGACTTAAATAATGCTCCCAAGTGTAGGATTGTTATGAAGTAATAACTCGGTAAGTCTGAGGTCGAATCCACAAGGAAAAGGGAACTAATTAGCAAATCACAAGAGAATAAAACTAAAATAATAAAGTTTAATTGAAGAGATTTTTGATGGTTTAGTAAAGTTAATTTAAATTGAGAGAAAATAACAATATATTAATACGCTAAGGTTTAGGGATCCACACACAACACATCTATTGGTAATCTTAACAATATTTATTTTATAACTCAACTAAAATCCATACAAAAGATGATCTTAGTCGGATGATTTAACAATAAAAACTCAATAATTAATTGTCTAAGGTAGTTTCATGAAATTGATTGATTCTAGGCAAAATAAAACTAGTGAATTAGTTCGTAGAGAATACTAAGCATTTAACGTGCCCGAAGTTTACGATAAATCAAAGAATTATACAGAACTAAACACTTTTTTAGATGAGTAAATCAATCAAAAACATAATAACATAAGCATTAAAACCATAAAATAATTGTTAAGAACATACTAATAAACGGTTGAGTTTTACCCCTTACCTTAGCAAGGCTTCTAGCAAGCCATAACACAAATAAAACTATAAAAACTATAAAGAAACTTTAAGAAAACCTAAATTATGTTCTATGGCAGCTCCCTCTTGAATTTTTCCCTAAAGAGCCTTTAAATAGGTCAAAAAATCCTATTACAAGTTGAATTCCCGTTTGGAGAAAATCCCATACTTTTAGGCTTCAATTTACAAACATTTTCGACCCATTTAACTTCAGAATTCGGACTTTTGGTAAACTAAAAATTTGTAGCCCTTTAAGTTAAATTTCCAGCCCAACTTGAATCATCTCAATTGGACATCTAAGCCAAAAGTTATGCTCTAAATACTAACTAGTGCGCAGGCTGGAATCCTAATCTGAATTGGACTTGGATTTGGTGCAAATTTCATTTGATTCCTTGCTCCAATTGGACTTGGATTTATTGGGTTCACCTTCTTTGACTTTATCATAGCCCTTGTAAAAGTAAAGTCCATTAGCTTTCTTCTTTGCACAGATCCACTTATTTAATTTTATTATACTACAAAAGACAAATTCACGCATTAAAATTCAATTAAACATAAAATTGATTATTTAGCTATTCCAAAACCAATTATAAAATGCATGAATTAACTCAAAATAAGAATGATAATGTTTTATAATAATGATATAAATATGCAAAATTAAGCTATTATCAAAAACTCTTTTTAAAAAAACCAATTTTCATGTGTTTTTGTTAAAATTTATCCAAAACCATTATTTTTGTTTCTCTATATGAAATTAATCATGGTTCAGTTAGTATTAATTTATCGAGATATGTTTTTAAATCCATCTTTGTTTGGATAGGTTGAGATTGTTGGGTGATTATATTGTTAGGTGAAGTTGCAATAGTTGATAAATTATATTGTTCTAAGTTGTAAATTTTATTTTATTGCTATTATATTATACTTTTATGTTGAATAAAGTGTTTATTTTCTTTGTGTGTGTGTGTATATATATAGAGAGAGAGGGAGAGAGAGATCATAATATTTAGTATTTTGTTACAAGTTGGTACTTATCGTACCACTATGTGCTCCAAGTTTTTCTTTCCTTTTTTTTTTTTTTTTTTTGAGAAAAAGAAAATAATGATTGTAAGGACCAGATTTGACTTGGAGCCCCAAAACAAGAATGGATCCAAGCCCACAAAGTCCGAACAATAAATTTGTAGAGTGTAGGGTAAAAAGCTAGTCTGGATCTAGGACCAAGATATTGGGTTACAACGTTAAAGAGAAAGAGTTATATATCCGTATCAGCACAAAGAATATCCTCGGACATGCCCCAATGCTCTTTTCTAGAATATTTTTCCGCGCCTTTTTCTTTTCTCCTTCCTTCGTCTTATATACTATGGCTTTTTTTACCTTTTTCATCATCCACGTGTGGACTTGGCGTTTAAAGTTCTTTTTCACCATCCCTTTTGCCCTTTCTTGAATCTTCCATTCTTAGTTGGAAGGCTGCCCGTTCACTGTTCAGGTATCACCTCCACATTAATGTGGCCAGAAGGTTAGCTGGGCGGCATTTAATGCGGAGGTGACAGTACCTTTAGATATTTGTTCCTGCTTACTATTATCTTTTATTTGATATTTTTCTCTTTCACTTTGCTGTAAGGTTTGTCCGAGGTGTTACTCTAAATGACTGATAAGTTCACCAGACACCTCGGATAGAAGTCCCGAGGTGACTATAGTCCTCGGACACGGTCAAATCCCCCACGAGCATTTTTTACCTCTCCTCGGAGGATAATCTTATCTCTTCTTTTGTTGATTGTCCTCGGATATTCTCTCACCCTCAGATTGGACATTGGGCCTGGCCCTTCCTTACACAGCTTGTACATATGAGATCAGATATTGGGCCTGGCCTCTTCCAGCGTATTTTGAATATCGGATACAATTGGTCCCCACAATAGCCCCTCAAAATCTTGCTTTTCGGCTCCTCGGGAGAAAATGAGGATTTTGATTCTCTCGTCGGATCTGCCTTGTGATCTAGTTTTATTGGGTCAAATCACAACAACACGTGTTTATCTTCTCGCGACTCACTCCTGACTCTTCAGTGTCCAGGAAGCGCCTTCATTTAATTTTGGCAACTCCTTTGTCTCCCACGTTCAACGGTGCGATGACAATCCAACGGCGGTTGAGCCTTCTGGGAATTTGGGCGGGCGAACTCCCGCTCCTAATTTTTGCGCAACTATAAGTAGGCTTTCAAATCAATTTCTTGTCACTTTTGAACGATTGCGCTATTCTAGAACCTGATACTTTCTTTCTTTCTCTCGCTCCTTTGCGCGTCTACAAATACAAAAATCCTGTCTGATGACCATTTCTCGCACCTGTAAGTCTTCCTAAACTATCTCCAACTCTTATTCCTTTTATTATAAAATTTCCCCTATAGGACCTCTTAGAAAATGGGTAGATTTAAGGAATTAGTTGATACCGATGAGGGAATGAGAAATTTTAGGACTAAGTATAACATCCCTCCTCATGTGGGCGTTAGGTACGCGGCACAGGGCGAGTGGTATGATGAAAGAAAAACAAACGAGGTTGGCATTCCTATGATCGCCTTCATAGAAGGGGGGATAACCATTCCCATGGGCACCCTTACTAGGAACTACCTTAGGTATTTTAGGTTATCCCCCACACAATGCGCGCCGAATATGTTCAGGGTATTAGGATGTATAGAAGCCCTGAACGAAAGAATGAACCTGAACTTGACCCACCACGATATAAACTGGATTTACAATCTCCAGCACCTAAAAAATCAGGAGTACTACTTAAAATCCAGACAGGCCGAGGTCAGGATGATTCAGTGTCTCCCTCAATCTAATAAGGGATTAAAAGAAGATTTCTTAATCTTCTCTGGGCAGTGGCATGATGGCTTACCATGCCCAGTTAAAGAGGGTGAGCCAGGTGGGGATCTAACTTACTTAATCTTCACGTTTAACTTTTCATATTCTAGTATTCCCATTGTCGTTGGCTGATACTAAAGTGATTCCTTATTCTCTCTACTGACACTGCAGATCCTCGCGCCACTACGCCATCGTTGCGCTTAGTTAACAAAGCCAGCTTGGATAGAGTTCTCCGAGCCGAAATCTACGTCAACCCATCAGACGGTCAATTAAGAGCAGCTCATCTCATCCTCGACTACAATCCTATATCACGTGCATTCCAAGCTCCTTCGTGCGTGATAAAGGCTAAGGATCCTCGGCTTCGCAGAATTAGCGTTGCTTACGAGGGGTTCGTAGTCCCTGAAGGCGTTCCTCTTCCCAAATACTCCCAACCTACCGAGGCATTGCCTGTTGCCAGCCTCGCGGAGGCAGCACCATCTTCTTCCCCCGTTTTTCAAGTAGTGGAGGAAGAAGAAACTGAACGAGAGGAAGAAGGCGTTGTGGACTTCACCTCGGCTACAGACGATTACGAAGTCTTTAACCAATCCACTCCATCACCTGACACTCCCATGGTCATGGGCATCCAGAGGAAGCCTCAACGCAGTCTGCAGGAGTTATTGAAGAGCCAACCTGGAAGGGGGAAGGCTGGAAGGTCTACCCAACCAAAACTTCCTCCTCCCCCTCCTCGGTCCCCCCCTCGTGCCCCTCAGCAATCTCTCCCCTCTAGGGTTGAGCAACCTGACCCTAAGAGGAGAAGGGAGCCCAAGGGCAAGGAAGTGATGGAGACTGGAAGGACTCGTTCTTCCAGTGAAGAGGAGGTTTCTGGGCCACTGAAGCAATTAAAAATCAGCCAGGTCCCCAACCGAGGACCAGAAAGGGGAGAGGTTCAACAGCCTGAACCTCAAGCATGGCTTTCAGCTCCCATGCTTGGTGGTGAGCCTCTGACCGATGATGCATCGATCAGAGATTACAATGGAGGTGTAGGCTGCCAGGTAGCCTCAGCATTGGAAGAAACCCTCCTGCTCCCCAGAGACATGATAGAGCTGCAAGGATTAAGGAGGAACGAAGTATTCCTCCAAGCCAAGCGGTCTCTAGGAATGGTATGTGTTGCTACTCTTCAATCTTTGTTCTTTTCTTTTCACTTGGCATAACGCTTATTTCGTGTTACTTGTACATATTCACATTGTTGTTTTTATACTTTTTTTTTTTTTTTGCGTTTGTTTTGTTGTTGTTGTTGTTGTTTTTTCTTTTCTTTTATTTTAAACAGGCTGTTCAAAGCATATTCAGAATGAAGGAGATATATCACTCCGTCGCACAGCAATTAGACGATGAGAGAAAAAGAAAGGTCTCTGCTGTGCAGACATAAAACATCGCTGAGAACAGCAATAAGGACCTCAAGGAGAAACTGAAGGCTGAGGAGCAGCTGAAGAAGAGTGTTGAGGCTGCCTTGAAGGGGGCTGAAACCCAGGCTGAGAGCCAGAGGAAACTGGTCATCGAGGTTAAAGGGCAATTGGTTACGGCCAAGGAGCAAATTGCAGCCCTGAGGCAGCAACTGGAGGAGGCCAATAAGCTCAAAGCCTTGGCCGAAAAAGCAAAAATGCAAGCTGAGGAGGATAAGCTAAAGGCCAAGAAGGAGAGAGACGAGGCCGAGCAGCATGGGTATGATGTTGGCGTGGCCGAGACCGAGGACGCTCTTCGGGCTGAGGTCCCTGCCGTCTGCCGCGCCTACTGCGCCCAAACTTGGGAAGAGGCTCTCAACTAGGCTGGGGTTGAAGCTTCATCAGGGCTGAGGAAACCAGAAAGCATCATCTTCCCCTCAGCCCTGCAAATTCCCAAGCAGACTGAGACGGCCCCTCTCGCGCCTCAACCAACTGCCGAAGCCTCCTCTCAGCCCCTTCCTGCTGCTGCCCAGCCAGACCAGGGTAAAGAGAAAGAAATCCAAAAGGGGCCCCTCTCAGGTGAAGTGACTGAAGCCCCTCAACCAGGGACAGCTTCTCAGGATTTTTAGAAGCAGTTAGCCTTAGTCACTTTACCTGCGCAGGAGTCTCCTAAGGACAAAGAGAAGGAGATCACCCCTGAGGCGGCTGACCAGGCTCCTAAGCACAAGTTTCAGATCAAGCTGAAACCATGAGCCTTATGCTAGTTTTCTTTTTGTAATTTTTCCTTTGTTTTATGACTTGGACGATAGTCGTAGTGTTGGTATTATTATATGTATTTGTTATTATATTTTTCCTTTATATTTGAAAGACAGATTTTTGTCATGTTTGAAGCAATATCATTTACTTCTTATTATATTTCTTAGTGACATTATTTTACTTGAATGTATGGTCTTTACTTCCTCTTGTTTTTCATCCTATCTTCCACGTAGATTATTTAAGGAACGTTGTATGCTAGTAAGACATATCATCAAGTCTTGTTATAACGTTATATTTACTGACTTATTCATTTCAATACTCAAGTGACGAACAAAATATCACTACAGGGAACCATACTGACCTTTAACTTGTTAATTATAAGTCTAACATATGGCTTAAAAATAAGGCAGTGCCTAGCTAAAAAATTAACATTTTACATTAAGTATCACATTTTGAAGATATTGATACAACTTATAGTTCGTTAAAGGTATCATTTGAGATTAACCATTTTTACAACGATCATGGCATGTGGATATGGTACAGAGGAGTTTTATTTTTTCTCATTTCAAAGAAATTTCTTGAATTCCTACATTCAACAAGTCAACGGTAGGTGAATCAAGTTCAAGCAAACCTCTGTGTAATACTCTAACAGTGCTATAGGATATTAATTTCCACTAAGTTTGTGGTCCGAGGACCTTACATAACTTAGTTTCTGTTTAATATGTCAATAGATGTCATAGGATATTAATTTCCACTAAGTCTGTGGTCCGAGGACCTGACATAACTTAGTTTTTGTTTAATATGTCAATAGATGTCATAGGATATATATTTCCACTAAGTCAGTGGTTCGAGGACCTGACATAACTTAGTTTCTGTTTAATATGTCAATAAATGTCATAGGATATTAATTTCCACTAAGTCTGTGGTCCGAGGACCTGACATAATAGATGTCATAGGATATTAATTTCCACTAAGTCTGTGGTCCGAGGACCTGACATAACTTAGTTTCTGTTTAATATGTCAATAGATGTCATAGGAAGAATAGAAGCAAGGGGAAACCAAAATAACTTTTATTATCAATAGTAATACCTTTTTAGATTATTTACATTCCAAGGATGAAGTACAGCCCTCTCATCCAAATCTTCTAAGTAATAAGCTCATACTCCTGCCACTGTCGTGATGCGATATGGTCCCTCCCAATTGGGCCCTAATTTTCCCTAGGCAGGGTTTTTAGTGTTTCCCACAACTTTCCTCAAAACCAAATCCCCTGGGGCCAATGGTCTCAATTTCACACTCAGATCGTAACCTTGCTTCAGCTTATGTTGATAGTAGGCTAACTGCACCCTAGCGTTTTCTCGTCGTTCTTCAATCAGATCCAGGTTCCTCTTTAGCAAATCGTCATTTCCATTCGAGGTAAATGCGCTAGATCTCATAGTAGGGAAACCGCTTTCCAGAGGAATTACAGCTTCAGCCCCATACGTCATTGAGAAGGGGGTTTCTCCAGTAGACTTCCGAGGTGTTGTCCTGTACGTCCATAGAACGTGTGGCAGCTCCTCAACTCATCTTCCCTTGGCATCATCTAACCTTTTTTTGAGTCCGTTAACAATGACCTTATTGACAGCCTCAGCTTGCCCATTTCCTTGCGGATAAGCTGGAGTGGAATACCTATTCTTTATTCCCAGGCCAGAACAGTACTTTCTAAAAGCTTTTATGTCAAATTGAAGGCCATTATCCGAAATGAGGACGTTGGGAACCCCAAATCGCGTAACTATGTTCTTCCAGATTAATCTTTTAACATCCACATCCCTGATATTGGCTAACGGCTCAACTTCGACCCACTTAGTGAAATAATCTGTGCATACCAGCAGGTATCTCCTGTTCCCCGCAGCCTTGGGAAAAGGACCCATAATATCTAGGCCCCACTGAGCAAAAGGCCACGGACTAGACAGAGGATTGAGCGTCCCTCCAGGCTGATGGATATTCGGTGCAAATCTCTGGCATTGATCACATTTCTTGACATATTCCTGCGCCTCTTTTTGCATGTTTGGCCACCAATATCCTTGGGTAAGAGCCCTGTGGGACAATGACCTTCCCCCTATATGACTTCCACAAACCCCTTCATGCAATTCCTCTAAAAGTGTCTCTGATGCCTTTGGGTGCACACACAATAAGTAAGGCCCAGAGAATGAGCGCTTGTACAATTTTCTATCCTCAGACAACCAAAACCGAGGAGCTTTCCTCCATACTTTATCAGCCTCGGACTTTTCCTCAGGTAGTACATCTTTTTCCAAGAACAGCGATATAGCATCCATCCAGCTTGCACAGGTAGTTTGATCTGGCCCCTAGGGACCACCATCTTACCTTCAAAACTCACCAAAGGCGAACTGTATGTAGATAAATCCTCGGGCTTTAAACCCAGACCCTTAAAGAGGTCAGGATACATAATTTCCGCTACACTTACCTGGTCAATCATGACCCTCTTCACATCATATCCACCAATTCGAAGGGTAACCACCAGAGCATCATCATGTGGTTGTATAGTTCCTTGTTTGTCCGCTTCTGAAAAACTCAGCACTAGAGGGACGTTTGTCTTGGCTCTCTTCGGCACTGAATTAGGCTCATCATCGGTGTAATGTGATACTGACATTATCCTAGTTGGGCAGGATCCAGTCCTCCCTGGGGCAGCGAATATAACATTGATGGTTCCCAGAGGAGGTTTGGATGCAGGATTCCCCTGAAACGCTGCACCAGTCTGGCCTCCTCGACCACTGGAATGATGCAATAGATGCTTCAACCTCCCTTCTCGGACCAACTGCTCTAAATGGTCCCATAAGTTCCGACAATCTTCAGTAGCATGACCATGATCTTGATGATATTGGCAATACAGGTTTTGGTTACGATTGCTTGGATCTCCGGCCATTTTATTCGGCCACTTAAAAAATGGTTCATTCCTTACTTTCTCCAAGACTTTCTGCACTGGTTCTCGAAACACAACATTGATCGCTTGAGCGTTGGCAGATGCAGGTTGCCCTAAAAAGTCTCTCCGAGGACGATTGTTCTGCAGCCGATCCGACCTGGAATCCCTCCTCTCCTGGGGGATCACCTTCGCTTTCCCTTTACCTTGCAATTGATCTTCCTCAATTCTCCTGTACTTATCAATCCTATCCATCAGCAAACGTATGCTGGTGACAGGTTTGCCAGTGAGTGACTTTCTCAAATCGTGCTCCGCCGGTAGCCGAGCCTTAAATGTACTAATGGCCACATCATCATAGTCCTCATCTATCTCGTTAAACATCTCCCAATATCTATCCGAGTAAGCCTTCAAGGTCTCTCCCTCACGCATGGACATTGATAGCAAAGATCCTAAAGGCAGAGGTACCCTACTGCATGTGATGAAGCGGGCGCCAAAGGACTGGGTAAGTTTCTTGAAAGAATCAATGGAATTTGCCCTGAGACCATTGAACCACCTCATTGCCATTGGTCCCAAGCTGGACGGAAAGATCTTACACATTAGGGCCTCATCCTTCGAATGGACGGCCATTTTTTGATTAAAATGGCTAACGTGCTCCACCGGATCTGTCCGGCCATTATAAAGAGAAAAGGTTGGTTGATTAAATCACTGAGGAAGGCTGGCACACTCAATCCGACGTGTGAAAGGTGATTTGGCTACTTGGCTTAAGGCCTCGTTCATAGCTTTGTTACCTAGGCCCTTATGCAAGGTACTTTTACTCTTCCACCTGTAATTACTGTTCTCTTCATCGCCAGAGAAGGTCTCACTGGGCGGAGTTTTAGATCTTTACCTATACGTATCATCCTCTGTGTCCTCAGAAGAAGACTCAGATTCAAGTGATGCTCGCCTCCGCCGCGCACGACGTAACTTCTTTTTCAACTAGTTAATTTCACGTTGCATTTCTTTCTCATTCTCTGCATGGGACACGTGACTCTTCCCACGCGATTGGCTCCTATTAGTGTGCATGGTTTGCCCACTTTGCTCACGGTCTCTCCTTTGTTGAGGATTGACCTCCGTGTAGCTATGCTGCGAACCTCCTGATGCCGCCTGGTGCGGATGGTCATTACCTTGATGTGGCCCTACCGTTGGTTGATGCGAACCTGATTCTTCCATTTTCTGCGCTAAACCCAAATCTCTTTCTGATCAGATCAAGCAATTTCCCACAGACAGCGCCAATTGTAAGGACCAGATTTGACTTGGAGCCCCAAAACAAGAATGGATCCAAGCCCACAAAGTCCGAACAATAAATTTGTAGAGTGTAGGGTAAAAAGCTAGTCTGGATCTAGGACCAAGATATTGGGTTACAACGTTAAAGAGAAAGAGTTATATATCCGTATCAGCACAAAGAATATCCTCGGACATGCCCCAATGCTCTTTTCTAGAATATTTTTCCGCGCCTTTTTCTTTTCTCCTTCCTTCGTCTTATATACTATGGCTTTTTTTACCTTTTTCATCATCCACGTGTGGACTTGGCGTTTAAAGTTCTTTTTCACCATCCCTCTTGCCCTTTCTTGAATCTTCCATTCTTAGCTGGAAGGCTGCCCGTTCACTGTTCAGGTATCACCTCCACATTAATGCGGCCAGAAGGTTAGCTGGGCGGCATTTAATGCGGAGGTGACAGTATCTTTAGATATTTGTTCCTGCTTACTATTATCTTTTATTTGATATTTTTCCCTTTCACTTTGCTGTAAGGTTTGTCCGAGGTGTTACTCTAAATGACTGATAAGTTCACCAGACACTTCGGATAGAAGTCCCGAGGTGACTATAGTCCTCGGACACGGTCAAATCCCCCACGAGCATTTTTTACCTCTTCTCGGAGGATAATCTTATCTCTTCTTTTGTTGATTGTCCTTGGATATTCTCTCACCCTCAGATTGGACATTGGGCCTGGCCCTTCCTTACACAGCTTGTACATATGAGATCAGATATTGGGCCTGGCCTCTTCCAGCATAGTTTGAATATCGGATACAATTGGTCCCATAATGATTATTAAGAAAAATTGTCTAAATCAACCTATAGTACGATAAGAAACTATGGTGGAACATCTTTCAATTTTTTCAATAACGAATAATAACTGTTTTAAAATTTTTTAAGGGATATCAATATGCACAGTAGCAAAGTAATGATTGTATGTATACTAATTTATCTTCTTCTTTTTTTTTAATAGTATTTTCTATTCCAAAAAAAAGTGAAAATTTAGGAAACATTTTTATAATACCCACATTTATTTTTGTATGGTATCTCTATTAGTAATACGGTTTACACATCGCTATCGACACCATCATCCAAGGTTGGCTCTAGACCTATACCACTTAGGTCATTGCCTAAGATCCCCATTAGATAAAGGGAGTAAAATTTTGAGTCAATATTTGGTTTCATCAGGAGAGCCTGAGAGGTGAAGAGAAAATAAATTATTTATAAAAACACACACTCACAAAACAAAAAACATGGACGTGTAATCTACTTTATCCCTCATACCTAAGAAGCCCTTAAAATTGTGGACTAATAGAAGTTCAACGCAATTGGAACACTCAACTAAAAGAAAACAAGAGTGAGTATGTCGAATTATTGTTGATGACCAATATCACAAAACGACTTGAGACTTCAATTTTTGTAAGTCAATCACTCATACATTAGATTGTCAGCATTAGCCACAAAATCACCCACATAGCCACACACTAAGCAATCCATCTCTCTCTCTCTCTCTCTCTCTCTCTCTCTCTCTCTCTCTCTCTCTCTCTCTCTCTCTCTCTCTCTCTCTCTCTCTCCTATGTAGGAGTGTGCAAAATATCCACTTGACTCACCAACCCGCAGTTGACTCGCCCGACCCGTGCAGGTCATCGAGTTAAGCGGTTTGGGTTAAGTGGGTTAGACCCCCAAAATAGTAGATTGGGTTGGGTAACGGATTGAAAAATTGACAACCCGTTACAATCCAACCCATTCGTTTAATTATACATAAATAATATATATATATATATATATTAGTTTAAATTGTTCAACTGTATATTCTTTATTTAAAGTTAATCAATTCACCTAATCAGTATTTACAGCTAATCAGTAATCAATTCCTTAAACAAAATATAAAAAGTCAACATTGAAACCTTAAACTCACTTCAGCCATATACTGCACTCCACTTCCTCTCCCTCCCTCTTTCTTGTTGTTTTTTCTTTTTCTTCCTTAACCTTTTTGAAAAGCTGGAGTCATTTAAGGGGTGTTTGGATTTGTTCTTTTCCATCACCCATAACTCAAAACTCGTAGGTCCCACAGCTGAGTAGTTTGTTTGGATGTGTTTTCAGTTTTTGTTTTCATTACTCAATTCTCTGATTTTTGAGTAATAAGTTATGGAAACTGAAAACACATTTTGGGTGTTTTCAAGTTATAATGGCATTTTTTTGTAATTTTACTCAACCACCACCACAAGCATCACAGCATCACCAGACCTCTCACTCTCAAGTCATTCATTGTCTCGAACCACCATGGTTTCCAGCTCTCAAGCTCATCCTGCTGTGGGCCTTGCTCTCTCACGTTCGACTTTCCTCTCTAAACCGAACCACCATGGTTTAAGCTTCAAGCTCCAAGCTCCACCCTATTTTTGAAACCCTTTTTCTTTTTTATTTTCTTTCTATTTATTTGCTCAATTTTCACTTTTTTCTTTGAGCTGAAAGTTCCTTCCTTTGTAATTTTTTGTGGATTTGGGGATTTGGTTGATTTAGGTTTAAGGGTTTGACAAATGGAATTTTGATTTGGATTTGGGGTTTCAAAATACAAGATTTTTGTTTTGGGTTTTGGGTTTGTTTCAAAATTGGTATATGTGTGTATTACAAAAACTGTAGCCTTGTGATGTGTGTGTGATCTGCTTGTGTTTGATTTGCTTTCCTTTCTTTTTAGCTAATGCTCCTTTCTCTTTGCTTGAAATTTTTAGAGAGAAAAATGAAAGAGTGGGCTAACAGAAATGAGAAGTGAAGAAAATGGTGGGGAATGAAGGTAAGGCGGGTAGGCTAACAAAAATCATGTATGGGTCAAGGTGTCTCTGACCAAGTGCTCAGGTATGGGTCCCACAAAAAAGTAAAAATATTTGAGTGATGAGCACTTGAAAACAGTGTGCCAAACGTGCAAGGTTTAGGAAATTAGGGTATTTTAAGTGATGGTTTTTTTAAAACCAAACAGCCCCTAATAATAGAGTTAGTTATACTGTTTGTGCACGTATAATACTTTTAGTGGTTCTTATCATTTGTAATATGGTTAGTTTAGGCACCAAGGTTGGTTATATATACTCTATAGTTTATCAAAAGCATATATATACTATGTATTTAGTAACTAATTGTAGTTTGTGATAATTGTTTTTAAGAACATGCATACCGTTTTGAAGTTTATTTATTCTGTTGGTATGTTATTATTTTAAATCATTGGTGTGACTTTGGGAATGTTAAGACTTTGGGTCTATTGATTGAATTTCCCTCAGTTGTAAGGCAGCAACCTACTTTCTACTTTTTCTTTTTTCTTTTTTTTTTCTTTTTTTTTTTTGTGTGTGGAGACAAGGTTTATTAGAAATGATATATCTCTTTTTCATTGACCTTATGTTTGTGTTGGAATTGAGAATATTCAATGAAATCTACCTTTAATTTTTTGTGTGCATTAGTTATATTTTGATATTATTCAATAACAAATTGTAGTTTGTGATAAATTTTTTTTTTAAAGAACATTATTAATGCCAACCTGTTGAACCCACCTAATTGAAACTACCAAAATTTGTAACCAGTTCGTCGAATTTAGACTTTGGTGGGTCGGTGGTGGATTGGAATTTTCCCAACTCGCTAGTGGCAGATTGGATAAAAATATTGGCCATTACCCACCCAATTCCGACCCACGCACACCCCCAGTCCTATGTCATGGCCTTCGCCTTTGTCATTGACAATTACCACCATCTCCAATTAGGAGCCCTACCTCTCATCCAGCCTCGCCTTTGCATCCTCTCTTAGTTCGAGCTCTACTCATTATCTTCTCTCCTCTAACAACAGTAGCGACATTTTCACCCAAAAATAAAATTATTTGTTTTTAAATAATCTATCAATAGTTACAAATTTTGGTTTACGTTACCTTTGCCTTGTTCTTCATAAACCTCAATTCCCTTACTTGTAAATTTTGATTTTTTGTTTCCCATTAATTTATTATTACGAATGAGATTAATTGAGTTTTTTTTTTTTTGGTAAATTTTGCAATTTGTGGTGATGGTTAAGATTAGTGGGTGTTAAAGTTTTGGATGAGTAAATTGATTGTTATAATTTGTAGGAATCATACGTTTTGTGTGTGTGTGTGTGTGTGTTAATAGCGGATGCATTCTCGGCCTTGTGTTGGATTTTTTTTTTTTTTTTTTTGAAATTTATAATGAGAATTTTTTTTATTTGTTATTTTTGAGAATTTTTTGTTTGTATTATTTTTGTGTCATGGTTAATATATTTTTTAAAGTTATTGTGGGGTACAGAAATTTAAATAAGGTAATAGTGCCATGTGTCATAACAATGGCCGAGGAGGCCATTACTGTGCCGAGGAGTCCATGCACTCGGACGATAAGACCAGAGGGGGGCCATACTGGGAAGGAAGAGCTTCATAGAGAGGGTTAGCCCTTACGTGATTGGAGGGATGGAAGCTACCACCACATTTATTGCTTCTCACCAAACCCCATGACCGCATTTATGTGGAGAAGACCCCTGAATAGTGTTGTCTTGGTTGTCGTAACTCACAAAAGACTAGGGAGGGCGTCTGATGGGACAAGCATTCAAGTAGTGGCCTGCATAATTAACAAATGGAGGGCTAAGATCAGCCAAAAAAGGATATATAATTTGAGGGATCCTCTAGGGATGGGGATCGAGAAATTTGTAGAGAAAATACTGTAGCAACAAGAACTGAAATTGTGTCCAAGTTTAAAAGAAGTATACTTAAGGACCACTCTCTTCGAATTTTGCCGAGAAAGGTTTTCTTTGCACAAAGTTTGTTTTTCTTTACTTTCTCACTATCTTTAATCCACTATATGTATTGTTTGATCCATTGAAGCCTAGTATTTAAGCCCATTCTCAATAAATTTATTGTGTTGGGCTCTTTGGGCCTGAATCTTTCTACCTTTTGGGCTCAAGATCCAAACCCAGCCCTTACAATTGGCGCCGTCTGTGGGGAGACTCGAGCTTTAAAGAGATCAACGTTCAGCTATGGTGGGTTCAAGCGAACCAAGAGGAGTCTATTGGTTCTCAACGTCAAGACCAATTTCTCAATCTTGAATGAAGGAGGGATCGGGAGGTCAGTGTGCATACCACGCATACTAGTAGGAGCCAATCTCGAGGCGGGAGTTACATTTCTCATGAGGAGAATACTAGAAGCATGCAGTTGGAGATTGACCGTCTACATAGACGGCTATGCCGTGAACGATGGAGAAAGACCCCCTCAGATTCCAACCCTTCTTCCAACGATGATAGGGATGGTAGTGACAAGCCCAGATCAAGGACTCCCCTTAGCGAGTCTTTCTTGTATGATGAAGATCATCATCATAAGCGCAAAACACAAGAACTCGTCTCGCAAAGGCCTAGGAAACAATGCTATGAACAGGGTGTTAAACCAAATTTCCAAGTCATCTTTTGCACGTAGGATTGAGAAAGGAAAGCTTCCTCGTCAGTTTACTTAGCCGACGTTCACCATGTACAATGGAAGAACGAACCCTATGGAGCATGTGAGCTACTTCAACCAGAGGATGATTGTACATTCCAAGAATGAGGCCTTGATGTGCAAGGTGTTCCCATCCAGTTTGGGGCATGTGGCGATAAGGTGGTTTAATGGCCTAAGGGAAGGCTCTATAAACTCCTTTAAGAAGCTTACTCGGGCGTTTGGGGCTTGTTTTATTACTTGCAGCAGGATTCCTCGACCTTTGGACTCTTTGTTGTCCATGATAATGCAGGAGGGAGAGACATTGAAAATGTATTCTGACAGGTATTAGGAGATGTTTAACGAGATTGAGGGGAACTTTGATGTCGTGGCTATAAGGACTTTTAAGGTCAGCCTGCCCGCCGAGCATGATCTGAGAAAGTCTCTAACAAGGAAGTCTGTTGGAAGTGTGCGTCAGCTCAAGGATCGTATTGATGAGTATTATCGGGTCGAGGAGGATCAATAGCAAGGAAAGGGAAATGCTAAGATGATCCCCGAAGAGCGGAGGGATTTCAGGTCGGATAGGTATAATAATAGCTATCCTCAAAGGGATTTTGCTGGGCATCCTAGTTCTACTGCTACTCAAGTGGTAGTATTTCGAGATCCCGTGCACTAGGTTTTAGAAAAAATTAAGAATGAGCCATACTTTAAGTGGTTAAATAAAATGGAAGGGGACCCCACGAATTGCAACCAGAGTCTTCATTGCCAATACCACCAGGAATAAAGGCATACTACCGAGGATTGCAAGACCTTGTGGAGTCATCTAAAGCAGTTGGTGCAGGCAGGGAAGTTGAAACAATTCTTGTATCAGCCCAATGGGCAAGACAGCCAGACTGGGTCGAGAGCGCGAATAGATACTTCTTCGAGACCCCCACTAGGTACGATTAACATGATCTTTGCTGCCTTGGGGAGGACTGGCTCTTTCCCATCACGGGTGATGTCCATAGATCGGCCATTTAACAAGGACTTGACTCCCAGTCTGAAGAGGAGTAGAATGGAGGTCCGACCAACTTTGAGCTTTTCCGGTAAAGATAAAGTTGGAACCAACAACCACATGATGATGCCCTGGTGGTTACCTTGAGAATTGGGAGATATGATGTGAAGAGGGTGCTAGTAAATCAAGCTAGCGGTGTAAAGATCATGTACCTTGATTTATACGAGGGGCTGAGATTGAGGCCAGAGGACCTATCCTGCTACAACTCCCCTTTGGTGGGTTTTGATGGGAAGATTGTTATTCCAAAAGGCCAAATTAGACTACCTGTGTAGACAGGATTAGAAATGGTGGAGATAGATTTCATTATGGTAGATGCTTACTCCCCATACACTACCATTGTGGCAAGACCTTGGCTTCATGCCATGGGAGTCGTTTCTTCCACCTTACACTTGAAGGTGAAGTATTCGTCTGGGGATCAAGTTGAAGAGCTGGTGGGGAGCCAGTCTATGGCCAGACAGTGCATGGTAGCTGCGATTAGACATCAAATTAGAGGACAAGCCTCAGCCCCTGTCGGGCGGGATTTATAGCAATCAAAGGAACCCGTGTTGACCATGGATGTGGTGGTAGAAGGGGCAAAGTGTGAACAACTGGAAAAAGGTTGTTATTGGCGATGACGAGAAGAAGTTCTTTCAGGTCAAAGTTCAGCTACCTCCTCAGAAGAAGGAAGAACTGATAGATTTTCTTAGCAAAAATATGGATGTATTTGCATGGAACGCTTACGAGGCCCCGGGAGTGGATCCAAACTTCATTTGTCATCATTTAAACATCAACCACCTCGGCGCTCATCTAGGGAACATTCTGATGTCTTCAAGGAGGAAGTGCTCAAGCTCAAGCGAGCTGGGGTTATAAAGGAAGTGTTTTACCCCGAGTGGCTGGCCAATACAGTGGTGGTGAAGAAGAAAACTGGAAAGTGGCAGGTATGCGTAGACTTTACAGATTTAAATAAAGCTTGTCCAAAGGACACTTTCCCCCTGCCTCGAATAGATCAATTGATAAACGCAACTGTAGGCCATCCTCAAATGAGCTTTTTGGACGTCTTTCAAGGCTATCATCAAATACCGTTAGCTTTGGACGATCAGGAGAAGACGACATTTCTTACGCCTACTGGAAATTACCACTACAAAGTAATGCCCTTTGGGTTGAAAAATGCAGGGTCTACATACCAGAGGATGATGACCAGGATGTTTGAACCTTAGTTGAGCGAAAGTATCGAAGTGTATATAGACAATGTGGTGGTGAAGAGTAAAGTAGAGTCTGGGCATATAGATGACCTCGAAAATATCTTTGAGATACTAAGGAAACACAAGTTGCGCCTTAACGTCGCTAAGTGTTCTTTTGGCGTTGGCTCTAGCAAGTTCTTGGGTTATATGGTTACCCATCACGGAATTAAAGTAGACCCTAATCAGATTAAAGCGATTAAGGACCTACAGCCCCCTTGGAATCCCAAAAAGGTCCAGAAGTTGACCAAAATGACTGCCACCTTGAATTGATTCATTTCTTGGTCAGCAGACAAGTGTAGGCTCTTCTTCCAACTGTTGTACAAGTGGAAGAGATTTAAGTGGACAGAGGAATGCTTTTCGGCCTTCCAGCAATTGAAGGAATACCTTTCTCGGCCACCTATCATGTCCAAGCCCGAGGAGGAGGAGGTCCTATTCGCTTACATTGCCGTAACTGCTCACGCAATGAGTTTGGTACTAATACAGGTTGATGATGGAGTTCAAAGACCAATTTATTACGTGAGCAAATCATTACATGAGGCTGAAGTTCGTTATTTACCCCTGAAGATAGCCATCTTGGCAGTAGTACATGCTACATGAAAGCTTCCTCATTACTTCTAGACTCACATTATTGTAGTTCTGACCCAACTCCCTTTCCAATCACTACTTCGAAAAGTTAACTACACAGTGAGGATTACGAAATAGGGGACGATTTTAGGAGCTTTCAATATTAAGTATATGCCTTGCACTTCTATAAAGGGTCAGGTCCTTGCAGATTTGGTTTACTAAGCCTCCGTTAGAAGAGAATGCTGCAAGGCATAACATGGATGAAAAATCAGTTAGGATGATCTTCCTACAGGAACCTCAACCTTGGAAGGCATATGTGGATGGCACAGCAAATCAAAGGGGATCTAGAGTGGGGCTAGTCGTAATATCTCCAGAAAAGATCATTATTAAGAAATCCTTAAGGCTGGGCTTTTCAGCCACAAACAATGAGGCTGAGTACAAGGCTTTGTTGGTAGGAATGGTTATGGTTCATAAAATGGGAGGAAGAACAGTGGAGATATTCTTAGATTCAAGATTGATCATGGGCCAAGTAAAGGAGAATTGGAGGCCAGAGATGTGAGAATGCAAGATTACTTGAGTCAAGTCAGGCACTTACAGTCAGGGTTTGAATCTTTCTCCCTAAAAAAAATCCCACGAAGTAGAAATACGCATGCTGACTCTTTCGCCACTTTTGCAACCTCCTCGATGCAGGGTTTACCTCGGGTTATCCTGGTTGAAGATCTATGCAAGCCTATCGAGATGAGACAAGAGAGGGTCCTTATACACCAAATTAGGGTGGGGCCTAGTTTGATGGATCCTACTATGCTATTTCTTAAGGACGACATCTTGCTCGAGGAGAAGGGCAAGGCGGATAAAGTGCGAAGAAAAGCTCCTCGGTTCTAGCTATCCGAGGATTGAAAGTTATACAAGCACTCTTTTTCTGGGCCATATTTGCTATACATTCATCTTGAGACAGTGGACCCACTCATAAAAGAGCTACATGAAGGGATTTGTGGAAGTTATACAGGGGGCAGGTCGCTGTCTTACAGGGCCCTTACCTAAGGGTATTGGTGGTCAAATATGCAAAGGGAAGCACAAGAGTACGTGAAGAAATATGACCAATGTCAGAGGTATGCCCCAAATATTCATCAGCCAGAGGGTGTCCTCAATCCTTTGTCTAGCCCCTGGCCTTTTGCTTGTGGGGGTTGGACATTATGGAGCCCTTCCCTAAGGCAAAATGAAATAGAAGGTGGTTGTTGGTTGGCATTGACTACTTCACCAAATGGGTTGAAGTTGAGCCCCTGTCAAATATCAGAGATATGGACACCAAGAAGTTTGTATGGAAAAATATTGTCACGCGGTTTGGGGTCCCTCATACCCTCGTCTCGGACAATGGGCTTCAGTTTGATAGCAAAACTTTCAGAAGGTACTGTTGTGAATTGGGTATCAAGAATAGGTACTAGACTCTGACCTATACACAAGAGAACGAACAGACCGAGGTTGTCAATAAAGTCATAGTCAATGGACTCAAGAAGAGGTTGGACGATTTAAAGGGTAAATGGGTGGAAGAACTGCCATATGTTCTTTGGACATATCAAACTACCCCTCGTAGGTCCACAGTGGAAACCTCCTTTCCAATGACTTATGGGGCTGAGGTTGTGATTCCTCTGGAGACTGGATTCCCAACGCTGATAACAAGCTTATTCGCCCTAGACAGCAATGGCAACTTGCTAGAAAATATTCTAGATTTAATTGAAGAACGGAGAGAAAAGCCTAGCCCATGGGGACTTAGTATTAAGAAAGATTATGGGTACTGCAGAAAACCTAGCATTGGGAAAGTTGGGGCCCAATTGGGAAGGGCTATAACACATCACCTCGGTAGCTAGTATAGGTGCATACTTCTTAGAAGATTTGGACGAAAATGTTGTATCACTCCCCTGGAATGTAAATAACCTGCGAATGTATTATTATTAATGAAAGGCAGCTCTTCCATGTTTTTATTCGTGACATTATATGTTGTGTTAATTACTTATGTGAATATTAAACAAAACCTTGGTCATGTCTGGCTCATCGGACCACATACCTTGGGTAAATTAATTTTCCTAATTAATTGTGTGAATATTAAACAGAACATTGGTCATGCTTGGCTCCTCGGACCACATACCTTAAGTAAATTAATATTTCTGATCACTTGTGTGAATATTAAACAGAACATTGGTCATGCCTAGCTCTTCGGACCACATACCTTGGGTAAATTAATATTCTTGATCACTTGTGTGAATATTAAACAGAACCTTGGTCATGTCTTGCTCCTCGGACCACATATCTTGGGTAAAATAATATCCCTGATCATTTGTGTGAATATTAAACAGAGTCTCGGTCATGCCTGGCTCCTCGGGTCACATACCTTAGGTAAATTAATATTCTTGATTACTTGTGTGAATATTAAATAGAACTTTGGTCATGCATGGCTCCTCGGGTTACATACCTTGGGTAAATTAATATTTCTGATTACTTGTGTGAATATTAAACTAAACATTGGTCATGCATGGATCCTCGGACTACATACTTTGGGTAAATTAATATTCCTAATCATTTGTGTGAATATTAAACAGAACATTGGTCATGCTTGACTCCTCGAATCACATACCTTGGGTAAATTAATATTCCTGATCACTTGTGTGGATGTTAAACAGAACCTTGGCCATACTTGGTCCCTCAGACCCATGCCATGGGTAAATCAACACCTTGCAATCTCATCAAGGATGGGACCTCGGCATATTCATCATCATGGGAACACGAGGACTCACCCCGGGCTTTCGTTAAAAGATCTTGAAGGTACATTCATGAGGTACTCTTAAGATGAGGGACCTCAAACACACCTTTTTCTGCTAAGTGTTCTATTATATGAAGTTTAGTACCAACACTTAGTTATTTTCTTCACTATTTACGTGGGTTTAATTTACTTGATTTAACAATGATCCATTATTGTTAGCCTTTTGTCAAGATATGGATTTTCACCCTTAGAAGCTTCATTAATCTAACCCCTCAGTAAAAGATAAAACATCCACCACAACTAATTAAAGATAAATATTGTAAAAAAAAAGAAAGAAAGACAAAGTTTCACTTGCCATAAAACAAAAGTCAATATCTATTCATTGTTTAAGAGAGGAGGTACACTTTGAACAGGGTAAACTACCACAACAAAAGAAAATTACATAACAAAAGAAAAAGACAACAACAAAAGATGAGGGTCCTAAACTAGGCCTTGGCTGGATGAGGGTCCCCTTTGCTGCCTGGCTGGGAGATAAGAGGGTTAGTTGCCTTAGGATCAGCTTCCTTCGCCTTGGGGGCAACATCTTTAGCCTTGGAAGCAGCATCCTTGACCTTGGAAGCAGCCTCTAAGCCCTTGGTCTCTGGCAGGGGCTTAATCTCCTTACCTTCACCCTTGTCCTTGGGCCAAGAACCACTCTGGCCACCTCCCTTTCCCTTAGCCATCTCTACCCCCTAGCCTTGGTCACCAGCCTTACTAGGCCCTTTAGAGACCTCAGGAGGAAGGAGAGAAACCTGGGCAGTAGAGGGTTACTTAGAGACAGTTGTCGCTGAGGCATCATCTACTATAGGGCTCAAAAGTGTTATTGGAGCTTCGCAGATGTTTGGAGGATAATACATGTTCTCAGCTCTCCGTCATTTTGAGGCTTCAGGGACGCTTGCTAGTGTGAGTGCCTTTGTCCACACTTCCTGGCAGTACTCCCTGCAGACCTCAGCCAGCTTCTCCGCCAAACGGGCCTCGATCTCCTGCACCCCGAGGTTGTAGGATTTCTACTCCGAGGCCTCCGCAGCTTCCTTGGTTGTCCAAGCAGCCTTTTTGGCCTTCTCTAGCTCTACCTTTAAGTTCGGGACCTGCTGCTTGGCCGTGGCCAGCTTTATCTCAGCATAATGAAGCTTCTTGCGTTGCTCCTCAGCCTAGTCTTAAGCATTCTTGAGGCCAGCCTCAACGCTCCTCCTCTCCCTATCCTTAACTGTCAGCTTCGCAATCAGCTCTTGGTTCTTCTGCTCCACTGCACCCAAGGTTTTGTTGGTCTCTGCACGAAGATTAGCCTCGACCTTAGCTTCATTGCAGGCATCTTTCACCCACTCCTCAGCCATGAATACCTCCTGGATGGCATGCACAAAAATAACAGAGGAATACATTATCGAATAAGGAAAAAAATAACCTAGTAAGATGTTAGTAAGGCGTGCCAAGAAACTCACTAAGGCCAAGTCCCTTTTTAGAAACAGAAAAAGATCTTGCTACCTCATAATCTGTAGTGCAGCCATATCCTTAGGCAGCAACAAGGGCTGTTCTAGAGCCTCAGCAAGGTAATGGGAGTTCCCTATTTGGAACTCCCCGATGAAGGAGTTCTGGGGTATGGCTGCCCCATCTTGCCCCAGCCGAGGCCCCCACACAAGGTTCTAGAGACACACCTCAGCCACACTCCGGTCATCCTTGCTTTCGACCGAGGAGGCCATCCCCTTGCCTTTAGCCATCTTTTGGTGCTTGGGAGGAATCTCCTCCTTCTAGGGGACCAACTCCCCCTCCTTAGCCATCTTTACCTTCTTCTTCCTTTTCTTCTCTCGGAATCGCGGCCTTAAGGGGAGCATGGTGGGAAGGCAATTCGACTTACACGGCGCCTTCTTAGGCCAAGAATCTAGGCACTGAAACATTGATCCGAGCTAGTCGAGTATCACCCGCTTTGATCGTGTTGCCTACGTCTTGGAACTTGTCGAACAAAGGCTTGAAGTCGAGAATGATGTAGACAACTCTTAATTGTCTGTCCTCGCTTACAAACACTTCAAATCTCATGACCCTGTTAAAATTTGGAATGTTAACAAAATTGAGGTTGGGAGCCACGTATATTTTATCTGCAAAAATAGCCGAGAAGCAAAACCACGGTCAAAATAATGAAGCCCTCCATTAGAAAGAAACAAAATACTAAAGGAAAGGAGAAAGCAGCAAAACTATAGAACTAGTGCCCATGTTAAAGGACCTAAACCTAGGGTATCCCACCTAACTCTCCCTCTTGGACTAGGTAGTGAAGACCGTCATGCCATTCACCCGAGACGATCAGAAAGTCGTCTTTCATGCCTTTGTTGGACTTGGGGAGACATGAGATGAGCCTAACAACGAAAGACCTAGACTTAAGGTAGTATCTCGAATCTGCGAGCAGATGACACTCGTACATCCATATGACGTCGTGTCAGGTGAGGCCTAACCCCATTTGCTCGTTGAGAGTGTCTACACTGCCCAAGACTCTAAATAGGTTGGGCGCGCACTGGTGAGGGCAGATCCTATAGGCTATCAAGTAGTCCCTAGTCACCCTCCCCATGGGTAGCCTCATCCCCCATTCCATAAAGGCGATCATGGGAATAACTACTTCCCCCTCCCTTCTAAGGTTAATCCATCCACCCGGAGGGCAATATCGCAAGGAAACGCCCCGAGAGATTTGATACAGAGCCCTAAACCCTTCCATACCCGCGGGAGAATCTACTAGGTGAGCAAGCCTACCCATCTAAGCAGGCTAAGGTGAAGTGAAAGAAATTTTTGTGAGGAAAAGAAATAGAAAACAGAAGGTTGAGGAGTCTGGCCGAGAAGAAAATAGCCTAAGAATGAGAAAACTTACAAAAATAAGGGCAAGGGTCACTTTAGGAGCTTCTTAAAAGTTTGAAGATTTGGGAAGTCTTGAAAGTTTGAGGATTTAGGAAGTCTTAAGAGTTCGAAGATTTGGAAAGTGAGAGAAATGAATCCCCCAGGCGCCTTATATAGGAGGCGGAATTGGGTGGGAGTTATCCTGCCCAAAATTTGAGGAGAAATACTAATCGTAGGATCTCCATCTCACCGTAGGACGTGGGGAACAAAGCGCCACTTGGAGCATTTAATGAGACGTTGCGGGCTTTGAAGCGTTAGAATGGTTGTGGGGCACGCGAAGTGACGTTCTCACGTGTAAAATTCAAAGAAGCGTGTGGAATTAACTATCCAAGGTCAAAACACCACTTTTCTCCTCGGATAAAAGGAAAAAACCGAAGTTTTTAGGGGCTATTATGAGGTACAGAAATTTAAATAAGGTAATAGTGCCACATGTCATACCTATGGCCAAAGAGTCCATGCACTCAGATGGTAAGACCAGGGGGGGCCACACTAGGAAGGAAAAGCTTCAAAGAGGGGGTTAGCCCTGACGTAATTGGAGGGATGGAAGCTGCCACCACATTTATTGTGCCTCATCAAACCCCCTAGCCGCATTTATATGGAGAAGACTCCTAAATAGTGCTTTCTTGGTTGCTGCAACTCACAGAAGACTAGGGAGGGCGTTTGATAGGACAAACATTCGAGTAGTGGCCTGCATAATCAACAAATGGAGGGCTAGGATCAACCAAAAAAGGATATATAATGTGAGGCATCCTCCAGGGATGGGGATTAGGAAATCTATAGAGAAAATACTATAATAACAAGACCTGAAATAGTATCCAAGTTTAAAAGAAGTATACTTGAGGACCATTCTCCTCGGATTTTGTTAAGGAAAGTTTTCTTTGCACAAAGTTTGTTTTTCTTTACTTTCTCACTATCTTTAATCCACTATGCGTGTTGTTCGATCCATTGAAACTTAGTCTTTAAGCTTACTCTCTACAAATTCATTGTATTGGACTCTTTGGGCCTGAATCCTTCTACCTTTTGGGCTCAGGATCCAAACACAGCCCCTACAATTATTAATTAGATAAAATAAATTATTATTTAATATGAAAAGTGCATTCTTCAATGTCATAACCAAACACAATTTCATTTAGAGAATTTTTTTTTTTTAAATTTAGTATAATATCAAATACATTTTTTAGAAAAAAAAATTACTCCATAATACAATTTTTAATGAATAATGCCATAATAATACATTTATTAGAATTTTTTTCCTGAGAGAGACATTTATTAGAATATGTAATTATATATATATATATATATATATATAGAATTGCTTATATTAGAATTCATTATATTTGTTAAGAGTTTTATAACTAAATTAACACATCTTGTTGTTTCCAATAAAGATGTTAGTAGTTCAAACCCCATTACTCCATTGTAACTATTTAATTATCAAACTCCTCATGCCTTTAAAAAAAATAAAAATCCTCATGCATTTCCTTTTCACCTTAAAAATAAAATGAAGAGAATTTACTTTTAACAAACGCAATCTTGTTATTTTACTTCATCCTCTCATATTTATAAAACAAAATTTGTGCAACTAATCAATTAGGAAATTAAAAACCACATTAATTCCGTCAACATATTTTAATTACAAGCAAAATCAAAATTTTGAATTTCAAATTTTTTGAATATTTCCCATCCCCAACCTTAAAAAATACAAGTAAACAATTCAAAATCCCCTCCAATCCTCCTTAACCATTACCCCCGGTCCGATCTCGCCACGTCATCAACGATTGTCTATATGCTGACGTGTCAAGATCAGGCGGCACCAAACCAAACCAAACCAATTCGTTTCCCCCAACATAACGGCTCCCTTTATAATATTTCCTTTCCCTCCCTCTCTCTTTCTCTCCCTCGCTCAAAAACAGCCAAAAATTACATGCGTTACACTTTCTTTTCCTTTCTCTAACCCTAAAAAAAACACACTTTCACTCGTTTTGTTTGCCATTCAAATTCCAAATCCCCAATCTGTTTGTTTTTCTCTGGAAAACGAATTCACCAGCGACAGCTTGACCATTCTCCATTCTCATCATTGGGTTCGTTTTTACTCTTCATGTTATGTTTGTTTCACTAGAAAATCGACGAAAACAGGAAGGGAAACTAAAAATCGTGGAATTTATTAATTTACATTCGTCCTGTATTTACCTGCATTACTTTACGCATTTTTTGTGTTAATTTCGTATTTTTCTTTCAGAGAAAACGGATTTTGAGTGTTAGTGTTCAGTTTCTTGCCAGCCAAACATAGCAATAATAAGAGCTGTGTGTGTGTGTGTGTGTGTGTTTTTTTTTTTTAATATTCTACAATTTGATATTTACGGCTGTTTGTTTGGTAGGGAAATTGAGGAAAAGAAAAAGAAAATGCATTATAGTTTTGAAGGTTATTTGTCATTACAAATCACCTTAATAGCTTTGCATTTCTTTCTTTATTTTCATCATTAGTTCATTGAATTGTTATTATTATTATTTTGATCTAGGGTTTTGCTAATATTAATACTTAAAGAAATTAGGATGTATCTATAGTGAATCCATTCATAATAGATTAGAATGGTGGAAAAGAACATACATGGCCGACCCTAACTAGTTTTGTTGAGGATCAATAATAGCCGACCCCAAAATGAGGCTTGGTTGTTGTTGTTGTTAAAGAATTTGGGGTAAAAGAGAAAAGAGAATGATTAATGTGAGATGTGATTTTTTACATCATTCTTTGATTTTGCTTGTTTTGATTTTGTGTTAGTACTTAGAGGTGTATTACAGAAATTTTGTTCTTTACAGTGAGAATTGCTTCGCCATGTCTACTCATCGTATTGATCAGTTTGCACATATAGAAACAACGTGTGGATCGTTGCTAGATGAAATGCAGGTTTTCCTCAAATTTTTTTGTAGGATAAGTTCTATATAGTTATGCATTACCATAACCTGTTGGATTCAGTATTTGCAACTTTTTATTTATATTTTTAATGATATGGTATTTCTGATAGCAGTGTTGAATTTCTTTCCATTTGATTATTGTTGAATGTTGCGATTAGAAAATATGGGATGAAGTTGGAGAGTCTGAAGTTAATAGGGACGTGATGCTGCTTGAAATTGAACAAAAGTGTCTGGAGGTATATAGAAGAAATGTAGATGAGGCCAAGAAGTGTAGAGCTCAGCTGCAACAAGAAATTGCCGAGTCTGAAGCAGAACTTGCAGATATGTGTTCTGCAATGGGTGAGCAGCCACTACATGTGAGTCTATTATGAATGAAATTAAGTTCATAGTTTTATTCCTTTGGGGGGGGGGGGGGGGGGGGGTTGGTCACTGTGAGGATTTCTTTAATGGGTGGAGCTCTTGATGATTGGTTTGTATGTTCAGTTTGATTGCAAGCCTGATGGAGGCTTCAAAAAAGTGCTCGACACCATTACTTTACAACTAGAAGACATGCGGAATCGGAAAATTGAGAGGACACACCAATTTGTTGAAGTTTTGCATCAGATACAGGATATTTCAATTGAATTTTGGGAAGATAATACGGTGGTTCTGGATGAGACTGACTTGTCCATAAGAAGACTAGAAGAATTACGTAAACATTTGCTTGAACTTCAGAATCAGAAGGTTATCTAAGTTTACTATTTTTGTATATGGTTGCAAGTTTGGGGTTTGTTTTGTGAATTGCTTGGATTCTATGTTCCCTCATAAAGACAATATCAAATTTGGGGTTTGTGTTATGGATTGTTTGAAAACTATATTATGAAATGGTTGGGTGACCAGTGTTTATGCATAATTTAGTAGCTACTTGGGGAAAAGCAAGGAAGAATTGAAATTATTTCTGTATAAAATAAATTATGAAGAATGTGGAATTAAGAAGAATTATTTTTCTAGAAATTTGGGATTAATTGCATTGAAGCATAAATGAATGTAACTGGATTATGAATTATGCCCATTATATTTAAATTTTGTTCTGGAAGTTTGTGACATATATAATTTAGGTTTTTTCATATATGAAGAGTTGGAGGTTGTGTTGCCTTAATGAGTTCTTCTGATTTTGTCCTACATCACCTGCAGAGAAACCGTTTGAAGCAGGTACAGGACCACCTGAACACCCTGAACTCACTATGCTTGGTCCTGGGTATGGATTTCAGACACATAGCTGGTGAAATCCACTCCACTCTAAAAGAAACTGATGGAATAAGAGATATAAGTGACCGTACACTTGAGAAATTGGCAGCTGCAATACAAAGTTTAAGAGAGATCAAAATCCAGAGAATGCAAAGGGTCAGTACTTCCATAAGCTACTTCTTGTTGTCCTCTTGTGAAAACTTTTTTCCCCTCCTGCTTGACCTTCCTAAACCATGGGATTTAACCAGCTTCGAAACCTTGCAAGTGCCCTGTTGGAGATGTGGAACTTGATGGATACACTGATGGAGGAGCAACAGCTGTTTCTGAATGTAACTAGGAATATTTCTGCTTCAGAACCTGAAATTACCGAGCCTAACATGCTTTCTGTAATCTTCCTTAACCATGTATGTAATTTAGAGTTCCGTGAGTGGGGAACTAATTCTGCATTTTTTATGATCCCAATATATGCAAAATTTATGTGGGGAATTAATGTATTTAACTATTTTTATGAGCTTTTTCTGGCAGGTTGAGGCAGAAGTGGTGAGGCTGGAGCAGCTAAAATCAAGTAAAATCAAAGAGCTTGTTATTAAGAAGAGGTTGGAACTAGAGGAGATATGCAGGCGGATACACATGGTCACAGAAACACTTAGTATAATGGAAGACTCAGTTGAAGCTATGGAATCTGGTAAGAATTTTATTAATGCTAGTTATTTAGAAGGCTATTGCAAGTTATTATGATTATTTATTTAAGGAAGCACTTCATTCTCTATGCGACCTCATTCATTGTGGAAAAAGATATTATCAGAATATTTTATTGACTTGAAATCTCAGTTCATGGTGTGCAGGGAATTTTATGTAGTGAAGTCTATATGATTTGTGCAATTGTGTGCTAGAAAAAATCATAAATTATAAATAATCAATAATCACATTATTTATTAATTTTAAAAAATGTTATCGCACTTTTCCAGGAGCTGTGGATCCAATGTACCTCTTAGAACAAATTGAGCTTCAAATTTCAAGGGTAAAAGACGAAGCTTTGTGCAGGAAAGAGATACTTGAGAAGGTTGAGAAGTGGTTAGCTGCATGTCAAGAAGAGAGCTGGCTTGAGGAGTACAACCGGGTTGAACATTTTTTTTCTTATTTTTAAACATATTTCCATTTCCCCTAATCTTGCTTTATTCACCTTCTTATTGTGGATTTCAGGATGACAATCGCTATAATGCTGGAAGAGGTGCGCATCTTAGTTTGAAACGTGCTGAGAAAGCCCGTGCTTTGGTAAACAAAATTCCTGGTATGGATCTTGCTAAACCATACATCTCATAATTTTGGGGTATAGAGTTGAAAACATCACAACTTTGAATTCCGGTTATTTTATTAATATATAATCTGATTAATATACACTATTGCAGAGGTGAGTATTACTTGTATATGCAGCTCTTGCTGTTGTACTCAGTATGCTGTATGTGTATAAACAGTGATGCAGGGAAGTGGGGTTGTCATAGGAGCTAAAAATATGTTGTCACAAAATTATCTTCAGATTAATATAATATGTTGTTGTTGTCTTCATATCCTTCTTTGGTCTATTTCATGAGCTTTTATTTTACCCTTTGAATTGTATCGGAGCAGCAATGATGGAGGCATTGACATCAAAAATCAAAGCTTGGGAGGAACAAAGAGGGACTGTATTTTTTTATGATGGTGTAAGTAGTTTTCTGGTAATCAAATAAATATTTAATGTGAGACATATTGCTCCAAGTAAAAACTTGATCCGTTCCATTTCAAGTTGTTGTGCACATTGATGAATATTTCTGTTACCTTTGATTATGTAAATTAGTTCTGTTATGATATCTATTATGTAGGAACGACTTCTTTCTATGCTTGAACAGTACAGTACGTTAAGGCAAGAGAAAGAGCAAGAAAGGCAGAGGCTGAAAGTATGGACCATTTCTTTCAAAAATTAATTATGTGATAGTCAGTGTGGAGTTTCTTTGTGGATCTTGCTTCTCTTTATTACCTGTGCTTGAATTGGCTCTATATTTTAGGACCAGAAGCGACTCCAGGGGCAGCTGATAGTTGAGCAGGAAGCACTTTTTGGGTCAAACCCCAGCCCATCAAAGAGTGGAAAGAAAGCGTCAAGAACTCCCACAGGAGTTGCAAATAATAGAAAATTCTCCATTGGTGGAGCAATGCTTCAAAACCCAAAACCAGAAAAAGCTGCTAGCCGTCTGCATCTTAGTAAGAAGGCTGCCTTTTTGAATCAGAACAGTTCTCCGAGTCAACAGCAACATGGTGGTTTTGCATCCCTTTCCTCTGAAAGTTTTGAAATATTTTTAACTTCTATTTCCCTAACTATTCAAAAGACTGTCAAAACCTACAGCTAGTCAATTTGAGCCATCTGAGTTTTATTCCTTCATCTCTTTATACTAAAATAGTTTGCACCGTTCATGTAACATAGTAATAGAATAATGTCTAAAATTGTGTTGTGGAAATAGCACATTAAGTGGGGCAGGGTCCAGTTAATCATTTGGATGGATAGTTGCAGCCAATACACCTGACATTGCTTAAAGAGTTATTCAGTCATCATTTGCAATGGTTTTAGTTTTAACTGTGAATGCTTTATTTACAAAGTTTTGGTTCCAAAATTTTATGCAGGTAGGAGAATCTCAGAGATTCCTGGTCATTCTGTAAGGAAGCATTCCCACAGTGTTCCTAAGGCACATGAAAACCAGTTATTCTTGATTCGGAAGCCCCTTTCTCCTGTTTATTCCCAAGTGTTGTCTAAGGCCAACATTGCAAATTTCCCAGAAGATCAGAAGACTTCACATACCATGTCATCACAAAAACCTCTTCCAAATAGCGAGTCACTAGTCAGAACACCTTCCAAAAAGATTGTTGTTGGTGATGAAGAAAACAGAACCCCAAAGACAATGTCAATTCCAATGCCAACTACTCCTTCAACAGTGTCAGCTCCAATGACAACAGTAATGACACCCTCTTCCCCATGTGTTTCTGTAGGTAAACATAGTTTTCAAAACAATGATCAACCAATCGAGTACTCATTTGAAGAGGTCAGAGCTGGTTTTATTCTTCCTAAAACCTTTAGTCACTGATGCTAGTTTGACATATTGGTCCATGATTTGCAATATGAAAAGGAATTTGGTATTCTAGTGTTGACAGTCACACTTTTTGGTTTATAGGATGACAATTTTTTGATATATTCAATAGTTACAACGGAGAAGGGATCTGAACCCCGGACGTTTCCATTGGAAACACCAAGAGGTGCCAATTAAGCTACAAAGCTCTTGGCAATATAGGATAACAATTAAGTTCATAAAAACTTCACTCTGACATACACCTCTTTCCATGATTGCATTTTCCATCAAAGTTCATGATTTTCCTGCAAAGTGATAGTGTTTTATTATACATGTATTCTCTAATTTTTATACTGGTTTAGTGTGCCCAAATCTTCTGCTCATATAAACAGACATAGGATAATGCCTAGGATGTTTGAAATTTGAAATTATTATCTCTGTTTTATGTTTTTCTTCTAAATATGCAAGTCGATAATTATTGTAGGCTATCGATAGATATTTATTATGATTGTATTTGTATATGTAACTATCAATTCTATTGTTTAAAAATAATATTTGATGTGTCAATTTTTTATAGTGATGTAAATATAGGAAATTTTGTAGTAAATAGTTTAAATTCAATTTATATATAATGGTATGCCAAAAATTGTGAGGCCTCCAAAGGTTACTTTAGACACTATTATAGATTATACACGTTTATTTTTCTTCGTCAATTGTGATTATCAATGTAGGGGCTCACTTTTTAACGGATGACTATGAATTCAAATTTAAAATCTTATATCATAATGTCTATTCCAATACTAAAACCTTTATCAATTGTCGTATTTGTTCCTATCAAAAAACAAATTGTCGTATTTGCTTTTTATAGATAAGATAGAATTATGAGGCATATAATATAAATATAATTGATTAATAAATTATAATTGTCATACTGAGAGGAATCCTCTGCATCTGGGTCAGTATATTTCTTTTTGGACATACGCAAAATTTTAAACTTTAAGAAGATAAAAAATAGAACAAAAGAATTGAAATCCAAACTGGCCTGACACGAAGTCATTGGAGCCTTGGGACAAGTCAATGATCTTGGTAGGTGACCCATTTGGGACACAGAATCTTTTTTTTTTTTTTTTTTTAAAGAAAAAGATCGGCTCCTCAATAGCTAGTAAATCAGCGTTTACAAAATTAATGATGTATGAAGGGACAGACTCCTTCCAAACCAAGTGGAAGGTAAAAGTTTTGATGCATGCTTGTATATAATAATTGCTGTTGTATATAAGGATATGTGATAGCAAAAAAGAAAGGGATAAGTGTCTAAGAGCCAACTGCACAATTCATATGACCCTTGAACACATCCATTTGTTTTTGTTGCCACATTCTCCTGTTATATAACAAAATCTTTTCCAAAGCGAAAAGGAAAATATAGCTTTCCTAACTAAGACATTTACTACCTCTTCAAAAGAAAAAAAAAAAAAAAAAAACTAAGACATTTACTACTGCATTACCTTATCTAAAGTACAAGGAAGAGACCAACTCTTTAAGGGAGTTTTAAGTGAAACAAAGTATCTTTAAGAAATGCCCAAATTCGGAGTTTTAACATATTACCATGCAATAGTTTTTTTTTATGGCTAAGATTAAAATTTTAAAAAATTACTTTTAATCTCAACCGTTAGATTACGAAATTTTAACTTTAACTTTTTTTTTTTCTTTTTACTTTATGAACTTGTTCCACTCACAATTGCATGGTGTTATGGCCAGATCTCAATCCGAATCAGAAGCCAAACATGAGCTGCTTTGTATTTTTATTCTGAGAACTTGGATTGGCTGGCAGCAATTGCTGAAGTGAAAGGCTGTCTTTTGCTGATAGGAGCTGGTACCTCCTAAAGGAATTGGGCCATGTGTTGTGGGGGGGGTGACGATCCATTAAAAGGGATTTAATATGTGTTGGAATCAGTCTCAATAATCATCACCATATCAATGATGGTTTCTGATAAAAAGGGCAGGATAACAATTGATCTTTAATTGCTCTTCCTTTGACCATTATACCTTGTGGTCTCCACTCAACCGCTCCTTTCTGCTAATTTTTCTTGCAATTGACCTTACTTTTCAGTTCTAATCTAACGAAATCTTGAGATAGGATTTGTTTGTTGACCACTTGGCTGCTTTTGAACATCTGGTGGTAGTTTAAAGGTTTAACCGCCCGGTGTATTTTCGTTTTAATAAAATAAATGAGTTTGGTTAACAAGTGTCAAAGTCTATCGGCTAAAATTGATTTTTATTTATTATAATTGATTAGATTTTTTAAAGAATGGCATGATATTCAATTAAAAGTTTATTTTTTTATTAGTTTTTATTATTTTTCGACATAGTAGAATCCACCCGATTCTACTAAGTTCTATTTATTTATTTATTATGATAGTTTAGCTTTTTTTTTTTTTTAATTGCACAATATTCAATTAAAAATTTATTTCTTTATTAGTTTATGTTATTTTTCAATACAATGAAATTTCTTCGATGTTAAATTTTATTTATTTATTATGATTGATTAGCTTTTTTATTTTTTTAAGAATTGCATGATATTCAATTAAAAGTATATTTTGTTATTAGTTTCTGTTACTTTTCAATACAATGTAATCCACTCGATTTTTCTTTAACGAGAGTGCATTTGCACATAGGTTAACAAAAGCCTAAAATAAATTCAAAGTAACTCTTTGTTGCTTTGGTCAATAGCCTTTATTCAAATGGATCTTTCTTTTCAAAATGCTTGACATATTAGTCTACCCTAATTTCAACTATTGGAGCATAAAGGGAAATAAAAACGAAGCATGTTCTACTCTTTTAGGTGGACCAGATACATGTTTAGCGGACCATTTACACTTGTAAGTCTAAACAAAGTAAGAAAAGTAGAAACTAAGTTCCTTCCTGTTTTGTATAAGTTAAAACCCTCTATCTGTATTCAAATGTAAAAATGGTCGGAAAGTCTAGTTGAGACTAGAAGTAATCATGGGGTCCTTGTCCAAATTCAAAAGTGGACAGGGTGATTAGATAGTTAAGTGTGGACTTTAGAGAGCATCAGAAAATTAATTTGATGTTTGTGTTTTTGGGAATTCAAGCAAGGGATGGGATCATGGGGCCCAAGAAAATATTCGATAGGACTATGAGTACTAGTGGCATGTGCGGTACAGTTAATGCGCAAGATTGGAGTGATTTGTATATATATAATAGTTTGAAATCTGAATTGAAAGACAAGCAACCTCGGACAAGTGTAACGGCTCACCGCTCACTTACCAAACTTTTTGTTAGGAAGTAAGGAAGGAGTGTTAGGACTTAGGACCATCTTGGCGTCAGTCACACACACACACACATGGTCCATGAAGAACCTTTGCTTACTTCAACTGCCACTAAGATCTTTGCAGATATGCTTTCAGCATGAATGTTGGAATATTAAATAAGGGACACATGTCACACATCTAATTTCCTAATATGCTGTCATGGTAAGGACGGACATTTTTTGTTCACTGTTTTTGTTTTCTAATTTTTAATTCTTTAATTTTTAATTTAAAAGCAACTAATTCAACCAGTTGTGAAATTGAATATTTTGAAACGAATAAGCTACACAAACATGTGACTAACTTGTTATAAGAAGTTTCTAATAAAAGAAAATTTCTTATAAATTAGATAATGCATATGAGAATAAATATTCTTGGAATATAATTAGGGTGCTATCCTACACAATCAACCAAAATAAAATATTTAACATGAATTTTTTTTCTTCACGTAATTCATTTGTCTCCAGAATTGTGTGGGTCTAAATTCCCAAGTTAGATGAGTTCACGAAAAATATATGACCATCATAATTAATTTATTATATCTGGGTGCTGATTTCTTATAAATGATAAGTATCTCATTTAGGTGAGTGTAATGTTGCTCTCAATGATTCTCCCTCTCTCTCTCTTTCCGAACTCCTGTTCAGAGGGAATTGGGATTTTATTTATACTAGTTGATCCTTCTTTTAGTGGTGGATTATGATTATGATGATGTAAGTTTGGAGATACTTATCCCATCAGGGGTCTCATCCTTCTTTTGAGGAGGATAAATGAGTTTATGGTGTGGAGCACTATTCAAACTAATCATTTAGTAATAAATGTTGTCCATGTCAGGTGGGAACATCTAATTAATGTGGAGATGATTGTTGCTGAGTTTAGACACCACCTCTTCTGAATCCTTAGCTCTTGGATATCTAAGTCGCGGTTATACCTTGGTCCAGTATTTCCTTTATCTAAACCGAGGTGTACAAATTGTTTGCTCGTCTTTGTGTTGTTGTGCAAGGCTTCAATGGGGTGGATCCCATGGTTTGTTGTTAGGCTCGGTATTTTATGCATTTTGGATTGGCCTGCCTTGTTGATACTTAGTCCCTTTGCGAGCCTACAATCCACGGCCCATGGAGGTGAACCAATTAAACCACTCCCCCATAATAAGATTATTGAAATTAAACAAAAAAAAAATGTTAGAAAAAAAAAAAAACCTTAAATCACATGGAACAATTACAACGTACACACAATTAATTTTTTTTTTCTTTTGATAATTCGATAGTTGGGGTTAAAGGAAATTGAACCCTAACTCTTTCTATTAGAAATACCAGAAGGTGCCAGTCAGTTAATCTATAAGGCTTTTGGCCAATCACTTTTACAATCCATTTTAGTTGGGGGATAGAAAAGTAGGGGATATAAAATATTTTAATTTTTTCTTATGGTATTTGGATGAGAACTTCAGTTATTTAGTTGAGAAGAAAAATGAAAGGACGAAAAATGTAATTTGTATAAATTTACTCTCATACTCATTTTAGGTAATTTTTTAATATATATTTTATTAAAAAATTGTGTATGAATGGACACTTCATATATTAAAAACAACTACAAAAACCCAAAAGAGGTGAGAGAAAAAATAGATGATTTGATGGGGAAAAAAATTGGAGGAGAAGTAACATTAAATGACAAAAACAAAAGAAGAAAAAAAAAAAGGGTGAAGAAAAAAAGATAAAGAAAAACCAAAACAGATGAGAAGTAAAAACCAGAGAGGAAAGACAAATAGTGAAAGAAGAATATTATTGCACATGGATAGTTTTGCCCAAAAGGCTAGTCACTTTTGTGTTCCCATTTTCTCTCCAAATTTCTCCCAAATTTAAGGTAATTGTATTTTGGTGGGTTTGGAGAGAAAACTCTTGGATCTCACTAGTTTTCATTTTCCCTTCCATTTTCTCTCTCAACCAAACAACACAAAAAATGATTTTCTCTTCCCTTTTTTTCATCCTCCCCCAAATCTCCCCAACCAAATGACCTGTTAACGTAGGGTTAATGATGTTGGCTTTTTTGTTGTACACCTTTTGGAGTATTTCACAACAATTTGGTAGGCAACATACACAAACATTCTAACAACAACCAAAAAAAAAAAAACCTACTTTTTTTTTTTGAGACTTAAAAAAAAAAAAAAACCTACTTAATTCTTAAATTTTATCTCCAAGGCATTGCTTGGCTAATTAAGAATATAGGATCTTAATAAAAATATTACTAATGGTAAATATTAGATAATCTTCTTTAAAGCTTGAACACTGTTTATATTTAGTAATTTAATCACTGTTGACATCAAGTAAGAATGGGAAAAAACGGATGATGCTTGTATAAGCTTAAGCAAGCACTGCCATTTAATCTAATATATATTTGTGTGAAACTCTCTTTTGGAGACTTGAATCTTGATCATTGTTTCTCACATTTCATAAGCACTTATACTTGTGGAGTAACCATAATGCCAACGATGCGTGGTGGTTTTTGAGAAATATTAAATACACTATGTTTTTATCAATGACTCTTGTTTCGTGAGACATTATTTATTGTCAATTATGATATCCCTTAAGGTATAAAGAAATTATAGCTGCACAGGATATGTTATGTTCATAAAAAATAAAAGAGTGTAAGATATAATTTTATAGGAGGACTCACTCATTATGATATGAATTGCACAATCAAATTAGCCAAATATTTATTTGTTTCTAAAAAGAAAAAAAAGAGCCAAATATTTAGTGAAGCTGATTTAAAATAGGCTACATTATAATTAAAACACGTTAAATTTCTAGAAAATTATGATATAATCAATTTTCATGCATACAAAACATGAAAAGATGCTTAACACTAGTGTTTGTGCATGGATAGAAGTAGTAAATCAAATTTGTAATCAAATTTATATGGTCTTTCTAAGAGTACAAAAAACTGAAAAAGTGTAAATATATATGATGCAACTTCACATCTGTTATTTGCCCAAAAGAAAAACCAACAATTATTTTCTGATTTTATTTTTATCATGCAAATAATTACCCTCTAGGTGAAGTCATTTCCCACAAAGGAAACTACTGCATACCTGTTCTCATGTCATGTACAAAATCACAGAGGTCTATCTCCGTAACTATAACCTCCACGTGAAGTGATCATCACCTCTCACTCAGGCAGTCTCAGGCTCTCTCTCTCACTGTCCAAAATTCAAATAAGCCAAAGCAAGAGTACACTTTTAAAAATTTTAAATACTATGGTTATTTGTTAGCCTATTCTATATACCAACCAAAAAAAGCCAAATATAAATAGATAAAGCATAGATGGCCAACAATATTTACAAATTACAAAATGTTGACACCTAATAGTCATATTTTAGTTATATCATAACAATTATAAGTGAAAAAACATGAGTTTTAAAATTGTACACTATAACTTAGAACAAAATTGCTAGAAGTACTTAAAAAATGCACCGAATATTTCACATTCTAGTGCTTTTATATTTCAACGAGGCTCAAGTGAGATGAATGCTAAAAAGTGGGTGGGAAAATTTTGATAAATTTCTTATGGAGTTGTAGAAACATTCAAACATAAAAAGGAGTCAATAAAAAGTTACAAGCAAAATTTAGATACAGATTTTAGAGTACAGTACATTATATTTTCCGAATAAACTTAAGTAAGTAGTTGCATTGAATTTTTTTTTTTTGAAAGCAATAGTTGCATTGATTTTTAAAGCACAAATAATGCTTATTTTTTAAGAATAATTAAATTCAGTATAACTAACTATATATTTGAATTTAATTAAAGTACTTAAAGTATTGTATAACGAAGTGTATCTAAATTTCTCTTCTCAAAAAAAGTGTATCTAAATTTTTCTAAAAAATTAATAATTATTTTATTCACAATTATTGTGTAACTATAAATTGTAATGTGTGCTCTTGAAAAAGAAAAGATACAGTATCCCTTTATGATTTATCGACTGTGCACATAATTGAAGGTACACAAATTTATGTAATTGTGTTCACATATTTGAATATAATAATATTTTATTAAAAAAAAAACAGTAAGTAATTTGTGCTTCAAATTATGATGATGACAGTTGTTAATAAAATGCAAAAGAAGACACAACACTTTCCAAGATTGAATTTTTAATCTTATCAAAAGAATAAAAAAATGAAAAAAAAAAGAAGTTCAGTTTTCAACTTTCAACCAAATAGAAACAGCGTGACATGTTTGGTTAAATGGTAGTGTTTTTTGAGGGGCATAGCTATAAATATAATCTTTAATTTGTCGGAAAAAGACAAAAAGCAGGTCAGCGGCAAACAAAAAGGTCGGCCCGCCAATACTACCTTTGCAGCTTTAAATGGAAAAACAAATTTTGAATTTTACTAACTTTTTTTTTAAATTTTTAATTTTCTTCACAAATTTACCATATTAGACATTTACACAAAATTTAAACTACAATTCCCATCACGGACGTGAAATTTGTCTTAACTATATTGTAATTTTTTTATTGGGCTTAGCAAATACTACTTTATAAAAAAATAATTAATTTTTTACTATAATTGTTTTCACACTGAAATACAAAGTTATTATTAATTTAATTTTTTGAAAATTTGGGTCATTTATTTTCACTTTCTTTTTTGCTTTCTCAAACTGTCTTTGGTTTTTAGACAACTTTGGAAACCAGCTTGCGGTTTTTATTTTTGATTTTTTTTTTTCTGAACCCTGAAATTCAAAAGCAGTTTTTTAATTTTCCCAGTAAACAAACACTTTGTTGTGTTTTTAAGATTATATATTATTGTGATTTTTTTTTTCCTTTTGATTTTTGAGTGTATAAGAGTACTGTCTGAGCTCAAATGTGAAAAGGGTCTGACACAGAACAGTCTAAGTTGCAGTGTTGAAAGAGCTAGTTGAAGTCTGGAAGTTACAGTCACAGGTCATGATCTTTGGATTTTGAACTATGTTTAAGTTCGAAGTTTGTTTTGTTTTTAAATATATGTTTTGAAAATTTCTGGCTAAAGATTATATTTTTTTTCTGTTTTGTCATTATAATTTTGTGTTATAAGTTTTTTTATGATTTGAGCTATGGAGTTTGATTTTGAAGAAAGAGGAGAAAAGTTGAATTTAAATTAGGTCATGGTATTTTTTTTTTCCTAAAATAATTTTCCTGTTTTTCAAAAAAAAAAAAAAGTTTTTGTTTATTGTTGTTTTTATTTTTATTTTTACCCCCAAGGAGTTTTTGTTTGAGGTTGAAGTTCTGATCTCAGAAGATTTAACATTGGAGTAAAAAGTATATTTAAAAACATATTTTTATTGCAAAATTTTCTGGTTTAATATTCTGATAGATATATATATATATATTTCTTTTTTTGGGTTTGGGTTAAAATGTTTAGGTTTTCCAAAGATCAAAAAAATTTGTGTTCAAAAAATACATTTTGGTATTTTCTTTCTGGGTTTTGTTTTCTAATCTGGGTTACAGGTTTTTATTTTTTATTTTCAAGTTGAGGAAAATGTTAAACTTGACGTTAATTCCTATTTTTCTTTTGATAAATCTCTGGCTTTTGACATGTATATATATATATATTTTTTTTAATCTTTTAGTTTTTGTTGGATTTCTGGTTTAGTTAGCTGATTTTCGTATTGAAATTGAAGGTTCAAAAAAAAGTTGAGAAGAGAATTCTTTAGCATTCTCCAAAAAAGAAATAAAGGGTTTTAATTTGAAATCATAGTTTTGTTTTGTTTCAGTTATTCATGTTATCTGATCCTTGATAAATTTCGTTGTTGCAGTTACTATTGTGTGTCTGACTTGTAGAGTATAAAATTTGTTAGCTCTAAGTGGTAGTTCTAAGTAAAGTTTTGGTCTATGAATGGAAGCAAGAGAAGCTATGAGTTCTGGGGTTACTGTGATAGGAGCAGAAGCTCCATCAGCTTATCATGTAGCGCCAAGGTCTGAAAACCTGAGTCAGAGCCAAACTGCTGGTTCACCAGCTGTGACTGCTCCACCTGGGAGTGTGGGATTATCCGGAACAACTGGAAAGAAGAAGCGAGGTAGGCCGAGGAAGTATGGACCGGAGGGTTCAGTCACTATGGCATTGTCACCAATGCCAATTTCAGCTTCTGCTCCACCCGGTGGCGACTTCTCAGCTGTGAAGCGGGGAAAAGCACGGCCAAGTGGTTTGGAGTATAAGCCACATAAGAAAGTGGGAGTGGAACATTTTGGTAATGGGTCTTTATATAGCCATATTTTTTGTCATTCAACTTGTGGATATGTTTACTATAACAAAATGCTGGTCACTAATATGTTATGATTGCTTTGGATGCTGCTTGTTTTTGTTTGGTTCTTGATGAATGTTTATAGTTTGTCTTTGCTGTTTATAGTATAACTGCCATTTAGAGAATAATTGAGTTCCTGTACTTAAATTTTGGAACTTGTCTCTTGACTATTCTGAAGAATTCAAAGTTCTCCTTTAAAAAAGTTCTCTTTCAAAAGATTCTTTGATTCGTACTTGTCAAAGTATGATGTGGACGGTATGTGAGATGCTCTTGTTCAAATATGGAAGAAAAATGCTTGTTCTGTGAATAAAAAGGTGGGTTTTTTTGGGGTTGCTGTGTGTTATGAGGGAATATTCCTTATATGGCTTTGGTTTGTTACTTATTGCCTTTTTGCATGGGATTTGCCATGAGATGACAGAAATATAATGGAACCTTAAGGCGTGTCATTCTTGATTCGTAAAACCTATAAATTATGCAGGCTTGACTTGGAAAGAGAGAATTATGTTGTTACCTCCTCAAGATATTGAAATCCTGATTTACTTGGAACTGTCAACTTCTTGGGTTTTCACTAAACTTATCAAAGGATTTGTTGCTTTTCTGCATGGATTCTTCTAAAGGGTTTCTAAAGAAATGAGATACCCTTTTTAGATTCGTGTCAAAACTGTTAGTTCTAGTTTGGAATACTCTCTTGCCTTCCACATCGGTGTTCTGGCTGACTTAGTTATATTGTAGTACACAACTAGGCCATTTAGCCTGACTCAGCTGTAAAATCTTGTACTCTCAATCAATGCTTCACAGAAACTCATAATTTGCAGCTGATGATCGACTCAAGTCTCCTATTTAGTACACTCTCTGCTCTATTCATTTTTATGATAAAGATCTACGAGAGATTATTTGTTGTAAGCTTTTCTTAGTATACAATTTACTTTTTCCTATTCATTGTCCTATCATCCTATGGTTTTATAGTATTATCAAGAAACAATAAGTTTCATTGACTTAATTACCATATGAAGTCAGATCCAACCAAGCTTCTAATTGAGGTGTGGTTATTACGTTTATTGTGGAATTTAGGATTCTCTCTTAAGATCATCAGTGGTTTAAGAAAAGGTGTGGGTTAACCTTCCCTCCTTATGGGCATTGAATCAATGTGTCAAACTATGGAAATTTAGTAAAGATCAAACCATTAATTTGATCCCAGCCACTTATATGGTGCATAGATGTTGTTAGATATAATTTATATCTAACAACACCTAATATAATAGAAGTTTTTGGTCTGTTTTGCTGAAATTTCAACTATTGTGGATTGAAGGCCTCTGCTCTACTTGCTTATTGCAAGAAAACTTAATGAATGTAAAAAATTATGTGTTCTTTCCTTGTTTATATGCACTTTCAGCAAATAAAGTAGATCATGGATCACTTATGCTCGTTATCCTGGATCTCTTCATTTGTATGATTGTCCTTAAAAATTTATATTTCTACTGTGTGGTGACTTCTTAATTAGTTGTTTGACATAGAGAGAAAATTGTTGGCCACCATTGTATTTTTGTACAAAAGAAATGGTGTTGAAGTGTTTATATTAGCAAATTATTGCGTAGTCTTAATGGTTAATTTTGAATTTATTAATTTGCAGGAGAGTTGAATTCTGTTGGTACAAATTTTATGCCCCATATCATCACTGTCAATGCTGGTGAGGTATGCTTGATTAAGGAAAAATAAATTAGCTTAATTTACTAAATATGACATTTTTTTTCTTGATTCATCATTGTTCCTATCACATACGTGCTCTAGAAAATTTTATGGTTGATAATGTTCTTCCTTTTTAAATTGGAAAACATCTTTGTAATGTACAGAAAGGATTATCAAAAAGGTCATTGTTATATCAACTCCAAGAAGTATTGCTTCAACACCACAGTTATATCTTCTTTTTAGTTTTCTTTTGGGGGGGGGGGGGGGGTGGGGGGCTCTTTTAATCTAATTGCTGATGTCATGGTCCAATGTTTACTATTTGGATAACAGAGGCGAATAAGTACAAGGGCTGGAAGATCTTGTTTCTTTATATACATTTTGATGTATGCCTGGGATTGGTTTTCATCTAAAGCCCCCTTATTCTCAGATCTTATATTACATCTGTTATAATTAAGGTAATTCGTATTTTTGAAAGACATGGTGGGATTTATATGGCGTTAGGGGAAGTACCTAAGGGAAAAAAAGTATTTAGAGCTGCCAGCCTCTTGAGTAGCTTCTCTTAAGCTCTTTCTATTAATGTCTATGAGATTCGAAATCTGTTTCTCAACTTGATAGCAGTCTTTACATTTCTTTTGTCTTTGTTCCTAAAATTCAAGGATTTCCTCCTATAAGAATTTTACCAAAATTAGGGTTTCCCATTATATAGAGGCAATGGCTTAAACTACACCAAGTTCATTTTAGTGTCATTAATTGTGTAATCTAAAAAGTGTAATCTAAGAAGTGTAATCTAATTTCGAGTTCACCCTCAAAATTCTTAATTGCTTTATAAAGATATTTCATTTTATATCCAACAATTTTTGAATGCATCGTGTGAAATATACTTTTGTGGTTTTCATTGGTTGTTAACAGGATGTTACAATGAAGGTTATATCATTTTCTCAACAAGGACCTCGAGCTATTTGCATTTTATCTGCTAATGGAGTAATTTCAAATGTTACCCTTCGCCAGCCTGATTCTTCTGGGGGCACTTTAACATATGAGGTGTGGCACTTCATAATTCTATCTCAAAATATATTCTCTTTTGTTATACTCTTACCTAGCTACACTTATATGCTTTATGATGCACTTATAAACAGTTCTAATTTTCTGGATTTAGGATGTGAAAGACTTGATGTTAGAATACATGACGTGAACTTGGATAAGCTTAAAATCTAGCTTATGTATGGTACAACTTTTACAGTCTTACTTTTTCAGTGTACAGCCGCACTTTTACCCACTTTAATTTTTAAGCAAAATAAGCCATTCCAAATGGACCCATGAGCACAAAACATGGATTTGACGTGATTTGGGTATGCTGGCACATCAATTTCTTAGAAGGGAAGGCAGAAAAAAGGAAGATGATGATGTGTATAATCTGTATGTGGTAGGGTTTACTATGTGCTTGTACGCTTTAACCCTCCGGTTCAATGTTATTGGAAGAAGCAAGCAAATTCATAAAAGAAGAATATGGTCTTTTAAAAGAAAATGATTAAATACTATTTTTTATTTTATAAGAAATTTTATTGAAAAGAGACTACTTCATGCAAAATGATTAAATACTATACCCATGTTTGAAAAAAACTGATGCAAATTCTGTGGCAAATTTCACTGGAGTTAATAATAACCCCAGTTCTTCTAGGCAAAACATTACTTGTTTGTCTTTTAAATACAAAGCTATTCATACTTGGGTGATCCATTATCTTATTGTTCAGTATCTTAGTTTATGCTAGCATAAAAAATTTATGACAGTAGGAATTGCAAAACTTACTTTTATAATTATTAATATATGGTAGTTTATTGACGGAGATGAATTGGAGGATTTGTAGGGATCTTAAAAGAGTTTTTATTGCTCTATGGAAATGTATATTAGATATCTCTGAAAATTAGATTCTTAAAGAAGTCCATACACAATTTTTGTGTCTAGAAAAAAATTATTTATTTTTTAACCCTTCATTAGGTCATGAAAGGGTTTTTTTTTTTTTTTTTTGAATCTTGTATTTTAGGAATTACGTTATTACTTTCTCCTTAACCAGTCCTAGATAGTTAGATTTAAACGTTAAAAAAACTGTGGAAACTAACTTTCTTTTGTCCATTCTTTAGTTGGTTGGAATCATCCCAATCTATCTCAAGCTGAAATCAAACCTAATCAGATCTTCGAATCTAATTTTTGATGCATGGCCTAGATTTTGAATGCATGAAGGGTAAATACTGGAGGATAGTGATACTAACATCTAATGACAATCAGTTTTTGCATTTAAAAATGCATAATTATTTGTGGTGGCATTAATTATTTTAACAATATGCATAATTATTTTAACAATATGGATAATTCATAAGAATATCTATACTGAAAATATACACAGTTTATTGCATCTTGTAAATGGAAACGGAAATTGTTATGTTGGCATGACTTAAAACGTTCAGTGTTGAAAACAAACATTAGTCATAAATTTGACCTCAGCGATGGTTTATGTTCACTTGTGAAACACACTCTCTCTCTCTCTCTCTCTCTCTCCACATTTAAAACTCCCTCACCTTGTTGTATTACATGGTCCTTTGAAACAACAAGCGTCATATCATAAGTTATGTGCTAAAAAGATGATCTGTATGCCTTTGACTAAGTGTCTAAAGTCTTACCATGTGAGGTGCACACCTGAACCACTTAATAGGGCTAATGACAATGCCTACGTTTGCCTTGATATTGTTAGAACATAAAGAAAGAATATGGAAAATGCAGGTCCCAAAATCATAAACTCTATAAAAAAGTTGCGTCCTACATGTTGTGGTTGCATAAGTGGGAATCCTCTTCTTTTTTTTCCCCTTCTGCCACATAGTCGGTCATTTTTTGACCATTTATTTTAAAAACAAAGGACTTTTAATCTTGACTAACTTAAGATCTATGAAGCACGGGTGCGTTTCTGGATTCGGGTGCGGGTGCGGGACTTGGCAATTTTTGAAAAAGTAGGATGCTGGTGCGGTGGGGTGTGGCGATTAAAAAATTAATAAAAAATATTTTTATTTATATTTTCTAAAAAACACATTACTATGGCCTTGGTTCATAAAACAAAGAAAGAAAAAGGCAAGAAACACAAAACAAAAAAGAAAACACAAAAGAAGCAACAAATATTCAGAATAAAATTAAGGAAGGACAGATTTAGGATGTTTGGGCCTCATTAAAAGCCAATTTCGGCTGTTCCGGCATGATTCAAGGCTGATTTCGGTCAGTTTTGGCCGTTGGCCAATACGATGTGATTCGGCTGACATGACCTGATTCAGGCTGAATCAGCCCGTTCAGCGTGAATCAGCTTGAATCGAAGTCAAGTCGGCGCAAATTGGAGCCGAGTCGGCGCAGATCCGAAAAAAAAAAAAAAAAAAAACCTCAGACGCGGCACTGACGCATGGGCAACGGTGTCGGTTGTCGCACCCTGCATTAGGCCATGTCGGATTTTGGTGTGGCACCCTCCCAGCCACGTCGGTGCTTTGTGTCTGGGGCTTATGGTGTTTGTTTGTGGAAGTTCATTAGAAGTGGCTGGTTGAATTTTTCCAAGTTCATTCGGTTTGATGTGGGTGATGGTACTCGGGTGAAGTTTTGGGATGATGTGTGGTGTAGGGATCGTCCTCTTAAGGAGGCGTTTCTAGATTTATATAATATTAGTAGGTCAAGGGATGCTTCGGTCTCTAAGGTTATGTGCTGTGCAAATGGGAGAATTTCTTGGGATGTGCAGTTTTGTCGTTTAGTGAATGATCAAGAGTCTCATTTTTTGGATTCGTTTTTGGTTTTGATCTATTCCACTAAGGTGCGGGGTGTTGGTTTTAACAAATTTTGTTGGAAGCCAGCTAGCAGTCGAGGGTTCAAGGTGAGTGGGTATTATTAGTCTCTATCCCCTTCTAGAGTCATTTCTTTCCCTTGGAAAATGGTATGGCAATTGAAGGTTCCTCCTTGGGTAACTTTCTTCTCTTGGACTGTGGCTTTAGGCAAGATTCTAATTATAGATAATTTTTGGAAGAGACATCTTCTTGTTCTTGGGTGGTGTTTTATGTGCAAAAGGTGTGGGGAATCTATAGATCATCTCCTCCTTCACCGTCCTATAGCTTTTTAGATGTGGAGTATGATCTTTTGCTTGTTTGGTGTTTGTTGGGTGATGCCACGAAGGGTAGTGGATTTGTTGGATTGTTGGTCTTGCAATTTCAGGCGGCATTGTAATATGGTTATTTGGAGGTTTGTGCCGCACTGCTTGATGTGGTGTATCTGGCGGGAACGGAACTCTAGAAGCTTTGAGGGTTGCGATTGGTCCATTCTTGAGTTTAAGTCTTTTTTCTTTTTTACTCTTCTCGAATGGTGTTTTGTTTTACCTTTTTTTCTTGTTTCTCCCTTCCTGTGTTGATTGATCATTGAACTTTGGTTTCTTGATGTTTTTGCCTTTTTCGTACATTCCCTATGTACTGGGCGGAGTTTTAATGAAGTTTTTATGTTACTTATCAAAAAAAAAAAAAGATCCTCATCATACCATTACTACATTGAAATTATTAAAATAACTTTACTCTAGGTGAAATTCTATTGTCAAAGTTCTAAGAAATTTAAATTACTATTTCGATTCTATTACAAAAAATTTGAAATAATTTAAAAGATGTTTCATTACTTATTCTAAATTATTTTAATTATATACCATAATTTTTAGTTTTAATCAAAAAATTCTATCCACAATACGCATCCCTTATATAACTTTTCTCTTTTATTTTTGTTAACTATTTTATTGTTCAATTTCAATGATATTTGTGAAATTTTTTCTTTACTATACATGTGAAATTAAAATTAATTTGTGTATTGCACGAGCATACTATTAGTTTGATAAGTAAACTATGGAATATGAATATGAATATTATCCACTATAAGAGTTTGTATGTAAACTCAAATCCTTGGATCATTCCATGTCATCCTCCAATCTATTTAATTTATTCCAATGTGCTTTCTTTTTTTATTTGTATCTTATAAATAGTGGTGGAGATTGATTTACATTTGTTGTTTAAGAGATTTTTTGAACTTCTACTTCAAAAACCAATCAAATCCCATGTCATGCGGGTGTGTTTAGAAGTTGCTGTATATGTCTCTTCTATGTTGCAGGCACCTCAACTATAACTGTAATGAGGACAAAAGTTACTCGGAACTAGGTTTTAGAATCTTGATTGGAGATTGAACAAAGCTCAAATTGTAACTGAACAAGTGATAGACCATAAAATTTAATTAAAAAAAAGAAAAAGCAAAACAAATAAACAAACCAAAGGTCAAAAGATTTTGGTTGTTTGACAGAAATAGATGTTCTAGTGCCATGTTATATAGAAATTGATTTTAAAGAATTTCATCATCTGAAAACCCAATAGGAAGTTGGGTCCTAGAAATGGTTGGGAAGTGAAAAAAGGAAAAGAGAAGGTTGTACTCAATGCATTAAGCTCTTGCTTCTGCAGCGTCTTAAGAGAGACAATAATTGTCTTTTGTATCCAATATATGCATCCCCCAATTCACGACTGGGTCCACACGTTTGTAAGAGGGGATGCATATATTAAATGCCTGAGATCCTTCTTCTAGGAGAGTTGGGTGTTTAGCCCTTATTTTATTTGACAAAGAGGATTCAAAAATGATGTGGGTTTGCTGGAATCAGCCTCTCCACACAAAAAAGGTGTGTTTAGGGGGGACATCACCTGCCAATCATCTCTCATAGACCTCACAGAAATGGGAGTTTTGTAAACTGGTTTGATCTTATAATGAATTAAAAAAAAGTTGCCAACTTTCTGCATGTTGTATACTTATGTTTTGCATGCCTTTATATCTTCTTCCCATATATGCAGGAGACCTGAGGAATTAGTGTGAGGCTTGTAGAATTAACTGGAGCATATTTGAGAGGTAGATCAGAAATAGATTATATATATAGGCATACACACACATGCACAAACACCTATAATTTGATAGGTAAACAAAAATTTGTCTTTAAAAAAAAAAAAGTACAGCAGGTCTTCAATATGGGGAGTTTCTGGATGTATACGCTCTGAAAGACCAACAAAACTATGAAAAATGCAGTTTATGAAATCTCCAATATCACTTGGTCTTTCTGCATCTACTGACAGCCAATGAAATAGGGAGCTGATAAACATTGATTAACCCTCACAATCGATGACTCCTGCCCCTCAGAAGTTCTTTTAAGAAAATAGAGAATGGGTTTTTGTTGATGAGTACTTTGTCAGTATATTGGGAAATCAAAATAAAGAAAGAATAAAATCTTCTTGGCAGTACTAAATCAATTTCTGTTCTATGTATTTAAGGTCTCTTCTTATTGTTTTCTTGTAGGGTCGTTTTGAGATACTTTCGTTGTCCGGGTCTTTCATGCCGACCGAGACTCAAGGGACAAGGAGCAGGTCAGGTGGGATGAGTGTCTCTTTGGCAAGCCCTGATGGCCGTGTTGTTGGGGGAGGTGTTGCTGGACTCCTGGTAGCTGCGAGTCCTGTGCAGGTAAGCCTTTTTATGTTTATGTTTCAATTGGGTGTGGTGGGTTAAATTAGCTTATAAGCAGCAACTGGGAGCGTATGGTTGATTGTCCACTTGCCTTCACTAGCATTGGAACATGGCTCATTTAAGATGTATAGAAAACTTTACCACTATTCTTCTTCTTTCTATACATCTTAAAGAATTACCACTAGTGCATTGGGCCTGCTTAAGATGCTGCAAAACTTTTCTAGGGCTTTAGAATTTCTCGCATCAATGTAGAGGCCTGACTGTCAAGAACCACAGAAGTTAAAAGTAACCAAGGTTGTTATGGTTTGCAAGATGACAACCTTAGAAACACTTGTTATATACTTTTTTTACTTTAGTGAACCATGGCTTGGAATACCTCTAATCTTTTTATTTGAGCAAGTCAGGTTGTCGTAGGGAGTTTTCTACCAAGCAACCAGCAAGAACAGAAACCAAAGAAGCTGAAAAATGAGTCCACCCCTGCTATTTTTACACCAGCTACTACCATGGCCGTAATACCTTTTTCTGGTGCTGAAGATGACGAGGGACTGGGAGGAAACGGACATCAAAATTCAAGCACACCAAGACCAAACCTTGCTTCTTCATCATCCTTCCGAAGAGAAAACTGGGTGGCCATGCACATGCAGGACTCCAGAAAGTCTGGAACTGATATCAATATATCTTTACCAGGAGGTTAACATGATAAGCTGCAATCGATTATTATCTCAAAAGTCTTGCTGACTATATTGTTCCCTGATCTTGTTTCCCTATATGTATCAAGTATTGCTTCGAATAACTAAAATTGTCTTCAAATGATATTGATTATTGTAAGAGGAAGTAGGGTAAGAGTACTGAACTTCCAACTAGGATTATACATTTTCTTATGAGGTAGATCTGATTTGTAGGCTAATTATGTAGGTTTCTGCAGGTGTATGAGTAGGATCTTTTGATGTAATTGCAATCGGTGATTGGCTACCCTTGTTATCATAATATCTTCTGTCATCATTTCAGGTCCAGTGACCCAATCTGTTCTTTCTTCTACTTTCTAGTTGATGTTAGAGCATTCCCATCAGCTCTCTTCTAAAAATTGCTGTTTTAATACATCAAAAGCTTACTTTATTATTTTATCACAATATGTCATTCATCACATGTTTTATCCTTTAATTCTATACATTAAAATAATATTTACAACATATTAAAATAATATATTAACTCCTCTTCCACCACCACCATCATCAACAACAATGGCACAACCATCACTGTCGCAACAACAGCCACCAACAACCGCTACCGCAACAACACTAACAGCTACCACCCGTACATACCCACATTCACCAATGCCGCCTTAAAAAAAAAAAAACACGAAAAAAAAAAAAATCAACAACAACCCACAACATTCACAAACCTCAAAACCCATTCCAAATCAAACAAACCTACAACCTAACTCCAAAATCTCCTTCCTCACGCTCTTTGGCAACGGTTTCCTCAATGACCCCGCCATCGGAGTACCTCCAGCGCATCCGCGAATATCGAATCAGAATTGCCTTCTTCTTTGTAATCGTCGGAGTCGACAAAGACGGAGATGGGGTTATTGTTGATGCGAAAGAAGACTCAGTCATTACCAGGTGAGTTGTTGTAAATGGGATTGGACGGGGGTTGTGGAGGTCAACGGTGAAGGCTGTGGACAAGAGAGAGAGAGAGAGTGACAGGGAAAAAAAAAGGAGAGAGAGAGAGAGAGAGAGGTGCAGAGAAAGTAAGAAGAAAAGGAAAAAGAAAAAATGAACCCGAAGCCATGTGGTGAAGATGCTGAAGAAGAAAGAAGAAGAAAGAAGAAGAAAAAGGGAAGAGGGAGTGACAAGAGATAAGGAATTGGTGGAAGAAGAAAGAAGAAAAAAGTAAGAGAGAAGAAAGAAAAGTAATAAAAGAAGAGAGAGGAAATGAATAAAAAATATTTTTTTTAGCACATCTGTCCGTACCGTTTCAAAGATGGAATGATATTGTTCACGTGTGTCAAAATTGATACGATTTGGAACACCTCATGAGAAGGGTTTTTTGGTGTTTGGTGGCATTTGGCACACTTGATGGTAATGATCTTAGACGCAACTTTTTTTTTTTTGGTCGCAATACATTTCATAACATTCTAAAGTGATAACTTGTGATTAGTGTAACACACGAGTTTATTATTGATATTGTTTCTATTATGCATCAATCGCAAATCACAACAGATCATAATCACGATAACATTCATGAAAAATTTTCCTAGAGAATTATATCCCTACACTTACTATTTTAGTTATAAATGTGATAAAAAACAAGCCAAGTTAAAAACCTCGAGGTTGCATGTCAATATGTTCTTTCTGTATCTAACTTCGTGAGTTTCCAAGTATTGGAATCTTTTATCCCTTATCTTTTTTGACTAAATTTTTTTCTTTTTCTTTTTTGGTTATACGCGTATTCTAGTTTTATTTTTTTTATTTTATGGGATGCGCGTATTCTAGTTTTTTTTTGGTAAAAAAAAAAAAACTAGAATACGCGCATCCCATAAAATAAAAAAAAATATTCCAGGTCTATGTATATTATACTTTATGCTATATAATTCTCTTCTCATAATTTGTAAATGTGCATTCTCAAAAAAAAAAAAATTTGTAAATGTCAATGTTCGAAGCTTACAGTGATAGGCAATGTTAAAAGCCGCACGTCTTTATTTGGTCTTCAATATTTAACCAGATTATATAGGTCTTGGATGGTTGTACCATGTAATATTAGAGAGAATAATAAGAGGGAATAATACAGATAAATATTTATTATCAGCATTAACCAAAATATTTGACCTTGTCACCCAATTTTTTCGTTATTTTTGTTTCCCTACGAAACACGGTTTCGAATTTTCTCTTCTTAATTTTGTGTTTACTCTCTGAAAAAGCCTAAAAGAATGGGTTGAGAATTGAGATGCATGCTTTGATTAAATTAAAAAATATATAAAAATAAAAATAGAATGCCTGTATAGTACCTATGCATTTTAAGCCATACTCAGCAAAAGAAAAATGAAAATGGGTACATTTTAAACCATGAGAAAAGGTCGCACCCATTTTAGCACGAAATTCAGAAATTGATAGGCAACCCGCAACTGGTGGACAAGGCCTAGAAAGGGATCACATTAACATAAAATAAAATATTTTTTTGTAAAAATAATAAACAAACTAGCCAAGAGTCTTATAGTTTAATTAAATTCTTTTGGTGTTTTCAACAGAGATATTTAGAGTTTAAATTTCCTTTCTTATATTATAACTATTGAATTATTATAAAAAAATAAAAATAAACAAACTAAGCTAAGCCATGCTTGTCCTTTATTTTGCAGCCAATGGCCAATGGCTAAGCTAAGCCATGTTTTTTCTTCCTGGTTATCTAGGCACTGCTCAGCCTAGTTCTTGCCTTCTGTTTCAAGGAATCACTAAATTCTTTAATGTTTTTCCTTTTTTATTTTTTTTCTTTCTAGTTATGGTTGCAACCAAAGCAAACAATACGGCATTATATCAACTGGAACTAAACAATACGGCATTATATCAACTGGAACTATATAAAAAATAAAAAACTCTGCACAAACAATAAAGTTTTTCACAATGAATGCTTAAAAGAAAAAAGAAAAAAAAAAAAACCGTAACTAAAAAATGTATATGTTGAGCTTGAAGAACGCTCAAATTGACACATAGAAGAACACTCAAATTGACACCCCAAAAATTACAAGTATCTCCATCTAATAACTAGAGAATCTGGAATGCTATCCAATTATCTCAAAGTATCAACTTTGGACCCATAGTCACATTTTATGAATGAAGAAATTTTTGTTTCTCGTTTGGCTACGTCAAGCTTGCAGTGCAAGTTAAGGTGTGTATATATATATATATAAATTTCTATGAGACTGGGGTTTTATCATCTTTTATTCATTACACAATTGCACATCCTTTGGAACCCTACTTTTAAGTTTGAGGTTGGCCAAGTGATAATTTGAAATTCAGAATGCTTGTCATGCATTGATTTTTTTTTTGATGAAAAGACGACAACTTTATTAAGAAGAAGATAAGTTCAGTAAATTTTGACACAAAGTGGACTCAATAAAAGCTGAATTTTCTTCTATCCAAGTTACATAATACTTAATACTCTCGGCATGCTGAGCCAAGATGTGAGTTGGCTGGTTCCCTGTTTACTTAACATGTGAGACCTGTGAAGTCTTGAATGCTTGTAACTTCTAACAAAAACCTGAGATGATGTTATAGATGGGCACTTGAGGACTGCTAATAGCCTAACACCAAGCATGATGTCTACAATTAGTTTTGAATCACATTCAAAATGAACACCCCTTATACCAACGTCCCAAGTGAAGTCCACAGCCTCCCCCAAAGCTTTGGCTTCGGCCTCTAATGGACCCAAAGGGCAGTACACCTTCTTGCTCAAGGCCGCTGCTACCAAGCCACTATGATCCTTGATGAGGACCCCCACACCTGAGGCCTGTTGGGACTCAAATACTGCACCATCCACGTTGACCTTGTACCATGGTAGACAGTGGCGGCTCCATGAATTTTTTTCAGGGTGTTTCTATAAGTTCCCAAGAATTTTTCCCACGGTAGCAAAAGAATAAACAATAAACTATAAGTTCATTTGAAATATTAATAAAATTATTAATTATTGTTGTTTAGTTGTTTCATTAATTTGTTTAGCTTTTATAAACCATAATTTGTTATATTGATGTTTAGTTTAACATAATTTAATTTGTTTATCTTTTATAATGTATTGATTAATTAAATTATTAATTATTGTTTATTAGTTGCATTAGCACACATCCCATGTGCATTTACTTCCCCCAATTCAAATATCCCACCCGGCCCCATGTGCCCATCCACCCCCCACCCCACTCAACAGACAAGCCTCATGCTTGATACCCCCAATCATAAGAGCCAGCTGCCAATTAGAAAATTTCACAATCACAAATCACAATACACATTACACTAAACGACAATTAATATCTCACTAACACCAACACCAACACCAATGGATAAGATAAAGCCAAATTCAAAAAGTCAAAAAATAGGCAAAATATTAATAAAGTTAAAGCTTCAGCCAATCACAGTTCAAAAGAATCAGATAAAGTTATTCTTAAAGAATTAAGAGAGAGAGAGACTCTCATTCATTTCATTTTAGTGATTTCAAATAAAGAGAGAGAAAGAGACTGAGAGATTGAGAGAGATTCAGAGAGAAAAAGAGAGAGAAGTTAGTAAAATGAAATACCCTGAGGGAGCACTGGATCAGGGAAGCCTGAAGGCTGAGGCTGAGGCAGTGACAACTGACGAGCAATCTCCAATGAGGGGCGAGCGAGTGACGACGACGAGTGAGCGACGTGACTGATCTCCAATGTGGCGATGTGCTCTAGATTGGACCGATCTCTGACGACGAGCGAGCGACGAGACCGATCTCCGTCTGTTGGCTTGAGCCTAAGGCGTTGCTCTGTTGCTTTGAGGCATTGCTTTGTCTTTAGGTTTGCTTTAGCCTTTAGTGATTTCTGATTTAGTGATTTAAGGTTTCTGATTTAGTGATTTGCTCTGTATTGGGGTTTTTTTTTTTTTTTTTTTTGGTCGAGACTCTGTGGGTTTGCTACCTTTGTAATTTGTTGGGCTTACTGCGGACTTGATGTTGGGCTTGCCGTGGGCTTGATGTTGGGCTTGCCACCCGTTGTTTTTTTTGGAAAATCCGTGGGCTTGTTGCTTGCTCTGTTACAATTTTTTTCTTTAGAATTCAAAATATTTTTTTTGGCTTTTTTTTTTTGGGCTTTTTTTTTTGGCTTGAAAGTAGAACAAATAATTTTTTTTTCTTTTTTTAAATTTGAGGGTGTTCATAATTTTGATTGAGGGTGTTCCTAATTTTTTTTTAAGGGTAAACAAATAATTTTTTTTTTTAAAGGTAAACAAATAATTTTTTTTTAATTATCATATATATATATATATATATATATATTTTTTTTTTTAGGTCAGGGTGTTCCTAGGAACACCCTGAGCATAACGTGGCATCGCCACTGATGGCAGAGAAGGATTGGTCTACTGGCCACTATCATGCATCACTGGCTTCGAAGGTTGGAAGTTGGCTATCTAAAACTCATCAAGCAACAGTCGTGCCTTTTGCAGAATTGTTACCGCTAGTTGTCTTGCTTTCCCTTGTCGTACTGCATTCCTGTTAAACCACATACTCCAAGCAACTATAATTACAAGTTCCAACAAATCATTACCCACCCGCTGAATGAATTGTAGGTGCCACAAGAGATCAATGAAGTCTCGAAAGTGTACCCCACAGTTATCAAACGGAAATCCTGATAGCTTCCATACTTTTCGTGCTCGGTCACAACTCTGGAATAGGGGACCATTGGATTCAACTTCTAACCCACAAGCTTCGTAGACTGGATCATCAAGAACTTTGCAATGGCACAAGTTTTCTTTCGTAGGTAAAATATTACGACTTGTTCGCCAAGCAAATGACTTGATTTTATTCGGGACATTTAACCTCCAGAGATTTTTCCAGAACTGACTATGATTTCCATTGTTGGAATTTTCAGGTCTCGAATCCGAAGAAGATAACAAGGCAATCTTGCAAGCACTTCGAACAGTAAAATTGCCTTTGGAAGTGTATGCCCATATTAATTGATCTAGGGGCAGCCTAGAGCTCAAGGGGATGCTCATGATTGACTTTGCATCATTTAATTTGGGGAGAAAGTGTGTCTGATCTTATCTCCTTCCCAAGTGCCATGGTGTGGGTCAAATAAGTTGCTAACTGTCATTCCTGCTGGTAAGGCCACTGGAGGACTGATGAGTTTGAAAGTATCCGAGCTAGGTGACCGTTTATCCCCTCTAATGTCAATTGAAGCTCCATTCCCAACCTACCATCAATATCCTTTTCGTACTATGCTCTGAGTTGAAAAGATGCTACGCTATGCAAAGGATGGATTATTCCTAAGTTCAGTTGTGAGGAAGTCTCCATGAGGGAAATATCGAGCTTTATAGACCTTATAAAGAAGGGTATTTTTACATGTTTGTAGTTGCCAACCTTGTTTTGCCAGCAAAGCTAAATTAAAGGCTTTTAAGTCCCTAAAACCGAGACCCCCCTCCACTTTTGGAAGGCATATCTTATCCCAACTGAACCAAGCCATCTTGTTCCTTTAGTTTGATTGGCCCTACTAAAACTTCCAAACCATGGCTGTCATTTCATCACATAAAGCGTTTCGTAGCTTGAAAACACTCATTGTGTATGTAGGAACTGCTTGAGCCACTATCTTGATGAGTATCTCTTCTCCAGCATGTGAGACTAGCTTTTCTTTCCAACCAAAGAGCTTATTATTTAGTCTTTCAGTGAGTTGTTGAAATGTGTTGCATTTATTCTTCCCCATGAAAGATGGAAGGCCTAAGTATTTCTCATGTTGTTGAATGACTTCTACACTGAACCTGTTTTTGAAAGAGTGTAAGATATAAATAATATAAGTATATAATGGTTTTATTAGTATTATATTTTAAAGTTGGGCTCGGTTAATAGATGTGGCCTTAGGACATTTGTTAATGAGTTGTTTTAAGAAAATTTTGATCAACTTTTAGACACCTAAGCTAGGTGTGGTGGGCCTTTTTTGGTTAAATCGAGCTATGCTGCCTCCTGTGGTACTGGGCCCAAATATTCTGAGTAAGGGAGTTGAGACTAGTCCAACTACAACTCAATTTGGTTCGGTTTGTGCGCAAACTATGCCTCATTTGCCAGGAGTATGCTTACAACGAGCAGAACTGTTTCAGTTGACTTGTGGCAGGTAGATATGATAATAATAAGATAAAATAAAGTACTCTGACATCTTTATTAAGGTAAACATATAATCCTTACTTAGGAAAAGATAATCACAATTTAACAACAATTATTTTATAAGAAAATTAAGGGAAACAAGTGGGTAGTATATGGGTTGATTGAAAAAGGAAAGAAATCAGATTAAATCTGATTTGTAGGACCAAAACTAGAGAGAAAAGAACACCTCTTCTCAAAGTGAATAATCTCCTAGGGAGATCCTGTCGTGGAAATTAATCACTTTGAGGGAAGCGGACTTGAATGGTTGGTGCACAAGAGAACCCTTTGTTTCCGGCAGATAGCAGGACTTTGAGAGGGAGAGAGGGAATCAACCTATTGGTGCATGCCTGCTGCTCTAACTCTCTATCTTTTTCTTTTCTTCTCTTCTAAAATTCCCCTTTCTTATCTTTTTTCTTATTGCTTCTTTTTCTTAATATTTGTTTTCTATTTCTTTGTTTTCAAGTTTTTAATACCGTAGCGCTTGTGTTGTTCTCTGTACACCGCAAGGGCCCCTTTTATAGTGCCTGCCATGACCGGATTTTACTATTTTGGCCCTCAACAACCTTTGTCTGGTCTGAGTGTACTTGCCGACCACCACTGGTTCATGTGTGTGCCACTCCCCATCGCTAGACAAAGGAAAACTATTTTGTTTGTTTGTCTGCCGTGGCACCCTTTTTTGCTATGGTCTGGGTGCCTTCTCTCTTCCTATCCCTCATGGCTTGCACCTAATGGTTCCAACTTAGCTTTGCTTCTTTTGGGTGGTATGTCATCCTAGCAGGACACTTCCTCCAAAAGAGACCAAGTAGAAACCTCGAAATAGGTCTTTCCCCTCTCCCCACCGCCAAACCATGCCCTCTTACCTCTGACCCATGACCTCACCGTGTCCTGTATTGGCTAGGTACAGGCTGGTGAGGTCTGGGCCTTGCGCGTGCCTTTCTTCCATGTATGTCCAAAATCTGCCTGCTGCTCATGCGTTTGCCGTGGTTGGCCTGCACAGTCAGCCATTCGTTTTTTCACTATTTTATGGTTCCCCTTTCCTCTATGGCTTGCCTTGCTGAGGGACTGGGCCTTGCTTGATGGTGGACCTGGCTTTTCAGCCCACTCTTTTTCTTGCTACCATCTTCTGCCATACCACTCTATTATTCCTGCTGCGAAGTTGTTTGCCTCAATCCTGTTGGGCCTTTTTGGGCTTGCCATTTGTTCTTCTCCCAATGGCCCAGTATGGCCATTGGTTTTTTTATCACATCACTGGCAGGCTCCTGTGTCCCATTTGTTTTCCCTTGGGCGTCCCAGGCCCGTTTGCTCTCCTTGGGCTTCTTCGGTCCTTTTCTTAACTTTGCATTTCCATGGGCTTTTATTGAATTCTTTGGGCTTCCCCTGCCCAATTACATTATCCCTCATCCTTGGGGTTCATGGATTTGCCATCAACCTTTTACTTTCTTTGCCTTCATTACTTTGGGCCTGCCGCGGTCTATTCTCACTTTTCCACATCATATACTGCCCATGGTTTGCTTTTTCTCTCTTTCTGAACTCCTTTAAGCCCATTTACCTCCTCAAGGCCCATTTGTTTATCTCATGGGCTTGTGATCCATTATTCTTGCTGCTTGGGTTTAATGAATTTTCTATCTATTTGCCAACTCTTTTCTATCCATGTTTCTAGGCTTCTCCTTTCCACTTGGGCTTTCAAAATGGCCATCAACACCAGGGTGGACCCTGACTTGCAAAAAAGTGTACATATATATATATATATATATATATATATATATATATATATATATATATATATATGTTAAACTAACCTAGTGTGACCAAGCCTAATAAAAATATTGAACATCCTGACTTGAAAATCATGCAAGAATTTGGGTTAAAAAAAATAAGAAAAAAGAATAACACTACATTCACAACATTTTCATAATAATTTTATAACAAATCCTATATGGTAAGCTGTTACAAATTCTAATTTAGGCTCAATACTTACATCACTTTTAAACCTACTAATAATAGCTTGTCGCATAAGATTTTTTGTGAAAATATTGTGGATATAGTATTACTCCAAAAATAATTTTGGCCTCCTAAACATAATCCTTAACCTCTTAAACCCCCCCCCCCCCCCCCACCCCCCAAAACAAAAAAGAAAAAAGAAAAAAAAGAAGAAGCTTAAACGACCACTTTAAAAATGAGCCAAAATAACAACAAAAATATCCTAAACAAAAACACTAAACCAAACAACAAGAAGTAAACAAATTATTCAAAAAAAAAAAAACCAAGTAAAAAAAAAAAAAAATCTATAATCATTCAAATTTGTAACTTGTTCAACTCATTTCATTAAAAAAAAATACTCTAATTTTATTTTTCCTTAAAAAAGGGTACCAAGAGAAATACTGTGGTGGTGATTTCTCCTTGATGATGCCGGAAGTTATGCTTTCTTTAACTTTGTAGTTGCAATAATTTTGCTTTCATTAGCAACTTGGGTCACAATTGTAGTAAATATTTTTCTATTCTCTCTCTCTCTCTCTCTCTCTCTCTCTCTCTCTCTCTCTCTCTCTCTCTCTCTCTCTCTCTCTCTCTCTCTCTCTCTCTCTCCATTTTTTTCTTCTCTATTATCATTTCAGACTCTCTCTTATTTTATTACTCTCATCTCGACATTCTCAATTCCCACTTTATCTTTTATCCCTCAATTTTCTTTTCTTTTCTTTGTTAGTGAAAGAAATCGTAATATTTCTTATATTTGTGTATTTATTTTTTGGAGACTATGTTCAAGTTATTTCTTTATTAAATTTTGTATAATTTAATTTTTTTAGTGACTATCCTAAAAAATTCATAGAGCCATCATTGTCAACTTTTATGAGAAATATTAAAAGTTGTAAGAAATCAATTATATTTTTCATTTTTTATAAAAAATTATCTAAAAGAGTATATCTTAAAAGAATGCACCTAGTGTATCTATTAATAAAATCTTTTTCACTTTTGTAAAGCATTTATAGTAGTAAGTGTGAGTTTGGATAGCGGCATATCTTGCGTTTTGAGTGTTTGCGTTTTTTTGGTTGGCCCGCAAGTATGGAAAAACTCAAATCTAACTTTAAAATTGGGTCCCATGGCATTATTCACATATTTAAAAATTATTTTGCTATAGTGTTTTCTATTTTTAGTTTTCAGCAATAAATAATATCTAAACAGACCCTAAATGAATAGTGTAGACTATGTAGTACTAGCGTTTACCAAGGTTAAAATTAGAAATTCATCTTGCGCGTGGTGGATGTGGTGAATATGAATAAAAAGATTTTGGAACAAAAATGAAAAAGTATACTAAGGTGTAAGACTAAATTAATACATAAGAAATTATACGAATATATATTATTAAATATATAAATAAAAAAATAATTATTCGTCAATACATTTTGAATCAATCATCTATCTAAATGGAATTCAACAATTTTCTACGTCTCAAAAGTCATGATTGATTCTATATTAATTTGCGCATCATTTTCAATTTATAAAATCAAAAAGTCTTTTATAAATCATTTTTTTTTTTTTTTTTGGTTGTAAAGACTGATTTTTTGACAATACTCATTATTCATAGCTAATAATCCTTGTTCCGTAGTTACAATAAAAATGACTCTATAAACATGCATGTTGGTAGGATTTTAATTTACTAACCCTTACTAAACATTGGCGAAATTCTAAAATAAAATGATGATAAAAAAATTATATGTGATCTTCAAATCTATGTATAAACTACCATCTACATCAAAATTTTGAGAAAAAGAAAATTAATATGAAACATATTAATATAAAAGAAAGACACATGTGCATGTTCAAGACATGGACCTACCTAGTGTAAAAATAAAGCAATAACCTTGCTTAAAGGCTTTAAACCTCTTATTTCTCCGTTCACACTTAATTTTCTACTGATTAGGAAAATATTTATTTTTGTACTAAAATAATATAGTGCTATAAAATAAAAAAAATGTATATAAAAAAATAGAGTTTTATGTTAATTTTTTTTAGTGGTTTTGGAAGTGAGGAGGGTCACATACCATGTCCTACTCTGCCGGCTATCTCCTTTTTTTTAAGTCACTTTACACCGATTAGATTCCTAAAGGATTTGATGTGTTAGAGACATATTAGACATATTAGACCAATATAATAAGTTCAAGCCCGATCTTACTTGTACTAGTAGTCTAGGGTTTATTCACCTATATATACTCATGTTCGGGTTCATTTTAATACAGATTATTGTACTACACTCTTACATAATAAAGATGTAGCCCTTAAATGATTCTTTCGTGGATATAGGCCGAAAAGGCTGAACCACATAACCCTCGTATTCTCGGTGTTCTTATTCTATGCTTCCCTTTCTGCATTCACTCTAGCATATACAGCATGGTATAATTAACGCATCACGTTGCTAACATATTTAACATGGTATTAGAGCCAAACTTCGTTCTTGGCATCAAAGAAACATCTCTACACAGCAAAGAAATTTCCCACGTGCACAACAACATAGATCAACCCTCAATCACAACTGCTTGCCTTACTGCCTCTCGGATTTGGACTCCATGGAATCATGCAGCTACCGTTGCTCACTCCTGTGTCAAAGATCCACAAGCCAAGAAAGCCGTGCCCCTCCAATCACAGATCTGTGCAAATTGAGTCTTCGCCTAATAAAACCAACCACACAGATGTACTTTACGGCATCTCGCGACAAAAACCCAGGAATTCGGCCTCTATCAGAATAAGCACGCACTTTCAGGCACAGCTAAAGCTCAGGCAACAATCTCATGCACCTCTCATGGATCTCACTCTTAGCTGATTTGTCCACTGCTCGCGACGCCCTATCGGCCTCGGCATCCGCCGATCTATAAAGCGGTGAAATCCGGAGGTCATTTGCCATTGCACACGCCTATACGCGCCACCTGGAATTCCTGTCACACGTTGTCTCTGTCACGCGCCATATGCGTGACAGGAAAACTCGTTGACATCGGGATTGACATCATCTGATGAAGTCATCTTGCCACATCATTAGACATGCAAGCATAGCCACGTCAACCTTAGTCCATGTCAGCGACTTTGCAGCCCAATCTGTGACCTGACTCGAAAAACCTAGAACCGACCCAGATCGTGTAGACCGTTGACCGTGCTAACCGTTGACTTTGACTTATTGCGTTGGCCTTTGACCAAAAATCAAAATTTCCAAAATGACCACTCTTGCTCAATTTTTCGCATAGATTTTGATCTTGGACTCTGTTTCTTCATTTAAAGCTCTGAAATCGGTCAATTGGTTCACATTTTTCATCGTGGTTTCTTTGGAGGCATTCTTCAAGGCATTTCCAAGGGATCTTCTCATACTTATCCAACCTCAAGCCTTTATCGAGCTTCCTCCTTGAGTTTGAGGGATGGTGTTAGAGATATATTAGATATATTAGCCCAATGTAATAGGCCCAAGCCCACTCCTACTTGTACTAGTAGTCTAGGGTTCAGTCGCCTATATATACTCATATTAGGGTTCATTGTAACACATGTTATTGTACTACACTCTTACACAATAAAAATGTAGCTCTTAAAGGATTCCTCCATAGATATAGGCTGGCAAGGTTGAACCACGTAACTCTCGTGTTCTCGGTGTTCCTATTTTATATTTCTCCTTCCGCATCCACTGTAGCATATATAATATGGTATAACACATCGCATTTCTAATATATTTAACAAGATGAAAAATTTGAAATTAAACATTTAAACTTAATAGATATTTATATAAATATTACATATTATTAAAAAATTAATTAAATTTAATAGAGGTCTTAGGGCAAGGGAGGCCATGACTTCCCTTAGTCTTAACATAGCTCCTTCAGTCCTTCCCTGGTGTGTACCCTAAATTTGTTTTTCTCAAATTACTATCTTTTTTATTTGTTTATTATTATTATTTTAACGTGTTAGTGAAACTTGATCTACATGTCTCTTTTGTGTCACTGGGGACTAGGTGTCAAAAATTTCTTTCTTCTTTATATATTGCATATTCTTTTATCGTTCCTTTATCAGCGCGTCATTTTCTTCAGTCAGAGAATATAGCTGGGCAATTTCCTCTTACTTTGCACTCAAGATTTGCGTGGAATGTACAACGCACACATGTTACAGTAAGTGTACAGAATGGCAAAATATAAATTTTTATATACATATAGGCAGCAACCCAAAAAAAAAAAAGAATTTTACATGTACATCTATATTGCAATTGTTTTATACAATCTCTTCAAACTAATAAAATATATAAACTAGTGTTTGTCTTATACAATTAACTATCCCTCCTATTACTTACAGAAGTAGACTTTTCCGTAAATTTCTCTTAACTTTTTAATGAAAAATATTCAATCACGTCGTCATATATAAAGAGAGCGAAAGAGAGCTATTTTGTTCACATGAGAGCTAGGCAATATTATCAAGATCAAGGCAGATGTAACAAAATTCGGTGAATAAAAACGGGGAAGAAAAGAGCATGAGCAGTAGAACTACTCCTATGAACCTTAAAAAAAGAATGAATGAAAAGATGAGGAAAGCTCATAGGAGCATCCATGACAAGCGCATACAAAAATACACATCTCTCCAAAGGAATGGTGTGCAGATGAGAGATAGGCTAGACTGAGTGGCAAGAAATCCGAAAGAAGAGATAGTGAATCTTGGTCAACTCGTGAGAGGTGATCTGAGGATCAGAACCCCACTGGATAGAAGTACTAGTAATAAATGAAATAATGTCATTAAGGGGTGGAGACTCATTGTAAGGATAAACAGGATGCTGGACCAGTGACACCCCAAGAGCAGCAGCCGCTGCAGAAGGAGTAACAGTGTACTCTTCACCCAGTATCCAATTTCTCACAAGATTGTTGGAATCATAGGAGTGGACAGAGAGGTTCAAGTAGAACTCTTTGATCAAGGTAGCTGGAGGGGGATGTGAAATTTCTAGCAAAGGAAGCCAACCCCTACGCTCAAAGTTTCTCCGAATCTTACAATCTAACTCATCTAACACTACCTTCCTCTCAGTCCATACATTCCTACGAATGTTTAGCTTCTCATAAGTTTCTTGTTTTTTCTCACTAAGGAACCTCTCACTATCAAAGGTGGGGGCAAAAGAAGAAGAGGTGGAGGTCCTATGAGCTCTAGTCTTCCTAACCATGATGCTAAAAAGCAGAAAGGAAAGACAGAAAGGAGACAAAAGACAAAAACAAGAAAAACCAAGGGCAGACTGCAAGTTAGCACAAAAATATAAAAAATAACAATTTATATGATGCATGTACAATATCAACACATGATGCATGCTTTATTGCAGTGAGAATAAGTTCAATTGCACTTTAAAATCACAAAATTGGTTTGAGCATAGAGTTTATAACAAAAGCCCTAAATTTTGAAAACCCATTGTCACAAATCTCAACAAATTGATCATTACACATGTTAGATAACAGTTTATAATGACCAAATCAATCAATCAAACCAGCCAATTTTATCAAATAATGCTCAATTGAACAAAACCCCCAATTCAGGCTGTTTCAAGCCCTAGAAAATTAAAATTTTCCCAATTCATCAAATTGATCAAATTAAAGCACAAAGATCATGTTAATATCATCCCATAACAAAAACCCAATGATTAATTTGGAAAGAAAAGATTAAAATCATCAAAATTGCAATTGGTGATTGACTACCTTTGTTATCATGATATCTCTTCTGTCATCATTTTAGGTCCAGCGACCCGTTCTATTCTTTCTTCTACTTTCTAGTTGATGTTAGGGGCAAATCTTTTATTAAGCGACAAGTTATGATTGGAATAACGCACGAGTTCTTTACCGATATTGTTTTTAGGTGTAAATGCACTTTTAGTTCCTACATTTTGGCTTTTTTCCATTTTGGTCCCTACATTTTAATTTCACTACTTTTAGTCTCTAAATCAATTAACGCGTGTTATTTTGGTCATTTCCGTCAGTCAATAGACGGAAATATCTGAGATGGCTGATGGAGGATTTAAATATTATTAAAAATTGACATCACCCATGACACATCAGTATATAAATTTAAAAAATTAATTTATTAATTTTAACTAAAAAAATAAAAATAAAAACATAATTAAAAATAAAAAATTCACATGAATTATGATCTAAAAGTTTCTTGAACAATAACACCAATCCAGATCTCTTCTTTATTTTCTTTTTCTTCCTTATATATTTCTCAGTTTCTATGCCTCCCATTCTTTTAATTAATTTTTCTTTTCATCATTGTTTTTTCTTTTTATTATTTTGTTGAAAGATCATGCCTTTGTCATGCTCTTTGTGTTCTTTCCACAACTGTTCATGTTCTTCCTCAAATCACTCGTTGCCCAGAAAATTATAAAAAATCAATATTTTTGTTTCTCTTCTTGCATTTTCTTAGCAACCAAACATGCAAAACACACAGCAATCTTCAAATGAGAACAAAACCCAACAATCACAAAAACATAGATCTCTTGCAAAATCAATCTCCAACGAAGAACCAAACCCAAATCACCAGTAAAACAACCAAACCCATAAACCCAATGTTAGGGTAAATTTTTTTTTTTTTTACACCTAATTTTATTTGAGTACCACCTATTTATACCACTAACGAGTTTTTGGGTTTTCCCAAATATTTTTTGCTATATTATTCCATTAATCACAGATATTTCATATTTTATTATCTAAACTGGGTCATGATATAAACTATCACAAAAAGCCCAAAAACTCATATTTTATCCAATTTTATTCTCATTATTTAGCTAAGCCCAAAACTGACCCTTTGAACCCAATGAGCACATCCTATTCTATTTAAAGCCCAAGAATACTTATACTTGGCAATATTTGAAAAGCCCATGATTCAAGTCCATGGCAAAACAATTTTATCAATGGAATTTAAATCCATAATCAAAGCTCATGATTTAAACCCATAGCAATTTATTTATCCAAAACCCAATTCTCATTGGCAACATCAAAACCCAATTCTCATTGGTAATATCAAAACCCAGTTCTCGCTGGCAATATTTAAAGCCCAATTCTCAATGGCAACATCAAAGCCCAATTTTCATTGGCAATATCAAAGCCCAGTTATCGCTGGCAATATTTAAAGCCCAATTCTCATTGGCAATATCAAAAGCCCAACTTACGTTGGCACTATTAAAAACCCAAGCTAATTACTTGGCACTATTTTATCGGATGCCCAAGGTTATCAATACTTGGCAAAATACTACATCGCAATTATTTCACTTAAAAGTCCAATAATGAACAAATACTTTAGATTTTTAAACATATTACTGTAATATTACAAGCTCATGGGATGTATGAATTATCTATTCTCAAAACCCATGGCAATCATCTTATAAAAGCCCATGAAAAGTTATGATTATTGGACCCATGATATTTATTTATTTCATATTAAACTCATGCTCACTATCTGTCTTACATCACAACATCCATAATATTTATTATGAAAACTTATGGTAAATATTCAAACCCACAAGCTCATTATTTAAGTTATGATGTGATTATTAGAAACCATGAAACATTATTTGCAATATGAAATTCATCATAGTAAATATTACTTACAAAAATATTTTGAAACTTGTCCTATTGTTTCAAACATCACAACTAATTGCCCAATGACTGTCACATCAGTTGAAGTCCAAAGGATGATGGAATTTCATTATCTTCCCCAAAACTGTACCTCCAACGGAAGGGGAGCTGAAACCAAATTATTCAAATTCCAACAAATTGATGCTAAAAATGTTAAAAACATTCAAGATGTAATTTATGTGCCAAGCCCATGAATCCTAAAGGGGAAATAATTGGGAACATGTGTGAGAGACCGCGCCCCCGGCCCCCTTTTTTATAGAATGTTGGGCCAAACCCACGTGAATGGGTGGAGTCGTGTTATTGCTACTCAAAATGGAGGTTCGACTGATTATGTTTCCCCCTTTAGATTAGGGGTTTTACAATGGAGTCGCCACTTATTTAATTATTGGAAAAACAAGAAAACCATAATTGAAAAATTCCTCATTTTATTAATTTGAAATTTAATTTACATTGATCATAGGAAAATTACATGGCTTTGGTCCTAGATATAATCTAAGATAAAGTACATGGCTTTGTTTCCTAGTTACAATCTAGAAATTGAAAATTACATGGATAAGCATTTGATCTATTAATCCTTAATCTAAGTTCGGAGGCTATGTTACAAGGTGGGAAGGTGTTAGGCACCCACCTTGCCCGATGAATCCGGTCTTCTAGACTATAGTGGCCAACATTCATATCACATCATCCAATATGTTATCAATCAATTTGCATGTTGAATTTAATATGTGTGCATGTGATAAATCCTAATTCAATTTATTTAGCACTGCATTTGGATTGAAAAATAAATTCTAGTGAATGTGTGTGGATGGTGATAACCTAGATTCAAGGATTTGAAAGAATTATTAAACAAACATGTTTTTCATATTTTTGATGTGGATTTAAGATCAAAACTAGTGTTTATGCATGAACATGTGATGAACAATCAAGAACATGTGAAGAACATATAAGAACATTCAAACATATTCAAGAGAATTTGAATAATTATTATCATGCTTTAATCCTAAATTCCCATCATGGCAACACAAAAAACAAGTAAAGGAAATTGATTATACCTTCATGCAATATCCATACGGTGGAGGAGGAGACTCTTGGTAGAGGTCCTAAGGGTGGAGGAAAAGAAGAGTTAGGAGAGGAAGAGTGAGCCTCACTCAATACCTTGAGTCTCAGGAAGACCAAGATATGACAAGACTATTCAACTTCACTAGAACTCAAGAGAGGAGAAGAGAGGGGGTTTTTGTGTGTCTTGGAATGAAGGAGAGGGGGGGTTTATATAGTAGTGGTGGAGAAAATATGAATGAAAGGCCATTTAATGAGGGTTGAAAAAGAATCATGAACCTAGTCCTCATTTTAGCCTTGGGGGAAATTTGGTGCATTAAATGGAAAGATTGGTGGGAGTGAGGAGCAAGCCAAATTCGGTTTTCCCGCAACTGCTGTAACAGCTTGTAGAGCTAAATTCGAAAAATCATATCTAACTCAATTCTGATCGGAATTGTCTCATTATTGTGCTCAAATTGAAGCCCCGGATGTCTAGTTTCTAGGAAAATTAACCTCATTCACAAATTCAAAATATTTTGAGAGATATGGATGAAATGATGAGCAGAGGTCATTTGCTTGAAAATGGTTTCAGCACAATTAACATTAATAGGTCCCAAATTAGCTCTCAATTAACATTAAATGGCTTCAATCACTCCCATTTCAGACTTAATTGGTTCTAAATTTACTCTAATTAAAAGATAATTGCACAAATTACTCATTGAATAATTAATGTTTAACTATCTAATTAATTAGGTGTACGCAACCTCACCATAAAATGTAGTCCTAACCAATCAAATTATGACACATCATTGATCTCAAATTGATTACACTTATAACCAATTGAAATCAATTGTTCATAATCACATATAGTCGGACTCAATTTGTGATAGTGCATTTCAGCCATTAAAATTTGATTTGATGATAACTTTCAATCTGGTTGTCTGATTAGGGCTTATGACCAGTTGATTTGATCATTACGACATCAAGATCATTTTGGTGAAATGAGATTAAGGATCTAATGGCCAGAATCAAGATGCATATTCCCAAGGCAAAATTACCCTTTTACCCTCCATGTGAGGTTAAATGCAGGTTGCAAAATGGGGTGTCAACAACATGTGGTTTGGAGGGAATAAAGGGATCTCCAGCGGAACCCCCTGAAGTGACTAAGAATTTGACACTTGGCTTGGGGTGTTGAATCTTACTTCTTGGGGACCAAATCTCTGTTGCAGCATTAGAATTCATTCTTGATACTTGCCTTAATCCCATTGGCTGAACACAATTTCAGCAATCTTAGCATTTAATGCAAAAAGTTTCTAAAATCCCATCATTACCCAAAGAAGCAAGACAACCCCTCAAAGTGGATTTTTCCTACTTCTAATTAAAAATCCCAAGAAAGTTAAACCTTGATTTGTCACCCCTGATGAGTTATGCGTGTTTGGATTCTTGTCAATCAATACTTCCCTAAACCTCCATTATAAATAGATGCACACCTCAGCCCACAAGGTGGAGAAAGCCTCTCCAAGAACTTCTGTCATTGACTACATTCTGCAGAAATTCAACCCCCTATTTGCTTTCTTTAAGCTTCCCCAAGCTCTCTAGAGCTCACTCACAACCTTTCTCAGCCTATAGTCACCATAACACCAACATTCACCACCTTGCTTACACATTCCTACTTCATAAACGTCCCATAATTGACCAACCTAGCTACCCTCTTTGAAATTCTGGGTTTGTTTGTTATTTTGCTCGTGGTTTAGCTTCCCCCAAGCTCACCACTCATCATCCTTAGCCCACACTCATCTAATCTTAGATACTCTTTTCCTCCTTTACACAATCACAGTTCAAAATGTCCTCCAACTAGTCACAAACAGCCCATTACTCACAAAAAGCTTCAATCTCAGTGTTAATCCCATCTCACTCATTCAAAATAGCCCACATTCACCTCATTCATGCCTTATAATTATACATTCACCAAAATCTTAGTTTAATACTTGCTGCATTGAGCTGGGGATCTTTCTCTCCCTTCATTCCATCATATTTTTCATCTTTTATTTGTAACTGCGGAGCCTTTAATCATTGTTTATTATTATGATGAAGAATATAATGTATTCGTAACAATTGAATTTTTCCCTCACAATTGATGTAATGATGGCTGAAAGTACTATAAATTCCCTTGACCAAGGCACACAAGGACCCCTAGGAGTGAACACTTTCCTAAATTTATTTTATCATTGACTGCTGGATTCTAAGTATAATTTTACCCCTACCGCTGGAGATAATACCATACCGCTAGAGGACTGATTTGAACTATGACGCCGTAAAAAGACTAATAATATAACAAACTAACAATACTAACATGTTTATTGGGTTTTATTGTTGTCTTCTTGTTACGGTGCAGCCTCTATCTCTTGCTTGGGTGGACTTACACCACACCGATAGCCTTTGGGCTTTATTTCAAGGGCCCATCCTTGAGTTTGGGTTGGCTACCCCATATTCTATTTGGGGACATCATAAATTTTCCCCTCAACACCCAACAACCAAACCGATCTCTAACAAAGTAAACCTTAACCTTCAAACCCATAAATCTTCTTGGGAAACAAATACAAAAAATCTAGATTGGTTGAATTGTGAGAGAGAGAAAATGAATCGTTGATAAAGATTGGCTCAGATACCCACAGGAAAAACAAACCAAAACCTCCAAAATTCTCAAACCCAAACAAAATCATCAAATCCAAAAACTCAAATGTCTCCCATTGTTTTCTCTAGATCAAGAATCCATGGCATCCATTATTAAAACCTTGAAGATCTGGCCCTTGCTCTACTCTTCGTTGGTCAAGGGAGAGCCCGAAGGGCGAAAGGGCCGGTTTAGAGATGGGCCTAAGCATGTACCCTTCTTTTGAGAGATCGAGTCATTAGGCACAATGCAAGCTTGCAACTTGGTGAACTCGTCCACGCCTCTCCGAACTCAGACTAGAATTGAAGTCTCTTTCTTCTTGAACGACTCGTGCAAAGTCTTCTGGACTCCACCTTTTCCTTTCTTGAACGCCGATTTGGACTGACCTGAGTTTTTGATTTGAAGGTCCTCGACTATGTCTCCGGTCTGGAGAAAATTGCTGGTGCACTCGTCGGTAGTGGAAGTACCATTAAGGCACTTGATGGAGAGGACTGTCAGAGAAAAAGAAATAAGAGAAAGCCGAGAGAGGAGTTTGACCCCGAGAGGGAGAGGGAGAGAGAGATCTAGGAAAATGAAAAATAAGTTTGGCACTATGTCTGAGTTTAGTGTTTATGGATGATTTTGTGTTTGGTTGACAAGAAAATTTAAGAAAAATTGAGAAAGTTACTACAAGTTTTTTTTCTTAATCTTTAAATCTTAATTTATGTGAATTTTGATTTTCAATTTTGTTTTTTTTAATTAAATTTATTTAGTTAAAATTAATAAATTAATTTTTTAAATTTATATGCTGATGTGTCATTGGTGATATAGATTTTTAATAATATTTAAGTCTTCCATCAGCCATCTAAGATATTTCCATCTGTTGATTGACGAAAATGACCAAAATGACACGCGTTAATTCATTTAGGGATTAAAAGTGGTGAAATTAAAATGCAGGGACCAAAATGAAAAAAGCTAAAATGTAGAGACTAAAAATGCATTTACATCTTGTTTTTATTATGTATCAATCACAAATTACAATGGATCATTATCACAAAAACTTTCATGAAAAATATTTCTAGAAAATTTGAAAAATATTTCTAGAAAATTATATCCTTACACTTATTATTTTAGTTATAAATGTGATAAAAGACAAGCCAAGGCAAAAACCTCGGGGCTACATGTCAATATATTCTTTCTGTATCTAACTTCGGGAGATTCCGAATATTGGAATCTTTTATCCCTTTTCTTTTTTGACTACATTTTTTCTTTTTCTTTTTTGTTATACGCATATTCTGGTTATTCTTTAAATATTCCAGGTCTGGGTATATAAGTATATATATTATACTGTATGCTATATAATTCTCTTCTCATAATTTATTAAGGTCAATGTTAGATTCTTACAGTGATGGGCAATGTTAAAAACACACGTCTTTATTTGGACTTCAATATTTTACCAGATTATATAGGTCTTGGACGGTTGTACCATGTAATATTAGGGAGAATAATAAGAGGGAATAATATAAATAAATATTTATTAGTGGCATTACCCAAAATATTTGACCTTTTCACCGTGTTTTTTCGTTATTTTTGTTTCCCCACGAAACACGGTTTTGAAAAAAGAAAATGGGTACATTCTAAACCATGAGAAATGGTCGCACCCATTTTAGCACGAAATTCAGAAATTGATAGGCAGCGGGTGGACAAGACCTAGAAATAGATCACATTAACATAAAATAAATATTTTTTTAAATAATAATAAACATAACCAAGAGTCTTATAGTTCAATTAGTTTCTTTTGGTGTTTTCAACCGAAATATTTATAGATCAAACTTCCTCTCCCATATATATTATAACTATTGAATTATTATAAAAAATAAAAATAAACAAACTAAGCTAAACCATTCTTGTCCTTTATTTTGCAGCCAATGGCTAATGGTACTTGTTAATTTGTTGTATGGTAATTAATCTCTCAAGATTGACAGATTTGAGAAAAGTGGAAGATGGATTTCCTAGGTATGGAAATGCTTAAGTGGTTTACCAATATATTTTTTTTCCTGGTTATCTAGGCACTGCTCAGCCTGGTTCTTGCCTTCTGTTTCAAGGAAGCACTAAATTCTTTAATGTTTTTCCTTTTTATTTTATTTTCTTTCTAAACCCCTTTCATAAATAAGTTATTGTTGCAACCAAAGCAAACAATACGGACCTATATCAACTGGAACTATATGCAAACTCTAAACAAACAATAAAAAATTTCACAATGAATGCATAAAAAGAAAAACTGTAACTAAAGAAAGTATATGCTGAGCTTGAAGAACACTCAACTTGACACCCCAAAAATTACAAGTATCTTCATCCGACAATTGGGGAATCTGGAATACTATCTGATTATCCCAAAGTATCATCTCATTTTTGGACCTACAGTCAAATTTTTTAAATGAGGAAATTTATGTTGCTCATTTGGCTACGTAAAGCTTGCAGTGCAAGTTATAGTACTGTATATATAAAGATTTCTATAAGACTTGTGTTTCATCATCTTTTATTCATGACACAATTGCGTACCCTTTGGAACTCTACTTTAGAGTTTGAGGTTGACCAAGTGATATTTAGTAATTTAGAATGCTTGTCATGCATAGATTAATTAATGAAAGAGTGTAAGATATATATATATATATATATATATATATATATATATATATATATAGATAAATATAAGTGTTAGGTTCTAAAGACTTAGGTTTTTATGTATTTAGAACTCTAATTTGTATTGTTGGCAAACCATGATAAAAACAATGTGTTTAGTAGTGTTTAGACTTGCTCAAAGTTGATTTGTTTATGTAAAGTTGGAATAAGTTGTTGCAGGATTTAAAAAATCAATTCAGCCTATTTCGATCGATTGAAACTTAGGCTCGATTAATCGAAAATCGGGTCTGAATGTTTTTTCTGCAGAATTCCAACTCAGCCATATTTTAATTAAAACGTTTAGGATTTTCTAATTTGCCCTAGGTATAAAAGGCAAACCCTAACCATGTTTTAGTATTGCTCATATTGCGGTTTGTGTGAATCTCTTGTGAGATCCTTGAGGAGCTTTATTTCACACAAGCTTAGGGTTTTCAAGGAGAAGAAGTTTTCTACACCTTGATGATCAATTTAGTTGCTGCCATTGAAGCCTAAAGAAACACAAGCGTGGGTGCTTGTATCTGGTGGTGAATCCAAAAAAGAAGGAGTCCGTGGATTCGGAGCTTGCACGTGGTCGTGTTAGTAAGTTCTACTAGTGGGTAGCAATAAGAAGTTGAACGTGGGGGCTTGTAAGTCTTATTGTATGAACTTCGATTCTTTTAAAATAGTGGATTCAAGTTTACCTTGAGGATAGTTAGGTTAAATCCTCCCTAGGTTTTTACTGGTTTGGTTTCCTAGGTGATCATATCTTGTGTTATTTATATTTCCGCTGCTTTACATGATATGATTATTTGTTTGTGATAACCTAGATTGAAATTTGGACTAAGTAACAACTTGGCTAATTACCTAGGTTAATTCAATTGTGGTTTTAAGGGGTCTGAAAACTATCAAGTAGTATCAGAGCAGGTAGCGCTTTTGTTTTAGATCTTTTGATCTAAGAGCTGATCCTTAACCCATTTTGTCATGGAATACAAACACTCTCTGGTTATTCATTCTCCCTTTGATGGGAATAATTATGCTTATTGGAAAGTAAGGATGAAAGCATTCTTGAAATCTATTGATGAGAGAGTTTGGAACTTCGTTGAATACGGATGGGAGAAGCCCACTACTCCTGTTAGTGAGTGGCAAACTTCTCAAAAAGAAGTAGCCGCGTTTAATAGCAAAACTATGAATGCTATATTTAACGCTGTTTGTATGGAGGAATTTAAGAGAATCTCTAATGTTGAGGTCTCATACTGCTTGGAATATCCTCCAGACTGTGCATGAAGGCACAAAGGCTATCAAAATCAACAAATTGTAGCAATTAACTTCTAAATTTGAAAGCATTAGGATGTCTGATGATGAATCTTTTGATGAATTCTATGCTAAACTTAATGATATTGTTAATTCTGCTTATAACTGGGGTGAAATCTATGATCAACCTAAAATTGTTAGGAAGATTCTTAGATCTTTAACTGAGAATTTTAGACTCAAGGTAACTGCCATCACTGAGAGCAAGGATGTGGACTCCATCCCTATTGATGAACTTGTAGGATCACTTCAATATTATAAGTTGGACCCACCCAAAACTAGCAAATCCAAATCAATGGCTCTTGAGTTAGTTGATGATGTTGAGGTTAGTGGATTTGATGATGAGCTCTCTGCTACAGAGATTGCTTACCTTACCAATAACTTTAAAAACTTTCTCAGGAATAATAATAAAAAGGCAAGAGGTACGAACACTACTGAACCTAGAAATTTTAGGAAGAATGATCCTACTAAGGTTAACAATAATGATAAACCTAGAGAAAAATTAGGTCAATCTTCAAATAATTCTATGGGTCCTCAGTGTTTTGGATGTCAAGGGTATGGTCACATGAAATCTGAGTGTCCTACTTACTTGAAGTCTAAGGGTAAGGCTATGGCTGTAACCCTTAGTGATGGTGAAGTTTTTGATGATGAGTCAGAATATGACAAGGATGGAAACTTCATTGCTTTCACTGCTACTGCTGTAGTAAATGAAAGTATATCTGCTGAAGAGAACCCTTCTGATGGGGAACTCTTTGAGGATGTAGATCTTCAAGAGGCCTACAATAAACTTTGCAAAGTTGCTGCAAAGGATGCTATGAATGTTGAACTTGGCCTGAAGAAAATTGAATCTCTTGAGCTTGATAAGAAGAATTTGCTTGTTAAACTATTTGATGCTAATGAACTTTTGAACAATGTGAAAACTAAGAATATGCTATTGCTTGATAAAATTAAATTGTTGGAACTTGATCTATCTGTTGCTAGATTTGCTAGTTCTAAACTCGATCAAATGCTGAGTGTTCAAAAATCTCCTTCTGACAAATCTGGATTAGGTTTTGTTGAAAGCATCTCTGTATCTGCTCCCCATTCCACAAACTTTGTTCCTTCATCTTCTTCTGAACCTTTTATGAATGAGGTTGTGAGTGAAACGGTCAAACCCCCCGTGAGTGAGGTTGTCAAACCCATAAAAGTTTCACCATCTAGGAAGATTAGGGTTGATCTGAAAGAGTCTAAACCTAAGGAGTTTACCCTTTCTAAGGACAAGATGCATGGTAAGCCTGCTTGGGTTTGTCATTTTTGTGGAAATTCTGGACACATTCGTCCAAACTGTTACAAGCTGCAAGCTGCTAAGAGAGCAAACAAGCCAAAAGTGCCTGTGCCACAAGCACAAGATTCTATAGCACTTATTGGTGAATTGGTAAAGGTTCTCAACCTTTATTCCAATCTTGGAGTTCAAAATCACTCCAATGTGAATACAAACTCCAATGCTAGTGGTGCATCTAAAAGGTTTTGGATGCAAAAGACTCGATCTAATTAAGTCTTTCTGACATAGTCCTTGTGCTTCATTTTTTTTTCCCTTTGTGACCATTGTTCTTTGTTTTTTTTTTTTTCTGTCTCTAGGATTTGCACATTCATGCATTTTATTCTAGGTGTTTTATTCTAAATATATATATATATATATATATATATATATATATATATATATATATATATATATATATATATATATATATGTATATATAAAAGAAAAGGAAGGAAAATGAAGCAAATTGTGTTTTTGTACTATTCTCTTTGTTTTTGAAAACAAGGTTGGTCAATTTATTTTCACTTGACATGTCTTTTGTATTTTGTTTAGCATTGAAGAGCTTATTTATTGCACTTGACTAGTCGAAACTTTGTAGTGCATGTTGTGTGGGAAAGATGTTTATGGTGTTTATCACTTTGTCTTAATCTTGAAGTCATATGTTATTTGACTATCGGACTTGAACCTTTTGAGAAAGGCATAAATAACCATCTCACAACTATTCACTAGCCAATCATGAACACCTTAGTGCATATAGTAAGATTTTGTGCTTGAGAAAGCGTAGCACATGCACAAAAAGAACATAAGGTGTAGCCTCGGTTTAATTGCTTAATGCTTAAAATTGGTGTGTACTATTAGGCTTGATGTCAAATCACATAATTAAAATTGGTGTGTACATTATCCCGGCTATTTTAATAAGTTTCTGAATAATTGAAATTTCTGTGAACAATATTGAGGCAAAATCAAGAAACTTACATGATTGCAAGCTTATGATCTAGGAGATATGGGAGTTATATGATGTAAAGGTGATTGTCTCTTTCAGATTCTATATGATGGATTGTGTAGACTTTGTGTTAAACTGCTATACACATATCACCTCACATGTAACTCAAGTTTTTGCTAGTTGCACACACTACACAAAGTTACTCTTTGCTAAACATTGTACATGTTATTGTGTGTGTCTTTCGGTCTGACCAACCAAGTTTGAAATTACTTTGAGTATTTTTTGTGCAAAACATATTTTGTGTTTTAGAATCTTAAGGGAGGTTGTTTGAAAATCTTAAGTTTGGAAAAACTGGGTTTAAGCTTGTGTTTTCGAAAAACATTTCATCTCATACTCATGCATTTTATTTCTTATTTTCAATGCTTTGTGGAGTGTTTTCAAAAATCAGGTTGTTTTCTCTAAAATTCTTTTTTTTTTCCAGATTTTCGATTGATCCAATCTGTTTTCGATCAATTGAAATTTCTTTTAAAATTTTCTGTGAGCTTCTGTCTGTTTCGATCAATCGAAGCTGATTTTTAATCAATCGAAAATCGTAAATGAGCTTTTTTTAAAAAGTCAGATTTGGACTTGTTTAAAGCATCTTTTTCAAAAAGTTTTCAAACTTTCTTCTCTTTCTCCGACTTGACAAGGCTCCACAACAATTTTTTGTCGTTTTCCTTCTAAATTTTTGCAAGGTTTTTCTCTCCATAAGCCAGTATGTCCTTTATACCCATTTTTTTTCATTTATTTTAAGTTTTACATGCATTTTTTCATGCATTAGTGGGTTATTTTCGGACTATGCATAAATTGGGGTTTTTGAAGTTTCAAGCCAAATTTTGTGAAATTGATCATTGGGTTTTGATGATATAGTGTTATATTCATGATCTATGTTGGTTATTTTGATCAATTTGGGGTTTTGGGATGAATTCAAAATTCTAGGGATTGTGTTGAACTCGAATGGGGATTTTGTTCAACTTGGTTTAATTTTATGAAATTGGCTTGTTGCCTTGATGTAATTGATCATTATTTTGCGTAATCTGCCTTGTGTGATGATCAATTGGTTAATTTGTTACAAATTTTTCAAGTGGTTTTTCAAATTTTTGGGGTTTTTGTTAGAAACTCTATGCTCAAGCCATTTTTGTCAAATTGAACTTAATTTGAACTTAATTGCACTGCATTAGGACATGCATCATGGATTTTATTCTGTTCATGCATCATATAGTCTTTGATTCATATCCTTTTTGTGCTAACTTGCAGTCTACCCTTGTTTTTTTGTTTTTCTTTTTGCTTTGTGTCTTGGTCCTTATCCTAGCACCATGCCTAGGAAAACTAGAGCCAATAGGATTCCCTCTACTCCATCTGTGTCGCCCTCTAGGAGTCAGCTTTTTAAGAATGACCGTTGTCGAGAGGCTTTTGAGAAACTGAACAGTAAGCGTAAGATATGGGCTGAGCATTCTGTGATCCTAGATGAGATTGATCCGGCCATTAGGGCTAACCTAGAGTTTAGAGGTTGGTTGTCCTTATTAGAGATAGATCATCCACCCCCGACCGCCCTAATTAGAGAGTTCTTCTCGAACCTCTCTTGCCACGTCTATGATTCCAACACCCAAGTTAGGAGTTGGATACGAAGTGTTGAGTTCACCATTACCCCTAGGGTAGTGGCTAAGGCTCTTGGGGTTCAGGTCGTTAGGGAGCCTGTCTATCCCTATGCTGAGACTCCTCCATTGGATGTTGTCATGTCATACATCATTGGGTCTTCTATCCAGTTGGGTTCTGATCCTCGGATCACGTCTTCTGCGCTTTCTAAGACTGCCTATCTTTTTTTTAGGGTAGCGTGTCATTCCTTGTGGCCTATTTCTCATCTCCACACCATCCTTCTAGAGCGATGTGTGTTTTTGTATGATTTTATGTCTGGTGCGTCTATCAGCTTTCCTCATCTGTTTCTTCGTTCTTTGAATGAAGTTCATAGGAGTTCTGCTGTAGGGCATGCACTTATCCATCCTATTCTTATTCATATGATTTTGTTATTTCTTGGTCTAGCTAATTTCCCTTCTGGTGAGCCTGTTCATGTTGTCGCTCCCATTGGTTGGTGCTACCTTCCTTAGACAGAGGGCTGCTCATTTGAGAGTTGATCTTTCATGTCCTAGAGATGCACCTTCTGGTGTTATTCCCCCTCCTCCCTCATCTACAGGTGCTGATGCTGCTGAGACATCTAGTGCTGCTGCTGCTGATGCTGATGTTCCTCCACCGACTACTTCAGATGATTCAGACATTCGATGTACGTTGGATCATGTCTTGACTGTTTAGGCGGCTCAAGGACGGATTTTGGTGGACGTTCTTGATGAGATTCGTGGCTTGCGTGCGGATTTGGCATGGTTTCAACGTTCTTGACTGCCACCTCCTTTTGATGATGGGTTTTAATTGCCCTTTGGCATTCCGTCACAAAAAGGGGGAGTACATATTTGATTTGAGAGAGCACTTTGTTTTGTTTCCAGGGGAGAGCATTTCATTTTGTTGGTTAGAGCTTGTGGAGTTGTTTAGATTGTATCTAGGTGTTTCACTTTGTATTTTACTTTTTTAGCTCTTGCCACATTTGTTTTTGTTCTGTTGGGATATTCATGATAGGGGGTGTATGTTTTTTTGTTTTATATGTTTCTTGTTTCGACTGCTTATTGATTTATATTTATGAGTTCTTCATTGATATATGTCCTTATTGTGTGTTGTTTGAAATCAAGAGTTTATTTTATTTGCTTGTATTTTCCACACATGCAGTTATGCATTTTGTTTAAGTGTTTCAGGAAATATACAGGTTGATTCAATTGAGCTGCTGTCTTCTCTTGCAATTGATGGGTAGTAGTTAGGATTGAATTTGTGTTTATGAGCATTATTTTGTAAAATGGCTTTTATTTTCAAAAACATACGAATCACTATTCAATCTTTCTTACCAAACGAATTCTGTTAGGTTCTAAAGACTTAGATTTTTATGTACTTAGAACTCTAATTTGTATTGTTGGCAAACCATGATCAAAACAATGTGTTTAGTCGTATTTAGACTTGCTCAAAGTTGATTCGTTTATGTAAAGTTGGAATAAGTTGTTGCAGGATTTAAAAAAGCAATTCAACCTATTTCGATTGATCGAAGCTTAGGCTCGATCAATCGAAAATTGAGTCTGAATGTTTTTTCTACAGAATTCCAACTCAGCCCTATTTTAATTAAAACGTTTAGGGTTTTCTAATTTGCCCTAGGTATAAAAGGCAAACCTTAGCCACATTTTAGTGTTGCTCAGATTGCGGTTTGTGTGAATCTCTTGTGAGATCCTTGAGGAGCTTTCCTTCACACAAGCTTAGGGTTTTCAAGGAGAAAAAGTTTTCTACACCTTGATGATCAATTCAGTTGCTCCCATTGAAGCCTAAAGAAACACAAGCGTGGGTGCTTGTATCTGGTGGTGAATCCAAGAAAGAAGGAGTCCGTGGATTCGGAGCTTGCACGTGGTCGTGTTAGTAAGTTCTACTGGTCGGTAGTAATAAGAAGTCGAGCGTGGGGGCTTGTAAGTCTTATTGTATGAACTTCGATTCTATCAAGATAGTGGATTCAAGTTTACCTTGAGGATAGCTAGGTTAAATCCTCTCCAGGTTTTTACCAGTTTGGTTTCCTGGGTGATCATATCTTGTGTTATTTATATTTCCGTTGCTTTATATGATATGATTGTTTGTTTGTGATAACCTAGATTTGAAATTTGGACTAAGTAACAACTTGGCTAATTACCTGGGTTAATTCAATTGTGGCTTTAAGGGGTCTAAAAACTATCAATAAGTATATATAATGGTTTTATTAGTATTATATTTTAAAGTTGGGTTCCGTTAATAGGTGAATCATTTTAAGAAAGTTTTAGTACAACTTTTAGGACATAGCAGGTTTTAAACTACAAATGGAAATTTTAGTAATAGTCAATTATTTAATATGAGAGAGAGAGAGAGAGAGAGAGAGAGAGAGAGAGAGAGAGAGAGAGAGAGAGAGAGAGTCATTGTCAACCTTTTTTTTGAAAATTTGATAGTGAGAGAGTAAGACATGGAACTACCTTAGTATAAAAATAAAACAATAACCTTGCTTAAAGGTTCTAAACCTCTTATTTCTGAGTTCACTCTTAATTTTCTTTTGATTAGGAAAATTTGATTTTATTTACTAAAATAATATAGCGCTATAAAATACCAAAAATGTTATATATATAAAGGTTTATGTTAATTTTTTTAGTGGTTTTTGGAGGAGGGTCACATCACATACCATCTCCCACTCGGCCGGCTATCTCCTTTTTTTAGTCACTTTAGACCAATTAGAATCCTAAAAAAAAAAAAAAAAAAAAAAAAAAAAAAAAAAACCCTAAAGGATCAGATGAATTTTTTGACATTAAACTTAATAGATATTTATATAAATATTAGATATTATTAAAAAAACTAATTAAATTTAATAGAGGTAATAGATATTTATATAAATATTACATATTATTAAAAAACTAATTAAATTTAATAGAGCTCTTAATTAGGAGATGCCGTGGCTTCCCTTAGTCTTAATTAACATAGCTCCTTCAGTCCTTCTCTGGTGTTTATCCTAAATCACGTAAAGAAAACACAATTGTGAAAGACTAAACTTTTAATATATGGACACAATTAAAAAAAAAAAAAAATTGATACTTGAAAGGGGAAAAAAAGTACCAATAGAGGTGTGATTAATATGCAAATATGTCAATAAATATAAAACGCCAACTAAAAGTCAAACCTTAATGGATATATACTTGGCTATAAACATAATAGTACTTACCAGATTTATAAAAATGAAGTTTACATTAAATTTCATTAGTTTTTTTTTTTTTTTTTTGAACAGACAGGGTAAGGGGACAATTAAGGGTCATCAAATAGTCCTTGGCCCACGGCCCAACCTAGAAACCCGGCAGCCCATCGGGCTAATGGGCTGCCCGGCTTGTTGTTATTGAGGTCCATGGATAGCCCACTAGCCCAGTGGGTTTGGCTAGTTTTTATGCCCATGGGCACCCGGTGGGCTAGCCCAGTAGCCCAGCCCATTGGCCCAACCTGTGGCCTTGTCCAATAACTTAGAATTTATAACAAAAATATATAGGAGGTGTATGAATGATTGATTTTGAGATATTGTAGAGGAATTTCTTAAGAGAACTCTCCCAACCACTAAGATACTTAAAGTAATTGTGATAAACTTAGTTTATTAAATATATATTTTTCTAGTAATCTAGCAAATTTGAATTAACCATTTTATATTTTTTTATTAAAAGATAAAAATAAAAAACTATTTGAAGCCTTAGTAAAAAATAATTAAATAAGTTTCCTTCAATAAAACAAAAAATTAAATTGATTTGACTGTAGAAAAAAAAAATTGTAATTAAGTATTAAATTCTTTGATTCTTTCCTTTAAAAAAAATAGATTGATTATTCCCTTATAAAAATGATTCTTTCTTTATAAAAATAATAAAATAATATGCTAACACAATCCCATTGGTCGCCCATTAGGCCCAACCTAGTAGCCTAGCCCGTTTTAGACAAAATGGGCATTGCCCATGGGCAGGGTTGTGGGCTGGGGTTTTCTCTTTTGGCTCAACCCAACCCGGTCCGTTAACTAGTTCATAGCCCATTATGCCCAGCCCATTGTGCCCCTGGGCCAAGTAAAAATGGGCCAGACCAACCCGACCTGGCCCATTGACGACCCTTAGGGACAATTAGCTGTGGAGACTATACTTGGCTATAAACATAATAGTACTTGTTGCGGAACTCATACTTGAGAGTTCTAGAATCTAGATGACATGAGAGATGACCTTAGATAAATAAATAAATAATGAATATTATTATTAATTTTTTTTAGAATCAAACTCATAAGAGCATTCTCATTAAGAATGCTAAATATTTTAGCATTTACCACTTCAAAATCCCACTTTATCAATTTTAACATACCATTTTACAATCTACCAAACATCAAACATTCTATTTTTTTTACAACTTCATTTAAATAATAATATTTTTATTTTACCACTTTCTCTCTCTTTCCACCACTTTCTTCTCAACAGCTAGCCACTGTTAGCCACCACCACCATAAACCATCAACATTCCACAGCAAACCCAGACCCATGGACAACCCACTGCCACCACAATTAGCATCCATCCAAAAATCAACCCCATAGCCAAAAAAAAGAAAAAAGAAAACGAAAAAAAGAAAAAAAAAAAGACAACAACAACAACAACAACAACAACAACAACAAAAAACTAAACTTGAGAAAGAGAAACCTTACCGTGAGAGGAAGAGAGGGAGGTGGAGGATAGAGAAACCCATCAAACCCAAGACCCATGCCTCAGCCACAACAACCCACCTCCACCACCACCCACCCACCTCATTTCAACCCTAACCAAAACCCACCACCCTGATCTCAATCCCAGCCAAAACTGTTGCCGAGCACCACTGAAACCACCAAACATTATAGCCACAGCTCCGGTCACAACAAGAAACCACCACCACAAGAACCATAAAAAACTGCCACAAGAACCATAAGACACCGGCCACAACAATCGTAAGAAAACGCACAACACGCCGATCTCCACACCGGTCTCCACGTCGATCTCACACCATCATGCCGTTCTCCTTGCCACCAAGTCGATCTCAAACGTACGATCTTGTTGTGAGAGAGAGAGAGAGAGAGAGAGAGAGAGAGAGAGAGAGAGAGAGAGAGAGAGAGAGAGATGTGGGAGACAGAGAGAGAACCAGAGAAAGAGAGATATGTGGGAGACAAAGAGCTGGAGAGAGAATAAATAAATTAATAAAATATTATACAATACTGCTACAATGCGCTCTCAAAAATGAGAGTGCACTGTAGCAGTATTACAAATTTTATAACATTTACGAGGTTTGATGGAGTAGATTTTTAGGTTTAAGATGCTAAAAAATAGCATTTATAGCATATGCAAGACTTGATAAGAATGCTCTAAGAGAATAAAATTTTAAATTTTAATATAAAAGTACTTCACAAACTCTATTCAAAAGTTACAATAATTTTTAAAAAATGATGAGACAATTTATATTACATAATAACCATCGATGTCAAGTTTCTATTTTATTTATTTATTATTTTATATGTCAGTCAACTCGACATGTCACTGTAGACTAGGTTCAAAAAAAAAATTTCGTTCTTTATTGCATATTTGCATATTCTTTTATAGTTCCTTTATCAGCGTCAATATCTTCAGTCAGAGAATTCGGCTGGGAAATTTCCTCTTACTTTGCACTCAAGATTTGCGTGGAATGTACAAAGCACATGTGTACAGAATGACAAATATAGATGTATATATACACATAGACGGCAACGAAAACAGAAAGTACATGTATATTGCAATTGTTTTATACAATCTCTTCAAAATAATCAAATATAAAATGGTATATGTCTTATACAATTAACTATTCCTTCTTTAAAAAAAAAAAAAAAAAAAAACTATTCCTCCTATTACTTTCAGAAGTAGACTTTCCGTAAATTTCTCAGAAGATTTCTTAACTTTTTAATGAAAAATATTCAATCATATCGTCATATATATATATATATATATATATATATATTTACAAGATAAATTCTACTTTAACATAATCTAAGTGTATATAAATATATATATATATATATGTGTGTGTGTGGGTGTGAAACTTTTTTCTAGACACTTGAACTCCAATTATTCTTCCCATACCCTATAAACACTTATACTCCTATTGCACTAAGAGTGTGTGCAGTATCACATCAGCATATATAAAGAGAGTGAAAGAGAGCTATTTCTTCACATGAGAGCTAGGCAATATCACACAGAAACCGAGTTTGGCATGAAGATAGCTTCCATTCCTGCACTTCTTTTGTACCTAATAATCCTTCTAAATCTCTTGATCTTCTTTTCTTTGTCACTCTTAGCTTCTAAACAGCATAACCCTCTTCTTTCTACGTACGAGTTTATTGTTGAGAAAAAGTCTAGTCGGGTGGCTGTGTTTTTCGTGTTTAATGTTCTTGTTATCACAATCTGTCGTGGGAGTCTAAGTTCTAAGCCATCCGATGGAGATTATGATTACCTTCTTTCTTTTCCTCCTATAGTATATGAATTTGATGATGATACAAAAGATGAAGCAAAATATGAAGATTATGATGATAGTGATGTTGATGACAGTGACGAGTATCATGGTGATGATGGTTATGACGAAGATGATGATGATGGTGGTGAAGGTAGTGATGATGATGTTGATAGTGATGATGAGCAAGTTGAGGATTTGGAGACGAGGATTGAAGATTTCATTGCCAAGGGCCATAGGCAATGGAGAGAGGAGTTGATTTATGAGAGGCTTCTTTGCATAGCAGCTACAGAGTTTCAATAAACGAGCTCTAGCTTCCAAGGTTCAAGAAAAAAAAATGCAAGTTTGAGTTGAAAATTTGTTGTAAATTTAAGTTTTTATATATGTATATACCAAGAGTTTCTCTGGGGGGGTTGATTATAGTCTTGATAGTTCTGGTTTTTTCTAAGGCACTATTACGACTCAGCAAGTGTACATTATTTACTTGAAATATGTACGAATAATGAATTGTATGATATTCATAAATAGTTACATTAATATGATTTAGAAGAGTACATAATTATGAATGTAAGATATTCATAAATAGTTGCAGTATTTTGATTTCTATGAACATAACGGTATGTTCAGTACGTTCATAGGGTTTAATTGAGTCTTATAAAATCAGCTTATTTAAAGTTATAATTTCAGCCTTGATCATATAGCCAATTGCAGTGCTTGGAGTGATTTCTCACCATCAAACTCAAAAAAAAAATAATGGGGCATGCACCCCCCCATGAATCACTATTACGACTCACTTTTGATAACTAGAAATGAAATTTAAAAAATTAATGCCTTTAGATTAATTCAAAATAGAAATGTTATATCACGTCTTTAGAGTATATGATCATATTGTTGATACTTATTTTTTTCATGTTACTTTTAAGTATCTGAACGAGTTATTTGAATATATTACATTTAGATTAATATTTTAACTTCATATACTAATGGCTATTTATTAATTATTAATTATTTGTTTTAATTTTTTGAAATATATATTTATAATCAACTTAAATTATATGAGGTAGATTAAGCATAACAATAATTATATTAATTCTAATACTAGGCTCAAAAAATGAATTGAAACCAAGCATGGAAAAAACAAATTATAACTTACATTTACATTATACTTTATATGTTAATCAAAAGGTGTATTCCAAAATACCAGTGTCAAGCATATAAGCATGTGTAAAAAAGGGGTATGAATTCTATAAAAATCAAATTAACTAGTTCGGAGAAATTATCATCCACTTGACATTTGACCCGAAACCCCAGAAAATGAGCTTCTTCCACTTGATATATATTCACTTAACCAACTCGTAGAAATTAACTTCCTATGACCCTTCGGGTCAAATCGAACTAATTGGGTGGTCAGGTTTTCCAAGTCCCTAATAAGTCTTATATAACCTTAACAAAGGACTTAATTCTCGTATCAATGCTTAAGATAAACCATCTAATTTTTTTTATTATTTAAAAAATGGTAAGATAAATCCTCTAATCTAATTTAATTTTTTTTGAGAAACCTCTAATTTAAAATTTTGAATACACAGATAAAGTGAAATCATTCATAACAGTCACGGCCTCTTTTTTTGGGTAGGTACATTCCTAACACAGCCAAAACAATAGAAAATGCAAAAGATCATCCGTAGCTGCCAAGTTTTGCTAAATTTCCAATGATGTTAGCATCCATTAATTGGGTAAAAGTAAGTGTGTTTATCTACTTAAGATAAATTTACTACAAGTCTACTAGCTAGCTAGAGCAAAGTCTAATAAAGAAGGTTTCAGTTGCCAAACCAGCTTAATCATTGATGTGATCGAGCATCTGTTAATTTGAGTGAAATGGAAATATCCTGTAAAAAACAAAACAAAATTATTGACTACAAGTCTTCTTAAAAAAAAGTTTCGGACTAATTCAATGGAGGAAGATTCATAATCTAGAAAACTGTTGTGCATATGTATATAACATTCAAAAGATTCAGTTTACACTACTGCACACATTTGGTACGATGGTCACTTTATAAGTATAAATATTTGTGGGAAGTGAGGAGCAAGGGCCGGAATTTCATGTTTTCAGAAGGGAGTTTTACAGACATATATACTTAAATTAGACTAGAGTATAATTTTTATTTTGTATTTAAAGAAAAAAATTCAGTTTACAGTAATCTTCCAACAGTGATCTAATGTCAATTTCAATCAGACTTTTATAGCTGGAACATTGCACAAGCACCTTTCTGCGTATTCATTCTCTTACTAAAACTATATAGAAGCCAGTGGACAAAGGACCAGGGAGTTTGTATTGGTCAATTAGGTTAGGTCGGATAATGTATTCTCTAATAAAGATTGGTGGTTGGGTTTCTAGTATGATGAATGCATGCTACCGTATTTAAACCTTGTGGACCTGCTTAAACCCGATTTGTTGGGTACAATGATTTAGATTTAGCCTACAAAATTTTTATCGGAGCTAGAAAAGTCGAGGGAGGTTGCTTTATGAGTTATGTGATACAAAACAAACTATTCCATCTCGGGGAGGCTTCTTTGTAATAATTAACTATTATAAATTACTCTACTAGGCTACAGTAAAATTTTATTTCAAAGCAAAAAAATAAAAAAATAAAAAAATAAAAAAAAACCTATAAATATTTCTCTCACATGAATGTAAAATTCATTATTTTATTTTATTTTTCTATTAGGTAAAATTCATGTATTGGTCTCACATGTATGACATTTGTGAATCTCACATAAATGTAAGAGTAGCGTACATATACCTTATTGTATAAAAAAATATAATATGTTCAAAAGTGATGAGTAGATGCATGATTTGTTTCTCACATATTTTACAGCAGAATGAATTTTTTAAGTGAAACTTATTTTATTGGAAAGAGGACATCTAGATCTTTAAAATAGACAAATTTGACCAAAACTAATTTTAAAATAAGTGAGACATCACACATGATATGATAATTTAAAGTTGTCACAACTTGTCTCCAAGAATTGGTTATACCCTTGCTAGACACTTGTTGGATTGAAATTGCGACAAACAGTAAACCAACTTTGAAGGCTCAACAACTTAGGGTCTGTTTGGATAAGACTTATTTTGCTGAAACTGAAAACTTATTGCTGAAATCATTGTAGCAAAATAATTTTTAAATGTGTAAATAGTGCCGTGAGACCCATTTTTAATGAAAAAATTGATAAAAAATGAAATTTGTGAGTCCGTGAACAGTGCACAGATGCACTGTTCACTGAAAAAAGTCAACATTTGCGGCTACTGTTCATTGAACAGTAGCCGCACTCCTCCAAAAACGCGTGAAAAAAAAAAAAAAAAAAAAAGAAGAACAAAACGCAAACGTGGTTTATGAAACGTGAATCCAAACAGAGGCTTAAGCTAATGATCTCCTATATGAAACCAACCTTTATTATAATAGTGGATTTTCTATGAGGTTAAATCCCCTAAAGTGATTTTTTCTCTGAAATTTTCTTAATCGGTTTTTCACTTTGTTACCAAATTTGTATCTTTTACTTATTTATATCTTTAATGCTTTTGATTTGGTGTTTTTAACAGTGTGTGGCTGAAGATAACTGTTTGTGTCATCCATTGAAATAAATCAAAACTTGATCAATAAATTTGCCATTTAAGTTGTTGAGGGTTTGTGGATTTTAGTTATTTCAACTGATAAAATATTTGATGGTTGAATAAGAGATCTGATGTTTAATCCCTGTCTATGTAAAAAAACCAACCGGTGACTTAGTCTAATGATAAAGAGTTATCATTAGAAGCAGAAGTCATAAATTAAAATTCTTTAAAAAAAAAAGTTGTCGAGTGCCTAAATCCTTTTTGTTTTTTGTTTTTTTTTTTTTTTAATTGGTATCGGAGTTTAGTTACACTACTTAAGAATCTTTTCTTGAATATGATTTTTGACTCCTACTCTTAATGGATAAGTAGCAACCCTTATTATCCCTCCTTACATTGATAGAATTAAATTACTTATCTCGTAGAGCTTCACTTAGGAAAATGTGTCCAATGAATGTGATATGATGAGCCGTTTCCAAATTATTCAGGTGAAGAATATGGAATTCAAGAAGCTTATAATAAGATTTTTAGGGAATGTATATATTTGAAGAAAATTTCTAAGAAATCCCTAGAGAAAAATTGAATGATGTTGAACTTGAAAGACTTACAATAAAGTGTAAGGAAGAGAATGCCTCCCTCATGGAGAAGGTCAAGAACTTAAAAAAATAAGCTTGATAAGTCTAGATCTCAACTAAAGAAGTTCTCAAAGTTTTTTTTTTTTTTTTCAAATGCTTAGTTTTCAAAACTCAATTTGTGACAGGAGTGGTTTATGATTCATTAAAATGGGATCTTTTATCCCACAGTCTCATCTACATCATAGTCCCTTGCTAGTAATGAAGGAAATAATCTTTGTTTCCTTACTAGTCAAAACTCAAAAATCATAATAAGGCTAACCAAGTTCGGGTACATGAGGGCAAAAGACCCCGTAGCCGAAGTTCAAGTCCCAAAGCCCATGTCTAAACCTTCTCCTAAATCTAGCATGCTCCTACTTGTTACCACTAAGGTATGGTCATGCTCAACTGAATTGCTTTAATTTTTCTTAGATCAAAGAGTAGACAAGCATCTTATGTTGCCTATCAAGCCAAGGCAACAAAAATTGAAACCCCAAGGTTGAAGGGTCAAAAATTGGGAATGCTAAGAATCTTAATGTGAATGTGGAAAATGTTTGCAAAACAAAAGGTCACCAAAGGAAAAATTATCCAAATTTTAGGGAGAGAACACCATCCTGTTGTAGGATTCCAATTCATTTGGATCTCATGGCCTTAAACAAATCCAATTGACGAGCATGAATTTAATGACCCTCGGGAAATAAGTGATAAACTTGTCATACTCACTAATGAACTTCAATTTGTGCTGTGTTGGTTAGGAAATATTCTCTGAAATTAGCGTTTCTTTCATAAGTCTAGCTAGACTGTTTTGTGTTTTTTTTAGATATAGTTTTTATTTTATTGAGTTGTTGTATTGTAAGTTTGTGACGTTTTGTGACAAATTGCCAAATAGAGAGACTGCTAGGGTTCATAGATATGGTGACAAATTCTATTAACAAAACATTTCAAATTTGTGTTTTATCAATTGAATTGCATTTGGTTTGAGTTTGGCTCAAAGACGACAAGGTTTTGATTTGCTCAATGATGACCCGTTGATGATATTTTACTCTTACTTTTTACGCAATAACAAATTTTTAAGTGAAACTTGTTTCATTTGAAAGTATGTAAACACTCAAGGCTTAAGAAATGACACAAATTTGACCAAACCTAGATTTGAAATAAGTAAGTAATGATCATTTGAGGTTAATATAATTGTATTGTACCCAAGAGTTCGCTCAATCAAATTGCAGCAAATAGTAAACCAACTTTAAAGGCCTAAAGACTTAACCTAATAATTTCCTATATAAAACCAACTCTTGTGCACAAATTGAGAGAAGGGAGGCTACTGTATCAAGATTATGTCGAGTAACCTTCTTAAACCTAAAGAGTGTTCTTCCCTGTGATATATTTTTCAGAGTTTCTATTTAATTGAGACTTCCACGCCTTGAGCCTTAATCGTGAGATTAAAATATTATGCGTGTTGTTCATCCAAACACAAAAATCCAACTCTCTCCTTATGAGTTCATTGGTAGCTAGAAAAGAGAGTTCTTTAGAGTACTCGAGAAGTGCTATGTTCACAATATTTTCATAACAAATCCTAGTTAACAAGTTATTATAGGTTTTTAATTTAAATCCACTACTGAATTACTTTTTTGTCCACAAGTAACAGCAAATAACGACATATCACATAAAATTTATTGTAAAAGTATTGTAAAAATATTCTAAATATAAACAAGGAAAATTCCAGGTGTGCATTATAGATTTATAGTTTATAAGAATTGTAAACTTTTCCTTCCATATGGCAAAAATTAGCCACATTGGAATAATGGGTATATGAGTGTGTACAATTTACATAAGCGGTGTATATAAACCTATCATTGTCCTGTAAACTAATCCTTACTAACTTCTTAGTAACCCCCTCAAAAAAGAAAAAAAAAAAAGAAAGAAAAAAAACTTCTTAGTGATGTACGAGTTATTGTAGCAATTGTGCATAATTTTGGATATATATGCACGGTTACTGTAGCAATTGTACATAAATGCACAATTTTACACCCACTGATGTAGATGTTTTTTTGCTCAAAATATGTAAAATGAACAACTTTTTCTATTTTGCAAGATTTTACATGTACTGATGCCAATGCTCTAACTTCTTAGTAACCCCCTAAAAAAAAAAAAAAAAAAAAACTTCTTAGTGATGTACGAGTTACCTCAACAACTATACACAGCATGTCGTCTGTTTTTTAACAATAAAATCTTTTTTTTTTTTTTTTTTTCTTTTTTCCTTTCCGAACCTTGACGACAAGTTAGGAATAAATAATAGAGTTCTGATGCTGATTACCATGCATACAAATACAACAGATCAATGGAACTTGCATAGTTGCATGTAACATGATGTTTTCGATCCAGGGAAATAGGAAAAGAAATTTACGTGGTCGAATCACTTGTCACTTTGACTACTCATGCCTGAAGGGATCACTCAAGATTGTACACTCTTCCTACTTTGAATATATAATAGGGTCCGTTTGGTGTGTGTTTAAACAACAATTTTTATTTATTTTAGAAATACATGTGAATGAAAAAATGTGTGAAAATATATATAATATATTGTTTAAAAATTGAAAACATATATTTAAAATAGTGTGCCAAATAGGCCCATTGTTGTTTGTCTCTTTTGACTCTTTTCCATTTTTCTTTAATAGGGGATGCCCTAGTATTCTTGAAAACTACAATGTTTTTGTCACTCTAGACATCATTTCAGGCCAAATGTCCCTGTCTTACTCCATGTGTTTGTAAGTGAAGCAAGTGGGCCAGTTGGGGGTGGCGAGGGCGGCTAATGGGACAAGGTATCAAGAAACCTTTCAAAACGGATTTGATATATATATTTATTGGATATAAATTTTGAAAATTTAATAGTTGAATTACATGTTTTGTAGGACAAAATTGCCAAATGCCCATTTCGGGCAAACTAATACGCCTTTTGCCCTTCTTCCCAAACTAAATAGGGAAATGCCCCTCTTTTGAAAATCGAGTTTTTCAAAATCGATTTAAGCCCTATAGCGACGTTTTCAAGGACCTATAATGACGTTTATAAGGACCTATAGTGGCGTTTTGTAACTTGATATCCATAAAATCGAGTTATAGGCAATAAAAAACGTCACTATAGGTTCTTAAAACGTCACTATAGGTCCTTGAAAACGTCGCTATAGGGCTCTGGAAATTTTTTTTTTTTTTTTAACTCGATTTTAAGAAACTCGATTTTCAAAATAGGGGCATTTCCCTATTTAGTTTGGGAAGAAGGGCAAAATGCTTATTAGTTTGCCCGAAATGGGCATTTGGCAATTTTGTCCATGTTTTGTATGTTCTTAATTAACATGTATGTAAAATTTCATTGAAATCGAATGTTATTTACTATTTGATTAATGAACTTATTTTTTATGCTTAATTTTAAATCACAAAAACATGAAATATAAACATTTAATTGATAACATAGTTATATATTTTTGATCTTCTTAAAATTTTGCAAGCATGGATGCATGATATAATAAGAACATGCAATTTAACAATTATATTTTCAAAATTCACATTCAATAAAATGATATAAGAGGAGTTTGAATGATTTCTCTCCAAACTAATTTGGAGAGAAACATTTTCTATGCTAATGTATTTAGAAAAAATCTGGATCATACCCTTTTGTGCTACAACTTTGATGTGTTAGATTATAAGTAGTAGAAAAAAAATTATGGGTCAATATGAAAGTGACAAAGAGTCGGTCACAATATGCCATGTATGATAGTTGTGAATAAGAATGGGATCCTAGTATTACATAATGTGTCTAAGGGGGCAGCCAACCAAAGAATTAAACTATACCAGTAGGGTACTTATCACTAATAAGCACAGGCGGAGCCAAAGGGCCCTCCTTGAGTTTTGAAACTATTTTAATAATAGTACTAAAATGAAATAAAAAATAAAAATAGGAAGAAATTAATCACCGTGGCCCCCCCTAATATTTTTGACAAAAAATATATACAACAATTTCAATCCTAAAAACTAAATAACTATGGGTCTAGGACTAGAACAGAGTAATGCAGTTGTAGGTCCTTAGCATGACTGAGTAGTTTAGTACTTAAATTAAATTTATTATAATTTGATAATAGTAATTTGTTAGTTTTTTGTTTAATTGATATTAGTGGCTTGGATAATTAAATTAAATAATCATTATAAACTTGTTTATTCAATCAATTTGAGGTATTGAGGTTATAAAATTTAATATTTAGGATTTCATATTTCGTAATAACTTATGGGGGAAAGATCTACAATTGATGCAAAAATGACCTCTCATGTTTTTTGCACCAATTTATTAATTATAAGTGATTTTAGTACCATGAAAGAGTGTAAAAGCAGCCTTTTTAAGTTAAAGTTATTTTGTGAAATTAAGATTTTTTTAGTCATTTTTTAATACATAAGAACTTTATTGTGTTTAACTACCCCCCCACCCCCCCCCCCGCGAAAATATTTCCTAGTTCTACCAGAGCTAATAAGATGGAAGTTTCAAGTATGACAGGAATATATGAACTTCCAGGAGAAAAAAGAAACCAAATTAGCACTATTCTAAAAATAATTAATATAAAATATCAACATTGATAGTGAAACTATTTGGGACCATCAAATTAATATGAAAGAGATGGTTTTATACATTAGTCTCATCTCATGGTGGAATCTTTGAGTCTGATTTAGCCACTGGTAGTGCTTATCACCTAAAAGAGCAAGTTGCTTCAATTATTTTGTTGAAGGTGTACATCTGTAATTGTCTCCGACTATGCATCGATCACGTGGTAGAAGACTAAACACCTCAAGCTAGCAAATAGCAATCGACAAGTACCATGCATATCCTTGACTCTAGTTTAAACTTAACAAAACGAAAGTCGGATGGAACTGTTTAATTGATTGTTATAGGCTTATAGACTCAGGTTTTATGCCGTAGAGATACCAATATCTACCCTACAAGAAATGTTAGTTAATTTCCAATATGCCGAAAGTTTTCCTTATCATCTTGACTATTCTCAAACTTATCATCTTTTTCTTGAATTATACTTTACCGGCAATTGCTTAGCACTTTCTTTCCATTTCCCAAAGAAAAGTTAGTTTCCAATTCCAACTATATCACCTTGATTAATTATTCACGAACTTAACTATCATCACCTTGCAACTTGCTAATTTATTTTTTCTTTCTTTTCTTTTCTTTTGCCCTTTTTCCCCAATCGAACCTTTCTAGAATACAGAGTTTATAACAAGATGAACTTTCCAATAATGTTTGTCATTACTCATTATGATCACATTTGATTAGACAATAATTAATGAAAAAAATGAATGGTCGGTTGAAATGGGGTCTTTGAGATTGATCATGTCTGAGAAAGTGAGAGAATAGTCAAAACACGCATACATGTCACTTGTTAAAATTCCGTACATACTATGAATACCTTTCGTACATGCTCTAGCTGTTGACTTTTCCATTAAAATTTCTCATTTTTCTATATATATACACGCAAGTGCCGTACGTTTTTTTTTTTTCATGTAATTTGCTGAACATTTTCTTACCAATCCGATTGTGTCCTAATCAACCCTAATACTCTGCAATGTGTCTTTTAAGTTCACACTTGAGCACAAATAATCCAAATGAAGAGTCATTTAATTTTGTGTAAGCCCCCGCAGCTGGCTCCAGCTCCTTACCAACAACCTGGCGCTTCGCCGGAACACACCACAAGTCAGTCCAACAACCAGTCGGCTTCTCGCTGCTGCACATTAGCAACCTAAGAGTGACGACTCTCATATCCAAAACTACTTCCCCTTTTTGTCACGAGTGACAAAGGGTAGAGTGTCAAGTAGACATCTCATCGGTAGAGCGTCAAGTAGACATCTCATCGGTAGAGCTAGCATCTCCATCATCATCTGAAGCGTCATTGTCATCACCATCATCATCATCATTATCCTCAGCATTGGAATTAGAAGCAACTGGATGAGGTGGTGAAGGAGTAGGCTCAGGTGCAAAGCCGCCCATAGTCACTTGCCGTCGTGCAATACGACCGACACGAACGTTCACCTGATACAACTCCGTAGAGAGTGAATCCAGGTGAGCATCCATACGCTGCAACTGCGCCATGACGTCTCCTAAAGACACATCACCTGAAGAAGAAGGAGCGGATGCAGATGGAGTAGATTGGGATGGTGCAGAACGAGAGGAGGGTGCTGCTGAATCCGTTTGCCGCGACCGAAACTGGGCCTCGCTAAGTTTAACGGTAGTGTAATCTATGGCACACATGATGGTAAAGTGGTTGGAAGAGGCAAAATGAACGGAAAAATGGTGTAAAATCCTCGTGATAGCGGAAGGAAAGATGAGCTTATCACGGGACGCCGAATCTAAATGAACATATATGATAGATAGAATGAAGTGAGAGAGAAAATCTATAGTGAGATGCTTAAGAAGAGATAGTAAAAATCGAGCACGAGGCTCTGTGATGGAGTTATAGTGAGAAAGAGGATGTAAAACAAATGTCATCACCATGTTCATGAATCTAGGACCTTTAGCAAAAGGTCGACATGGTGTAAAAAGACGCTCACCCCAAGCAGTAGGGCGCTCACAAAAAGAAGACATGAGCTCATCCTTGGACACTGTTCTCAGACGCTCATAACTAGGATAGTCAGGAAACTCTATCCTAGGGACCCGAAGCACATTCGCAACAAGTTGCGGCGTGTACCTTGAACGCGAGTGAAGAAGAGAGGTACTGAACGATCAATCCCGTGCATGTTGGAGTAAAACTCCTGGATAAGCATGAGAGGACATGTGAGCGGGACGTCACACAGTGAATCCCATCCCCTACTGTGAATGACAGAGGGAAGGTCAGTGTCGGCAAAGTCCGACATAATGACTTGGCGTTCCGAATGAATGCCTCGTCTGGAGAAGTTCTCCGAAAATGCCTTAAAGGAATCATCATCACGAAATCGAACAGTAGAAGGTGAAGGATCAGTAGATGAAGAAGCATTGGAACGAAGAGGGTTCCGGACAGGAGTGGATTTATGTTTAGGTGCCATAGACACGACTAACGTAAACAGATTTAGAGGGAGAAGAAGAGAAGAACAATCATAAAAGTCTCAAGCAATTCAAATATATCAAATATATGAAAAGAGAGTACGTATGCATGAGAAATGCATGAACATGTGACATGCAAAACAAAAAGCATCATGGGCTCAGCCCAATCCAATCCTACCAGTACACAAGCATATTACACACATCTAAATGCATGAAAATACCATTAAAATGCAAATGGAATGCAATGTATGAGGTTTTAAACACATTTTAATGAAAACCCAAACCAAAATTTCATTAAACACTCATCAATTTTGAAAATCCCCAAAATTTTCAAAAAATCCCAAAACTTAGGTTTTAAAACATGAAATGCATGAATAAAAGGGATTAGAAGCTTACCAAGTGTAGAAAAACAAGAAAAATCTTGAAGAAAACTTGAGGAAGAGGTTGGAAGTGAAAGAGAGAGTGTTTGGGAGATGAACAGGCACAGACAGATCGAGAGAGATTGAAAAAATGAGAGACAGATTGCGAAGGAGGTTTAAATAGGACCTTCAGTAATGCTGGACATATGAGGTATCGGGAGATGTCAAGGAAGCTGTCGAGAGAGGTGTGGAGGAAGTGGTCGTCGACAGCTGAGGTATTGAGAAAGTATCGAGCAACAAAGAATCAGTTTCAAGAACAAAAGCTCGATCGATTCACCAGGTATTGAGGAGCTATCGAGGAGGTAGAAGCTTTCTCGATCGATCCACCAGGTATTGAGGAGGTGTCGAGATTGCGTTAAGAAAAAGGCTTGAAAAGCTCGACAGATAGCAAGGTATCGAGGAGGTGTCGAGCCAGCTTTTCAAAACAGTTTTTCGAGAGGAGAAAAACACAGATATAAATGCAATCCAACATACAACTCAACCAATGATCCAATCAACGCAATAATCTCTTAAAATAGTCTCTCAATCTAAAAATTTTGAGCACAAATATCTCCAAAACACACACACACACTAAACAAGTCTAACCAATTTTATATTTCAAAAACCAAGTTAAAACAATTTAGTGAGCATACATTTACACATGTAAAACTTGTGATGGCCAAATCACATTGTATCTACACATGTATCAAGAATAGCAAAGAATATTGCGTGTTGTGTGTGAAAAATATCGCAAGATTGCATAAGTATATACATGTTATGATGATTTGAGATATGAGAAAATCGTTTTAACTCACACACAACCATAATTGCTTGATGGGGACTATCACCTTCAAGGTACATCCTATAACTCCCACATCTCCTAGAATACACACTTGCAATCATATTTAAAAGCATTTTTGATCTTTTTGCTTTTGATTTTTCTTTGCATATTTTTCTTTTAAGTATATCAGACATGGGCTTATTAGAGAGAGAAAAGAAATACTCAATGATATTTGACATTCCAATTTTGCTATGCCTAAGTACACAAATGTCATTGACATCACACTTTTACTATGCAGAAACATACAAATGTCATTCATGATTGGCAGGAAATAGTGGTGAGATGGTTATTTATGACTTTTTCTTAAGATTTTTTAGTCCTTCCCATCAAAAAGAGTGATACGAGTGTTAAGTATAAGGGACAACTCAATCTTACTCATCACAAACAAGAGCCACAAAGCTCACTCGCTTAGTTGTGCATAGAGATGCTCATCTAAGCTACAAAAGATACAAAATTTAGAAAACTTTGTTTCAATGGCCATCCAAGGTACGCAAGTACCAATGTATACATAACACACACTGTTTTTGTATTTTTCTGATTTTTCAAAATTTTTTTTTAAATTTTTATATCAAAAAACAAAATAAACAAAAACTGAAAATAAACAAACAAAAACATGTTAAACAAAGCAAGGCATAAAACTAGACTGACTCAAAATAAAAGCAAAACACACAAGTAATGCAACAAACAAAAACAAGAAAATAGAAGAAAGTGATAAAATCACTTAGAGTCCTTTTTCTTCCATACCTTGGAAGAACCTTTCCTTTGATTAAATGCTTGAACCGGTGGTGAGGGGGAAGAATTGAAACTGTTCAAGTTCGAAAGGAACATGAGGGCCTTGAGAAGATCACCGAGAGGAGCGAGAGATGATTGAAGCTAATTTTGGCTTCTAGATGCTATCATGCCATTGCTCTGTTGAGTGGCTAACCACTTATAGCAATTTGGTCGAGTATGACTGGCAGCTCCACAATGATGACAGAGATGCTGCTTCTTTTGTTTAGGATTTTGAGAGTTAGCCTTCTTAGCCTTAGGATTTTTAGCATCTTTCTTATCTAGTTTAGGGGGTGCTCCTAAGATATATTTACCCTTGTCTAAGTTCGTACTAGCTAGACTAATTTTAACATTAGTGTTCTCAATATCAGTATTGCTAGCAGAAGGAACAAAAATAGTAGTACTAGTAGAAACAATATTAGAGGAAGAAAGACCGTACCCTAAACCTGTTCGATCTGAAATAGATTTCTGAATACTAAGCATCTCGTCAAGCTTAGCGCTTAAAGTCCTCTCCAATTGAGCTCTGACTTGAAACAGCTTCGCCTTAAGCTTCTTTGTCTTTTCAGTCAGGAAATTGTTTTCAAACCTCAGTGCTCCAATGGTCTGATTAGCCTCATCAAACTTGGTGGATAATTCCTCACGGTCAAGTTCCACATCACTGAGTTTCTTGGTGGCCAGCCTATAAAGTTTCTTATGTTTTTCAGAAACTTTGTACAGTTTCCCATAGGCTGTACGGATGTCATTTTGATCATCCATCTTTTCAAATTTGGACTCCACCAATTCTTCTTCTTCGTCCACATCTTCAACAATCCCATCAGTAGGATTGACAGTGGCAGTGAAGGCATTCAAGATTCCGTCATCCTCATCTTCAGAATCTTCCTCATGCTCATTGTTGCTCAAGGTAGCAGCAAGTGCCTTACTCTTCCCAATGCTCTTGAGATACGTAGGACACTTATGTTTCATGTGCCGGAAGCCTTGACACCCAAAACACTTAGGTCCTGCGAGAATAGTGTACTGACCACCTTCCTTAGCATCCTTCTTCCCTTTGTCTTGCCCTTTAAACTGAGAAGAACTGGATTGCTTGCGGTCCTTTTCAAAGTTTCTTTCGTTGGCATTCTTCATAAACTTTTTGAACTGCCTTGTAATGTAGGACTTCATCTTGGAATCTTCATCATCGGAAGACTCATTTGTGTCACTGCTCTTTGCCTTCAAGGCCATGCTCTTGCCCTTTCCTGACTTTCCAATCCTTGATAACCCTAGCTCATAAGTCTGCAGATTACCAACCAGATCTGTCAAAGGAATTTTGTCAATATCCTTTGATTCTTCTATTGCCGTAATCTTGGCATGAAATCTCTCGGGTAGAGATCTGAACACTTTCCTTACAATATTGGGTTCAGGAATAGTTTCTCCAAGATTGAAGGCTGAGTTTACTATGTCCTTGAGCTTGACATAGAACTCATCAAATGACTCATCCTCCTCCATCTTTATTTCTTCAAAGCTTGTAGTGAGCCTCTGAAGTTTTGAATCCTTGACAGCTTTTGTACCCTCATAGGTTGTCTGGAGGATGGTCCATACTTCCTTTGTAGTTTTTGTGGATGATATCTTCTTAAACTCCTCATTAGTGACTGCACTGAATAAGGTATTCAATGCTCTGCTGTTAAAGTTAGCCGCCTTGATCTTTACTTCATCCCAATTGACCGGCGCTTCCTTTGTCTTGGTCCAGCCAATCTCTACAGCTTGCCACACCTTCTCATCTAGAGACTGCAAGAAAGTTTTTATGCGTACTTTCTAGTATGCATAGTTAGTGCCATAAAATAAAAGAGGTATAATTAATGACTGTCCTCTATCCATGACAACTGGGGTCAATGGATCAACACAGCAAAGATTAAACCCTAATCAGAGTGTGCCCGCTCTGATACCACTTGATAGGCCACAAACTCAATGACCCCTTGTGATAGAAATTAATTAATTAATTAGCCAAGTTATTAATTAATCAATTTATCATGCAAACGCGTGGTAGCACAAAAAAATCACTAATAAACTAATTATGCAGCAAAAAATAAATGATACGGTGATTTGTTTACGAATGGGGAAAAACCTAACGGCAAAAACCCCACCGGGTGATTTTTAGGTCACCACTCCCGAAACTCCACTATTATCACAACAAGCGGTTACAAGCAAGGAATCCCAAGTACCTTACCAACCTACAGTTGAACCCTTACCCCAATACCTAATCAGACTTGTTCTGTAATGATAGTTTCCCTTTCTGATGCATGGCTCCCAAGTACGTGACTAACTGTTACGCGGATCCCAGTACACGACTTCAAAACACCAATCTGAAAAGATTGTTAGTTGCAAAGTTCTTCAGTTCATCAACACGATGAAGATCAGGAAGATGCTTGGTCACAAAACCCTATGGTGCAAATACACAGCAACTTCTTCAAGAGAAAGAGGTGAACTAGGTCAAGAACTTTGTCTCCGGTCACAATTTGCTTAAACAGAGTTTGCTCAATACTTGTGCAACTTGTGTATTGTTTGATGGCTCTTAAAACAATCCTTTTATATGTCTAGGGTTGGGAGAAAAAAAGGCCCGTAGACAGATTCACAGATCCTAATAAAATCAGAGTTGAAATATGAAATTCTTAAACCTCGACAGATAGAAGGTGTCGAGAAGGTATCAACCAGCTGTCGAGCTTTAATGAATTTCCACTCTTGCTTGATTTCTTGAATAGACTTAAAGGCTTCAACACTTGATCTTGAAACGTGGTTTCTTGAAGTAGTTAAACACATCCTAAGTCTACCCAAATACAAGTAAAGTGCGTTTTGTCAAAGGATAAGCCAATTACACAAAATCATGACTTATGTTCTATAACATGAGAAACACATATGTCCTAACAGGATTCTTGTAAGGGTAGTGAGTGAGATAGTGTGGAGAAATGCTCAAGAATGTGCAAGAAAAACAAGGACTTGCGACTGGATCTCGCGGGTGACTCGCGGCTGTAAGCCGCCAGAAGTTGCTCACGTGCCAGGCATGCCAGAAGTTGAAGCGGCACGCCGGCTGGGGCACTACAAGACAAAATAGAACAACTGGCCGTTCAGTTACCTCGTGGCTGGAACTCGCAACTTAGTTAAGTCGCGAGCCAGCCTTGTTTTGAAAAACCTGACTCTTCACATTTCATTCTCACCCTAGTATAAATACCCCTTTTACCCACGAAAGAAAGAGAGCTTCCAGAGAGAATTTTGAGAAAGAAACCCTAGAGAAAAACAAGATTGATTCATCCCAAATTTTCATTAAGAGACTCTTCAAATTCCTCAACTCTCTTCCTCTCCATTGTTAAATCCTTAAGAGGCTTATTACCAAAACCTTTTATCACCATATCCATTTCTGTGAGAGGGCTGTTTGGTGTTTTGGGAAGCAGTTAGGAAGGAACCAATTTCACATTGGTTGAAGCTATGGTCAAGTAGCGGAATTCGGGAAGCTAGAAAAGAAATAGGTTTGGCGCAACCTCATTGGAGCAAGAAGCTTGGAGGGCTTAGGTACACTGGGTAGATTAGGCTTGGAGGGTCTATTGCTGTTCATGTATCCCAACTACATTTTCTAGTGGATTACTTACCGCTTGGAGGGCGGCGGAGAGGTTTTATGCCGAGGGTTTCGGTTTCCTCTTCGATAACACATTGTGTGTTGTCCTTGTGTTTGCATTTCTCTTCCTTTATTCTTTGCCATTTAATTTCTGCTATGGATGTGATTTTATTTGGTTTAGATTGTTTATCAATTCTGTGTTAAGCTTGTGTTCATATTCCGCACATTAATTGTTTGATATTAAGCTAGAATTGGTAATTTGTAAATTGGGGGTCTAAACATTCAAGGTTGTTTTATACACATTTTGAACTTTCATTTGGTATCAGAGCGGGTTCACTTTTAGTGGTTTCATTACCATAGTGTGATCCTTGACCCCATATTGAGGTGGACCGGTCTCAATCCCTAAATGCACCTCCATATTTTGATGGTAGTAATTATGCATTTTGGAAGGTTCGCATGAGAGCATTTTTATGTTCCATTGATGAATCAGTTTGGGATGCTGTTGATATAGGTTGGACCAGGCCTGAGGCAGCCAAATCCACATGGGATAAGGCAGCACTCACAGCATTTAATGCTAACAGTAAAGCACTTAACGCGATTTTCTGTGGTGTGTCTCCAGATGAGTTTCACAGGATTTCTCACATTATTGTTGCCAAAGAAGCGTGGGAGATACTGGAGACCACCTACGAAGGCACGAAGAAAGTGAAAGACACCAAGTTGCAGATGCTGACCACTCGGTTTAACGAGCTCAAAATGAGTGAGGATGAGTCCTTTGACTCCTTCTATAGCAAGATGAATGAGGTGGTTGTCAGCAAGTTCAATTTGGGGGAGAAAACAGAGGATTCTAAAATAGTAAGGAAGATCCTTCGGTCATTGCCGGAAAGCTTTCGTGCCAAAGTGACAGCGATTGAAGAGAGTAAGGACCTTGATGACATCAAAGTCCAAGAGCTGATTGGTTCTCTTCAGACTTATGAATTGTTGCTGCTCACTCAACGGAAGAGCAAATCCTTTGCTCTTAAGACCATTAATGAAAGGTTGGAAGTCCATGACTCATCGGATGAGGATGTGGTTGACAAAGATGTTGCATACATTGTGAAAAATTTCCGGAAATTCTTGAAATTCAAGAATAATGGTAAATTTGGTGATAAAGGGAAATTCCAAAGTTGAGGAAGGGAGAAAAGGGAATTCAATAAGAAAGATGGAAAAGAATCCTAATCTACACAAGGTGTCACTTGTTTTGAATGCAACGGGTATGGACACTTTTAGAAAGAATGTCCAAATTATTTGAAATTGAAAGGCAAGGTGTATGCCACGACACTGAGTTACTCGGATTCATCCAACTCTGATTCTGAGGAAAGCTGTGACGAAGAAGGGAATTACTCTGCTTTTATGATTATTGCCCATGTTGAGTCTTCAGATGAGTTGAATTTGCTTGTACAAGAGCTTGGAGAGCATAGTGATGAAGAATCATTGGGAGTTGTTGAAGAATCAGATGTAGAAGAAGATGAAAGCACAGCCAATCTTCAAAAGAATTATAACTCACTACTGGAGAAGTCGGGTGAGTACACAAGGGTAGCTAAGGCAATTGTGAAAAAGATGAAGAAGGTAGAGGAGGACTATAAAAGTCTCCTAATTCGCTATAAGGAGCCCAAATGTGAGATAGAGACACTTAATGGTGAGCTGTTAGAAGCCTACAAAAAAGTGAGATTTCTTGAGCAAGAGGTTGTGAAAGCAAATGCCAAGATAGAGAGGGTCTCCACCAAGAAGCTAGATGATGTTATTTCATCTAAAAAGCATTTTTCAGACAAATCCGGGTTGGGATATACTGGAGGGAGTAGCTCATTGGGTAGTGTCACCAAAGAAGTGAAGTTTATAAAGGCCAAAGAGCAAATTGAAATTGGTCCTATTGCTGCGAAGCCCAAGATGGAGGAGAACATGAATGTGGATGACCAACAAATGTTGAATAACTCCCGTAATCAATCTGTGGGCAGGTCTGAATCCCGAGCCAAGTCTCGTCCATGACCATAAAGAGGTCCTAGATCAAACTATGTGTGTCATCACTGTGGACTTCAAGGGCATACCCGACCAAATTGTCAAAAGCTAAGAGCAATCAATAGTGCAATTACTCCAAGGTCAAGAGGACTTAGAAATGACAGGAGAACTTGGGCTGGTGAACCATCAAGAGATCGAAATGGTGATCCCGGAATGATGGACGTGATGAAGATGATTGGTACATTCACCAACTGCTTGGAAAGCTTCACATGAAGGTTTGAAAGCCCTAACTCCCGTACCCAATCCTATAAGGAAATCACCCCGAACACAAGTGACGTGTGGGTAAAAAGTGGTACTCATGCATAAGCATTACAACATGTTCATGCATCAATACTTCCTATGCTTTGTGACTTTGTTTGGTTGTTTGATTATTGATTGTGTGGGTTGAAATTTGTTTGTCTATTTTGCATACTTTCATTCATATTTTTTAATGTTGCTTTTGATCAATCTTTTCCTTCTTATGTGTCAAAAATCCAAAAACCACATAAAAAGTAGAAAATCAAAAAGTTTGATTGACATTGTTGAGTTTGTCTCAAAACTTGTTTTGCCTTGTATCTTTGTGCTAATGGCTTTGTGCATTTACGAGCGTAGCTTGTTCCTTTGCACTTTTATCACTGTGGAAGAAATCTTGAAATCTATGTGACTGTTGTAAATAGATTTTCAAACTTGTCATGAATGATTAGTGAATGGTTTTGTTGATCTTGAGACATGCATAGACTTGTGCCTATATATCTTCCCACTCTTTTTGTTTTTGCTAAAAAAAGCTCTCCAGATGTAAATCTCCAAATGTAAAGAGATATTGAGCTGGAAAAGCCTGTCACACATACTAGTATTTGGCTAGAAAAAATGGAAAGTGACCTAAAAATAAAGTGTATGATTTTTCAAAAAGCCAAAGGTTATCCCATCAAGGTGAAATATCAAACATCATTCTCAAAATGAGATGTGATTGTTTCAAAAGGATCAAAAAGATCAAATGTTATGATTGAAAATGGAGCCAAATGTAAAGCTCCAAGTTATGTAATTAAGTCGTGTGGGAGGTCATATATGCATACTTCTATAATTGAGATGGGTCACATGATCTAGTGCTAATTGTGTATGCCTTGGTTGAATTGATCATTGAAGCTTCACATTAGACTAAGGACTATCTCATTGTTGATATCCACACACAACACACAAGTTTATGTTCAACGAATGCCATATTCATTTGTGTGATTGTATTTGATAAAATGTGTTTTCACATGCTCAATCTTTGTTGATTCAAACACAAAAAGATTTTTGAGTGTTTTAGGTGTTTTTGGAAAGTATTTTGTTTTTACAAAAGCTGAAAAATTTCAAAAACAGTGTTGCCCTACTTTGGCGACTTAGTCGCGGGTCATCTAAGTCACATGCCATAGTGGCGAGCTGGTGGGTCAGTCTTGGCGACTTGTTCGTGAGTGGAAGGTCCAGTCGCGAGGGGTACACAGAGATTTTCGCGGCTCAGCTTGCGACTCCCTCGCGAGTGAAACTTCCAGTCGCGAAAAACACTTAGCAATTTTTTTCAAAACTTTTGGCTTGAAGTGTTTTGGATGGTGAAACTGGCGACTTTCTGGCAACTTACCTCAGTTGCGAAAAACGCGTGTTTTCCATAGTAAGGGCAGTTTTTAAAACTTTTTCAGTTTTTCCTCGAACTTTTTATGACTATTCACTTTCTCTCACAACTGAATCTAACCCAAACACTTCGTCTCACTCTCTACAAACTCCATTTTTGCATCATCTCAACTTAAAATCCTCAAGAAAAAGGTATGGGTTCTCACTTTCTCACTCAATATTTCTTGTTTTGAGCATTTCCCTCTTGATTTTATGAGTTGATATTCTGATTTGTCCGTGTTTGGCTTGTTAAGGTTCTTTGTTTATGTGAACTTGTTTAGGTTGCTAGATTTGTTCATTATCATTTGTTTTACTCTATGCTTAGGGTTTATTGATTGATTTATACCCATTTCCTTTGAACTCACTTTGTTTAGTTGATTCAAGATGATTGAGTTTTGTTTGTTGGGATATATTGATTTGATTCTGTGTTAGCATATCTTGTGTGTGCTTCTGTTTTGAGTATTTTGAGTCATTTCATAATCATCAAGATATGTATCATTGACATATGTTTGTCCTTTGGGTAATGATATACTCTGCAACATTAGAACTTTTCTGCAAAATGTTGTCTGTTCTTAAGTTTCTACCAATGGGTACACTCATTTGAGTTGTTGGTTTATGATTTGAGCCATTTCTTCTATACCTGACTCTAAGCCTTATTTGGTTTTGTTGCTCTAAGCTTATTTCTTTATGACACTAACAGAGTACTAATTTTTTTAGTATACATGTACCGTGCTTTGTTGTTATGGCCTTTTCTGCTTGTCTATAGATGGTTCCTTCATCTCCAAATAAGAAAACTCCTGCCAAGAAAGCAGATAAGAGAATGAAAATGGACCATAATTTGTTTATGTCTGTTCCCCATTTTGAGAGATACAAGAATTTTTTTCTTAAGGGCAGGCATCATACAAGAAAGGTATGTGGATTTGGAGGATTTGAGAGACACCTTTATTCCAAATTGTTTTGAAGGGAGAGGATGGGTCAAGTTGCTAAGTGGTTTACCAGCTGTGTGTGAACCTTTGATTAGGGAGTTTTACTCCAATACTGTGATAAGGGAAGATGAGTTGAGCTGCTGGGTTAGAGGAACATAATTCACCTTAGATGCACATGACATTGATGATGTGCTAGGTCTTGAGGGGTTAGAAGATCATGATTTCATCAACTATAGGGATATGATGCTTTTTATAGAAACTGTACAGCAGAGGATTGGTGGATAGAGAGGGGAGATGCCTAAATACCATAACCTTCCTAGTGGACATGAGGTGTCTCACTATTATCATGATATTTAACCTGTATCCTATAAAGAAGTTGACTGCAATTAACAATGCCAGAACAATTTTTCTGATGGAGCTCAAGGAAAAGACATTCATTGATATCAGCTCCCACATATTTGATACTATTGTGGATGAGACTAAAACCACTTCTAGGCCTAAGCTGATCTTCCCTAGCCTACTCATGAGGATTTTCAGAAAGAAGGGTGTTTCAATCCCTCAAGACATTAGTCCCATGTCTACACTTTCAACCGTTAACAAGCAAACCTTCAAGAGGATAAGTGTTCGTCTTCCAGGTGAAGAAGATGAAGGTGATGAAGGAGAAGGTGACCCAATGGAGATTGAGGCAGAGGTAGCAGGTCAGACATCAACTTCAACACTCGGAAGGAGAGGCAAGAGGACTAGAGCATTAACTTCTTCAGACATACCTCCAGATGCATTTCAGATCATCCTGGAAAGACTTGATGGACTCAAAGAGGTCCAAATTGAGCAGTCTGAGAGGATGGCAGCCATGCATGACCAGCTTGATGTTCTTTCAGCAAAATTTGACAGCATTACCACACATCATAAGTAGTGACCCTTTGGCCATTTCGGTCAAAAAGGGGGAGAAGTTTTTAAGAAACAGATCTTGAGGGGGAGTACTAATTTGAGGGGGAGCAGTCAAAAACAGTGTTTATCTTGTTTACTTTGTTTTTGTTTATGGTTATAGTATTATGTTTTGAATAATTGTTGTTATTATGTGTTTGATACACTACGGTTATGGTTAATGTTTGGTTTAAACTTATAACTCATGGATGGTTTTGGAACTTTGGTTTTTTTTTTATATATTGATGATGTTTTTCAGTATGTTATTTAATGTGTTTGTACCCATGTTACTTTTGTAAGCTTTTAGGGTTTGTTTTTATTGTTTGTAGGCTTTATGGTTTGTATCATGCTTTATGCAGCCTTTATGCTTTGTTAAATCAGTATTTCTAACTAAATGTCATGCATTTTCCTTTTAAGTACTGTCACTCTTATGCCCTTGTAGGATTGTTCCTAGATGCATATACTTAGTGTATTATGCATTGGTTGAGTATTGGGCATGCAAGTGATTTGCATTGATCTTATTAGCTTGTATGTCCAAGTGTTCATTCCAAGTGTGAATCAGCATTGTGGTCACTACCTTGTAGTGATTGCTTGTTTGATCAAGCCATAGTTTGTTTCTTAACTCCATCTTTGCTTGATCACATCATGCCTGCTTCATATGCATTTCATGCTTTTCTGCATACAATGATCATGGTGTATTGTTGTGTTTTAGGAGATTCATGTTCATATGATTCAAGAGCTTCACAGTTTCTAGAGTTAGGTGTGAGTAAGTTATGTTCAACTGTTCCCAACTCACATGTTAAGTCTAGAGTCTGTTTTAGGGTTTTGTCATGGAATAGCCAAATGGGGAGATTGTAAGGTTGAATTTAATCAACCATCTTGTTGGCTTTATTCCATACCAAATTTGCTTGTATTTCAGCAATTAGTAACCCTGTATTTAGGTGGGATTCTTGTAAGGGTAGTGAGTGAGATAGTGTGAAGAAATGCTCAAGAGTGTGCAAGAAAAACAGGGACTCATGACTGGATCTTGCGGGTGACACACGGTTGCAAGTCGCCAGAAGCTGCTCACGTGCCAGGCATGCTAGAAGTTGAAGCGTCATGCCAGCTGGAGCACTACAGGACAAAATAGGACAACTGGCTGTTCAGTTACCTCGCGGCTGGAACTCGCGACTTAGTCAAGCCGTGAGCCAGCCCTGTTTTGAAAAACCTGACCCTTCACATTCCATTCTCACCCCAATATAAATACCCCTTTTACCTACGAAAGAAAGAGAGTTTCCAGAGAGAATTTTGAGAGAGTGACCCTAGAGAAAAACAAGATTGATTTATCCTCAATCTTCATTAAGAGACTCTTCAAATTCCTCAACTCTTTTCCTTTCCATTGTTAAATCCTTGAGAGGCTTATTACCAAAACCTTTTCTCACCATATCCATTTCTGTGAGAGGGCTGTTTGGTGCTTTGGGAAGCAGTTAGGAAGGAACTAATTTCACATTGGTTGATGATATGGTCAAGTAGCGGAATCCGGGAAGTTAGAAAAGAAATAGGTTCGGCGCAACCTCGTTGGAGCAAGAAGCTTGGAGGGCTTAGGTACACTGGGTAGATTAGGCTTGGAGGGTCTATTGCTGTTCATGTATCCCAACTACATTTTCTAGTGGATTACTTACCGTTTGGAAGGCGGCGGAGAGGTTTTAAGTCGAGGGTTTCGGTTTCCTCTTCGATAACACATCGTGTGTTGTCCTTGTGTTTGCATCTCTCTTCCTTTATTCTTTGTCATTTAATTTCTGCTGTGGATGTGATTTTATTTGGTTTAGATTATTTATCAATTCTGTGTTAAGCTTGTGTTCATATTCCGCACATTAATTGTTTGACATTAAGCTAAAATTGGTAATTTTTAAATTGGGGGTCTAAACGTTTAAGGGTGTTTTATACATATTTTGAACTTTCAACAATCACAACCACAACCTCAAACTCTCTCAAAGAACGCTCAGAAGAAGCTGCTGAAGCAGCAGAGGTATGAAGTGAAGAAGGCGGAGAAGAAAGCGCATAGAGGTAGTGTATCAGCTTCGTCTTCGATGAAGCTGGTTTTAATCGGACCCTTTAACAGGTCGGGAAATCAGGCCAGCTAGAGACTTGAACCCGAAAGTCACGGCATCGTAAACGCACCAGTGAAACCTAACCTCTCTTCTATTGCACTCTTCGCACACAACAACGTCGTTTCGAACCGCGGTGTTGCCGTTTACGAAAACGGCGCTGTTTTCTTGATTCCCCAAACACAGATGGGTTTGGCCCATGTTCGCCAAATACTTCTCCCTTTCGATCAGCAACTCCTTGACCCGATTCTTGTACCCAACCCGATCCATGATCGGCGAGATGGCGATTTGGCTTTCAATCCCAGCGTTGGGTCGGAGAAGCATAATGTTCTCTGGGACTTTCATTTTCCCTGCCTGTATCTCTCTCTCTCTCTCTCTAACACTTTGTTTGGTTTTTGAGAAATGAAAGGAAAAAATGATTTTTTTTATTTGATGGGTCTTTTGTTGCAGAGAAAATGAAAGGAAAGGGAAGGAAAAGGTGATTTTTGAACTTTTTTTTTTTTTTTTAAGTTGACAACTTCAACTTTTTCTCTTTCTTTGTTTGGTTGCCGAGGAAAAAAAAACAGAGAAGAAATTTTTTTTTTTTTTTTTCTCTTTGTGACTTTGTTTGGTTGCTGAGAAATGAATTTTGTGAAGGGAAAATGAAAGGAAAGAACAGGAAAAGTGATTTTTGTACTTTTTAATTTTTGTTTTTAAAGTTTTTAATAAGCTATTTATTTATTTGGGTCATATTGGGTTAAATGGGCGGGTTACTAATTAAATGGGTTGGGCGGGTAATGGATAATTAATTTATATATAAATGGGTCATAAATGGATAAATGGATAATTACACACCCAACCCATTTATGACCCAACCCACCCATTTACCACCCCTAGTTGGTTGTGTTGATGGAGTTGGCTGGGTTTGGGGTTGCTAGGTATGTGTTTGGCTGATTTGGGGTTGCTGGTTATGGGGTCGTTGGGTTCGGCGATGGAGAACTGAAATGTAATAGAGGAGCTCCAACGGTAATAACTCAGCCTGTTCTGGATGTGACAATGCACTGGCTTTTGGGGCCCATAATCTTCACTTATTTACGAACATGCCACTGAGTGATGGTTTTTGAGTTTTGAAAACAGGTTTCAGCTGTTTTCATTTTCCATCACTATAATCCATTTTTTGAATCACCGAGTAATGAAAACCATCATCCAAAACTCATCCAAACAAACCATCATCCGTGGGACACACATGATTTGGATGATGGAAACAGAAAATTGAGTGATATCACTCAAAACTCATCCAATCCAAACAAGCTCTAAATATGATGCTTTGGAACTTAAATATTGATAAAAGAGAGGATGAAAAGATTTAGAGAAAGGTTAGATGAGTTGATAATTTGTCACAAAGGTGACATGTTTCTCTTCCATTTTAAAAGATAACAATTTATCTTTTGTTGTTTGTTTTAGTTTATTTAAATTTTTATTAAAATTAATTTCAAATCTTAAGATTTATGTTGTTTTTTTTTTCATTAGGTCAGGTTTATGGGTTGGCCCTGTTTAGTATTAAATAATTTGTTTGATACTGACAACTATGCCTAAAACATTGTTAGGACATATGTGTTTCTCATGTTTTAGAACATATGTCATGATTTTGTGAAATTAGCTTATCCTTTGACAAAACGCATTTCACTTGTATTTGGGTAGACTTAGGATGTATTTAAATACTTTAAGAAACCACGTTTCAAGATCAAGTGTTGAAGCCTTCAAGTCTGTTCAAGAAATTAAGCAAAAGTGCAAAATCATTAAAGATCGACAGCTGGTCAATACCTGCTTGACACCTCCTATCTGTAGAGGTTTAAGAATTTCAGAATTCAAATATGATTTTCTTGGGATTCGTGAATATGTCTTTGGGTCTTCTTTTCTCCTAACCCTAGACATATAAAAGGATTGTTTTAAGAGCCATAAAACGGTACACAAGTTGCATAAGCATTGAGCAAACTCTGTTCAAGCAAATTGTGATCGGAGACAAAGTTCTTGACCTAGTTCCTCTCTTTCTCTTGAAGAAGTTGCTGTGTATTTGCACCGTAGGGTTTTGTGACCAAGCATCTTCCTGATCTTCATCGTGTGGATGAACTGAAGAACTTTGCAGCCAACAATCTTTTAAGATTGGTGTTTTGAAGTCGCGTACTGGGATCCACGTAACCGTTAGTCACGTACTTGGGAGCCGTGCATCAAAAAGGAAAACTATCACTACAGAACAAGTCCGATTGGGTATTGGGGTAAGGGTTCAACTATAGGTTGGTAAGGTACTTGGGATTCCTCGCTTGTAACCACTTGTTGTGATAATAGTGGAGTTTCGGGAGTGGTGTCCTGAAAGTCACCCGGTGGGATTTTTACCGTTAGGTTTTTCCCCATTTGTAAACAAATCACCATGTCATTTATTTTCCGCTGCATAATTAGTTTATTGGTGATTTATTTGTGCTACCACGCGTTTGTATGATAAATTGATTAATTAATAATTTGGCTAATTAATTAATTAATTCCTGTCACAAGGGGTCATTCAGTTTGTGGCCTATCAACTGGTATCAGAGCAGGTACACTTTGATTAGGGTTTAATCTTTGCTGTGTTGATCCATTGACCCCTGTTTGTCATGGATAGAGGACAGTTATTAATCATACCTCTTTTATTTGATGGCACTAACTATGCATACTAGAAAGTACGCATGAGAGCTTTCTTACAGTCCTTAGATGAGAAGGTGTGGCAAGCTGTAGAGATTGGTTGGACCAAGCCAAAGGAAGTGCCGGCCGATTGGGATGAAGCAATGATCAAGGCAGCTAACTTTAAGAGCAGAGCATTGAACGCCTTATTCAGTGCAGTCACAAATGAGGAATTTAAGAAGATATCCTTCACAGAAATTGCAAAGGAAGCATGGACCATCCTCCAGACAACCTATGAGGGTACAAAGGCTGTCAAAGATTGAAAGCTTCAGAGGCTCACTACAAGCTTTGAAGAAATAAAGATGGAGGAGGATGAGTCGTTTGATGAGTTCTATGCCAAGCTCAAGGACATAGTAAACTCAGCCTTCAATCTTGGGGAAACCATTCCTAAACCCAAGATTGTAAGGAAAGTGCTCAGATCTCTACCCGAGAGATTTCATGCCAAGATTACAGCGATAGAAGAATCAAAGGATATTGACAAAATTCCTTTGACAGAGCTGGTTGGTAATTTGCAGACTTATGAGCTAGGGTTATCAAGGATTGGAAAGTCGGGAAAGGGCAAGAGCATGGCCTTGAAGGCAAAGAGTAGTGACACAGATGAGTCTTCCGATGTTGAAGATTCCAAGATGAAGTCCTACATCACAAGGCAGTTCAAAAAGTTTATGAAGAATGCCAACAGAAGGAACTTCAAAAAGGACCGCAAGCAATCCAGTTCTTCTCAGTTTAAAGGGCAAGACAAAGGGAAGAAGGATGCTAAGGAAGGTGGTCAGTACACTGTTCCTGCAGGACCTAAGTGTTTTGGGTGTCAAGGCTTCGGGCACATGAAACATGAGTGTCCTATGTATCTCATGAGCATTGGGAAGAGTAAGGCACTTGCTGCTACCTTGAGCGACACTGAGCTTGAGGAAGATTCCAACAATGGGGATGACGGAATCTTGAATGCCTTCACTGCCACTGTCAATCCTATTGATGGGATTGTTGAATATGTGGACGAAGAAGAAGAATTTGTGGAGTCCAAATTTGAGAAGATGGATGATCAAGATGACATCCATACAGCCTATGAGAAATTGTACAAAGTTTCTGAAAAACATGAGAAACTTTATAGGCTGGCCACCAAGAAACTTAGTGATGTGGAACTTGACTGTGAGGAATTATCCACTAAGTTTGATGAGGCTAATTAGACTGTTGGAGCACTGAGGTTTGAAAACAATTTCCTGGCTGAGAAGACAAAGAAGCTTGAGGCAGAGCTGTTTCAAGTCAGAGCTTAATTGGAGAGGACTTCAAGGGCTAAGCTTAACGAGATGCTCAGTATTCAAAAATCTGTTCAGATAGAACAGGTTTAGGGTATGGTCTTTCTTCCTCTAATATTGCTTCTACTAGTACTACTGTTTTTGTTTCTCATGCTAGCAATACTGATATTGAGAACACTGATATTAAAATTAGTTTAGTTGGTGAGAACTTAGACAAGGGTAAATCTATCTTAGGAGTACCCCATAAACTAGATAAGAAAGGTGCTAAAAATCCTAAGGCTAAGAAGGCTAGCTCTTAAAAGCCTAAACAAAAGAAGCAGCATCTCTGTCATCATTGTGGAGCAGCCGGTCATACTCGACCAAATTGCTATAAGTGGTTAGCCACTCAACAGAGCAATGACATGATAGCATCTGGAAGCCAAAATCAGCTTCAATCATCTCTCGCTCCTCTCGGTGATCTTCTCAAGGCCCTCATGTTCCTTTCGAACTTGAACGGTTTCAATTCTTCCCCCTCACCACCAATTCAAGCATTTAATCAAAGGAAAAGTTCTTCCAAGGTGTGGAAGAAAAAAGACTCTAAGTGATTTTATCACTTTCTTCTATCTTCTTGTTTTTGTTTGTTGCATTACTTGTGTGTTTTGCTTTTATTTTGAGTTAGTCTAGTTTTATGCTTTGCTTTGTTTAACATGTTTTTGTTTGTTTATTTTCAGTTTTTGGTTTTTTTTTTTTGATATAAAAATAAAAAAAAATTGAAAAATCAGAAAAATACAAAAACAATGTGTGTTATGTGTACATTGGTACTTGTGTACCTTGGATGGCCATTGAAACAAAATTTTCTAAACTTTGTATCATTTGTAGCTTAGATGAGCATCTCTATGCACAACTAAGCAAGTGAGCTTCGTGGCTCTTGTTTGTGATGAGTAAGATTGAGTTGTCTCTTATACTTAACACTTGTATCACTCTTTTTGACGGGAAGGACTAAAAAATCCTGAGAGAAAGGCATTAATAACCATCTCACCACTGTTGCCCGCCAATCATGTATGACATCTGTATGTTTCGGCATAGCAAAAGTGTGATGTACATGACATTTGTGTGCTTAGGCATAGCAAAATTGGAATGTCAAATATCATTGGGTATTTCTTTTCTCTCTCTAATAAGCCCATGTATGATATACTTAAAAGAAAAATATGCAAAGAAAAATCAAAAGCAAAAGATCAAAAATTCTTTTAAATATGATTGCAAGCGTGTATTCTAGGAGATGTAGGAGTTATAGGATGTACCTTGAAGGTGATAGTCCCCATCAAGCAGTTATGATTGTGTGTGAGTTAAAACGATTTTCTCATATCTCAAATTGTCATAACATGTATATGCTTATGCAATCTTGCTATGTTTTTCACACACAACACGCAATATTCTTTGCTATTCTTGATACATGTGCAGATTCAATGTGATTTGGCCATCACAAGTTTTATATGTGTTAATGTATGCTCACTAAATTGTCTTGATTTATTTTTAAAATATAAAATTGGTTAGACTTGTTTAGTGTGTGTGTGTGTGTGTGTGTGTTTTGGAGATCCTTGTGCTCAAAATTTTTAGATTGAGAGACTATTTTGAGAGTTTATTGTGTCGATTGGATCATTGGTTGAGTTGTATGTTGGATTACATTCATATTAGTGTTTTTCTCCTTTCAAAAAAAAAAAAAAAAACTGTTTTGAAAAGCTGGCTTGACACCTCCTCGACACCTCCTCGATACCTTGCTGTCTGTCGAGCTTCTCAAGCTTTTTTCTTAACGCAATCTCGACACCTCCTCGATAACTGGTGGATCGATCAAGAAAGCTCCTACCTCCTCGATAGCTCCTCGACACCTGGTGGATTGATCGAGCTTCTATTCTTGAAACTGATTCCTTGTTGCTCGATACTTGCTCGATACCTTAGTTGTCGACGACCACTTTCTCGACACCTCCCTTGACAGCTTCCTCAACACCTCCCGATACCTCAACTATCGAGCATTACTGAAGGTCCTATTTAAACCTCATTCGCGATCCATCTCTCATTTCTTCGATCTCTCTCGATCTGTCCGCACCTGTTCTTCTCCCAAACACTCTTTCCTTCACTCCTAAACTCTTCCTCAAGGTTTCTTCAAGCTTTTTCAATTTTTTCTACACTTGATAAGCTTCTAATCCCTCTTTTTTCATGCATTTTATGTTTTAAAACCTAGGTTTTGGGATTTTTTTGAAAATTTTGGGGTTTTTTCAAAATTGATGAGTATTTAATGAAATTTTTGGTTTGGGTTTTCATTTAAATATGTTTAAAACCTCATACATTGCATTCCATTTGCATTTTAATGGTATTTTCATGCATTTAGATGTGTGTAATATGCTTGTGTGCTGGTAGGATTGGATTGGGCTGAGCCCATGATGCATTTTGTTTTGCATGTCACATGTTCATGCATTTTCCATGCATACGTACTCTTTTTTTTTTATATATTTGATATATTTGAATTGCTTGGGACTTTTCTGATTGTTCTTCTCTTCTTCTCCCTCTAAATCTGTTAACGTTAGTCGTGTTTATGGCACCTAAACGTAAATCCACTCCTGCCCATAACCCTCTTCGTTCCGGTGCTTCTTCTTATACTAATCCTTCACCTTCTACTGTCTGGTTCCGTGATGATGATGCCTTTAAGGCATTTTCGGAAAACTTCTCCAGACGAGGCATTCATTTGGAACGCCAAGTCATTCTGTCGAACTTTGCTGACATTGACCTTCCCTCTGTCATTCACATTAGGGGATGGGAGTCACTGTGTGATGTCCCAGTCACATGTCCTCTCGTGCTTATCCAGGAGTTTTACTCCAACATGCACCGGATAGATCGTTCAGTACCTCTCTTTTTCACTCGCGTTTGAGGTATGCGCATTCCTGTCACACCGCAGTTGGTTGCAGATGTGCTTTGTGTCCCTAGGATAGAGTTTCCTGACTATCCTAGTTGTGAGCGTCTGAGGATAGTGTCCAGGGATGAGCTCATGTCTTCTTTTTGTGAGCGCCCTACTGCTTGGGTTGAGCATCTTTTTACACCATGTCGACCTTTTGCTAAAGGTCCTAGATTCATGAACATGGTGATGACATTTGTTTTACATCCTCTTTTTCACTATAACTCCATCACAGAGCCTCGTGCTCGATTTTTGCTATCTCTTCTTGAGCTTCTCACTAAAGATTTTCCCTCTCACTTCATTCTGTCTATCATAGATGTTCATTTAGATTCGGCGTCCCGTGATAAGCTCATCTTTCCTTCCACTGTCACGAGAATTTTACGCCATTTTTCCGTTCATTTTCCCTCTTTTAACCACTTTACCATCATGTGTGCCATAGATTATGCTACCGTTAAATGTAGCGAGGCCCAATTTCGGTCACGGTAGATGGATTCAACAGCACCCTCCTCTCGTTCTGCACCATCCCGGTCTACTCCATTTGCATCCGCTCCTTCTTCTTCAGGTGATGTGTCTTTAGGAGATGTCATGGCGCAGTTGCAGCGCATGGATGCTCGCCTGGATACACTCTCTACGGAGTTGTATCAGGTGAACGTTTGTGTCGGTTGTATTGCACGACGGCAGGCGACTATGGGCGGCTTTGCACCTGAGCCTACTCTTTCACCACCTTATCCAGTTGCTTCTGATTCTGATGTTGAGGATGATGATGATGATGATGGAGATGCTAGCTCTACCGATGAGATGTCTACTTGACACTTTATCCTTTGTCACTCGTGACAAAAAGGGGGAGTAGTTTTGGATATGAGAGTAGTCACTCTTAGGGGGAGAGTTAGTTTTTGGGATCATTGTGTTAGGGGGAGTGTTGTTATCATTTTCTTTTGAGGGATGTAGTGAGGATATTATGTATCTTTTCTTTTCTTTATTTCTTAGATACATTGTTCTTGTACATGAGGTCTTGTGACCATTTATAGACATACATTGTACTTATTTTCTCTTCTATATTGTTGATGTATGTTTTTCTTTCACCTACCCCTTTTATGTGTTGTTTCTTTTCTCTCTTTATACACATGTTTCTTATTATTTGTATGCAATCTATTATTTCTGTTTCACACAAAAATGTCTTGATGAGTTTTGTTTAAAGTGTTTCAGAAATACAGGTTGCCAAAGTCTACTTGCCATAAACTCTCTTCTCGCAAAGTTTTTCAAGAGTTTGTGTTAGGATAGATTTTATTGTATTCAACAAGTGAATATGAGTTAAGTGATTTATGACTTCTCTCATGTGTTCATTTGTTAGTTGTGGTTTTGTCACGGATTGTCGAAGGGGGAGATTGTTAGGACATATGTGTTTCTCATGTTTTAGAACATATGTTATGATTTTGTGTAATTGGTTTATCCTTTAACAAAACGCACTTTACTTGTATTTGGGTAGATTTAGGATGTGTTTAAATACTTCAAGAAACCACGTTTCAAGATCAAGTGTTGAAGCCTTTAAGTCTGTTCAAGAAATCAAGCAAGAGTGCAAAATCATTAAAGCTCGACAGCTGGTTGATACTTGTTCGACACCTCCTATCTGTCGAGGTTTAAGAATTTCCGAATTTAAATATGATTTTCTTGGGATTCATGAATATGTCTTTGGGCCTTCTTTTCTCCTAACCCTAGAAATATAAAAGGATTGTTTTATGAGCCATAAAACGGTACACAAGTTGCACAAGCATTGAGCAAACTCTATTCAAGCAAATTGTGACCAGAGACAAAGTTGTTGACCTAGTTCATCTCTTTCTCTTGAAGAAGTTGCTGTGTATTTGCACCGTAGGGTTTTGTGACCAAGCATCTTCCCGATCTTCATCGTGTGGATGAACTGAAGAACTTTGCAGCCAACAATCTTTTCAGATTGGTGTTTTGAAGTCGCGTACTGGGATCTGCGCAACCGTTAGTCACGTACTTGGGAGCCGTGCATTAGAAAGGGAAACTGTCACTACAGAACAAGTCCGATTGGGTATTGGGGTAAGGGTTCAACTGTAGGTTGGTAAGGTACTTGGGATTCCTTGCTTGTAACCGCTTGTTGTGATAATAGTGGAGTTTCGGGAGTGGTGACCTGAAAATCACTTGGTGGGGTTTTTGCCATTAGGGTTTTTCCCCATTCGTTAACAAATCACCGTGTCATTTATTTTCTGCTGCATAATTAGTTTATTGGTGATTTGTTTGTGCTACCACGCGTTTGCATGATAAATTGATTAATTAATAACTTGGCTAATTAATTAATTAATTCCAATCATAAGGGGTCATTCAGTTTGTGGCCTATTAAATATTATAATCCATAATGACTTTCTCTTCTCGTCATTCATCAATGGCCGATGTTTTTCATACTAAAATACTAGCTAACTCATCACTTAGGATTCGTTAACCATTGGAAAAATTCCTAGCAGTAGCTTGAGCTTCTATCACATAGCTTTTCCTTTTGGGAGGATTAAAAATACATAGATCCTTAAAGTGCCATGTCACAAATTATTTTTAAGCAATAATTTTTGTTTTTCATAACATCATTTGATAACAACATTTATGCTATATATCTAAAGACTACTTTATTATTATTTTTTCTCTCTAAATTTGTTATGTTAAAGTTCAACATCATTTTAGTATACACTATTGTTAGTTTCTTTAAGATATTCTCCCCTCTCTCCGTGTGTATGTTAAAATATTTAGTATTCCCAAAAAAAAAAAAAAAAAAAAAATCCAACATCATTTGGTTTGTTTAGATAGTGTCAATTGAGCTTTCTATTTCTACAACTTCTTTGAGCTCCCCCCATTTTTTCCCCAACTGAAACGATTTCATTAAAATCACCGAAACACAGCCACGGGAGCTGAAGCATTTTACTGAGAGCTTTTAATAAATTCCACGACTCCTTTCTTCTATGGACCTCAGGATTTCCATAGAACCCAGTAATTCGCCATTTAAACCCAGAATCCTCAGTTATAATGGCATCAATATGCCTGTCTGAGTAGCTCTGAACATCAATAGTGATTTCCTTCTTCCACAAAAAAGCCAGGCCTCCACTTCTTCCATGACTTGGAATAATTAAGCCATTAATAAATCCAACACTCATTTTCTTTTTCTCCATACTCCTCTTTTTTAGCTTTGTTTCCGATAAAAACACAAAATCGGGGTCCCATTGTTGCACTAAGTTACACAATGCTCGAATTGACCGAGGGTTCCCAAGCCCTCGGCAGTTCCATCCTAAGTCCCTCATTTTTCTCGGCGGTGCTGCTTAGCAAACACCGTCGTTTCATCAAGAAAATCTAGGCTATTATTGCACCTTTCCACTTTATGTACCTTCTTCTGAGCTCTTCCTTCAGCTTCTAATAAGTTCTCCATGCAATTTCTTCTTTTATTTCCAACAGTCGGACCCTTAAGCCCCAAATCCTTTTCTTGGGCTTTACCTTTCTCTCTAGCGATGTTTTTCCACTTACCTCTAAATATGGGCTCATTAACAGCTCCTGAATTTAAGCCCAATCTGCTTTGGTGACTCTCTTCGTTGGTCTTATTTATAGCTTTGTTTGGGCTGGGCTCATCAGATCTTTCACTACAAGGCCCACCGCTACTTAAAGTATCAGCTGACTTGGCATTCTCCCCCGGTTTGGACAGCCCTCCAGCCAAACCAATATTAGTTTGGTTCTCTTCTAACCGAACCTCCTGACCAGCCAGCAACCCACGTGCTGCCCCATCATTCTTGTCCCATCTGTTCAGGCTGTCACCTATGCTCCGCTTTGAAATTGGATCCTTTGTCAGTGTCTCGAAGCTCACAGCCTTCTTCCCAATTAACTCACTGCTACTGTTCCGAACATCAGCAATGTCATCCTTTGAAGAAACTGAAGGACCAGAAATTTCCACCATACTTACATGCTGAGAACTGGTCTGGTCACCCTTTACCTTGTTCGAACTTCCATCATCCCAGCCATTTCCTTTTTCATTACCACTTCTTACCAGACTCCCAGCTTTTAACCACTCTCCATACTGCCTCTCATTCACACTTTCCATATGACTCACATTGCAATGCTTCTCATCACGATCAAGAATACCACAAATATAACAAAAGGTAGGGAGACGTTCATACTTGAAAATGATTGGGCATCGCACTCCTTCTGCGTTGGTAATGTTTCCCCCTCTTCTAAGAGGCTTATCAATGGGCAGCTCTATCCGAACCCTTATGAACTTTGCTTGCTCTGCCTGCAGTGACCTTTTATCCACTTCAAGAACTCTACCAAGTCTGCTTCCTATGTCTTTCCCAACATCTTCAAACATATATTCAAATGGCAGACCCCAAACTTGGACCCAAAAAGGAGCATGGGTAAAAGAAATATTTGATACTGTTAACCCCTTCCTCCATCGACATAGAAGGAGGAGATTATTCTCAAAATTCCACGGACCGCTTCTTCCACCCACTCCAATTGACACAATGAACCAAACTTAAATTGCCAAACATTATTCCCTACCTCCACAATCCTTAAGTCCAATCCCATCTTCCACGCTGTCTTTAGAGTATTCTTGAAAGCTCTTTGATTTTGTTGTCGATCCTTAAGGAGGCGCCCAAAGAGGCTTAACGAGCATTCTTCCAGAAGCTCTGATCTAGCAATATTTGCAAGGACTATATCATCTGCCTCCTCCTTTGTTAGTTGTAGCTTTTGAAAATTATTCAGGACCTCTTGCTCCATGGTATTACACTGCAAAGGCTACTACCCAAACTAGCTTGGATGAGTAGGCCAAGAAAAGACCCTTTACAGAGAGATGAAGGGAGAGACACACTCTACAACTTCTTAATTCTTCTATCAACTTATTATCTAATCTTTCTCTCAATCTTTTATGGTTGATTTGGACGGGAGAAAAAGTTGAAGGATGGTAAAATAAGAAGAAAAATTAAATTAGATTTTTATCATTTAGTTGGAAATTTGGCTGGATGGAAAATGATGGGTATCCTCCAAATTAGAAGAAAAATGGGGGAGGAAAATATGTGACAGATTCAAAAGACATTGTTACCCCTATTACCTCAACATTTTAAACTATAATAAGCATACTAGAAATATAATTTCAATTCATCCACTGTCCCATCCTTTCTATCAAATACACATAGTGGAAAACTAAAATATTTTCTATCCTCACAACATTTTCTATTCCCTCACTTTTTCATCCTCCCAACCAAACTCTTTTGTTATTATTTTAGTTCCATAGATTCAGATTTGGTTATTTGGTTTCCTTGATCGTGAAATTTAAAATTTTCCGTGATTGTACTCTTAATTTTTCACATTACTTAGTTGTGATCTTGAAGATGTGGTCATGATAGTGGTATTGTCACAAAGGTGACATGTTTCACTCCTTTTTTTTTTTTTTTTTTTTTAAGATTAAAGTTTATCTTTTGCTGTTTGTTTTAGTTATCAAACTTTTTTGCTAAAATTTATGTGAAATTTTAAGAATTGAATTGCTTAATTTGTTTCGTTATTGTTTGTGTTATGAGTTTTGTTGTCATTGTTATAGGATAGTCTCTCCTTTCGTGATAACGTTAATGGAACTATCACAACAATGATCATAGTAGTTGGAATTTAATATAGTCCAGAGTCCAGACACGTGTTCCACCGCCCACATAGACTTGGGTTAAGTCCATGTGGGTTGGACCCGGCATACTGACATTCAGAGTAAAGACTTAAAAGAAGAATTCTCGAATTAGTGCCATAAGTTCATGTTTTAGTCACATGTCAGTATTTGTGACCATTACATGCATCAGCAACAAATGTCACAATTTGTTGAGGTGGTGGATTGATTAGTACAACATTACTTTCACTAGAATCATCATTACTTTCATTTTTATTATACTCCAATCATAACTTATCACCTTAGCAATTATAAAAAATATTGTGAAATTTATTGTCATAGATTTATTGCTACTCACAAAGCTTACTTTCATCACCACTGCTTTCACTTTTATTATAAACCAATCATAACCTATCACCTTAGCAATTATTAAAAATATTGTGAAATTTGTTATCTTTAGATTTACGGTTACTCACAAAGCTTTACTTTCCTAGTTTTCTCGTATGCTGTTGGCTTGCTTCTGTCAGTATTTTCCATGACATACATAGATTCTCAAAAGTATATATATACACATACGTACGTGTATGTATGAATCTATCTACACAAGTTAGTAGATATTAACTTCATGAAATGGCAAATTAACATATATGGACTTGTCAACTCAATCTATCTACCAGTTATGTAAGCCTCTAATAAACACAAATATCCTCAGTCAATGCGATCACATTTTAGCTGATACAGTGTTTCCTCAATATTAATCTAATCCTTAAACATGTTTTATTAATTACAAAATTAACACATTGAGCATCAGTTTTGTTGCCTCAGCTATTCAAAATTAATTTTAGCAATCTTACCTGGGAAACATGCTTGTTACAACTTTCTTATTAGTCTATAGTTCACCAAAAAAACTCAAGCGATGCAATAAAGGATCCATCCTAATAATTATTTGGATTCTAGTTATTTGCTCTTGAACAAATCCATGCACAGAGAAAAGCCATCCCCAACATGCAAACGAAACAAACATTAACAATATGGAAATTCAAATTCGGCCTGGAACACATCAAATCATTCTTGTCTTGGTAAGAGATATATAAACAAAGTTTCCAAGATAAACAATTCTATGCAAAAGCCAAACTTATACCAAGAAGTTTTTTTTTTTATAAGAAGAAGTTAAAAGATCATCATTTACATTTAACTGATGCATGTATTACATAAGAAGAAACTTGAACCATATGCCAGTCAGAACTGTGTCTTTGTTCGTCCATCACAAACATATTCAACTCCTTGGAAATAATAGATAGGAAATTGGAAAAGCACAATGGGCGACCTCCATAACTTTTGTTACTTCATGTCATGTATCAATGTAAAACTTAATACAACAATAAAAAGAATGCCTGCAATGCATAGAAGAAGTGGAGCATCAATGGCACTACCAACAATACAAGTTGCCGAATTCCAGCCAAATTTACAGACTTCCCGAAAATTATCCCTGAAAAACTGTATCTAACTTCCCCCCCCACCCCCCCCCCCCCCCTCCCCCCTTTTTTTCTTTTTCTTTTTGGCAAGTGTAATCCATTGAAAGTACCTGGCATTCACCAGAAAGAGTAAATCAGACTCATCCAGGAAAAAAGGCAATGCATGAATTTGAGACTACACGAATCAAGGGGAAGCTTTGAATGTAACATGGACCAATTTTGATTGAAAAAGAAAGCAGAGATTTTTTTTTTTGGATAAGTTAAAAAAGAAAGGAGAGAATTGTGAGGAACATGTATTAATTTCTAAAATTATAAGTATAAAATAAAGTTTAGGAGGAAGAGTTCATCCATAATTCAAAACAAGTATCAATCATGTTATGAGTAATAAGGGCAAAACAGTAATATCATGTACTTATATATATAAATAATATTTTATGTGTTAGGGTTGACTTATCAAACCCTAAAACACTTTCACAGTAAACAACATGGTATCAGAGCCACCAAGCCGCCGCTACCGTTAACCCTTCGACCACCACCCATCGATATTGTTGTCACCGACAACCATATCCTTACTCGCTAGCTCCGATGACCTAAATAAAGACTCCGACAATCTTGATTTAGTGGCTGAAGGAGTTGTCCAGCACCAGTGACCCTCTCTCCAGTCTCGCGACACCAGATCGATGTCTCCTGATCGCGAGAGAGATAGGGTTTTACTTGCTCTCCTTTGGTGACCATCCTAGCTTACTCGTTGGTCCTCGCACCGCCGCTCTTGCACCCTAGCGCCGCCGCCGGAGTTTTTCAATTGAAGGTTTCAACCATGGTCTGATTTTCTTCTCTTCTTCAATACGTTCTCTGCGTATCTATTCAGGCAGCCTTAGGTTGATGTTTAGTGGTGGATTTGGCAATTTTTTTTTTTGTGTTGGTATGGATTTGTTGTTGTCTTGTTTTTTTTTTTTTTTTTTTTTTTGGGAATAGTTTGGCGTTGATAGATGAGTTACAGTTGATGTGGCTGATTGGTTGAAGTACATTGGTTGCTGGTTTGAGTTTTATTTTAATTCAATCTAGCTTATTTCTTTAGTGTTAGTTTGTTCTTCAGATTGCTATTATGGAGTCCAAAGATAGTGCTCAGCCCCCTAATTATTTCTTATCTCTTGATATGTTATCAATTACCTCCATTCGTCTAAATGATAGTAATTATGTTCAGTGGGCATAGGCAGTTGAAGTCTTTCTTCTTGGTAGGAAGAAGTTTGATTACATGATTAAGGAACCTCCTATACCTACAAACCTTAAATTTGCTGATTGGAGAGCCGAAGCTGCACAAATTAGGAGTTGTTTGTGGAGTAGCATGGAGTCTAAGATCAGTTGTAGTTTGGTTTTCTTACCAACTGCTAAACTTGTTTGGGAACAAGCCAATGAACTTTACTTTAGTGTTAACACCCTAATTGCATAATTAATTTTATGGGTTTATATGCATGTTATTATCTTAATTACTTTTAAGTGCATGAAACTTTGATATTGTGATATTATAAAACATATATGCTCTTTTAATGTTATGGAAAGAAGTTTATAAAGGTAAGGATATATATATATATATATATATATATATATATATATATATATATATATATATATATATATATATATATATATATATGCAAAGTTATATTATTCTTTGGGCCTTTCTAAAAATATAAGTTTATAAAGGGTGAAAAGTGTAATTGCCATAAGTTGAAAAAGTGCGTGGTAAGATTTTTTTCCTAAGCATCACACGTACCCCACCCCAAAAGCCAATTTCCCTTATCTTCTTTGCTGCACCAGAAAACACTCTTTGCTCATCTTCCTTTACTTTTTCTTTTCTTCTTCCTTTGCTCTACCCAGCAGCACCTCTCTTTCACCCTCTCACCAAAAATAAAAAACAACTCTCTCTAAAGAAGAAATTAAAAGGTTAACACTAAAGTTTCAGCTTCAAAGTTTGTGGGTAAGTAATCAAAACTTCATTTGATTTTGGGTATGTTGATAGTATAATTGTTTTGTTTATTTCTACTTCTTTATCCTCTATCCTGATTTTAGAGGCTGAACTATGATTTTGTTTTAGTAATTAGAAATATTGATGATATTATGGTCATTTGGATGCTTAATAACGTATTTTAATATGTGTAGTATTTGTATAAAAATTCCCAAATGAAATGAAGGCATATTGCTATTGTTAGGTTCTAAAGACTTAGGTTTTATGTATTTAGAATCCTAATTTGTATTTTTGGCAAACCATGATCAAAACAATGTATTTAAGTTGTTTTAGAAGTGCTCAAAGTTGGTTCTTAGTTGTAAAGTTAGAATGAAATACTAAGCTGATTAAAAAACTGTTTCAGTACATTTCGATCGATCGAAGCTTAGGCTTGATCAATCGAAAATCGTACCTGATGTTTTTTAATTAGTTTTTCCAACTCAGCCCTAAGTGTTTTAATTGGTTTAGGTTTCTAATTTACCCTAGGTATATAAGGGAAACCCTAGCCACGTTTTTGTGTTGCTTATATTGCGGTTTATGTGAATCTCTTGTGAGATCTTTGAGGAGGTTTTCTTCACATAAACTTAGGGTTTTCAAGGAGAAGAATTTTATACACCTTGATGATCATTCCAGTTGCTGCCATTGAAGTTTAAAGAAAACACAAGCGGGTGTGCTTGTATTTGGTGGAGAATCCAAAGGAAGAAAGAGTTCGTGGATTCGGAGCTTGCATGTGGTCATGTCAGTAAGTTCTACTGGTGGGTAGCAATAAGAAGTTGAGCGTGGGGACTTGTAAGTCTTATTGTATGAACTTCAATTCTTTCTAGATAGTGGATTCAAGTTTACCTTGAGGATAGCTAGGTTAAATCTCCCCCAGGTTTTTACCCGTTTGGTTTCCTGGGTGATCATATCTTTGTGTTCTTTATATTTTCGCTGCTATACTTGATATGATTATTTAATTGTGTTAACCTAGATTTAATTAATTTGACTAAGTAACAACTTGGCTAAATTCCTAGGTTAATCCAATTGTTTTAAGGGGTTTAAAAACCAACAAGTGGTATCAGAGCGGGTAGCTCTTTTGTTTTTGATCCTTTGATCTTTGAGCTGATCCTTAACCCCTGTTGTCATGGAACACGGACACTCTCTGGTTATTCCTCCTCACTTTGATGGGAATAATTATGCTTAATGAAAAGTAAGGATGAAAGCATTCTTGAAATCCATTGATGAGAGAGTCTGGAACTTCGTTGAATACGGATGGGAGAAGCCCACTACTTCTGTTAGTGAGTGGCAAACTTCTCAAAAAGAAGCAGCTACGTTTAATAGCAAGACTATGAATGCTATCTTTAACGCTGTTTCTATGGAGGAATTTAAGAGAATCTCAAATGTTGAGGTTGCTCATACTGCTTGGAATATCCTCCAAACTGTGCATGAAGGCACAAAGGCTGTCAAAATCAATAAATTGCAGCAATTAACTTCTAAATTTGAAAGCATTAGGATGTCTGATGATGAATCTTTTGATGAATTCTATGCTAAACTGAATGATATTGTTAATTCTGCTTATAACTTGGGTGAAATTTATGATCAACCTAAAATTGTTAGGAAGATTCTTAGATCTTTAACTGAGAACTTTAGACCCAAGGTGACTGCCATAACTAAAAGTAAAGATGTGGACTCAATCCCTGTTGATGAACTTGTAGGATCTCTTCAGTCTTATGAGTTGGACCTACTCAAAACTAGCAAATCCAAATCAATGGCTCTTAAGTCAGTTGATGATGTTGAAGTTGGTGGATTTGATGATGAGCTCTCTGCTACAGAGATTGCTTACCTTGCCAAGAACTTTAGAAACTTTCTCAGAAATAACAATAGAAAGGCAAGAGGTGTGAACACTGCTGAACCTAGAAATTTTAGGAAGAATGATCCCACTAAGGTTAACAATATTGACAAACCTAGAGAAAAAGTAGGTCAATCTTCTAATAATTCTATGGGTCCTCAGTGTTTTGGATGTCAAGGGTATGGTCACATGAAATCTGAATGTCCTACTTACTTGAAATCTAAGGGTAAGGCTATGGTTGTAACCCTTAGTGATGGTGAAGTTTCTGATGATGAGTCAGAATGTGACGAGGATGGAAACTTCATTGTTTTCACAGCTACTGCTGTAGTGAGTGAAAGCATATCTGCTGAAGAGAACCCTTCTGATGGGGAACTCTCTGAAGATGCAGATCTTCAAGAGGCCTACAATAAACTTTGCAAAGTTGCTGCAAAGGATGCTATGAATGTTGAACTTGGCCTGATGAAGATTGAATCTCTTAGGCTTGATAAGAAGAATCTGCTTGTTAAAATGTTTGATGCTAATGAACTTTTGAACAATGTGAAAACTGAGAATATGTTATTGCTTGATAAAGTTAAATCTTTGGAACTTGATTTATCTGTTGCTAGATCTGCCAGTTCTAAACTTGATCAATTGTTAAGTGTTCAAAAGTCTCCTTCTGACAAATCTGGTATAGGTTATGTTGATCTCTATCTCTGCTCCCCATTCCACACACTTTGTTCCTTCATCTTCTTTTGAACCTTCTGTGAGTGAAGTTGTGAGTGAAACTGTCAAACCCCCTGTTAGTGAGGTAGTTAAACCCATTGAAGTTTCATCATCTAGGAAGATTAGGGTTGATCTGAAAGAATCCAAACCTAAGGTGTCTACCCTTTCTAAGGACAAGGTGCATGGTAAGCCTGCTTGGGTGTGTCATTTTTGTGGGAAGTCTGGACACATTCGTCCAAATTGTTACAAGCTGCAAGCTGCTAAGAGAGCAAATATGCCAAAAGTGTCAGTGCCTCAAGCACAAGATCCTATAGCACTTATTGATGAATTGATAAAGGCGCTCAACCTTTATTCCAATCTTGGAGTTGGAAATTACTCTAATGTGAATACAAACTCCAATGCTCATGGTGCATCTAAAAAGTTTTGGATGCAAAAGACTCAAACTAACTGAGTCTTTATGACATGGTCGTTGTGCTTCATTGTTTTATCTTTTGTGACCATTGTTCTTTGGTTTTTGTGTTTTTCTTTTTGTCTCTAGGATTTGCATTGCATTACATTCATGCATTTCATTCTAGGTGTTTTTTTATTTAATAAAAAAAATAAAAAAAAAAGGAAGTAAGGAAAGAAAAAGGAAGCACATTATTGTTCTTGCATTATTCTCTTTGTTTTTTGAAAACAAGGTTGGTCAATTTATTTTCACATGACATGTTTTGTTGTACTTTGTTTAGCTTTGATGAGTTTATTTATTGCACTTTACTAGTGGAAGCTTTGTAGAACATGTTGTGTGGGAAAGATGTTTATAGTGTTTATCACTTTGTCTTAATCTTGAAGTCACATGCTGTTTAACTGTCGGACTTGATCCTTTTGAGAAAGGCATAAATAACCATCTCACCACTATGCACTAGCCAATCATGAACACCTTAGTGCATATCATAAGATTTTGTGCTCGAGAAAGTGTAGAACATGCACAAAAAGAACATAAGGTGAAGCCTCGGTTTAAATGATAAATCTCTTCATTAAAAATTGGTGTGTACTATTATGCTAAAATGCCAAATCACTTAAATTAAAAATTGGTGTGTATATTATGAGGCAAAATTCAAGAAACTTACATGATTGCAAGCTTATGTTCTAGGAGATGTGGGAGTTATATGATGTAACTCTTTAGGTGTTAGTCTCTTTTAAATTCTATGTGATGAATTGTGTAGACTTTGTGATTGATTTTTGTTCTCATATCACCTCACATGTATCTCAAACTTTTTGCTAGTTGCACACAAAACACAAGTTACTTTTTGCTAAACTTTGTACATGAAATTGTGTGTGTTTATGGTCTAACCAACCACGTTTGAAAAATATCTTGAGTTTTATGCAAAATTGGTTTTTGTTGCTTTAAAAATGGGGGAGATTGTTTAAAATCTAAATTTCTGGAAAATTGGGTTTAAATCTTGTTTTTGGGAGAGAATTTCATCTCATACTCATGCATTTGTTTTTGTTATATTCAATGCTTTGAGGTTAGTTTTCAAAACTTCTGGTTTTTTCTCTCAAAAAGCTGTTTTTCCAGAATTTCGATTGATCCAATCTATTTTTCGATCAATCGAAATCTTGCTTTAAAATTTATGTGAGCCTCTTCCTGGTTCGATTGATCGAACCTGTTTGTCGATCAATCGAAGATCGTCTTTCAGGTTTTTTAAAACAGTTCTTTGACTGTTTCAAAAACATCTTTTTCAAAAAGTTTTTCAACTTTTCTTTTCTCTCCGACTTGGCAAGGATTCTCTACAATTTTTTTGTCGTTTTCCTCCATAATTTTTGCAAGGTTTTCCTCCCTCAAGGCCGGTAAGACCATTCTATCCTTCTTTTTGGTTTTATTTTCATGTTTTCATACATATTTTCATGCATTTAGGGGACATTTTCGGAACTTTTAATTTTTGGGATTTTTGATGATTCAAGCCTTGTTTTCTGAAATTGATCATTGGGTTTAGATGGAATATTGTTATATTCATAATTGGTGTTGATTAATTTGATCAATTTGGGGTTTTATGAAAACTTGAAAATTCTAGGGTTTATCCTTGAATCCGATTTGGGGATTTTGTTCAATTGAGTTGAAATTGATGAAATTGGCTTGTTGTTTTGATGTAATTGATCATTCTAATTAGTTTTCTAACTTGTGTAATGGTCAATTAGTCAATTTATTTTGAAAAATTAACAAGTGGTTGAATTTTTTTTGGGTTTTAGTTAGAAACTCTATGGTCAAGCCAATTTTGTGAGTTTTGAACTTAATTTGGTCAATTAGGATACTTTTGTTTTTAGGTCTAGCTGACTTTCCCTCTAGTGAGCCTGTCCATGTTGTTGGTCCTCTAGGTGCTACTTTCCTTCGTCAGAGGGCTGCTCATTTGAGAGCTAATCCTTCAGTCTCTCGTGGTGCATCATCTAGTAGTGTCCCCCTTCCTCCCTCCTCTACAAGTGCTGCTGAGACTTCTGGTGTTGCTGCTGCTACTGATGTTCCTCCACCGACTACTTCGGATGATTCCGACATTCGACGTATGTTAGATCATGTCTTGACTGTTCAGGCGGCTCAATGACAAGTTTTGGTGAACATTTTGGATGAGATTCGAGGTTTACGAGCAGATTTGGCACGGTTTCGGAGTTCTTCATCGCCACCTCCTTTTGATGATGGATTTTGATTGCCCTTTGGCATTCCGTCACAAAAAGGGGGAGTACATATGAGAGATGTTTTTGGCATTCTTTGTACTTGTTTTTGTTTTAGGGGGAGACTTTATTTTTGATTGGTTGGAGCTTGTGGAGTTGTTTAGATTGTATCTAGGTGCTTCACTTTGTATTTTATCTTTTAGCTCTTGCCACATTGTCTTTACTTTGTTGGGTTATACATGTTAAGGGGAGTATATTTTGTGGTTCTTGTTTCAAACTTCTTATTGATTTATGATTATGAGTTCTTCATTATTATATGTCTTTATTGTTTGTGTTTGAAATCAAGATTTTTATTTTTCTTTACCTGTATTTTTTTTCCACACATGCGGTTATGCATTTTGTTTAAGTGTTTCAGGAAATATACAGGTTGATTCATTTGAGCTGCTGTCTACTCTTGCAACTGATGGATAGTAGTTAGATTGAATTTGTGTTTTTGAGCATTATTTTGTAAAGGGCTTTTACTTGTAAACTTTGAGCTATTTAAGTTGTGTTTTGTCACGGATTGCCAAAGGGGGAGTTTGTTAGGTTCTAAAGACTTAGGTTTTATGTTTTTAGAATCCTAATTTGTATTGTTGGCAAACCATGATCAAAACAATGTATTTAAGTTGTTTTAGAAGTGCTCAAAGTTGGTTCTTAGTTGTAAAGTAGGAATGAAATACTAAGCTAATTAAAAAACTGTTTCAGTACATTTCGATCGATCGAAGCTTAGGCTCGATCAATCGAAAATCGTACCTGACGTTTTTTAATTAGTTTTTCCAACTCAGCCTTAAAGTGTTTTAATTGGTTTAGGTTTCTAATTTACCCTAGGTATATAAGGGAAACCCTAGCCACGTTTTTGTGTTGCTCATATTGCGGTTTATGTGAATCTCTTGTGAGATCTTTGAGGAAGTTTCCTTCACATAAACTTAGGGTTTTCAAGGAGAAGAATTTTCTACACCTTGATGATCATTCAAGTTGCTGCCATTGAAACTTAAAGAAAACACAAGCGGGTGTGCTTGTATTTGGTGGAGAATCCAAAGAAAGAAAGAGTCCGTGGATTCGGAGCTTGCACGTGGTCGTGTCAGTAAGTTCTACTAGTGGGTAGCAATAAGAAGTCGAGCGTGGGGGCTTGTAAGTCTTATTGTATGAACTTCAATTCTTTCTAGATAGTGGATTCAAGTTTATCTTGAGGATAACTAGGTTAAATCCTCCCCAGGTTTTTACCGGTTTGGTTTCCTGGGTGATCATATCTTTGTGTTCTTTATATTTCCGCTACTATACTTGATATGATTATTTAATTGTGTTAACCTAGATTTAATTAATTTGACTAAGTAACAACTTGGCTAAATTCCTAGGTTAATCCAATTGTTTTAAGGGGTCTAAAAACCAACAGCTATTAGTTGATGATTTGGTAAGAATATATGCTGAAACTGTCACTGTGACAGATTTGGATGTCTACAACAAGAAAATTCTGTATTAAATCATATTTTGTGAATTAGGATGCTAGGAGTAGTTTTTATGAATTCTAAGACACACATGGTTGTTATGGAAGTGGTCTCACAGCATTTGGATGAACATAAAAATAATGGTTTAATTTTTAAGTTGCAAGAAATTCTGTCAGGACAGATTTGAGTATGCTGTCATGTGTGATTTTTAGTAAATCATGGTTTTAAGCTTTGACTTCGAAATTTTTATAGTATATATTAGACATACAGAGGAGTGTTCTGTAAATTTTCATGGCATTTGGATGTGTAAGGACAGCCCATTTGTATTTTACAAATGGGGCATACGCTGCTGAAATGAGCAGTGAACAACATATGCTACATTTGACTTTGTGGATTTATTTCTCAAGTTAGGGTGAATGTTTTGAGCTATAATTTAATATGGTTATCCTTTGGTATGTTTGTATCATAGATAAATTTTATGCCTTGGTTTCGCTATGTTTTGGTATGTAATGTGTTTGACGAATGTACCTTATTTTTGGGGAAACTTTATGAGATGGGAATTAAGATTTTCTTGAGTTTAAGAGTTAGGTTGTGATTGAGGTATAAGTTTATATATTGTGAAGAGTTTTTCCGTAATAAGTTTTGGTTTTTCATTTAGGTGATGAGAACGAGAACATGGACACTTGAGCTCCCTTTGTACAATCTCTTGCGTCTTCTGTTTTTGGGTAAGGGATTTGTGACATGTGCTTTTGATAAGTATAAAAATTGTTTAGAAAAGTATTATGCATTAAAGCTTTTAATTAGAGATATTAAATATATGCATGATTTAAGTAAAATATGTGTTCATGGGTTGTTCAATCTTATATATATAGTAATTTTAGCATATTGATGCTACTATTTATACCACGAACATAATATCTAAGAATGAAGTGGATATGCTACTGTTGTAAAGCAAAGTTATCAAAAAAATATAGTTTTTAGTTATTCCATTGTTATGATCTGAACTCAGCCAGTAGGGGTTATAGTACTGGTATTTCCATGGAGATTCTGATTGACCATTAAAAGTGGGACTGGCTCTGCTGTACCCGCCCTTGTTGGTAACAGCCAACTTGTGGAGGATGTCAACCTACCCCTATGGTTGAAAATATGTATTATGATGTGATTTCGGAATTACCTAGCATTGTGGGGTATGCTGGAAGCCTGGCACTCTGTGCTCGAAGCCTTCCAAAGTTGTGACAGATTTACAATTGGATTAACTAATATGTATTACAAATGAGCTATTAAGCTATTTGGAAATTATAAGAAAAGTATGATGATAAGAAATGTATATTGAATGTGTTATAAGTCTGATGAGAAGTTATGATAAAGTATTTTATAGTTTGTTCAAAGTTAAGATTACTGAATTATGCTTAAGTACCTTATTATGTCCTTTTATTATTATATGAAAGGAAAATGAAGTATTTTCATCTAAAAGCTCGTAAGTTATTTTAAGAACAATATGGAAAGTATGAATGCTTTTTTTATCAAAGCTAGCATATCTATAAAATATTTGATTTATATGCATTCTTATTAAAGGCCCATGGAGCTTAAAACCTTATTGGGTTTCGTAGCTCATACTATTATATTTTAGTGCACAGGTTCTTCCTGGAAGTAGCGAGAGTATTAGAGGTGGCAAGGATTCTATGATTCTCGTTTATTAGAATGTAGAGTTTTTTTGTTGTATAGTAGTTTAGCTCTTTTGTTGTATAGAAGGAATCAAAATATACTTGATCCTTTGAGCACATATGTAATTCAATACCTTAGTTTGTTTTGAATCCCAGTTGTATGTCTTTTGTGTTAGGTTTGTAATAAGAGTTTTACTAAACGTTTAACTATGCAATATTTACACGTATATCTTAAGTTTCAGCTACATGGCAATCTTGCAAAGTTTGAATGAAATGAAATTTCAAGGTTTTCATAATTTTTGTACATTGTGGCTTTTATGCAAGAAATAAGCAGGAATTCAAGAAACAATTCTTGATAAGCACTTTCAGTTTACGTTGGTTCGTGTTAGTATTGAGGTAAACTTGATATTAACATGCTGGTCATGCTTTAAACTCTGAAGTACAAGTTTGGGTCATGATAGAGGTCGTGGGGGCCGAGGCCGTGGAGGTCGTGACCAAAAGGGTTGTGGGAGTGAACAAGGGGGTTGTGGTAAAGGATGTGGTCTTCGTAAGTGCACTTATTGTCATGGTGAGAATCATACAGTAGACTTTTGTTGGGAGTTGTATGGTAAACCCTCGGCTAACCAAGCTAGTTTTCAAGTTCAAGAAACACCTTCACAGTCACTTCCACCGACATCCAGAGTAGTCTCTATTCCTGAGGAAGAGTACAATCGCCTCTTGTCTTTGCATTCCAACTTTGTTGGGTCTGATTCTACTGGTTTAACAAGGTACTTCCATTGCTTGTCTTGCCACTCAGGACCCTTGGGTCATTGACTCAAGTGCTACTGATCATATGACAGGTACCTCAGGTTTACTCTCTGACCTTGAGCAATCTAGTAGTCTTCCCAATGTTACATTGGCAAATGGCTCAGCCACTACAGTTTCTGGTTTGGGCACTGCCAATCTTAGTCCTAATCTTTCTCTCTCTTCCGTCTTATATATTCCAGATTTTCCTTTTAACTTTTTGTCAATTAGTAAGCTTACTAAAATTTTGAATTGTGCTGCCATTTTTTTATCCACTCATTGTATCTTTCAGGATCTCAAGACAGGGAAGATTTTTGGTGGAGGGCATGAAGCTGGTGGACTTTATTACTTGGATCGATGTGATTCTTCCCGTTTAGTGGCTTCTTATTTGTCTATTTCACCTCTTTAGCATCATTTTTGCCTTGGTCATCCATCTCTCAAGAATTTGAAGACATTAGTTCCATCGTGTTGTCAAATTGAGTCTTTACAATGTGAAGCATGTCAGTTGGGTAAACACCATAGGGTGCCTTTTGCCTCTAGGCGTGAGAGTTGTGTTAGTAATCCTTTTCATTTAGTTCATTCTGATATTTGGGGTCCAATAAACACTCCCTCATTGTTGGGATTTAGATATTTTGTCATTTTTGTTGATGATTATTCTAGAGTCACCTATCTTTATCTTATGAAAGAACGGTATGAATTGTACTCAATTTTCAAATCATTTTATATGGAAATAAAGACTCGGTTTAATGCTTCACTTCGTATTTTTTGGTCTGATAATGCTTGTGAATATTTTTATACATCTTTGTCTCAATTTTTTAATGATCATGGTATTATTCATCAATCTTCATGCCCCCATACTTCACAACAAAATGGTGTTGCTGAATGCAAAATGCGTCATTTGTTAGAGGTCACTCGTGCCTTAAAGTTTCATATGCATGTTCCCAAATCATATTGGAGTGATGCTGTTCTCACTGCCTGTCACCTAATTAATCGTATACCTTCCACTGTTTTAGGCGGTCAGATCTTTTATACTGTGCTTTCTCCTGATGCACATTTGTTTCATCTACCTCCTAAGATCTTTGGTTGTGTGTGCTATGTTCATATCTTAGGTCCAGGGAGTGACAAACTTGATCCTAAATCCATCAAATGTGTTTTTCTTGCGTATTCTCGTACTCAGAAAGGATACCGATGTTACTCACCTACTCTTTGACGTCGTTTCATTAGTGCTGATGTCACATTTGATCAATCTCAATCCTATTTCTCTCCTTCGGTTGCTAGTGACAGTTCTCCTCCTTGTCTTCCTCTCTTACTACTTGTGTCTCCTATTGAATCTCCTCAGAAACCACTCCAGGTATATTGTCATCGGCAGAAACCTCCAACAGAGATCTCTACCCCGCCTAGTGATCCAACTCCTGATCCTGCCTCTCTTTCAATTGCTTTGCGCAAAGGTAAGCGTTCTTGTATCTCTCACCCTATCTCTCAGTTTGTCTCTTATGGTCATTTGTCTCCATCTCTTTATGCCTTTACCACATCCTTGAATTCTACTGTTGTTCCTAAGTCTGTCTAGGAGGCTATGTCCATCTCGGGTTGGAAATTTGCTATGGAGGCAGAAATGTCTGCCCTGTCTGAAAATGCTACTTGGTCTTTAGTTACTCGTCCTCCAGGGAGAACTATTGTTGGTTGTCATTAGGTGTATACTGTGAAGTATTTGCCTGATAATTCTATTGAGCGTTTGAAGGCTCGCTTGGTTGCCAAAGGTTATACCTAGACATACGGTGTTGACTATGCCGAGACATTCTCACCTGTTGCTAAAATTTCTTCTGTCCGGATTTTGATCTCCTTGGCTGCTAATTTGGGTTGGCCATTATTTCAGTTAGATGTTAAAAATGCCTTCTTGAATGGCGATTTGAAGGAAGAGGTGTATATGGAGCAACCACTTGGGTTTGTTGCTCAAGGGGAGTCTGGAAAAGTGTGTAGGTTGCATAAGGCCATCTATGGTCTTAAAGAATCTCCCAGAGATTGGTTTGGTAAATTCAGTGAAGTAGTGTTAAAGTTTGGATTGTGACGTTGCCATTTTGATCACTCTGTGTTTTTTCATACCTCTGATAGAGGAAAGATTTTGTTAATAGTATATGTTGATGATATTATAATAACTGGAGATGACAAGCAGGGTATTGATGATTTGAAAAGATACATTCAAAACTCCTTTCAAACTAAGGATTTGGGTAAACTTCGTTATTTCTTGGGTATTGAGTTATCACAATCTAAAGAAGGCATCAATTTATCACAGAGGAAGTATGTGTTGGATATTTTGGAAGAAACTGACTTGTTAGGGTCTAAACCAGTGGAGACTCCTATGGATCCTAATGTCAAATTGTATGAAGATCAGGGTGAGCTGTTATCTAATCCTGAGAGATATCGTCATTTGGTTGGTAAACTAAATTATCTCACAATTACTCGCCTAGATATATCATTTGCAGTTAGTGTTTTGAGCCAGTTTATGAAAGATCCTCGCCTTCCACATTGGGAGGCAGTTATTCGAATTGTGAGGTATCTTAAAGCACATCTAGGCCGTGGTCTTTTGTATAAAGTTAACGGTCAACTACAGGTAAAAGCCTACACAGATGTTGATTGGGCTAGATCACCATCAAATAGAAAATCTACTACTTGGTATTGCACTTTTCTGGGAGGAAATCTAATTACTTGGAGAACTAAGAAACAAACTGTTGTTGCTAGGTCTAGTGTAGAGGCTGAGTATAGAGCCATGACACACACATCATGTGAGCTTATTTGGATTAAGCATTTACTTGAGGAATTAAGATTTGTTGTGAAGCTGCCTATGACTATGCATTGTGATAATCAAGCAGCAATTTACATTGCCTCCAATCCTGTGTTCCATGAGTAAACCAAACATATTGAAGTAGATTGTCATATTACTCGAGAGAAAGTAGAAGATGGTGTAATTCCTACTCCATATTTTTCTACAAGAGTCCAGATTGCTGATATGTTTACTAAAGCTTTATGTAAGACTCGTTTAGGTTTATTATGTAACAAGCTAGGATTGTATGATATATACTCTCCAGCTTGAGGGAGAGTGTTATGAGTAATAAGGGCAAAACAGTAATATCATGTACTTTATATGTAAATAATATTTATGTGTTAGGGTTGACTTATCAAACCCTAAAACACTTTCACAGTAAACAACAAGACATAATACATGATATGACATGATCATGATGTAATAATCCTTTTACAGCCAATGAGCTCTAACTCAAATGGCACTTCCTTCCCTCGTGAGAATGGGTGAAGGGAGATTGGGAGTTCAAGACCCATTGGGAACAGGTGTCACTTAAAATCCTTTTTTTTTTTAAGTTCCCTTTTCCTAGTGACTCCCCAAGAAAAATTTAATTGCTTTAACATGCTAACCAAAAAAAAAAAAAAAACAAAAAATCTTTATCTTATAACTTTATGTTGCTTACATATGACCTTTGCTAAACGGTAATCTAGAAGTACTATAAACTTACAGCAGCATGCTTGTCAGATGCAATAATTCCAGATTATTCAGGTTCATCTGCAATACTCCAAATCATCCTAAAAGAGATTGTACATGAAAGGGAACACATCATTTCACCAAAGTTGCTCTAAAAGTGTAAAAATCAATTTATCAAGGGTATAAGAATGTCTATTATCAGAATACCAGAACAGAGAAACGAAGAATAGGAATAGAAGGTAGGCAAGCTTTAAAAAGCGCAGCCTTTTCTCCCATCTCAGCTGGTTATAGATCTCAGTTACGTCAACCAAGTGCTGTTGCTTCACGTACCTGATCAGAGGAAAAAAGGGGGGGGGGGGGGGTGTGGTTATAAATCATCTCAGATGCATTGTTTGAAATGGGGCCTGATTATGAGTTTGCAAATACTTGCTATTTTCTATTTGAGGTCAAATCTGAAAATGCATGCATGTGTGCAAGCACTTGCCCATGTTAAATCAGCTATAAATGATAGAAAGTGTTCTAGAGAGGACAATAATAGAACTAGTGTGAGATTCAAAATGTCATGTGTTGATAGATATGTGACCTCCACTAAAGAGGCAGGGGAGAAGGCATTTGAGTCCTAATCTTGGTCACCCAAATTTATGAGCATGATTAAATCTACAATAAACTTTCTGGGGAATTCATAACAACTTTCCTCTTAATCCAGGACACACAACCTCCTTGGTCATAGTGGAAGGGCAGACAATGCTTATAGGTAATGTTATTTTCTGATAACACCACATTTTATGAGAACTATACCTTCTTAAAGAAGGATTTTAAAATCCAAAGTTAAAACTGACACTTCCCTTTCATTCCATTTCACTTGACAAAAAGGAATATTTGACCTTCCAGAGTCTAGCTAAATAAAAGAAGGGCATACTTGGGGTATAAAAAAGGTCATTTTTAGCATGAAATCAGCAAATGAGTTGGTGTCAGGGGAAATCACTTAAAAGCGTGGGAAATCATCATCGTTTATCAAACCCAGGGCCAAGTCTTGTAGATTATTAAACCTCAAGGGAGATCATTGTAGTATTTCACTTAATTAACCATTGACAATGAAGGATCATACCTCTCTATCATTTCAAAATAAGATATATACCTTTTTGTTTAAAAGACAATGCATTAAAATGATGTCCCCTTTGAAAAGTTGGATTTCCTAAATAGAACCAACAAAAAGGAATGCAGGTAGTTCCAATCTCCATGGAAATGTCATAGGCAATCGACACTTACCATGCATATGCTTGACTCTAGTTTAAACTTTACAAAACGAAAGTCGGATGAGCTGTTTGATTGATTGTTATAGCTTATAGACTGAGGTTTTATGCCTTAAAGATACCAATATATACCCTACAAGAAATGTTAATTAATTTCCAATATGCCGAAAGTTTTCCTTATCAACTTGACTATTCTCAAACTTATCATGATCATCTTTTTCTTGAATTATACTTTACTGGTAATTGCTTAGCACTTTCTTTACATGTAAAATTAAAATTAATCTGTGCATCACACGAGCATACTGTTAGTTTGATTAGTAAACTATGGAATATGAATATGAATATTATCCACTATAAGAGTTTGTATGTAAACTCAAATCCTTGAATCATTCTTGGCCAAAATGGGTAAATAACAATAAAAAAGAAACTATTTAGTTAGTAGGCGCTGATTAGAAACTATATATATTTCTAGCAACTCGAGTCTTAAAGACTCGATTTTGGGCCCTTAAATCGAGTCTTTAATGCTCGATTTTCATGGGTTGTTCCCCTCTTACGTGGCATCTTTTCCAGGTGGCGTCTACATGGAAATCGAGTCTTAGAGACTCGATTTACATTTAAAAAGAAAACAAAAAAAACCACAAGGCAGCACCAACGTGTTCATCAGAGAAGAAAGAAAGAAAAAAAAAAAAAAAAAACCCAGACAAAAAAAACCCAGACAAGACGGTGTTCATCAGAGAAGAAGGAAAGAAAAAAAAAAAAAAACAAAAACCAGATCTGGGTTCGCCGCGACCTGGGTTCGCCAACGTGTTCATCAGACGGTGCGACCTGGGTTCGCCGCGACCTGGGTCGCGCGCCAGGTCGCGCCCGCGACCCAGGTCGGGGCGCGCGACCAGGTCGGGGCGCGCGACCAGGTCGCGGCGCAGGTCGCGGCGCGCGACCAGGTCGCGGCGCAGGTCGCGCCCGCGACCCAGGTCGCGGCGCGCGACCAGGTCGCGGCGTCTCTGGTTTTTTTTTTCTTTTCTTCTTCTCTGATGAACACCTTCTTCTCTGATCTCCATCTCTTCTTCTTCTTCTTCTCTTTCTTTTTTTTTTTTTTTTTCTTTCTTTCTACGTTTTCTTTCGCTGCTGCATTTTGGGTTACATTTTGGGTCATTGATATTTTATTTTTGGGTTAGAAATCGAGTCTTAGAGACTCGATTTCCATGTAGACGCCACCTGGAAAAAGTGCCACGTAAGAGGGGAACAACCTATAAAAATCGAGCATTAAAGGCTCGATTTAGGAGCCCAAAATCGAGTCTTTAAGACTCGAATTGCTAGAAATATATATAGTTTCTAATCAGCGCCTACTAACTAAATAGTTTCTTTTTTATTGTTATTTACCCATTTTGGCCAATCATTCTTTGTTATCCTCCAATCTATTTAATTTATTCCAATGTGCTTTCTTTTTTTATTTGTATCTTAAAAATAGTGGTGGAGATTGATTTACATTTGTTGTTTAAGAGATTTTTTGAACTTCTACTTCAAAAACCAATCAAATCCCATGTCATGCGGGTGTGTTTAGAAGTTGCTGTATATGTCTCTTTTATGTTGCATGTACCTCAATTATAACTGTAATAAGGACAAAAGTTGCTCGGAACTAGGATTCAGAATCTTGATTGGAGATTGAACAAAGCTCAAATTGTAACTGAACAAGTGATAGACCATAAAATTTAATTAAAAAAAAAAAAACCAAAACAAATAACAAACCAAAGGTCAAAAGATTTTGGTTGTTTGACAGAAATAGATGTTCTAGTGCCATGTCATATAGAAATTGATTTTAAAGAATTTCATCATCTGAAAACCCAATAGGAAGTTGGGTCCTAGAAATGGTTGGGAAGTGAAAAAAAGAAAAGAGAAGGTTGTACACAATGCATTAAGCTCTTGCTTCTGCAGGGTCTTAAGAGAGACAATAATTGTCTTTTGTATCCAATATATGCATCCTCCATTTCGCGACTGGGTCCACATGTTTGTAAGAGGGGATGCATATATTAAATGCTTGAGATCCTTCTTCTAGGAGAGTTGGGTGTTTAGCCCTCATTTTATTTGACAAAGAGGATTCAAAAATGATGTGGGTTTGCTGGAATCAGCCTCTTCACACAACAAAGGTGTGTTTTGGGGGGACATCACCTGCCAATCACCTCTCATAGACCTCACAGAAACGGGAGTTTTGTAAACTGGTTTGATCTTATAATGAATTAAAAAAAAGTTGCCAACTTTCTGCATGTTGTATACTTATGTTTTGCATGCCTTTATATCTTCTTCCCATATATACAGGAGAACTGAGGAATTAGTGTGAGGCTTGTAGAATTAACTTTAGCATATTTGAGAGGTAGATCAGAAATAGATTATATATATAGGCATACACACACATGCACAAACACCTATAATTTGATAGGTAAAGAATAATTTGTCTTAAAAAAATTAAGTACAACAGGTCTTCAATATGGGGAGTTTCTGGGTGCATACGCTCTAAAAGACCAACAAAACTATGAAAAATGCAGTCTATGAAATCTACAATATCACTTGGTCTTTCTGCATCTACTGACAGCCAATGAAATAGGGAGCTGATAAACATTGATTAACCCTCACAATCGACGAATCCTACCCCTCAGAAGTTCTTGTAAGAAAATAGAGAATGGCTTTTTCTTGATGAGTACTTTGTCAGTATATTGGGAAATCAAAATAAAGAAAGAATAAAATCTTCTTGGCAGTACTAAATCAATTTCTGTTCTATGTATTTAAGGTCTCTTCTTATTGTTTTCTTGTAGGGTCGTTTTGAGATACTTTCGTTGTCCGGATCTTTCATGCCAACCGAGACTCAAGGGACAAGGACCAGGTCAGGTGGGATGAGTGTCACTTTGGCAAGCCCTGATGGCCGTGTTGTTGGCGGAGGAGTTGCCGGAATCCTGGTAGCTGCGAGTCCTGTGCAGGTAAGCCGTTTTATGTTTATGTTTCAATTGGGTGTGGTGGGTTTCAATTAGCTTAGAAGCAGCAACTGGGAGCGTATGGTCGATTGTCCACTTGCCTTCACTAGGATTGGAACATGGTTCTGTTAGGTTCTAAGACTTTAGGAACTAATGTATTAAAACTTCAATTTGTATATGCTTGCAAACCATGATCAATACATTTAGTCTAGGTTTACACTTGCTCAAAGTTTGGTTTAAATTAAGTTTGGAATCGAGTAATTGCAATAAATTACTATTCAATTTCTACAAGGCTCGATCAATCGAAAATTAGATTCAATCGATCAAAAATTGTAGATCATCAAAAATCAGCAAACGTAAAAAGGCCATAACTTATCCGTTTGAATCCCAAATCGCGATCCGTTTTTTCTAGTATTTAAAGAACATCATAAGCTAACCCTAGGAGAGGTTTTCAAGGCTTTTCAAAGAGAGATTAGAGTGCAGCTTGTGCCTCTTTTGTAGATATAGGGTTTTGTACCCAAAAACTCTTTAAGGTCTTTGTTGAATTATGTGTTGAATCTTTTGTGAGATCTGAGAGGTGTTTACCTTCATACACACACATAGAGCTATCAAGATCAAGATTTGCATCAAGAACTTGATAGTGGTTTTAGTTTCTGCATAAAGAACATTCAAGAAGATCCAAAATCTTTGAGTGGAGTCTTAAAGTCACAAGTAGGAGAACTTGTGGTTGCTATAGATCAAAAAAAGAAGTAGTCCGTGGACTCGGAGCTGTCACGTGGTCATGGTAGTAAGTTTTCTACTTGAGATAGCAATAGGATGTTAGTGGTCTAAATTATATTATACAAACTTCAATTCTTTCATAGTGGATCTGTTTTACCTTGAGGATAGTTAAGTTAAATCATCCACAGGTTTTTTACCGGTTAGGTTTTCCTAGGTCATTAGATCTTTGTGTTCTTTATATTTTTTGCTGCTTTACATGATATGATTGTTATTGTTTTAACCTAGATCTAAATAATAAACCTAAGTATTTACTTGGTTAATTAATTAGGTTAAACAATCTAGTTTACAGGGATCTAAAAACATACAAGTGGCATCAAAGCAGGTTAGCTCTTGTGTTAGATCTTTTGATCTAAGAGTTGATCTTTGATTCTTGATCCCTGCTATCATGAATAATTTGAAGTGTCTTTCTGCTCATGTTTATGATAATTTGAATAAAGTAGATGCTATTGTTTCTGTTGATCTTATTGATGCCTATGAAACTCTCCATAAGGAATTATTGAAATCTATGAAAATTGCTAAGAAATTCAAGGAAGAGTTAAAATTGGCTAATCTTGAAAAAGATGAATTGATTGTTAGATTAGATGAATCTAATAAAAAGAATGAATTTTTGAGAAATCAAATTTCCTCTCATGGAACAAGAGTTAGTTGAATCTAAAGCTAAAATTGAAAATTTGACTAGTACCAAGCCTGCTGTTGATAACAAAAGTGTTTCTCTTTCTCTTAAGCTTAAAACTGAAAAAGTTTATATCCCTCATTTCAAGAGGAATAATAAAGAAAATGTTTATTTTGCTAGGTTAGACAAAGGTAAAAGTTCTGATGTAGATACTGAAGTTTTTAAACCTATGTCTAAACCTATTGTTAGAGAGCATAATAAATCTGTTTTTATGCCTACTTGTCACATTTGTGATGTTGTTCGTCATATTAGACCAAATTGTTCTTTGTTGAGGCAAAAACCAAAATTTGAGACTAGATTTGTTGTTAGAAATATTGATGTTTCTAAATTTGTTCATGTTTGTCACTTTTGTGGTGTCTTCGGTCATATTCGTCCTAATTGTCATAAATTGAAATTTAAAAATTCTTTATTTCAATCTAGGATATGTGATGATATTTCTCCTGCCATAAGTCCATACAAATTGTTTCATATTCTTTTGAAAAATTTAAACTTGTTAGCTTATGAAAGGAATTTGCAGGATTTCAGTCTTTTTCAGAAGATTGGTGTAATTCCTCAAATACACTCTGCTTCTCATGGATTTTCACCTACAAAGCCGAAGACGCGTGCTATATGGGTGAGAAAAAATTCTCTAAGGTGAGTGTTGTTTACTTGTTCTTGATTTAATTCTTTCAATTAATTGTGGACATGTTTTCTTTTAGTTTTTTGTTGTTTTATTTTCTTAGGTTGTTTTGTTTAAAAAAAAAAATCCAAAAACATTGAAAAATTTTAAAAAGATAAAAATATTTTATTTTGTGTCTTGTTTTATTGTTTTGAGGATTACATGAGTTATAATATCTCTCTCTTAATTTAGAACATGTTTGATATTGTGGAGAAACTTGAATAGTATGTGTTATATAAGTGCTAAGTTTTTTCTGATTTTGTTTGAGTATGTACTAGTTTGTACATGTACTCAAGGATTAATTAAGAAATTGATATTTCTTATTTGTGTACCCTCTATAGCTTAGTGAAGCACTCTCATGCATTGCATGTGCATTTTTAATCATTTAGTATAAAGTGTGCTTTTAGTTTTGGTCATAAAATTTTTTTTGAAACCAAATTTTTTTTTTTTTTTTTTTTTTTTTGTATTACACATCATAAATATGTAATTGAGGTTGGCCTATTATCTTTACATAACATGCTTGTTACCTTGTTTAACTTGGATGAGCTTATTTTACTGCACTTTGCTAGTTTTAACTATGTAGTGCATGTTGTGTGGGAGTTGTTTATAGTTTTTTATCACTTGATCTTGATTTTAAAGTCATATGCTTTTGATTGTAAGGACTTAAACTTAATGAGAAAGGCATAAATAATCATTTCACCACTATTGACTAGCCAATCATGAACACCTTAATGCATATTATAAGATTTTGTGCTTGAGAAAGTGTAGCACATGCACAAAAAGAACATAAGGTGTAGCCTTGGATTAAAACTAAAATTGGTATGTACATTATCTAGCTAAAATAATAATTTCAAATGAAATAAAATTGGTTTGTACATTATGAGGTAAAACAAGAAATTTACATGATTGCAAGCATGTTTTTTAGGAGATGTAGGAGTTATATGATGTAACTCTTTAGGTGATAGTCTCTTTCAAACTTATGTGATGAATTTTGTAGAAATTGTGATCGATTACTATCTACATATCACCTCACATGTATCTCATGCTGTTACTAGTTGCACACACTTCACAATTTATTCTTTGATAAACTTAGTACATGAAATTGTGTGTGAATTTGGTTTGCCCATCCAAGATTATGTTTTTTTATGGTGTTTGATGCAAAATATGTTTAAGAGTTGGCAAAAATTGTGTCTTTGATAATTGAATATCTTGTTTTTGAAGTTCTAGGTTGAAAACAAATGTTTTGAAAAACTATTAAACTCATTCTCATGTATTTCATTCATGAAATTATTTGGTCTGAGTGTTTTCTGCATAAAACTTCTACTATTTTTAAAAAAATCCAGTTTTCTAGAATTTGGATTGATCGAGTGTGATTTTCAATCAATCAAAAATTTCCAGATTTTTCAAGTCTAGCTTCTGCTTGACTCAATTGGTATTTGATCGATGCTCGACCGATCGAAACTGAAAAATTTTTAGTTTTTTAGTTTTTGACCAAATTTTTTTTCATGCATCATTTATGTTTAGGATTCACATGCATTACATTGTTTTTTGTATCCATCTTGTAGTTTTGCAGTCGTATCTCTCATTTTTTTTCACACATAACATGCATACACTTTATTAAATTGGGTATTCAACTTGATCTAAAAATTGATTGATTAATTTTTGAGTCATTTGTACATTTTAGTATATGCTATTTTTTACGTGTGAACTGCAAAAAATATTTTTCCTCAGAGATGTGATGGATAATCAATGTGCAAATATTTTCTCTTAAACATATTGCATGCATATGTTAATGGGTCACATAGTGTCAAGTTTGCATTTATTGAAAGAGATAATATTTTTTTAATGTGTATCCTCAACTTTGTTTTTAAGTTTGGTTTGTGTGTTTTTATTTATTCCCACCTCCTAAAGTTTCCCCAAAATTGTTTTTCCCAAAACTTTTTTTTTTTTCCTATTTTTATAGGGGGAGAAATCTGTTTTTAAAACCTAACAAGTATTCATAAAGGGAGTTGTTGCTCTTCATTTGTTTCCTTGGTTCTCTATTTTTTCTTGACTTTTGTTGCTTATGTTTTCTGTTTACTCTTTGTTTGAGTTGCCTTTGTTACTACGTGACAAAAAGGGGGAGATTTAGATGAAATGTGGGAATATGTGGAAATCCTGTTTGTTTTGTTTAGGGGGAGTTGAAATTGTTTTTGAAAGGGGGAGAATATAAAAAGTTTTTTGATGTATCTAATTTAGGGGGAGAGTTAGTTTATTTTTGTTTTTTTTTTATATTTGTTGTTTTACTGTGTTTATGCCTTTCTTTCCACACATGTGTTTATGTGTTTGTTGAGTGTTTCAGGAATTTGCAGGTTAATTCAGTCGCGGCTGTTGTCTACTTTGGCAACTAATAGATAGTGGTTTAGGTTGAATTGTATTTAAGGCTGTTTAAATTTGAATGGGCTGTTTTTAACTTTGAGCATTTTATTTTTCTGTAATGTGTTTTATCACGAATTGTCAAAGGGGGAGATTTTTAGATTCTAAGACTTTAGGAACTAATATATTAGAACTTCAATTTGTATATATTAGCAAACCATGATCAAAATATTTAGTTTAGGTTTAGACTTGCTTAAAGTTTGGTTTAAATTAAGTTTGGAATCGAGTAATTGCATAAAATTACTATTTAATTTCTACAAGGCTCGATCGATTGAAAATTATATTCAATCGATCGAAAGTCGCAGATCAGCAAAAATCAGCAAACGTACAAAGGCCATAACTTATCTGTTTGAATCCTAAATCGCGATCCATTTTTTCCAGTATTTAAAGGACATCATAAGCTAACCCTATGAGAGGTTTTCAAGGCTTTTCAAAGAGATATTAGAGTGCAGCTTATGCCTCTTTTGTAGATGGTTTTGTACCCAAAAGCTCTCTAAGGTCTTTATTGAGTTGTGTGTCGAATCTTTTGTGAGATCTGAGAGGTGTTTACCTTCATACACACACATAGAGCTATCAAGATCAAGATTTGCATCAAGAACTTGATGGTGGTTTCAGTTGCTGCATAAGAACTTTCAAGAAGATCCAAAACATTTGAGTGGAGTCTCAAAGTCACAAATAGGAGAACTTGTGGTTGCTATAAATCAAAGAAAGAAGTAGCCCATGGACTTGGAGCTGTCACGTAGTCATGGTAGTAAGTTTTCTACTCAATGTAGCAATAGGATGTTAGTGGTCTAAGTTCTATTGTACAAACTTCAATTCTTTCATAATGAATCTGTTTTACCTTGAGAATAGCTATGTTAAATCCTCCCCAAGTTTTTTACCAGTTAGGTTTTCCTGGATCATCAGATCTTTGTGTTCTTTATATTTTCCGCTGTTTTACATGGTATGATTGTTATTATTTTAATCTAAATCTAAATAATAAACCTAAGTATTTACTTGGTTAATTAATTAGGTTAAACAATCTAGTTTATAGGAATCTAAAAACGTACAAGTTCATTTAAGATGTATAGAAAACTTTACCACTATTCTTCTTCTTTCTATACATCTTTAAGAATTACCACTAGTGCATTGGGCCTGCTTAAGATGCTGCAAAACTTTTCTAGGGCTTTAGAATTTCTCGCATCAATGTAGAGGCCTGACTGTCAAGAACCACAGAAGTTAACCAAGGTTGTTATGGTTTGCAAGATGACAACCTTAGAAACACTAGTTATATACTTTTTTTACTTTAGTGAACCTTGGCTTGGAATATCTCTAATCTTTTATTTGAGCAAGTCAAGTTGTCGTAGGGAGTTTTCTACCAAGCAACCAGCAAGAGCAGAAACCAAAGAAGCTGAAAAATGAGTCCACCCCTGCTATTTTTACACCAGCTACTACCATGGCTGTGATACCTTTTTCTGGTGCTGAAGATGACGAGGGACTGGGAGGAAATGGACATCAAAATTCAAGCACGCCAAGACCAAAACTTGCTGCTTCATCATCCTTCCGAAGAGAAAACTGGGTGGCAATGCACATGCAGGACTAGAAAGTCTGGAACTGATATCAATATATCTTTACCTGGAGGTTAACACGATAAACTGCAATCGATTATTATCTCAAAAGTCTTGCTGACTATATTGTTCCCTGATCTTGTTTCTCTATATGTATCAAGTATTGCTTCGAATAACTAAAATTGTCTTCATATGATATTGATTATTGTAAGAGGAAGTAGGGTAAGAGTACTGAACTTCCAACTAGGATTATACATTTTCTTATGAGGTAGATCTGATATGTAGGCTAATTATGTAGGTTTCTGCAGGTGTACAGTAGGATCTTTTGATGTAGTTGCAATCGGTGATTGGCTACCCTTGTTATCATGATATCTTCTGTCATCATTTCAGGTCCAGCGACCCAATCTGTTCTTTCTTCTACTTTCTAGTTGATGTTAGGGGCAACTTTTTTTTTTTCCCGCAATGCATTTCATAACATACTAAAGTGATTAATTGTGATTAGAGTAACACATGAGTTCATTATTGATATTGTTTCTATCATGCATCAATCGCAAATCCCAACGGATCATGATGACAATAGCATTCACGAAAAATGTTTCTAGAAAATTATATCCCTACACTTATTATTTTAGCTATAAATGTAATAAAAGACAAGCTAAAGGCAAAAGCCTCGGGGTTGCGTGTCAATTTATTCTCTGTATCTAACTTCGGGAGATTCCAAGTATTGGAATCTTTTATCCCTTTTCTTTTTTGACTAAATTTTTTTCTTTTTCTTTTTTGGTCTTACGCGTATTCTAATTATTCTTGAAATATTCCAGGTCCATGTATATTATACTTTATGCTATATAATTCTCTTCTCATAATTTGTAAATGTCTAGAGCATTCACATCCCGAATTTCTATCCTATTCTATTTTACCATCTCAAAAAATTATTTTATCAATTATACAATACTATTTTATAATATACCCAGCATTCCAATTTTTATTTTACCATACTACACATTTAAATAACAAAAAATAATATAATAATATTTCTCACTTCTCTCTTTGATCTCTATTTCTCTTACTCTCTCAAACACCCACCACCATCACCACCACCGTCCAGCTTCTCAGTCACACCACCCACCTCCGCTAAGCAAAATCCATAGCAAAATCTAGCCAAAATCAAAATCCAAAATCCATAGCAAATCACTTGTCGATCTCCAATCCAAATCAAAATCAAAAATCAAAATCCAAAATCCATAGCAAATCACTCACCAATCTTTGATCAAAATCCAAATCAAAAATCAAAATCAAAATCCAAAATCAAAACCAGAAACCCACCACTAACCCACACTGCCGCTGCACCACCTGACCCACGCCCACATTAGTCACAAATCCACCACCACCAAAAACCCACACAACTTGCCGATCTCCACCACTAGAAACCCAAATCACAAGCCAATCATGCTGATCCACCTAAAGACTATCACGCTGATCTCGGACCATGCTCCGACCAATAGCAAGTCAGAGAGTGAGAGAGGGTAGATGAGAAACAAAGATGAAGAAAGAGAGAGTTGAGAAAGAAAGAGACCATCTCTCAGCCCAGAAAAAGAGAAGACAGAGGAGAGAGAGAATAAAAGTCATTAAAAAAAAAATACAATAGTGCTACAGTGCCATCCTACATTGTAGCAACATTGTAAAATTTTTTACAATTGTCATCATTTAGAAGCTCGGATGGAGCATCATTTTAAGGGTTTGATGCTAAATCAAACCTACATTTCCTATTTGGCAGTTCCAATGAGAATGCTCTTAGAGGCTTACAGTGATGGGCAACGTTAAAACTTAAAAGCCACACGTCTTTATTTGGACTTAAATGTTTTACCAGATTATATAGGTCTTGGACGGTTGTACCATGTAATATTAGAGAGAATAATAAGTGGGAATAATATAGATAAATATTTATTATCAGCATTAACCAAAATATTTGACCTTGTCACCCTATTTTTTCGTTATTTTTGTTTCCCCACGAAACACGGTTTCGTATTTTCTCTTCTTAATTCTGTGTTTACTATCTGAAAAAGCCTAAAAGAATGGGTTGAGAATTGAGATGCATGCTTTGATTAAATTAAAATATATATAAAAATAAAAATTGAATGCCTGTATAGGACCTATGCATTTTAAGCCATACTCAGCAAAAGAAAAAAGAAAATGGGTACATTTTAAACCATGAGAAAAGGTCGCACCCATTTTAGCATGATATTCAGAAATTGATAGGCAGCCGGTGGACAAGGCCTAGAAAGGGATCACATTAACCTAAAATAAATATTTTTTTTAATAATAATAAACAAACTAGTCAAGAGTCTTATAGTTCAATTAGTTTCTTTTGGTGCTTTCAAATGAGATATTTAGAGTTCAAATTTTCTCTCTCATATTATAACTATTGAATTATCATAAAAAATAAAAATAAACAAACTAAGCTAAGCCATGCTTCATGCTTGTCCTTTATTTTGCAGCAATGGCTAATGGTACTTGTTAATTTGTTGTATGGTAATTAATCTCTCAAGATTGACAGATTTTAGAAAAGTGGAAGATGGATTTCCCATGTATGGAAATGCTTAAGTGGTTTACCAATATATTTTTTTTCCTGGTTATCTAGGCATTGCTCAGCCTGGTTTTTGCCTTCTGTTTCAAGGAAGTACTAAATTCTTTATGGTCCGTTTGGATTGAGAGGAAGGGAGGGGGAGTAGAGTAAAATAGAGTAAATTTAGCCCAAAATTAGCATATTTTCAGCCAACTCTACTCTACTCCCCTCCACTCCTCCTCCTTCCCCTCTCAATCCAGACAAGCCCTTAATGTTTTTTTTTTTTTTTTTTTTTTTTTCATTCATAAATAAGTAGCGTTGAGATGCAAAGTGTGCATTCGAATAGTTTAGAGTGTAAAATGTAATCTGGTGTATAGTTTAGGGTGATAAAGTGTAATTAAATAAACAAAATAATTGTTTGCCAATACATTTTGAATTAATCATCTACCAAAATGGAATTCAACATTTTTCTACATCTCGAAAGTCATAATTGATTCTATATTAATTTACGAATCATTTTCAATTTATAAAATCAAAAAGTTTTTTATAGATCTTCTTTCTTTTTTGTTGTGAAGACTACTTTTGACAATATTTATTATTCATAGCTAAAAATCCTTGTTCTGTGGTTACAATAATAAAAATATAAGAATAAGTCGAAATGAAATCATTCTATAAACATGCATGTTGTTAGGATTTTAATTTTCTAATCCTTACTAAACATTGGCAAATTCCAAAATAAAATGATGATAAAAAAAATTATGTGATCTTCAGATCTATGTAAACCATCTACATCAAAATTTTGAGAAAAATAAAATTAATATGAAATATATTAATATAAAAGAAAAACACGTATGCATGTTCAAGACATGGAACTACCTTAGTGTAAAAATAAAATAATAACCTTGCTTAAAGGTTCTAAACCTCTTATATCTCAGTTCACTCTTAATTTTCTTTTGATTAGGAAAATTTTTCTTTTTTAACTAAAATAATATAGTGCTATAAAATACCAAAAGTGTTATATAAAAAAAAAATGAGGAACGCAAACGCAGCACTAATAAGTGCTAGTTTGGATAGCACTTATTAGTGCTGCGTTTGCGTTTCCTCTTTTTTTTTTTTTTTTTTCTTTTCAGCCGCAATGGTTGACCCGTTCTTCTGTAAACAGTGCACTTGTACACTGTTCATAGATCCCACAAACTCCACTTTTTATCAACTTTTTCATTAAAAATGGGTCCCACAGTACTATTCACACATTTAAAAATTATTTTGCTACAGTGTTTTCAGTTTTCAGTTTTCAGTTTCAGCAAAATAAATTCTATCCAAACAGCTAGCTATCTCCCTTTTAATTTTTTTAAGTTTGGAGGAGGGTCACATCACATACCATCTCCCACTCGGCCAGCTATCTCCCTTTTTTTAGTCACTTTAGACCAATTAGAATCCTAAAAAAAAAAAGATTCCTAAAGGATCAAATGAATTTTTTGACATTAAACTTAATAGATATTTATATAAATATTACATATTATTAAAAAACTAATTAAATTTAATAGAGATTTTAAATTACTTTTTTGTCCACCCACAATAATCAATAACAACCTACCACTTAGAATTTATTATGAAAATATTGTGAAAATATTATGAACATAACATTTCTCTTTAATATATGAACACAATAAAAAAAAATTTGATACTTGAAAGGGAAAAAAAAAAAAAAAGTACCAAGATAGGTGTGATTAATATGTAAATATGTCAATAAATATAAAACGCTAACTAAAAGTCAAACCTTAATGGATATTTATATATATATATATATATATATATATATATATATATATATATATATATAAAAGGCTAAAAATCAAACGTTAATTGTTAATACGTACATATTGTTGATTTAACAAAATCTCAAATCTTATATAAAAAACAAAAAACAAAATCTCAATGAAATAAATAAATATATATATATATAAAAGGCTAAAAGTCAAACGTTAATTGTTAATATGTACATATTGTTGATTTTACAAAATCTTAAATCTTATAATAAAAAAAAACAAAAAACAAAATCTCAATGAAACTTGACCGATAACCGATACATACATACATATATATAAATATATATATATAACAATAATCAGATTTAAAATGACGTTTACATTAAATTTCATTAGGTTTTTTTTTTTTTTTTTTCCTGAACAAACAGCCTGAAACAAGGTAAGGGGACAATTAGCTGTGGAGACCATACTTGGCTATAAACATAATAGTACTTACTTATTAAGGAACTCATACTTGACGGTTCTAGAATCTAGATGACATGAGAGATGACCTTAGATAAATAAATAAATAAAATTTTTTTTTTTTTTTTAGAATCAAACACATAAGAGAAATAGAATAAAGTTTTAAATTTTAATATAAAAGCATGTCACAAACTCCATTCAAAAGAGATAGAATAAAGTTTTAATAGAAAAGCACGTCACCAACTCTATTCGAAAGTTAAAATAACTTTTAAGAAGTTATGAAATAATTTATATTACATAATAATCATATTTCTGATCTGATCTCAAGTTTCTATTTTATTTATTTATTATCTAACATGTCAGTGAACTTGACATGTCACGACTAGGTGTCAAATTTTTATCGTTCCTTATTGCAAATTTGCATATTCTTTTATTGTTCCTTTATCAGCGTCAATTTCTTCACTCAGAGAATTCAGCTGGGAAATTTCCTCTTACTTTGCAATCAAGATTTGCGTGGAATGTACAAAGCACACATGTAAGTGTACAGAAAGTACATGTATATTGCAATTGTTTTATACAATCTCTTCAAAATAATCAAATATAAAATGGTTTTTGTCTTATACAATTAACTATTCCTTCTTTTAAAAAAATAATAATAATAATAAATTTTAAAATAAATAAAATAAAATAAAAACTATTCCTCCTATTACTTTCAGAAGTAGACTTTCCGTAAATTTCTCAGAAGATTTCTTAACTTTTTAATGAATAATATTCAATCACATCGTCATATATAAAGAGAGTGAAAGAGCGCTATTTCTTCACATGAGAGCTAGGCAATATCACAAAGAAACCGAGTTTGGCATGAAGATAGCTTCCAATATTCCTGCACTTCTTTTGTGCCTAATAATCCTTCTAATCCTCTTGATCTTCTTTTCTTTGTCACTCTCAGCTTCTAAACAGCATAACCCTTTTCTTTCTACGTACGAGTTCATTGTTTTGAAAAAGTCTAGTCGGGGGGCTGTGTTTTTCGTGTTTAATGTTATTGTTATCACAATCTGTCGTGGGAGTTTTAAGCCATCCGATGGAGATTTTGATTACTTTCTTTCTTTCCATCCTATAGTATATGAATTTGATGATGATACAAAAGATGAAGCAAAATATGAAGATTATGATGATAGTGATGTTGATGACAGTGACGAGTATCATGGTGATGATGGTTATGACGAAGATGATGATGATGATGGTGAAGGTAGTGATGATGATGTTGATAGTGATGATGAGCAAGTTGAGGATTTGGAGACGAGGATTGAAGATTTCATTGCCAAGAGCCATAGGCAATGGAGAGAGGAGTTGATTTATGAGAGGTTTCTTTGCATAGCAGCTACAGAGTTTCAATAAACGAGCTCTAGCTTCCAAGGTTCAAGAAGAAAAAAAATTCAAGTTTGAGTTGAAAATTTGTTGTAAATTTAAGTTTTTATATATGTATATACCAAGAGTTTCTCTGGGGGGGGTTGATTATAGTCTTGATAGTTCTGGTTTTTTCTAAGGAACTATTACGACTCAGCAAATGTACATTATTTGCTTGAAATATGTACGAATAATGAATTGTATGATATTCATAAATAGTTACAATAATATGATTTAGAAGAGTACATAAGTATGAATGTAAGATATTCATAAATAGTTGCAGCATTTTGATTTCTATGAACATAATGCTATGTTTAGTACGTTCATAGGGTTTAGGGATTTATTGAGTCTTAAGGTGTATTTAGATACCGCTTATTTTGCTGAAACTGAAAAATTATTGCTGAAAGCTGAAAGTACTGTAGATAAAGATAAAAATTAGTTGAAATAGTATAGTGATGTCTATAAATAATGCCAAAAAGTGCAATGAGACCTATAAATAGTAGTAAAAATAAGCTGAATAGTGAAATAATTTTCATTTTTCATTAATTTCAGCCTTGATATAGCCAATTGCAGTACTTGGAGTGATTTCTCACCATCAAGTGGGGCATGCACCCCCATGAATCACTATTACGATTAACTTTTTGATAATTGGAAATGAAATCTAAAACATTAATGCCTTTAAATTAATTCAAAATAAAAATGTTATATCACGTCTTTAAAAAATCAAGGCATACATAAAATATTGTAAAATTTTAGAGTATATGATTATATTGTTGATACTTCAGAGTTAATTTATTTTTTTCATGTTACTTTTAAGTATCTAAACAGAGTTATTTGAATATATTACATTTAGATTAATATTTTAACTTCATATACTAATGGCTATTTATTAATTATTTATTATTTGTTTTAATTTTTTGAAATATATATTTATAGTCAACTTAAATTAATTACATGAGGTAGATTAAGCATAACGATAATTATATTAACTCTAATACTAGGCTCAAAAAATGAATTGAAACCAAGCATGGAAAAAACAAATTATAACTTATATTTACATTATATTTTATATGTTAATCAAATAAGGTGTATTCCAAAATACCAGTGGCAAGCATGCACGTGTAAAAAAGGGGTATGAATTCTATACAAATCAAATTAATTAGTTCAGAGATATATCATCCATCTGACATTCAACCCGAAACCCTAGAAAATGAGCTTCTTCCACTTGATATATATTCACTTAACCAACTCGTAGAAACCTTCTATTACCCTTCGTGTCAAATCGAACTAATTGGGTGGGTCAGATTTTCCCGGTCCCTAATCAATCTTACATAACCTTAACAAAGGACTTAATTCTCATATCAATGCTTAAGATAAACCATCTAATTTTTTTATTATTTAAAAAATGGTAAGATAAATACTCTAATTTTTTTTTTTTTTTTGAGAAACCTCTAATTTAAAATTTTGAATACAAAGATAACGTGAGATCATTCATAAGCCTCTTATTTTGGGTAGGTACATTCCTAACACTGCCAAAACAATAGAAAAAGCAGGAAGATCATCCATAGCTGCCAAGTTTTGCTAAATTTCCAATGATGTTAGCATCCATTAATTGGGTAAAAGCAAGATAGTTAAGCAATTAAAATATTGTCTACTTAAAATAAATTTAATAGAAGTCTACTAGCTAGCTAGAGCAAAGTCTAATAAAGAAGGTTTCAGTTGCCAAACCAGCTTAATCATTGATGTGATCGAGCATCTGTTAATTTGAGTGAAATGGAAATATCCTGTAAAAAAAAATTTATTGACTGCCAAATCTTCTTAAAAAAAGTTTCAGGCTTATTCAATAGAGGAAGATTCATAATATAGAAGACTGTTGTGCATATATATGTATATAATATTCAAAAGATTCAGTTTACAGTAATCTTCAAGAGTGATCTAATGTCAATTTCAATCAGATTTTTATAGCTGGAACATTGCACAAATACCTTTTTGCGTATTCATTTTCTCTTACTAAAACTATATAGAAGCCAATGGACAAGGACTAGAGAGTTTGTCTTGGTCAATTAGGTTAGGTCGGATAATATTAACATGTTTCTCTAATAAAGATTGGTGGTTGGGTTTCTATAGTATGATGTATGCATGTTGACGTATTTAAACCTTGTGGACCTGCTTAAACACGATTTGTTGGGTACAATGATTTAGATTTAGCCTACAAACTTTTTTATCGGAGCTAGAAAAGTTGAGGGAGGTTGCTTTATGAGTTATGTGACACAAAACAAACTCGTCCATCTCGGGGAGGCTTCTTTGTAATAATTAACTATTATAAATTACTCTATTAGGTTAGAGTAAAATTCTATTTCAAAGCAAAAAAATAATAATAATAAATAAAAAAAATCTATAAATATTTCTCTCACATGAATGTAAAATTCATTATTTATTTTTATTTTTCTATTAGGTAAAATTTATGTGTTGGTCTCACATGTATGACTTATGAAGCTCACATAAATGTAAGAGTAGTGTACATATACCCTCTTATTGTATAAAAAAATATAATATGCTCAAAGGTGATGAGTAGATGCATGATTTGTTACTCACATATTTTACATCAGAATGAATTTTTTAAGTGAAACTTATTTTATTGGAAAGAGTACATCTAGATCTTTAAATAGACAAAAATTTAAGCAAAACTAATTTTAAAATAAGTGGGACATGATATAATAATTTAAAGTTGTCACAACTTGTCTCCAAGAATTGGTTGTACCCTTGCTAGACACTTGTTAATTGAAACAATAAACCAACTTTGAAGGCTCAACAACTTAAGTTAATGATCACCTATATGAAACCAACCCTTATTATAGTGGATTTTCTATGAGGTTAAATCCCCTAAAGTGATTTTTCCTCTGAAGTTTTCTTTATCAGTTTTTCACTTTGTTACTAAATTTGTGTGTCTTTTACTTCTTTATATCTTTATTGCTTTTGATTTGGGGTTTTTAACAGTGGCTGAAGATAACTGTTTGTGTTATACATTGAAATAAACCATAACTTGATCAATTAATCTGCCATTTAAGTTGTTGAGGATCTAAATCCTCTCTTTTTTTTCAACTGGTAATGGAGTTTAGGTACACTACTTAAGAATCTTTTCTTGAGTATGATTCTTGACTCCTACTTTCAATAAGTAGCAATCCCTTATTATTCCCCCGTACATTGATAGAATTAAATTACTTGTCTCCTAGAGCTTCTCACTTAGGAAAATGAGTCCAATGAATGTGATATGATGAGCCATTTCAAAATTATTCAAATGAAGAATATGGAATTCAAGAAGCTTATAATAAGATTTTTAGGGAATGTATATATTTGAAGAAAATTTCTAAGAAATCCCTAGAGAAAAATTGAATGATGTTGAATTGGAAAGACTTTTGGGGTTTAATGTTGATCAAGCCCACAAATTGACAATAAAGTGTGAGGAAGAGAATGCCTCCCTCTTGGAGAAAGTCAAGAACTTAAAAAATAAGCTTGATAAAAATATCTTAGGGGAAAGTTGCTACTACCGCATTAAATGCTCTGCAGCTAATTCTCTGGCCGCATTAATGTGAATGTGATATTTGAATAGTGATTATCAGCCTTACAGCTACTACACGGAGACTTATGGAAGGTGCTGATGGGACAAGTATCAACACCAACCATCTGACAAGCACGTGGAGAGCAAAGATGAAAGGAAAAGAGAGAGGAGGCAAGGAGAAAGGGGAATTGAGAAATCAAGAGAGAAACACTGTAGCAACCGAGAACTAAACTTGTAATCAAATTTAAGAACAATATATAAGAATTAATCTCCTTGGACATTGTCAAGGACAATTTCCTGTAGTTAAAACTTGTCTATCTTCTTTTCCTTGTCTTGGAAATCCATCTTGTTTGTCGTCCAACTCATTCTAGCCAAGTTTTCCAATTCACTCTCTACAAATTCATTGCTTTGGGCTTTTTGGGCCTAGATCCATCCACCTTTTGGGCTAGGAAACCAAATCTAGTCTTTACAATTGGCACCGTCTGTGGGAATTATTGGTGCTGTAGTGAGTTTAACACTCAAAGATGGTAGGTTAGGGTCCAAACCAGGCAGAATCTATAGGGTCTCAACATCAAGATCACTTCCGTGATCTTGAACAGAAAAAGGACCGGGAGGCGAGTGTACATACTACTCATACTGGTAGGAGCCACTCTCGGGGTGGTAGCCATCTCTCTCATGAGAAAAATACCAAGGCCATGCAGCTAGAGATTGATCCCTTGAAGAGAAGCTTGCGCTACAAACGGAGAAAGCGAGCTCCTTCCATTTCTGACTTCTCTTCCGATAGTGAAGAGGATGGTAGCTATAGGCGCAGATCAAGGACTCCTCCTAGTGAGTCTTTCTCATATGATGAAGACTACCATCATGAGCGCAGAAATAGAGATTCATCTTCGAAAGGCCTGGGAAATGATACTATAAGTAAAGCACACAACCAAATTTTCAGATCACCTTTCACGCACAAGATTGAGTAAGGGATACTTCCTTGGCGGTTCACCTAGCCCACATTCACCGTGTACAATGGCCGAACGGACCCTGTGGAGCACGTGAGCCACTTCAACCAGAGGATGGCTGTGTATTCCAAAAATGAGGCCCTGATGTGCAAGGTCTTCCCCTTCAGTTTGGGGCCTGGGGCGATGAGGTGGTTTGATGGCCTAGCTGCAGGTTCCATTAATTCCTTCAGAGAGCTCACCCGAGCCTTTGGGTCCCGCTTTATCACATGCAGTAGGGTCCCTCTGCCCTTAGACTCCCTATTGTCCATGTCCAAGCGAGAAGGGGAGACCTTGAAAACGTACTCGGATAGATACTGGGAGATGTTCAATGAGATAGATGGTGACTTTGACGATGTGACCGTCAGGACCTTCAAGGTTGACCTACCTACGGAGCATGAGTTGAGTAAGTCTTTGACCGGGAAGCCTGTTACTAGTGTATGCCAGCTCATGGATCGAATTGATAAGTATAAGAGGGTTGAGGAGGACCAACAGCGAGACAAGGGAAAGAGTAACGTTATCCCTCAGGAGATAAGGGATTTCAGGTTAAAACGTTACAACAATAACAGATCTCAAAGGGATTTTGCTAGGCAATCTGGGCCTACTGCTCCTTAAATGGTTAACACTATGTTCCGAGAGCTAGTGCATCAAGTTTTGGAGAAGATTAAGAACAAGCCATACTTCAAATGGCCGAACAAGATAGTGGAAACCCCTTGAGATGCAATCAAAGCCTTCATTACCAATACCACCAGGAGCGGGGGCATACCACCAAAGGCCGCAAAACTTTGTGGAATCATCTGGAGCAACTAATTAGGGAGTGAAGGTTACAGCATCTTTTGTACCGTCCCAACGGGCAAGGAGACCAATCAAGGTCAGGAGCTCAAGGGAATGCCTCTTCGAGGCCCCTGATAGTCACAATCAATGTCATCTTTGCTACACCTGGGAGAACTTGTTCTTATCCCTCTAAGATAATATTTGTAGCTCGGCTTATAGCTAAGGACTCTGATTTGGAGCCGAAGAGGGCTAAGTGGAGATCCAGCCGACGCTGAGTTTTTCGAACGTGGATAAGATGGGAACCATCCAGCGACACGATGATGCTCTGGTGGTTATCCTCAAAATAGGAAGGTATGATGTGAAGAAAGTGATGGTAGACCAGGATAGTGGTGTAGAGATTATGTACCCTGACTTGTACAGAGGGTTGAATTTAAAGCCTGAGGACTTGACAGCCTATGATTCGCTTTTGGTGAGTTTCGATGGGAAGGTTGTCATCCCAAAGGGCCATTAGGTTGCCCGTGCAAGCAGGTTCTGAGGTGATTGAGGTAGACTTCATTGTGGTGGATGCATACTCTCCCTACCCAGCCATTGTAGCAAGGCCTTAGCTTTATGCCCTAGGAGCCGTTTCTTCGACTCTGCATTTAAAAGTAAAGTATCCATCAGGAGACTGGGTTGAAGAGCTGGTGGGGAGTCAATCCATGGCTAGACAGTGCCTCATGGCTGTAATTATGCATCGACCTACAGTTGAGTCCTCGGCCTCTATTGAGGGGGGCTTATAGCAGTCAAAATCTTCGGTGTCACCTATAGATAGGCCAACCAAGGAGGCAAAATGTGAAGATTTGGAGAACTTTGCTATAGGTGATGACCCGGAGAAGTTTTTTCAAGTTGGGGCTCAGCTACTGCCTCGGGAAAAGGAAGAATTGGTGGAGTTTCTCAAAAGGAACGTTGATGTGTTCGCTTGGAATGCTTACGAAGCTCTAGGGGTGGATTCAAGCTTCATTTGCTATCATTTTAATTTCAATCCATCTGTCACCCCCAGGAAACAACCACCTTGGTGCTCATCTAAGGATCATTATAACGCTATCAAAGATGAGGTGATGAAGCTTAAGCAAGCCAGGGCTATTAAAGAGGTGTTCTACCCTGAATGGCTAGCTAATACAGTGGTGATAAAGAAAAAGAGTGGGAAGTGGCGTGTATGAGTAGATTTTATGGATTTGAACAAAGCTTGCCTAAAAGACCCCTTCCCCATGCCTCAGATTGATCAGCTAGTGGAAGCAACTGTGGGCCATCCGCAGATGAGATTCTTGGATGCCTTTCAAGGGTACCATTAGATACCTTTAGCCTTGGACGATCAAGAGAGGACATCTTTTGTCACTCCTATTGGATTACCATTACAAGGTGATACCCTTCAGTTTAAAGAATGCAGGGGCTACCTACCAGAAGATGATAACCAAGATGTTTGAGCCGCAGTTAGGGAAAAACGTTGAAATCTATATAGATGACATGGTGGTCAAGAGCAAGTTGGAATCTGAGCACGTCAATAACCTCGGGAATATCTTTGAGATCTTGAGGAGACACAAGTTGCGACTTAATGCTTCCAAATGTTCATTTGGTGTCAAATCAGGGAAGTTCTTGGGCTACATGGTCACACACTGCGGAATTGAAGTCAACCCTGACCAAATTAAGGCAATCAACAACTTGTAACCACCTCGGAATTCCAAAGAGTTCCAAAGTCTAACTGGGTTGACTGCTGCTCTAAACCAATTCATCTCTCAGTCAACAAACAGGTGTAGGCCTTTCTTTCAGTTGTTGAACAAATGGAAGGGATTTGAATGGACCAAGGAGTGTGTCCTGGCTTTCCAGCAATTGAAAGAGTACCTTTCTCGGCCACCCATTATGTCCAGGCTCGAGATGGATAAGATTTTGTTTGCTTACATTGCAGTGGCCTCCCACGCAATAAGCTGGGTGCTGATACAGGTTGATAGTGGTGTACAAAGGCTAATTTATTATGTGAGCAAGTCACTACATGAAGCCGAGGTCTGATACTTACCACTTGAGAATGACATTCTGGCCGTGGTGCATGGTACACGTAAGCTCCCCTATTATTTCTAATCACACACGGTTGTTGTCTTGACCCAACTCCCGTTCAGATCTCTACTTCGGAGCGTTGACTACACAGGGAGAATTGCAAAATGGGGTATGATCCTAGGGGCTTTTGATATCAAATATATGCCTCGCATCTCTATCAAGGGTCAAGTCCTCACCGAACTGGTGGTTGAGTTTGCCTAGACCCTATTAGAAGATAGATTGAAGAAGCAAAACATGGATGAAAAATCGGTTGTTGTAATCTCCTTGCAAGAGCCTTTGTTCTAGAAGGTCTACGTTAATGATGCGGCTAATCATAGAGGATCTGGAGTAAGGCTAGTTCTAGTATCTCCAGAGAAGATCACAATTGAGAAATCCTTGAGATTGGGATTCTTGGCTACAAACAATGTGGCTGAGTACAAAGCTCTGTTGGTAAGGATGACCATGGTCCAGAAAATATGTGGAAAAGCAGTGGAGATATTCTCTAATTCAAGGCTGATTGTAGGCCAAGTTCAGGGAGAGTTTGAAGCAAAAGATCCCAGAATACAGGAATATTTAAGCCAGGTTAGATGCTTACGATTTGAATTTGTGTCTTTTAATTTATCATAAGTCCCTAAAAGTAGAAATACACATGCAGACTCTCTTGCCACGTTGGCAACCTCCTCGGCACAAAGTTTACCTCGGGTGATCCTTGTGGAGGACTTGTTTAAACCCTCCGAAGTGGAAAGGAATGTGGTTCATGTTCACCAAATAAGGGTAGGACCTAGTTAGATGGACCCTATTGTATTATTCCTTAACGAAGATGTCATGCCTGAGAGTAAGTCCGAGGTCGACAAAGTATGGAGAAAAGCTCCTTGGTTTTGGCTATCCGAGGACCAAAAGTTGTATAAGAGATCCTTTTTCTAGCCCATACCTGTTATGCGTACACCCTGAAGCAGTCGAGCTACTCCTAGAAGAATTACATGAAGGGATTTATGGAAGCCACACTAGGGGCAAGTCTTTGTCTCATAGAGCCCTCACATAAGGTTATTGATGACCAAATATGCAGAAAGAAGCACAGGAATATGTGAAGAAGTGTGACTAATGTCAAAAATTTGCACCAAATATTCATCAACCTGGAGAAGTTCTCAATCCACTGTCCAGCCCTTAGCCTTTCGCTCAATGGGGCTTGAACATTGTATGTCCTTTCTCCAAGGCAGCAGGGAATAAGAGATATTTATTGGTCGGCACGGATTACTTCACTAAATGGGTTAAAGCTAAACTGCTAGCAAATATCAAGGACATGGATGCAAAAAGATTCGTTTGGAAGAATGTTGTCACCCAGTTTGGAATCCCTCATACACTCATCTCGGACAATGGACTTCAATTTGACAGTAAAGCCTTTCAGAGATATTGCTGTGACCTGGGCATAACAAATAGATATTCCAACCCGGCATATCCACAGGGGAATGAACATGCTGAGGCCGTCAATAAGGTTATAATGCTTGGACTCAAAAAGAGACTGGATGATGCGAAGGGGAAATGGGTGGAAGAGTTATTACACGTCCTTTGGACTTATCGGACTACTCCTCGCCAGAAAGAAGAATCTCGATGGGCTATTGTAGGGGTATTGGGCCCAGGGGTTCATTACCTATTTATATTTTGGGCCTGTGGCCTAAGCTGAGGACGAAAGGTTGTCCGAGCAGGAGAAATTTCGGTCAGAAGAGACTGTGTTAGTGAATAAAGATGTTAGTTTTGGTCATAATGGTTCAAAAGGGTGGGCCGAGGATAAATGCCTCCGAGGATAAAGATGTTAGTTTTGGTCATAATGGTTCAAAAGGGTCTGTCGCCTAGAGTAACGTTCTAGGAAGTTTTATTGGTATGGATAAGCATTGCAGAGACGTCAGACAGGGAGGAGTCCTAAAATATCTTAGGGGAAAGCTACTACCACCGCATTAAATGCTCTACAGCTAACTCTCTAGCCACATTAATGTGGAGATGATACTTGAACAGTGATTATCAGCCTTACAACTACTACACGGAAACTTATGGAAGGTGCTGATGGGACAAGTATCAACACCAGCCATCTGGCATGCATGTGGAGAGCAAAGATGAAAGGAAAAAATAGTATAAAAGAGAGAGGAGGTAAAGAGAAAAGGGGATCGAGAAATCAAGAAAGAAACACTGTAGCAACCGAGAACTAAACTTGTAATCAAATTTATGAAAAATATATAAGAATTGATCTCCTCGGACATTGTCGAGGACGATTTCCTATAGTTAAAACTTGTCTATCTTCTTTTCCTTATCTTGGAAATCCATCTTATTCGTCGTCCAACTCATTCTAGCCCAGTTTTTCAACCCACTCTCTACAAATTCATTGTTGGGCTTTTTGAGCCTAGGTTCATCCACCTTTTGGGCTAGGAAACCGAATCTGGTCCTTACAACATGTTTTATATATTTTAACACGCATGTAAAATTTCATTGAAATCAGATGTTATTTACTATTTGATTAATTAACTCATTTTTTATGCATACTTTTAAATCACAAAAACATGAAATTTAAACATTTAATGGATGACATAGTTATGAATCTTTGATCTTCTTGAAATTTTGCAAGCATGGATGATATAATAAGAACATATAATTTAACAATTATGTTAGGTTCTAAGTAATTAGGAACTAATGTATTAGAACTCTATTTTGTAATGTTGGCAAACCATGATCAAAACAGATGTTAGTCTTATTTAGACTTGCTCAAAGTATAGGTCTTTTATGTAAAGTTGGAATTGAGTTAACTGCAAAATTGAGTGTGCAATTCTAACTGGCTCGATCGATCAAGAATTAAACTCAATCAATCGAAAGTCGGGCAGAATGTTTTTTCTGCAGAATTTCCAACTCAGCCTTAAGCCCATATAACATGCTCGGTTTTATGTTTTGCCCTAGGTATAAAAGGGAAACCCTAGCCACGTTTTTGAGATTGCTCTACTTGCTGTATGTGTGAATCTTTTGTGAAATCTAGAGGTGGCTGCCTTCACACATGCTTAGAATTATCAAGAAGGAGATTATGTTGAGAGCTTGATGATCGTTTCAGTTGCTGCAATAAAAGCTTAAAGATACACAAGCAAGAGTGCTTGTAATTGCTGGGAATCCAAGAAAGAAGAAGCCCATGGTCTCAAAGCTGTCACGTAATCGTGGTAGTAAGTTTTCTACACGAGGTAGCAATAGAATGTTAGTAGTCTAACTCACTATTGTAAAACTTCGATTCTTTCATAGTGGATTCAGTTTTACCTTGAGGATAGTTAGGTTAAATCCTCCCCAGGTTTTTTACCAGTTTGGTTTTCCTAGGTCATCATATGTTTGTGTTCTTTATATTCTACACTTTACATTGATATGATTATATGATTGTGTTAACCTAGATCTGGAATTTGGACTAAGTAATAACTTGGCTTGTTAACTAGGTTAATCCAATTGTGTTTTAAGGGGTCTAAAAGCTTACAAATGGTAACAGAACGGGTAGCTCTCTTGTTGAAGATCTTTTGATCTCTAAGCTGATCATTGACCTTTGTTGTCATGGAACACGGACATTTTCTTATTATTCCTCCTCACTTTGATGGGAATAATTATGCTTATTGGAAAGTAAGGATGAAAGCATTCCTGAAATCAATCGATGAGAGAGTTTAGAACTCCGTTGAATACGGATGGGAGAAGCCCACTACTCCTGTTAGTGAGTGGCAAACTTCTCAGAATGAAGTAGCCACTTTTAATAGCAAATCTATGAATGCTATTTTTAATGTTGATTCTATGGAGGAATTTAAGAGAATCTCTAATGTTGAGATTACTCATACTACTTGGAATATCCTCCAAACTATGCATGAAGGCACAAAGGCAGTTAAAATAAATAAGTTGCAGCAATTAACATCTAGATTTTAGAGCATTAGGATGTTTGATGATGAATCATTTGATGAATTTTATGCTAAACTTAATGATATTGTTAATTCTGCATGCAACTTGGGTGAAATCTATGATCAACCTAAAATTGTTAGGAAGATTCTTAGATCTTTAACTGAAGATTTTAGACCCAAAGTGACTACCATCACTGAGAGCAAGGATGTGGACTCCATCCCTGTCGATGAACTTATGGGATCTCTTCAGTCCTATGAGTTGGACCAACCTAAGACTAGCAAATCCAAATCAATGGCTCTTAAGTCTATTGATGATGTTGAAGTTGATGAATTTAATGATGAGCTCTCTGCTACAGAGATTGCTTACCTTGCCAAGAACTTTAGAAATTTTCTTAGGAACAATAACAAAAGGGCAAGAGGTAAGAACACTGCTAAACCTAGAAATTTTAGGAGGAATGATCCCATTAAGATTAATAGCATTGAAAAACCTAAAAAAAAAGTAGGTCAACCTTCTAATAATTTAATGGGTCTTCAATGCTTTGGATGTCAAGGGTATAATCATATGAAATTTGAATGTCCTACATACTTGAGGTCTAAAGGTAAGGCTATGGTTGTAACCCTTAATGATGATAAAGTTTCTGATGATGAGTCTAGTTATGACGAGGATGGAAACTTCATTACTTTCACCGCTATTGCTGTAGTCAATGAAAGTATGTCTGCTGAGAAGAACCCTTCTGATAGGGAACTCTTTGAGGATGCAGATCTTCAAGAAGCCTGCAATAAACTTTGCAAAGTTGCTGCAAAGGATGCTATGAGTGTTGAATTAGGCTTAAAGAAAATTGCATCTCTTAAGCTTGATAAATGCTACTGAACTTTTGAATAATGCGAAGACTGAGAACATGCTTTTGCTTGAAAAGGTTAAGAATTTGGAACATGAACTATCTGTTGCTAGAGAACAAACTAATAGGTCTGCTAGTTCCAAACTTGATTGGATGTTGAGTGTTCAAAAGTCTCCTTCAAAAAAAACTAGCTTAGGTTTTGTAGAAAGCATCAATGTATTTGCACCCATTTCCATAAACTTTATTCTTTCATCTTCTTCTGAACCTCCTGTGAGTGAGGTTATGAGTGAGGCTGTCAAACCCATAGAATTTACACCTCTTAGGAAGATTAGGGTTGATCTGAAAGAGTTCAAACCTAAGAAGACTACCCTTTCTAAGGACAAGTCACATGATAAGCCTGCATGAGTTTGTCATTTTTGTGGAAAGTCTGGGCACATTCGTCCAAACTGTTATAAGCTGCAAGCTGCTAAGCGAGCAAACAAACCAAAAGTACCTATGTCTCAAGCTCTATGAATGAGATTAATTTTCCCAGAAACTAGACATCCGGGGCTTCAATTTGAGCACAAGAATGAGGCAATTCCGATCAGAATTGAGTCAGATATGATTTTTTGAAGTTGGCTCTATATGCTGTTACAGCAGCTACGGGAAAACCGAACTTTGCTTGCTCCTCACTCTCACCAATCTTTCCATTTAATGCACCAGATTTCCCCAAAGGCTAAAATGAGGTCTAGGTTCATGATTTTTTGTCAACCCTCATTAAATGGTCTTCCATTCATATTTTCTCCACCACTACTATATAAACCGCCCCTCTCCTTCATTCCAAAGCACACAAAAACCCCCCTCTCTTCTCCTCTCTTGAGTTCTAGTGAAGTAAAGTAGTCTTGTCATATCTTGGTCTTCCTGAGACTCAAGGTATTGAGTAAGACTCACTCTTCCTCTCCTAACTCTTCTTTTCCTCCACCCTTAGGACCTCCCTCAAGAGTCTCCTCCTCCACCATATGGATCTTGCATGAAGGTATAATCCCTTTCCCTAATTGTTTTTTGTGTTTCCATGATGAAAATTTAGGATTAAGGCATGATAGTAACTATTTAAATCCTCTTGAATATGTTTGAATGTTCTTAATTGTTCTTATGTGTTCTTCACATGTTCTTGGTTGTTCATCACATGTTCATGCATAAACACTAGTTTTGATCCTAAACCCATATCAAAAATAGGAAAAACATGTTTATTTCATAATTCTTTCAAATTCTTGAATCTAGGTTATCACCATCCACACACATTCACTAGAATTTATTTTTCAATCTAAATGCAATGCTAAATAAATTGAATTAGGGTTTATCACATGCACACACATTAAATTCAACATGTAACTTGATTGACATATTGGATGATGTGATATGAATGTTGGCCACCATAGTCTAGAAGACTGGTTTCACCAGGCAAGGTGGGTGCCTAACACCTTCCCATCTTGTAACATAGCCTCCGAACTTAGATTAAGGGTTAGTAGATCAAATGCTTATCCATGTAATTTTCAATTTTTAGATTGTAACTAGGAAATAAAGCTATGTACTTTATCTTAGATTGTATCTAGGACCAAAGCCATTTAATTTTCCTATGATCAATGTAAATTCAATTGAAAATTAATAAAATGATGAATTTTTTAATTTTGGTTTTCTTATTTATCCAAATAATTAAATAAGTGGCGACTCCATTGTAAAACTCCTAATCTAAGGGGGGAAATATAACTAGTCGAACCTCCATTTTGAGAGGCAATAACACGACTCTACCCATTCATGTGGGTTTGGCCCAACATTCATAAAACGGGCCGGGGGCGCGGTCTCTCACAGTGGCGACTCCACTGGGGATATTCAGGGCTAAGCTTCAATTAGGTTATGGTGGCCAACCATGTCATTGTTTGTTTATTGCTTTTTGTATATAATATGTTTAATATGTCATTATATTGCATGTCATGCATCATTTGCTTGAATGAAATTTATTTTATTTGTGTGCTAGCCCGGAAGCCCGGTAGTATTAGCCGTGGATTGTGGTCTTCCTGAGACTCACATACCCAGCGGTGAACCTACCACCCACCGCGACAAGGATCATCATGGTTATGCCATGATGGTTCATAGGGACAAACTGTACTGTTCGAACCAACGCGGCGCTCCTGGCGTCACAAGTTGGGAGGTACGACGTCCTAGCTTGTGGGGACCTTTAACCTACCTTCTACCCATGTTGTAATGACCCATAGAACCTATCTTTAGGTCGGTCCATGTAAATTGCATTGCATTATGCATGTGTTTGGCCGTTGTTTGAGCCATGATGAGCCCAAGTCCAACGCTTGAGCCCATCATAATTGTTTGAACCTTGTATGCGATGAATGAACTCAAGCGCAAAAGCCTGTGATTGAACTCTACTTGGTATGGAAACCGAAAATTTTTTCTTGAATCATTCTAAGCCCAACACTTGAGCCCATCAAAGATGTATACACATGATCAACTTCAAAGGCCAAAAGCTCACAAGATGCATGCATGAAGTGTAAGGTCAAGCCATTTCAAGCAAAGACCATTTCATCATAATCAAGGTTCAAGCACACCAAGCCTCATATGGACCAAGAAGAAGCAAGTGGCCCAACTTTGCCTCACTCCATATTTGGTTTGCAACATCATGGTTAAACTTAAAGTTTGTTTGTTTATTCCACATTTCTATATTTCTTTGAATTCTAAAAATCCATGTATCATTTGAGATACTTTGTTCATGTATATATATTTTTTTAAAAATTCAAAAAAAAAAAATTCAAGATTCCCAAATCTTTCCCAAAAAAAGAGAAAAATTTTCAAAAAAAAAAAAAAAGTCTTTGGACTAGGGACATTCAGCCCTTAAGTCATTTTTTTTAAAAAAAAAAAACTTTGAACTAAGGGCATTGGACTTCCTAGTGACTTTTTCAAAAAGGGCCCATTTTTTTTTTTTTTCTTTCAAAGATTTCAAGATTCTTTAAAGTCTCCTTTTCAAAATGATACATGAGGATCCCTTGGACAAAACATTTTCTAAATCTTAATGTTTAAAGGCTTGAGCAATCAACTTGTACCAAGGAATGATTAATTTCATTTGATCCATGTAAAGACTTTTGCTACTTGACTTAGAATATAAGAAGAAATGGTCTTAAAAGGGCAATAAAAAAGAATCCATCCATCGAAAAATCCCAAGAATCCATGCCCTTGATCCAACTTTCAAAAGTCTTTTGTTTCACATCACTAGAGCATTCATACTTTTTCTTTTAAGAGGAATTTATTAAAAGAGCTCAAGTCATTGTGCCTACAAGCAAGCATTGCTAGGGATAGGAGGCCGTCTTTGGTAAACGAAGATTATACCTTAATACCTAGAATGATCATTATCCATTGCTAGCCCATTTGAGCCTTCAAACACTTAGCCTCTTTTTTGCATAAACCCACTAAAATCTAAACCTAGGGTGGGAAAAATTCAAAGTATGCATGCTTAAATCTCATGTTGAGGAGGAGTCGACCTTGTAGTTTTGAAGCTAATTGATAAAGCTCTCCTAGAAGACATGAAAGACAAGGGGAAAATTCATTAAGCTAAAGATAAGAGATCATCAAAGAAAAGTGAGGTTTCACACAATGAAGGAAAGAGAAATGAAATTCCATCAATGTGAGAGAAAGCAAAATGTGCATCAAGTTTGAAGAACCTAAAATTCATCATTCCAAGAGGAATACAAGGTTCATCCAAAAGAGAGTTCATCAAAAAAGGAAAAGATTCATCAAGTATAGAAATGTGCAAGCACGTCGAGGCAAGAAGGATGCGGAGAGAGTGCATCAAAATGACTTAAGTTGATGAAAACAAAGGAGGCAAAAGATCCCCAAAAAGTTCATTTAATCAAGAGATGAAAGACAGCCCAAAAAAAAAAAAGAAAAAGAAAAAGTCCGCTAGGCTGAAAACCCAAAAGGGCGGTCTAGGCAAAAGTTAGGGCCAAAGAAAAGAAGAGAAAGAAAAGAAAAGAAAAGGGTAAAATCCTAGCAAATTGAAAACTGGAAGATGTAATCTGAAAAAGAAAAGGATTTTACAAGATGAAAGTCTAGAGTTATGATTCAAAAGGAATGAGCTTACATACAAATGTTGATACAAGTGACCAATGAAGACTCTTCTAATACTTGATTTTTGAGTAATGCATACTTGGGGGAAACATCATAGGGAATTTTGAGCCTTTTATATCTTTCATTTCATAACCCAAACCTGGCCTACATTACAACCCATGAGTAAAGACCTCCTTGAAGCCTTGCTAATTGTAGGCATATCTTAAACTCTAATAATATTTTCTCTTGAATTAAAAAAGGAAAAATGCTTAAAATTGTCAAACCCTACAGGATGATTTGTCCAAGGACAAAATTTCTCAAATTCTCAAATCCTCAAATGACTCAAAAGAAATTTCAAACTTGGAGCACTCTCCTTATTTTCACCTAACAATGTGATTCCTAAATATTATCACATTTCATTTCTTGATTGCCTTTGGAGACTTAATCTGACAATGTTCAAAAGAAAGAAGCAAATTTTGATTACATGAGTTTAATGATCTTGATCCTTCATAATCAAAGAGATTTGTTTGGTTCTTAAACACTATGATTTTCCAAAATGGTTGTTCAAAGGATCACATCTTGTTCAAAAAAAAAAAAATGGAAATTTGATTTTTTTCAAAAAAAAGAAAAAAAAAAAGAGAAATCTCATTTCAAAAAAAAAAAATCATTCTTTTTCAAAATCCAGTTCTCTTGAACTACGTCTTGACCTGATCCTCTATGAAAGAGGTACGTAGGCAGCCTTTCAAAGGCCTGGTCCCAATCACCCAAATAACCTTGGAGAACAAATTCAAAACAATGTGACAAAATTTTTTGGGTGCATGTTAGGCTAAGCTCATTTGTTTTGCATCAAGCGTGCTTAAACTTGGGGCATTAACCTATTTATATTGTGTGCAAATATGTTCTTCTTGCATGAGAGCATGTTTTCATTTGAGGCACCAATCCATTTTTTTGGCAAGCATGTCCACACTAGGGGCATTGGCCAAAAATGTTTTCTTGATAATTGGTTTCTAACAAGCTAGAGAAAGAAAGCCTTTTTGCAGGAACCAAGGATGGCAGACCATGATCTTCTTTCATGTTCCCCAATGGTCATAACGTCAAATGAATTCAGATTCAATCTAAGCATGGAATATGCCCCAAACTAGGGGCATTGGGTAAGTACTTCCAATTCATTTCAATGAATAAATCCATCGCTAATTGAAATTATCTTTTTTGCAGGAATTGAGCTAGGACTTATCCAGCAATCCACATCAACTTCCAGCCGAAATTATTCTCATTCAAAGGATAGGTTTTTCAAAAAAAAAAAAATTATCATGAATAAATCTTCATCACCTTTACTCCATCTTCATCTTCATCTTCTTCACTTTTTTGATAATGAACAAATCTTCATATTTCAAAAAAAAAAAAAAATTCAAAATTTTCAATTCCTTGAAAAAATTCAAGATTTCTAAATTTTTCAAAAAAAAATCATCAATCAAAAATTTCAATTCCATGAAAAAATTCAAGATTTCCAAAATTTTCAAAAAAAAAAAGAAGAAGGAAATTTTCAAAAAAGGCCTTGGGACTAGGGGCATTCGGCTCGTACTTCTTAGGTTGCTAAAAAAAAAAATCATCAATCAAAATTTTCAAATCCTTCAAAAATAATTCAGGATTTCCAAATTTTTTTTCAAAAAAAAAATAATAAAATAAAAGAATCCAAAATTTTCAATTCCTTTGAAAAATTCAAGTTTTCCAAATTCAAAAAAAAAAAAAAAAAAATCTTTGTTAAATTCTTCTACAGAAAGCTATGATCTTCTTCCACATTCTCCAGTGATGCAACATTAAGTCAACTATCCACCTTCAGCATTCATCGAAGCATGGAGTATGTCCCAAACTAGGGGCATTCGCCAGGTATGCCAAAGTCTTTTCAATGAATAACTCTGTTACTAATTGAAAGTATTTATTTTGTAGGTATTAGGGTAAAAAGCCCACACACATTGGTATGAATAATACCTTCCAAACCATTGGACCTCTGGAAAGCACGTCCAAAATTCAATTTCAATGGACCTCTGGGAAGCACGTCCAAACTTCAAACCATCGGATCTCTGGGAAGCACGTCCAAATTCAATTTCAATGGACCTCTGGGAAGCACGTCTAAATCCAATTCAATCGAACCTCTGGGAAGCACGTCCAAACTCCAATCCATCGGACCTCTGGGAAGCACGTCCGAAATTCAATTCAATGGACCTCTGGGAAGCACGTCCAAATTCAATTTCAATGGACCTCTGGGAAGCACGTCTAAATCCAATTCCATCGGACCTCTGGGAAGCACGTCCAAACTCCAATCCATCGGACCTCTGGGAAGCACGTCCAAATTCAATTTCAATGGACCTCTGGGAAGCATGTCCAAATCCAATTCCATCGGACCTCTAGAAAGCACGTCCAAAATTCAATTCAATGGACCTCTGGGAAGCACGTCCAAATTCAATTTCAATGGACCTCTGGGAAGCACGTCCAAATCCAATTCCATCGGACCTCTGAGAAGCACGTCCAAACTCCAATCCATCGGACCTCTGGGAAGCACGTCCAAGATTCTAAACCATCGGACCTCTGGATAGCACGTCCAAATTCAAATCCATGGACCTCTGGGAAGCACGTCCAAAATTCAATCTTTGGACCTCTGGGAAGCACGTCCAAGATTCCAATCCATCGGACCTCTGGGAAGCACGTCCAAACTTCAATCCATCGGACCTCTGGGAAGCACGTCCAAACTTCAATCCTTGGACCTCTGGGAAGCACGTCCAAGATTCCAAACCATCGAACCTCTGGGAAGCACGTCCAAACTTCAATCCATCGGACCTCTGGGAAGCACGTCCAAGATTCCAATCCATCGGACCTCTGGGAAGCACGTCCAAATTCAATCTTTGGACCTCTGGGAAGCACGTCCAAGATTCCAATCCATCGGACCTCTGGGAAGCACGTCCAAACTTCAATCCATCGGACCTCTGGGAGGCACGTCCAAAAATTCAAATCCATCAGACCATTGGTAAGCATGTCTTATACCTATTTTTTATTTTTTCAAAAAAAAAAAAAAAAAAAAAAAAAGTGCTGCATGCATGAACTACGTTTAAACTTGATCCTCCCACTAAGAGGTACGTAGGCAATCTCCTTCGAGATTCGGTCCACATTTTGATCTAGAACATGACCGTCTGCATTTTTATCTACATGCATCATACATTCACCACAGTTAAATACTGATTGCAAAGTTAGGTGTCTCTTTCATACATTGACATTCGCTTTTCAAGCTCTGTCAATGAGGGGCATTCTGTTGACACCCTATTTTGCAATCCGCATTTAACCTCACATGGAGGGTAAAAGGGTAATTTCACATTGGAAATATGAATCTTAATTCTGGCCATTAGATCCTTAATCTCATTTCACCAAAATGATCTTGATGTTGTAACGATCAAATCGACTGGTCATGAGCCCTAATCGGACCACCAGATTGAAAGTTATCATCAAATCAAGTTTTAATGGTTGAAATGCGTCATCACAAATTGAGTCCGACTATATGTGATTATGAACAATTGATTTCAATTGGTTATAAGTATAATCAATTTGAGATCGATGAGGTGTCATAATTTGATTGGTTAGGACTACATTTTATGGTGAGGTTGCATACACCTAATTAATTAGATAGTTAAACATTAATTATTCAATGACTAATTTGTGCAATTATCTTTTAATTAGAGTAAATTTAGAACCAATTAAGTCTGAAATGGGAGTGATTGGTGCCATTTAATGTTAATTGGGAGCTAATTTGGGACATATTAATGTTAATTGTGCTAAAATCATTTTCTAACAAATGACCTCTACTCACCATTTCATCAATATCTCTCAGAATATTTTGAATCTGTGAATGAGATTAATTTTCCCAGAAACTAGACATCCGGGACTTCAATTTGAGCACAAGAATGAGGCAATTCCGATCAGAATTTAGTCAAATATGATTTTTTGAAGTTGGCTCTATATGCTGTTACAGCAGCTACGGGAAAACCGAACTTTGCTTGCTCCTCACTCTCACCAATCTTTCCATTTAATGCACCAGATTTCCCCAAAGGCTAAATTGAGGTCTAGGTTCATGATTCTTTGTCAACCCTCATTAAATGGCCTTCCATTCATATTTTCTCCACTACTACTATATAAACCCCCCCCCCCTCTCCTTCATTCCAAAGCACACAAAACCCCCCCTCTCTTCTCCTCTCTTGAGTTCTAGTGAAGTAGAATAGTCTTGTCATATCTTGGTCTTCCTGAGACTCAAGGTATTGAGTAAGACTCACTCTTCCTCTCCTAACTCTTCTTTTCCTCCACCCTTAGGACCTCCCTCAAGAGTCTCCTCCTCCACCATATGGATCTTGCATGAAGGTATAATCCCTTTCCCTAATTGTTTTTTGTGTTTCCATGACAAAAATTTAGGATTAAGGCATGATAGTAACTATTTAAATCCTCTTGAATATGTTTGAATGTTCTTAATTGTTCTTATGTGTTCTTCACATGTTCTTGGTTGTTCATCACATGTTCATGCATAAACACTAGTTTTGATCCTAAACCCATATCAAAAATAGGAAAAACATGTTTATTTCATAATTCTTTCAAATTCTTGAATCTAGGTTATCACCATCCACACACATTCACTAGAATTTATTTTTCAATCTAAATGCAATGCTAAATAAATTGAATTAGGGTTTATCACATGCACACACATTAAATTCAACATGTAACTTGATTGACATATTGGATGATGTGATATGAATGTTGGCCACCATAGTCTAGGAGACTGGTTTCACCAGGCAAGGTGGGTGCCTAACACCTTCCCATCTTGTAACATAGCCTCCGAACTTAGATTAAGGGTTAGTAGATCAAATGATTATCCATGTAATTTTCAATTTTTAGATTGTAATTAGGAAATAAAGCTATGTACTTTATCTTAGATTGTATCTAGGACCAAAGTCATGTAATTTTCCTATGATCAATGTAAATTCAATTGAAAATTAATAAAATGATGAATTTTTCAATTTTGGTTTTCTTATTTATCCAAATAATTAAATAAGTGGCGACTCCATTGTAAAACCCCTAATCTAAGGGGGAAAATATAACTAGTCGAACCTCCATTTTGAGAGGCAATAACACGACTCCACCCATTCACGTGGGTTTGGCCCAACATTCATAAAACGGGCCGGGGGCGCGGTCTCTCACAATTTGGCTCTTGATGTATTTTTGTTTGGGTTATTCATGATAGGAGGAGATACATTATTTTGTATATGTTTCTTGTTTCACATTGCTTATTGATTTATATTTATGAGTTATTCATGATATATGTCTTTATTTTGTGTTATGTGAAATCAAAAATTTATTTTTTGTTTACTTGTATTTTCCACACATGCGTTTATGCGTTGGTTAAGTGTTTCAGGAAATATACAAATTGATTCAATCGTACTGCTATCTACACTTGCAACTGATGGATAGTAGTTAGGTTGAATTTTTTTGAATGGGCTTTATTGTTTTGGAAAGGGTTGTTTTCCTTGTAACTTTGAGCATTGTATTTGTATTTTGTTACGGATTGTCAAAGGAGGAGTTTGTTAGGTTCTAAGTAATTAGGAACTAATGTATTAGAACTCTATTTTGTAATGTTGGCAAACCATGATCAAAATAGATGTTAGTCTCATTTAGACTTGCTCAAAGTATAAGTCTTTTATGTAAAGTTGGAATCGACTTAACTGCAGAATTGAGTATGCAATTCTGACTGGCTCGATTGATTGAGAGTCAGGCAGAATGTTTTTTCTGCAGAATTTTCAACTCAGTCCTAAGCCCATATGACGTATTGGGTTTTATGTTTTGCCCTAGGTATAAAAAGGAAACCCTAGCCACGTTTTTGAGGTTGCTCTACTTGCTATGTGTGTGAATCTTTTGTGAGATCTAAAGGTAGTTGCCTTCACACATGCTTAGGATTATCAAGAAGGAGATTATGTTGAGAGCTTGATGATCGTTTCAGTTGCTGCAATAAGAGCTTAAAGATACACAAGTAGAAGTGCTTGTAATTGCTGGGGAATCCAAGAAAGAAGGAGTTCGTGGTCTTAGAACTGTCACGTGGTCGTGGTAGTAAGTTTTCTACACGATGTAGTAATAGGATGTTAGTGGTCTAAGTCGCTATTGTAAAATTTCGATTTTTTCATAATGGATTCAATTTTACCTTAAGAATAGTTAGGTTGAATTCTCCTCAGGTTTTTTACCGGTTTGGTTTTCCTGGATCATCATATCTTTGTGTTTTTTATATTCCGCACTTTACATTGATATGATTATATGATTGTATTAACCTAGATCTGGAATTTGGACTAAGTAATAACTTGGCCTATTAACTAGGTTAATCCAATTGTGTTTTAAGGGGTCTAAAAACTTACAAATTATATTTTTAAAATTCACACTCAATAAAAAGTAGAAGAGGAGTTTGAATGATTTATTTCCAAATTAATTTGGAAAGAAACTTTTTCTATGCTAATGTATTTAGAAAAAATCTAGATCATACCCTTTTGTGCTACAATTTTGATGTGTTAGGCTGTAAGTATTAGAGAAAAAAAAATTATGGGTCAATATGAAAGTGACAAAAAGAATCAGTCACAATATGCCACACATGATAGTTGTGAATAAGAGTGGGGTCCTAGTATTACATAATGTGTCTAAGGGGCAGCCAACCAAAAAATTAAACCATACCAGTAGGGTACTTATCACTAATAAGCACAGGCGGAGCCAAGGGTGGCCATGGCCCCCCTGAGTTTTGAAACTCTTTTAATAATAGTACTAAAATGAAATAAAAAATAAAAAATAGGTAGAAATTAATTACCGTGTTCCCCCGTAATATTTTTGACAAAAAATATATACAACAATTTCAATCCTAAAAACTTAACTATGGGTCTAGGACTAAAATAAAGTAATGCAGCTGTAGGTCCTTAGCATGACTGAGTAGTTTAGTACTTAAATTAAATTTATTATAATTTGATAATAGTATTTGTTAGTTGTTTGTTTAATTGATATTAGTGGCTTGGATAATTAAATTAAATTATCATTATAAACTTGTTTATTCTATCAATTTGAGGTATTGAGGTTATAAAATTTAATATTCAGGATTTCATATTTCGTAATAACTTATGGGGGAAAGATCTACAATTGATGCAAAAATGACCTCTCATGTTGTTTGCACCAATTTAGTTTAGCATCAATTATAAGTGATTTTAGTGCCATGAAAGAGCTTAAAAACAACCTTTTTAAGTTAAAGTTAATTTGTGAAATTAAGATTTTTTTAGTCTCGTCCTCAAAAAAAAAAAAAAAAGATTTTTTTAATCCATTTTTTATACATAAGAAATTTATTGTGTTTACCTTGGCCTCTCCTGAAAATATTTCCTAGCTCTACCACTGCTAATAAGATGGAAGTTTCAAGTATGACAAGAATATATGAACTTCCAAGAAAAAAAAAAAAAAACGAAATTAGCACTATTCTAAAAATAATCTTAGCTCCAAATATAATCCTTAACCCCATAAAAAAACCAAATAACAGCAAAATTATCCCAAACAATAATAAGATTAGGTCAAAATATTAATAAATGAACAAAATATTCAACAAAAATCCCATTAAAAAATAAATAAAATATTCGATCATTCAGATTCGTAACTCATTTAACTCATTTCATAAAATAATATTTAATTTCATTTTTCATTAAGAAAAAAAAGGTATACCAAGAGAGATATTGTGGCCATAAGTTCTTCTCAACAATGCCGACATCTATGCTCGTCTCAGTTTTGCAATATCAACATTGATAGTGAAACTATTATATAATAGTTTCAAAATATTAAAACTTGTAGAAAGAAATCATAAAATACTAAAATTTCATATATTTGTATATATATGTGTTTTTTGTTTTGTTTTTGGTGATATTGATATATTCAAGTTCTTTTTTTATTAGATTTTATATAATTTAAAAATTTTAATGACTACTTAAAAAAAAAAAAATCTTAAACTTGTCATTGTAGGTTTATAAGTGTGTGACCATCAAATATGAAAGAGATGGTTTTATACATTGAACAAGACTTAAGTACAGTATTTAAATGTTGTTTCTTAGGTTTCTCTTTTAAGATTTTACCACATGAATTTTTTTTTATAAGAATGAAATGTATTTTTTAATTAAGTAGTCACATAACTTAATTTTAAGATGAAAATCTAAGAAATAGCACCTAAGATACTATAACTAAATTTTGTCCTTTTACATTAGTCTCATCTCATGGTGGAATCTTTGAGCCTGATTTAGCCATTGGTAGAGCTCATCACCTAAAAGAGCAAGTTGCTTCAATTATTTTGTTGAAAGTGTACATTTAATTATCTCCAACTATGCATCGATCACGTGGTAGAAGACTAAACACCTCAAGCTAGCAAATAGCAATCGACACGTAGCATGCATATGCTCGACTCTAGTTTAAACTTTACAAAACGAAAGTCAGATAAACTTTTTAATTGATTGTTATAGGCTTATAGACTGAGGTTTTATGCCGTAAAGATACCAAAATATACCCTACAAGAAATGTTAGTTAATTTCCAATATGCCGAAAGTTTTCCTTATCATCTTGACTATTCTCAAACTTATCATCTTTTTCTTGAATTATACTTTACCGGCAATTGCTTAGCACTTTCTTTCCATTTCCCAAAGAAAAGTTAGTTTCCAACTCCAACTATATCACCTTGATTAATTATTCACGAACTTAACTATCATCACCTTGCAACTTGCTAATTTATTTTTTCTTTCTTTTCTTTTCTTTTCCCCTTTTTTCCCAATCGAACCTTTCTAGAATACAGAGTTTATAACAAGATGAACTTTCCAATAATGCTTGTCATTACTCATTATTTTCACATTTGATTAGACAATAATTAATGAAAAAAATGAAAGGTCGGTTAAACTGGGTCCTTTGAGATTGATCATGTCTGAGAAAGTGAGAGAATATTCCGTACATACTATGAATACCTTTCGTACATGCTCTAGCTGTTGACTTTTCCATTAAAATTTCTCATTTTTCTATATATATATACACGCAAGTGCCGTACGTTTTTTTTCATGTAATTTGCTGAACATTTTCTTAATCCGATTGTGTCCTAATCAACCTAATACTCTGCAATGTGTCTTTTAAGTTCACACTTGAGCACAAATAATCCAAATTAAGAGTCATTTTGTGTAAGCCCCCGCAGCTGGGTCCAGCTCCTTACCAACAACCTGGCGCTTCGCCGGAACACACCACAAGTCAGTCCAACAACGAGTTGGCTTCTCGCTGCTGCACATTAGCAAAAATAAATAAATAAATAAAAGACTGAATAGCCAACTTCATGCAAATTTCCCAATCGGTTTCCTTTATCCTTCATTCAGTATTAAATAACTCTTCCTCATGTGTAGATTTAAACTCTTTTTTAATGGGTAAAGCTCGACCATAAGATTTTAAATGGCATATACTGTAGATCAAGAACTCAAGATGCGCTCTAATACAATGTTAAATTACTAATTATTCCAAAAATTTAAACTATTAGAAGATAATAAATTTAATCATTTAACTATATAATTCTATCACTCACTAATCATATGAAACTTATAACAGTAGCCTAAGCTTCTATCACACAACTTCTATTTTGATAGGATTAAAAATAGATGATCTCCAAATTAGCGCCTTGTCACAACTTATTTCTAAGCCCCAAAAAAAAAAAAAAAGGACTTTTTATTCTTTATTTTTTATCCTAACATCAATTGATATCTAAAGACCACTTTGTTAAAAGCACTTTGCTACGTTAAAGTCCAAAGTCATTAGGCTCGTTTGAATAGTATTGATTAAGCTTTCTATTTCTAACACCTCTCATATCTTCTTCTATATATCAAGTGACAATACCACTCTCATGACCGCATCTTCAAGACCACAACTAAGCATTACGAAAAGTCCAGTCCCAGAAATTTTTACCATCGAAAAGCCAAATAAATAAATATGATGCTTTGGAACTTAAATATTGATAAAAGAGAAGATGAAAAGATTTAGAGAAAGGTTAGATGAGTTGATAATTTGTCACAAAGGTAACATGTTTCTCTTCCATTTTAAAAGATAACAGTTTATCTTTTGTTGTTTGTTTTAGTTTATCTAAATTTTTATTAAAATTAATTTCAAATCTTAAGATTTACGTTTTTTTTTTTTTTGTTTTTTTTTTTTTCATCAGGTCAGTTTCATGGGTTGGCCCTGTTTAGTATTAAATAATTTGTTTGATACTGACAACTATGCCTAAAACATTATAATCATAATGACTTTCTCTCCTCATCATTCATCAATGGCCGATGTTTTTCATACTAAAATACTTAAGATTCATTAACCATTGGAAAAATACCTAGCAGTAGCTTGAGTTTCTATCACATAGCTTTTCCTTTTGAGAGGATTAAAAATACATGATCCTCAAAGTGCCATGTCACAAATTATTTTTAAGCAATAATTTTTTTTTTCATAACATCATTTGATAACAACATTTATGCTATATATCTAAAGACTACTTTATTATTATTTTTTTCTCTCTAAATTTGTTATGTTAAAGTCCAACATCATTTTGATATACATTACTGTCAGTTTCTCTTCGTGTGTGTGTTAAAATACTTAGGGGCTGTTTGGATTTTGAGTTTCCATAACTCATAACTCTATTTTCATAACTCATAACTCAAAAATAGTGGAACCCATGACTGAAAAGGTTGTTTGGATTTTCATAACTCTGTTTCCAATTTTTATTTTCATCACTCAATTCTCTGATTTTTGAGTGATGAGTTATGAAAACTGAAAACACATTTTAGCTGTTTTCAATTTCCATAACTCATTACTCAATGACATTTTTGTAATTAAAATTACATATGGGTCCCACAGTCAGACTTTTTACATTGACTTTATCTTCTTTTCTCTTTTTCTTTTTCTTTTTTGTGTCTTTCACGGGTCTGGCTCTCTCTATTCCCCATTTCTTCTTCTTCTTCTTTTTTTTCTTCTTTTCTTTTCTTTTCACTTTTTGGGTTTGATTCTTTTTTTTTTTTTCCTTCTTCTTTTCTTTTCTATTCTCGTTTTCTTCTTTTTTTTCTTCTTTTCTTTTCTTTTCCATGGTTTTCAGACCCGGACCGTTTATTAAACCGTAAAAGGGAGAGGTTCAAGGGTTTTGAGGTCGAACCGAGGTCGAACCGGGGTCAAACCGTGATGACGTCATAATTAATTTAATAATTATTTTAATATAAATAAATATATTAAATTAGTATAAATAGAAAATTTAACTAAAATAATCTAATTAAATATAAATATCTATATTTCAAATATATATTTTCATATCATAACTTTTACAAGACAAATAAGAAATATCAAATTCTAAGCAAATTTAAATATAATATCTATTTATTTATTTATATATTGATTAGTTAAACTTGTAATAATAATAATAATAATTAGTATTATTATTATTATATAAGAATTAGAAAGACACTCAAATAAGATAAAAATAAATTATTTAATAATTTTAAATTGAAATATTTTTTTTTGAGAATGAATTATTTAATAATTATTATATGCTTAATTGTAAATATTAATTAAAATTAGAGCAATAATAGGAATATAACATTTTATACAAATTTTACCACAATTTACCATGTGATGAGATGTGAGTGGTAGAGATGTAAACCCATAATTTTTTTTTTCATTACTCACACTTTGTCTTGTGTCAAATTATAGCAAAAAATTGTGTAAAATATTAGAGAAATGATATGTCCACAACATTTTTACAACATATTCTAAGTGCATGTTGTTATCAATGGGGCAAAAAAGTAATCTTAGTATTAGTTTCAAATGTTTAACCAATAACAACTAACCACATGTGATTTGTTGCCTTGTGTCAAATTATAGCAAAAAATTGTGTAAAATATTAGAGAAATGATATGTCCACAACATTTTTATAACAAATTCTAAGTGACAAGTTGTTATCGTTGGGGCAAAAAAGTAATATTAGTATTAGTTTTAAATTTGAACCAATAACAGCTAGCCACATGTGATTTATTGTAAAAATATTGTGGATATAGCATCTCTCAAAATACTACATTACTCTTAAAAATACTTAAAATATTTAATGCACCTATCAATCATGTCACATCACATTGGCCGGCTGAAAAAATATCTACATCTTATGGCTGAAAAATTTTTGCTTTTATTAAAAAAATAAAAACCTTTCATCATTTCCAAGATCCAAGTTAGCCACACGTGAGAGACAGGGACTTAGGAATTCAAATGAGTAAAAAAGTAACAAGAAAGAAAGAGAAACACATACCTCAGAGAAAAAGAGGAAATTGCAGAGCTCTATCAACGGAAAAAAGAAACGGAAAAAAGAAAGAAGAAAGAAGAAAGAAGAAGATGAAGCAGCAGTAGAAGACAAAGCATGATTGGCGACTGTGTTGGTAGAAGACAAAGATACGTGTTATTGTAATTTGTGTTTTTTTTTTTTTTTCTGATGTAGTTTATGTTTACTGTTTATTTGCTGAGCAAGTGTGGAGTTTGTTTTGGCGCAGACTGTTTATTTGCTGAGCAAGCGTGATCGGCGACTGTTTTTTATTTTTTGATCTAATGTAGTTTGTGTTTTTTTTTTCTCTGGTTCTTTTTTTTTTTTCCTTACAAATCTCTTTGTTCAAGATCTGAAATTATAAGATCTCCTTCCGATCTTTGTTCTCTTCATGTTCTTTCATTTCTTCTAGATCTGATCATAAATTCATACCGGTGTATTGGCCAAAATTCACCGGAAAAGCCGAAAAAAAAAGAAACCGTCCGAACCTCAAAAACCGGTCACGGTTCACAGAACCGGACGGTCGGACCGCGGTCCGTGCGGGTCCCTGCTTTTTTTGTATAGAACGGTTCTTCACCCTAAACAGACCGTAAAACTGAACGGTTCGAGGTTTTTCCGGTCGGACCGTACGGTCCGGTCCGGGTTTCAAAACCTTGTTCTTTTCACGTTGGTTTCTAGGCTTGGGTTTTTTTTTTTTTTTTTCTTCTTTTCTTTTCTTTTCACTTTCTGGGTTTGGTTCTTTTTTTTTTGTTCTTTTCTTTTCTATTCTCCTTTTCTTTTTTTCTTCTTTTCTTTTCTTTTCACATTGGTTTCTGGGTTTGGTTTTTGGGATTAGGTTCTTTTTTTTCTTCTTTTCTTTTCTTTTCACTTTCTGGGTTTGGTTCTTTTTTTTTTCTTCTTTTCTTTTCTTTTCACATTGGTTTCTAGGTTTGGTTTCTGGGCTTGGATTTTTTTTTTTCCTTCTTTTCTTTCCTTTTCATTGGATTTCCATTCCTTTTTTTTTCTTCTCGAGTTCGTCGAAGTTGTCGCCGCTGTTGATGTTGTTGTTACTGCTGTTGTCACTGTGGGTTGTAGCGGCAGCTGCAGCGGTGGTTATTTTTTTGTGTTTTTGGAAAAGAAAAATACTTGATAGCCTAATAAATTACTGGATAGCCATTTGGTTATATTGTAGATCTGGGAAAAGTATGAAAATAAGGATCATGGTGGGCTTGATTAAAATATGTGTTAACATGGATGAAAAGAAAAGCAAAGAAAAACAGGGGAAAACGAAGAGAAAAACGAAGGGGAGAGGCAGGGGAAAAATAAAGAAAAAAAAAAGGAGAGAGAAAAGTCAACTAACATTGGGTCAGTGGGTGGGTCCCACAAACAGTTGAAAAATATTGAGTGATAACAAATGAATGATGGTGCCAAACAGGGTGGGGTGTTTTAAGTGATGAGTGATGAGTGACGGAAATTGAGCAAGGAGTGATAAGTGATAAAAAAAAATCCAAACAAGGCCTTAGTAATCCCAAACCCAAAAAAAAAAAAAAAAAGAATCCAACATCATTTGGTTTGTTTGAATAGTGTCTGATAGGCCACAAACTGAATAACATCTTGTGATAGAAATTAATTAATTAATTAGCCAAGTTATTAATTAATCAATTTATCATGCAAACGCGTGGTAGCACAAACAAATCACCAATAAACTAATTATGCAACGGAAAATAAATAACACGGTGATTTGTTTACAAATAGGAAAAACCTAACGGCAAAAACCCCACCAGGTGATTTTCAGGTCACCACTCCTGAAACTCCACTATTATCACAACAAGCGATTACAAGAAAAGGAATCTCAAGTACCTTACCAACTTACAATTGAACCCTTACCCCAATATACAATTGGATTTGTTCTGTAATAACAATTCCCCTTTTTGATGCACAGCTCCCAAGTACGTGACTAACCAATTGCGCGGATCCCAATACGCGACTTCAAACACCAATTAAGAAGGTTGTTGGCTGCAAAGTTCTTCAGTTTATCCACACAATGAAGATCAAGAAGATGCTTGGTCACAAAACCCTATGGTGCAAATATACAGCAACTTCTTCAAGAGAAAGAGATGAACTAGGGCAAGAACTTCGTCTCCAGTCATAATTTGCTTGAACAGAGTTTGCTAAATGCTTGTGCAACTTGTGAACTCTTTGACGGCCCTTAAAACAATCATTTTATATGTTTAGGATTAGGAGAAAAGAAAGCCCAAACACATAATCACGGATCCCAAGAAAATCATATCAAAATTCTGAAATTCATAAACCTCGACAGATAGAAGGTGTCAAGCAACTGTCGAGCAAGTGTCAAGCACACGGGCATGAGACAGCTTCTAAACCTTGACACATGCTAGTTGTCGAGCTTTAATGAGTGTGCACTTCTTCAACTTGTTTCTTGGATAGACTTGATGACTTCAACACTTGATCTTGAAACCTTATTTCTTGAAGTATTAAACACCTAGAACCACCCAATTACAAGTAAAGTGCATTTTTTCAAAGGATTAGCCAATTACAATAAAGCATGACATATGTTCTTAACATGTGAACCACATATGTCCTAATAGTGTCAATTGAGCTTTCTATTTCTATGACTTCTTAATTCTTCTATCAACTTATTATCTAATCTTTCTCTCAATCTTTTATGGTTGATTTGGACGGGAGAAAAAGTTGAAGGGTGGAAAAATAAGGAAGAAAAACTAAATTAGAGTTTTTATCATTTAGTTGGAAATTTGGGTGGATGGAAAATGATGGGTATCCTCCAAAATTAGAAGAAAAATGGGGAGGAAAATGTGTGATAGATTCAAAAGACATTGTTAGCCCTATTACCACAATATTTTAAACTATAATAAGCATACTAGAAATTTAATTTCAATTCTTCCACTCCCATCCTTTCTATCAAATACACATAGTGGAAAACTAATATATTTTCCATCCTCACAACATTTTCTATTCCCTCACTTTTTCATCCTCCCAACCAAACTCTTTTATTATTATTTTAGTTCCATAGATTCAGATTTGGTTATTTGGTTTCCTTGATCATGAAATTTAAAATTTTCCATGATTGTACTTTTAATTTTTCACATTACTTAGTTGTGATCTTGACGATGTGGTCATGATAGTGGTATTGTCACAAAGGTGACATGTTTCACTCCTTTTTTTTTTTTAAGATTAAAGTTTATCTTTTGCTGTTTGTTTTAGTTATCAAACTTTTTTGTTAAAATTTATGTGAAATTTTAAGAATTGAATTGCTTAATTTGTTCCGTTAATGTTTGTGTTATGAGTTTTGTTGTCATTGTTATAGGATAGTCTCTCCTTTCGTGATAACGCTAATGGAACAATCACAACAACGATCATAGTAGTTGGAATTTAATATAGTCCAGACACGTGTTCCACCGCCCACATCGACTTAGGTTGGACCCTGCATACCGACACTAAGAGTAGAGACTTAAAAGAAGAATTCTCGAATTAGTGCCTTAAGTTCACGTTTGAGTCAATACATGTCAGTATTTGTGACCATTACATGCATCAGCAACAAATGTCACAATTTGTTGAGTGGTAGATTGATTAGTGCAACATTACTTTCACTAAAATCGTCACTACTTTCATTTTTATTATACACTAATCATAACCTATCACCTTAACAATTATGAAAAATATTGTGAAATTTATTTTCATAGATTATTGCTACTCACATAGCTTACTTTCATCACCACTGCTTTCACTTTTGTTATATACCAATTATAACCTATCACCTTAACAATTATGAAAAATATTGTGAAATTTGTTATCTTTATATTTATAGTTACTCACAAAGCTTACTTTCCTAGTGTTATTTTATTTTTATTTTTTTTGGTAGAAAGGGATGTAACATTAAAACTAAGCAGGAAAACCAGAAGCAGGACACAGCCTGTTTACATACAACCCACGGCTGTTAGCCTCAAAAAAGGAAATAATGTCCACAAGAGGACTAGAAAAGACAACAAAATCAGTCTCCATGAACGCTCCTAACTTCGCCAAGTGGTCCGCATACATGTTCGCTTCTCTGTAAATATGTCTAAAACTTACTTGGGGGATTTGGGTTGCCAAATGTCTGCAATCCTCCATCAACGAAGAAACAATAGCATTAGATTTAGTCTGGTTTGAGAACGCATCTACCAAAGCTTTAGTATCCATCTCCACAATCAATGCTTGAACTTGGGCTTGCACACAAAGGAGTAGCCCATCTCTAAGGGACCACAACTCAGCTAGAAAACTATTCACTGGACCAGTTCTCCTGGCATATCCAAGCACCCAATTACCTTGCTCGTCTCTAACCACACCTCCACCTCCAACCAACCCAAGAGAATCAACTAAAGAGCCATCTGTATTGAGTTTCTTCCAGCCGGCATTGGGCTTTTCCCATCTAATGCTTTTCAACACTACTCTTTTTGCCTCTGTGTGATTGCTTGCACAAAAATTATATTCCATGACTCGGGCCAAAATCTCCTTGGCAACATTCGGGTTTTGCACTTCACCTTTGAAAACATGATGGTTTCTATTTTTCCATATCATCCATATTGTAAACAGAAACACCCGAAACCATGGTAACTGACCTGACCTATGACTTGGCTTAGCATTGCAATTAGAAAACAACCACTGCTTAAGATTCTCAGCAAAAAACACCGAGTCTGAAGGAAGCACACCAAGTTGGTGCCAAATGGCTTTAGCCGAGGGGCAGTCCCTCAAGGCATGGATAATACTTTCAGGACCATTAAGACAGATGGGACAAGAATTTTCTATTGCCATGCCTCTTGCCAAGAGGCACTCCCTAACACAGATGCTATGGTGCATGCATTGCCAAACAAAAAATTGGATTCTTGGCAAGGTTTTGAGCTTCCAAATCCATCTCCCCCTAAAAGGCATTCCATATTAGGCATTAAGGTCAGAGAATACACTGATTTTAAGTCAAAATCTCCCTTGGACGAAAGCTTCCAGACCAATCTATCTTCTGTTCTCGCTACTAAAGGTAAGGGAGTGGCTTGGATGACCCTTTTAATATCATTTGGTAGCTCCATCTGCATTCTTTCCCAATCCCATCCACCAGGATGGCCAACCTCCTTAACTTTAATCCCAGCAACTTCTAGAGTCAAAGGACCCTAAATGGCATGCCTTAATGGCCCAATCCCTGACCAATTATCATGCCAAAAGTCCAAATTGTTATCAGCCCCAGGTAACCATCTGATGTCTTTCTTAAAGATTTCCTCACCCTTCTTCAAACTCTTCCACACTCTAGAGCTAGACAACTTGTTAACATTCCTCGAATTTACCCGTTGATGATTACAGTACTTCGTTCTTAGCACCGTTGCCCACGGCGCTTTTTCCTCGGTGTGGAACCACCAATTTAATTTTGCAAGCAACGTTGTATTCCTACCCCTGGCTGCTTGAAGGCCCCACCCCCCATCTTCCTTTGGCCTAGTTACCTTTTTCCAGCCAACCCAATGCATTTTTTTGCTATTTTCAGAGGAGCCCCATAGGAAATTCCTATTTACTCTATCAATGCCCTCTAGCACCTTCCCAGGCAGCATGCAACTCTGCATCACATAAGACGGAATAGTCAAAGAGGCAGCTTGAATTAGGACTGATCTTCCTGCCATAGACGGGAGGTTTGCCTTCCACTCGGCAAGTTTCGATTTAACTTTATCTAACACAAAATTAAAGTCCTGATTCAATCCTCCGCGGTGTCTAATGGGGAATCCAAGGTACTTCCCCAAACAGCTTGTTGCCTAAAACTCGAGTATGGAGACAAAAGCTTCCTCTTCATCCTGACCAACATTAGGGGAAAAGAAGATTCTTGACTTTGCATCGCTTATAATCTGACCTGAATCTGTACAAAACTTGTCAAGGACTTCTTTAATAGCCAAACAATTCTCAGTATTAGCCTTTGCAAAAAGGACCAAGTCATCGGCAAAAAAAAGATGAGAAAATGAAGGGCCGCTTCTAGAAGCTTTCACTGGTTTCCATACACCTTCTTTGCATTTTTCTTGGATTAACTGGCCCAGATACTCCGTGCACATGATAAAAATATACGGAGACAGGGGATCCCCTTGCCTTATTCCTCTAGTTGGTGTGAATGGTTCCAAGCTACCTCCATTAAAGAGAATAGAAGTTGTGACGGTGGTAATACAACTCATGATAATCTCGATGAGGCTATTAGGGAGATTGAATCTACTCAACATGCTTTTTATAAAGCTTCATTCAAGCTTATCATATGCCTTTTCTAAGTCAATTTTAAGCGTCATGTACCCCACCTTCCCTCTCATTTTGCCTATTGTATGAATGACCTCTTGGACAATGATTGCATTATCCACCCCCCTTTCTTCCTAGAACAAAGGCTGCCTGACAAGGGGATATAATCTTATCCAAATAGGGGCGAATTCTCCTAACCAACACTTTGGAAATGATCTTATACACAGAATTACAAAGACTAATGGGGCAGTAACTTCCGATTGTCTCAGGACCTTAAACCTTCAGAATAAGAACAATATTAGTGCTATTGGGATAATCAGGAACTTTCCTCTCCCTTAACACTTTCTTGATTTCATCTCTAACCGAGTCCCCAACGGTGATCCAAAAACGCTAAAAAAAGCCAGCATGAAAGCCATCTGGTCTAGGGGCTTTAAAAGCCTTCAAAGACCACAAAGCAGCTGAAATTTCCTCCTCTGACACCATATGACTGATAATATCTTTTTCTTCCTCCAAGAGTTTGGCCTGCCATTAAGAGTGATAATTAAGCTCCCATATGGCCGAGTCCTGACTAGTGGTGTATAGCTTATGGAATCCTTCCCTAAAATAATTCATAACTTCCCTTTCCTCAAAAATCCAATCCCCTGCCCCATTTTTAACAGACAAAATATGGTTCCTTTTCCTCCTAGTTAGGGCTGATATGTGATAAAAGGAAGTATTACGATCACCCATCACCAACCAATTCATTTTAGCTTTTAAAGCCCAGAGCTCCGTTTCTTGGCCATTCACCATGTCCAACTCCTTAAGAAGCTGATGTTCTAACTGAAGCGGGGGGGGGGGGGGGGGGGGAGGGATTACTCGCTAATGCCCTTTGTACCCCATCTAGTCAAGCCATAATTCTCAATTTTCTTAGTAAAGATATCCCTAAAGTGATTCTTATTCCACAACTTAGCCTCCTTAGCAAAATTTTCTATATTCTCTGGTAGCTCCGTAGACCTCTTCCATGCCTGATTGACGACTCTTGGAAAGGAAGGGTCGGAGAGCCAGAAGCTTTGAAACCGAAACGATCTGTTAAGGTAATTCATCCTCCTAGGCAGTGTTTCAAGGAGAACTGGGCAATGATCCGAGTGACATCTCATGAGATGGGAAACTCTGGCTTCTGGGTATAGAAGACACCAACTCAGGTTCATGAAGTATCTATCAATCCTTTCCTGGATAAAACAATTGGCATCTCTCTTATTTTTCCAAGTGAATCTTGGCCCATTAAATCCTAAATCCACCATATTACACCTATCTAAGCACTCCTTGAAGAGAAGGGATCTGTTGATGCTCACTAGTCTACCCCCCAGTTTATCCTCATTAATTAGGGGTTCATTAAAATTACCAGCTATCACCCAAGGTTTATTATGCATTTCCGCTACTCTGGACAGATTATTCCACAAAATACATCTCTCCTCACTCCTTGGAGTAGCATAAATTAGAATAAAAAACCAGGAGAGATTAGAGGATAGTACCTTAACTTCAACATGAATCTCTTGTTCTATAGTAGCCAACTGCTCAATCTCCACCATGTCTGAGTTCCACAGCAGCCACAAGCCTCCAGAAAGGCCAATTGTCTCAGTATGAATTGCACCATCAAATGAGAGCCTGTCAGTGATCTCCCTTGCTCTTTCACCCCCAAGACGGGTTTCCATAATAACCATAATTGCTAGATTGTGAATCCCTACCAAATCCCTTACATGTTTCTGAAAATTGGGCTTCAGAACACCCCTATTATTCCAAACTATAATATTCATGATAATATGTTAAGAGGGGAAAGGGAACATATCAAACAGGGGCAATAACTTCACCACCATCCTCATAATCCATTCTAGCTTCACCATCCTTTCCTTTATCCACCCCCTCCCTGAGAACAAAATCGAACACAACCTCAAAACCCCCCTGTTCACTAACCTTGCTGCTAAGAGTCAGTTGAACAACGGGATCAGTTTGAACACCTGGCTCGACTTGGTGGCAAGCCGGTTTTCCACTACCGACACGAATCTCGCTACCACCGGATCAGTCTGAGCTATCAGTGGAATCTTCTCCTCCTCCGGTGTCAACCCGCCAGTCCAAAGCCACATCGGAACCTCCATTACTCTTTCCCTTAACTTTATGCCCCACTTCGGTTTGGACCGGAGCTGTAAACTAAAAATTGTTATTAGGTCTTCCCTTACTGCCATCAGTAATGCGCCAACTAGGATTCTGAGTACTTAATGCTTCCGACTTCGTGTTAGTAGATATAACCCTACTCCTTGCTAATCCCTTTTTACCCCTTACTGACGGGCTTATTTGTGAGATGGGCACATGTCCACCCAAACTAGTCCCCACACAGAATAGGCCCATTTGGTTGGCCTTAAGGCTAGGTTCCGAAATAAAAAGCTTCTGTGGAATTGCCTCCTTGGCCCAACCCATCGAAATGGGCTTTATTGAAGGCCCATACCCACTTGCCTGATACACCACTGCTCTCTTTGATCCTGTATGTCCTTCCAAAGCCGCAAAATTCCTAGCGCCACGTTGTCCAACTTTCTTGCGTGTCACTATCATCCAAGGCCCGTACGAGTCGTTATCTTTAGCCGTTCCACTACCTTCTGACATGCCACCCCCATTAGTTGTACTATCCGTGTCATGCACCCTGTGTGACCTTGCTGAGTTACCATGGTCATCGTTATCTCCTCTCACCGGCGATGTGGAGGTTCGAATGATGTGTAGGCAGTCTTCTTTTTTGTGTCATATCCTACCGCAAGCGAAACACAACTTCTGGATCCCCTCATAGACCACCGACTTCTCAAATCTACCTATAAGCACTGTATTGATGAGCGACTTATTCATGTCCACTTGAACACATAACCTCGCATATTTCCCTCTTATCTCCATGGCAGTTTGGGCATTAATCCATAAGACTTTGCCAATGGCTTCTCCAATCTGTTTAAGCACCTCCGTTTCATAGAGTTCCAACAGCAGCGCATGTAACTGAACCCTTACCGCTATCGATGAGACGTTGGCCACTACTGGTTTGAAGAAAGGCTCCCAAGGTCTGATCGATAAAAATTGTCCTCCGATGAACCAAGGGCCTTTCTCTAGTACTGAATCCATATCCTCTCTCAGGGTGAACCGAACGGAATAGAAGTTGTGTCTTAAATCGACACAGTCCAGCCTTCCAGTTGGTTTCCAAAGAAGTTGAAGCTTGCTTTAGAGAAAATTAAACCCAACCGATCTTCCATACAGCTTGATTATCAGCGTTTGAGACCACAGTCCTCGGATTCGTAGCTTAGTTTCCCTAGAGAGCTTCACCACGGTTAAACCTTCCCAAAGGTCAGCAACCTCATCATCTGACTCGGCGTCATCGTCCATCGAATCCATAATGTCAAAAGCTTTTGCGAAAGCACCTGGGATTTCTCTTACTAGTTTGTCCCTAAAGGAAGTTTTAGGCGACCCCCATATGCTCTTGTGTCTCTGTGATTGATTGTCTTCACTTGGACCGTCATAGAATTCAACATAGTGAACATCCTTCACCTTCTTTTTGCTTCACGATAACTCAGCTTCCTCCTCTCTAGAGAGAACCAAGGTTTTGAAACCCGGACCGGACCGTACGGTCCGACCGGAAAAACCTGGACCCGTTAATTTTTACGGTTCTTTTAGCCTTAAGAACCGTTCTATGAGAAAAAACAGGGACCCGTGCAAACCGCGGTCGGACCACAGGGTTCTGAGAACCGTGATCAGACCGGTTTTCACGGTTTCCTGCTTCCCAATGAATTTGAACCAAAAAAAAAAAAAAAAACACAGAAAAGGAGAAAAGGAAGAAGACGATGACAAAGAAGGGGTGGCACCATGAAGCAACCCATTGAATCTGAACCTTAAAAAAAAATAATAATAATAAAATAAAAACACAGAAAAGGAGAAAAGGAAAGACAACGACGAAGCAAGGGTGGAGCCATGAAGCAACTGCTTCTTCTTCTTCTGCTTCTTCTTTTCTTTCTTTTTTTCTTCTTCTTCCTCTCTGCCCGTCTCCCTCTCTCTCTTTTTTGCTGAACTTTGTTATGTATGTGGTTTGGTTTCTCACTTTCCCTTTCTTTGTATTTGTTATGACTTGACTATACTGACACGGACACTTGAAAGCTACCTAGCATTGGAAATATTGAAAGCTTCCTAAGCTCTCCACGTGTCTACAGTACACGGACACTTGCTGCCTAGCTTCCTTGTATTCATGTTTTTGTTAAGTGTATTGCACTGTTTCGCTGACAACACCACTACCCACTTGACCTCGTGAAGCCCAATGAAGTAATTAGAGTGATTTGATTATTCAAATGTTTTTAAACTTTACTATCCGCCAGTGTTGATACCAGCTTGTATCTTTTTTTTTTTTCTTTTTTCTTTTTTAATATATGTCATTTTAAAAAAATTTATTTAATGTGGGTGGTTGCCCTTCTAACTTTTATATTATAATAATTATTACTAACTATTATTATCACAAGTTTAACTAATCAACATATAAATAAAGAAAGAAACACTATATTTTTGTTTGTAAAAGTTATAATATGAAAAATACATTTAAAAAAAAATAAATCTTTATATTTAGTTGGACTATTTTAGTTAGTTTTTGTTATTTGTATTAATTTAATATATTTATTTATATTTTAAATAATTATTAAATTAATTATGACATCATCACGGTTCGACCTCGGTTCAACCTCGGTCCAACCTTAAAAATCTTGAACCTCTTCATTTTACGGTTCATTAAACGGTCCGGGTCTGAAAACCTTGGAGAGAACCCGGTGTTTAGAGTGACCCATGAGACAAACTACTTTACTTTCCTAGTGTTCTCGTATGCTATTGGCTTGCTTCTATCAGTATTTTCCATAATATATACATTCAATATATATTATATATTTTCCATAATATACATAGATTCTCAAAAGTATATATATACACATACATACGTGTATGTATGAATCTATCCACACAAGTTAGTAGATATTAACTTCCTGAAATAGCAAATTAACACATATGGACTTGTCAACTCAATCTATCTACCAGTTATGTAAGCCTCTAATAAACACAAATATTCTCAGTCAATGCGATCACATTTTAGCTGATGCAGTGTTTCCTCCATAATATAATCCTTAACCATGTTTTATTAATTACAAAATTGACAAATTGAGCATCAGTTTTGTTGCCTCAGCTATACAAAATTAATTTTAGCAATCTTACCTGGGAAACATACTTGTTACAACTTTCTTATTAGTCTATAGTTCACCAAAAAAACTCAAGCGATGCAATAAAGGATCCATCCTAATAATTATTTGGATTCTAGTTATTTGCTCTTGAACAAATCCATGTACAGAGAAAAGCCATCCCCAACATGCAAACGAAACAAACATTAACAATATGGATATTCAAATTCGGCCTGGAAGACATCAAATCATTCTTGTCTTGGTAAAAAGAAAGATCATAAGAAGAAAGATCATTTATATTTAACTGTTGCATGTATCACATAAGAAGAAACTTGAACCATATGCCAGTCAGAACTGTGTCTTTGTTCGTCCATCACAAACATATTCAACTCCGTGGAAAATAATAGATAGGAAATTGGAAAAGCACAATGGGCGACCTCCATAACTTTTGTTACTTCATGCAATGTATCAATGTAAAACTTAATACAACAATAAAAAAGAATGCCTGCAATGCATAGAAGAAGTGGAGCATCAATGGCACTACCAACAATACTAGTTGCCGAATTCCAGCCAAATTTACAGACTTCCCGAAAATTATCCCTGAAAAACTGTATCTAACTTCCCCCCCATCCCCCCTTTTTTTTCCTTTTTCTTTTTGGCAAGTGTAATCCATCGAGAGTACCTGGCATTCACCAGAAAGAGGAAATCAGACTCATCCAGGAAAAGAGGCAATGCATGAATTTGAGACTACACGAATCAAGGGGAAGCTTTGAATGTAACATGGACCAATTTTGATTTAAAAAGAAAGCAGATTTTTTTTTTTTTTTTTTTTTGATAAGTTAAAAAAGAAAGGAGAGAATTGTGAGGAACATGTAACTGATAACTATCATTTGTCAGATATTTATTAATTTCTAAAATTATAAGTATAAAATAAAGTTCAGGAGGAAGAGTTCATCCATACTTCAAAACAAGTATCAGACACAATACATGATATGACATGATCATGATGTAATAATCCTTTTACAGCCAATGAGCTCTAGCTCAAATGGCACTTCCTTCCCCCATGAGAATGGGTGAAGGGAGATTGGGAGTTCAAAACCCATTGGGAGCAGGTGTCACTTAAAATCCTGTTTTTTTTAAGTTCCCTTTTCCTAGTGACTCCTCAAGAAAAATTGAATTGCTTTAACATGCTAACAAAAAAAAAAAAAAAATCTTTATCTTATAACTTTATTTTGCTTACATATGACCTTTGCTAAACGGTAATCTAAAAGTACTATAAACTTACAGCAGCATGCTTGTCAGATGCAATAATTCCAGATTATTCAGGTTCGTCTGCAATACTCCAAATCATCCTAAAAGAGATTGTACATGAAAGGGAACACATCATTTCACCAAAGTTGCTCTAAAAGTGTAAACAGCAATTTATCAAGGGTATAAGAATGTCTATTATCAGAATACCAGAACAGAGAAACGAAGAATAGGAATAGAAGGTAGGCAAGCTTTAAAAAGCGCAGCTTTTTCTCCCATCTCAGCTGGTTATAGATCTCAGTTACGTCAACCAAGTGCTGTTGCTTCACGTACCTGATCAGAGGAAAAAAAGGGAGGGGGGGCGGGGGTGGTTATAAATCATCTCAGATGCATTGTTTGAACTGGGGCCTGATTATGAGTTTGCAAATACTTGCTATTTTCTATTTGAGGTCAAATCTGAAAATGCATGCATGTGTGCAAGCACTTGCCCATGTTAAATCAGCTATAAATGATAGAAACTGTTCTAGAGAGGACAATAATAGAACTAGTGTGAGATTCAAAATGTCATGTGTTGATTGATATGTGACCTCCACTGAAGAGGCAGGGGAGAAGGCATTTGAGTCCTAATCTTGGTCACCCAAATTTATGAGCATGATTAAATCTACAATAAACTTTCTGGGGAATTCATAACAACTTTCCTCTTAATCCAGGACACAACCTCCTTGGTCATAGTGGAAGGGTAGACAATGCTTATAGGTAATGTTACTTTCTGATAACACCACATTTTATGAGAACTATACCTTCTTAAAGAAAGATTTTAAAATCCAAAGTTAAAACTGACACTTTCTTTTCATTCCATTTCACTTGAAAAAAAGGAATATTTGTCCTTCCAGGGTCTAGCTAAATAAAAGAAGAGCATACTTGGGGTATAAAAAAGGTCATTTTTAGCATGAAATCAGCAAATGAGTTAGTGTCAGGGGAAATCACTTAAAAGCATGGGAAACCATCATCGTTTATCAAACCCAAGGCCAAGTCTTCTAGATTATTAAACCTCGAGGGAGATCATTGTAGTATTTTTCACTTAATTAATCATTGACAATGAATGATCATACCTCTCTATCATTTCAAAATAAGATATATACCTTTTTGTTTAAAAGACAACGCATTAAAATGATGTCCCCTTAAAAAAGTTGGATTTCCTAAATAGAACCAACTAAAAGGAATGTAGGTAGTACCAATCTCCATGGAAATGTCAAAGGCTGATAACTCTTATGGATAAATGAGCATAAATTGTACCCTTTTTCTTATCCAAGTTTGCTCATCTCAAAGTAAAAGGATTCACAAAGACATGACAAACCAAAAGGCCATATTCATCTTACTGCAATAATTAGTGGTAGTTAAGTACGAGAACTATTGCCTATTTCCACTCCCCCACCCCAAATCAAGTATTACTTGCATCACAACTTAAATGACATGAAAGTAAGTTTCAAAGTGCACAACACGATCATGCAGTATCGCTCAAATAGGAGACAAGACTAACATGAACTACACTGACAATATGTCAAGGTCATGAGAAGAAAACTTACAATCTCACATTATAACATAGGTATGGGAGAGATGACAAAAACATAACCCAATTTCCTGTTAGGAGAAAGAAGAGGCATAAGAGTCCTTGAGCAATAAACTCCGGCAAAACAGAGCTGTTTATCCGAGATGCTGAATCAAATGGGTTGATATAGTCAGACTCTAGGTCCACCAAGCAAATAAGCTGCAATAAAAATTTCCAAAGCTCAGTCTTCTTAAAGCTTCAAAAAAATTAATAAAGAAAGCGCCATATGATATATCAGCCTATTCTTCATTTAAAGCACAACATGGTTCTGCTGCTTGAACTATGTCTTTGTAATTTAATTATTTATTGCTTCACTACAATTTTATTTTTCTTTAGAAAATGTCACCGATCCTCTCTATCCCTCTCCCTCTTAATTTAATGCCATTGAATTACGCTTTTACTGCATAAATTTTTCAAGTCCTAAAAGATTCTTTTTCTTTTTCTTTTTCCAACAATTTTACGAAATACCCAATAGCTACGTTAATATGTTTTAATAAAAAAAAATAGCGTATTCTCTAATTTCTAAGCCAAACTTTATATGAATTGAACGAGAAAAAAAAGTGAAATCACCCAATTTTTCAATGGAAATATGAATTATGAAAACATCAAAAAGTTCCCTTTTTTTTTACGACGTTTCCTTCAAGTTTATGAAAGCAAACTTTTTTATTTTCATCTTTCACAACAGGTGTTCGTTGTGGTTAGGAAACATCGAAACTGGCAATCATACGAGAAAAACAGGAAGAAAAAAATAATAATAATAAGAATAATAAATAACACATTCGAACATGTCCTAAATTATGAATCCAACATTATTAGTGATAAATATAGGGACATAAATATGTAGTTATTGCGAATAAATAAACAGATTAAAAAATTTCGAGTTAAAATTTTAAAAATAAATAAGAAAAGAAAGAAAAATTGGGTGAGGAATGAAAAACCTGGAAACCGATGGTGCAAAGAAGACCAAGAATGAAGAAGAAGGAGAAGAGCCATAACCAGATGGTCCCCATACCCTCTCTATCTTTGGTACTCTGTGTGCTTTCGTTTTCTCCTCTGTTATAGTGCTTTTGTCTTAAGATTTCGACTGGCTTTTGTTTTCGGTCGCGTTTTGACTTTTTATTCAGTTCCTAACCTAAACTACACTCTTCGCCTTCGGGAATGAGGTTGTACTTTCCGTTCCTATCTCCATTCTCCACGCAAGCATGTTTTATTGTTCGTTCGCGCAGTATACTAGTGTTACTGAAGTCCAGGTGTCATGGATCATGAATCATTACATCCACTGGAGCTATAATTGATGATGAGTAGACATGGCGAACAGTCGGTCGGGTCAGTCAGGTTTGGATCGGGCTATTTGGGTTGCAGGCTAAAATGAGTTATTTTAAACAAGTTAAAAATGAGTCGGTTAATTAGGTTGCAGGTCGAGCTAGACGGGTCGGGTTGGGTTGGCTCATGTTTTTTACATTAAAAGAAATAAAACAAATAAATGCCAACATTTTAGAAAGAATGAATCAAATCAAATAGTTAGACTATTTGTCACTAATTTACTATTATACATGTAAAGGGAAAAAATTAAACAAACCCAAAAAAACATAAAAAATTTCATATCCTTGCAATTCAAACAGTTTTTACTTTTAAGCATAACTAAAATTATTTACAAACTTCAAATTCAAAGTTCATTAATGATATCATTTCCATAAAAGAACCAAATACACACACACACACACACACACACACACACACACACAACTAGATGTCATGAACCATGTCAAGTTATCAGGCTTCTTAAGTGCACAAATTCTTGTTGCATTTAAAATAATAATAATAAAGTTAGATTATATAGAAAAAAAACCTTTAAAAATAAACATAACAATTTAAGTAAAGAATAACAAGTAAATATTTTATAAGAATTATACCCCAATCAACTCAACGTTGGTAGTAGATTCAGCATTATAAATATTCATACTTACGAATTGTAACTCAAGTTGGTCAATTTCATCAGTATCTTCATTTACAATACAATATTTTAATATAACTTAAGTGTATAATAAAACCAAATGAAAGCTTATCAATAAAGGGTTAAAAATGTATAATTTCTATAAACTTTATTAATTAATTAAAATACCTTCAAATCCTAACCAACTTTTAGTGCACAACTTTTATTAGTCATTGAAGTAGATCTTAGTTACTTAGTAGTTAGTAGTCTTAGTTAATGAATGTTACAACTAGAAGTAGAGTTTAGTAATTAGTGTTGTTTACTTAGTAGTGTGGGAATTATTGTATACTCCCAAAGTACCTAATAATTTTCCTAGTAGTATAGTCTGTGTTGACATTGGATAGTAAAGGCTTTAGGCTTTAGCTTTCCTTTTGTATTTTTTCCCTTTCATTTAACTCTTTATTTTATTTTTAATAAATAAGGGGCACAGCCGCACAGCACACAAGTTCATTTGTGCCTTTTATGATGCACCTAGGAGCAGTCTAGTACACCTTGCCATGTAGTTTTTAAATATTTTTTAGGGGAAAAAAAGAAGTTAAAAAACAAGCAAGCCATGAGTTGGCCCATATTTAATTCAAGCCAAAAAAATCATGTTAGGGCTGAACCAGAATGGGTAGGTTCGGATCAGGTAATCAAATTTTGGTATGTTTTGCCATGTCTAATGACAAGGGTACTATAATTGATGATACATTAAGTTTATAAATTGATGTGTCACAAAATTGACATTCCATCCAAATCAATTACTATAGCTCCATATAAATTACCATTGTTATGAATTCTGTTCCATTCCAGCCGAAGCGGCCGGAATATCTCGTACCAGTATGCAAACCGAAACAATGACCCCCCCTGTTCCACCTTGGGTAGAATTTCGGCTCATTCTGAACCATTCCGGTCATTTCGGTATGTTTCAGTCAATACTAGCCAAAATTGAAGATTCAGCCAGTATGAGTTTTGAACTTCTTTTTCCGTTGAATCTAATGTCTGAATTGAACCACACGTTTTCCAGAAAATTTTTTTTTTTTTTTTGGATCTATTGTGACTGTCTTCGTCTCAGTTTAAAACATTGAAGAAAAAAATACAAGTCCGTTTGGTAGAGGAGTTTGAATAATGTTGTTTGTAGTTTTTTGAAATACGTTTGGGTGAAAATGTGTGTAATATTGTTTAAAAACTGAAAATGTGTGTTTGAGCAACTCTACCAAACGAGCCATTTGATATAGTAACAACAAGAAAAACTAACAAAAGAAAAATAAGAAGAAAAAGATGAGAGACTGAGAAAGAGAGAATGCACTGGTGTGATGATGTCCAGCCATTTGAAACTTTGAAAAGAATATTGAGAAGTGTGAGAGACAATTGAATTGGGTAGGTGAGAAAGATTGGTTCACATGGGTGGGTTTGGGAAATGGGAAAGTGAATTTCAAGAAGGTTCTTTGTTTTTAATTACTCAAAATGTTGGTTTTATTTACAAATATGCCTTTTTTTTTTAGTAACTATATGCAAATATGCTTACTTTTTCTAAAAGTTGAAAAAAAAAAAACTAATATATTGAATTTTTTATTTTATATATATATATATATATATATTTTTTTTTTTTTTTTTTTTTTATTTGTGATAACTCCGAAATGGTACATCAAAATAGTCCGGTACCAATCCGATATCGAAATATTTCATTCCAATTAACAAACCGAAATGGGTTCCGAAAAGGTATTTGTAAGGCCAGATTGTCTGGCGAAATCTCGCTAGGGCTTGTTATTATCGTAGCGTTCCGACCTGAAATCCCTCCTCTCTTGAGGGATAACCTTGCCCTTCCCCTTATCTTGCAGCTGGTCTTCCTCAACCCTCTTATACTTATCAATCTGATCAATGAGTTGACGTATAATAGTGAGAGGTTTCCCCATCAAAGACTTCCTTAAGTTGTGCTCTGCAAGCAGGCCGAGCTTGAAAGTACTGATGGCCACGTCCTTAAAATCACCCTCTATCTTGTTGAACATCTCCCAATATCGATTTAAGTATGTTTTCAGAGTTTCTCCCTTTCTCGTGGACAGAGATAGCAAAGTAGCCAAAGGACGAGGAGCTCTGCTACACATAATAAAACGAGACCCAAATGTTTGGGTAAGTTCCTTAAAGGAATTGATGGAACCTGCCATCAAACCATCAAACCACCTCATCGCCACAGGCCCCAAATTGGACGGAAAAACCTTGCACATCAAGATTTCGTTCTTGGAATGTACAACCATCTTTTGATTAAAGTGACTAACATGTTCAACAGGGTCCGTTCTGCGGTTATACAAGGTGAAAGTGGGTTGAGTGAACCGCTGAGGAAGTCTTCCTTCCTCAATCCAGCGGGTGAAGGGTGATTTGGAAATTTGGTTGAGTGCTTTACTCATAGCGTCATTTACCAGGCCTCTCGAAGACGAATTGTTGTTTCTATGTCCATGGCAGTAATCTTCTTCATATGAGAAAGATTTGTTGGGGGGAGTTCTTGACCTTTGCCTGTAGTCTTTGTCCTCCTCATCATCGGAAGAGTAGTCAGAATTGGAAGGAGCTCGCCTTCTGTGCTCATGATGTAAGCTTTTCTTTAGGTGATCAATCACCTTCTGCATGTTTCTGGCATTTTCCTCATGAGAGATATGGTTTTTACCTCAAGACTGACTCTTATCGATGTGGGTGGTGCGTACACTTCCCTCCCGGTCTCTCCTTTGCTCAAGTTCACGAAAATGATCTTGATGCTGAGAGCCCATAAATTCTGCTGGATTTGGACCTGATCCTACCATCGTTCAGCGTCTAACTCACTATCGCACCAGTAATTTTTTTCCCACAAATGGCGCCAATTGTAAGGACCAAATTTGAGCTCCCTACCTACTATGTGGATGGACTTAGGCCCAAAAAGCCCAAAAATAATGAATTTGTAGAGAGTGAGTCGGAAAATTGGGCTTTAGTTAATCAAACGAACACTGGAAAGAAAGGAGAAGAAGAAGAAAAAAAAAACAAAGATAGATTCCAGATCAAACTTGTAATCGGACTCATGAGTAATATAAAAGAACAAACCTCCTCGGACTTTGCCGAGGACAATATTTTCAACACAACCTTTTTTCTTTTCATTCTCTTATCATCTGAATCCTTTCCAGTGTTCGTTTGATTAATTAAAACCCAATTTTCTGACCCACTCTCTACAAATTCATTGTTTTTGGGCCTAAGTCCATCCACATAGTGGGTAGGGAGCTCAAATCTAGTCCTTACAGTATTCATAACATTGTAAATTACCACACACCCAACTCATCATTTTGAACATTATTTCATACAACTCAAAATTATGTTTTTCTTTTCTAAGAAGAAAAGAAAAATAAAAAATCAACAATTTTAAATAGTGGAGAGAGATGAGATACGAGTCTAGCTTATTGCCTCCAACGAGATGGTAGTTGATCCTATGAGCAAGGAGTTGACTATAGATAAATTTAGAGAGCATGAGTGATAATAGGACTCATAAATCCAAATACCTAGGTGGATACTACATGAATTATTTGCATATAATGAAAGGATCCAAGGACACTTGGAAGAACATAATTACAAGGATGCCTGAAAAATAAGGAAAAAAAAAAAAAGTAGAAAGATCCAAGGATGCTTGAAAAGAGAAAAATGTAGTCGATCTATGCAAGGTTTTCAGACCCGGACCGGACCGAAAAGTCAAACCGTGAAAACCAAGAACCGGGATGAAAACCAAGAACCGGGATGAAAACCAGTTTTTTAAGCATAAAGAACCATATTTTTTGTTAATTTCGTGAACCCCTAAAATCAGGGTTGGATCGCACAAACCGGTGGCAAGAACTGTGAGGTCCGACCCCTTAGCATTTTTTTTTTTTTATAAAAAAAAATAACTTAACACAATTTTATTCTACTTAATTAAATTATCCATCTCTTACAAGGAATAAAAAAATTATAATTAAAATCCTTCAAAGATATTCAATTTTATTTCAAAAATTAATCATAAATTTTAATGTTTTCATGGTTATTATTTAATTTTATTAAATTTCTTATTTAATTATTAAATATATGCTTGAAAATCATTAAATTTCCCTCACATATATAGATATATTGTCAATTTTTCTAGTTTTATAAATTTAATAACTATATTTAGGCTTTAATTAATTATTAAATTAATTATGACGTCATCACGGTTCGACCTCAAAAACCTTGAATCTCTCACTTTTACGGTTCAATGAACGGTCCGGGTCTGAAAATCTTGGATCTATGGTTGCTGCTCTATGCAACAAAGATAATCTTCTCATTTATTCAAGATATATTTAGAACTAAGAGAGATAGGAAGATAGCTGAAATATGCTTCTTCTCTTTGCTTTTTTTTTTTTTGGTGTTTCATTTGAGCCATTGCCATAAGTCCTCCCAAAAATGCTAATATCACAATTTCACAAACAACTTTGTTACAACTTGTTTACATGACGAAGTAAAAATAGTGAGTCCATATAAGTTCACAACTCTCTATGTGTTTAGTTGTGGTCCTAAGATTATTGCCAGCCTTCCACTTCTCCTTATCCTATTTTGTAACATAGAATTTAAAAATTTTAAAAAAAAAAGAAAAAAGAAAAGAAAAAAAAAGCACTAACTATCAATGAGGCTAGGCCCAGTAATGCTCTTACTGGCCCACAATACAAAAAATCATGTTATTGGGCCCCTTATTTTCTTCATCGGCCCACTTATATTAGACGACGTCGTTTAAGCGTCAGTCTATGTGTTTTCTTGAAGGCAAAGACACCTGACGATCTGAAGATTAAAAAAGCTCGATTCGAGCAATTAGCCTTTAGTTCCTCGCCCTAAAGTTGAGTTCTTCATCTCTCACTCTTCTCTGCTCCTTCAAATTAGCAATCAACCATGACCAAGCAACAAGCTAACTGGTCTCCATACGACAACAATGGCGGGTACACACACTTCCTCTCTCTCTCCCTATATATCTGTTGTTGATTTTTCTTTTTTAATTGAAGTGTTAAATCTTTGTTGTATATCTTAAATGTGTTTGGACTGGTATATGCAGATCCTGCGTTGCCATCGCCGGAGCCGATTACTGTGTAATCGCCGCCGATACTCGCATGTCCTCCGGTTACAATATTCTCACCCGCGAGTACTCCAAAATCTGCAAATTGTAAGCCCTTTTTCTTTTGTTCTCTATTTTTTTCTTTGAAGTGTGTTGTTGGATTTTTTCGTTTGATTAGAAAGTTTTAGGATTGGTGGTTACTGTTTCCGGCTATTATAGTATTCTGGGTTTTGAGCATCAAATCAAATTTTAGGGCTTTTACTTAAAAGAAAGAAAAAAATTGAAACTTGTTTGGTGCTTGTATTGGCTCAGAATGTTACTTTTTGTATCTCATTGTTTTAGTGTAAGTTTTGGATTTGGGGTGGACAACTTAAAAGTGAATTGCTGTTTAAGGTGGAAAAAATGTAATCAAAATTGTGAATTTTGGCCAAAATTTTGTGTCCTTATTTTTCATTGTCTATGTTTATTAAGGTGGTAAATTTTTTGGAGAAATAGTTGGAAGTTTGAGATTGTTTTGGTTTTTAAAGGAGGTGGCAGTTAAGAAATTTTAACAAAGTTAGGTTGGGCGAGAAGAAAAAGAATAAAGGAAGGCTATCACTTGAAAGCTACTTGGAAACCGTTCATATGGGTTGCCTTTTTGGCATAAAGAGCAAATCAGGAACCGGGTTCACCTTAAATTGTTTAGCCTTCTTGTTTAGCTAGACTCGTAGACATAATTATGACTTGAACATGTGTTTGCTTTAAAGAAACAATTATTTCAGTATCATATTGCTCAATCACAGATTTTGGTGTGGATTAGTACTATCTAGGAGTTCATTTGTTTAGTATTGGAAGAAATTTGGTTGTTACTACTTTTACATAATTGATGTTTTGTACCAGTTCAGGGTAGAATGTAATCGATGAGCCCTTAAGTTGATGGAAGAAACTAAAAGAAATTTATCTCCGTAGTTGTGCCTATCTGTTCATTTCTACTTGTAGCTACTCAATGCTCCTTTGGAACAATGGCAGTTAATACGCTGGTTTGATTTCTTTCACTAGGATGTTCTGATTGTTGAATGATTCTTTGTAGAGATATAGAATTTCCGGGGCATGTTTTTCTTCTGTTTCTTGCTTAATGAGTCAAATCGCTGTCAGAGTGCTTATTGTGTGGAGTCTTTGCTCCTGATAGCAAGGTTCTAGTGCTTATGGAGAGTTTTAGATCATTTGTCAGAGTTACTGTGTAATGAGGTTATGTCTTACATTTTCCCTTCCTTTGACCTTCCAGAGCAGACAAAGCTGTAATGGCCTCTTCTGGTTTTCAAGCTGATGTGAATGCTTTACAGAAGCACTTGGCAGCCAGGCACTTGGTGAGATTTCTAAATATCTAGTTGTATACTGGCTTTACTGGAATATATTTCCTGCTTATATCGAGTTGGTTTAATCTGATTTCTTATTACTTTGATAATCTACATTTGCCATACAGATTAGTCTACGTAAGTTAATTTCAAAGCATGGACATTTTGTAATTATCTCTTAAGTTTCATTTAATTTATGGTAGTTATTTTTGGCTTCCTGCTTGTTTTGGATTTTGTAGGATGGGTTTTTTTTTTGGGTGCTTTTTCTAAATGAGAATTAATTGAATGTCATGCAGAAAGTGGGGGTAAAGTTTCTCCACATGTTAGATAGAAGAGAATTGCTTCTCACATGAGAAGCACGGAGCACCAAAAAATAATTTAGTTTGTTGTAAACATTTAGTTATACAAAATGAGGAGCTTTTCATTGTAGATCATGACGAAGTCCTCTTGAGACTGCTTTTTGCGAGCGGGAAAGCAGAAAGACATTATTTGTGCAAACTCTATGAATAAGTTTAAACTTTTGATGTTGCTTTTGGAATATTTTTGAGTGCTCTTTAGAATGAGGACAAGTGGGGTTTTGGTTGTGGTGGTCACTCATCTAATATTGGATGGAGGCTCTGATTAGTGATTATCTACAATTGAATTAGAAATTAAAAACCTTTGATAAGCATCCCTAGTCTTATCGCTGAAAACTTTCTCTTTTTAGGCTGTTACTTTTATGCGTAATAATTTGGCAAAGAGGTCTGGGCACTAATAAACATGATCAGTTGTTGAGGTTGTTTTTTTTTATTTACAGATGAGCTTGTATATATACCTATCCTTGTCTTTTGAGTTACTTAAGTTTAATTGCGTTATTGTTTGATGTGGTGCATTTGGCAAGAGAGAAACAATTGGTGTTTTGAAAATTCTGAAAGGACAATAGCCAACTTAAACTTTTCTTCTTTAAAACACTATCAGATTGTGGATATCTATCATAGGACTTCATTCTATTTTTTCAGTTTATGATTTGATGGATGCTTGTAACTTGTGTATTTGATTGTTTTGGTCCCCTGCTATATACTTCTTGTATACTTGGTTGACTCATTTTTATGACTTTGAATAAATTTTTCTTTACTTATCAAAAAAAAGAAAAGAAAAGAAAAAAAAGAAGTTATCATCATTACTTATCAGAAAAAATAATAATAATAAGATGATGATGATGATTTCATTATCTTTATCTAGGCTATTTGCTTTTTACTGTCATATGTAAGTTACCTACTGGGCTACTACATGTTCCTATATATTTTGTTGAAATGATTATCAGACATGTAAGGTCTTATATGGTTGGCATGTATGATTCTGGCTTCTGTTGACATTTGTTGGATATGAAATTGGGAATATGTACTTGAACTGATGCCTAACCAGTAATCACATTGTTGTTCTTTCTTGAATACAGACCTATCAGCACCAACACAACAAGCAGATGAGCTGCCCTGCAATGGCTCAGCTGCTCTCCAACACTCTCTACTATAAACGTTTCTTTCCTTATTATGCCTTCAATGTTTTAGGTGGCCTTGACAGTGAAGGTAAATTACTACAAGATTTGAATGTAATTTTTATGTACTCTCTTTGTGCTAACAAGCCTAACATTCCTTTTGTTCTCCTCCTTTTTTGGTTTAATTTCAAATTACAGGCAAGGGTTGTGTCTTCACCTATGATGCTGTTGGTTCCTACGAGAGAGTTGGATATTCTTCCCAAGGTTCTGGTTCCACGCTCATCATGCCCTTTCTGGATAACCAGCTGAAGTCTCCAAGCCCTCTGTTATTGCCAGCTCTGGTGTGTTGTTGACTTCAGTTATGGGTTACAAATGTTCTTCAACATTGATATGTTATCTATATGTCTAATTCTTTAATCTGTGACCTTCAGGATGCTGTTACTCCACTTTCTGAATCAGAAGCAGTTGATTTGGTTAAAACTGTTTTTGCATCTGCAACTGAGAGGGATATATACACTGTGAGTTACTGTTCCCCCTCCCCCCACTCCACTCTTCTGTGTGAAGTTCTCCTATGTTTATTTTTTAACAAGTCATGGATGTTACTACAGGGAGACAAGCTTGAAATTGTTGTTCTAAATGCTGGAGGTATTCATCGTGAATACATGGAACTCAGGAAAGACTGATTTCTGTACCGAACTGTCCTGCTTGTCTTTTCCAAAGAAGAATGCTGAAACTGTATGAACTGGCCTTTGAGTAGAGAGTTCCCATGACTCATCAATTAAGTTTTAGCTTTTCAATTATAATTTGATTAATTGCACTTCCTAGTGGAATTGTTGCAGCTGTGATGCCTCTTTTGGACACGAGTCTCCTGTACTAGACTATGTTAATATTTATATTCAGTTTACTTTATCTCAAGTTTACACGTTTAAGTCTGACACCATGGGAAAAAGGATGTGGTAATGATTTATGAATGATGAATCTCCTTTAGTTTTCTGTTTGAGGAAATATTAATTTAATTTGTCTGCTTACATGATGTATCGAAGAGAACCTGATTGGCATCCAGACGACCATCACCCCTGTTATCATTGCACAAAAGCATGTGTTACTGACATTCATTCTTCAAGTGTTGGGTGCCTGTTGCTATAGTTGCATATCATGCACATGGTCTTTATGATAGCAAACTTATCTGTCTTGGAGCTTCATAAAATTTAATTTCTACTATTCTTTATTTCAGAAGAGATCAAATCTCTGTTACTTTTGAAGCTCTGCAGCCCTGGCTGAAAGAGTTGTGCTGGTTGTACAATTACAACAAAGAATCAGAAAAATTCTTTTGATCTAGTCTATTAAAGATCATCACTACATGATTATAGGCTGTTTTTTTAGAAGTGACGGTACAATTTTGTTATGATTTATTCTTCTAGTATGAGAAAAAAATCCCTCAAAAACTGTCTTCAGAAGCCCATCCTTTCTTCTCTAACTCTAGTCGCAATGCCTGTTATAAAAACTAGAGATCAGTACTGAGCGGCTGCTTATTGCATGACTGTGAATGTAAAAGCACAAACAAAGTGAGACTGTCTAGATTGTCACCTTGATTCTCTTTTTATTGTAATCAAAATCATAGTTTCCTAGCCGTGATGCAGATCGATACTCCACTATTGAGTTCTTGCCCGGTGGAAACCAGAATTCAACATCATCCACCAACTGTATGAACAGGAGAAACAAAAGAAAATCAGCAAACTATACGTTGCTTTTCTGAAAAACAAATTCATGAATTACATATTAGATCCTGGATATGAGTTACACCTACCCCCAGTATGGGGCTCTCATATTCGACTCGCACATAATCATCTTTCTTCTCCGCTATCCGCGGTGTAAACTTGTCGGGTTTTGTTGATTTTATCTGCAAGATCATGTGTTATCAGTTTAGTTCAAAGTTTAGAAATGTTAAACATTCAAATTTCAACACCTTTGCTATTATGAGGGTCAACTACTTGGAATTCAATAAAGTGTTGAGTGCATTGGAATAACTCTTCAAAAGAGACAAGTTGTTACCACTTGGATAAGCTCCTCCATTGCCTCTTCTCTGCTCACAGCCTTTTTCTTTCCGCGGTTGTAATTCCTAATAAAAAAATAAACACACTTTCATTGACCGCTCATGATCAAACGTGTAGTACCAGAAGAAATAGATGCGTATTTTTCACGTGTTTGACAGAAAAAATAAAAAGTATCAGTAGAATTTGGTGATGGTAATGGACCAAGTCCAACCATGCACTTTTTATAGCAGAACAGTACTGCACGAGTACCACATGGTCGGTTCCAACTTCCAATCAACTTTTAGACCATTGTTGTGATTCATGCAATTGAATTTCCTGGTCCAAACTCTTCGCTGTTTTCTTTAAATTATTATCACTTCCCAAAATTTGCAATTTCATTTAAAAAAAAAAGGACGGTGCAGTTGTAATTTTATACAATAAACAAAAAAATGCCAAAGAAATTAAGCTCATCCTAACAGTACACTGGAATGAATATTCAAGCAAAATATTTTAAATAAAATCTACATCAAATAAGGAAAAATGAGATTATATTTGATTACCAGGGTGGAGCATAATGGGTGAGATCACCGACACTCTCGGACGTTGATATACAGTTTTTAGTAGCCGGACATAGTGCTAGTGCAGGTGGGTTTTTCTGAACTCCCAAGTACTCAGGCTTTTTCCCACTGCATATCCCAAAATACACAATTGTAAATTTGTAATAATAAACTAATAGCTGAGCCTGAGCTTAATCTAATTAAACCCAAATGACAGGTCTAGTTCTTAAATTCTAAGACTAGAAGAAATGTACCCGAGGTTGAAGATGGCTCCAACAACTGCTAATTCGCTGCTCCTTAGTACAATTTCCCTTCAAAATGTAAATGCAAAATTGCTTCATATAAGAAATTTTATTCTTTTGTCTATGTTTGTGTTCTTGTGGGTGAGAGAAAAATAGACAAGAGACAGTGTGTACCTTCGGCCAACTTGGTCAGTACTGGGTTTGTGAGGCTGTTCTTCGTGAGATTGAGAGACAATGATAGTACGTGAAGGGATGGAAACCTTGCAAGATTTCTTGTGATTCTTAAAGAAATAATGGGTGCTTGGTGTTGTTGATGCCATTGAAGCCATTTGTAGAAACCTCAAAAACTCTAGAACTTTTCTCTGTTTCGCTCTCGCTCTCTCCTTTTTTGAAGTGCGTCTCTTCTCTCCAAAGGATTTTATTATTATCTACTAGACCACTACTACTAGCATAGACTTTTGTAATTGGGCCTACCGTTAAAAAGGCCCATTTTTGCATTTGAAAATGGGCTATGCTGTCTTCTTATTTTGGATTCGATTGTCAACAGTTTGAGATTTTGGGACTAATTTGTAATTTTAGAAACTCCTTGACCTGGGGCGGGAAAGAGGAAAGAGCCAAATAGCAATTCTCAGATAATTTTAAAATAAAATATTTTAATAAAAATAAAAGGTTAAATTGCAAATTTCACGCATAAAATTTGGAAGGTTTTAAAATTTTCACCCTAAAATTTCAAAATTTGACCTTTTATCTCATGATTTTGGAGTGTTTGGATTTTATATTCTAAAATTTCAAAATTTGAATTCTACCTTTTAAAATTTAGAGGTGTTTAGATTTTACATCTAAAATTCTAAAACTTTACGGTATAAAATCTACCCTCCAAATTTTAAGAGATAAAATTTAAATTCTGAAACGTCAAATATAAAATATAAACACCCCAAACTTTAGGGAATGATATCTAAATTTTAAGGGGATGTTTGGTAGAGTAGTTTGAAAATTGTTGTTTGGAATTTTTTGAAATAAGTGTGAGTGAAAAAATTGTGTAAAAATATGAAAATGCGAGTTTAAACTCACTCACTAAACAGATCCTAAAATTTTAGGGGGTGTTTGGTAGAGTAATTTGAAATATGATTTTTGTAATTTTTTAAAATACGTATAAGTGAAAATGCGTGTGGAAATTTGTATAATGTTTAAAATGTGAAAATAGGCACTTAGAGTATAAAATTTAAATAATTCCAAGAGTGTTGTATGCAATTTAACTAAAATAAAAAAGTAAAACTTTATAAAACTCCTTTTGCTTCACTATTCTCATTTCCAAACCCAGCTTCCGCACCAAGCTTTCACTCTCTCTCTCTCTCTCGTCAATGGCTCGAAACAAGGTAAATTATCAGTCCCCATTTAGCTCTGCAATTTCTTCATTTTTTTTCACTTCTCATTAAAAATTTCTGCTTTTAATTCTTCTTCCATTTGTTACAAATTTCAAATTTTTATGTTTACCACTTTCTGCTTCAAATAACTATAAAGTCTGTGATCATTTTCTCTTTTTTCCCTTAAATTTTGTGTCTGAAGCTATTAAATTTTTTTTTAATTATAAATTTTATGCGTGTCCAGGCTGGTTTTACTTTCTTCATTCCACCGGAACTTTGTTCATTGCTACTTTTCGCTCTCATTTGTTGCTTTGATTACTTTTTTTTTTTTTTTCTATATTTAATAATCTAATTTCACTTATTTAGTTGTTTATGATTTCCATTACACTCTCTTTAGGGTTTAGGGTTTTAAGTTTAACTCACCAATATATGAAAATTCATTCAAATTTGATGCTTCTCAAATTTTATACATTGCTTGTGTGTGTGTGTGTGTGTGTGTGTATACATGTGTTTTGGGTTATAGGAGACATTGCTATTGTTGCTCGATGTGGGACCGTCGATGCACAGTGTTCTTCCCGAAGTTGAAAAGGTCTGCTCCTTGCTAGCAGGGAAAAAGGTATTGCTTTTTATGACTCTGCATTTTTTTACCTTTCTGATGTACTGTGGGTGCTTTGCTCTAATACTCTTCCTTTTATTTGTGCAGCTTATATACAGTAAATATGACGAAGTGGGTGTTATTTTGTTTGGAACTGAAGGTATGTTTTGGATTTCTAATGGATTCTTTTGGGCAGTTGATGTAAATTGAAATTAATTCACTTCATGATTCATCGCTTGAAACACGGGGAAACTTCTATTCCAATTTGTTAATCATTTGAAGTAAGGCAAAGTAGCTGTGGAATTTCCTATATTATGTTCTACATGTGTCTAGGCTCGTAAGTCGTAACAGAGAGTAAATTTAGATAAGGAAGAATTGACAACTTCCTTGAGTTTCAGTTGGTTTATTGCTGATTTATTGGGGTTTTCTGAATTTTAGTAGTTTTCATATGTTTAGGAACTTTTATTTTTTTGGGTGGGGAATATAACTTGTTAAGAAACGTTACTTAGTGATGGTACCATTGGAATTCTCAGACACAAAAAATGAGCTAACAAAAGAAGTCGGTGGATATCAACATGTAGTGGTGTTACGAGATACCAAAGTTGTTGATGGAGATCTTGTTGAAGCTTTACAACAGCTCCCTCGGGGAACTCATGATGGTGATTGTATCCTTTAATTTATCTAGAGTTTATGTTTTGAAAGTTTATGCTTTGCTAGTGTGTCAAGCTACTATCATCAAAGTTTTCATTTTACCATGTCTGCTATAAATATTTTTATTCCTTGCAGTGAGTTAAAAAATTCTCTTTCCTTCTTCTACCAGTTGCAATTCCTTTGCTTCTAGGAGAGTAAAACTTTAATCACACATATTTATGGCGAGATTTTTTTGTGACATATACTTGCATGTAATTATATCCTCTTTTGTTTATATATACACATGTATAAATATACGTGAACAAAGTTCATGAATTCTGTCAAATACTGTGCCTGCCATTTTAATAAATAACTGTGCTTTAACTTTAACATCAGTTAAAGGTTGTATGTTTTATGATTACTATATATATATATATATATATATATTATATTGTATCTCTTTTGACTAAGCTTATATATATTAGTACATATTCATTGTGATGGATTGTGGTGAACTTCATCTGAAGCTGAGGGGGATGCTTCTTTCGTGTAATTGTGATACACAATTGTTTTGGGAAGTTAATCTAATTCAATAATTCATGCCATCGACCTTTGGACAAAGTGGCATCTCCAGCCCCCATAACTATAGGTTGGTGGATGTGATCATGGGTGAAAATATTGCTAGGTGTATGAGTTAATTGTTAAGCAAAAGGAAAATTCATATCTGCTGGATTATGTGCTCAATAATATGTTCTTGGCACCTTGACTTTGTTGGTAGATCTTGATGCTATTATTGTTGGGATGGATATACTGATAAAGAAGTTTGGAGAAACAGATAAAAAAAAGAAACGTATTTGCCTCATAACAAATGCACTGTGTCCTATTAAAGACTCATTTGAGGGAACAAAAGAAGATCAAGTCATTACCATAGCTGAACAAATGGCTAAACATGGTATGGGAATGGAAAGTATAGTTGTGAGGGGAAGGCTTGCTGGGGATGCAAATAAGAGAATAATAGAAGAAAATGATGTTCTATTGAATATATTTTCACAGAAAACATGTGCAAAGTTGGTGTATGTCGAGAGTCCAATATCATTGTTTGGTGCGCTAAGAACTCGAAATATATCACCAGTTACAATATTCAGGGGTGATCTTGAACTCAGCTCCAAAATGAAGATTAAGGTGAGATATTTGGTGTGTTATACAAGGAATTGTCTAGCATATAATATTCCTATTTTCATTTTTGATAATCATTGAATGCTACTATTTCCTATCTAAAATTACTTTTGCACATCATATTGAACTTGTTAATTTGATATTTCACACCTCTCAATAATTATCTGTGAGCTCCACTTGTCATCAAATCTGCCATTGGAGTATCGATCCTCCTTGGATGTCATGCTTATCAGATATCAGAATGGTTAGACCTTAACTGTTGTCCAACCCATATCTCGCATTTATTTTCTATATAAGATTAGTGATGTAGACCTAAATTTCGAGTTGTACATAGATGGGATTGGACAGCTGTTGATCTAAGCATCATGAGCATGGGAAGCACATGGTTTGACATTGTACCCTGAAAACTGAATTCCAAATTTCAAGTTGCACATGAATGGGACAGCTGTTGTTCTCTTATCAACCCAGTAACTGTCAAGCATGGAAAGCTCACATAATTGAACATTGGACTTGCTGAGAAATGAATTCTGCAAAATGCTGTTGTGGGTGTAAAAGTACTATATTCTGTCCAACAGTAGGTGTAGTCTGGTCTACATGCATGAAATTTGGTATGGTAATTATTTTTGTTGTTTTGCTAACAATGAATCCCCCCGCACCCCCCCGGGCCTGGAAAAAAAGAAAAGAAAAAAGAACAGCCCCTTTTTTTGTATTACTTTATTCCCCTTTTCATCTCCATCTATAGGCATTTGGCATTTGCTGTCATGACTTGGTACTACATTATTGGAAATTATAGGCTACTCCTGTATGACTGTGTCCATCTAGCCATGTAATCACAAATTGTTGTGTATACATGTCTTAGTTCTTCTTTAAAAAATAGTAATAAATAGCATTATTGTTCCTCCTGTATACTGGAATTGCATGATAGAATCTGTCACTATCTTTAGATATTCTTTTACAAATTAGGCATTTTCAGTACTTTTAGCATATTGTGGCCCTGTGCTATGTTTTCGATATGGTTCCCTTGAGTTTATATATGTGATATCATCAAAATATTTTACTGTGAATTTGATTGCTACTTACTAAGGCCTGATGGAGCTGTCCTCCTTTTCAGGTAGTTTATGCTTTTCTCTTCTTCTTTTTTTAAGATTATTAAGCATATTGTCACTTAAGTGCATTATTTTGATTTGATGCCTGTAATTTTGTTACAAAGTGAAGTTGGGAGTGCATTATGTTACTCTTTGAACTGATAGAGGGTTAATGTGAAGTGCACTATTTGTGGCCATATATCGCAGTTAATTTTAGCTATCAGCACGTTGTTTTGAGTTTCTGTTTGGTAATGGAGGTGCAGTGGACAGAATTAAAAAAAAATGTGTGGTTGGGTATTAAAACAGATTTATAATGAGAATGAGTTGATAAGAAAGCATCTGGAGATTGTGTCTGAAAGAGATCTCTGGAAGATCTGAAACATTAGACAATGAAGCTCTTGTGGTGATTTAGCATGTGTCAGAGCATAAAAGCTAGATATATGTAATTATTATTCATTTTTACCTATATAAAAAAAAGAAAAAGAAAAAAGAAGCTGGATCTATGTGCTATCTTTCATCTCAATACCAGGTGCTGTGTTAGCAAATTGAACAAGGGTAGAATAGCAAGAACCAGCTGAGGTTATGTTGTATATTAGGCAGTAGTTCTACGTAGAGAAGTATTCTCCTTCCCTCATAGGTTAAAGTGGTAGTTGCTTCCCATATTTGGCCAACGAGAATATATTAAGCCATGACATGGGTTGGTGGCAGTCTTGTTCCTGACCATCTATAACACAAGTGTCAAACTTGTTTAAAGCTGGATGGATCTTGATTTTCTACCAAGCAACTAGCATCTGGTGCAACAACCTAAAAGTTTCCAGAGTTAATCACCTTGCTGTGACTCATGCTTTTGGTCTCCAATCACAGGCTTGATGCTTTTAAATTTTGATTTCAGTGCACTGACCTGCTGTAAGGAACCCTGTCTTTTCCCCCTCCCCCCCCCCCCCCCCCCCCCAAAAAAAAAGAAAAAGAAAACAGCATCAGATGTCCCTTCACTGGATTTTATCGCATGCTGCATTGTGGTATTACAGGGCCTTGTCAAATTTTCTACCTTTATGCATAACATGGTTAATTGAATTTCTGAGGTTTTGATGGAAATTTGTAGCAGTTGCATATATATTCAATGTGATTATTGTAAGTCTATGCCTTTTGTTTATAGTCTCTTGCCCAAAATTTGCTGTTTCATATTCTTAATGTCTGGCCTTTTTCAACTGTCCTATGCTTTTTGCATGTGTGCATAAAAGCATACCAAAGTTATCACTTGTTAATTGATATACAGGTATGGGTGTACAAGAAAACGTCAGAAGAAAAATTTCCCACTTTGAAGAAATATTCTGACAAAGCACCTCCAACTGATAAATTTGCCACCCATGAGGTCAAAGTAGATTATGAGTACCGGAGTGTTGAAGATACTAGTAAAGTTGTACCTCCAGAAGGAAGGATTAAAGGATATCGTTATGGACCTCAAGTAGTTCCTATAGCACCTTCTGAATGGGATGCTGTCAAGTTCAAACCAGAAAAGAGTGTAAAACTTCTAGGATTTACTGATGCAAAAAACATATTGCGGTACAACTTTAACTGCTTCGACTTGCATATGTATAATCCTTTTGATTAATATTAATTGGAGTAATAACTTTTGATTTGCCTTTTCTTTTGTCTTGACCGCCGTGAATATCAAGACATTATTACATGAAAGATGTCAATGTTTTCATCGCTGATCCGGGCAATACAAGGGCAATTCTTGCAGTTTCTGCCCTAGCAAGAGCAATGAAAGAGAAAAATAAGGTGGCAATTGTGCGTTGTGTTTGGAGAAATGGGCAGGGGAGTGTTGTTGTGGGGGTTCTGACACCCAACGTTTCTGACAAAGATAATACTGTAGGTTTTAATACGCATTCTTACTGGATCTTGTTATATTTGTTAATTTGTACATCTCTGCTTCTCATTTATTGATGGTTTTCTTTCTTGGCTAATTTTGCATACTTGGTTGTAATTGCTGGGCAGCGTGATTCCTTTTACTTTAATGTGCTTCCCTTCGCTGAGGATGTTCGAGAATTTCAATTTCCCTCCTTCAACAATTTCCCGGTGTCATGGCAGCCTAATGAACAACAGCAAGAGGCTGCAGATAATTTGGTCAAGATGCTTGACCTGGCACCATCTGGCAAAGAGGAAGCTCTGCAGCCTAACTTTACACCAAATCCTGTTCTGGAGGTACTCATTCATGCAAATCTTGTCTTTATAAATTAGTTTGACATAGAGTGCAAATGAGCATGGCCTATGACCAATGAGTATTTACAATTCCTTGTCTACCCCATTCAATATGCTTTGCTGGTTTTCTGCTTGTAACTAATACAGGTGTTATATATTGTCAGCGGTTTTATCGTTATCTTGAATTGAAATCAAAGCAACCAGATGCAGCTGTACCTCCGCTTGATGAAACTCTCAAGAAGATGACTGAACCTGATCCAGAAGTACTTTCTCAAAACAAGTCTGTTATTGATGCATTTCGCAGGAATTTTGAACTTAAGGAGAATCCAAAGGTCATTTTTGCTGAAACACTTTCAAACAAAGAAAATATGTTATGCTGTGAAATTTAATAGTTGCTAAATCTAATTTTATTTTGCTTGCAGCTGAAGAAATCAACTCGGCGATTTTTGCAAGAAAAACCATCTGGATCGAAAGAGGGAGAGGGTTGTGGCGACATTGCTGCTCAATCTGTTGATTCCATTAAAGATACATCTGTAGTTAAGGTTGAGAATATTGGGAATTTGACGCCTGTACAAGATTTTGAAAACATGATATCACGTAGAGATGGTCCAGAATGGATTGGTAAGGCAATCAAGGATATGAAGAAGAGAATATTTGACTTGGTGGAGGACTCCTTTGAAGGGGACAATTATCCTAAAGCACTTGAATGTCTAGTTGCCCTTCGCAAGGGTTGCATCCTTGAGCAGGTACCTCCCTTCCAACTATATTTCTTCTGAACCCCAATTGATTTCAACTATGGTTTGATGATTTTATATATAAATATATATATATATATATATATATATATATATATATATATATATAACTTTTACTTTTTACATATTTTTGGCCAAACAATTTTGTTTTACTTGGATAATGATTAAAAGGCTATCTTTCATGTTCCTGCACAGCCATATTAAATTTAAAGCTACAGTTACAGCTCCATTATTTTGAGTTGTCTTGTGCTTGCTACCCTAGTGAGCAAATTTTGGCAGGTGGACTACTAAAAATATATTTGCAAAAGTTAGCATGAGGTTAACAAAAGGGCAGTGATCTTTTTCAGTTTTATAACTTTTTTCTTTTCACAAAAATTTGTCTATAATCCCTCCCATGTGTTATTTAGGGAGATAATTCTCTCAATAGATGTATGTATACCTTAATTGTGTATGCTTAATAGCCTGGGCAACTTGGTGATCTCTTGGTCGTATTTTGCATGTGTTTTGATGACTATGAACTATGGTTACACTTATACCAACTACTTACAAATTTCCATAAGTTTTTCCTTTGCAGGAACCAAAACATTTCAATGATTTTCTACACCATCTTTGTAAATTCTGCCAAAAGAATAACCTTAATTGTTTCTGTGAATTTCTTGCATCCAAAGAACTCACCCTGATCTCCAAGACAGAAGCCATCGACAGGTTTTGTACTACCTTTTTCCCTGTTGTATTCAATTTTTGATTGCGTACTTCCATTTCTATGCTTGTCCTTCTGTATTATTCTCATTTCATGTGGCCGCTAATTTATTCTGTATTTATTTTTTCCTAAGCAGTGAAGTTACAGATGATGAAGCTAGAAGTTTTCTGGTTAAATCAGAGCCAAAAACTGAGTGAGGACTCAAGTGGATCTCCGTTCTTGTAGTTTTCTCCTATGTTGATGCTAATCACATTTGTGTATAGACACCCAAGTTTTGTTAAGAAAATGGGGATTAAATTGTAAACGTCCCTCAACCCTTCAATTTTGGAATCTGCTTCAACCATGGAAGCTTTTTATGGAAACACATAATGAAGATGGATGTTTACAATTATTTCCTTTTTCTGTCTTTTTTGGGTCCACAAGATTCATCTGGCTTGTTGATGACATGACGGGAGTCTCCTCCCATCCCCAAAACAACCATTCCTTGTCTAGTGCTATGTCCATAACTTGCTTTGGTAACTTTTTTAGAACTATGCAAGCTCATTTGTTTGTGGCTTTCAAGTTACAACCTTTCTGGGCTTTGGTTTTTAACATTGAGGGAATGATTCCAATTTTGTCCCATCACTTTTGTTTTTGCCCAATGGTTACTTTCCCTCTTTTGTAATCTGGTGCTGCCTGCTTTGTTTGTTTAATAGACAACTAAATGAAACAGAATCCAGTGGTGGTGAAGGAGGGAGGTAATTACCAGGAGCAATAAGAAGACGAGTTTCATCAACCCCGTCCCACCAAGCCATGGAAATTAAAGCATATAACAAAAGCGTTTTCAACCATAGCAGAGCAATCACAAAACAATAGTCATTGTTAGAGCTAAATCAATCAGTTGAATAATAGAACAGCTTCATGTGGTTTGAACTAAAAATTGAATGGAGAAGAGAGATATGGCTACTCTTTTTGGGTTTGAGGGAAACAAAAACAGTTGATTTGTTGGAAAATGACAGTGTGTGAGAGAGGGAGGGACACTTGCTCGAAATATTATTGTATGGAACTCGACATCCACGTAAATTTTTTTATTAAAAAAAATATACTATATGATTCATATTACAACTTCTGATAACAACACAAATTTAATGATTACAATGAATTCTTACAAATAATTTTTAAAATCTACAATCATTCACTCAACCTTTGCGATAGAATTATGAAGAAACTTCAATGGTTTGATAAACCAACGGAAAGAATCACACCACAACCAGATTAGCACAAAGAAATTACCCAAAAGATTTTGCTTTTGTTTTTCCTGGATTTAAGAAGCTTGGATAAAATTGACAAAAACTGAAAAATAAAAGTATATATATACTTTTCTTTTTATATTAAAAAAAAAAAAAAAAGAGAGTAAATCAGCATTGAGAGAGAGAGAGGACAATGAGTGGCCCCACCAACAATAAATTGACAGTTATACAGTTAGTCGGTAGCATTTAGGGAAACAACATAACAATCCAGTGTGGAAACTAAATCAACAAGAGCTTGGTCGAAAATGTTGTGGCATAGAGAGAGAGAGAGAGAGAGAGAGAGAGAGAGAGAGAGAGAGAGAGTATACCTAATTGGTATTGGTAGGCAAAATAAAATGTGATGGTAACAGTGATTAAGGGAAGAGCAAGAGTAATAGTGGATGGCTAGAAAAACATGTGAAGAGGGGGGGAGTCAAATCGAAAACAATTTTAGTTTGACTAGCATTTTCTATGGAGTCAAACACCTAAATATTTAGAAAACATTTTAGATTGAAACAAACTAGGATAATCAACAGCTTTGGTCATAATTGAATATCACATAATGTTCAAGACAAAATTTTCACCACTTAAAAAAGTGGCAAATTATAATTGGCGTAACACCATTTTCACTTAAACCCACCACTCATGAGACTTTTATTATATACCATTCATAGCATGCTATTGCTATCTCATATTTTTTTTTTCTGAATAAAAAGTATTGTTGCACAAGTAAGAAATTACAAGTTGGAGGCTAGGCACCTCCATAAGAGGAGATTGCAGAGCAAACAAAAAGTTGCCCAGCAAAAGAATTTTGGAGAGACCATTATCCTAGCACACAACCGCCCGCGGGGGGTGGAGGAACTCAAAAGTTATGGAAGTTAAATATATAACTGGTGTACTATTAGTCTATTGCCACTTCCTTCTAGAAAATTGTTGTCTTGCCTTCCAAATGATTTAGAGTTAGAATCGAGAAAAGAATGAATTTGATTATCATCGTATCAAGTTACCAACAGATATATTATCATCCCATCAACAAAAAGAAAAAGAAAAAGAAATAGATAGATTCTCAATTTTAGGGACCCACTTGGTGCCAAACCAAATCATCTTGGCTATATTACAGAATTTGATTTAGTGTAGGGTTGTTTCTTCCTCCCCTCTGCACAGGGGACAATTTAATTCTGAAAAATGGCCCTGAATAGCAACTTTAGCTCTCGTGGAGATTGTGTTTGTGGCAACTCTCCACAACATGCTATCTCTAGTGAAATTTTTTGTCACTATCATGTATATGGGCCATAGGGCCCAATAATTTAAAGAGGTACTGACCAAGGCACAAAGAAGCTACAATTTTTTTTTTTTTTTTTGGTATTCCAAGCAAGCCATGAATTATATTAACCACACATTCAACACATTCTATGATATGCTCTTCCACTTTTGTTCATTTCATATGCAAAGGTAGAATAGAAATGTTATGATATGCTTTTTGTTACATGACACGTGCTATCAGAGCATAGTCTTGTGAGATAGCCCCCTTCTCTATTGTAACAAATTTCTTTATACTCTAGAACACATTAACCGATCTAGTTAAGTTTGCAGCACTACAAGAACGTTGAAATGTTGTAATTTTTTGGGATTTGGCTGCACCAATATCTAGCCTTTGTTTCTTTTGAAAACATCAAATTATCATGAGTATGGGAAAAGAAACAACTTGCTGGACCAATGCAACTCGAGAGTGGAGCATGTGACTCTTTTCTTGAGTCATAGGCGGCTGATGGGACATGCCTATCTTTGTTCCTTGTGTCCATAAGCATGCTTCCTTGTGCTGTCCAAATCCCATCTGATTCTTCCTGGCATTTCCCGAGGATCCCCTTGGTTCTGGCAGTTTCAAGGTATCGCGGTCTAGTCCCTTTCTGGGCTCCTTGGGAGTTCTTCTCACAAAGGCTGGGCTGAGCTTCTTTTCATTTTTCTTCTTTCTCTAAGGCCCAGGGTTTGCCCATTCATGGGCTTGGGCTTCCTTTTACTCATTTTAAGTGGTCCTTGGTTGGAGGATTGGGCATTCCTTATCTTTGAGGGCCCTTCAGTTTTAGTTTTTAATACTAACAATATTTTGGACCTCAACACCATCTTTAGTAATGGAGGCTTAGTGGTGTAATCAGGTGGTGTTGCGGGATTCGAAAAGCTAGTTGAAGATAAGAGTCCTAAGAAGTCCATTGGTATTTAGAGCTTGGAGAGCTCAAGTGCATTGGGTAGCTTAGCCTTGGAGCACATTTGTGAATTTGTGTACTACAACAAATTCACTAGTGGATTGTTTCTGGCTAGGAAGACTATGGAGAGGTTTTTACACAAAGTACTCCAATTTTCCTCTTAGATAACACACCAAGTGTTATCTTGGTTTCCATGCTCTTTACCATTTTCCCTTTACATCATTCAATTGAAGAAAATAAAGTCAATGCATGTTCGGCCATGAAGATGAATGTGGAAAAAAAGTATATGTTTTGGTATTACTAATTTTTAGATCAATATGGTGATAAAAAGCAAATTTAATTAGGGTAGGTATTTGAAGATGAGGAGGCAATTACAATAAGTAAGGAGTATAAACATGAGAGAAAATGAGCATGGCTGGTGCATTTCTAGGATTTTACTAATTGTGTGTGGGCTTTTTCAAAAGCTTTGATGCTTTATGATCTACATCTATGAGGTTAGAAAAATGGATGTCTATTATACACTTGGATAAAAAAAAAAAAAAAAAAAAAAAAAAGATTAAAGAGAAATAAAACTGTTCCCCTCCTTTCAATGAAAATCATCATTTGATATTTACTTTTTTAACTTAAACTAATGACATCTTGAGTCTAATGAACAATTATCTGCATTTTATAATAATAATGAAATTTATGAGTGATAAATGAATTCAAAAGATTGGCTTTATTAGCTTCAAAATGCATTACTAATTAACAAAAATTGTAATCAACAATAAATATGAAATATTTGACGTGTACATAAAACCGAAATCCAGTGCACATACATGGCCATTTATTTAAAAGTAACTCAAATTCTTAACGAATAAAATGGCACATGGCAATCTCTTTTATTACACATTCATAAAGCTATATTTTTTGCTTCTTACTTTTGCACGAAGTTGAAATCACTATTAGCTTCTAAATGTGTTACTAATTAACAAATATTGTAATCCACAGTACATATGAAATATTTGACATGTATATAAAACCGAAATGTAGTGCACATACATGGCCATTTATTTAAAAGTAACTCAAATTCTTAACGAATAAAATGGCACATGGAAATCTCTTTTATTACACATTCATAAAGCTATATTTTTTGCTTCTTACTTTTGCATGAAGTGAAAATCACTAGTAGATACAATACCTCTTATCTCTAGGACCATGATTTGACTTTCTATGAGAGGTGAACACCATTTAAAACCTTGTGTAGCAACCCTAATGAGCTCTACAACTATCATGTTAGTGAACCACAAGAAAGAAGTAAGATTCACTTGTTAAATTGTGTTTAGTCATTTTTACTTACTCCATATTGATGGGAGTTGCAACATTGATAGCTGATGCTGCACAGGATCAGTGGATTGAATGCTCCAGCTTCGGTGGACTACAAGTGGTGGCAGAAGGCCTACAAAATGAATACCAAATCAGAAAGAGGGTCGGAGTGAACCGACCAAACACCCTCCGATGGTTGAGTTAGTCTCACAGGGATGAAATTCTAACTTGTTTTTGGAGTTCAGTGTTCAAGAGATTTCTTACCGTCGTGTTGTTCAGACCGGTCCTTTATATAGGGAGCTTGGAGTAGTTATTTCCTCAGTAACTTCCCCAAGACTCACGGAAGCCAGAGAGTTCGGATATAACTTCCTCAACAGTTAAGAACTGCTAAGGGAGGCTAACTGCTCGAGGAAGTTAGGGCGACAATCAAGGATTTATTAACCACTCAATATGTCGGATTTTCCTAAGTGTTGGACATTCGTCCATCCACTGTGCAAAGGGTTGAATCATGTGAAGTTCCTTGGACATCATCCATGGAAACGTCTATGGACGATTTCAGTATCGTCCATCCATGGACAACATCCTTGGATGACCTTATTATCGTCCAAGGGAGACCGTTAGTCACAGCTTACATTCTCATTGTTAGTGATATTTCGTAGTCTCTTTGGGTGATTTCTGGTTTAATTTGGTCCCTTGGACGTGGACGATCCCTATGGACGAACAGGAGATGTACTAATTTTTCGCTATCCTATCAGTTGCCCCTTCGTTCAAAGGGTCGTCCAGGATATTAGCGTAATTTAGAGCTAATCCACATGGGTTTTTGTGAGCCACGTGTTTCAAAGTCATTGGTTGACTTTTTGTGTCCTCTCGTCTTTCCAAAAAAGTGCCACGCGTCAATTCCTGAGTGGTGCGCGTCGTTTCACACTGCTGTGTCGATTGAGTTTTCTGACAGCATCGCCACGTGTCACTCACTGAATGGAGGGTGTCGCTTCGTTGTCCCTACTTCTGGGCCCTATATATATAGTGCATTCCCAGCCTTGCCCCCTTACCTCTTCTCTCAATTCCCTTTCCGCCATATCGTCCAAGAGCTTCGTCTAACTCTCTTCCTAGTCCTATCAGGTACTTCCTTTCTCTATTTAGGTTTTTAGCTTGTTCTTTCTTCATTTCAACCATGTCTTCGTCTAGTAGTTTAGAGAAAGAGATAGACGAATACCAGGACGACACTTTTGACAGTGGTGAGAGTAGTGAGGGTAGTACGTCCTACGACTCCGACGAACACTACTCGTCTGGGGTACCTGGCATTCCTTTAAGGGAATTTCAGGAACTACAACGTAGAATGGCTTCTGGATCTGGGGCTAGCTCGTCCAGACAGCCAGCTAGTCCTCCTCAAGATGAGGACGAGGAAGATGTCATTTATAGCTGTGCCCCAGAGGTGGCATCCACCTTAGACGCTGTTAAGTTGAAAACTCTCATAGATAGGTATCAAATTCCTAGGGAGTTTAACCCTCGTCTACCTGAGGCTGGAGAATGGTGTTGTTCTCCTTCCTCTGGTTTAGGAGTATATGTTTCCTATCTTTTAGCTGACCTTAGGTTTCCTTTAAATTCCTTCTGTAGAGACCTCCTCCATAGGTTGGGCATTGGACCTAATCAACTCAACCCTAATGGTTGGAGGACGATAGTTGCCATGCAAGTGCTATGGCGTGAGGCGTTGGAAGGGAACCGTCCAATCATAGTGGACGAGTTCCTTTACTGTTATAAGCCCTCGGAGATAAAGAAGTCTGCTGGTTTTTACCAGTTCTCGTCCAGAGGCTCTCATTATAGTTTAATAAAGGGTCGTAGTTCGTCCGACAGACTTTGGAAAAAAGAATTTTTCATTCTTTCTGGAAATTGGACTGGGGACCCAGCTGATGTGGGTATCCCCCTCTTCCCACCTTTTACCAGCCCTCTAGGTCGTCTTCGTCCTGAGGGTATGTTTTCTTCCCATTTTATTTTATGTTCTCATATGTTTTCCATCTTTCTTTCGTCTAACTCTTTCCTTTGGTAATGCAGCCGTTATTCGTCCACGTTTGGAGAAAGTTTATTTGGACCGGATTGACGAAGTCCGTGCCTTCCCTGGTAGGACTTTTCAAGATCTCGTCACCCTCAGCCGACTAGCAGCTTGGGGACTTGGCCCACTACCTACTGCTAAGAACCTCAGTCACGAGGAGACTACTCGTCGAAGTAAGTGTCGTCCACATCACCTTGCTTGCTTTTTTTTTTTTTTTTTGATTGGTTTTCCTCGTCACAGGGATAATCACAATGAGGGAAAACAAGGAAAAAACTGTGACCAGTGGGGACGAAGACGTTGCTGCTCCTCCAGTGGTCCCAGTGACGTCCGTCCAGGGAGGGAAAAGGAAGTCTAAGTCTATATCCAGTGCTGTGGATCTGGACGACCTACCAAGTCGTCGAGGTGCCAAGAAGCAGAAACCTGTTAAGACTCCGATTCCCAAGGTTCCTAAGTTCATACCCCCTACTGTGAACCTGGACGAACCCCCTTTTGATGTGGAGCCCGTCCAAACCGTTCATCCCGTTCAGACTAATCTTCCTCCCCCTTCAGCCAAAACTTCTCGAAAGCCCAGTCCGTCCGAGCCATCTGACCGTCCTTCTAATCTAGTGCTGGACGAAAACTACGCATGGAGGACGTTCAAAGGGATCGTCACTGACAATGAAGTAAATGAATGTTACAACATGTCAGTGAGAGAATTTGAGCGTTCTGGAATCCATGATCTTTTTAAGGTAAGTTTTTCTCGTCCTTGTGTTGTGCTTTGTTATCTCTGTTATTATTTTTTCTAACGTCCATTCGTCCATGAACAAGCTATGTCAAAATTTTACACAGCAACCTGCCAGGCTAAGGAGCTTGCTGCTGAGGCCAAGACGGCTAATGACAAAGCAAAGGAGCTGAACAATGAAGTTTTGCTCAAGAAGGGGGAGGTGCTCAGGTTGACTGAAGACTTCAATCGTCTACAAGGGAGTGAGACGAAGTTGAAGAACGAGGTGGAAGAACTTAAAGCTAACAACATAGAGAAAGATACTTGCATCGTCTATCTCGAGGGGCAGATTGCAGGGTTTATCTCGTCCTTAGAGAAAGCACGTGGAGAAGCTGTTGCAGCCTTTAAGAAGTCTGACGAGCACAAGAAAGCTTTAGATAGTCACTATGCAGCTGGCTATGAAGACTTTCGTGCTGACGCAAAGGAGACATATCCTGAGTTGGACTTTGATTCATTCAAGCTTCCCCTTGCTACTGAAAGCTCCTTGTTGCAGACGAGCTCTGAGGACGTCAACATACTGGATGACGCTACCAACGAAGTAACTCAGGACGGCTCCAAGTCTGGGGGGGATGCCTCCAGTGGCTTACCCAAGTAGAATTTATTTTTAGAAATGCCCGTTGTTTTGGGCTTTGTTTTTGTATTATAGTCAAATTTATCAAAGTACAATTATCTCGTCCAAGTTTATGGACGAGTCATACATATAATCAGCTTTTCTTTTTTCTTTTTTCTTTTTTTAAACACTCAAGGGTTTTTGGTACGTTGGTCGTCCACCCTTTTTCAAATTGAATGAATGAATATTTTTCATTTACATCATTGTGTTTGAATGTCAATCTTTATATATGAACTTGTTTATATCGTCCATGTCCCTTGCGTGGACGTGTGGTTCTTCCATTCAGGAAATCATCTTACCCTGTCTTAAGTACATAGGTGAATTTCTTTTTACATCACCAAAACAGAGTAAAATGGATCTTTTGTGCTCGCCGAGTGGAGCTCGTCTACGAACAACATTAGTAGACTGATTCCCATCAAACTTTCGTCCATACACAGAATTGTTGTGATGGTTAGATTTGTTTATGGGTTTGCCTTACACAACCTTTTTTCGTCCAAGGTTTGGACGACAGGTTTGTGATTGCTTTTTATTCGTCCATGTTTTGGACTGATTGGCACAACCTCAATTCGTCCATGGCTTAGACGAAGGTTGTTTGGATTACATCCTGTTTTATGCTTTAGACGTGTGAACCTTGGTGTCTTTTTCCTTTTTGGGTCAAATTCATGGACGATACATCCTTGCGTCCAAGGAATTGATCTGTCCATGTTTGTTTGCCCCTCGTGGATCATTCTGGACAAATGCATAAAAGAATGAAAGATTCTCATACAACTATGTACATATTTGAAAATACATCATATATATATCTGAAAATCCAAACAAATCCAAACTTATGCAAATATTCGTCCATAGGTATGGCACATGCTCAAGAGCCAGTGCCTTAGGGAATAAAAACACACAAACTCGTCCAAGAATAGCACACAAGTGAAACACTAATGTACTTCCTAGGGGATTATTAAAACACTTAAAGCATTACACACAAACTCGTCCAGGAATCTCGTCTATGGCCACTTTCGTCCAGAGTACGGAGCCATCATTTACTGATAGTATCTCCTTAGATGCTCAACGTTCCAAGGGTGTTCAAGCCTCCGTCCATCCAGAGCTTCCAGATAATAGGATCCTTGCCTCTTGCAGTTGATAACCCTGTAGGGTCCTTCCCAATTTGGCCCCAGTTTCCCATAGGCTGGGTTTCTTGTTGCCAAGGTGACCTTCTTCAAGACGAGGTCCCTAATATTGAAGCGCTTAGGCTTCACCATGGCGTCATACTGTCTGGCCATTAGATTCTTGTACCTTGCTGTTCTCTGTTCTGCATCCGTCCTAACCTCGTCTATAAGGTCAAGGTTGAGACGAAGTTGTACCTCATTTTCTTCAACTTTATATCCCTTCACCCTATGACTGGCCATGTGCACTTCTGCTGGTATGACTGCTTCACTTCCGTATGCTAGTTTGAAGGGGGTCTCCCCAGTAGGGGTCCTCACAATTGTCCTATAAGCCCATAGAACACTGGGTAGCTCGTCTATCCATATCCCTTTTGCCCCCTCAAGCCGAGTCTTGATGATCTTTAGCAAGGATCGGTTTGTTACTTCTGTCTGTCCATTAGCCTGTGGGTGGGAGGGTGAGGAGTAATGATTGTTGATTCCAAGCTGTTCACAAAATTCTCTGAAAGGTGTGTTATCAAATTGTCGTCCATTGTCAGACACAAGCACTCTCGGTACTCCAAATCTGCACACAATACTCTTCTAGAAGAAGTTCTTAACATTTTGCTGTGTAATTTTTGATATCGCTTCGAATCAGTGGGTTGGATAATCTGGCTTCGGTGAGACTACCGACGGTGGTGGAAGGCCTGCAAAGAAGAAAACGCAGTCAAAGAGGCGACCGGAGATGACCGGCCAAACCCCCTCCGATGAGAAAGTTAGTATGGAGTTTCGAATGTTTTGGAATTTTGTGTTTTTGAGATTTCTTACCTCCATTTGGTTCAGACCGGTCCTTTATATAGGGATCTTGGGGTAGTTATTTTCTTGGTAACTTCCCCAAGATTCACGGAAGCCAGGGAGTTCGGAGATAACTTCCTCAACGGCTGGAAACTGCTGATGGAGATCAACTGCTCCAAGAACTTTGGGCGACAGTCATGGATTTATTAACCGCTCTATCATGTCGGGTTTTCCCAAGTGTTGTCTGTTTGTCCGTCCGTTGTATGGACGATTGAATCGTCCACTCCTCGTTATCGTCCATGGACGAAGTCCATGGATGGCTTCACTGTGGTCTATAGACAAGTTCCACGGACGACCTAATGATCGTCCAAGGAGGACCTCGTCAACTGTATACTTTATTCTTAGTCTTAGGAAACTCAGTCTTTTGTCAATGATTCCTGTCACTGTCCACTTTTGGTCATGGACGACCCTTATGGACGAACTGGAGACGGCACAAATTCAGTATCCTATCAGTTGCCCCTTTGTTCAAAGGGTCGTCCAGGATAAAAATGTAATCTATAGCTCGTTCATTTCGTCTTCCCAAGAAATGTCACGTGTCGAATTTTGATTGGTGCGCGTCGCTTCGCGAACCCTGTTGTGTCGATTGCTTTTCCCAACAGTTTCGCCACGTGTCGTTCGCTGGATGGACGACGTCGTTTCGTTGTCCCACTGCGCCACGTGTTGCACGCTGAGTGGGTGACGTCGCTTCGTTGTCCCTACTTCTGGGCCCTATATATATATGTATATTCTCTCTCTTGCCCCTCACATCTTAAACAATTCCCTTCCTGCCAACTCGTCCAAGATCCTCGTCTAGCTTCCTTCTTAGTTTCCAGGTATTTATTCTTCCTTCTTAGGTTCTCCTTTTATACTTTTTAGTTATGTCTTCATCCAATAGTAGCTTAGAGAGGGAGATAGACGAGTATCAGGACGTGTTTTCTGGGAGTGACGGTAGTTATGAGAGTAGTGATAGCAGTACAGCTAGTAGTGAGTCCTCAGACGAGCATTACTCGTCTGGAGTACCTGGAATTCCTTTAGAGGAGTTCCAGGAATTGCAGCGTAGGAAGGCCTCTACGTCTGGGGCTAGTTCGTCTAGACAACCCCCTAGCCCTCAAGACGAGGAGGAAGAAATCATATATAGTTGTGCCCCTGAAGTAGCATCCATTCTAGACGATGTTAAGTTGAAAACCCTTGTAGATAGATATCAAATCCCCAAAGAATTTAATCCTCGTCTTCCCAGAGAAGGTGAATGGTGTTGTTCTCCTTCTTCTGGGTTGGGAGTGTACAGCTCTTATCTTCTAGCTGGCCTTAGGTTTCCTTTGAATTCCTTTTGTAGAGGTCTCCTCCATAGGTTGGGTATTGGACCTAACCAACTTAACCCCAATGGATGGAGGACGGTAGTGGCCATGCAAGTGTTGTAGCGTGAAGCATTGGAAGGGAACTGTCCTATCACCGTGGACGAGTTCCTTTTCTGTTATAAGCCTTCTGAGATAAAGAGATCTGCTGGTTTTTATCAGTTCTCGTCCAGAGGCTCTTACTATAGTTTGATTAAGGGCCGTAGCTCGTCTGACAGGCTCTGGAAAACAGAATTTTTTATTATTTCTGGAAACTGGGCTGGGGACCCAGTAGATGTGCATAGAGCCCCCTTCCCACCTTTTACCAGTCCTATAGGTCGCCTTCGTCCTGAGGGTATGTTTTCTTCCCAATTTATTTTATTGTTTTCGTTTTTTTTTTTTTTCAACTTTCAATCGTCTAACTAACCTTTATATTGATGCAGCTGTCATTCGTCCACGATTGGACAAATTTCATTTAGAGCGTATAGAAAAAGTATGCGCCTTCCCTGGGAGAACCTTTCACGATTTGGTTACTCTCAGTCGTCTAGCTGCTTGGGGACTTGGTCCACTGCCTACTGCAGAGAACCTTAATCACGAGGAAACCACCCGTCGAAGTGAGTATCCTCAATTCGTCTTTCCCTTTTCTCGTCCTTGTTCTGTTTTTTTTTTTTTTTTTTTTTTGAACTTAATCTTCCTTGTTACAGGAATAGTTACCATGAGAGAAAATAGGGAGAAGAACGTAACAAGTGGGGACGAGGATGCTACAGCTACTCCTATCGTCCAGAAAACCTCCGTCCAGGCTGGGAAGAGAAAAGCCAAGCCTATTTCATCTGCTGTGGATCTGGACGACCTTCCAAGTCGTCGAGGTCCTAAGAAACAGAAATCCAAGGCAGACAAGGCTCCTCTTCCCAAGGTGCCTAAATTTGTACCTCCGACGGTGAATTTGGACGAATCTCCAGTAGATGTGGAACCCGTCCAGACAATTCATCCTGGTCAAGGTGAACCTACCCCACAGACTAAGACTCCTCGCAAGCCTCCGTCGTCTGAGCCCTCTGATCGTCCTTCTAACCTGGTGTTGGACGAGAGCTATGCATGGAGAACGTTCAAAGGGATCGTCACTGACAATGAAGTTAATGAATGCTACAACATGTCAGTGAAAGAATTTGAACGCTCTGGTATCCATGACCGTTTCAAGGTAAGTCTTATTCGTCTTGGTGCACTTGAAAATATTTCCAAAATAATGTTTTAACTTACCTTCGTCTATGCACAGGCTATGTCCAAATTTTATACTGTGACATGCCAGGCTAAAGAGCTTGCTACAGAGGCTAAGACGGCTAAGGAGAAAGCGAAGGAACTGAGCAATGAAGTTTTATTGAAAAAGGGGGAGGTCCTTAGACTGACAGAAGACTTTAACCGTCTGCAAGGGAGTGAGACGAGGCTGAAGAATGAGGTGGAAGAGCTCAAATCTGATAACATAGAGAAAGACACTCGCATCGTCTATCTTGAAGGGCAGATCTCTGGGTTGGTTTCGTCCTTGGAGAAGGCACGTGAGGAAGCTATAGCGTCCTTTAAGAAGTCTGACGAGTATAAAGGTCGTCTAGACAGTCACTATGCTGCTGGCTATGAGGACTTCCGTGCTGACGCCAAAGAGACGTTCCCAGATCTGGATTTTGACTCTTTCAAGCTCCCTCTTGCCACCGAAAGCTCCGTCTTGCAGACGAGTTCTGAGGATGTCAACGTCATGGACGATGCCAGTAACGAGGTAACCCAAGGTGATCCAAAGACTGGGGGTAGCGCACCTGGTGGTTCGTCCAAATGATTTGTATTTTCTTTTGAAACATTAATTTACTTTTTGTTGGAAGTGCCCGTTGTTTTGGGCTTTATTTCTGCCTTTAAATTCAAATTTGTATAAGTACAATTACCTCGTCCAAGTTTATGGATGAGTTATTTATACACGAGGGTTTTTGGTACGTTGGTCTACCACCTTTTTTCAAATCTTATGAATAAATGATTATTTCTCATCTACACCAGTGTTTGAACATGTCCATTTTTATATATGAACTTGTTTATACCGTCCATTGGTATTATGTGGACATGTGGTTCGTCCACTAAGGGAATCATTTCACCCCGTCTTGAGTATATAGGTGAATTTCTTTTTACATCACCAAAATAGAGTAAAATCACTTTTGTGCTCGTCAAGTAGAGCTCGTCTACGTACAACGTCAGTAGAATGATTTCCATTAAACTTTCGTCCATGCACAGAATTGCTGTGATGGTTTGATCTCGTTTATGGGTTTGCATTACACAACCTTTTTCCGTCCAAGGTTTGGACGGTAGGTTTGATATTGCTTTTATTCGTCCATGTGTTGGACGAGGAATCTATAATTTGGCACACCTTGGTTCCTTCATGGCTTAGACGAGGGTTGCTAGGATTGCATCCTGTCTTAAGCTTTAGACGTGCATGCCTTGGTGTTTTTCTCCTTTGAGTCAAACTTATGGACGATACATCCTTGCGTCCAAGGAATTTATCCGTCCATGCTTGTTTGCCCCTAATGGATCCTTCTGGATAAATGCATAAAAAGGATGAAGGATTCTCATACAACTATGTATGTACTTGAAAATACATCATATATATATAACTGAAAATCCAAACTTATGCAAATACTTGTCCATAGGTATGGCACATGCTCGAGAGCTAGTGCCTTAGGGAATAAAAACACACAATAATAAAAACCACACAAATTCATCCTAGAATAGTACAAGTACTTTCTAGGGGATTATTAACAAACATAAAGCAGTAAACAAACACGAACAGAAAATTCCATTCGTCCAGAGTACGGAGCCAACACTTACTGATAGTATCTTCTTAGATGCTCAACGTTCCAAGGGTGTTCAAGCCTCCGTCCATCCAGAGCTTCCAGATAATAAGATCCTTGCCTCTTGCAGTTGATGACCCTGTAGGGTCCTTCCCAATTTGGTCCCAGTTTCCCATAGGCTGGGTTTCTTGTTGCCAAGGTAACCTTTTTCAGGACGAGATCCCCAATATTGAAGCGCCTAGGCTTCACCATGGCATCATACTGTCTGGCCATGAGATTTTTGTACCTCGCTGTTCTCTGTTCTGCATCTATCCTGACTTCGTCCATGAGGTCAAGGTTAAGACGGAGCTGTTCTTCATTTTCTTCAGCTTGATACTTCCTCACCCTGTGGCTCATCATGTGTACCTCTGCTGGTATAACTGCCTCGCTTCCGTAGGCTAGTTTAAAAGGAGTTTCCCCTGTTGGAGTTCTCACTGTTGTTCTGTAAGCCCATAAAACACCCGGTAGCTCATCCGGCCATACGCCCTTTGCCCCTTCAAGCCGAGTCTTGATGATCTTCAACAAGGATCGGTTTGCTACTTCTGCCTGGCCGTTGGCCTGTGGGTGGGCGGGTGAGGAGTAGTGATTCTTCATTCCAAGCTGTTCACAGAATTCTTTGAAAGGTGTATTGTCGAACTGTCGTCCGTTGTCAGACACTAGTGCTCTTGGTACGCCGAATCTGCATACAATGTTCTTCCAGAAGAAGTTCTTGACATTCTGTTGTGTAATTTTTGCTAAGGGTTCGGCTTCCACCCATTTTGTGAAGTAGTCTATTCCTACTACCAGAAACTTCATTTGCCGAGTCCCAGTTGGGAAGGGCCCCAAAATGTCCAGTACCCATTGCACGAAAGGCCAAGGGGCTATCATGGGCGTGAGATACTCTGCGGGTTGTCTGGGAATGTTGCTGAAGCGCTGACATTGATCACATACTTTAACATATGCCTTGGCATCAGCTTGGATGGTTGGCCAATAGAATCCGCTACGGATGACTTTATGGACGAGTGATCTGGCTCCCGAATGGTTGCCACATGCTCCTTCATGAACCTCCCTTAACATGTAGTTTGCCTCGTCTGGAGCCAGACATCTTAAGAGAGGTTGGGAAAAACCTCTTTTGTATAACACTTCGTCTATAAGTACGTACCTGGCTGACTTGACCTTGAGCTTCCTTGCTTCGTCCTTCTCTTCTGGAAGCCTTCCATCCTTCAAGTATGACACTATAGGGATCATCCAATTTCCATCACCCTCTATCTGCAGCATCTCTGGAAGGTCTATACTAGGCATGTATTGTACTGCATCCAGTTCGTCCACTGCTTCATTTGCAGACGCTTCCTTTGCCAGAGTATCTGCTTCCACATTCTCTTCCCTTGGGATTTGAATGAAATCAGCTTTCTTAAATTTCTTTACAAGGCGCACTACCTTCTTTAAATATTTCTTCATTCTGTCTTCCTTCGCTTCACATAGCCCATTTACTTGGCCCATGACCAACTGAGAGCCTCCCAAGACAAGTATTGAGTCTGCGTCTACAGACTTAGCCAACTCCAACCCCTTTAAAAGGGCTTCGTACTCCACTTCATTATTAGTAGTCTGGTATTGCAAACGAGCTTTGTACTTCAACTTGTCTCCTTCTGGTGACTGCAAAACAACTCCAATTCCTCCAGCATACGATGTAGACGATCCATCTACATGGACAACTCATTTTTTATTGTACTCTCCTTCGCCATGGTCCTCGTAATTGGGAGTGAACTCTGCAATGAAATCTGCTAGGGCTTGAGCCTTTATTGCATTTCTCGGTTGGTACCGAATGTCGAATTCACTAAGTTCCACCGCCCATTGAATCAGTCGTCCTGCGGCTTCCAGCTTGTTCATTGCCTTTTTGAGCGGATGGTCTGTCATGACATTGATGACATGGACTTGGAAGTAATGTCTTAACTTCCTGGAAGCTGTTATTAGTGCAAAAGCCAATTTCTCTATAAGTGGGTACCTTCCCTCTGCCCCTCTAAGTGCTCGGCTAGTGTAGTACACGGGTTTTTGCACTCTTCCTTCCTCTCTGATTAGAGCTGAACTTACGGCGTGTGGGGACACCGCTAAGTACAGGTACAGTTCTTCTCCTTGCTCGGACGGACTTAATAATGGAGCTCTAGTGAGATAGTCCTTCAGGTCTTGGAAAGCCTTCTGACATTCGTCCGTCCATTCAAATGCCTTCCTGAGGACTTTGAAGAAAGGTAGACATTTGTCTGTGGCTTTCGAAACAAACCTGTTCAAAGCAGCAACTCGTCCAGTGAGGGATTGGACTTCTTTGATATTCCTTGGTGGCTCCATGTCCAATATGGCTTGGATCTTGTCCGGATTCGCCTCAATCCCCCTTTGCGAGACCATGAAGCCTAGAAACTTTCCCGATGATACTCCGAACGCACATTTACTTGGGTTCAATTTCATCTTATACCGCCTAAGTGTTTCAAAGGTTTCCTGTAGATCGTCCAAATGGCTTCCCTCGTCTATGCTCTTCACAAGCATGTCGTCAACATAAACCTCTACGTTCCGTCCTATCTGCGGACGAAACATATGATTTACCAGCCTTTGATAAGTTGCCCCCGCGTTCTTCAGACCGAAGGGCATCACTTTGTAGCAAAACAAGCCTTGGCTAGTGATGAAGGAAGTCTTCTCCTGATCAGCTTCATCCATCTTAATCTGGTTGTATCCTGAGAAGGCGTCCATGAAGCTCAGCAATTGATGGCCAGCCGTAGAGTCTACTAGTTGATCAATGCGTGGCAAAGGATAACTATCCTTGGGACACGCCTTGTTCAAGTCAGTGAAATCTACGCACATTCTCCACTTGCCACTGGCTTTCTTCACCATCACCACATTGGCTAACCAATCCGGGTAATAGACTTCCTTAATGAACTGGGCAATGGTCAATTTCTGAAGCTCTTCCTTGATTGCCTTATCTCGCTCCGGAGCGAATACCCTCTTCTTCTGGCGAACAGGCTTAAAAAAGGGGTACACGTTCAATCGATGAGTGATTACACTTGGATCGATTCCCGGCATGTCGTCATGACTCCATGCAAAGACGTCGATACTCTTTCTCAAGAACTGGATGAGGTCTTCTCTTGCCTTCTCCTTTATACCTGTTCCAATTCTAGTGAACTTCTCGGGATCATTTTCTTGTAAAAGAACATTTTCCAATACTTCTATGGGCTCTGCAACAACCCTTCTCTCCTCAATACTCAATGTTTGCACCTGCTCGTCCAGAGCCATCATGGCTAAATAACATTCTCTAGCTGCCAACTGATCTCCTTGTGCTTGGCCTATTCCATACTCCGTTGGGAATTTGACTGATGGATGGTAGGTAGACGTTATCGCCTTCCAACTGTTCAGGGTTGGTCTTCCGATAATGGCATTGTACGAAGATGAACAATCCACCACGAGGAAATTGACTTCCCTAGTTACCTGCTGCGGGTATGACCCTACCACTACTGGTAATGTAATGGTGCCCACAGGCTGCACCTTCATTCCTCCAAACCCTACCAGTGGTGAGCAAACTGGACGAAGTTGATCCCGCCCAAGCCTCATCTGTTGGAAGGCGGGATAGTACAATATGTCTGCTGAGCTTCCATTATCAACTAACACTCTCCTGGTTGTATAATCTACAATAAGCAGAGTAATGACAATTGCATCGTCATGCGGGTGATGGATCCTCTCAGCATCTTCGTTGGTGAAGGAAATGGCAGGGTCGTCCATAGAATTCGTCCTTGGAGATCGTCCAGAGAGCTGGATGTTCTGAACCACTTTGAGATACGTTTTCTTCGATTTGGAAGATTGCCCCATTGAATTTCCTCCAATGATAATCCTTATCTCTCCAAGTGGGGGGCGGGACGATTCCTCCATTTTTCCTTTCAACTTCTCCTCTCTATGATCCCTTCCGACAAAGTGCCTCAGCTTTCCTTGTTTAATCAGATTTTCAATTTGCTGTTTCAGATCGTAACATTCATCAGTGTCATGCCCATGGTCCCTGTGGAAGCGACAATATTTATTCTTATTGCGCTTATTGGGATCTCCCTTCATCTTCTCTGGCCATTTTAGAGAAGGGTCGTCCTTGATTTGCATGAGCACCTGATCAAGGGGAGCATTCAAGGGCGTGTAGTTTTGACTTCTTCCCGAAGGACCAGTCTTCCTGTTATCTCGTTCCTTTTTATCTTCCGTCCGTCTTTGCCCTCGAGTGGCGTGCTGGATGTGCTTCCGTCCTTTCAGCTCTTTTCCTCTTCTTGGCTATGATCGCATCTTCTGCATTCATGAAGTTCTGAGCTGAATGAATTAGCTCGGCCATGGTTTGAGGCTCCTTCTCATACAGCTTGTGGATAAATAGGTCAGAATTAATCCCGTTGTGGAAGGCCGCCAATAGAAGCTTGTCGTCTACCTCGTCCACACTAAGGGCTTCTCTATTGAAGCGAGTGATGAATGACCGCAGGCTTTCGTTCTCCCCTTGCTCTATGGTCAGCAAGCTGGACGAAGAACGCTTGTGTCTCTGTCCCCCAATGAAATTGTTAACAAACAATTTGCTTAACTCTTCGAAAGAACTTACAGAACTTGGGGGTATTTTGCTGAACCAAACTCGTGCTGGGCCTTTAAGGGTGGTTGGGAAGGCTCTACACATGATTTCGTCAGGAACCCCTTGAAGGTGCATTGTCGTTTTGAAAGTAGCAATGTGATCAAATGGGTCACGCGTTCCATCGTAGGAATCCAGGGAAGGCAGTTTGAACTTTGATGGTAGAGGATGACCGTTGATGGAAGCCGTGAAGGGAGAGTCAGTTCTGTGGACCAAGTCTTCTATAGGATTCGTCCTCCTCATGTTTTCTTTCATTTCCTGCATGACCTTTTTCATTTGGTCCATCTCTTCTTTCACCGTCCGTGAAGTTGTGCCCCTTAACTGACTTCCAATCTCAGGATTTTCTCTATCGCCATGACCTTGTGTTTGTGCTCTTCCTTCATGTTCCTCACGCATCTGTCTTCTCTGATTGATCTCCATTCTTAACTCTTGGTTTTGGCGAGTCAATTCCGCCATTGCAGCCGCCATAGATTGCGCATGCGGAACAGACGATGTCTGCATGGCTGGTGCAGATTGGCGATCGCGCTGGGGATCGCTTGAAGCGCCTCTGCTTCCTTGACGGCCTGGGCTAGTAGCCCTCGACCTAGTCCTGACCATCCTAACCCTTTGTCGCGAAAAAGAAGTCGCAAAACAGCCTCCTCTTCCCACAGACGGCGCCAACTGATATCGCTTCGAATCAGTGGGTTGGATAATCTGGCTTCGGTGAGACTACCGACGGTGGTGGAAGGCCTGCAAAGAAGAAAACGCAGTCAAAGAGGCGACCGGAGATGACCGGCCAAACCCCCTCCGATGAGAAAGTTAGTATGGAATTTCGAATGTTTTGGAATTTTGTGTTTTTGAGATTTCTTACCTCCATTTGGTTCAGACCGGTCCTTTATATAGGGATCTTGGGGTAGTTATTTTCTTGGTAACTTCCCCAAGATTCACGGAGGCCAGGGAGTTTGGAGATAACTTCCTCAACGGCTGGAAACTGCTGATGGAGATCAACTGCTCCAAGAACTTTGGGCGACAGTCATGGATTTATTAACCGCTCTATCATGTCGGGTTTTCCCAAGTGTTGTCTGTTTGTCCGTCCGTTGTATGGACGATTGAATCGTCCACTCCTCGTTATCGTCCATGGATGGCTTCACTGTGGTCTATAGACAAGTTCCACGGACGACCTAATGATCATCCAAGGAGGACCTCGTCAACTGTATACTTTATTCTTAGTCTTAGGAAACTCAGTCTTTTGTCAATGATTCCTGTCACTGTCCACTTTTGGTCATGGACGACCCTTATGGACGAACTGGAGACGGCACAAATTCAGTATCCTATCAATTTTCGCCAAGGGTTCAGCTTCTACCCACTTGGTGAAGTAATCAATTCTCACCACCAAAAATTTCATTTGTCTGGTCCCAGTTGGGAAGGGACCCTAAATATCCAACCCCCATTGTGCAAAAGGCCATGGGGCCATCATCGGGGTAAGGTATTCCGATGGCTGTCTAGGGATGTTACTGAACCACTGACATTGATCATAGACTTTGACATATGCTTTGGCATCAGCTTGAATGGTCGGCCAGTAATATCCTGCACTGACGACCTTATGGACGAGTGATCTCGCTCCAGAATGGTTTCCACATGCTCCTTCATGAACTTCTCTTAACACATAGTTTGCCTCATCCGGGGCTAAACATCTCAGGTAAGGCTGGGAAAAACTCCTCTTGTATAACACTTCGTCCATCAGGACATACTTGGCTGATTTGATCCTTAATTTACGGGCTTCATCTTTTCCTTGTGGAAGCTTCCCTTCTTTTAGGTAACCAACTATTGGAGTCATCCAATTTTCGTCACCCCCTATTTGCTGCACTTTTGGAAGATCTATACTAGGCATGTATTGGATTTCATCGAACCCGTCCGTCATTTCGCTCACTGATGCTTCTTTTGCCAAAGTGTCTGCTTCCATATTTTCTTCCCTTGGAATTTGGACGAAATGAGCTTCACTGAACTTCTTGATAAGGCGTCTCACCTTATTGAGATATTTCTTCATTCGTTACTCTTTAGCTTCATACATTCCATTCACTTGACCTATAACCAACTGTGAATCTCCTTGGACGAGTACTGACTCTGCCCCCAGTGACTTTGCTAACTCCAGGCCTTTGAGGAGAGCTTCATATTCCGCTTCATTTTTGGTTGTTGGATAGTGCAGACGCACCTTCCGCTTCAGGAGATTTCAGAACAACCCCAATTCCCCCTGCGTGTAGTGTAGACGATCCATCCACATGGACGACCCATGTTCTATCATCTTCCCTGTGGTCTAAGTCTCCATAGCCTGGAGTGAATTCTGCAATAAAATCTGCTAGGGCTTCAGCTTTTATTGCATTCCTCGGTTTGTACTTGACATCGAACTCACTAAGCTTTATAGCCCATTAGACCAATCGTCCTGCGGCTTCCAACTTGTTCATCGACTTCTTTAGTGGATGATCCGTCATAACAACAATCACATGTGCTTGAAAATAATGCCTTAGCTTCCTGGAAGCTGTTATTAATGCAAATGTCAATTTCTCCATCAACGGATATCGTCCTTCTGCTCCTCTCAGTGCTCGGCTGGTATAATATACAGGCTTCTGCGCCTTCCCTTCTTCTCTGATTAATGCTGAACTTACCGCATGCGGGGATACTGCTAAGTATAAGTACAACTCCTCACCTGGTATAGATGGACTTAGCAACGGAGCTGTGGTAAGGTAGACCTTAAGGTCCTGGAAGGCCTTTTGGCACTGGTCCGTCCAATCAAACGCCTTCCTGAGAATTTTAAAGAAAGGTAAGCACTTATCTGTAGCCTTAGAGACAAACCTGTTCAGTGCTGCAACTCGTCCTGTTAAAGACTGGAATTCCTTGATGTTCTTTGGAGGCTCCATGTCCAATATTGCTTGGATTTTATCCGGATTTGCTTCAATTCCCCTTTGTGAAACCATGAATCCGAGAAATTTCCCTAAGGAGACTCCGAATGCACATTTTCTTGGATTCAGCTTCATCTGATGTCGTCTAAGCGTATCAAAGGTTTCTTTTAGGTCGTCTAGGTGCTTATCTTCTTCCAGACTCTTGACCAGCATGTCATCAACATACACCTCCACATTCCGTCCTATCTGTGGATGAAACATGTGATTAACCAACCTCTGATAAGTTGCCCCTGCATTCTTTAATCCGAAGGGCATCACCTTGTAGCAGAATAACCCTTGACTGGTGATGAAGGACGTTTTCTCTTGATCTGCCTCGTCCATCTTTATCTGATTATACCCTGAGAAGGCGTCCATGAAGCTAAGCAACTGATGACCTGCTGTGGAGTCTACCAGTTGATCAATGCATGGCAAAGGATAACTATCCTTGGGGCAAGTTTTGTTTAAATCAGTGAAGTCTACACACATTCTCCACTTGCCATTTGCCTTTTTAACCATCACTACATTGGCTAACCAATCTGGATAATAGACTTCCCGAATAAATTGCGCTGTGGTTAACTTCTGGACCTCTTCCTTGATAGCATTGTCTCTCTCCGGAGCAAAGACTCTCTTCTTTTGACAAACTGGCTTGGAAGATGGGTACACATTCAAACGATGAGTGATAACACCTGGATCAATACCTGGCATGTCTTCATGACTCCATGCGAAGACATCAATGTTCTCCCTTAAGAACTAGATGAGATCTTGCTTTGTCTTCTCTTCCATACTGGTTCCAATTCTGGTAAACTTCTCGGGATTACCCTCTTCCAAAGGAACATCTTCCAGTATCTCAGTGGGTTCAGCCACAAACCTTCTTTCTTCTATGCTCATCATCTACACCTGCTCATCTAAAGCCATCATGGCTAAGTAACATTCTCTTGCTGCCAACTGATCTCCTTGTGCTTGTCCTATCCCATGCTCAGTAGGGAATTTGACTGATAGATGGTAGGTGGATGTTACTGCCTTCCAACTGTTTAGAGTTGGTCTTCCAATAATGGCATTGTACGAGGACGAACAATCCACCACAAGGAAATTGACTGACTTGGTTATTTGCTGTGGGTATGATCCCACCACTACAGGCAGTGTAACGGTGCCTATAGGCTGCACCTTCATTCCTCCAAATCCTATCAACGGCGAGCATGCTGGACGAAGTAAGTCCCGTCCAAGTCTCATCTGCTGGAAGGCCGGATAGTACAATATATCCGCTGAGCTCCCATTATCCACCAACACCCTTCTAGTTGTGTAATCTGCAATGAGTAAGGTAATGACGATTGCATCGTCATGTGGATGGTGGATTCTCTCAGCTTCCTCATCGGTGAAGCAAATAGTTGGCTCGTCAATTCCTCTCGTCTTTGGGGATCGTTCAGAGAGTTGAACATTATGTACCACTTTAAGATACGTCTTCTTTGATTTGGAAGTTTTTCCGGCTGAGGTTCCTCCGATGATGACCCTTATCTCTCCTAACGGGGGCCGTGACGACTCTTCCATCTTTGCCTTCAACTTCTCATCTTTGTGGTCCCTTCCAACAAAATGCCTCAATTTTCCTTGCCTGATAAGATTCTCAATCTGCTGTTTCAAGTCAAAACATTCGTCCGTGTTATGCCCATGGTCCCTATGGAAGCGACAATATTTATTTTTATTACGCTTATTAGGGTCTCCTTTCATCTTTTCTGGCCATTTCAAGGAAGGATCGTCCTTGATCTGCATGAGCACCTGATCGAGTGGGGAATTTAAGGGCGTATAATTCTGATTCCTTGTTGGGGGGCCTATCTTCCTACTATCCCTGTCTTTCTTATCTTCCGTTCGTCCCTTCTTTGGACAAGGACCTTGTTCGGAGTGACGTGCAGGATTGGCTTCCATCCTCTCAGCTCTCTTCCTCTTTTTGGCTATAATTGCGTCTTCTGCATTCATGAAGTTTTGGGCCGAATGGACGAGTTCGGCCATGGATTGAGGCTCCTTCTCATATAGCTTGTGGATAAATAAATCAGAATTAACCCAGTTGTGGAAGGCCGCTAAGAGTAACTTGTCATCAACCTCATCCACAGTCAAGGCTTCCCTGTTAAACCGAGTAATGAAGGAGCGCAGACTTTCATTTTCTCCTTGCTCTATTGTTAACAGGCTGGACGAGGAACGTTTGTGCCTCTGCCCTCCGATAAAATTGTTGACAAATAACTTACTCAACTCTTCAAAAGAACTTACTGTATTAGGGGTATTTTGCTGAACCACACCCGCGCTGGCCCTTTGAGATTGGTAGGGAAGGCCTTACACATAATCTCGTCCGGGACTCCCTGAAGGTGCATGGTAGTCTTGAATGTTGCAATATGATCAAAGGGATCGCGTGCTCCGTCGTACGAATCCAGTGAAGGCATTTTGAACTTTGGGGGCAAAGGGTGTCCATTGACGGAAGCCGTGAAAGGAGAGTCCGTTCGGTGGACTAGCTCTTCTACTGGGTTAGTCCTTCTCATATTTTCCCTCATCTCAGCCATAACCCTTCTCATTTGATCCATCTCCTTTTCCAGTTGTGGCACCCTTCTAGATGCGGTACCCCTTAATTGGCTTTCTGGTTCAGCGTCTCCCCTATCTTCCTAACTTTTGGCCTGACCTTCAGCGCACCCTTCATGGTGTTGCTTCTTTGAATTAATCTCCCTGATCAATTCTTGATTCCGTCGTGTTAACTCCACCATAGCGGTTGCCATAGAATGCATGTGTTGAACCGAGGATTGTGGCATCACTGGGGCTGACTGACGGTCGCGTTGGGGATGGCTTGAAGCATCCCTACTCTCTTGATGGCCTGGGCTGGTAGCCCTTGACCTAGTTCGAACCATTCAACCCTTTATCTAGGAAAGACAAATCACAAGTGTAATATGTCGATCCCCATAGACGGCGCCAATTGAAGCTGCACAGGATCAGTGGATTGAATGCTCCGGCTTTGGTGGACTACAAGTGGTGGCGGAAGGCCTACAAAATGAATACCAAATCAGAAAGAGGGTCGGAGTGAACCGACCAAACACCCTCCGATGGTTGAGTTAGTCTCACAGGGATGAAATTCTAACTTGTTTTTGGAGTTCAGTGTTCAAGAGATTTCTTACCGTCGTGTTGTTCAGACCGGTCCTTTATATAGGGAGCTTGGAGTAGTTATTTCCTCAGTAACTTCCCCAAGACTCACGGAAGCCAGAGAGTTCGGATATAACTTCCTCAACGGTTAGGAACCGCTAAGGGAGGCTAACTGCTCGAGGAAGTTAGGGCGACAATCAAGGATTTATTAACTGCTCAATATGTCGGATTTTCCTAAGTGTTGGACATTCATCCATCCACTGTGCAAAGGGTTGAATCATGTGAAGTTCCTTGAACATCGTCCATGGAAACGTCTATGGACGATTTCAGTATCGTCCATCCATGGACAACATCCTTGGACGACCTTATTATCGTCCAAGGGAGATCGTTAGTCACAGCTTACATTCTCATTGTTAGTGATATTTCGTAGTCTCTTTGGGTGATTTCTGGTTTAATTTGGTCCCTTGGACGTGGACGATCTCTATGGACGAACATGAGATGTACTAATTTTTTGCTATCCTATCAATAGCTTATTTTTTTCTTTCTTTTTTTTTTCTTTTTTTCTTTTCTTTTTTGATAGTCTTGGAATGGACCTATAGTACATGATAGTTCCAAATCTCGGTACCATTTCCATTTCTAGCTTTCTGGTTTATGTGTATCACTGGTTCTCCTTTTTTTTTTTTGAATAAATTTGAGAAAAATAATTACAAAATTGGGGTTATTTTTCTTAAGAGTGATTGAACAAAAAATTAAGGGTTATCTTTGTGCTTTTATGCTTTCATTATAATTAGGTTATAATAATTAAAAATGTTAAGCTGGAGATATTTTTTATATTGTGTTCTCAAGCATTCAATAGTTTTATTTTATTAATTTCTCACATAATTGTTTTCTAGTATACTATTCCTAACACAGTTGACAATATTTTATTCAAGATTAAGAAGATTGGTAAAATCATAGTAATGAAAATATTTTTGGCCTAGTTTTCTCATTCAATATTAAATATATATATATATATATATATGTGTGTGTGTGTGTTTATTTTTATATTTATGTTCATTTATATGTTCATGTTAATGTTTGTAATACTGTTTATGTTTACACATATATTTGCATGACTACATTTTCTACTCTTCACATAGTTTCAATCCTTACAACATCATTCAACTGTACAAAAGAAATGAATTCAAAAGTTTCCCTCTTTTGAGAGAATATCAAAAGTTTCCTTGGTTTCAAATTTTACTTTATTGCAAACCTATAGTCTTGTCTTTCACAGGTTTATCAAATACAATTAAATTAATAAGGAGAATATTTCTATGCTAAATCAATTGGTGAAAAAAAAAACATAATGTTCACACCAAAGAAGTGAAGATATGCATTGTACAATGTTAATGGTGGCTACAGTGATCCTATCGATTAGTTTTCAGCCCACCTTCTCAGAAAAGTTATAACTAGGATAGTACCCATTTTGACTGAGAAAATCGATGTTATTTTCTTAGAGCTAGAATGAGGCTCATGAAGATGGCAACAATTAGGAATAGACTGCCAAACACATAAAAAAATCTTGAAAGGTTAAAGTTCATTTGCATAACTAATAACAGAAGCGAAAGAAGTTTCACATTCGCACTTCTCCTAAGGATCTTAGCTAAAATAGATTTCTCAATTTCCTTATAGTTTTGAGGATCCAATTTGTGAATGAATAACACAAATGCAAAAACTGTGCATGTAGGCAATATTGTAACATATACATATTTACAATAATTAAAAACATTATAATTTGCAATAACATCTCTTTCACTACATCTTTATGTCATTTTTTTTTAATTTTTTTATAAATGGTTTCTGTAAGGACCAGATTTGACTTGGAGCCCCAAAACAAGAATGGATCCAAACCCACAAAGTCCGAACAATAAATTTGTAGAGCGTAGGGTAAAAAGCTAGTCTGGATCTAGGACCAAGATATTGGGTTACAACGTTAAAGAGAAAGAGTTATATATCCGTATCAGCACAAAGAATATCCTCGGACATGCCCCAATGCTCTTTTCTAGAATATTTTTCCGCCCCCCTTTTTCTTTCCCCCTCCTTCACCTTATATACTATGGATCCTTTACCTTTTTCCCCGTCCACGTGTGGACTGGGCGTTTCCTGTCCTTTTTCTCCATTCCTCCTGCCCTTTCTTGAATCTTCCATCCTTAGCTGGAAGGCTGCGCATTCACTGTTCAGGTATCACCTCCACATTAATGCGGCCAGAAGGTTAGTTGGGCGGCATTTAATGCGGAGGTGACAGTACCCTTAGATATTTGTTATTTCTTATTATTATCCTTTATTTGATATATTCCCCTTCACTTTGTGGTAAGGTTTGCCCCAGGCGTTGCTCTAAGTGATTAATAAGTTCACCAGACACCTCAGATAGAAGTTCTGAGGTGACCATCGTCCTCGAACACGGTCAAATTCCTCGCAAGCAGGCTCCACCTCTCCTCGGAGGGTAATTTTATCCCTTCTTTTGTTGGTTGTCCTCGGATATTCGCCTACCCTCAGACTGGACATTGGGCTTGACCCTTTCTTATGCCGTTTGTATATATGGGGCTAGATATTGGGCCTGGCCTCCTTCAATGCAGTTTGAACGCAAGGCCCAATTAGCCCCCACAGTTTCCTCTCAGGAATTAGGTTTTCATGGTCCTCTCGACATTTGCCATGTGTACCACTCTCAAGTTCCTAGCCTTTGCCATTAAACCAACCATTTCAATTTAATTTTAAAATTCTAATCAAGCAAATGTTAGATGATTCATGTACAAACAATTAATTGTGGATAATATCTATATTTAATATCAAATGTTCTTATATTTATTCAATATTATAACTTAAATTAAGTTACATATATAATTATTTTCTAGTATACTATTCTCAATACAAGATACAATGAAAAAAAGAATATTTTATTTGACATTTAGATGATCGTTAAAATCATTGTGATTGATCCTAGTTTTCTCATTAAGTATTTTATTAATATATTTGTTTTTGTTTTTGTTTTTGTTTATGTTTATATTCATTTTAATATTTTCCTTGTGTTTGTAATATTGTTTATGTTTAAACATTTATTTTTCATAATTACACCTTTTTCTACTCTCCACATAATTGCCTCATGTAGATACATGGTTTTAAAAATTGGAACATTCAAAAAACTGAAAATGGGTATGGTTTTCAGATCAACTACCAGTTTTCTTAGTTTTTACGGGACCGGTTCCATGTCCAGTTCTTGATTGAACCGGCCGATACCTAGTTCAATTTTTTAAAACAATGCGTTGACATCCCATTTTGCAACCCACATCTTAACTTATCTAAGGGTATATAATGATCATTTTCACATTCCAAGTGTAAAACTATAATTTTGAATGTTTGATTTCCTAACACTTAAAATAAATCTTGAAGTCATAACGATCAAAACAATGTGTCATGAGCTCTAATTGGACTATCGAATTAAAGATATCGTGAAATCAAATTTTAATGGTCATGATGCATCCACATAATTGAGTTTGATCACATGTGATTATGAAAAATTGATTTTGATTAGTCCTAATGATGTGTCATGATCCTATTGGTTAAGACTAAAAGCAATGGTAGGATTGCATGTACTTAATTAATCTGGTTGTCAAAGCATTAAAGACCTTTATATTTTTGGTGAAATTACACTTTTTTAGAGATGATTTAATGATATTTTGAGTTAGGTACATTTTGAAATGGAGTTTATTGTGGCTTATTAAAGCTAAAAGAGAGTTAATTTGAGGATTATTAATGATAATTGGAGTCAATAAGAATCATGAGCATGGGAAGCACACGGTTTGATATTGTGTATGCTAAAAACTGAATTCCAAATTTTAAGTTATACATGAATGGGACAGTTGTTGGTCTCTTATCAACCTAGTAACTGTCAAGCATAGGAAGCTAACGTAATTGAACATTGGACTTGTTGAGAAATGAATTTTGCAAAATGTTGTTCTGGATGTAAAAGTACTATAATCAATCCTCCAGTAGGTGTAGTCCAGTCTACACGGATGAAATTTGGGATGGTGGTTATTTTTGTTGTTTTTGCTAACAATGAGATCAACCTCACCTCCCCCCCCCCCCCCTCTAAAGAAAAGAAAAGAAAAAAGAATGGCCCATTTTTTTGTATTTACTTTATTTCCCTTTTCATCTCCATATATAGAGTCCAAATCCTCTGTCTCACAAAATATGCTCTACTATATGTACCACTTATTAAAAAATGACATGTGGTTACTTTTTTTCTTTCTCAAACTAATGGAAAAGCTCATTGTAGGGGCCTTTTTTGTGGTTAAAGTGGGATTGGACTGCCTCCTGCGGTAATGGGCTGGGCTGCCTCCTGCGATGATGGGCCCTGGTATTTCTGAGTAAGGGAGCTGGGGCCGGTCCAATTGTAACTCAACCTGGGCCAGTTTGTGCACAAACTTATGCCACGTCTGCTAGGAGCAAATTTACAGCAAGCAGAATTGTAGCAGGCAAGTTATGACAGGCTGGACTGTTGCAGACAAGTTATGGCAGGCAGATATAATAATGATTAAAACAGAGTATTCTGCCTATTTAAACAGATTGCTATGTATTCCCTGCTAGTAAAACATGATTACAGTTATAATGATATCAATCGCCAAGGGAAATGAAAAGAATAATACTGGTTAGTTTAAATGGGCAAAAAATTAAGCTTTAGGCTCAGTCTGCCGCAGCAAAGCCAAAGAGGGGAGAACGCCTCTGCTCAATGCAAATAATCCCCCAGGAAGAATCCTGCCATGGGGATTAATGGCTTTAAGGGAGTCGGTCCTGAATGGTTATTGCCCCCCCAAGGGAAAATCCTTGTTTGCGTTTTTGGAGAAAGGTAAGATTTGAAGGGGGAGAGAGGGAAGCCGATCTATTGATGCATGCTCAATGAACTAATTCTCCTCTTCCTTTCTTAGTTTTCTTTCTTTTCTTCTCTGTTTTCGTTCTTCTCTTTTTTCTTTTCCTCTCGTTCTATTTTTTCTTTTAACGCTGTAAAATATCCTCTGTTTTTTCCTCCCTTCTACAGGGCACGGCAAGGGCCTCTTTATAGCGCCTGCTGTGACTAGTGTTTTACGGTCTTGCCCCTTAACCGCCTTTGTCTGGTTTGGGTGTACTTGCCGACCACACTGTGCGGCACAAACCCCTGCCAGACAAAGGCGGACTCGTTTTGTCCCTCTGTGCGTCGTGGCCTTTCCTGCCACAATGTTAATCCCTTCTCTCCTCACTCTCAGAGCATGCACTCAACGGTTCCCTCTCAAATTGCCTCTTTTGGGTGGTCTATCATCCCAGCAGGACGTACCTCCCAAAAGAGACTTGAGCAGGAGCCGTGAATAGATCTTTTCCCCTCTCCCCACCACCAAACCACACCCCCCTTTACCACTTACCTCTGGCCCATGGCCCCACCATGTCCTATATTGGTTGGGTACAGGCTGGTGGCGCCTGGGCCTTGCGCGTGCTTCCCTTTCAAATTTGTCCAAGAGTCTGCCTGCTGCTCATGTGTCTGCCGCAACCAGGAGATTCTCCATCTGCATTTCCTAGCCTTTCACGCGGGCTTTCTTTTGGTCTTTCGCTCCAATCAGGAGCTGGGTCTCGTATGATAATGGGCTTTACATTTCTTTAGCCCACTTTTGGTTTTCTTTACTGCCTGCCACGTTGATTTGTTATTCCTGCCATAATGACTCAATCCTGCTGGATTCCTTTTTGGGCCGGCCGTTTATCCCTTTTCTCAGTGGCCTGTTACAGGCACTGTTTTCTTTCCTGGCTTCTTTGAGCCCGCTTGCCTTTTCAAGGCCCATGTATACATTTGTTGGGCCAGTGACCCATTATTCCTGCCGCTTGGGCCTAATGGTCTTTTTTACTATTTATACAGTCAATTCCTTGTGGCCCTCATTATTGGGCTTTTCTATTTGTTGGGCTTCCGCAAATGGCCCTCAACATTTAGCCCCCTGAACATATGAAACGTTTCTGCGATTCATATGTGAATGAAAGGACGCTTCTACCCTTTTCTCATCTTCTCTCTTCTTCTCATTTTTCGCGGTTTTTTTTTTCTTTTTAAACTGTGGACCCCTTCTTATTCATACATATATTCTTCTTCCTGCCGCGAACAGGGTTGTCTCTTCGAATTTCCTAGTTTGGCAGTTATTTTCAAAACAGAGCCGCCACTTCATTAACTCCATTCCCTTCTGATGGTTGACCCTTCACCTCTTTTCGTGCTGACATTAATGATTTGGTTATTTAAAAAGAAATCCTTCTGCATTTTAATCACAAACCCTTTCCTCTCCCAAAACGCACGCTTTTCATCACTCCTTCTTCCTTTCAGTCAACCATACCTATTCTCTCCGGTTAAACTTCCTTACCATGTCTCCAGTAAAAAGTCCAAGTTCTTCCCGTCGCAAGGGGAAGGCGGTTGCCTTCGACTCCCCTGCCGTTCCTGAGGAGGTGGATCGTTCCGATTCGGAGCGGTCCACTGAGGAGGAGGCGGAGCGTGACCCTGACAGCGAGTGTGCTCCCTTAATCGACCCGTGGTATTAAATCAGCCCTCACTTCCCAAAAGTTCTCGGCGAATATGTACCGCCGCCGCCAGGCCGTGTATTGATTACCCTTATCCGGCGATACCCCGATGTTTCTTGGGCTCCTTTGGCCTCTTCGGTCCCCGATTTGTCCATTCGCCAAGGTGTTTCACTCCCTGTACCCCTCCATTTTGAATTTGGGTCCGGCGCATCCTTGGGTTGGAAGGAGTGGGTTGATATAGCGAGCTTTCCGATACAGGTTTTATGGGTTTGTTGCAACGGGCCGGCGTTCTGAAGGCCGTAGTCTCGTCTCGCTGTTTGTCAAATTTTCTTGACCTTTATAACCTCCGTCACTTGGTTCGCCGGTGGTGCACTACCACCCACACATTCTTTTTCTCGTGCGGCGAACTCACTGTGACTCTTGAAGATGTGGCCGACCAGTTGCTCTTGCCCATTCTCGGCGATACCGATCCTGCCGCTTTAGAGCTTTCTCCTGAGGAGGAGGCCATTGAAGTTAAACTGAGGAAAAGGATGACCGGAAACGCCAAGTTGTCCTACTGGGTGAGTTCCTCTTCCAAGTTTTCTGCTACCGCCCGCCGTGCGGCTTTTGTTGCTTTTTGGCTTTGCAAGTTTGTTTTTGGGTCTCACCCTCATTATGCCATAAAACCTTTGTATTTTCGTTTGGCTATCAAAATATCTGCGGGGGTGAGCCTGCCGCTGGCTCCTATGTTTCTGGGGCATTTATACGTTCAGTTAGACATTCTTCATAACGATGAGCAGCAGGCTGGGTCCTGCCACATTGTCACCTCTTCCGTTCATTCCACCATACTTCAGCAGTGGTTGTTTGAGCGTTGTGCTCAATACTTGGCGAAATGTAGACCTGCTCGGTTTGCCAGGGAGAAGTACCAGAGTTGTCCGAGAGTGATCACCGACTTCTGTGGCAGGTTTGAATCTGATTTCCCACTTGCTTTTCGTTGGTCTGGTTTGAAGCCGATAGGCTATTCTGTGGTTGAATCTTTCGATGAAGGCGTGGGTTTCTCTTGGAGAGCCTATAGAAATTTGGGTACCGGTTACACTTGTGCGGACTCTGTCATGGGTCCGTTTGTTGATGCTGTTGGGACTACTACTCCATTGGTCGGCTTTGATGAGACTGGGATCACTTATCTTGCCGCTACCAATGCCGGATGGCTGCCTTACCTAGCCGATGAAGGTATTAGATTTGTTCACTATCCTGCCAACCGGGTGAGAAGGCAGTTTGGACTGGATCAAGACATCCCTGATGACCTTTCTTCCCTGATGAGAGCTCCTACTTCAGTCCATCCTTTCCTGCGGCATACTGCCTTTGACTTTTGGAAGAAGCGTTTTGATGCCGTCACAATTCCTGGTTCATTGAGGGAGGGTGTCTGTACTTTTCCCATGCACGGCTACTGGCATGCAGTGATGGATTCGTTTGTTGCTGAGTTAGCGGGGAGTCGTGGCTTTTCCCTTATTCCTCCTGAAAGGTTGAGTACGGTTGCATCGGTTAACCCTCGCCTGCTGCTTCCTTCTAGGTCTATTTTGGCGTATGCTAGGAAACAGAGCCAGTCAGCCATTTTCGAATGGGACGCAGAGAAAAAAGGGTGGTTTTGGCATGCTGGTGACTATCCCCCTGGTTGGGAGAAAAAAGTTAAGGTGATTAATCTTCCTGCTCCGAGTGAAAAGGCGCCTGCCAAACCTAGGTCTGCTGCCAAGTTCAAGTCTACTAGCAAAACCAAGCCTGCCACACCACTGCCTCCTGCAGGTGCTCTGCCGGCTATCAGGACTCGTGGTAGCAAAAGGAAAACTACTCCTCACCCCGTATCTGCTACTGAACGGAGGGTAAGTCATTCTTTCCTTTTTTTTTTTTTTTTTTTTTGTGATAAAATTTCTTAATTATCTTGCGGCCAACTCGCCAACTTCTTCTATCTTTTTCCTTTCAGTCCAAGCACAAGGAAGATTCATCAGCTGCTTGCCCCATTTTTCTTGATGATCCTGAGTCTGAGGTGAGTCCCTTTTCTTCACTTCTCTTTTTTTTTTTTCGCACGCATCTGCCACGGGTCTTTTCCCCCCCTTTTCTTCACACATTTTTTTTTTTTTTACTTAACAAAGAAAAAACTTCTTCTTTAGGAGGAACCTGAGCCTTTGTCCGTATATCACCCTACTGCCGAGGAGATTTCTGCCTCCATGGGTGTGCCTATGGAAGGCTTCTTTAATGGGGCTGAGGCGGTATTAGCGACGCCTGCCCCTCCTGCTGCACACAAGGCCCCTGCCAAAACTCCCACCCCTTCTGCCGAGCCGGTACCTAGAGAGGGTACTCATGTTGAAGGGGTTGGTGAGACTACACCCTTGCCTGCTGAAAGATTCGCTCCTTCAGAGGGCGCCATTCCTTCTGCCGTCGTTCAAACCAAGATTACTCCTCCCATTCTGCCGCTAGTGATTTCGTCCAGCGACCATTTTGCAGATATTTCCCAGGCCGCGAAGGGTAGTGCTTCGCTTGTTGTTACTCCTTCCTCCATCCCTGGCTCTGCCACCCGTGGCCCTGATTTGGACCTATCTTCAGAAGGGTCTGCTGACATTTTTGAGGATCCTGATGATGTACCCGTGTTGAAAAGGACTATTTCTGACTCTAATGAAGAGGGTAGTGCTTCGTCCGAGCCTGACTTGATGGGTATGTATCTCCCTTCCTCTTCATCCCCCTTTTTTGTATTTGTGCTTTGTTTGCATACTCATCTCCCCATTTACAGAAACTTCTAAGGGACCAGAGATTGCAGCAGGCGTGGGAATGACTGCTCCTGCCTCCCCTATAGCGCCTGTTCCTGCAGCGCCTTCAGTACCTGTTTCAGCCGTACCTACTGCCCCTGTTCCTTCCGTGCCTGTAGTACCCCTTCCGGTTACTCCTGTAGCCCCAATTCCTGGTAATTTTTGGCACTCTTTCCTTTTCTTTTTACTTCATCCCTTTTTTCTCTTTTTTTTTTTTTATCTTTCCTTGTGTTCCACTCCCCCTTTGTTGCAGGTCCGCTTCCTACTATTCCTTCTCAGTTTGAGGCGGGTAGTAGTAGTTATGTCGCCATTCCAGATGATGCTGCATCTTTCTTTGTCCATTTTGATCAGCCGGAAGTTAATGACATTGGTCCGGCAGAGTTTTGGGCTTCCGGTCCTCCTTATGTGGACTTTTATGGCTTTCGAGTCCCTAAGGACTGTGTTTCTCACTTAGTGATGATCTACAGCAGTCACGGTAACTTTATGCAGGGCTTTCGTCTTGGCCGTTCTGCCAGGGAGCATTTCTTGAAAATGTTGGGGTGTATGCTGAACGATATTGAGCATAATTTCATCGACACTGTTTCTGCCGAGAGAATTCTGCAGTGGAGGGCTGCGGTGCAGGAGCTCATCAGCATAGGTTTTGCTGTGGAGTTTATTCTTGAGCATCTACGTGAGATTGCCCGAACCTTTTTTATGAGGAGAGTCCGTCCAGCCATTGAGGCCATAGATGTCCGTATTGAGCTTTTGAAGAAGGAGGTGGCTGACTTGGAGGGTCGCCGCGAGCATCTTCTTTCCGGCATTAGTGGACCCAGTCGCTTTAGGGATCAGAGTCTCATTTCTGGACTTCACTGATGATAGCACCGTTTCCTTTCCTTTTCTTTGTTTCTCTGTTTATGTCATACAGAACACTTTTACGTTTCCTGCCGTAGTTGCTTGGCTTGTGTTTGCCACAATTTGAGTTTGTAATGATGCTACACTTTGCTATTTCCTCTTTTCTTTTTACTACTGCTATAATATGATGCTAATACTTCGTACCTTTTCATTGCATACTCATGAAAGCACGTTACAACTTTTCTTGTGACATAATCACTTGGAGGAATAGAAGGAAAAAATTCAATAAAGGAAGACATAAACAAACAGCTAAGGAAAAGTGGTCAACCACATAACTTCCTTCTCTAAGCAAAATAACGCTTCAACCATTTTCCATTGATGGGGTCCATCAGGTCCCTGCCATCTATTTGAGTCAGACGATAATATCCACTTTGATGCGCTTCTCTTATCACAAGGGGTCCTTCCCATTTCGGTGCAAACTTAGATGGTCCTGCCAGACCTCGCCTGACATAATCTGCCACTTTTAGCACTAGTTGTCCTTCCACAAACACTCGCTCCTTGGTCATCTTGCCGTAGGCTTCAGTCATCTTCTGCCTGTACCTGCGGCTGCGTTCCTGGGCTTCTTCCCTCTTTTCATCAAGTTCTTCCAGGTTCTCAAACCTTTCTGCCGCGAAGACTTCTTCCTCTTTTTCTTTTTCTTGCATCTGCATAACCCTTAGGGACGATGTCATTATTTCTGCCGGACTCACTACTTCAGTTCCATAGACTAAGGAGAAGGGTGAAAAGCCCGTGGCTGACTTTGGTGATTTTCGGTATGCCCAGAGAGCATCTGGCAGGTGCATTACCCATCCTCCCGCATACTCTTGGCTCATTTTGTTGATGATCTTTATGAGAATTTTGTTTGTTGCCTCTGCCTGCCCGTTCCCTTGAGGATAGTAGGGTGATGATCTGTGGTGCTTGACTTGATAGAACTCAAGCATTCTTCTTACATCGCTGTTGACAAACGGTGTGCCGTTGTCGCTGATGATCTTGTGGGGCACTCCAAACCTCACAATTATATTTTCTTTGATGAAGTTTGCCACTGCTCCGCCTGTGGCCTTGCGGAGTGGTACCGCCTCCGCCCACTTGGTAAAATATTCTGTAGCTACCAATATCCATATGTACCCACGTGATGGCGGGTTGACTGGCCCTACCAAATCTAGCCCCCAGGTGTGAAAGGGCCATGGGGTGACCATGCTGTGCAAGCCTTGTGGATGGGTATGGATTAAATTGGCTTGTACCTGACAACTGTGACACTTCTTTACAAATTCTGCCGCGTCTTTCTTCATGGTTGGCCAGTAGTAGCCCATCTGCAGCAGGCATCTGTAAAGCTTTTTCTTCCCCTAGTGTTCACCACATTCCCCGGAATGCACTTCTTTTATCATTTCTTCAGCCTCTTCAAGACCCAAACACCTCAAAGGGTCTCCATCATATCCTCTTTTAAAAAGGACTGTGTTGTGCAAGAAGTAACGTGTTGCCAACCTCTTAAGTTTGTACCTCTCGCTGTGTCTTTGTGGCAGGACGCCTTCCACTAGGTACTGCATTAAGGGGGTCCTCCAATCCTCGCTGGCAAACACAGCATAACTCTCCTCCCTATCTGTCGCAAGCTAGCAGGTCCCACACTGGGTTTGGACTTAATCTGCGTCCTTGCCCATGCTTGGCCAATAGAAGCCTGCTCTCTGGAGTCTGCGGTAAAGACTGACTTCCCCACAGGACCCACAGGTCTTGTCATGTATTTCCTTTAATTTTCTCTGGGCTTCCTCCAGGCCCACGCATCGGGATAAAATCTCACCTGGCATCCTGCGGTACAGCTCTTCTTTTACCAAAGCATAGTCTTTTAACATCTTCAGTTCTGCTGCGTCGTCTCCCTTTACCAAGGTTTCCTTTATGGGGATTCGCCAATCCCCTTCGCCCTGTTCTTCCTGAAACTTTTCCTTCAATACTTCGATGATCGATTCCTTCCTTTTGCTGACTTCTACGTTGGTGCTACTTCCTTCAAAGATTATCTGCGAACCCAGTGCGGCTAATGCATCCGCAAACCAATTTTCATTCCTCGGAGCATGCTTTATCTCAAAGGTTGAGAATTTCTCTTCCATTCTTTGGGCCATTGCTCTGTACGGAGCTAGGCTGGGTTCTTTTAAGGAAAAACTTCCTTTAGCCTGGCAGACGACCAAGTTCGAATCTCCCAGCACTTTCAAGTGTTTGACTCCCATTTCGAGCGCTGTGGCAAGCCCAGTTAGATAGGCCTCGTACTCTGCCGTGTTGTTTGAACAGGGGAATTCTAACTTAAACGATAGCGCCACTGCCTTGTCTTCTTCATGATACAGAACTACTCCCACCCCTCCGGCATGGGCAGTAGAAGACCCATCGAATTTCATTACCCACTGTTCCCTAACCTCCTCTGCTATAGCTACTTCCCCTGGAACTTCATCGTCTAGTGGGAATTCTTCCTCTCCTGGAAACTACGCTAATAAATCCGCTATAGCCTGACTTTTCACTGCCTTAGGTGTCTCCATTCTCAAGTCGTATTGTGATAATTGTAGCAACCACTGGGATATCCTGCCGGAGAGAATCGGCTGTTGTAACAGAGCTTTAATGGCATGTGACTTAGTCATCAGCCATACTTCGTATGCCAAGAAATAGTGACGCAACCTCTGCGAAGCGTAAACGATGGCTAGGCACGCTCTCTCTGCCCTTGGGTAACGAGTTTCGGCGTCTTTTAAGGCGCGGTTGATGTAGTATATTGGCTGCTCAGTACCACCTCCGTCTTCCTGAGCGATTAGCGCGCCAATGGCGTACGAGTTGGTGGCCAGATAGAGTAGCAGCGGTTTTTTGTGAATAGGAGCCTGCACCGTGGGCAGGTTCATCATTATCTGCTGTAGCCTTTTGAAGGCCGTCTGCTGCACTTCCCCCCATTCAAAACTTTGCCCCTTCTTGAGTAACTTGGTGAAAGTAGAGGTAATTGATGCCAAACCAGGGATGAATCTCCGAATATATGAAACTTTTCCTAAGAAGCTCTTCAGTTCTTTTACTGTGGCAGGAGGTCTCATAGTTGCTATGGCTGTGGCCTTGGCTGGATCTACGTCTACGCCTCTGCTGTGAACCAGAAAACCCAAAAATTTCCCAGAGGATACTCCGAATGCGCACTTGAGGGGATTCATTCTTAACTTAAAAGCTCTGCATCTTTCGAATACTCTTTTCAACACCTGAAAGTGTTCTTCCCTTTTCCTTGACTTGACCACTATGTCATCCACATAGTCTTCCAGCTCCTTGTGCATCATGTCATGGAATATGGCCGTCATTGCCCGATGGTAGGTTGCACCTGCGTTTTTTAGCCCGAAGGGCATCACAGTATAATAGAAGTTGCCCATGGGTGTCCTGAAGGCAGTTTTCTCTGCATCTTTTGGCGCCATTTTGATCTGATTATATCCACTGAAACCATCCATGAATGAGAACATGGCGTTTCCTGCCGCAGAATCTATCAGCAAATCCATGTTTGGTAATGGAAATTCGTCTTTTGGACAAGCTTTGTTAAGATTCCTGAAATCTACACAGCATCTTATCTACCCGTTCTTCTTCTTCACCGGTACTATGTTGGATAGCCAGCGGGGATGCTGGATAGACTTGATGAATCCTGCGGCTAGTAACTTCTGTACTTCTTTGACTATTTGCCCTTCTATTTCCGTGTGGAATATCCTGGCAGGCTGGGCCATAGGCTTGGCCTCTGGGTCCACATTCAACGTATGCGCAACAAGCCTGGGATCGAGCCCTGGCATTTCATTGTAATCCCAAGCAAAGATTTCTTTGAATTCGTTTAATAGTAATATGAGTTCTGACTTCTCCGTTTCTGTTAGGCTTGCACTGATTGAGATGGGCCTTGGTTCTTGCGAATCAGACCCCAAGTCAACCTCTTCCAATTCTTCCTCTGCCATAACCTGGATGTCCCTTTCTGTCGTAACTGCCTCATCCTTCCCTTCTTCTTTTCCCAAACTTCTTTCAACAACGCAACACGCCAAACTCTTGTGTTGCCCCTTTTGGGCGGGACCCACTTGCATTTCACCCGTGGGTCCCACGCACCTTCATAATTTGTAGACAATCTTGCCATCAAGGCCTCGGATCCTGATGCACCGAGGTACTTCATCCAGCTCTGCGGCAGGCACTTCTTTCCTTTTCTTCTTTCGTGCCAGTAGCTCTCTTAAGTCAGGTTCTGGGTCATCTTGAACATCTTTCCACCTAGGCACAAAGGTGCCTTGTGGTTTTGCCACCACATTTTCTCCAGATGGAGCCCGTTGATCATAAAACATGGTTTCTACCAAGTGGGCCTCCGCCTGCTCGAATGGCGAAGGGTTTGCCGCTATGCGTATCATCTTGCCATTCAGTCTTCCCTTCACACATTGGTGGTAGGTGGACGGGACTAGTCGATGTTTGTGTAACCAAGGCCTTCCCAAAAGTACATGGTAAGATACTTCCGTTCTGACTACGTGGAAGCGAGCTAGAGAGGCTATAGGACCTACTTTCAACCATAACTGAATGTGGCCTGCGGTGTATTCGTCTCTCCCACCGAATCCTGTTACTTCCATCGGGCATCCTTGGATCTTTCTTTCTGAAATTCCTACGGCTTGTAGGGTGCTTAATGGGATGAGATTTACGGAAGCACCTGTATCCACCAGGGCCCTCTTAATGGGGATTTGATTTATAGATGCTGCTAAATAGAGAGGCCTTCGATGATCTGGGTGCCCTACTTCCATATCTTCACTGCTAAATGTGATTTCCGTTGATTCCTGCAGGAGGGCCCTGTCTTCTGGTATCTCTGCTGACAGGCATTCCACCCCTGCGCCGGAGGCGATGCTTACCAAGGCCTCCGTGGCTATTTTTCTTTCTTTTGCCGTAAGTCCCAACTGGTCGAATAGATTTTTGAACTTGGCACTCTGCTGAAGAGTAGTAATCGCCGCGGCAGGCAGGGCCAAGTTTTCTTCCTCGTCTTCTCCTGGGTCCGCACATATCACTACTGCTGCCACACCCTTTCCCTTATGGTTTGGGAGTGGGTTTCTTTGGACTTCCTGTTGGGTCAGCTCTAATGTGCCTTCTTTGATCCTGCGGTGCACCAGCCTGCGGAGCGCCCCGCATTCTGCGGTGGGGTGCTGCACATAATTGTGCAAGCGACAGAAGCGAGGATCTCTCCTTTCTTCCTCCGTCGGCTCTCTAGAAACTTGGTTAGGTTTAAAGATCCCATCTGCTATCCACTTGTCAAGTAGCACTTCCAGCTCCTTAGGAGTGCATGGTAGGGGTGGAGGTGTATCATACTCCCTCCCCTCTGTTCTCCTTCTCTGGTTTCCAGTGGACACGGCCATAGCCTGCGGTGCGTTCCGCTTGTCTGAACTGAGTTTCACGGACTGAGCCGTCTTTCTCGCTTTCTGCAATAGCTACGCAAACTGGGAAATCTTCAGATTTTCCAAGACAGCTCTGAATTCCCGAATCATATTGGTCATGCACATTTCTACCAACGTCCTCTCCTCACAGTGATCATAGCAATCAAGTGCTATGTCCCTGAACCGTTTGATGTACTCCATTAGATCCTCTCCATTCCTTTGCTTTGTTGCCTGCAGAGTTGCAAGCGTCACCGTTTCTTCTCCATGAAAATATTTAGTGCAAAATACGTCCACCATGTCATCCCAGGTAGGGATTGATCCTGGTTTTAAACCGATGTACCAGGTGTATGCTCGGTCACATAGTGACTTTGAAAACTCCCGAAGGCATAAGTCTTCGTCTGCCGCGTAAGGGCCAAGGGTGTCAATGAATTTGCTCACGTGCTCTACTGCGCTTCCCTTCCTGCCGTCGTACTGGGCAAAAGCCCTTGGTTCGTACCTCTCGGGGTACGGCTTGCTGAGCACTTTTAGAGGATAGGGGGGTCTCCTTGAGTAAAATCTCTCCTTTGGTGTTCTGGCTCTCTCTTGCTCCAAGAGAGACGCTACCTCAGCCATGGTGATGAAACGCTGTCCTGCGTTCCGAGGGGCACCTCCTACCAGTGTCTCTACTCCGTCTGCCGCATGATCTGGGTCATACTGGCTGCCTTTTTCTTTTGTTTTATCTGCCTTCAGTTGGCGGATCTCTTCCATCATTTGTTGCTGCGAGTGCTGCAATGATTGCAACACTTCAACGAAGGTGTTGACATTGTCTACGGGGACTCTTGCTTGAGGCTGAGGATCAGCCCCCGTTTTGTTGGCACCTTCTGTCTGGTTAAGTTGTTCTTGATGAGGCGTCGTCGGCCTAGATTCTGCTTATGAGGGTACGGCACTCATATTTCGTGTCGTTCTAGACTTGGGTGGCATTGTTTGCGAGGGGCGCTGTTTTCTTTTCCTTCGCCCCTGTCTGCTTCCCAACTCCCCAGTGAAGTCGCCAATTTAATGTAGGGGCCTTTTTTGTGGTTAAAGTGGGATTGGGCTGCCTCCTGCGGTAATGGGCTGGGCTGCCTCCTGCGATGATGGGCCCTGGTATTTCTGAGTAAGGGAGCTGGGGCCGGTCCAATTGTAACTCAACCTGGGCCGGTTTGTGCACAAACTTATGCCACGTCTGCTAGGAGCAAATTTACAACAAGCAGAATTGTAGCAGGCAAGTTATGACAGGCTGGACTGTTGCAGACAAGTTATGGCAGGCAAATATAATAATGATTAAAACAGAGTATTCTGCCTATTTAAACAGATTGCTATGTATTCCCTGCTAGTAAAACATGATTACAGTTATAATGATATCAATCGCCAAGGGAAATGAAAAGAATAATACCGGTTAGTTTAAATGGGCAAAAAATTAAGTTTTAGGCTCAGTCTGCCGCAGCAAAGCCAAAGAGGGGAGAACGCCTCTGCTCAATGCAAATAATCCCCCAGGAAGAATCCTGCCATGGGGATTAATGGCTTTGAGGGAGTCGGTCCTGAATGGTTATTGCCCCCCCAATGGAAAATCCTTGTTTGCGTTTTTGGAGAAAGGTAAGATTTGAAGGGGGAGAGAGGAAAGCTGATCTATTGATGCATGCTCATTGAACTAATTCTCCTCTTCCTTTCTTAGTTTTCTTTCTTTTCTTCTCTGTTTTCGTTCTTCTCTTTTTTCTTTTCCTCTCGTTCTATTTTTTCTTTTAACGCTGTAAAATATCCTCTGTTTTTTCCTCCCTTCTACAGGGCACGGCAAGGGCCTCTTTATAGCGCCTGCCGTGACTAGTGTTTTACGGTCTTGCCCCTTAACCGCCTTTGTCTGGTCTGGGTGTACTTGTCGACCACACTGTGCGGCACAAACCCCTGCCAGACAGAGGCGGACTCGTTTTGTCCCTCTGTGCGTCGTGGCCTTTCCTGCCACAATGTTAATCCCTTCTCTCCTCACTCTCAGAGCATGCACTCAACGGTTCCCTCTCAAATTGCCTCTTTTGGGTGGTCTATCATCCCAGCAGGACGTACCTCCCAAAAGAGACTTGAGCAGGAGTCATGAATAGATCTTTTCCCCTCTCCCCACCACCAAACCACACCCCCCTTTACCACTTACCTCTGGCCCATGGCCCCACCATGTCCTATATTGGCTGGGTACAGGTTGTTGACGCCTGGGCCTTGCGCGTGCTTCCCTTTCAAATTTGTCCAAGAGTCTGCCTGCTGCTCATGTGTCTGCCGCAACCTGGAGATTCTCCGTCTGTGTTTCCTGGCCTTTCACGCGGGCTTTCTTTTGGTCTTTCGCTCCAATCAGGAGCTGGGCCTCGTATGATAATGGGCTTTACATTTCTTTAGCCCACTTTTGGTTTTCTTTACTGCCTGCCACGTTGATTTGTTATTCCTGCCGTAATGACTCAATCATGCTGGACTCCTTTTTGGGCCGGCCGTTTATCCCTTTTCTTAGTGGCCTGTTACAGGCACTGTTTTGTTTTTACTCCTGGGCTCCTATGTCCCTTTGGTTTTCCCTTTGGGCGTCCACGACCCGTTTGCTAATTCTTTTGGGCTTCCTCGGCCTGTTTGCTAATTCCACACTCCCATGGGCTTTGTTACTAACTTCATTGGGCTTCCCCAGCCCAATAACCTTATCCTTATCTTTGGGGTTTATGAGCCTGCCATAAACCCCTTACTCTCTTAGTTTACACTACCTTGGGCCTGCAGCGATCCTTTCTCACTTTTCTTACTCATACTCCGCCCATGGGATGCTATTTCTTTCTTTCCTGGCTTCTTTGAGCCCGCTTGCCTTTTCAAGGCCCATGTATACATTTGTTGGGCCAGTGACCCATTATTCCTGCCGCTTGGGCCTAATGGTCTTTTTTACTATTTATACAGTCAATTCCTTGTGGCCCTCATTATTGGGCTTTTCTATCTGCTGGGCTTCCGCAAATGGCCCTCAACACTCATCATTGTTAACGAAAGTTAATGCCTCAAGCTCAAGTCACTGACACCTCCCACCTCCCTTACTTCTCTCTCTCTCTTTTTCTCAAAGATTGCACCACCACCTAAGAAACAATCACAAGAAAAGAAAAAAAAAATCAATACTGACATTAATTCAGAAATTTAGAAACAAGAATATCTCTAACAAAATAAACAAGAAACATCATTTTTCAAACAAAAAAAAGCCAAACAGATATAGATACAAAGAAACAAGTATCAAAAACCCATTAAAAATCCATAAAAAGAAACAGACAAAACCCTAAAAATACTTGAAAGTTGAAAATGAAATTCCACATTCAAAAATAAATCAAAAACCTAGTATCCAATTGAATTTAGCTATGGATTAATAACCTTCATGCGTCCCACAAATCCACAATACCACTACAACACTATCACGTCTTTTACTAGTGCCATGCCATCCACACCTCCCACCAGGTTGCTAAAGGATCACCATTTGTTAATTTTGTTAGAATATTTACAAAATCAATGTTTGCTTCAAAGATGAAGTGCAACCACACCTTGAAGTCACTCTCCAATCCTGGCCTCATCCTTTGTTGTCAAATTGCAGTTAATAGATCTTATACATGCTATGACATCAAGATGGGTAAATCTATCAATTTCAAATCAGTTTGGGGAATTTGGGGTTTGGGGTTTGCTGCGAAAAATGAAAAATCCCTAAAGAGAAGAAATTAAGAGATTATCCAGAGCAAACCTCAAAACCTCAAACAAGAAGAAATGGGTATACCATAACTTACAAAATTGGGGATGTGAAGACTAATTACATAGAATAGTTCAGTTCTTTAAGCCGTGGAGAACAAGTGGGAAAAGGCAATGTTGGTAGAGGAAGGTGACTTGAGGCATTAACGTTGGGCTTTTCCGTTAGTTTGAGAAAGAAATAAGTAGCTGCGTGACATCTTTTAATTAGTGGTACACAGAGTGGAGTATATTTTGTGGGATAGAGGATTTGGACTCCCATATATAGGCATTTGCCATTTACTATCATGACTTGTTACTACATTATTGGAAATTATAGGCTACTCCTGTATGACTGTGTCCATCTAGCTGTATAAACACAAATTGTTGTGTATACATGTCTTAGTTCTTCTCAAAATATAGATATATATATATATATATATATAATTGTTCCTCCTGTATTCTGTAATTGCATGATAGAATCTGTCATTAATAAATTGTCTCTGTAGATATTCTTTTTTCAAAATAGGCACTTTCCATACTTTTAGCACGTTGGTTCCCTTGAGTTTATATTTGTTTTATTTTATCTTAAAGAATAATAATAATAATATCATCAAAATATGTTACTGTAAATTTGATTGCTACTTATTAAGGCCCAATGGAGCTGCCCTTTTCAGGTAGTTTATGCATTTTTTTATAAAGATTATTAAGCCTATCGTCACTAAAATGCATTATTTTAACCTGTAATTTTGTTGCAAAGTGAAGTTGGGAGTGGACTATGTTACTCTTGGAATTGATAGAGGGTTCATGTGAGGTGCACTATTTGGCTATCAGCATTTTGTTTTGAGTTTCTGTTTGGTAATGGAGGTGCAGTGGACAGAATTAAAAGGAACAAATGTGTGGTTGGGTATTAGAACAGATCTATAATGAGAATGAGGTGATAAGAAAGCAACTGGAGGTTGTGTCTGAAAGAGGAGATCTCCGGAAGATCTGAAATATTAGACAATGAAGCCCTTGTGGTGATTTAGCATGTGTCAGAGCATATAAGCTAGATCCATGTAATTATCATTCATTTTTACCTAAAAGAAAAAAGAAGAAGAAGCTAGATCTATGTGCTATCTTTCATCTCAATACCAGGTGCTGTGTTAGCAAAGTCAACAAGGGTAGAATAGCAAGAACCAGCTGAGGTTATGTTGTATATTAGGCGGTAGTTCTACGTAAAGCAGTATTCTCCTTCCCTCGTAGGTTAAAGCGGCAGTTGCTTCCCATATTTGGCCGACAAGAGAATATATTAAGCCATCACATGGGTTGGTGGCAGTCTTGTTACTGACCATCTATAACACACAAATGTCAAACTTGTTTAAAGCAGGATGGATCTTGATTTTCTACCAAGCACGGAGCACCTAGCATCTGGTGCAACAACCTAAAGTCAAACACCTTGCTATGACTCATGCTTTTGGTCTCCAATAACAGGCTTGATGCTTTTAAATTTTAATTTCAGTGCACTGACCCGCTGTAAGGAACCGTCTTTCCCTTCACTGGATTTTATCGCATGCTGCATTGTGGTATTATGGGACCTTGTCGAGTTTTCTACCTTTATGCATAACATGGTTAATTGAATTTCTGAGGTTTCGATGGCAATTTGTAGCAGTTGCATGTGTGTGTGTGTGTGTGTGTGATTATTGTAAGTCTATGCCTTGTGTTTATAGTCTCTTGCCCAAAATTCGCTGTTTCATAGTCTGGCCCTTTTCAACTGTCCTATGCTCTTAGCAAGTGTATATAAATGCATACTAAAGCTATCAATTGTAATTGATATCCAGGTATGGGTGTACCAGAAGAGGGAGAGGGTTATGGCGACATTGCTGCTCCATCTCTTGATTCTATAAAAGATACATCTGTCGTTAAGGTTGAGAATATTGGGAATATGACACCTGTACAAGATTTTGAAAATATGATGTCACGTAGAGATCGATGCTCCAGAATGGATTGGTAAGGCAATCAAGGATATGAAGATGAGAATATCTGACTTGGTGGAGGACTCCTTTGAAGGGGACAATTATCCTAAAGCACTTGAATGTCTAGTTGCCCTTCGCAAGGGTTGCATCCTTGAGCAGGTACCTCCATTCCAACTATGTTTCTTCTGAACCCCAATTGATTTCAACTATTGTTTGATGAACCTTCAACTATTGTTTGATGAACCTTTAATTTTTTTGGCCAAACAACAGTTTTGTTTTACTTGGATAATGGTTAAAAGGCTATCTTTCAGTGTTCCTGCACAGCCATATTAAATTTAAAACTCTCCATTATTTTGAGTTGTCTTGTGCTTGCTACCCTGGTGAACAAATTTTGGCAGGTGGGCTACTAAAATATATTTGCGGAAGTTAGCATGAGGTTAACAAAAGGGCAGTGATCTATTTCAGTTTTGTAACTTTTTTCTTTTCACAAAAATTTGTCTATAACCTCTCCCATGTGTTCTTTAAGGAGAGAATTCTCTCAATAGATGTGTGTATACTTTAATTGTGTATGCTTAATAGCCTGGGCAATTTGGCGATCTCTTGGTCATATTTTGCATGTGTTTTGATGACTATGAACTATGGTTACACTTATATCAACTACTTATTAATTTCCATTAAGTTTTTTCCTTTGCAGGAACCAAAACATTTCAATGATTTTTTACACCATCTTCGTAAATTCTGCCAGAAGAATAACCTTAATTGTTTCTGTGAATTTCTTGCATCCAAAGAACTCACCCTGATCTCCAAGTCAAAAGCCATTGACAGGTTTTGTACTACCTTTTTTCCTGGTCTATTCAATTTTTGATTGCATACTTCCATTTCTATACTTTTCCTTCTGTATTATTCTCATTTCACGTGGCCGCTAATCAATCTCGATGTGTTTAGTCCGTTCATGGAAGACATCATTGTGAGCAATATGAATGGCACTCTGGTTATCACAATAAAGGGGAGTGGCAGAGGATGTGGACACACCTAAATCCGTAAGAAGCCATCGTAGCCAAAGGAGCTCAAATGTGGTATCAGCAAGGGCACGATATTCTGCTTCAGTACTGGAGCGGGCCACAAAAGTTTGTTTCTTACTTCGCCAAGAAATTAAAGAAGAACCAAGGAGAAAGCAATAACCTGTAGTGGACCTGCGGTCAGTGGGATCCCCTGCCCAATCAGCATCAGAGAATGCACGGAGTACAAGAGGAGACTGAGCTGAGTAGAAAATGCCATAAAAGAGAGTGCCCTTCAAGTATCGAAGAATGCGCAGAACAGCAGCATAGTGAGTAGATCATGGAGCAGACAGATACTGGCTCACCTGATGAACAACATAGGAGATGTCTGGACGAGTGACTGTGAGATAAACTAGGCTGCCAACCAATCGTCTATAAAGAGAAGGATTAGATAATGGTTTGCCTCCTATGGGAGTCAGATGCGCATTAAGTTCAACTGGAGTGTCAACAGTCTTACTATCAGTGAGTCCAGCTCGAGACAATAGTTCAGAAGCATACTTGGCTTGAGTAATATAAAGTCCATCTGTAGAATGAGTGATTTCAAGACCCAAGAAGTAGCTGAGATGTCCAAGATCTTTCATCTCAAATTGCTGATTGAGAAAAACCTTGAGTTCTTGAATGCCATTAAGGTCATCACCAGTTATGATCATATCATCCACATACAGAAGAAGTAAAATAGTGCCTTTGTCAGTGCGACGAAGAAATAAGGCAGAATCATAATGACTGGCCATGTAACCCAAGCGAGAGATGGTAGAGCTGAATTTGGAAAACCAAGCTCGTGGAGCTTGTTTAAGGCCATAAAGTGCACGTCGAAGGTGACAAACCTTGTTTGATTCAACAGAGAGACCAGGAGGAGGTTGCATATAAACTTCTTCACTTAAATTTCCATTAAGGAATGCATTTTTGACATCCATCTGAAAAAGGTCCCATTTTCTGGCAGCAGCAACAGCCAAGAGGGCACGAACAGATGAGATACGAGCAACCTGAGCAAAAGTCTCTTCATTATCAATCCCATACTCCTGTGTGAAACCTTTTGCAACAAGACGAGCTTTGTAGCGCTCAATGGACCCATCAGAGCGAGTCTTAATCTTATAGATCCACTTACAACCAACCACAGATTTCCTAGGGGGGAGAGTCACCAAGTCCCAAGTATGGTTTTTAGATAATGCATCAAGCTCCTCTTTCATTGCAATCTGCCATAAAGGGTCAGTGGAAGCCTCACGATAGGTGTGAGGCTCGTGCATTGTAGCAAGGGCAGTGTAACAATGATAGTCAAGTAAATGTGTAGGAATGGATCTTACCCGAGTTGAGTGACGAGGTGGAATGTCTTGTGCATGATCGTCAGGCAGAGCAGGAGCAGGGGACCCAAGCTCAAGGTTGGGTATCTCGTCTTCAACCTGTTCATCTTCCACCTGTTCATTAAATGGTGAACTAGGAAAGGGATCAAGGATATCTGGTGGTTGGACAGAGAAGTCTACAGGGGAATCAGGAGCAACTACAGTAGGATCAGGAATAACTACAGGAGGATCAGGAGCAATTACAGAAGGAATATGTGCCTCATCTGGAAAAAGATCTAAGACAGAGGAGGAAGATAGGGAGGCACGAAAGTGAGAGAGCTCGACAAAGGAGCGATGTTCCCAAAATACAACATTGCGGGAAACACGAAGTCGATGAGAGACAGGATCATAACACCGATACCCCTTTTGAGTTTCGTCATAGCCAAGAAAACAACAAAACCTTGACCGAGGCTCAAATTTGTTATGCTCATGTGGCTGAAGAAGAACGAAACAAGCAGAACCAAAGGAGCGAATGTGGCAATAATCTGGAGGTGACCCATAAAGGCGCTCATATGGAGTTTGATTGTGGATAACAGGACTTGGAATGCGATTAATAGCATGAACAGCATGAAGAGCAGCTTCGCCCCAAAAGGGTGCAGGAACTTTGGCAGAGAGAAGAAGAGCACGAACAGTGTCAAGAATATGACAAAGTTTTCGTTCGGCTCTACCATTTTGCTGAGAGGTACCTGGACAAGTTAGATGATGAACAGTGCCATAGGAATGCAAAACAGCTTGGAAAGCATATTGAGTGTACTCAAGAGCATTATCAGATCGAAAATTTTTGATACGTTTGGAAAATTGAGTTTCAACCATTTTTGCAAAATTAGAATATACTTGCAACAATTCAGAACGATGTTTCATATGAAAAATCTAGCTATAACGGGAATAATCATCAACAAAGACAACAAAATATCGAGATCCACCAATACTAGAGATCGGGGAAGGCACCCAAACATCAGAATGAATAAGGTCAAAGATATCAGTGGATATTGATTCACTAGAATTAAAAGGCAAAGCTGGTTGTTTTCCTAACTGACATGAGACACAATCAAAATTTTCTGTAGACACTGAACCTAACAAACCTCTAGAAGCCAATTGTTGTACCCGAGAGGAAGATGCATGACCAAGATGAGCATGCCAAAGTGCAAGGGAAGGAATTGAAGAAACTGCAGCAGCTGCAGCAACAGAAACAGGAGCAACAAGTGGAAGACGAAGGTTGTCCACAGGAAACATACGCCCAACTCTGGGACCGGTCCCAAGTTCCTGTCCCGTCCTCGGATCCTGCACAATACACCCAGAATAATCAAATATAATGCGATAACCCAACTCAGCTAATTGTCCCACAGAAAATAAATTGTAAGAAAGGTCAGGAACATTAAAGACCCCAGGAACCGAAAGGTTGGAAGTCGAAACAGAACCGATAGTATGACCAGACATTGTGGAACCATTTGCTGTGCGAATATTAAGAGGGTGTGGTGCAGGTTTGAGTTCAGAAAATAAGGATGAGTGAGGTGTCATGTGATTGCAACAAGCGGAATCCATAAGCCAAGAGGAGGGAGACATACTAGATAAAGCTGAGAGAGAAGAGGAGTAAGATGCATTACCAACCATACGAACGACATTGGCGATGATATTTTTAAGGTCATCTGTGGACATGGTGAAAGTGCGTTCTGAAGACTTAGACTATGCAGAGATAGGAGCCATTGGTTGGACACTCTCAGTGTTAGCAACAGTAGCAGCAGAAATTGTAACAGCTGATTTGTTGCGACGATAGCAAGTCTCAATACTGTAGCCAAAACGTTTGCAAAAATTGCAAAAACGTTTGCTGGATTGTCGACGACAATTATTGCAACAAGAAGAAGACCTGTCCTTATTCTTCATTTCGAAGCAAAATATGCACAAATAGACTGCAAAAATGAAATCTACGCGAAAAACTGGGTAAGGAGCACCTGGACTGCAAAAGTCAACTCTGGCAAAAAGTCAACGGTCAAAGTCAACGGTCAACGATGACGTCAGCAGGTGCGTGGCGGATGACGTCAGCAGGTGCGTGCGGATGACGTCAGCAGATGACGTGGTGATGACATGGCAGATGACGTCACCTAGGGCTGACGTCAGCAGAAATCCCTGGCGCGTGCAGGCGCGTGACGGCGCATGGAGGATCGTGTCGGCATATGACGGCACGTGGGCTTTATTGGCGGCGCGTGCCAGTGACGCCGAGAATTCTGGTGGCGCGTGGAGGCGCGTGGAAGGTCCGATGAAGACGAAAATTCACAGAAAGGCAGATCGGAGAGAGTACATTCCAATGATGTAATCTGTGGTCTGATCGGAGAAGCGGAAGCGGTGGTGGCTGCAAGGCAGTGGTCTTTGATGTACTGAAGTCACGGTGGGGGCAGTGGTGCTGCTCACAACAACGGCTGCAGATGACACCCAAGAAGACAAGACTGCTAATGAGTGGCACCAAAGGATTAGAGCAGTGGCTCTGATACCATGTTAGAAATACTAGAGGATTTGTATTGTATTTCATAATAAAAGAATATACATCAGTGCCTTATATAGGAGGCATAAGTATGCGGTACAAGTAAAGTGTAGTACAAGTACGAGTGTGCTATACAAGTAAAGCAGTTGGGCCTAAAGCCCATAACAAAACATAATATACACTAACATTTTGTATTTATTTTTTCCTAAGCAGTGAAGTTACAGATGATGAAGCTAGAAGTTTTCTGGTTAAATCAGAGCCAAAATCTGAGTGAGGACTCAAGTGGATCTCCGTTCTGGTAGTTTTCTCCCATGTTGATACTAATCACATTTGTTTATAGAAACCCAAGTTTTATTAAGAAAATGGGGGTTAACTTTTAAATGTCCCTGAAACCTTCGATTTTGGAATCTGCTTCAACCATGGAAGATTTTTATGGAATCATATAATGAAGATGGATGTTTATAATTATTTCCTTTTTCCCTGTCTTTTTTGGGTCCACAAGACTCATCTGGCTTGTTGATGACATAACGGGAGTCTCCTTCCATCCCTAAACAACCATTCCTTGTCTAGTGCCATGTCCATAACTTAGAATTATGCAAGCTTGGAAAAATTTGCCAAATAGCATGTTTTTAGGGAAAAAAAATTAGGAAAGTAGCATATGACTAAAATTAATTAGTTAAGTAGACAGTTTTTGAAACTCGAGTTTGGATTGGAACTCGAGTGTGCATACGGCTCGGAACTTGAGTTTGACAAACTCGAGTTTCAAAAACAGTCCACTTAACTAATTAACTTCAGCTAAATGCTTCTCAAAAAAAAAAAAAAAAAAAACTTCAGCTAAATGTTATTCACCAAAAAAATTTCTAAAATGGTACTATTTAGCAAATTTTGTCATGCGAGCTCATTTGTTTGTGGTTTTCAAGTTACAACCTTTCCGGGATTTGGCTTTTAACATTGAGGTAATGATTCCAATTTCGTCCCATCACTTTTGTTTTTGCCCAATGGTTACTTTCCCTCTTTTGTAATCTGGTGCTGCCTGCTTTGTTTGTTTAATAGAACAAGTAAACTAAACGGAATCCAGTGGTGGTGAAGGAGGGAGGTAATTACCAGGAGCAATAAGAAGATGAGTTTCATCAACACCTTCCCACCAAGCCATGGAAATTAAAGCATATAACAAAAGCGTTTTCAACCCTAGCAGAGCAATCACAAAACAATAGTCATCGTTAGAGCTAAATCAACCAGTTGAATAATAGAAAAGCTACAAGTGGTTTGAACTGAAAATTGAATGTTGAAAAGAGATATGGCTACTCTTTTGGGTTTGAGGGGAAAAAAAAAACAGTTGAATTGTTGGAAAATGAGAGTGAAAGGAACGCTTACTGGAAATATTGTGGATTTAAAGAGGAAAGCATACCTCACTTGTATGATCCATTAACAACCACTTTATTTTTCCGGTTGATAAGGTTACATAACCACCATATCTTGCTAGATTAAATCTGGGATTTGAATGGCTTTAAGGCTCTGTTTATTTCAACATAAAATGTTGCCCTCGAATATTTTTAGTTGAAAACTGCATATATTTTTTGATGTTTGGTTCCGCTTCTAAAAATGTTATGAAATACCTTTTTTTACATTTGACTTGTATTGAAAAATCACAAATAATTTCATATCTATGTAATAAATCTTACAATTTCTGATAACAAAACAAATTTAGGATGTTGATTACAATGAATTCTAAATTCAGTTTCCACACTGGATTGTCGTTTTGCTACCCCAAATGCAATCACTACCAATATTACCGACCATTTACTATTGGTGGGGCCACCCATTGTCGTCTATCTCTCATTAACCAATCTAGTTAAATTTGGACATTATGCCCGGTCAATTCCCCAAATCCTTTCGTAAGCTACATTGTTTTCATGTTTACAATCATATTACAGCACTATAAAAGAACGTTGAAATGTTGCAATTTTTTTTGGATTTGGCTGCATCAATATCTAGCCTTTGTTTCTTTTGCAAACCATGACCAAGCAACCTTTTATCAATAGGTCACGAGGTTAAATGTACCTTGTACAAAATTGGTCATGATACAGCAGCTATAACTATAAGGGAGATACAACAGCTGAGCTGGCTAATTTCATCCCAAAAAGCTATGAACAGAAAACAAAACTCCAGCAATTTGCTTAGGTACCCTTATATTTTTGTACTTCGATAAAAAACGACATTTTCAAAGTAAAATAAACTGAGAGATCAGACAGCACCACAAGCAATGAAGCAAATCAATCAGTGGACTTTAACCAATTCAACATCATACACCAGCCATGAATCTGGTGGTACGTTTTCACCATGCCCTTTACTCCCATAACTGCAACACAGACATGGCATGTCAAGCAAGGGCCTAAGAACCCAAAGAAAGAAGCAAAAAGAAATGTGCGGCAATATAGAGTCAGAATTCAATCACATACCCCATTGATGGTGGGATGATAAGTCTTCTCTTTTCACCAACTCGCATACCTAAGAATCATGCACACATGTCAGCCAAAGAATATTAAACAATAACTTAAGTGAAATAAAAGTTCAGTCAGGACAAAAATCTCAGTCATTACCATTAATACCAATGTCCCAACCTTCCATAACTTTTCCCACACCTGCAAGAAGCCATATATATTAAACAACGTAGTAAAACTAATAAACCTTATTTGGCAAAACCATGATTCTATCTCATATGGTAATACCTAGGCGGAACTTAAAGGGAGCATCACCGACATTCGAGCCAACTGATTCTCCATTATTTTTCAACTTGCCATTGTAATTGATACTGATCTGGAACCAAACAAAATTCATATCAGCATTTTTCTAATATACATGTCTTTGGTTTGCTATAGTAGAATATGTGCAATATCAGAATATCATTTTTGGTAAGCTACGCCTCCAGAGGAATACTAATAATAATAAATCAAATTACTCTATCTGTTCGTTATTTGGATCAAAGATTGCATGCAACATAAAAGCCTTCAATTAATATCATTCCAAGGGACTTGCCTTTTTCCCTGACGCAGCTACTTTGCTGTCTGGTTTCCCCATTTCTAGCACCTCAAGGATTAATCCATTAGACAAGGTCCAAACTTGAGATGACTTGTCATCAGCTTTCTTGTCCACTGACAGAAGGGATGTATTCATGTTCACATCTTTCCCATTCTCCTGGGTTTTATTCTTTTTCTTCTTCTTAATTTTTTTGTCCGAAGAATGATTTTCATCAGCAAATACATGAGATTTGCTGTCAAGGCTACTGTACAAATAGAAGAATGATATAAAAAGAAAGCATACAGCAAACAAAGACTCAGAGTCACCCAAAGAACAATTCGTCTTGCACTCAGCTTAGCATTCAGAAAATCTAGATGGCAAGAGCATTATCTATTTGCAACCTTAGTGATTTTGATTAGTTGTAACTCTCTCTCCTTTGTAATTGGACCAGGTTGGAGGAGAAAGAGGGGGGGGGGGGGGGGGGGGGGGGGGGAGTTCATGCAACTTATATGTGTGTTTCTATCATTTGTAGAATTGAATCTAAAAGAATACTAACTTGTCATTGGCTGGATTTGGATTTTGTTCGAATGTCATAGGCAGACCATGGACAATGTCTTCAGCCTTTGCCTTGTTTTGCTGAGCTCCATCCTCTCTGACAACATTTTCATGATTACTGTCAGATTTAGAAGCTTTCACATCCCTTGCCCGATGTTTGCTTTTCTTTTTAAGTTTTTCACCAGATTCAGAGCCAACTTCAGTAGAAGGCAGCAAAAGATTTTCAGGCAGTTCAGCTCCCCTACTCAAGTAAATATAAAACAAAGTATCAACAAACTGAAGCCTCAGTAAAAACTCTCAATAAGAGGAATATGTGATGTCCCAATTAGTTGAGTGTGTGTTATGTGAGTGCGTACCAAGCGAGTTCCCCATTGGACATGTATTGGGTTGATCTAGGCTTTTTGTGTTTACATGGAGTGTCAGTTGTAACTAGACTAGTCATTTTGGGGTATAGCATAGATGTGGCTAATACCTCTAAGCTTGAATATATGTATACGAGTATGTTGTATATTCTTCTTTTTATGTATTCAAAGCACAAATTACAGAAATACTCACTTGTAATTTTGTTGGGTGTTATCATCTTCAACAGTGCTATGCTTATGCTCAGCTTCATAATTCTTCCCTTCCTTTGTTCGTTGTTTCTTTCTCTTCTTTGGCCTTTCAACAACTTCAGGGCTCACTTCAATGGAAGGCAGTGAAACAGTATCTGGCAGTTCAACTCCCCTGCACAAGTAAATTCACATAAGCACAAGGATCAATAAACAGAATTGTCAGTAAACCTTCTGATTAAGAATTTTATATGTATCCACACTAATATATGTTATAGGTTAGCATATTTGGTTCTCAGCCTTTAACCTTTGTTTCAAAATCATCCTTATAATCTAAAATGTTTTACGTTAGTCACTATACTTTTTAAACTTTTTTAAAGATGTCCTTATCATCATCTGATGGATAGAAAATTCTGACATGGCAAATAGAATTCATGCCACATCATCAAAGTGGCCTTGATTTCATGAATTCCATTAGCTACGTCAACATTCTCCATCTCTCAGATAACTATAAGGACCTTTTTGAAACAATTTAAAGCATAAGAAAGATTTTGAAACAAAGGTCAAAGGCTAAGGACCAAATACGCAATTTAACCGATATTAATTTCAAACCACAGATCACAAAATCACTAACTTGTCATTGGCTGCCTGCCACTCCTGTCCATTTTTCATACACATATCCTGCCTCATATTATCAATCCTTGCCTCATCTCTAGGGGCTTTATCCTCTTTAAGAATATTACTACAGTTAGCATTATCGGCCTTGAGAGGTTTCTCCTCCTTAGACCGCTCTTTTCTTTTCCTCTTTGGCTTTGCACCATTTTCGGAGCCTACTTCAGAAGCAAATGGCATTGAATTGATTGGCAGGTCAGATTGCCTGCAACAAGCATGGCAAACAAAATTAACACTTTCTCCAATGTTGCTCAACACAGTTACCATTGACATAAGCAGTAAAGGAATAAAACAAACCTTTCTCAAACTTAAACATTTGAGAAAAAGCATCTGATTGTTTTTGTGTGAAAAAAAAAAATTATAAACAAGTAGACTCTAAAGCCACACCAGTCATGCAGTACTCACCTTTTTGGCTGAGCATCTACAATCACATCATCAGCTTTTACTTTCGCTTCAATGACATGATTAACATCATCTTCAGTCTTCTTGTCACCAGTTCCACATGTTTCCTCGTCAGCTTTGCTTTTTACTTCCTCTGTTGTTTTCCTGGTGGTGGTTTTGCTCTTGTAGATAGATGAAATGGGGAAGCTGTCCTCATCTTCATTTTGTAATGCTGGCTCACCACTACTACCGTTGACTATATTTTTTGGTTGAGAACATGCCCCATCATCAGAGTCACTCATTTGGTAGCTCTTCCTAAGCCGTCTACGGCTGCCCTTCCCATTCTTGGGTTTCTCATTATCCAACATGTCCTCTGTAACCGCCAAAAAACATAGAGCAAAAACTCAGAAGTCGGAACATATATTCCATGAACATTTATGAACACATACTACTGAGTGGGTATATCTTAATTGGACATTGCAAACACATGACACATATATTCAGCAAGAACATAGAGAACGATTAGTTAAACTCAGAAATGAGCAGCATAATCCTGAATTTGGATGCATGGAAAATGTTGAAGAACAGAACTTGAGCATATACATGAGAATAACCAGGAATGTGAGGAGATTAGGTTGATATATATATAAGAGTGAGGCCTAACACATGAGATTTTTAAATGGGAGGTAGAAAGGAGACAATGATCAAACTTAGGAGTTAAGAACTCTCTCTTTGATACCATGTTAAATTACCGATGTCCCAAAAGCTAAAGTGAATAGGAAATTGTGAATTAATCATTTAACTATATTTCTAACAACACACACACACACACACACATATATAGATATGATTTGATCTAGTAATAATTGATCGGAAGTGATTCAATAATATGATGGTTGCAAAGTACACAGTTCTTATCAGCATAACCAGTCCAACCACACTATCATATTTATTGTTAAATTTGACCATGATCAAATTCCATTCACAAACAAGTTTGATAATTGTAAGTTTGTAACTACCATTAAAGAAATGAAGTTTAATATTGGAGATAATTTAAGTCCACTAAAAACCAATTCTCTCATCCAGCACAAATACGCAATGCATGTAATAGCAGAACAAATAATTGTTAGCACTTGGCATATGAGTACTTCAATCAAAATGATAATGTAGAAACTACCACATCATAGATGACACACAGTCCTCTCCATCTGGTGTGATATACACCAATGATTAAAAAAAATTAGAACTAATATTATAGGCTAAATTTTAACATCATTTAAGGAGAGCTCATGAGGAAAAAATTAAACTCAGAAATTGTTTTTTTAATATACCTTCATCATTGGAAATGGGAGAAGGTGGACAGACTTCTGGCTCATCATCGTCAATAAAACTATCCTCGTACTCATCTTCATCACTATTCTCAGATAACTCTGTTTCAGTGTCAGCAATATCTTCTCCGCAGGGTTCTCTTGCCATTTCAGTAAAGGAAAAGTATAAAATAAAAAAATCTAAAAAATTTTGAAAAACTCCTAAAACAAATTCTCAAGCAATTAGTCAATAAACTCTTTCTACCACCAAATTGGTTGTTGGTAAGGTAAGAATTTATGTAACTTTTTTTTTTTTTTTTTTGGAGATAAGTAGATAGTGGAGGAGAGGGAAGTGGGGTTCGATTCACAGATTTCAACCCTAATGTTTTATGTTGATTTTATCTCCAAAAGATGGAAAGCTCATCTAAACAAATCCAAACTTACCAAGCATAATGAAATCAACAGTTCCAAATTATGGGATAAAACAGCAACCCATATTTCAAAATTCTTTTTTTCCCCCTACTTTTCCCCAATGACCAAACAGGTGTTAAGTGTGTAGAATTTTTAACTAATAACAAAAGTTAAAATAAGATAATGTCTTGTCATAATCAATACCAAAGCCCTAACAACAAAAGGATACGGCTGGCTAGTGCTCACATAATAACCAGAAAGGAAAATGCTCCGGGGACCAAGCACTGAGAAAACGACATCATCAGCCTCCTCGAATTCCAAATTCAATTGCAGCGACTCAGAATTCACAGGATACAAAGTGCAAAGAAAAACAGGACTCTTTTTTCCTACATTGCACTGAAGTATACTTCTTATTTTGGCAGCACCAAGCCCCAGTGTTGCCTGAGTAAAACCAAAATAAACATCATCATTCACCATAACAGTCAAAACCCAGTTCAAAAAACCTCAAAATCTCTTCAATACACACACAGCACAGAAGATTTAAATCAAACACATCCCATACCTATTCTACAAATCGAAATGAACAAAATTTGCAAAACCCAGTTCATATAAACTCAAACTCTTAACAAAAAAGGCAACCAACACCAACAAGAAACATCAAAACTAGATCTTTTCCCTCAAAAATTATTCAGAATACAATAACAAAACATGGGATTAAATAGAAATTGGCAAGCTCAGCTGGAAAACAGTACCATTGATAAGTGAAGCCGCCCTTTTGTGTCGTCATGTTTATGTTTGAAAGGCTTCCCTGGTTTTACTTCAACTCCTGCAAAAAATTTATATATGCACACACACAATTATAACACATGTGGATTGAGAAAAAAAAATTGAAAAATTTTCCAAGTAGTTAACTTTCCAGATTATTAACCAAATGAATTTCAAAAAACTAACCCCAGAAAGCCATAGTTATGGGATAGAATCAGAGCTCCAAGTCCAGCAGAGGCGTTTGTAAAACCCTAGAATGAGCGGAATTGGGTTTTGTCTCTCTTTTTCTTAAACCCTAAAAGAACCACGGAGCTGTTTCTTTCTTCTGTGACTTGCAGGATGAACAAAATGAGGGTTGTCCTATTTTAAAACACAACGGTGAGATATTTAGGTGGATCCAGATGGATGGTGACGTGGTAAGCGCTTATGGGAAATTAGGCGTCACCCGCTGTTACGCTAGCTGGGTTCAGCGCGGGACGCTGGTAACATTTTTTGTATTATTTTTCCTTTCGTTTTGGTTTGAATTTTACAACTTGGCTTTTCTATATTGGAATATCTTTAATATAGAAATATTAGAAATATAACCCTAGTAAAGCAGGAGGTAACGGTATATTAAGAACAGTAAGGGAAGATGGATAAAAAGTTTCTCAAATAATATTATAGTAATATGAGCTATTAAATATGATTTTAAAATGACCTGGGGAATTAGGGTATAAATATATAAAACTAGAAATTGATTCATAAATTCTTCTCAATTGGTTAACAACATATGGTGTTTTGGCACCAGAACTTTTTGATTTGATTTTGGATTGTAGGATGTTGGTTTGACCAAGAATTGACTATTCTTCCACGTCATGTCTTTCATAAAACAAATGGTGTGGCAAATGAACTAGTAAAGAGGGGACGGGAGCACCAATGCAATGTTAGAGAATATAATGAATGTTCAAATTTTGTTTATGTAAAATATGTGTGTGATATTTTGCTACTAGGCACTCCTCACAAGTGCCCAATGGACAATACTTGTAACAGTGCTCCTTAAAATAATAAATAAATCTTTTTTTATAAAAAATAAAAAAAAAATTCTATATTCCTAATCTTCACAATCAAATAGTAGTTCCTATCAAAAAAAAAAAAAAAAAATAGTAGTTAAAAATTAGGGACTATACTGTGTCTCTCTTTCTTTCCAATCGGATTATGTTTAAATTTTATCCCTAATATATATATTGATAAGTAGATATTAGAAAAGAGGGGAGACAAGTTTCAAACCAAAGACACGAAACTCTAATAAATAAATAAAAATGTCATTTGTGACTATTGAGCTATCACTATGTCATACTAATAGTTATCTCAAACATATTCATAATCTCATAAATTGTGACACACAAATAACTATCTTATATTTATGACATATACAATGCTTATCCCCTTTTTTTGGACAAAAAAATGATTATATTAAGAGAAATGAGAGGGGAGGGTCCAGGCCCATCTCTAACTTTTGGAGTTAAAAAAATAAATTAATAAATTTAATTTAATTTAATTTTAAAAAATAATAAATAAATAAAAACCAATTAGGAAGAGAAAAGATAGCTACAGGTTCATCCCATTTACAAAAATTTACCTAAACAAGCTAAGTTATAAGCAAATTAATTTGGGTTCCTAGATACAAACCAAACTTCCTAACTCAAAATGGATTTTAAAGAAGAAGAAGAAGAAGAAACAATAAGCATAGCATCCAACAGTAAATCAGGGATAATGGGTGGAGAAGACTGCAAATTGTTGATAACAAATTTTAAATCCTCTTCAAACAGGATGAATGTGAGATTATAATGAGCATCCAATTTTAATGCTAAGATGGTAATGGTAACATTCACTTCATCAATGAGAGGACCAGAGAGAGGCATGAATGAGGTGTGGGAAAAAATGACATCTCCAAGATCATTTCCTACAAACAACAGCTGTAATGGAGAATGAATTTATGATGGCCACATCAAAATTAATCTTTGGCCCAACCTAGAGGAGGCATTCACTTGGAAGATATGGGGGGAATTGAGGGCTGTCCAAGTTGCTTGGTGCTCTTGATATGCCCTATTGATATTTGTTGATGCCCCCTTTGAGTTAGGAATGGGACCTGCAAAAATAGATTGGTTTTGAATTCTCAAATGTTGTCAAAGAAGATGGAGATAAAGATAATGAATTTATGGGAATCTTCGTCTATCTCCACACTTGTGTAATACTACATTTTGTAAAAGAGATGATATATTTCAAATGTACAAGTTAGTAGATGCCTTTTCATGTCGTATTAGTAACTGTATAGACTATGGAGTACTAAAATTTTGCATATTGTGAAAAGAATACAAAAATATATAAATTACACCCTACAAACTTGAGACTATTTTTGTTTTGCTTTTAGATTTAAAATTATGAATTTTCGTTTCTAATATTATATGGCGCTTTAACTATCAGCCTTCCATCCATACTTATTAATGAAAGGACCGTTAAATAACATCTAAACTCAATATGATATAGTGTTTTTCTAATTCATTTTTAATCAGTTTTGCCTTTGTTTTCCTTAATTCATTTTTGCCTTTGTCACTGAGGGGCCATCATTGTTTTGTTCCTTAATGAGGTAAAACAAAATCAGAGTGAGCACTAACTATCTCTTATTCTTTATTGGTGTGGAGGGTGGGCCGCTCACAAACAAACCCTCATGTATTAATAAAAAACACTAACTTAGTAGGTTAACATTTCTTGCACTCTACCGGCCCAACCCAATCCTCCTCTTAGAGCAATCGAGTACAAAATTTAAACTAGAATTGGTGGGGTGCGCCAGGCCCGTGCAATAGTGCAACGCATGGGCGACGCTTGAGAACCCCAATAGCAAGCTATTGTGGTGGGCTCTCCCCCTCAAGAAATAAATTTAATATCGTGTGGGCCAATGACCCACATATCAGATATTAAACTGATAAGAACAGATACTACACTTGATCTTAGCCAAAAGGCCGAGAAAGGTATGATTTGTAAAGCATCTTCATTCGTTTTTTATAACTCATACTCGACTACCGCTGCTCTTAACTAAACGATGTGGGACAACAGAAACTTTCGTGGCTTTTAGTTTTAGAGAAAAACATGGGCGGTAGCAATACGAGCCATTTGGTTGGCATTTAGAATCTACTGATTTGTTTTAAAACTGCACTTTTCGTTAATCTTGAAAACTATATAGTTCTCTGGGCATCAAACCCGTTTTTGCTCCAAGTCATAGCAGCTTTTTACCATGAATAAATTGCCAATACTATGTAGAAACATTAACTAAAATGATGGAGAATTTACACGATGGTGGTATCTTGATTATAAGGTAAATGATTTGTGACATAATTAAAACAGGTGAAAGTGAAAAGCCACATAGGCCCCCTTTATTTTATTTTTGATAATTTTATAGTTGGGTGAATGGAGCTACAAGGCTCTTGGTCCTTTATTCAAGTATGCTGATAACGAATTTTCATTGAAATTGGTAAAATTAAAGGTTTGTTGCTTGGAAAAATTGAATTCTATGAAGCCTGTGTCTTCTTTTTTTTTTTTTTTGAGTTCGTTGTGGTAGTCATGTACTTGGTGGCATTGGTGAGTGTTGTGACAGTGATAATGGCATCTGATCTAATCAGGGATAAGAAAACCAAGCACCTCAAATGTTGTTGTCGTTGTCTCAGTTCTAATTTGAGTAATTTCAACATATTAAATTAAGTCATATAAAAAATAATTTCTGTGAGGCCTTAAGATGTCGTCAAATGGACTTGTGGTGATAATAGACATTTGACACCCTGTAAGATAATATTACAAGATATGTCTTCCATTACAATTACATTCAACTCATTTGGTATGGTTTGGTTCTGCACTTACATTAGTCTGTTGAAAGCTTGAGCTCTTAATCCATCAAATCATGGATCATAAGCTGGTTAGGGGGTTATTCATTTAATCAGGACCAGCTAGATGAATTTTGGGTGGTATTTGTAGTTACACTATGGTTGCTTTAGAAATTTAGGTGCAAAGCTGCATTGCAAGATTCTGTCATACTTGCTACTAGCATTCAACTTTATAGCCTGCAATACTTGATATCCTTGTTACCTTGTACACACAATGTGAGCAAGAAGTTACAGTTAGTAGCATCCATGCCGTATCTACTTGAGGCAATCTTACTCTCAATGAATTTCTTGGTTGGAAAATTTCTCTTATGGTTGAAGACTGCATGGAAATTAATGAGTAAAGACGAATGGAAGGGCTCTAGTTTTGTAGCAAAAGATATGATTGGCCAAAAGAGGATGGCTGGCTGTTTGGTTATCAAAGAGGCTTTGTGCATGGCTCTTGAGAAAGGGTACCAAGCTGTCACTATGAACTGGTGCATGTGCTTAATGAACTTTTGAAGTAAGATGGATTTTGGCTCTTGTGGTGGCATATAATAAAGAGCTGGTGCTTAGGTAAGTGTTGGATCAGTTATACTCAAAGGTGAGTGCAGAGTGCTCATTGAAATCAGATAATTAGCTACTGTGGCAACTAAGACCTGCTTGCATATCAAATGGAGTAGCAGATAGGCTAGCAGCTTGACTATCTCTCCTACTAATGTTAATATTGTAAGAAGTTAATACCTTTTTTTTTTTGAGAAGAAATAAGAAGTTAAAACTGTATAACTTTAATTGGTATGTACTTTTGTATCTGTTATTTAAAAAAGAAAAAATTGAAGGGAAAAAAAAACTCTTAAAACTTTATTTTTATGTATAAGTGCTTCTTAATAATCACTTTGTTAAAGTTATTTCAAATTATTTTATGTAAACATGTATTATTAACATACATTGCTTTGGGATTCAAGTGATAATCAAGTGATAGTGATATTTTTTATGGTGTCTAATGTATGTGATTTGAACACCGCCTTTCCTTTCTCCATTATCTATCCATCAAAATAATATGTAAAAATAAATAAATAAAATCATGATTTGTCACTTATATATTTTGAATGCATTTCAAAATCAATTTTCATAGACTTTTGGACAACATTATTGAAAAAAAAAAGTTTTAATTGTTTAAAATATTATTACATAAAGTTCTGGGGTTGGCCTCACACCCTTAGGTAAACCTACTACATAGGGCTCCAAGACGGGGCTTGAGTCCACTTGAGTGGAGGTTAGGGGACTCCTTCAATAGGCCAAGTCTAGACAACATAAAGGGCATAAAGCCTAGATGGGTACCTAAGCCATCTTGGGCTCCACAAACTATCACTGACCGAAGGACTACCAAAACTAAGAAGCACTTGTGGATGATCCGTATCCACTACTATTCATTCCTTCGTTATTGTTCTGAAGCAAAAAGTCATCACTTTCACATTTATTGCTTTTATTTACCAGTAGCCACCCTGCATTAAGGGTATGATTGGTTTGAGGGGTGGAAAAATGAAATGATAGAAAATATTTCAATTTTCCTCTTTTTTGTTTGATTGGGAGTGAAAAAGTGGAATGGTGGATAAAAATGAGTTTATATAAATTTACTCATATACCTTTGTTAAAAAATGATGTCCAATTAAAACAAAAAAGTGATAAGCAACCAAAAAAAAAAAAAATCATCCAAATTTATTTTTTTTTAAATCATTTCTAATTAAAAAAAAAAAAAACACACAAAGCACCACGCCCAAGAAATCAAAAATAATAATAATAATAATAATAAAAGAGGAGGTAACATTGCCCAAGAAACCAAAAAAAAAAAAAAAAAACACAAAGCACCACACCCAGGAAATCAAAAGAAAAAATATATATATATATATAAAATAAATAAAGAGGGTAATTGGTGCACATGAGCAATTTTGTCATTTCACCATCAAACTCCCCCCAATTGTGTGGACTCGAGTGGAAAATGTCTAGACCCCACATAAAAGTTTTTTTTCCCCTCCCAATCAAACAACACACAAACTCATTTTCTCTCATATTTTCTCTCCAAAATTTTCCATCCACTCTATTTCACCTCCAAACAAATACATTGTAAATGTTGAGTGACTTGTTTGAATGGTAAAAGTGGTAGGATTAAGTCTATAGTGAGATTGTAATTTATGAGTCTTAACTCTTAAGTATGGGTCAATTTCATCAACAACGAGATAAATATATTATATTGAGTTTATTTTTACTCACTCCAAAACTCATTTAGTAAATAAATAATTATTAATTTTCGAATTATAAAATAATTTTGTAAATGGAAAAATATTGGAATCTAGATAAACATCTTATTTGGATGAAAAATAAACATGTTTACTTTGCCAAATTATACCTATCTTAGTTTTTTAAGGGTGGAAAATTGAATTTAAAATTCACATTAGAAATTTTCACAGATATTGAATATGTTAGAAAATATAAAAATAATGAAACTGTTATGAAGCCAATTTAATAAGCGTTGATTAACAAGGGCCCGTCTAGCTCAGTTGGTAGAGCGCAAGGCTCTTAACCTTGTGGTCGTGGGTTCGAGCCCCACGGTGGGCGCATTCATTTTTTGCCTTTTTTTTAAATCATGCTTTACGCGTCAGAGTTAGAGAGGCTCAGAGCAAAAAGTTGTTCTTCTTGTCTTCTCAAAGAAAAATATATTTATTTCCCTGGATTAAGACATCTATATTACTAGTGTATTCTGCCGAGGAAACATGAAAGCCCGTCTAGCTCAGTTGGTAGAGCGCAAGGCTCTTAACCTTGTGGTCGTGGGTTCGAGCCCCACGGTGGGCGCAAGTGTTTTTTTGCTTGTGTTTTTGGTCTTTATAATATGTGAGACGAAGGGACGATTTTTTTACAAGTTGGTGTGTTGATTCTTTTAAACAACTGGGCATAATTGAGATAGAATAAAAGCCAACAAAAATAAATTGAAGATCTACACAGACTTTTCTTCTGAGGAGTCATTGTAACTTTTTTCCTTTTTTAGTGGAAATGAAGATTTGTGGCTACTTGAATGTAGAAGCAATTTTATGTGTTATAAACTAGTACAATTTAACTAAAACTTGATATGAAGAATGGGATATGAAGACTCTAGAGACCGAACTGGGTTAGTACACTCACTCTCAAACACCAAGGCATGATACTGGTAATGTGATTTAGCATGCGTTTGGATAGCTAAAAAATTCCTACGTTCTCAGCGTTTTGCTTATTTTTGAGTTAGAGGTGGGTCATTTTTCACTATTTATGGGGCTCATTCACAAGAAAAAAACGCAACTGATTTTGCCCAAAACGTACCATTTAGCAACGGTAATATTTTGAAATATTAAGCTTTCTCTTTAGCCAGCGATGCATATCTTGCAAGATCTCCATTCTTCAATTCTAGCAACCCGACCTCCTCATCAATGCCCCAACTTCTTCCTCTTCAATGCTCATAAATTTTACATCTACATACCAACTGCCCAAATTTATGCTTCAAATCTAATATACAAACTCTGTTCTTCTTTTATTCGGACAAACCCACCAACAACCACTATTTTCTTCCTTTATTCGAACAAATCCTTATCGGTGATTTTCTTAGCTGTGAGAGAAAATCAACCACAAAGATGATGCCGCCATTGTGAGGGAGAGATGTCGATGTTATCGGTGAGTTGTATTTAAATTTTTTATATTATGACGTGTCGGTATGTTTTCCCTTTTTGTTGAGTGTGGATGAACTTTTGCATTAACAAAATATTAATGGAATTGTGTGAGTTTGTTTGTGGATTTTGTATTTTTGTGTGACTTTGGGTTTTTTTTTTTTTTTTTTTTTTGGTAAACAGCACACAAGCCCAAGAAAAAAGCAAGGATCCTGAGCCCAATGCTTTATGTTTAAGGGATTGGGCTTAGTTCACTGCAATTAAGTTGGGCTGATTTCGAACCAAGTTGTGCACAAAGTGCGGATCCTACAACACATACATACTAACATACAGAAAAAGACATATACGTATTGTACAACAAGGAACATTAAAGAAGTGATATAAGAGAAAAAATGAAATAAATGTTAGAGATCCTTATGATGATAATTTCATTATTTTCTTAAGTTTTTGATACATCATACTCACTAGGATATATTATAAGGTCCAAATACGTTCAAAAATCACAGACTTAGATGACTCCTCAGGCCTCTAAGACTTGCGAAATTTGAATCCCTTTGAATCCAAGTATATTTTCTAGGAGCTGTTTCAGGATCCCAAACGGTGTTTTCCTCCCTTTCCTCCTTTTTGAATTCTAACAAAATTTTCTTGAGGATCTTTTCTCTCTGACTCATTGTTGTTGAATGCCTTTAATTGTTGGTTGCCCCTCCTCTTATAATGTCATCCTAGGGTTTCTGATGTATCACTGATTCCCTTCATTTGCTGCATTGGGTATCAGAACGAATGTTATGCCAGCAGCATTGGCACAACATTGGTAGCTAGCCATTTCCTTATTTTCTCACTATTTTTCTATTTTGAGGTTCCCTCTTCAAAAGTCCCTAGTTGACTTTCCCGTTCTGGGGGTCCTAAAGGGCTGACCTTTGATCTTTATTTTTCCAAAACTTCTAGATATCGCTTTTTCATATCTACCTTTTGGTTGCTTTCCTTTTTGTCATTTTTCCTAAATGGGTGGATTCCTTTCCATCAAGCTGAAAGATCCCCAGCCACCTTCCTTCATAGTCCATCTTTCTAAGTTCTCCAAGGTACCAAACCCTTATTTATGAATTGCTAGTTCACCAAGTCTTCTGCCCATTTTCTGCATCATTGGATGGCTGATGGGACACATCTGCTCTCATTCTTGGTGCTCCTGGGCATGCTTCCTTGAGCTGTCTTAATCCCAACCTAGCCTTGCTGCATATCCCAAGGATTCTAAGCTTCTAGGAATCCCCAGGTATCTTGGTTCAGTTTTCTCTCTAGGTTCTCCAGTGATTTTCTCTCTTAAGAGCTAGGCTAAACTTCTTCTTTCTATGTTTCATAAGATCCAATGTTTGCCCATTCATGAGCTTGGGCCTTGCCTTTTCATTGAATGCCCAAGTGGTTTTTGGATTTCAATATTTTTTTTGTATTGTTTTGGGCTTTAGTATAATATTGTGATATTTTGAATCTCAATAGACTTGTTTGTGGATTTCTCTCTATTTCATTTAATTCAACTACAGTACTTTCAACCAAAAACAATTAGCTAGCTTTTAGATTATTTTGTTCCAATACTTTCAATAATAAGTTTTCAGTTTCAGCAAAATAAACGAATCTCAAACAGACCCTTAGCATTGTCTTTTTGTTACAAAAACCCATAGGAACGGTTGTTTCTTCATAAATAGTTCAAAGATGCATAAGATTTGTTTTTAATGAATGCTGATTGCATCGCTACTCGCAGATACTATATAAAACAGCTTGATAAAATGCCATAGAAAAGACAGGTTCTACCGTACTAATAAATATTGTATTCACACACACACAGAAGACAATGTGCTCGGTAAAATAAACTTATACTTCACAGCAGCCAATTAGTTTTTCAACACTACTTGTCTCTTTTGTTGGTCTAGCTCATAAACAACTAAAAACAAAAAAGCTTCCATCCATCTTATAATTCAAAAAGCATCTCCCATTTCTTTCCCGTGACCAGTGTGGGCAAGATGGCGGTGACACTAAATGATTGCAAAGGAAAGATGGCATCTGGTTTGAGCACTTAGTTCTGTTCCATGATGGTTTGAACAAAGAAACTAATCTTGCATCACCACATATCGTAAGCCAGGGTCAGTTAAAACAAACCACATTTGTTTAATTTTGTATAAAACTTTGTCACCAAAATTGAGAGCATCTTCATGCAGTGCTTCATATAAGTTAACTAACAGGTTCCTTTCGGATCAATGAGTAGAAGGAGCTGCCCACAACTTCACTTTCTTGTCAACACTGGCCGTGGCCAAAACCAAAGCTTCTCCATCTCCTGTTGAAGAATATGATGATGTTATGCAGTTTATATCAAATACATATCTTTAAGGGGGCAAAAAAGTAAAGGAAACAAAAACATGGGGGAAGCTATGAGATATCAGTAAGGAATTCAGGTAATTGATCAAATCATGACCTGCAAGTGCATAAGGGGATCAGAATCAGCTTTTAATGTACTCTTGCCAAAAGTAAAGCAACTTTGATGATGTCATCAACCCAAACTCTCAATTTTTATTTTTTTGATACTCTGAACATCCAAAGACATTGAGATGCTACCCGATACTTGGACTGAATTCTTCTTATAAACTATTGAACTCAATCCACTAATAAATTGTGCAAATTCTGCCTTTTGTGCATTAATGCCTTCTAATAGAAAGGACTGAGTGCAAGGACAAACATCATGTAGACTTGCCAGACTTTACAAAATGTAAAAAGAACTTCCACATAGGGTTTTCTTAGTAGGCATTTTCAAACTTCATCTAGCTTAGGGTTTTCCCGAGGAGGGGCAATGCATCTTGATGGGTGGAATCAAACTGAATTCAGATCTAGGGTTCAGAAGCAGAAAAAGAATAAAATATGCAGACAAATCGAATATGCTTCAAAGGAAAGGTGATTTACCCATTGGAATGGCCTTAGGTGCCCATGATATCCATGTGATGTCACCTGCATTATAAACTGAGGTCAATACAAGATTCATAACAAAATTGTTTCATTATTATTGAGATAAAGTATCCTGATTATAACATCAAATAATTCTTACAAAGGGTTACTGGAGAAAAATCAATGGTTAATTCATAAAGGTACAGAGTTAGGCAGCATTTTTTATATGGAAAACTATATCTAAATTCACATGCTAGCAACAAATCAATAAATAACCAATATAGCAGCAAAATAATTTCCTTTTCATAACCTAGATTTATAATTAAGATAACAGTCAGAAAAAAGTAAATTAGAAAATAAAGCAGAAAAACATTTAACTAATTAATACCATCATGGGCTTTGTCAGCTGTGTCCAAAACCTTCCCAGTTTCTACAGATAACCACTGCAATGTTGAACCATGGGTTGCTGCCAATATCCTGCCATCAGGGGATATACTGAGACGATCATAGTGCAAAGTAGCACCACTTGAATCATGCAGTGGAATTGAAAACACCTTCAGAGATTTTGGATCCTCATCAAGATGATACCGAACTTCAAGAGGAGAGACAAATGAGTCAGCATAGACAAGATTAAGTCAGAAGCCGTACAATGAAATAATAGTTTTTTTTTTTGATAAGTAATATAAATATATTATAAAAAGAAGAAAAGTGTCACCTGAGCATACAGGAAGTATACATCAGGGACAAGGTACAAATTTGTTTTTTGATAAGTAAAGGACAAGGTACAAATCAAGTGCGTAAAGTACAAATGTCCATAAACCCATGAACTGAAAATAAATCATGAACTGAAAAGAAAGAATGACAGCCTAACACTCCAACCCAGTCCAGAAGAGTCTTGAAAAAGAAAATAGATTATTCAAAATAGATTATCCTTTAATCCAACGCCTGAAAGGAAGACTTGTCACCTCTACCCAAGAAATCTTGTTTATTTCATATGAGAAATTGATAGAACTCCTATATTCACATTGTTTGTGATATATGCTACACGTTTATATTTAAGGAGTGGGTAGTTGTTCGTTTCCTGATGATGTTTTCTCTTCATCCAGACACTTGACAGTGGGGTTAAGGTGAATATTATTTTAACACCCATCATTTGAATTACCAGAATATATGTTTACTAAAGGGGTAATTTTCTGAGAGAGAGAGGGAGAGAGAGAGAGAGATGTATATATTATCTCAAAGTACATTAAAAAAAAGTACATTGTTTTATGGCTATTTTGCATCAATCTCCCTTATAAAAATCATAATTAGAAATTTAGTTACAATTAGAAATACACCCTCCTGTTGTTATCCATGGATCCTTTACTTATACTTGTTCAACTTAAAGGACTGATAAGATTCAACTGATTTAGAAGGAAAAAAAAATTGTTTTGTACTTTCATGACCCAATTCTTCCAATCTCTAACTTAGATAAAGTTCACAAGAATGTAGACTCTTACTCCAATAAACTTTAGGAGAAATACATTTTTCCCCTTTAGCTAATTAGTCAATTGGAAGACATATGAGATGTATATACACCATTATATTCCAAATTCTTAGAATAAAGACATTTGAAATGTAGACGCACCATTGATATTCCAAATTCTTATTGAGCCATCTTTGGATGCAGTGATGATTTGCTCTGAGTTGGGAGTAAAGCATAACCAAGTTACTGCACTCTGAACATCAAAAAAAGAAGAAGAAGGGATTTTAGACATAATTATTAGGCCATCAAGCTATAATAAAAACAAATTGACATAACAAAGAAATACTACTTATATCACAGGAACGACTGAGGTTTAGATATATGTTGACAAATTCAAAATTAGTGATAACAATAAACTTATATCACGGGAAGAGCTTAAGGATCAACTTTTCATTTCATGCTTCACTATTAAATGCTTTGTATTATAAGAAACCAAAAACTAACTCTCTTAATGTCATTAATGTTGATAACAAACCAGTAATATAAAATGCTACTGAACGTTATCTTGGAATCCCAATACCATATAAAACATCAAAATCTAAAGTTACAAAAAATTCATGGATACAATATATAGTTAAAAAATGTGAAAATTTGAAAAAGAGAAAGACAAGGAAAACAGGTATACAGATATACAACCTTATGCCCCTTAAGCTGCATAGCCTTTGAAACCTCCTTGACTGAACCATCCTTCAAGAATACAACTTCCCAGACCTGCAAAAGAAAATTTTAAGAGCCAAAAGAGCAGTCCAATAGTTGACACAAACTACTGGATTAAGTCACACCTAGTTCCAGATTACATGTGTGGGACACTCAATTGACATGCTAGGGATACATACCAAATGCTTTGGAAAAATGACATTCATTTCCATGATCGATGAAAAATGAGCCCCCATAGAAAGGAAAATTTTTCTGTATTTTAAGAGCGAATGATGCAGCCATGGAAGATTTATTTGCTATTACTTCGTAAACTCACCTATTAAAGAATTATTTTATGAGATCCACGTGTGAAGTCCAATTGAGGTAAAAGTTGTGTGGTACTATTCACGAGTATAGTTCATACAACCCATGAATACCATAAAAACCCCTCTTTTTCTTCTTCCTTGCAACTCCAAATCAGGCCTTTTTTTAATGTATCAAAACCCTAAAACCCCACTTACTTCTACCAAATAGCCATTATATAACTCATCAAACCACCTTTTCAATTACTATCACAACCCCATAATCCTTTCTTCAACAATTATAAACCTACCACAAATTCTCCTTAAATCTAAACCCACCACGACCATGTAGACAAATTCCCCTATTTGTCCTAGGTCAACAAAAAACATTTTCTAGTATGTTACATACTCAACACACCACCAGAAATAGACTTTACACCACAAAAACCTCTACCAATAGTAACTTCATCAATGTAGAACACACGTAGGAAATAGAGATAAAAGGGGAAAGAGAAAGACTAAACAAAACAAACCCTAGGCTTCACCACCTAGAATCTGCCTGCAAGCCCTAGGCATCACCACCCAAAAAAAAAGAGGAAAACACATATTCTCAAATCATAATTCAAATTCCAAATCATACAGCCTTTCACAAAACTGATGTAGAACACAGGTAGGAAATAGATACAAAAGGGGAAAGAGAAAGATAAAGCAGAACAAACCCTAAGCTTCACCTACAATCTATCTGCAACCCCTAGGCATCACCACCTAAGGCTGTTTGACATCACCACCAAACAAAGAGGAAACACACATATTCTCAAATCATAATTCTTATTCCAAATCATACACAATTACAAGAGCACTAGTTTAATAGGGTTCACGGATTACACCAATATGGAATATACCTCATTAAATCCCTTAAAAGTTAAATTCAAAATTCAAATTCAAAAACAAAATTAATTTCAAATCCAAATATTAAATCTCAGATGATTTTGGTGCTCCTTGCATTATTCACTTTCTTTTCCCCCTTTGACTCTCTCCACAGGCTCACTATTGACTGACCGTTGATATCTGGCTCATTTTCAAGGTCATAACAAAGCATAGGAAAACAGGTCATTTTTCCAGAAAATGTTTTCCAGAAATGATTTTCATTGAAACAAATGGCATGTGAAATTGCATAATGAAGGAATCAACAGGAGCTAGAGAAGCTACTTTTGATTGACAGGAAGAAAGGAGAAAAGAGAACATAAAATAGTCAGTATCACTTTTCACACACCGATTAAGGAAAGATGTGGACTAACCACTAATTGAGGAAATGTGTTCCTTCAAATCTCATTGTGCACTTCAGTAAAATAAGCATCAGAAGAGAGGTCCCAATAAAGTTTTCTTGTTACTAGAAAACATCTTTTCATTCTCTCCACTTTATTCCATCTTTCTTGATTTACTACTTTCCAGCAAGAATTTCTTAACAAATAAATGAAAGAATACTTATATAAACTCAAGCATGCACGTTCCCATGCCATTGACAGTTCATGTCTTTTTTTCTTTGGTAAAATTTCCATATAGCTGTGTATGAATAATATCAAGCCTGAGTAACTACAGTATTCTTGCATAGTGGCAGTGTTAATGGATTGTAAAAAATGGCAAAATATCAACATGAAACTTAATAAAACATTTTAAAACCACTATAGTTCATATTCAACAGGAGTTTTTTTTTTTTAATATGGTCACGGATTTTCCTAAATTACCCAAGGAAGAAATTAGAGATAATTAACCTTCACGTCTGCAGTAAAAGCTGCAGCAGCAATAAAACGTCCATTTGGTGATATGGCAGCCATTGTATTTTTCAACTGATTTGTGTCAACATTTCCCAAAATCTTCCCGGTTCTTCCATGCCAAAGCATGATATCAGTCCCTGGAAAGAAACAGATCATAAGAAGCAACCAAAAACAGACAACTCCAGGATAATTGGTATGAAACTACCTTCCGAGCAAGAGACAACAATTGTACTTCCATCAGCTGTTCCATAACTTGCATTAGTTCCAACAAGGGTCAGAATAGCCTTTTTCTCATGGACTTTTTGATGAACCCATTTAATTTCTGGGAGAGGAAGCTTGGGTTGTTTAGTTTCATCAGAAGCTTTGGGTTTTTCCTCCCCATACATGTACAAAGAAGAACCATTGAGAGTCTGGGAAGCCACAACTATCGAAGACGCATCATCAGAGAATACGACTGCTGTAGGATGACCTCCAGCTGGCAAATTAATTCTCAGAAACCTGCGGGAGAGTCAAAGAAACTGAGGACAGGAAAAAAAGAAAAAAGAAAAAAAGAAGAAGCAAGAATAAACTGGAAGCATCATTATATTTGGGTAAGATCTGGTATTGCATTAAGGTTACTTGAGATTCATACTTGAAACTTTTACTTGAAGCATCATCCAGCTTGAATATCCTGACCACTCCATCAGCACAAGCTGTGTGGATATATAAGAAACTATAAGTATTAAAAATTTCCCCCTGCACTCAGACAGCACTCTAAAAAAACAAAATTTCCTACTCCATAACTGAAATCTTCCACACTATTAAAATTTCAACCATTCCTCTCCTTCCATACCACCCACATTTGACACAAAGGAGACATCTTCCAAGCAAAAGAGTCACCATAAAGTACCAACACAAACTTTCCACCCACAACTCAAGCTCAAGTAACGCAGAATGTATCGTAAAAATAAGCAGCCACACATATACATAAAGTTGCACAAAGTATGAACTTTTTTTTTTACCTGTTGCCAAACTTCGCGCATCAGAGGAAAAACATAACCCTGTGACTGAGTCACCATGACCCTTCAAAGTGTTCAAATCCAACGGATGATGTCGCTTGTTTTGATCCTGCATTTCATTTCACATCCAAACCAAGTACGTTAAAATAAAACGCACCATACATTTCAATCCTACAAATACAAGTGTCTGTTCGCGGTAGCTATTTGAAAAGGTGCATTTTTCAGAAAATAGCAATTTTAAAATGTGTGTTTTTTGAAAACATGATTTTAAAAATCACGAAAAGCTACTAAACTTGTAATAAACAAAAACACTGTTGTGAAAACTACAAAACGCTAAGAAATTTATTAATAAAAAAAAGTACTCACTGATTTCAATTTTCTCTAATAATTAAAAGCCAGGGTAACTAAATTTATTTCATCAACTTTCTCGGGAACCAAACAGAGGATAAGATCACAATCATAACTTCACAGGAATTCCGAATAAAACTTGTTCGAGAAGCTAATCAACCAGAATTCAAACAAGCCTAAATCATGCATTTTTGGCTAATTTAGCATTAGGAGCATAAGATAAGATTCGACATTTTCTTCTTTTCTCTAATTCCTAATTTTCCTCCTCTGATTTTTCTCGGGAGCCAAACAGAGAAATAAAGGGATCGAATTTCAACCTTATCAGCATGGGAATGGGAGTGAGCTTTGAGGTGAGACTTCTTGGACTGAGAAGGCTTGTTTTGCTTCTTCGGATCGGGTTGGAGCTCCGATTTGGCGATGGATTGGACCTCGGATTTTCGCTTGCCGAAGTAGTTGGCGAAGAAGGCGAAGGCGATTAAGCTGCCTAGAAGGATCGAAACGGCCGTAACAGTAAGAACCGGATCCATTTCGCGAGCGGAGAGAGAATAGAAGTGAGCTGTTTGGTGGTGTGGATAACGATCGACGACGAGAGCGAGGTGGAAATGGCGGGCGTTTATACTCGTGTGAGAGAGGTGGGGAGGACTGAGGATTAAGGAGTATGGAATTTCGGGTGAAGGGGATGAAACGACAACGTATCGGAATGAGATTGAGATATGCTTACGCGAAGAATGAGGGGTCTGTTTGGATAGGACTTATTTTGCTGAAACTGAAAATTTATTGCTGAAATCACTGTAGCAAAATAATTTTTAAATGTGTAAATAGTACCGTGGGACCCATTTTTAATGAAAAAGTTCCTAAAAAATGAAATTTGTGGGTCCATAAACAGTACAAGATTACTGTTTGGGGCAGAAAAGTCAATATTTGCGGTTACTGTTCATTGAACAGTACATGAACAGTAACCGCGTTTTGCCAAAACGCGTGAAAAAAAAAAAAAAAAAAAAAAAAACCAAAACGCAAACGCAGACGTGTTTTCAAAACGTGAATCCAAACATACACGAGAAAGATATTATTCCCGAGTTTTTGTAATCAATTATGCTCCTTTTGGATTGAAGGGAGGGAGAGAGACTAACTTAGGGTAGAGTAAATTTGGTATAAAATTAGTTTATTTTTAACAAATTTTACTATATTTTTCTCTACTCCTTCTCCTTCTCCCTCCATTTAAACGACTCTTAATGTCTTTTGGTTAAAGAGGTGAAAAAGTGGGAAGATAGAAAATGGTGGAATGATGGAAAAGTGAGAGTATAAAAAGGATTTTAATTTCCCTCTTTTTTGTTTGGTTGGGAGTAAAAAAGTGGAGGAATGAAAAAAATGAGTTTGTATAGATTTACTTATATACCCCTGTTGAAAAATAATGCTCAATTAAAATAAATAAAAAGTGATAAACAAAAAAAAAAAGCTATTACCTAAATTTATTAAAAAATAAATGTCATGTCCAGAAAAAAAAAAAAATCACATCTAAAAAAAACACACACACACACAAAAGAAAGAAAAAAATTAATAATAAAAAAATAATATGAGCATTGTACACTAGACAAAGACTGCCTAATTAAAAAAAACAAAACAAAGGCAACGTCCAAGAAAAAAAAAAAAAAAAAGTGAAGAGCAACATGAAACCCATGTGTAGCTGCACATTAGCATTTTTGTCCTTTAAGCAAGCCTATTTTCTCCCCATTTTTGGGAGAAAACTTTTTGGTGGTCCTAGGGAGAAAACACCTGGCTCCACTATTTATTTGTCTTCCTTTTCACCCAATCAAACACACTCCGAAAAAATTTTCCTTCCCATTTTCTCACCAAAATTTTCTATCCACTCTATTTCACCTCTAAGCAAACACAACATTAGTAAAATTATTTTAAAAAGAAGGTAGGGAAAAAAGAAAAGATTTTGACCTGTTTTTTTTCTTCTCTTTTTTGGAAAAACTTTCGGCCTGCTTTAGGGCTTGATTGTCTTGATTTTTAGGGCTTTACAAGACTTGCTCCACCCAGTTAAACGATTCAACTCGTGCTGACCTGATTTAAAACCATTTGATCTGATGAGAACAATGGTTGTCGACGAGTGTGTAATTTTAATACTCGATTCCGACAAATTGAGTGACGAGTTTTGCCCTCCAAGAATCATTCAGATCGACCTCTTGCCACCTCTGTTTATAATCTTTAGATCTATGTCGTCTAGGGTTAGAATCACTACTATATATGTTTAGATCTTTGTTGAAATTGGTGGAGATCTCACAATCTCTAACTAAGATCTGCCACCTCACTTGTTCCGTTAAAATATGACTCGATCCAATTTGATGTTACTCTCCAGTCGACTGCAAGTTCTCCATTCTACCACCCAACGAGAGTAGGTTAGGTTTGAGTTAAGCCTAAATCCAACCCGACCCAACCCATAGACACCCCAAATTGTAATTTTAAATGACAAGTTCTTTATCCCAAAAAACTTTATAACTAAAGTTCTACCTACTGTTAATGCCATTTAAAAACAAAAAACAAAAATGGTCGTTTAGTAACGTTGTTTGTATATTTTTGAAATACGTGTGGGTGAAAAAATATGTAGAAATGTGTGTAATATTGTTTAAAAACTGAAAACATGTTGTTAAACTACTATACCAAACGGGACCAAAGTCTCACATATCTCTTTTCTAAAAAAAAAAAATCTCTTCCCAAAGAAATAAAACAACAAAACTAGTTTTTTCTTTTTCAAAATTAAGTTAATTTATTTTTTGGTCTCTTATTTAGCAAATAAACGAATTGGTGTTTTTAACACGAATGTTTAGATTCAAAACTCTCTCTTTCAACTATCAATAAAAAAAAATACCGTTAATATTCTACAGCTATAGCCTATAGTACCAAACAGTCATGATTCATGAATCAAATAACTTTTAAAAAAGAAAAAAGAAAAAAGAAACTTGAGGGAATCAACTTTTGCAAAAATTAAGAGTAAAGTTGCCTGCGAACCACTTCTCCTAGACGTCATAGAAGTGAGAAGCCTTATGGATTTGGTCTTGTTGTAGAGATTTCAAGGAAAAGCCATGGTGCTTCCTCATAGGAAACTAGTGAAGAAAAACAAACACAACTTGCCTAGAGAACTCAAGAAGTCAAGGGTTTGACTTACCTCCAATAGTTTTTAATTAAATATGTCATTTTGTTTTAAATACACAATAACAAGTAGTAGTGGGTTTTAATTTTTACATTTTATTTAGTTAGTGAGTGATGTGACAATTTCTCATTAAAATAAAAGGAGATTCCAGTTAAAAATGTAGTAAAAATAAGCCAAACCTGGATATCAGCAACTAATCACTGCCCCTGTGATGGATGATTTTTTACTATTATCAGTGTCTTGGCAGGCATGATGAGGCAAATAATTGGAAAGTGGTGCACTCTCAGCCACACTGAAGCATCATTCTTTCAAGTCCTCTCAGATAAATTTTCTGCTGTCTATGTGAACTAGCAGTAGCCATCTATATATTGTTAACATCAAGTTCTAATCCCCATTAAAAAAAAAAAAAAAAACTTTTTAAAAAGATATAAACATTCGAAAATAAAAATAGAGCACCAAAAATAGACAAAACAATGCTATTGGCTAGCATTTTTTTTTTCCTTGTTTGAACTCTCAACCACGTTTCTTGAGAATTTACGATAATACGATTGACTTCCATAATCTCAAATTTGGTCTTAAAAATCGTTGTATTCTCACTTTTTTTTAATCACTTGCCTCCATTTTTCAAGCCACTGTAGTCCGTAGACCCTTTCTTTTGTTTCAAGTACTATATGTGTTGTTCAAAAAAAAGTACTATATGTTGAACATATCATTCTCTTGGATTTTTTTTTGCAAAAAAACATTATTTTGCTAACAATTTTGTTAATTAGCTACGTTTCCAAACTATCTAAGAAACTAACATTTTGAGTTTCTCATACTCAAGTTCACTATAACAACTCGAGTTCTCTAAAGAACGAAGCAACCTAGAGAAGCAACAAAAACAAAAACAACGATGCAACAAACCCAGAGAAGCAACAATGAAGCAACCCCCACGGTTTGAACTGAACCCAAGTAGGGAAGGCTCTAGGTGGCGGTGGTGAAGACTCCAAGTGAGGGAAATCGGCTCGAACTGAACTTCCATTCCCTCTGCTCTCTGAACTTCCATGGCCGAGCCTCCTTGGCTCTTCCTCCGACCATCATCGCCACCATAAGTGGTGGTCCAATCTCAAGCTTATCTCTTTGAACCTAAACCAAAACCCTCTTCTCTCAAGCTGAATCTCTTGATCTAACAACAAACCCTAGCCACCACCATCATAAGGATACAAAGATGACTACTCTCCCTTTGATTCTCTCTCTCTCTCTCTCTCTCTCTCTCTCTCTCTCTCTCTCTCTCTCTCTCTCTCTCTAAACTAGATTTGCAATAACTCGAGCCTTTGGGTTTGGGTATTTTTTGAATCTTTGATTTGGGTCTTAAGAAAGAAAAAGGAAGGAAGAAAAGGTACTCAATACAGGAACTGGAACTCGAGTCTCTAAAACTTGAGTTCCATGTGGATTTTAATTCACCTTAGTCCTGCCAACACATGGAACTCGAGCCTGTTAGGAATATGAAATAATTATTATAATCCTTTTAGATAGGTAGTTAGCTAGTTGGTTGAGATTAAGATTAGGATGAGTTAGTTAGGATTTGAGTACATGTAGCTCATTTAACACATGGCTTAATACATAGAGCACATGTTGAATTAACTAGCCAATTATCCTGAGCCATGTGGGCCAATGACATTAGAGCTAATCTCCTATAAATACATGATTGTAATTCAACATTAGAGATCAATGGAAGAATAAACTAATTTCTTAGTGCATTAGTGCGTCTCTCTCTCTTAATCTCTTTCTTTCTCTATGGAGGGTGACTACCTCGAATTAAGTCAATTTCCCTAAAATTCCCTACAATTCCCCTATAATTCCCATCAATCCCCATTAGGAACCACCGGGTTCTTAACAATTGGTATCAGAGCCGTCGATCTTAATGCTTACGAATGTGACTGAAGAGAACTTTGGAAAGAATTATGGCATATGGTGAACAAAGTTTTAGAGGATGTCAAGATTTTGTATGAATCTCATAATGTCGTTGTAGAGAAGGTCAAGGTCTTGGCTGAATCTAAAAAGGCCATGAAAGAAGAGCTTTCAAGATTGCAAGAGGATCTTGAGAATATGACGGAAGAGGAGTTACAGTCTCTTGATTCAATGGAACTCAAAGAACAAATTAAGTTCCAAGAATCTACTGCTGTTGTTGCAAGTCGGGACATTGATTTTTGTGTCAAAGTGGATGATGATATCTATGTACATGCTGCCCTTGAAGTTCAGTCCAAAAAACCAACGAAGAAGGTGATGATGATCTTTCTAGAAACAATTCTTGATGCACCAATGGAGGCTTTTATTCAAGTGTCTATGATTCAAGAATTGGCAATCCAAGTGTCGGTGATTTAAGGATCTAAGATGCAAGTGCCAACAATTTTAATATTTTTAGAATCAAATGAGGTTTTGAGGATACAGGAACATTCTAAGGTTCAAAGAACCAATGAGACCTTGAAGATTGAAGAACTATTGAAGGCTTAAGAATTCGAGCAAATTTTGAAGATTTACGAAGAAGAAACCTTCATGTGCATGGGACCGCTTGTCAAAGAGAAATGCATGAATATAGTGATCAAAATATCACTAGTGTATTGGTCCATTGGAAGATCTCCTTTAATGAATGTGTCATTTCACAACACCTCTGTGGGCAAGGTGTTTTCAAAGGGAGGGAAATGTTAGGAATATGAAATAATTGTTGTAATCCCTTTAGTTAGATAGTTAGCTAGTTGGTTGAGATTAGGATTATGATGAGTTAGTTAGGATTTGAGCACATGTAGCTCATTTAACATATGTCTTAATTCATAAAGCACATGTTAAATTAACTAGCCAATTATCCTGAGCCATGCGGGCCAATGACATTAGAGCTAGTCTTCTATAAATACATACATGATTGTAATTCAACATTAGAGATCAATGGAAGAATAAACCAATTTCTTAATGCATTAGTGCATCTCTCTCTCTTAATTTCTTTCTTTCTCTATGGAGGGTGACTACCTTGAATTAAGTCAATTTTCGTACAATTCCCCTATAATTCCTATCAATCTCCATTAGGAACCACCGGGTTCTTAACAGAGTCATAGACTCAAGTTGCTACAGTTAACTTGAGTTTAAAAGATTCGAGATGCTAGTTTCCTAAATAGTTTGGAAATGTTGCTAACTAACGAAATTGTTAGCAAAACGGAGTTATTTTGCAAAAAAAAAATCTCATTCTCTTTATACTTCAGTCAACCCATGCATGTTGAGCTCTCTCTAGTCTCTAGTCTTTGACTCTCTCTCTCTCTCTGGGATTACTGATTGGTTTTCAAAGAAACAGCATGTGTGGCATTGGCATCATGGGTCCATGCACAAAGTCCTTAATTTCTAAGGTCTCATTTGGTGCGTGTGTTTAAATAATAGTTTTCAGTTTTTTTGAAAATACGTGTGAGTGAAAAAGTATGTGAAAATACATGTAATGTTGTTTAAAAACTGAAAACATGTGTTTAAACCTATGTACCAAACGGACTCTAAATGTTCCCCCGAATGTGAAATACCTTCTGCAATCCAAATGCCTATGATCTGATATAGGAGCAGATTGAAAGATAAAAGGAAAAAGGATACAAAATTATGGTTGCGTTTTGCTAATCCATAGCGTAGAAAAGAAGTAACATTTTCTTTTGCATAGGCTTACGAAATTTCTATCATCTTCCTCTCAAGCCCATACCCTTGATGATATCATCCAGAATGATTCCAACATAACTCACTGAATTGGGGGCAAGATATGTATGGACATGACAGCCGTGGTATTAATTTAACTGAGATTTGAGAGCAACCCTCTTAGAGGTAGTGGTGAGTCTAATGCAATGTTGTAATATTCAATGTAAATTAGCAGAAGTCCATGACCATGAACATGATGCTACTAGTATGTTGTTTTTTGTTCAAGCAATCAAACCATCATTGGATGAAACCCAATTTAGAAATTTAATGTTTATCTTTCTTCCATTTGAAATAGTGTGAACCCTTCCATCTACATTCTAAGAAAATGTCATGTTTGATATTTATAGAGAAGAAAAAGAAAATGCCATGATCATGGTCAAATTATGGACAATTTTCTGGCACTGCTCTGTCATGGCAACATTGGCAAGTCAACTTGTGGAAGTTGGCTTCCATCGCTTCCATCAGTATAGCAATTTCATACCAAATCCACTCTAGAGCATTCAGCCCCTAATCCTGGAAGTTGAAGTCATGCAACAAGTGGTTCTCTATATATAAAAGAAAGTATAATACAGATGTAAGAAAAGTTGACTTCAAATGCCGATTGAAACACACTGAAATTCTCTCAATGCTCCATCAAACATAATGGGATACCCACCAGCATCTAATACCCCTTAAAAAATTGGGGAACAAAATACTCTTCCAACAACTCTTTTTTACATCACGAGAAGACTGCACAGTTTGACGAAAAGCACAAGCATCACTGAACTGGTTGTATTTTTCTTTACAAGTCAGGCCTTAATTCTGTAGAAACAAAAGAAGCATTGTGCAATTTTCCATAATATCAACACAACATTCCATTTCTAATATTGAAGAAATAGAGAGGATGTAATCATATCACAATTACGAAAAAAGGGGGCAACATCCAACCTGCTGGCTTTGAGCAAAAGCATATTTCACAAAATCCTATGGCATCCAACTTTGGATCTTGAGATTATCCACTGAGAGTTCTCTTTCTGACACCAGCTTTAGTTTCTGCAAAATTTAAACAAAAAATATTGACAACTAAATTGACTGTTCAAATATATCAGAGCTAAATCTTATTCTCATTGAGCAAGCATCCAGTTCAAGGAAAGAAAAAAGGAGCAAAAAAAGGCATGTTACTTGGTTCCCACTGAAAACTACAGAGTGCAAGACTTTGTGTGATCAATTTTGCAAGTCCACTTTTGCTTAAGATGAATGTTCAAAAGCAAAAAAGCTTGAAATGTTTTTATGAAGTGAGCGTAAACAAAAATGACCATAAAGGAAGTGATTGGAGAGGCTTGGTTTTTCCAAGCAAAAGATTAGAAACCAGGAACCAGCTGGTACTTTTGGACTCAATTCAAACTCTAAAATCATCAATGTTTCGTAACTAAATGGAAAAATGTTCAACCTTATGTGCTTATATGATCAGCTGATTTACAATGTTTACTAGAGAAAAATTCTTTTAACAGAGGACAAGTTAGAGAGTATGCTTCATTCAAGTCATCGATATAGTTTCTCTCTAAATTTTCTCCGTCTTTGGCTAGATTGTAAATGGCCAATTAGGATTCTACAAATCAAATGATGCCACTCAAGGTGAAAGACCTCTAGGTAAAAGGCCATATGAGGTAATGAGAAAAAGAATGATGAATAGACATTTTATTACCGTGATATATAGAAGCGGGTCATCAATACTAGAAGAACCCAGGACTACTTCCCTTCTGAGTTTTGTTGTGAGCTTGTGACAAACTCGTAGCTGGCAGCAGTGTAAGGAAAAAATATCAGGTTATAACCAAAATTTAACTGGAGCTCTAGAAACAAAGAGAACTTTAGAAAACTTGCCTCAGATCTAGTTGCCCCACCAATGATAAATACAAAAATACGTTGGCCCATCTTCTTGAATTCGTTAGATGCACTCCTTAATATTGAGTCACTACAAAAGGTAGCAGAAGAGTAAGAAGTTGAAATCTCAGCATTATTGAGTTGAAAGTTGCAATTCTAAGCAGGAAAGGATCCATGATTTTGAGCTAGGGCTGAAAAAAAAAAGAAAAAAAAAAAAAAACCTCTAAATAGGCCTCGATATAGTATTAAAAAATTATAAATACTCAAAATCATTATTTCTAAATACATTAAGATACAATAATTTACCAACAAAGACAAAAACAAAATAATGTTTTTTTTTTTAATAATAATACTAGGTTGGCTAGGTTTTTTTTTTTGTTGAAGTAAGAGCATTCATAGTGGTGGTACTAAATTTTTTTTTAGTTTTTAGCACCTTTAAAACTACTTTTACCAATTTTACTACATCACTTAACAATATACCCAATATCAAATGTTTTTTTTTTTTATCACTTCATTTAAAATGATATTGACAACTCATTAAAATAATGAAGGAAGCGAGAAAATTTGAGTTTTTTAATTGAAAAAAGAGATATAATCTTAATAAAATATTTTATTTTATTTTATTTTTAACAACTTGCTAAGGTCAACTGGTATTTATACTAGTTTACTATTGTAAAAAATTTAGATTTTAGTTTCTCCAATAACACATGATTTTTTGGTTCTTTGGTAGTAAAATATTTTTTTTTTAGGTTAAAATACAATTACTATTGTGAATGTTTTTATTGTTTTTGTTAAGTTTTTGGGTTGAATAGTTACAATTTAGACAAGGTTAATTAAACTTATTGAAGAGAAGGGGTCTAAGGTTTTGAAAAGGGAGTCACCTACAAAATTGAAATATATAATAACTAAAAAAAAAAATTGGACCAGGGCCGGGCTCCCTTGGGCCCCACCTGGGTCCGTCCCTGATTCTAATATAAAGGAGCAACTTCTAAACTGTTATCATCAACCAAAAACTTTAACTAGATAAGATGTGACATATTGAACATATAACAGAAAATAGTAAAGAGCCCATGGGCTAAGATCATATTTACTGAATGATCATAAAGGTTACAGGAAGAACAGGTCTAACAGATTGTCTATCTGCACTGTGCATGCTAGTCATGGACAGAGCAGATTACTCCAAGAACTGGGATATAGAATTGTGAAATTACCTTGAGAATCCATCATCAGAATTTCGAGGTCGTGCCCAATTCGTAGTCCGTCTTGATCTCATTGAATGGGCAGAAATTTGACTTGGCTGCATTGGTGAACTCGGGGTAGATCTCCGGGAGCCTCCTTTATCAATTGGACTTGGTTCATTCATACATGAGTATTCATTCTTTGGTAACTCACCTTTGCTAAGATCTTCAATAAGCTCCTGAGACAAAACGATGTTATGTTAGACAGTCAAATAAAATATAAGACCATGCAGAACATAGTAAGACATGTTTATCTAGATTCCATGGCCTCTGAATCCTAATGAAAGGTAAACACCGCACAATCACAATTGAATTACACTTGTTCAACAAAAAATTCAGTTTTGAACAGGAATAACCATTGAATCCCAATGAAAGGTAACCACCCATGTTTCATAGTATATGCTCTTTTTATTTTCTTCTTTTAAAATAAAATGGGTGCAGCTACTTTTATGAAAGTGGACACAGTTACACAACTAGTTTAGACCTTCCATATCGGCAATGCCAAACTTGACTGACCAGGCAGCAGGGTGATGATGGGTGAGCAGAAATGGTATAGTTATCAGCCAAAACGTCTACTGCCATGGTATATTTACAAAAATGATACAGCTACATGACCATGATTAGGCCATAAAAATGTACAAAAGATGTAGGAATAATAATAGTTTATGGTCTCCCACAAAACTAATCAGCATCACCATACTGGGAATACCATAACTAAAATTTGAACAAACTATATTTATGTAGTTTGATCACCAAGGGCTTAGATAGTGCTCATACTATAAATGTCATCCTGTTTCAAACTAAATTTAAAAAAAAAAAAAGAAAAAAAAAAAAGGTATTGCAATGCAGAAACAGGTTTCATCAATACACCAAAGATATCAAAGAAATCATAGCTGAACTTTTATTTAACTCTCCGTAAAATTAGGCAAATGCTAAACATCTGAAGAAATTTATAAGAGAAGAAGGACACAACTCTATAAAGACATGTAGTAAGCAACAAAAAGTGGAGAGGCTTGCATCATGTGATATGATACCTCTAGAATGGGATAAAATCGTGATAACTGCCATGTCTCTTCCTCACCAGAGCGATCCTTTCTTGCTGCCTGCTTTGTCTGATAATCAAGAAAGAATATTTATCAACTGTTAAGTTTTGCATCCTTTACCCCCTCCCCCACCCAAACTTTCTTCTAGTGTACACAGGATCTTCATCAAGCATTCCAATTTTCAAAAATGTGTTTTACCTTCTGAGCATTGAACTGGAGTGAGAAGCTACCAGTTTTCTTATTATCATCCAATGATCCCCCAAGCAATCGCATATTATTTATCACCGTCATGTCCTCACGTGGTAATCTGGCCAACTAATTAAATAAAGGGGAAAAAAATTAATATAACTAATTGCAAAATGAAAATATCTCTCAGCTGTACACAATAATAATAGAAAGGTGTTAAAGATGCTTACTGTACTTGTAAGAAATAGGAAGATTAATGTGGCAGGGAATTTTTGGGTAAGTAAGAAAGTAAATTAAGATAAACAGCATAAGTAACTCAAAAAAAAAAAAAAAAAAAAACCTGCATAACAAAGGAAAAAAATGATAATTGAAGGCCCAACAAAACCAGTAACAAAAGCACTTCAATCAGAAGCACTAGACTTTTGATGACATTGGAATAGTTCTTTTTACTCTTATACAGTTATACTACTACATCTGGATTAAATTAAATCTAATCAGATTCAAATATATTTTCTATTGATTCCTCACACAATATTTTATTTTGAATAGGTCACATATATATTTTTAATGATTCCTTTTTTAAAATGTTATTTCGTACTGTACAATTCCTTTGTTTGTGGATCCATTCTCACATAAGAGGTAATTTGTTTTGGACTATATATATATATATATATATATATAAAGGATATGATTCAATCTCAAACCCATTTGAATGTAGCAGATAACACTAACAGCGGGGCCTAACAATTGATGTATATTCGAATCATAGGAGCTAGTACTCGGTGATATGCTCATATTGTTTCATAAGTTGAGCAGTGTTAATCGTCATAAATTGTTTGATAAATAACCACATTTTTTCTTTTTACCTGTTGCAAATCATAGTTATAAAAGTATTGGTAAGTATAACTGTATAAAGTATCTCCTAATAGTATGAAAAGACATCTGGAACATATTTAAATTTTAAAGCAACTAATTTATCTTCACTGTGAACTGAAGTAGGACAAGATGAGTTTTAATTTTTACCGTTTGTATATTTTTTAATTTTTTATATAATTTTCTTAATTTTAGGATATAGGATTTATTTACTTGATTTTAGGTGTTTTTAAGGGTTTGTTGTTCAAAATAGAGTCCTATGATGGCATTGTATCAATTAGGATATGTTTAGGAATATTTTTACTTGAAAATAAGTTTTCTAAAGCCTTTAAATAGGCTTGCAATATGTAAAACAAAAATAAATTTAGAATATCAATAATATTTTTAGAGAGGTTTTTCTCCTTTTTTTTGGGGTGGATTATAGAGTTTTTCCTTATGGATTCAAAGACCCTTTATGGATTTAAGGGTTTTGTTAAGCTAAATGAGATCTAGCCCTGCTTCATGTTTCCATCTTGAATCATGAACAATGAGAAAAAACATGCCATTGAGCCTATATCCTCACTTGTTTCTTAACAATTGGGAACTTGGGAAGATGACCTGTACTTTATCCTTGCTCAAAAAAATGAAGACTAAAATTTGGGAAAGAATAACATATATTTTTTACTGCTTCTACTAGTGTTACTTTAGGTCTTCATCTACCTTTCTTTGTTCTCTCAACTTGAACCAAATCACTTTTCCTCGTCAGTTCATTAATTGTTTTTTGCATATAACCAAACTATCTCAAACGATTCTCCCTCATATTTTCATTAATAGGAGACACTTGTATCTTAAACAAATTTCATCATTTTGTAGCTTATCTTTGCATGTGTTTCCACTTATCTGTTTTAATATTCTCATTTCAGCAATGCTCATTTTATGGACATGTTGCTTCTTAATAGTTAAACATTCAATAACATATATTATAATTGGTTTTGTAGCAATTTTTTAAAAACTTTCCTTTAACTTAAATAGGTATTCTATGATCATACAACACTTCTAATGCAATTTTCCAGATCATCAACCTTATTCTTATCCTACTATGCGTGCCAAAAGTAAGGGCTATGGGCTGACCCTCACTTGGGCTCACAATCTATTTGTGATGTGGGCTTTGGATTTCCTACTTTGGGTGATTCTTAACTTGGAGACCCAACAATACAACGCAACCCTATGAATTCCTCTCCTTTCTCTCTTACTACTCTTCTTATGCTCTCTTCTCTATCTTTTCTTTTGAATCCTCCCCCCCCCCCCCCCCCCCCCCTCTCTTCTTCACCCTCCTCCCTTATTTATAACTTGAGATTAGTGGAAGGGTGATAATTGCTCTTGATTGTGAGTGCGAAAGGAGGTCCAATGCCATTATTCTTAAGTGGGTGTTTAGTTGGGAGTGGGTGTGGTTAGAGTGGCATTGGAACAGATTCCCACATCAAAAGGTTTGTTCAGCAGCAATACTCCCTAGGGCAATACCGAGCATCTAGGGTCTCACCTTCCCGGGAAGATGCACCCCCGACCAGGTCAGAGTTGACTGGTAGGGTTTCGCCTTTGCCATCCACGTTATAATGGCTCCGTTATGGTCTTTGGGCTTAGGATGGGCATTAAGGCTTGTCTGGGCCAAGGTCGTAGGCCCAATAGAACATGCTACCTCGCACCATGTCCCAAGACTCCAGGCCCAAGGCCCAACAAGCTTAAGGCCTTGTATGCGTGGCATCATCGTAATGGATTTTAATGAACAATGGGTCTGAAGGGGAGTTGCGCCCCGTACACCTACGATTCACATATTCCTTGATCTCTCAAATTTTTATGAATTATTGATCCAAGATATCGAAATCACTTACTATTTGGTATCTCAAGAACATCAAATTTTACTACCTCTCCATCTTTGTTTCTTCTTGTATTTGACTTATACTCCATGTACCTAAGACTTTTTGATTCTAATGTATCCCTCTAGATTCCTAAATTGGTGTCAACTCCATGTTTAGTTTCATCAACTAAAACTATATCATCTTCAAAAAGCATATAAAAAGGGACTTCATCTTGCATCGGTCTAGTAAGTTCATCCATAACCAGTGCAAAGAGATATGAAATATGAACTCAAAGTTGATTCTATGCAAACCTATTGTGATAGGAAATTCACTTGTCCTCCAGTCAGCAATAGAGGTAAGCTCATAGAACCTAAGGTCAAATCAGTGCATTACATTAAATTAATGGGAAGCTTAAAATCAAATTTAAGGATCCTCAAAATGAACTTCCTTTTTTACTATTACATTGCATTCAATTGCAACACTACAATCAACTCATGGCAATACTGCAGATCTTAAAAAGAAGTAATTTCAGATCTTTTTATTTTTGATAAGCAGAAGTAATTTCAGATCTTAGAATGAAAACTAACTTCTTGAGGTGAAATGGAGATGCAGATAAAATAATCAACTAATTGATTAGCTTCAAAAATCATAACAATCACTGGTCCAGGTTTACTTCATCAGCTGCATTTTTTTTTTTTTTTCCCTAATAGATTCTCCTCGATGGAAAATAAACAAAAATTGTGTATCTATAAAAATCCAAGAATTGGAATTCTGTGGCTACCTGCATTAGCTTTGAAGCTTTATCACCCTCAAACTTCTCAGGATAGACACATGCATAAATCATCAACAAACGCAACTTATTTTCAGGAGTTGCATCCTGCGTTAAAAAAGTCAACAAGAATAGACATTAGCAAGTATTTAGAACAAAGGAACATCCCCTTTTTCAGCAACATGGGCTTAGTACATTACCTGCTTTGTCCTCAGAAAATTGATAACATCCTTGGCTCCTGCATCTCCAAAAACTAGATCTTGTTCCAGCTGCCCAAGTTCTCGCAGTCCCATTTCTCTGATAGCTCTGTTAACTTTTCCAGCAATCTATAATGAAATAATCAAGTAAAACAATCAAAATGGAAGAAACATGCTTCTATACTCTAACAACTCCTTATAATCTTAACTTTGATATTTATCTCTAACAGTACTTTTCAGACCAAACTTTCAGATGGCAGTTCTATTCCAAATTCTAAAGTCCAGTTTTGGAGATAAAACTTCAAGAAAATTTAATAGAATTGCATGTCTGCTCTCACTTATGTATAAGAGCTTTTTGACCCCTTTTTTTGGTGGGGGGGGGGGGGGGGGGGCGTAAATACTTGAAAATTTACAGTGTTTAAAATGCCTTGACTCCAAATATACAACAATGAAACAATTAAAGATTTTGCTATAAATCTTTTTCTTTTTTCTCTTCGTTCAAGACTACAGTAGTCGTTCTAATAATTTTGCAGCATTGTGAACTTTCTTAAACACCCAAAAGAATTGGAAAAAAAAAAAAAGAAGGGGAAAAAAATCACTCAGATTGCCTCTGGATATGAATAAAGTACTCATATTTCTCCTCGAAGTAAATGCCAACATGTTTCATCCAACAAGGAATATAAAATTTGATGAAGGAAGAAAACAAACCTCCACATGGAGAGAAATCTTCTCAACTTGTTCAGTGTACTGTGGCAAAGCTTGAACCATTTTTTGCAAGTCTCGTGTAGATATTTCGCTTCCATCTCTAGATAAAATCAAAGAATGTCATAAGTGATTGAAGCTATGTGCAAAGCTGCATGATGAAATTAAAAAAAAAAAAACTTTTGACACAAGGTATTTTTCCCTCCTTGGTTTGAATCCTAATTAATTTCTAATGAACTCAGCAAGTCCCATGTACATAGTCAAGAGAAGTAGTAAAATCTGTATAAATTGCATTTCAAATATCATAAATCTAAAAAATGGTTAGAAAATCAGAAAAATTCAAGTCATACTTCACAAAGCCTTGGAAAAGAAAATCAGCACCTAAATCATGGCTAAACTCAACCTAGCCTGCTCCACATACCATAGACATCTACCCTTCATTTTGTGGGTGTGTGTGTGTTCCATGTTCCTCACTTCTCACATACCTGATAGTGATCAGATACATTTTGATCACCTCTTAACTGCATAACCTTTGCCTTCCTAAGTTCTATGCCCTCTTTCTAATACTTACCTAAAGGATCCTAACATTAATGAAACTAAAACAACAACCTATCTGACGTAGGGAACAAAATTAAACAACATGAAATAAAGATAGGCAACTTTTCATTCGTCTCTAGAAGTTCTCCAAAAGGAGAACAATACTTTGCTTATATACGAAAACTAAACCCTAGTTCTAATTGGCTTAGGAAACCGTAATTGCCTTATTATAAAAATAACCTTACTTCCAAATATTAAAATACTAATAGCTTAATAAAAATACTACTGACTTGCAAAAATAAATAATACTAAACTAAAATAAAAGTCTTCTTGTGTCTTCTGTATCACTATCTCTTACACAAGTCCTCATCAAGTTTGTAAATTATATATTCTATCCTGGGTTAACTTATTTTACAATCCCAAATACCATATCTTTCCACACTTTTCATTATATTCCACAATATATTTAACTCTTGAAAGAGAACAACCTTTGTAATCAAAACACATCTGGACCCTTATTAATGTTAATTTTTCACTCACAAGCAAGAAGGTTACCAATTTACTAGATAGTGACTTTCTACTTAAATGCTTCATTTTTATTTGACAAGTAACTTAAAATGCCACTTTTTATTATTATTATCGACAATTAGATGCATCCTGTGGCTCTTAAACCACAACATAACCATCCATCTTACTCTTACAAGGGAATGAGGTGCCATTTGAGCTAAATCTCATTGAGAACTTAAATGCATAACTATAACAAGCATTAGTTTCATTTTCTATCCCCAAGATATGTTCTATCATCAATGACTATCTCTTGTCACCGCGAAGATTTTATTTTCATGGTTCTTTGTTGTCTAGATTGACATAATCAATTTCACAACACAACGGTGACACTCAGATAGAAGAGAATTCAGTTCTGAAATAGCAGAAGATCTGTGTCCTATTGGACATATGCCATGGTATTGCTTAGAGAAAAAAGAATTTTAAAATAGTGAAATAAACAGTGATAATGTATTAAAACTTTAACATTAACACTAATAAGCTAAAACCTTGTAACATGCGAAGTTCAACATCAAAAAGCCAAAAAATTTCAAATAGTACAAATGCAAGCCTGCACCAACCTTCCACTCTGTTGGATTTGTGCAGCTTTGTTCTTCGATACAAAGTTGCTCATCTTCTCATGCAAACGTTCACTAGCCTGATACGCCAGTTAGTGGAAAAAAGAATTCATGCAATATATCAAAAAGAAAAACTATACAGTTGACCTTTTGTAATTTATAATCAAAGTGGATAAAAAAATTAAATTTCATTATAACTTTAATGAATAAAAAATGTTTTTTGGAATTCCGGAAAAAACTAGGTTATTTAGATATTTATTTGTTAAGAAATTGAACCATAAAAAATTTAAAACAGCGTTGTACATATCAAAGAAAAGGTAAAGGGGTGATGGAAACAAAAGAGTAAAAAAGAGGTTCATGGTATTTTAAAAGAGGAACCTAGTTGAGATTTTGACTTATATAAACAGAAATAAAAGGAGTAATAGTTTCTGAAAGAAAAAATAATCTTAATATTCTAGGATTTAGAGGAAAAAAAAAAGGCAATTAAATATAATAATTCATTAAATATTTAAAATAAGCACAGTTTTTTATTCCTAAAAATAATAGTCATAAGAAAACTTTCTGAAAAAATGTTTATTATAATTATGAGAATTATTAATTAAACGTGGAAAGAAGTCTGCTCCTTAAAAATTATTTATTATAATAATAAATAAATAAAAATTATAAGGGGTTCAACTACATATGCATTAGACATACATCTGCTATGTGTGCATAGCGAAGCTCAAGCCAGACTGGATCATGGTCCTCCAAAAGGACCTCTTTTCTTTCAGTTTGACCATCTTTTTTGCTGGGAACCTAATATGAAATATATGCTATCCATTAAAATAAAAAATAAAAAATAAAAAATAAAAAGACAAAAAGAGGGAGGGGGGGGGGGGGGGGGGGGGGATGAAAAGGCAAACATATAGGGGGAAAACACAAAAACAACATGAAGACTTACCTCGTATGCATATTTATTTCCATCCATATCCAATAAATCATGACACATTGCATCATAAGTCCATTCATGTATGACAGGAGCAATCTATACATGTAAGTTCAACACACTCAATAAAATCGAACTAAAAGAGCATACCAAAATAATGTCATAACAGGAGAATTAATATAACCTGATCAACTGATCTATCCAAGATTAGCAGCTCGCATGTTTCAGTCTGTGGAAAGTTGGGAATGGAAGTTTTATACTTCAAAATACAGTTCCAAACTGCAGAAGCAAGCTTTGTAGGAACTAAATCACGAAATGCTGCTGCTGTAGAGTCATCAGGTGTCTTGGCAGCTCGATATCGTACAAATGGCAGCTCCTGAGAAAATGCAAAGGTATGTTGAAATTTCCATAGCAAATAAAGGAGAGAACTGAATTGATTATCAAGGAGTTAATGTTTCCACATATAAAAAATATGATGACTTCAAATATTCAAACTTCAATGCCTACTCCAAAAAATAAGTTTCAGTGCCTAATCTCATGCTAAAGCTATGCACTAATCCATGTATCTTTAATTTAAAGGTCTAACACAGCCAGACCCAAGCCCATGTAATGAGTGCGGTCCCAGGTTTGCCAACCTGCATAAACTCATAATTCAATTCTTTCTAAACATGAATCCAAGGTTTCCTCCTGCATAAACCCATTGCTCAACAATTCCTTAACATGAATCCAAGAGGTAATGACTCCAACCACCTAAAAATAGTTTTGCTAAGGCTTTGTTTTGTTCTATTAATCCTAGTTAAACCAAACTGAATTGTATAACCACCATGGCAGACTTTACACATGGCCAAAAAGATAGAAACATGGTCATTCTAGTCATCCTCTTCTGGAAAATTCAACCAAAAAGAGAAGACTCTTAACATTTGCACTAAACTCCAATAAAACACTGAGCTCACCGTTATCATTATTTATTAAGATCTTCTTAAACGTATGCATATGAGTGATAAATTCGATGTTGAACATGACTGAATCAGAAGATTCAAATTGAATAATGAGAAAGAGAGGAGCAGAGAATATAATTCAACTTGCTTGATAAAACCAAGGACAACAAAAATAAAGCGACAAATGGTTGAGTGAAAATCTGTAAGGGATATTGAAGACTAATGCAAAAGGATGGTACTCAAGATTAGTTGCATGCAATATCAGTGCATTTGTGGTAACTAAAAACATAGTACTGGAGTAGATCACAAGCAGAAACACAATCAGAAATATAAGTGTATTTTTTTATTGGACATAGTTTTTTTGGCTATTTTTTCCAACACATTACATGGCAAATTATAAAACTATCCACGTGTATTATTTAAACAAACCACATGACTCGTTAAAAAACCATGTCAGTAAAACTACACATGAACGATCTATTCAATTGCCACATAATATGTTGGAGCAAGATAGTTCCAAATATGTTTAAAGCCAAACATTTTCCTTTTTGATTTACCACTAAGGAAAAAGTTTGGCTCCAAACATGTTTGGGGCTATCTTTTTACTATTAGAAATATGTGGTTAAATGATTAAATTTACCATTAAACTTTTGGGACAATTGGTAGTTTAACATGATATCAGAGCATGAGATCCTGAGTTCGATCATTGTCTCTTCCACACTATCTCTCATTTAAATTCCCATGCGTTGGGCCTCACCTATTAAAAGGTAGTTTCGGCCCACACGTGAGGGGGAGTGTTAGAAATATGTGGTTAAATGATTAAATTTACTATATTCCAATAACTTAAGCTTTTGAGACAATCGATAGTTTAACATTTACAACCCACTACGTGGCTATAGAATGGAGCATTCATGTGTAATTTTAGTCCTTGACTTTGTTAATGAGTCATATGACTTGTTTAAATAATTCACATGGAGCCTTATAAGTCAACATGTGATGGGTTGGAAAAGATGGATCTAAACATGCTTAGAGCAAATTTCGTTTTTTACCAATATTGGTGATTTAATAAATGGTGGCCACATGTAATACATAAGTTTACTTTGAATATAAGTAATCACAAGAAACAACATTTTTAGGATAAGATTCATACCTTCAATGAAGCAAAAACTGTAGAAATTCGAGTTGCCATCGTATTCAAACAAGCATCAAACTTTCGAGGGTTATCAACATCACCGAAAAGTTCCTCCAATGCTCTTTCATGATCAGTGACAAAAGCCTGCATTGAAGGGACATTGCTTAATTAAGCATTTTTTTTAAAATTTCTTTTAAATAGCTAAAAAAAAAAAAAAAATCAATATTGTTCGGATGCTCATCAGTAACTATAATCTTAAATGTCATTGCCCACAGAGCACTTAGGGTAGCCAAATGCAGGATTGTCTGTAGCCAAATGTACCTCACAATTTACATACATATTTTGTAAATTTCACTTTTATTTAAGCATTTCAAAGCAAAGCCCGGCTCCAATGTCTCAGAATCACCAGCAAATGAAACTTCAGCTTAAGCTAATTACAATCACGATTAAACATTTTTGACCATTCATTAAAGAAAGTCTTCCAACTTTAGGACCATCTGTCACCATGCCTACATTCTGCAAACCTCAATACATTATATGCAATGATGTGGTGAGGAGAACATAAACAAAACAAGATTACAAAACACAAGTTATATTATGGAAGTGTTTTAGAAAAAATTTCCAGCAATAACACAAGATTACAGTCAGGAGAAGAAAATATAACCCAATTTTCTGAAGTATAATCCAGAAAGATAATTCTGGACACAATTCACCAAAGTTGTGCAAATAGGAACTTCTCATATAAATAATATTTTCTTCATAGTGTATTCATGAGTTGAATACAAGAAGATGGTGTTTGCAACAATGGAGATCTAAAACTAAATAGATTAGTTGATTCCCTAAAATTAATATGAGGCACATTGATCAAAATAGCATCAGGAGAACTGAAAGAAGGTATTGTCAACAAATACCTGATTATCTATGGGAAAGTACTCCAAATTCATCTGCATAAACAAAGAAAAAAAGATTGCACACAATATAATTAAAAGGGAAAACTACCAAACTTCTAACAAGAATCAATAAAATAACAATGAAGATCTAGACCTCTCTCAGTGCACCTATGCGAGGTAAGACACTTGTATCACTCTTGATGTGATTTACAAATTCCTTTGGGACTGGTGAACTGAAAAATACAAATGCCCTGGAACCCAACGAGCAGGAAAGGAAAGAAAAAACAAAACAATGATCACAACAACGCTGGCTGAAATTCTAAAAAGAAATATAAACTGGAATTTTCAGAAAGCAGGATCCTTTGCATACTTCTTGTATAAAGGCTCTCTTCCAGACATGTCAGACAAAAACATAACAACACTGCATGCTAGCAAAAAGACAGGGTTAAAATGGATCCATCTTATCAATTTTGTGCATTAAATTCCAAAACTCATAAGCAAATGCAAGATAAGCATAAACTGTGGATATATCCAAATAAACAAAACTAGAAGGGAAGAAGATCAGGGCAAAAAACATAATGTAGAAACTAAACAAATGAGAGCTAGGAGGCGCATCTCAAATTTAACAATCAATATTAAATAGGAGCCAGCTATCCAGCCAGGCCATTTCCTGACTTGGACGTTTAACAGAGCTACAATGGTTGGTAGAAAAATCGAACTGACTAGTAGGCATACGAGGTATTAGTAAATTAGTTGAAAATTACCAAGCTCAGAAATTTTCATTTCAGTAAATGCACGGAACTACATAGCAAAAATGCTAGATAGTTTTCAACAAAAAACAGATTTGATGAACACCTGATTGGTAACTCTAAAGTTCCAAACATCAAGTGACCTTTCTCTTTCTCGATCTAAAAGACTGGATCCCTGCATATTTATCATAGAGCCCCTGCTTGACTTTACTTAACAATATACATCAAGTATGAGAATTAGATGATTTTAAATCTTTGTGCTATCCGCTAGTTTATTTTGGCAGTATGATAGTGCAATTATAGCGGCAGCAACATGTAGCTCAAATTGTATGATTGCTGTTACAAACAAGGACCCTATGTAGAAATAAAAACAAACATGAGTGCAACATTAATGATTGTGTATGTTAAAGAATGTATATAAGCATTTTCTCTTGAAGGAAACAAATATGACTCATAACTAACCAAAAGAAATAGAAGAAGAAGAATTTACTTTTCTTTTGATGGCTGGATGAAATAAATAGCATCCATGGACGGCAGTGGTTGCCTTCTCCGGAAAAGGTCTTCGACCACTACAATGAAAGAAGATCTCTAGAAGTTACAAAGCCAATAACCAGCATCGATGAACCACATTACGCAGTTGTTTGTTGCAATTGTTGAAGTGGGTTTCAAAATGACGACATGCATAAATTTTTTCAATTACAAAGTTACACATTCTCCTAATAAGTCTTAATCCCATGACCTCACTCTCCACCCAGTAAGTTAACATTATCAATAACCAGTGTTGAAGAACAAATTATGAAGTTGTTTGGAACCATTGTTGAAGTGAATTTCAAAATGACGCCATGAATAATGATGAACGCATTCTGGAGTGACAAGGACCACATTACAAACACACTCAGTGAGACTCGATCCCAAGACCTCAATTTCCACCCGATTTTTATTGAAGAGAAAGTGCCATTTAAGTAGAGCCCAATAGCAAAATGATGACATGCATTAGTTTTTTAATGGTAAGTTACATACGTACCCAGTGGGTCTTGAACCCATAACCTGACACTCCATCCCATTATTATGGGAAGATGAAGTACTGAATCGAGCTAAAGCTCATTGGCGATGACATGCATCAAATCAAAATGAAAAGGACCACAAATTGAAAGCTTATGGGTAAAAATACATTTAAAGCATCATGATGGAACTCTATGAGTGTGAACCATGGAATATCAGAGTTTGCATTCAGCCAATGTCAAATGCAACAAGAAACGCGTGTTAAAAAAAAAAAACACTTAATCCACAAATGCAAAAGCAAAAATTTACGAAGAAAAATATATTTTGATGCTTACATGAAACTCCTTGGTCTGTGATGTCTGCCATTTTACATGAGTGAGACATGACTTTCACCGTAACTTTATCCATGATGAGTACCTACAGGAAAATCACTTGTTTGAATAAAATAAACTGTCATGGTCAACTCCACAATCATAAAAACCACACAAAGTGCCATCCATGTATTCAGAATATAAAAAATAAGGACGAGTCAAGTACTGGTCTGACATCATAGTATGGATGCTTGTAGTTGTAGGTATTAGGTAAAGGCAGCAGCTAAGGTCTAAACAGTAAAAACTCTTTAATTTATCTTTCTTTCTTTTCATTCCATTTTTATAACTAATTTAGAGCATGTTTGAATATGTTAAGGCGTTCTACTAGAATTATAGTTCAATAATTAAAAATTTACTAATTTCTAACGGCTTAAGCTTTTGGGATGATTGTAATTTATCACTTTTTATTGCCACAACGTGGATAATCCTAGCTTCATTCAAGGAGACAACATCCATAGAGAACGAATCAAGTTTTGCTATAGAGTAATTAATCTCGTGTGAGTATTTTTTTTTCTCTCTCTAGCATAAAACTATTGGCAAACAACCAAAAAAACAAGCTTCTTCTACAACAAAGATTCGTTATTGGCCAGTTTGAATAGAGGGGGAGGGAGCGAGAGTAGGGTAGAGTTGACTCGAAATTAGCTAATTTCGGGTCAACTCTACTCTACTCCTTGTCCATCCAAACTAACCCTATTAGTAACACAAAAAATCTTTAACAAGACAACATAAATGAAAACACACACACACTAAGCGCACCTTCCATGTTGACTTTGAATCCCCAGTTCTAGTTGATCCAAGCATTTCATTCAACAAACCTGAAAACCCCCCATAAAAAAAAAATGGTAAACGACTACCGTTTAGCTAAGTTACACAAATGAGAAATATTTCCGTCGTTTCATTCAGCTCTTTTTAGCTTTAATTAAAACGACTACAAGTTTCTGCAGTTTTCTATTCCCACTAAACGACTAATATTTCTTCTAAACGACAATAAAAGAAGTTTTAAAATATTACCATTCTCGTTTCAGTTATTGTCAAACTTTATTGACAAAGCTTCAACGTCGGTTGAACTTGTAATAACGCAATAATATCCTAAAATTCGAAATTTGATTTTTTTTTTTCAAAATTTTCTCGGCAACCAAACGGAGTTTAAGATGAACCTGAATTCCGGGAAATTTTTTTATTTCACATATCCTAAACCCCCATTCCGTTGTAAGAAAAAGAAGGAAAAGCTCAAAATATTGACTCAGATTTTACGTTTAAATTTCGATTCCCTTTCTCTTCCTACATTTCCTCGGGAAACAAACGGAAAACGAACCGGAATCCAAAAACAAAATTCTAAACAGAAAGAGAGAGCTTACGATCACGGCTAATTTGGCGGAAGCCTTTGTACTCTGTGGCTCCGCCATGAGAGGACGAATCGGAATCCGAGAATGACATTGTCGCGGCAGCAGATTTGGATTTAAAAAAAAAAAAAAAAAACACGCAGCTTCAAGGAATGGAATCTCAAATACAGAGAGAGAGAGCTGTGCGCGTGTTTGCTAAACGAGAAAAGTTTGTTATATTTGCGTGGGAACGTGTAATTTGGAACGTGAAGGTCGTTAACGTTTCACTGACAAGCAAAACTGCCTCAATTATTTATTTATTTATACATCTCCATACGGCGTCGTTTTAATACTTTAGGGTGTGTTTTATGACGAATATGCCCTTAAGAGTTGCTACGTCTATAATATTTTTACAACAAATCATAAGTGGTTAATTAATTGTTATTGGTTATAATTTAAACATATCACTGAAATTACTCTTCTACCACACTAACAACAACCTGTAACAACCTGTTATATAAAATTTGTTGTGAAAATATTGTGGATATAACATTTCTCATCTGTCTTCTACCCCTTAATAACCGCTAATGGACTCTTAACAAAGATTGTAAGAATCTAGTCTCATGCACGCACCACTTACAATACATGATGCTTGAAAGGGTTTTGAAATTTTTCAGTAGTAGGATAAGTGGATAACTATGGATCAAAGATAAAATATAGGCTGTAAACAGCTAGTTTTGTTGAATATTGAATGTTCAAATTTAGTTCGATAATAACTATAAAATGTTCAAACTTGGCTTGAGCTTAAACCAAGCCTATAAAATATGTTTGAGCATATTAGGTAAATAGCTAGTTTTGTCAAGTATTGAATATTTAGATTTAGTTTGAAAATAACTATAAAATGTTAAAACTTGGCTTGAGCTTAAACAAAGCCTAAAAAATATGTTCGAGCTTGTTAGGTAATCCAAACGCTTGAGCTTGACTTGGTTTGACTTAATTCATTAGTCAAACTTAGTTCAAGCTCAATATCAAGTTTTTGAGCTCAAAATCCAAAACAAGTACATTAATAAGCTCATATTAAGCATATTATGAACTCATTTGGTTTAGATATGTGGTCTCAACGCTCAATTAATTAAAAAAATTAGTAAGATATGGATTTATCTTTCAATCTCATATTAGGCATATACCAACCTAAGCTTGGATTATTTTTTATCAAGCCCTAATGTTTTAGGGGCTTGTTCATGAAAAATTATTTTATTTTATTTTTTTGCTTGGACTTAGCTTGTTTATTAAATAAGTTTGAAATTAAGGCTCAAGTTTGGCTCATTTATAAACAAACAAATATGAACATGTTTTTCATCAAGTCAAACTCAAACTGTTTATGAATGGCTTAGTTCATTTATTGCCCTATTAAAACATGTGATATGTAGTTAGATATAATTAAAAAGATTTTTTTTTTCAATTTAACTATTTTCTCTTATCTCTCATTTTATTCTAATTTGCTTAGAACCATTTGAAATAATATTTTTTAGTTCTTCATTTGTATTTTTAGAAAAATATATTTAAATTAAACTGTGGTCACATTTCAAGTAATTGTAGTAAAACCCGACCTGTTGACCCTTTGGCTTTTCCGGCAATACGAACATATTTAAGTAATTGTTGTTCTGTAAGACCATAATGGCTAGCCAAACATGGGTTAGTTCATAGATCTTTGGGCTTCGACTACCAAGGAATAGAGACTTTACAAATAAAGCCTGCTTCTTCTATTCTTTTACTTGGTGCAGCTAGACTATCTTGGACTTGAACCAAAGACCTCACCCGTGAAGTAAATCATCGCACCTACGGTCCAACCAATTGGGAGAGAATCAATAGATTCCTTTTCGGGAGCGATTCATCAAAACTCCATGTAATCGAGGGTTGAATTTGGACTTACCAATTGACATGAGAAGGTTTCAAGTTTTAATTGTGATAACCTCGAATGATATCCCTAGACTTCTCTTTTTTTCTTCGTTACACTTTTTTATTCATATGGACTAAAGAATAATCCTAATTTCTAAATCAAACTTGCTTACAAGAGGATTAACATGGTTTTCATAGGATGAGATACCGGTAGAAGTTAACCTGCAAGAGTAGGTATGAGAGAGGGGTGATCTGAGATTTTATTGACACTCATGATTGGTTGAAATGCTAGCCTAGTGCACGAGATCAATTGAAAAATTCATCTCATGTCAGAATCTTGAATAGATCTAATTTAAAATGAGAGGAAAATAACAGGAATCATTGTTTGGTAACATGTATGGCTTGCATGAACATTTCTCCCCTTATTAAGACTCTAAATCAATCCAGATCAATCAATGATTGTAGCCTTAGTGAAGAGTGAGGTCCCTCAAAGGGCGCCCTTGACCAGATCTTAAATAAGTTGTCACGAAATACAGGGCGATTGTTAATATTATATCTAAGCTTTTATGGCTGCATTGGCTTCTTCAAGATATATGAGTTTTCTTGTCTTCTGCCACTTTATTTACTAGAATAATTGGAGTAAAATACAGATCGTTCACAATGACGTCTTTCATGAATAAACCAAATATATTGAGATTAACTGTGACTTCAATTGTCACAAATTTTTTTTTTTAATAGTACTTGTTACCAAAAAAAGAACCATTTTCAAAGTGCCTTGCAAATTACAACTCGATCCATTCCCTCTTATGATAATGCCAACATCTTTGCCAAATCTTATCACTAGGTCGGTTCTATGATCTTGTATTGAAATTTAAGTGGGCAACTTGTGACCTATCTTGAGTTGAGAGAGGTTGTTAGATTACATTAGACTATAGCCATATTGGTTCATTGTCCTTTACTAGCTTGTACACCACTCACTTATATTGCACTAGTAAAATATCTCTTGGTGGTGTAGCAAGTATAGCTTGCCGTCCATAAAAGGGCGTCCGTGAGAAGGAGGTAAACGATTGGGCAAGTGTAATATTGGACGAGTGGGTCATGCACTAATATGATCGTCCATCCTTCATAAAGGACGGACGAGCATATTGGCTCCCATCATGAACTTACTGAACTCGTCCTTAGTTATGTCGTCTGTCCTTGACCAAGGACGGATGAGCACATTGAGTTTTCCTTAACATGCTTCTCGATTTATGCGTAAGGAACAATTTATGATTTTCTGATCCGAAGCCTTTACAATTGCTTATGAAACGCCGGTTTAAGTATCATAACTTCCACAGCGGTTATGAATTCCTGAACAAGAGGAACGGTTATATAACCGTTCCACGTATGCTATATAAGCATTCGCCCGCGTAAAGGTAAGGCATTCAAACACTTATTTTCCAGAAAAAATTCTCTCCTCCTACCAAAAATTACAAGTTTACTAACTTCACCATCGGAGGACTTTTGGCCGGTCCCCACCGGTCTCCTCTGACTTGTTATCTGCTTTCAGGATCAAGCCTCAAGATCATCGATGTACGAGACTTATCAACCTACTGATTTCTTAGGAAATATCAGTTGCCGCCGTCTGTGGGAAATAGGAAATTCTTTTGCAATTTTCTTTTCTGTGACAAACGGTTGATGGTTCGAACCAGGTTGAGGGCTACCAGCCCAGGCCATCAGGGAAGTAGAAACGCTTTAAGCAACCTTCATTGCGGCCCCCAGTCTGCACCGGCCATGCAGACATCATTTGCCCAACATGTGCAATCTATGGCAGCCACAATGGCGGAGTTGACTTGCCAAAATCAAGAGTTAAGAATGGAGATTAATCTGAGAAGGCAGGCACGTGAAGAACGTGAAGGAGGAGGAAAAACACAGAGTCATGATGATAGAGAAAATATTGAAATTGGGAGTCAGTTACGAGGCACCACTTCACGAACGGTACCACACTTGAAGGAAGAAATGGACCAAATGAAGAAAGTCATGGAAGAAATGAAGGAAAATATGAGAAGGGCGAATCCTATAGAAGATTTGGTCCATAGAACTGATTCACCCTTCACAGCTTCCATCAATGGCCACCCTCTACCTCCAAAATTCAAAATGCCTTCTCTGGATTCTTATGATGGAACGCGTGACCCGTTTGATCACATAGCTACTTTCAAGACGATGATGCACCTTCAGGGGGTTTCAGATGAAATTATGTGTAGAGCTTTCCCTACCACCCTTAAAGGTCTAGCACGAGTTTGGTTCAGCAAAATACCCCCGAATTCGGTAAGCTCGTTTGAAGAATTGAGTAAATTGTTTGTTAACAATTTCATAGGGGGACAAAGACACAAGCGTTCCTCGTCCAGCTTGCTGACTATAGAATAGGGAGAGAATGAAAGCATACGGTCATTCATCACTCGCTTCAATAGAGAAGCCTTGAGTGTGGACGAAGTGGATGATAAGCTTTTGTTGGCAGCCTTCCACAATGGGGTTAATTTTGACTTATTTATTCACAAACTCTATGAAAAAGAGCCTCAGTCCATGGCCGAGCTCGTCCATTCGGCTCAAAATTTCATGAATGCAGAAGATGCCATTATAGCTAATAAGAGGAAGAGATCTGAAAGAATGGAAGGAAACCCCAGTCGTCAATCTAAGCAAGGCCCTCGTCCAAAGAAGGGACGGATGGAGGAAAGGAAAGACCGGGATAATAAGAAGTTTGGCCCTTCAGCACGGAATCAACAGTATACTCCATTGAATGTACCACTTGAGCAGGTTTTTATGCAAATCAAGGATGATCCATCCTTGAAATTGTCGGAGAAAATGAAGGGAGATCCCAATAAGCGCAACAGGAGTAAGTATTGTCGCTTCCATAGAGACCATGGACATGATACGGACGAGTGTTTTGATCTGAAACAGCAAATTGAAAATCTTATAAGGTAAGGAAAACTGAAGAGTTTCCTTGGACGAGATCACAAGGACGAGAAACTGAAGGGTAAAGCAGAAGAGTCATCACGACCACCGCTTGGAGAAATCAGAATTATCATAGAGGGGAATTCAACAGGCCAGTCGTCCAAATCCAAAAAAGCTTACTTAAAAGTTGTGCAGAGCGTCCAACTTTCTGGATGATCTCCGAGGGCAAAGTCCATGGACGAGCAGCCAATCACTTTCACGGACGAAGATGCTAAGAGAATTCACCATCCTCATGATGACGCTATCGTCATTACTTTGCTCATCGCTGACTACACAACCAGGAGAATGCTCGTGGATAACGGAAGCTCAGCAGACATCTTGTATTATCCAGCCTTTCAGCAGATGAAGATAGGACGAGATCAGCTCCGTCCAGTGAATTCTCCCTTTGTAGGTTTTGGTGGAATGAAGGTGCAACTTGTGGATACCATTTCCTTACCGGTGGTAGTAGGGATATACCCACAGCAAATCACCAGGAATGTGAATTTCCTTGTAGTGGATTGCTCGTCCTCATATAATGCCATAATTGGAAGGCCAACTTTGAATAGTTGGAAAGCCGTCACATCTACTTACCATCTGTCAGTCAAATTTCCAACGGAACACGGAGTAGGGCAAGTACAAGGAGACCAGTTGGCGGCGAGGGAATGTTACCTGGCCATGTTGGCTATGGACGAACAAGTGCAGACCATGAATATTGAAGAAAAAAGAATTGTGGTAGAGCCCACAGAAGTGCTGGAAAATATTCCATTGGATAAAAGTGACCTTGAAAAATATACTAGGGTCGGAGCAGATCTAGAAGAGAATGGTAAGAAGGACCTCGTCCAATTTCTGAAGGAAAATGTTGATGTATTTGCTTGGAGTCATGAGGACATGCTAGGCATAGACCCTGGTGTTATTACACATCAACTAAATGTAAGTCCGTCTTTCAAGCCAATACGACAAAAGAAGAAGGTGTTTACTCCTGAGAGAGATAATGCTATTAAAGATGAAGTTCATAAGTTGATGACGGCGAAGTTTATACGAGAAGTGTATTATCCAGATTGGTTAGCTAACGTAGTAATGGTTAAAAAGGCGAATGGCAAATGGAGAATGTGTGTAGATTTTATCGATCTAAACGATCTAAACAAGGCTTGCCCCAAGGATAGCTATCCATTGCCGCGTATTGATCAACTGGTGGATTCTACTGTAGGTCATCAATTACTGAGTTTCATGGATGCATTTTCAGGATACAACCAAATAAGGATGGACGAGGCTGACCAGGAGAAGACGTCCTTTGTTACCAGTCAAGGCTTGTTTTGTTATGAAGTAACGCCTTTTGGATTGAAAAACGTTGGAGCGACGTACCGACGACTAGTCAACCACATGTTCCGTCCTCAGATTGGCCGAAACGTAGAAGTCTATGTGGATGACATGTTGGTGAAGAGCCTGGATGAGGGGAGACATCTGGACGACTTGCAAGAGACCTTCAATACATTCAGGCGATACAATATGAAATTGAATCCCAGTAAATGCGCTTTTGGAGTTGCATCAGGAAAATTTCTTGGATTTATGGTTTCACATAGAGGAATTGAGGCAAACCCAGAAAAGATTAAAGCAATTCTAGATATGAAGCCTCCGCAGAATATCAAAGAAGTCTAGTCTCTTACCGGACGAGTTGCTGCCCTCAACAGGTTTGTTTCCAAAGCTACTGACAAGTGTTTACCATTTTTCAGGGTTCTGAAAAGAGCATTTGAATGGACGGACGAGTGCCAAACAGCCTTCCAGGACTTAAAAATGTATCTCATTGCGGCACCATTGTTGAGTTCGTCCGTGATGGGAGAAGAATTGTTTCTGTAACTGGCAGTAACTCCACATGCGGTAAGCTCGGCATTGATAAGAGAGGAAGGAAGAATACAGAAGCCGGTGTACTATACCAGCAAGGCGTTGAGAAGAGCGGAGGGACGATATCCACCGATGGAAAAGCTAGCTTTTGCCTTCATCACGGCTTCCAGAAAGTTGAGACACTACTTCCAAGTACATGTAATCAATGTTATGACAGACCACCCGCTTAAAAAAGCTATGAACAAGTTGGAAGCTGCAGGACGATTAATCCAGTGGGCAGTTGAACTAAGTGAATTTGACATCTGATACCAACCAAGGCATGCCATAAAGGCTCAGGCCTTAGCAGATTTTATTGCAGAATTCACACCAGGCTGTGATGACATAGAGCGAATGGAAGATAACAAGAGATGGGTCATCCATGTGGATGGTTCATCCACACAGCATGCAGGAGGAATCAGAGTGGTTTTGCAATCCCCCGAAGGAGATAAGTTGAAGTACAAGCTCCATCTGCAATACCAACCAACTAATAACGAAGTTGAATATGAAGCCCTCCTTAAAGGATTGGAATTGGCTAAGTCTTTGGAAGCAAGGTCAATACTTATCTTGGGTGATTCTCAGTTGGTCATGGGTCAAGTGAATGGGGCTTATGAGGCAAAAGAAGGACGGATGAAAAAATATTTGGAAAAAGTGTTACTTCTTGTGAAGAAATTTAAGGAAGTTAATTTCGTTCAAATCCCAAGGGAGGAGAACGTGGAAGCAGATATTTTAGCGAAGGAAGCCTCAGCGACTAAGTCCACAGATGAGTTCGATGAAGTCCAGTACGTCCCAAGTATAGATCTCCTGGAAGTACAGCAAATAGAAGATAGAGAGAGTTGGATGACTCCGATAGTATCATACTTGAAGGATGGAAAGCTTCCGGAAGGGAAGGATGAAGCCAGAAAACTTAGGATAAGAGTGGCTAGGTACGTCCTTATTGATGAAGTTCTGTACAAAAGAGGTTTTTCTCAACCTTATCTTCGATGCCTAGCTCCGCATGAAGCGAATTATGTGTTAAGGGAGATTCATGAAGGAGGCTGTGGAAACCACTCGGGAGCCAGATCCCTCATCCACAAGGTCGTCCGTGCAGGATATTACTGGCCAACTGTCCAAGCTGATGCGAAGGCTTATGTCAAGGTGTATGACCAATGCCAACGATTTAGTAACATCACAAGACAACCATCAGAATATCTCACCTCGATGACGGCCCCATGGCCTTTTGCTCAATGGGGCCTAGACATCCAAGGTCCTTTTCTAGTCGGAACTAGACAGATGAAGTTTCTAGTGGTAGGTATTGACTATTTTACCAAATGGGTGGAGGCTGAACCGTTAGTAAACATCATACAGTAGAATGTTAAAAACTTTGTCTGGAAGAATTTTGTGTGCAAATTTGGAGTGCCCAAAGTGTTAGTGTCTGATCATGGACGACAATTTGACAATACGACCTTCAAAGACTTCTGTGTGCACTTTGGAATTCAAAATCATTACTCCTCCCCCGCCCATCCCCAAGCAAACGGTCAAGCTGAAGTAGCAAACCGATTCTTGTTAAAAATTATCAAGACTCGGCTTGAGGGGGAAAAAAGAATATGGCCAGATGAATTACCAGGTGTTCTGTGGGCATACAGGACGACAGTGAGAACCCCTACAGGGGAAACTGCTTTCAAGCTAGCATATTGAAGCAAAACAGTTATACCTGCAGAAGTGCACATGGCCAATCATAGGGTGATGATGTATCAAGAGAAGGATAACATTGAGTAACTCCGTTTGAACCTTGATCTTATAGATGAAGTCAAGATGGACGCAGAGCGTAGGACAGCGAAGTACAAGAACCTCATGGCTAGGCAATATGATGAAATGGTGAAGTCAAGACGTTTCAACATAGGGGATCTCGTCCTGAAGAAGGTCTCTTTGGCAACCAAGGACCCATCTCATGGGAAATTGGGCCCCAATTGGGAAGGACCCTACAGAATTATCAACTGTAAAAGGCAGAGGTCTTATTACCTGGAGGCCTTGGACGGGAGAAAATTGGAGCACCCTTGGAATGTGGAGCACCTGAGGAGGTACTATCAGTAAAAGTAAGCCTGGACGGGTACTATTATAGATGAGCTGGGAGTCTACTTACATTCTACTTATGTTTGATGTTGTGTTTAATACTACAAGTATGTTATGTGTTGAACTTATTTATGCTGTGATGATGGACGAAGTTATGGAGTGTACTTATTAAATAAAAAGGCATTAACATGTATATGCCTTATCTGTAAAATAATATTTATGTTATGTACAAAATGTTGTGTGAATTTTAAGTCCAATATTTTTTCGTCCAAAACTAACCAGTAGGGGAGCTCATAAATCAAGACGAGTAAATTCCCTGGACACGGGGATGTAACGTCTAAATTAAAAAAAAAAAAAAAAAAAAATACTAAAACTGTACTCGTTCATCTCATGAACGAGTAAAAGACTTGTAAAATATTCCGTTCAATTCAAGGACGAGAATCAAAGACCAACCATAACAATCCAATCCTTGGATGAGTAAAGGTTGGGTAAAACACAATAGTATGTGAAATTAGCTCGCAAGTCTAAGGATGAGAAAAGCTAAATGAAAATACTACCAGTAAAGACGAGTTAGATCAGGTGAATGTTTATGTTTTCTTCGTCATGGACGAGCTAAAGCAGGTAAAATGAACATTCATTCACAAAGATAAAAATTTCATCTATTAACTAAAGGGTGGACTTCCAACATCCAAAAACCCTTGTCAAATCGAAACAAAGATTTTTTAAGACTCGTCCTAAAAGCTATGGACGAGGTAAATGTATTCAAATTACAAACAATGGTCCAAAAAAACTAAGGACCAAATAAAAACAAAAATAAAACGTGTCGTCTTTAAACTAGGGGGGGGGGGGGGCATTTGCTTTGGGATCTTCCTTGGGAGGCAAGGTTGTGGCATCGTCCTCAACATTGGTGTCCTCAGAGCTAGCTTGAAGCAGGGAGTTGGTAGCAGCAGCCAAATTAAGTTTAATGGAACTAAAGTCCACTTCAGGGAAGTTTTCCATAGCCTCCATTCTGAAATCTTCAAAGCCTGTTGCATAATTGGCGTCCAGGAGCTTAGTGTATTCGTTGGACGACTTAAACTCAGCTACTGCATCAACCTTTGCATTGGAGAGAAGGGTACTCAGCTCGTCGTTTTTCCTTTGAAGGTGATCAAGACGAGTATCCTTCTCCACTGCATCAGCTTTTAGCTCCTCAACCAGGTTTTGTAGTTCTTTCCCATTCTCCTTAGCTGAAGCAGCCACCTCAGCCCATTTTTTGGATTCATCGTTTAACTCCCTAATCCTTGCCTCTAGCAAAATCCTCGTCTTGTCCAACCCTGTGGCCTGTCTGGACGCTGCTATGAACTTTGACATACCCTATAAAAAAAAAAAGGGAGTAAAGGGAAAATAGTCAAAATCACAAATAATTATAATAAAAATAAAGACACAAATAATATACATGTTTTTAAAGACGAGGCGATGATCCTTACCTTAAAAAGATCATGAACACAAGAATGTTCAAAATCCTTTAGGGACATGTTGTAGCAGACGTTGATATCCTCGTCCGTAACAGCCTTTTGGAAACGTTCCCAAGCTAAGTTCTCATTATCAATAATATTTGTTGGGACGAGTGCAGAAGGCTGAGACGTCGCAGGCGCAGTCGTCTTGGACGGATGAGTCTTGGACGGAGGAGTCTTGGACAGCATGGTCTCAGTTGGGGTAGACGAGTCTACATCGTATATCCTAATGGATGATTGAGGTGGAGGAGAGTTGGGCTTAACAGCTTGGGACGGCACATGCTTAGCCTTTTTGCCTCGTCGGCTAGGGAGGTTGCCAATGTCTAAGTTTTTAGACAAAGACTTCCTTTTTTCCCCAGCCGACGGACAAACCTGGGCTTGGGTCTCAGGACGGTTCTCCTCACCCACAACTTCCTTTTCCTTATTCTCCTTCATTGTTGACATTCCTAAGATAAGAAACACCAAGACAGTAAGTAAGGTGTTAAGAATAAATTAACAAGTATAACAAGATGTTTAGATGACTATCAAAAGAAAACTTACTTCTGCGCACTGTAACCTCGTGAGCGATTGCCTCGTCTGAAGGTTTAGGACCAAGTCCCCACTTGGCAAGACGCCTTAAAGTAACTAAGGAGTGAAAATCCCTCTCAGCGTGAGGACGAGCCCTATGGACGCGATCACGATGGAATTTACTTAGGGCTGGTCGTTTAACACCTGTAAAACAAATAACAGGCAAGAGTTTAAAATATATATATATATATATATATATATATATATATATGAATATATAAAAAAGTGAAGAGAAAGAAGAAAGGGGAGGGACGTACCTTCAGGACGAAGGTTCCTTAAGTCCCTAGAGTAAGAGGTAAATGGGTCCCTGCCAACGTCCATAGGGTTTCTTGCCCAAAAGCCAGAGACAAAAATAAACTCTGACTTCCAATTCCTGTCAGACGAGGCTAGGGACTTAATTAATCTACAATCTTTGCCCCTAGCTGTGAATTGATGGAAGCCAAGGGACTGATTTATTTCTGAGGGTTTGTAACAAAAAAGGAACTCGTCCACAATAAGAGGACGATCCCCTCCAAATACTTCCCTCCACAAAATTTGCATAGAGATGATCAATCTCCATGCGTTGGGGTTAAATTGACATATGCCTAAACCTAACCTAACCAACAACTCTCTAGCAAATGAATTTAGGGGTAACCTAAAACCTCCTAAAAAATAGGCCTCATAGACGCCTACTCCAAAACGAGGGTTACAACACCATTCTCCACGGACGGGTAACCTGGGGTTAAACTCGTCCGGGATCTGATACCACGTCCTAAGATTACTAAGCCTTTGCTCGTTTGTTTTGGAGTGGATACCAACTGCACAACTGTATACAGTTTCCTCCTTGTCCAAAGGACTGGATGGAGGTACACTAGACGACACACCAGCTTGGGAGCCAGAGGCTTTCCTAAGTTGTTCTTGGACGACTTCCAAAGGAAGCCCAGGGACGCCAGAAGTATATCCCTCGTCCGAAGAACTCTCTTCATTGCTGTGACTACTATGATCAGAGCTATTATTACTTGAGTCATAATACTCGTCTATAGCCTTTTCTGTACTATTGTCGGACGAAGAAACAGAAATCTCAGACATTTTTGGAAAAGCTAAAAAAACCTAAAGACAAGGAAAAAGGAAGATACCTGGATTTAGACGGAAGGAGCCTATGGACGCAGAGACTTCTAGACGAGGCTCTAGACGAGGAAGGTCAAAGGAGAGAATTTTGCAAATGTAAAGGGTAACAGAGGAATTCCACTATATATAGGCAGCTGAACTGGGCACACGAAGCGGCACGAACCAATCCAAAAATGACACATGGCTCTCACCTCGAGAACACTGATCGACGAGACTGGTAACCAATTAAACTATGACACGTGGCAAAAAAAAAAATGAGAAGAGAAAGAACAGGGAGAGAGAAAAAAAAAAAAAAAATATATATATATATAAAATAATAATAATGGCCCCTTCCCATGGACGACCCTTATGGACAAGGGGGCAACTGGTGGTGTAACAAGTATAGCTTCCCGTCCATAAAAGGGCATCCGTGAGAAGGAGGTAAACGATTGGGCAAGTGTAATATTGGATGAGTGGGTCATGCACTAATATGATCGTCCATCCTTCATAAAGGACGGACGAGCATATTGGCTCCCATCATGAACTTACTGAACTCGTCCTTAGTCATGTCGTCCGTCCTTGACCAAGGACGGACGAGCACATTGAGTTTTCCTTAAACATGCTTCTCGATTTATGCGTAAGGAACAATTTATGATTTTCTGATCCGAAGCCTCTACAATTGCTTATGAAACGTCGGTTCAAGTATCATAACTTCCACAGCGGTTATGAATTCCTGAACAAGAGGAACGGTTATATAACCGTTCCACGTATGCTATATAAGCATTCGCCCGCGTAAAGGTAAGGCATTTAGACACTTATTTTCCAGAAAAAAATTCTCTCCTCCTACCAAAAATTACAAGTTTACTAACTTCACCATCGGAGGACTTTTGGCCGGTCCCCACCGGACCCCTCTGACTTGTTATCTGCTTTCAGGATCAAGCCTCAAGATCATCGATGTACAAGACTTATCAACCTACTGATTTCTTAGGAAATATCATCTCTAAATAGGTCTTCCTTATGAAGTTTAACATGAAATTGAATAATAATATAATTATCCTTTCAAAAGTTAACCAAAAACCATAAAATCCAGCTTGACAACTTCATTTTTGATATATATATATATATATATATATATATATATATATATATATATATATATATATATATATAAACCCTCCCCAAAGCAAATCTAGCATTTACGAGCTTAACTTTGCTGATCCATATTCCATAACAGCACAGATTCGATAATCTCACATTTGATAATGTCATGAGCCACACCTTCCACATCATCAATCTAAATTTATATCTATATATATCTAAAAGCTGAAGTGTAGTATTTATTGTTATTACGCTCTTATTGAGTTACATTAATAATTATGTCATCCACTCATTTTCAACATTGTCTCTCTTATTTTAACTATTTTTTTTCTTATTAATTTTCCAATTTATTGTTATACTTCCTCTAACTTTTTTTTTCTCTTTTACATTTTCATCTCCCTACTACTATCTACCTTAATATCACTTTTCATTTATCCATTTATCTTCCTTTATTTTTGGCTCTTTCTTATTCCTCTCCTCTTACTATAAATTTACAATTATCTTTCCCATTCTATATATAGTTTTCCTACACACAAAAAGTTATTTCTCTCTCTCAAATTTTTTCTCATTTTTTGTGGATTTTATTTTTCTTGCATCTCTACTTTAGGTTCATGAATTTTTGTATTATTTGGAACTCTACTTTGATTTGATGTGATTAAGTTTTGTGTTTTTAAGTTTTTATCTTTTTTTTTTTGTATAAATTTTTTTTTTATCTTTTATTTTATTTTATTTTATTTCATAGATTTTATCATCATATTGTATCATAAAGATAGTATATAAAAATATAATATTATTTTATTACATAACATGACTTGGATAATTTTGTGTTTATTACTATATTTTTTATTTTTACTTTTTTTCTTCTCATATTATTTTCTATAAATTTCTTATTATTGTCTCTCACATTCTCTCTTGACAAGTGGTTACTTTCTCTCTATCTCTCTCTCTCGATTTTTAATTCTTTATTGCAACTCTACTTTATATTGATGAATTATTGTGATTTTTAAAACTCTATTTTGGGTTCATACATTTGGTATTGTATTTTTTAGTTCCTCATTACAAGTAGTATCCTTCTCTCTACAATAAAATTTTGAGAATAAATTATACATATTCAGAATAAGTTTGATATGAGTTTTGATTATCATAATAATCTATTTTAAAAGAATGTGTGGGAGGTTCGAGGACAACACCAGTACTAGGCCACGACCGAGGAGTACACAGGCCCATTATGGGGTATCCAAGGATGGTGCCCTTATTGGGCCATGACCGAGGAGTGTATGGGCCCAACAGTCAGATGAAAAATGCTGGGAGAAGGGAATCAAATAGGGACTCTCACAACCCAAGGAAGGAGAGAGGAATGTTGCCATTGCTGGGAGGTTCGGATCGAGGCAAGTTGCCTTGGCAAGGGACGGAGAAAAAGGGACAGTATGCATGATGAAGAAGCCACCACCCATCACCCTTGCATTAAATGCACTGCACCAATTAGGACAATCGCATTTATGAAGGAAGTAACGCTTGAACAGTGCCTGAATAGCTTGTAGCACACCCTACACTTCCCCCAAAGAAGGGATGAGACAAGTATCTAGGGTAAATTCACCACCCTGCAACTAGAGGGTCAGGATCAAGTGCAAACGACTATAAAAGGAAGGGAGAACCCCATTAAGAAGGGGACACAGAGAATTAAGGGGAAAATTACTTAAACACATGTTGTTGTAAGTTGTGTAACACCTTCCTTGGTCAACCAAGGGAACATTAATACAAGACTTTAATTTTTCCTGCTCAAATCCTTTTTTCTTTCTATTTGATTCATATTTCCTAGTGTTAGACCATAAGACAAGGAATCCACGTGTTGGTCTGCCTTTCCCATCTTTAAATAAATTAATTGCAGTGGGCTCACATCCAAAGCCCAACTCCTAGCCTTTGGGCCCTCGAGTGCCATCTTTACGCCCTACATAGAATGAATAAGTTGAATAATTTATTTTAAAAAAATGATACACACACACATATTTATTTATTTATTTATTTTGCTTAAATATATAATCAACCTCATGCAATTCATTTAAAAGTAATGACATTATAACAAATGAATAATTGCTCTAAAGATTACATTTGTATATTTATAGTCTTTATGTTTATAAAGACTTTAATTTAAATTTACTGAATTAAACTAAAATGCTATGTTAATGTGACATAGTAAAAGGGCAACCATAATAAATGCTATACTTAAAGATTTTAGATATTACGAATTTGAAATTTATATATATTTTAATAAGTTTGGATATAAAATAGATGCTTTCAACCCAAACATGTTTTTTCCCATTATATATATAAGTGCACAAAATAGATTGAAGTGGACCAAAATGGACTGAAGTGGTCCAAATGGACCGAATTGGACTAAATACAACAAAGTGGACCGTATGGACAAAATTGGACTGAAGAGGAACAATTTGGACCGAATAGAAATAAAGTGAACCGAATAAGACCGAAGGGGACTAAATAGGAACAAAGTGGATCGAATAAGAACCAGTGGACAGATTAGGACCAAAGTGGACAGAATGGACCGAACAGAGCCAAATTGAACCGAATAGGACTGAAGTGGACCGAATATGACCCATGTGGTCTGAATAAGACCGAAGTACACCAAACAGAACCAATGTGGACTGAATAGAACTAAAGTGGAAAAAATGGACTGATTAGGACCAAATTAAACAGAATGGCCCGAATAGAACTAAAGTGGACCAAAGTGGATAGCATGTACCGAATAGGACCAAATATAACCAAAGTGGACAGGATGGACCGAATAGGACCAAAGTGGACTGAATATGAACAAAGTGGATATGATGGACCAAATAGGACCAATGTGGACCGAATAGAACCGAAGTGAACAAAATAGGACCAATGTGGACCGAATAGAGCCAATGTGAACCGAAGTGGACTAAATAAGACCGAATGTCCTGAATAGAACTTTAGTGGACAGAATGGACTAAATAAGACCGAATAGGACCAACTAAGACCGAAGAGGACATAATGGACTGAATAAACCAATGTGGACTGAATCAGACTTTTGAATATCTATCATTTTTATTGCATTTTTAGGGATTATATTTATATTTTCTAATATTTATTTTCTTTGTATTTTTTAACTTAAAATTAAAGAAGTTAGCCCAAATATAATAAATAAATCATACTTTTCAATCCAAAAATTAAGAAAAAAAAGATTTTTTGAGTTGAAATTGAAAAGACAACCTACAAAAAGAATCAACTTATGGTCCAATTAGCCTAAAATGGACTTAACGGGACCGAAATTGATAGGATGGACCGAAGTAGACCTAATTGGACTGAATGAGGTTGAAGTAGACCTAATTGGACCACATAGAAACAATTTAATTTTAGGGAGAACAAATTATCTTCAACAAATTTTAGAAAAAAAAAAAAAAACATTATATAACGATACAAATAATTATTTATTCTCATATATCGTGTGGTTCTGCGACTGGTAGCAATAAAAGATGAAACTAGTAATGGTTATGCAAATTGCAAAAGAACTTCTATATCAGACAAAAGAGTGAGAATAAATCAATGCCAGACTACGGCACGCCTTACCTATAATTTTCATTGAGCATTGAACTAGAGAAACCCCTTTTCTTTGCAGCATTGAATGGCTCCATCAAACATTTCATTGAGCCCATACTTGTACTTGAAGCCGGCATCTAAGAGCTTCTTTGATGAGAGACCCGCTACTCTATAACCTTTAATTTCCTTCAAGTAACTGCAAAAAGGTGAAAATAGAAAACATTTTCTTCATAACTTTGTAATAAAAGGACGAGAAGATTTAATATTTGAGTTTCTAAACGATCATGGAGTAGAATAGTTGAACTTACTCTAGCGTTGGTATTTGAAATTCTGGGTATCTTTCAGTAAGAAATTCAGACATCCTTTGGAGTGTTATGACCTCTGAGGAACAAATGTACCTTCCTTTCACAGTTGGACATTCAAGGAGAAAAATATTTGCTCTTGCCAGGTCATCTACGTGGACCATAGAAGTATTCAATAGATAACTGTATTGATCCTTGTCACCTACAAATGATATACGAGTTAAAAGCAATTTCCTTCCAGGAAAATATTGGGAAAAAAAAAAGAAAAAAACCTTGATGTATAAATAAAAGATTTATTGTTTGCATTTCCATATGACAAGCTAGTGAGACCTTCAAATTGACACCAAATCCCTTTTTATTGCAATCACATAATGTACAGTACAAACGAGAGCAGAGAAAATTTTGTAATAATTAAGGATTGCAAAAGAGATTGTTCAGAAAATTAGAAATATCTATATGATTTTTTTTTTTTGGTCAAGTACCTTCATGGCTTCAACATAATTGAATTGGTTCGTTTTTAACACTAATCTTTATGCTACTTTTTTCTTCTTTCCTAGGCCTCATTGATTCTCACAATGCATTAGACCATGCAATAAATTATTCTTTCACTTTTCACCAAAACTAGTCTCTAATAAGCCATATGAAAATTTGACAAAATTAGTTAGAATGTATTTAGAGAAAGTCAACCCAATGTTAATCAAGATCTATTCAGTGTTTGGTTGCTTCATTCAAAAAGGCAAAGTTTTATTAATTTGAACTAACTTTAAAAACCAATTGAATATAATAGATAAATGTTTTTTTTTTCCTTTTGAAGGAGATAATTGATATCATTGAATACAGTTCACATAAAATGCAACTATATGCAATATAATGTTTTGGTTAAGACATGTGAGAGACAATACATACCCAAGACCATAGACAATATTGTTCGAACTGAGCCAGGAAACTTGGGACAAATGAAGGGTCCAACAACAAAGGAAGGAATTATGGTTACCACATCCAATCCATGTTTTTCTCCAAATTCAAGAACTGTCCTTTCGGTCAATGTCTTGGAAATCATGTAAGAACCTGCAAAGTTCTTTAGGGATTTAATTAAATCTACATCAGTCCAAAAGCTCTCATCCATTTCATCTTCATCCTTGCCATTAAACAGAACTGCAGATGCACTAGAAGTGTACACAACTCGCTTCACAGTCTTGGAATTCAGGCATGCCTTCAAGATGCCTAGTGCTCCATTGATTGTTCTTTTGGTTACTATTTCTTCAGGTTCTTTGTCTTCAAAATCAACAGGAGTGGCAACATGAAATACACCTACACATCCTTCAATGGGTGCATTGAAACTCTCTGGATCGCTGAGATCTGCATTGAAGATTTGGAGTTTCTCTGATGCCCCTGGTAGACTTGTAAGGAAGCCAATGTCTTTCTTATTCTCTGGTCAATGTGGTCATGTACATGAAATTCTGTCAATTCCCTTTTGTTACACTATGTATAAAAAAATATAATTAACTGAGTTGATGTACTTTAGAACTAATTTATCATTTAAACATAATATAAACATAAAACTGAACCCAAAGAGGCATATAAGCGAAACGGGGCCATCCAGCATTTTTATTTGTGATAGAAAAACAGTACTTTATAATTCCTACACAGCCATCAAAGAGGCATATAGTTTATTTAGTAATAAGTACATTTTTTAATAAGTTTGCGATCTATATCCAATGAATTCCACATTATTCCAATTTTAGGTGCTTGTGTGTGTGTAGTTTTATTTATTTATATGATTTTAATTTGACTCTAATAACTAATAGGAGTAACTAGAACAAAGGAATTAATTCTTTCTATATTCAGCAAGTTATGAGAAAAAATAAAGATGAAATTTGACATATATATGGCTGAAAATAAATATTATTCTCATGGATCTTCTGAAGAGATGTGGACAAGCTTCGAAAGGAAAAAAAAATATATATTAACAAAATTACAGAACTGAAGCAAGATATATATAATATGAAGATACCCTCCAAGCTCATTTTGCTCTTATATATGAATACTCCTTGATAATCAGGACTAGCATACGTGAGTTTTTATTTTATATATATAGCCTTGGCAGAGATGTGGCTTACCTGGGTCAGACCGAATGGTGGTTCTAACATGGTAACCTTGATCAAGGAGCCTCATGATCAACCATGATCCTATATACCCTGTACCACCTGTTACACATACTGTACCCTTATCTCCTGCCATCTCTCTCTCTCTCTCTCTCTCTCTCTCTCTCTCTCTCTATAAATGGATCACAAAAATACTTTGTGCCTTAACTTCCTTTATCCCCTTCTCAAGATGGCTTGACTTTTGTGGTATGAATTATGATATGATCACCAACCAATATGATTACTCTTAATTACCACATGAAAGCAATAATCTAATCATTTAGTTAAGTAGGTCAAATATAATTATCATCACAAAGAGAAGCAAATTAATGGGATCTATCACAAAAATAATTATTATCTAGTTGTGCATGTCCTTTTAACTTATTTGCTTTCTCTACCATCTCTTATCCCTTGACACCAAAGTTTGTTTTGGGATCTACATTAGGTCAAATGGTGTACTGTCCACAACAACTCAACTTATATTAGATTAAAGGTCATTTCGATTGTATGCTGTTAGTATCATGTACCGTGTGGAAAAAGTCAGGTTGATTTTGTAGGATTTATCACTGACTCTATTAATAGGCCAAATGATTTGTTTTGAAGCATTTTGCATGCGTTCAGTTTGCAAATCCTTATTACTAGCGTAGGATGAAGGGTATACTAAAACTAAGAAAAAGCCAATTTTCACTTTAGTAGTTGAGTTGTTGTCTTTTGACTATCGAAAAATTAAATAAGTTTGGCCTGAAACTTGTATGTAATCTGTTCCTTTACTCGTTAGGTGTAAACTTTATTGCCTGTTTCCTTTAATTGTAGTATAGAATATATATATTGGTCTTTTTTTTCTTTTTCTTTTTTTTGGTTTGTTTGTTTGTTTGTCTTACTAACCGATGTTCTTAGGATAATTGTCAATAAATAATCTTAAAAAAAATTTGACATAACTTTTAAGGGAAATGTAAAAAGCCGTAAATTTTTTTTTTTTTTTCCATGAAAAGTTTTTAAAAATATTTCATAAACTAATACCCTTAAAATATCCATTAACTTTTTTCATATGTTATATTAGCTTCTCACTTATTGTAGTAGTATGAAAAGTGAAAACTCAAACGCAAGTGCAAGTGAGATTAGAAGCAAGAGTGGGGCGTGACATGTAGAAAAATGTGTGTAATATTATAAGTATCAATAAAATTTCTTTTTTATTGAGATTCGGCTTGAGTGTGGTAAGACATATTACAAATTATAAGACGTTTTCTTCTTCCGAGTGTAAAAATTACTCCAACAAAATTGCTGCAACGAAATGGTGCTTTGATAAGACACTTTCAACAAATTATTCTTAAAGGGAAGAGAAATGGTGCTTTCATAATTTTCTTGACATCCATTATATCACAATTCTTTCCTAGAAAGAACCAGCCAAAATACATTGGATATAGAGTAATATGTTAGGAACCACAGAATATAGAGTAAAGAAAGTAAGGGAGAGTTGCCAACTTCATTTTGTGAGATTTGAGAGTATTTTAGATAAATTGAGTCGAGTATTAAAAGTTCAAGATTACATGTTCAAGCTTGAACTTGAGTTTAAATTTTTATTTCGAACACAAGTCAAGCTCAAGCTCCCAACTAGATTACATATTCAAGCTTGGATCATCTTTTTATCGAATAAGTTTGAACTTATTCACAAGCTACTTGATTAATTTATTCTCTTCCCAAATATAGTAAATACTACGACTAAATTCCCCTTTTATGAATATATGTTAATAATTAATAACTAAATATAGTTGAAATTATCATTTGAGTTTGTAATGGCAACTCTTGGTGGTTGCAACAAAGATATTTGAGGTTCAAATATATTAGATCAAAGAATAACAATAAAAAAAAGTATGAAGTTAAATATGATACAACAGTGCGAAAATTGAGTTGAGTTGAGAATTTTTTTTTTTTTTTTGTGTGCAAATAAATGAGCTGAGAAACAATAACAAATCTTATGAAATTCGCAAGTTTAATCAATTAGTATTGGACTTTTACCTAATAAGGTCCTAAACCAAAACTTAAATTTGCTGTTAAGAGTGGTATAGTCAACGGGCACCTCATAATATTTTTCATATCTCTATTGTAATTATCAAATTATAAAAATAAAAAATAAATTTAAAAAAAGAGTTAAATTCGTGTGGTATAATGATTTAAACTGAAAAAAAGATAATCAAACTCTTGGGCCTCTAGATCTTGACTATGGAGTGCACTTCAATTGAAATAGTGATTTTTGTTAGCCGAACGCAATAAAAGTGGGTTATCGTTGGTTCGGATGAAAAGTAATGATCAATGGCCCATCATGTAATGTCGCCAATAGCCCAATGTCATCCATTACACGTGAAAAATCTCTCCCTCTTTCTCAAGGAAGACAATATTTTTTCTTTTTCTTTTTCTTTTAAAAAGAATCAAGATCAATTGATTATTGAGTTTTTCTTCTTCAATTATTGGGGGTGATAATAATTTTTTTTTTAAATGTACCTTATTTTTCTTAGGTGAAATATATTTATTGTATTTAATCATCTTTATTATTATTATTATTATGAAAGAAATTTTTATTTTTGATTACTTAAACAAAATAAGTAGCCATGCCGTAAACACTTAAAACCATATATACATGATAGTTTCTTTTTCTTTTTTCTATTTCTTTCTGGATAAATCATACACATGAAAGTAAAATCTCAAAGCAAAGCAAAAGCAATGCTTAAATTAATATAGATAAAGGAATCCTCTAATTTCTACAAGATTTTCTAGTTTGGGATAGTCTTTTCGAATCAATACATAAAGACATTAAGGCCCAATCAAAATCATGTCCAATAGTCTAAGTCCAATACTACTTGGTGTGTAAGCTAAAGAAATCATATTCTAGCTACTTGTATTGTAAAGTGTTGCAACTCTAAGCATAGGATTTAGCTTGGTATAATTACTTATCAATGGGTTCATTATAACATACCGTGCTTAATAAATAAAAAAATGTAACTATTAAAGGTTTCATATTGTGGATGTAAACAGTTAGGTTGTATCATGTAAATTCCATTTATTTCTCTTGCTTCCATTTTGTCTTTTAACATTATTTTATTTTTCTCTTTTTATTTTCGCATGACATTAGGCTTTTTTGTGGCATATATTAATTCATATATTTAATCTCTAGATGAAGGTTTTCTCTCTTGTTAACTACTCTACAAGGATTATCCTAATTTATTCACCACCATAGGCAACATATGGACAATCTCATATGTGTATTTCGCAAATCTAAGAACCCGTTTGGTACATAAACTTAAATACATGTTTTTAGTTTTTAAACAACATTACACGCATTTCTAAATATTTTTTCACCTATACATATTTTCAAAAAAAATTGAAAACCGTTGTTTAAATACACGTACCAAACATACCCTAATATTTTCTTACAAGACTATCTAGGTAATTTTAACTACAATCAATGTGCACATGCATATTTTTTGTGCACCTAATTTACCTGATTTCTTTTTGGTCATATGTCTTTGTCATCTCCAAGAACATTTTTTTAGACCACGCCTCTAATTAGTAGCCTCCACAATTATAATATGCATTTTACTCATCATTCAAGTCTCAATCATTGGAGCATTTGACTTTTGTTCTAGCCTATCATCTACAGTACATCTGGCCTTCGTTCCATACTGAAGTTGTCTATCAGCTTCCATCTTGATTTGGAGATGATATTAGTGGTAGTTCTATGCAAAAATGGTATTACACCAATCATAATTTGTTAATTTAAATGTTGTGAAATAGTTACGAAGTTTGTTGTGTTTGTCTTACACATATATAATATATTCTTTAATTCTTTGTAATAGAAAAAGATGAAAATAACTTAGATATGATTTTTTTTTTTGGGTACTAGAATAAGAGACTAAGGGCTTTCAAGGTAAGATTACTCTTTTATTTCTATTCTAATCTAATTGTTTACTTTTATATGTGTGTGTTTGTGCATGCTTCCTTTTTTTTTTTTTTTAATCACTATTTTTACAATAGTTCTTTTGTTCTTTATAAAAAAAATGGGATATTAATAGATTCACACAATATTTATTGAGAAAGAGCTATTCTGGAGTTTTATTTTTATTTTTTTTTAATGGATGCTAGATTTATGATTTTTAGTATTCTAGTCCTTTTTTTATATTAAAAAAAAATTATACTGAAAACAATAGAGTATATATGTAGTCTTGAATCTTATTATATTTCTCATTCTTGAATTCTAAAAAAAAAAAAAAAAAAAAAAGTTCACGCTTTAGCCCGAAGATTGAAATTATGATTTCTTCCCTCTTGGTACTTAAAGTCTTTCAAAAAGTAAAACCAAAACTAGAAAACCCAGAAATTGCACTAATAAAATCGAGCTTGACAACATTGTTAAAAAAATTAAAAGGCACACCATATTCACAATCTTCACATAAGCAATTCCAGGGCAAAAATGACTAAATAACCTTAAATTTTAAATTATATAGTCCGACAACCCCATTTTCAAACTATTTAACAAAATATCATTGTTTTGGAGCTCGACATTGTTGATGTCGAGTTCTAGCAGAAGTCAATATTAACAATGCCAAGTTCCATGTATATTTTGCCAAGTAAATATTTTTGAAAATTTTGTACAAAACTCCACATTTAAAAATATGCATAGAACTCAATAATGTCGAGTTCTAGTCAGAACTCAACATCAGTAACATTTAGTTCCAAAAGAATAGTATTTTGCTAGATATTTTGAAAATAGGATTATTTGGCTGCATAGTTTAAAAATTAAGACTACGTTGCTCTCTTTTTTTGGGCTGAATATGAGATTTAGCTTTGCTTAGAGCATTCATAGCAAGGTTCTCAAAAAATATAGTTTTTCGTAACTCAAAAACCTATTTTATCTATTTTAACAACTCACTTTACAATACACCCAACATCAAAGGTTTTATTTTAACAAATAACACATTAAAATAATATAAACAAACAAATATAATAAATACAATAAACACTACACATGGACAGATTTGAGAGAGAGAGAGAGAGAGAGAGAGAGAGAGACTAATTTAATAATGAGAGAAGAAAGAGAAAATAGTTTAATATTTGTAACAACTTGCTATACTGAACTGCTACTACTAATAGTTCACTGTACTACTGTAGTAAGTTGGTAAAATATTTTAAGTTTAGCAACATTGCTGTGAGGTATTTTTGTGTGTTTAGAGCTATAAAATAACTAAAAAGCTATTTTAAGAGCATTGCTATGAATGCTCATATCCAATACAGCATGGATTCAATAATCTCACATTTGATTAGCATTTGATAAGGTCATGACTCATGAGTCATGAGCCATCTTCCACGCCACCAATCTATATAGCCACTTAATAAACAATGAAGCTAGCAATGGTTATGCAAAATAACTTATGCATGAAAGAAAGAGAGAGACAAAATAAATCAATGCCATAGTAAGGCACACCTTACATATATATGTTTCACTTAGTCACTTATTCATTTTACTATTAAAAAGTTTGTTAAAATGATTTATTAACATAATCCTTTAATCCTTTTATAAAATTATAAATACCGAAAATAGTAAAATACACTACTACTTCTTCTAGACACATACATTTGGCAGAATCCAAAATTCATTGAGCATATATTCATGAACTAGAGAAAACCCTTTTCTTTGCAGCATTGAATAGCTTCATCAAACATTTCATTGAGCCCATACTTGTACTTGAAGCCAGAATCTAAGAGCTTCTTTGATGACAGACCCGCTGTTTTATAACCTCTAATTTCCTTTAAATAACTGCATAAGAATGAAAATAATAATAATAATAACTAAGGAACTTCTTCTTCTTAACTTTAAGTCTTTAAGATTAAAAAGGAAGAGAATAATTAAACTTACTCAAGTGTTGGTATTTGAAATTCTGGGTATCTTTCAGAAAGAAATTCAGACATCCTTTCCAGTGTCATGATTTCTGATGAACAAATGTACCTTCCTTCCGCAGTAGAACATTCAAGGAGAAATATATGTGCTCTTGCCACGTCATCAATGTGGACCATAGGTGTATTCATAAGATATTTATATACATCATTGTCACCTGCAATGATATTTGAATTAAAAGTAGTTTTCTTCCAGAAAATTATTGAGGAAAAAATATATATATATATATATATATATATATATATATATATATATATATATATATATATTCATATATAAATTAAAGATTAAATTGTTTGCATTTCCACATGACAACTAATTAAGGCCTTCAATTAACACCAAAGTTCATTTTATTTTATCAATCACATCATTTACCGTACGATTTTTTGTCAAGTACTTTCAACTTAATTACTTAGTTGTAATTATTCTAATATTTATCACTTCACAATACGTCAGGCAATATAATAATGAACAAACATACTATTTATACCCTTTGAATTTGAGGTTGCTTCTAAATTGATCCATCATCTTCTCAAAAAAAAAAAAAAAAAAAAAATGATCCATCAATTAACTCTTTAGTATCAGAACAATATATATCTATGTATTCCTTCTATAAACATCCGAAAGAATCTTATCATCAACTCATACAAAATTGACATTGTTTTAAGAGAAAAAAAGAAAAAGAAAAATGAGGTTGTTTTCAGGCAGGTTAATGGAAAAAATATGATGAGCCATAATAAAACGAGAACATTAACATCATTATGAGAAATTGATTTAGAGGTAACCCCTAATTTAAAAGGTGTAAAATGCATTTTAGCCTAAATCATTATTTCACATTTCGCAAAAATAAATAGACAATTATATCATTGAAAACTATGGGGGGATGAGGATCCAAATGACTGATGAAGTTCATGTGGAGGTAAACCTCAGGAAACATAGGTGGGTTGTCCTCGGAAAGTATACACTTAACTCATACCTAAGCTGAACAACCATAACTGGCAAGGGTGCCGAGGACATCTGCCTAACCTCGAAAGGTCGAGGGTCAGAGTTGAAGGGAGCACGGTGCAATCCGAGGGGGGACAAAGGTAACTTAGTATTGAACAAGGAAGAGAAGAAAAATGAATGACAAAATGGCAATCTTCTCTGCATTAAATGCACTGCAACTACTTAGCTGACCGTATTAATTGGAAAATGACCATGAATAGTGTTCCCATAGATAATACCCTAGTGTAAAAACCTTCTAGTAAGATCTTGATGGGACAAGTATCAGGAAAGTTTGGTCATGACCCTCCAAATGTAAGATCTAGATACATCTTTGCTAAGTTATATAAAGCCAAGAAGCACCTGGATCAAGAGAGGTCTAGTTTTAGAGAGAAAAGAGAAAGAAATCATCCAATTGTAACTTCTTCCTCATACCAAACCCAATGACGAACACTTACCCATTTTCTTAGCTATTTCCAGTTGAATATTAATCACTACACACATTGTTTTGATCTGACCTTCATCATTTGTCATATAATGGGTACTTAAAGGTTGACTTTGCATCTCACCTTTATAAATTAATTGTGTGAGCTAATAGTAACACGATTAAAACCAACCAGATTTATCTGTTGCACTTTTTGCCCTCCACAAAAACAATTCACATTAGATGCAACTATTTGCAACATAAATGTCAAACAAATGAATAAAAACATACCCAAAATCATAGCCAATGTTGCGCGAACTGAGCTAGGGAACTTGGGACAAATGAAGGGCCCAACAACAAAGGAAGGAATTATTGTCACCACATCCAATCCATGTTTTTCTCCAAATTCAACCACTGCCCTTTCTGTTAATGTCTTGGAATATACGTAGGAACCTCCTAGTGGCTTTATAGCTTTAATGAAATCTACTTCACTCCAAAAGCTCTCATCCATTTCATCTTCATCATTGCCATTATACAAAACTGTTGATGCACTAGAAGTGTACACAACTCGCTTCACAGTCTTGGAATTCAAGCACGCCTTTAAGATGCCTAGTGCTCCATTGATTGATCTTTGGGTTACTATTTCTTCAGGTTCTTTGTCTTCAAAATCAACAGGAGTGGCAACATGAAGTACGCCAATACATCCTTCAATGGGTGCATTGAAACTCTCTGGATCGCTGAGATCTGCATTGAAGATTTGGAGTTTCTCTGATGCTCCTGGTAGACTTTTAAGGAAGCCAGTGTCTTTCTTGTGCTCTGGTCATATATGTGAAATTCTATCAAGTCTTTTTTTTTTTTTTGAGAAGCGTTTAAATATAAACTGGACCCAAAAACTGAACTCAAACAAGATGAGATTTCTATTAAGCTAAAGTCGGTCATCCTGCATTTCTTAGGAAAAAATTATTTATTTTTATTCTCCTGAATGTCATAGAATAACTGTATTTAAATAACACAATTCATTTAAAGAGTCTTGTAGTTTAATCTACATTTCTTCATATTTCTAAAAAAGAAGTTCAGATTCAAATCTCTCCACCTCAGTTATCAAATTATCAATAAAATAAAGGAAAATTACACTTTGCTCACCTGTAATTTGTCTAAAAAACACTTTACCAATATATGGCATAAAAATTGGCACTTTACAACCTGAAGTATGCTCCGTTTATCTTTCGTTACCCACCTTTATTAAAAATAGGAATAAACTTATATTTTTGCTATACTTTTATATCTAAAATTTAGGTTATAAAATTTAAAAATTTTCGAAGAAATTTTATGAAGAAATTGGTCGACTCAATAACACACTTGAGCTTCTTGAGATATGCATAAAGGTATGTCGCATTGAGCTAAGGGAAGAGACAAACTTGGTAGTAGGCTTGGAAGAAGACACATGCATGAAGTGATCTCAAAACTAACCAACCACGGTGAGAATTGCTCTACTCTTTGCATTGTGGGGATATATGAAGGGCATATGTAAGACAAATCTAGCGAAGACAGTTTATAACAGTAGAGCTATTCATCACCACTTTGAATTCCAAGCCTGGGTGTCTCTACCTGATGAAGTGGCAAATGACAATGAACTATGTGGCACAACATTGGCCACAACTCGCCCATGTGGTGAGTTGTGGTTGGTAAAAGGGTGTCCCCACATGGGCTCATGAACACTCCTTCACCAACCACAACTCGTTACATTGGCAAATTGTGGCCAATGTTATGCCACTTTAGGTGGCACAAGAATTTTTCTATTTTTGGAAGCCAAATCTTGTCGACTATAGTGGAGCCAAATGCAAAAAAGATCAATATTACTGGATCCGGGAGGTGCATGATTTCTTGTGAGATACAAAGTATCTTGTAGTTCTGGACAACATCTCGACAAAGGAAGAATGGGATACTCTAAAATCAGCATTCCCGAAGAGCACAAATGGGAGCAGAATTGTGCTTACCAGTACACGATACATGGATGTAGCTTCACATGCATGTCGACCAAAATAGCGTCTCACACCAACTTCGACTACAAACCAAAGATGAGAGCTGGGATTTGTTTACACAAGTGGTGCGCATTCTGCCTGAAACATCTCAACCTGAAATCTCTCCAGACGTTGAAATGCAAAAAGTGAAAAAAAAAAAAAAAAAAAAAAAAATTGCAGAAAAAGTAGTAGGAAGATGTGGGGGCTTGCCACTTTCCATCTTACGTCTTGGGCATCTATTGTTAAGGACCGAAAGGGTAAATTGTGAGGCACTGTCCAGGGTATTAGAGCATATGGATCATAACCAAACACCATGGTTGGAAACCTTGGAATTCAATGAAACAGACTTGCCTCTTGATTCTCTCTTTACTCTGTCTTGGCCGAACTATTGAACGAGACCTCATCTTGCTTCTTGCATTTTCACACACAAAGCAAAGATATATCATCTGGTTGGATTGTGTTTATTGTGCTAATGATGAGAAGAAAATGGAGTTATCAAGATAGGTTGAATGTTCTTAATTTTGGTTGGATGATTGTTTTGGTTGAATGTTTTTAATTTTTACAAAATCTTAGCTTTTACATTTTTTTTTCTCATTTTTTAATTTTTTATGTTTTAAGATAAAAGAAATAAAAAAATAGTAAAAGTACAAATTTATCTCTATTTTTAACAAAAATGGATAACTAAAAACAAACAAAACTTATCTCAAGTAAGTAAATTAAGTATCAATTTTTAAACTACAGGTAACTAAATTATTTTTCGGACAAACCATACATAGACAAAGTGTAATTTGCTCATAAAATAAATGGAGAATACAATTCCTAGCAGCCATCAAAGAGGCCGATAGTTATGAGTTTCAGTGAATACATTTTTTTTAATATGTTAGTCTTTAATTAATATCAACTAACGACCTGTATTAACTAATAACCAGAACACACAAATTCTTTCTATATTCATTATTCAGCGACTTGTAATAATAAGAAGAAAGAAAGAAAGATGATATATTTGACCTGTAGCTGAAATTAAAAAAAGTCATTTACATGGATCTTGTCTGAAGAGATACAGACAAGCTCCAAAACCAAAGACTAATAAAATTACGGAAGTTAAACAAGATACCCTCCAAGATCATCTTGATCTTATGAGTATACCATGAAGATATTGAAAGAGCAAGAGCAAGAGCTAGATAGCCTTGGCAGAGATGTGGCTTACCTGGGTCCGACCTAACGGTGGTTCGAACATGGTAACCTTGATCAAGGAGCCTCATGATCAGCCATGATCCTATGTACCCAGTACCCCCTGTAACACATACTGCACCCTTATTTCCCTCCATCTCTCTCTCCCTCTAAAGAAGATAACTTCACTTTTGTGGTATGATATGAACCAATCCAATGACTTTATCAAAATTAATTTAACAATTAAAAAAGAAGATTTTTTTTTTTTAAAGTACTTTGAGATAAATTTTACCGCACTCAAATAAAATAAGCAAAAAAGTTATTAATAAAATAATTATTTTTAGTACACAATAATACTTATTAGAACACACATGAAAATAGTAATATTAGTGTTTTAAACTTAGTTTATAATACATTACATAACCAGCGTACAAATACAAAATGGCCTAACATTTATAGTTGTAGATTGAGATTATAAAAAATAAACACTAGACACACACAACTAACATGGGATAAACATCCCTTTTTTTTTAGTAAATAATAATACTTATTAGAACATACATAAAAATAGTAATACTAATGTTTTAAATTGAGTTTATAATACATTATATAACCAAAGTACAACTACAAAAGAGTCTAACATTTGTAGTTATAGACTAGGGTTATAAAAAACGGACACTAGACATATACAACTAACGTAGGATAAACATTCATATTTTTTTTGAGTAAATAGTAATACTTATTAGAACACACACGAAAATAGTAATATTAGTGTTTTAAACCAGGTTTATAATACATCACATAACCAGATACATTAAACAATAAATAAAATTTTTATTAATGCTTAATACATTAAACACATTTTACCACACACACCTCTTCACTATTTTACTCACTATTTATTTCATACCACTTATTTGCTAACTCCAGGGGCGGCTTAATGCATTTGGAGGCTTAAAGCGAAAATTGATTATCTTGTTTTAAATGCAAAATTACTACTAATTAACATGAACTATGTAAAATTTTTCTTTTTTTAGAAATTTTATAGACAAAAAATTTGATACATTTTTTTATACTTGTTGATGTGGCATATTGATAGTGGTAAGTAAAAAGAGTACTGTTAGTGGTAGATTTAAATGAGAACTAGTAAAAGTTTGCTAACTCTTATTATTATTATTATTTTTTAGACGTGCAGTGTTCACAATATTTTTTACAATAAATCCTAGATTTTAAGTTGCTTTTGTTTTCTATTTGAAAATATCACTATAATTATTTTTTTGTCATCGATAACAGGCTGTAACAACCTGCTACTTAGCATTAGTTGTAAAAGTGTTGTGAAAAATATTGTGGACGTTGCATTTTTCTCTATTTTTTATTTGTTTTTCATCTGGTAAAAAAATATTATTTTATTTATTAATTATAAATAACCCTATTGGTTAAAATTTGGAGGCTTTTTTTTTTTTTTTTTTTTTTTACTTGGGGCCTTGGCGATTACATCTCTTGCTCTATCATTCGGTAAGCCCTGGCTAACTCACTACACTTCTTATGATAGCTCTATCATTTCTTGGATATTGGATTGGATAAATATAATCAGAGAAGCTATATGTAGAACTTACAAAGCAAACAAGAAAACAGGCATTAAATGTCTAAAAGCAAATAAAATTAGGGATTGGTTAGTCAACTATTTTAGAAATTTTTTTATTTAAAAAGACAAAAAAATTAATGTATAAAGAATTTTTTTTTTTTTTTCTTATAAAAATTGTGTTAACTTTTTTTTTAAATAGTTGGTTTACAATTACGTAAAGTCACCTTGTCAACCAGGGGCAGCTGCACATACATTTCAGGGGGTTCAAATGAACCCCCTGACTTGAAATATATATATATATATTGTGGGAAGAACTAATGATACACTACTCCTTCGCTTCAGAGCTTATAAGACAACAAGGGGAGAGATTTCTCTTCGATGTGGGATGCCTAGGACGTTGCAAAGCATGCCTTAGCATAACTTAGGTACCCACAAGGGTACCTTAGCATGACTTAGATACCCATAAGGGTACCTAAGTCATGCTTTGCAACGTCCTAGGCATGCTTGGTAACGTCCTCGACCGACCTCGGCATGCTTTGCAACGTCCTAGGCATGCTTTGCAACGTTCTTGGCCGATCTCGGCATGCTTTGCAAAGTCCTAGGCATACTTTGCAACGTCCTTGGCCGACCTCAGCAAGCTTTGCAATGTCCTAGGCGTCCCACATCGAAAAGAAATCCCCACACTTTCTGCCTTATAAGCTCTAAAGCGAAGGAGTAGTGTACCACTAGTTCTTTAACGTCTTAAGCATGCTTTGCAACGTCCTTGGCCGACCTCGGCATGCTTTGCAATGTCCTAGAACGTTGCAAAACATGCCTAAGACGTTGCCAAGTATACGTAGGACGTTGCAAAGCATGCCTTAGCATGACTTAGGTACCCACACCTATATATATATATATATATATTTATATAATATTGCTTTACTAATTTAATACTTTTAAAAATATTTTTGCACACTTTGTTTTAAATCTTACACACTCTGATCTCAGCTTACCTCACAACAAACAACAACTTATTGTATTATTTATGGATAGATGTGTGTGGTTATGTGAGTTAATAGTTATACAGTGCAAGTGGAGTGGAGTTTTTTCATTTAGTTTAAAATATTTTTATATAAAAAAAATGACAAACATATAACCACAATTGCATAAAAACCAAAATTTTATATAAACTTAACAAAATAAAATGGTCATACTTATATTGACAATAAATAATGAAAACTAATAATAAATAATCATGAAACGATTTTAAAATATGAAAATTTATATAAGAAAATTGTAAAATTCCATGTATTATTGTGTTTTTGTTTTTGATAACTCAATATATTTAATTTTTTTAAAATTAAATTTTTGTTCAATTTAAGTTTCCTAGGAAAAATTCATAGCCGCCACGGCTGTCAACAGTACCATAAAATTATTCTACAAAGTTGGAATCATGGAGTAGAAAAGTAAAAAAAGGAGATCTTTCCTCAGCGTTCTTTCACAATTTCTGCACACCTTGCTTGTAGTCAAACATGCAAAATAGTTGAAGAGACTATCGCCAGCCTAGTGCTAGAGCAGGTAATGACTCTCACACACACGAAAGCGATACACAGTACGTTAGGTAGGTCATACATTTATCATGAGAAAAAGAAACAAAATAATGGGATCCATTATCTATCACATCGATCAATAGTTATAGGAACAAAATATGTATAGAATATTAGAATGTTTACGGACTATGTGAGGAACTCGTGGACAGAACTTTCAGGGACTTAGAGGTAAAATTGATATTTGAAATTTGGATTGTTGGCTTGTACGAGAAAAGTGTACAAGAATTTATAAACACATGGTTAAATTTATGTTTAATTTATATAGGACATTATGATAATAACAAACTACTCATATATATATATCATAGTTTTAAAAATCGGATTGGACCGGTCGGTTCAACCGGTCTGACTGTGAACTAGAATACATATCGGTTTGGTTATTATAAAAAACCGAAAATATGAAAAAAAAACCGAAAAAACCTATAAAACCGCGGTTCAACCAGGAAACCCGAGAACCAGAACGGTCAAACCGTTTCCCAACGGTTCTCTAACTTAGCTACAAAATTGCTTTTTTTAAAAAAAAAAAAAAAAAAATACCAAGCCAGCATCACCGACCACCTCAAGAAAAATGAGCAAATTGGAAGTCGGATCTAATGTCTTTGACTGAGAGATATTTGTGCAAAGCTTTCAAGTTTCAACTTTCAAGTTGAGAGATACAGAGAAACCAAAAAAAAAAAGTTTTGAGGGAAGAAAAAGAAGGCTGTGAATACTTGGGTCTTGGTACCGTACTCGCACTAGTGAAAATCCAACCCACAGAACTACTGAAAAAACTCAAAAGCTATCAATGAAAGGCATAAAAGACATCTAAAGTATTTGATGATGCCGTAAATCTCACCAGTGAGAAGCACGATCCTTACGCTCAAATGAGTCACCTACACAAAAGAAGAAAACAAAAAGACCTTGCAGAAGGCACCGGTGTGATGCCGGCCAAACACCCTCCGAAAGTCAAGTTAGAAATATTCTCGCAACTCTAGAGTGCTAGAGAGGGGTTAATTATGCGTACCTTGATGTGAGGGGGCATTAGGGCTTTTATAGTGATGAGGTTTTGCCTCCCTTCCTTGTAGCCCAAGTTATTTCCTTATAAGACTATTCCTTGAGGAATCCAAAACGTGGTGGACAAGTTATTCTTCCGTGGAGAGCCCATGGCTTTAAGGTGCTTCTTCAAGAATCTTCCAATATTTTGCCCTATTCCTATTGGGCCCTTATTTTATCAGGGGTTCTACACAAAGGATAGACTCGACTTTCCTTTGGCCCATGGACATAGATCCGCTAGGCCCACTCGTCTAAGCCTGTTAGACCTTGTCTTCTGTTTTTATCCTCTTCAGTATTAATGCTTGGCAGTTGGTATTTGGGAATTGGGTTGGGTACTTTGGGAGATGTACAACCACGCATGTTAGCCAGGTGTTTCATTTTTTATTTTTAGTGTGTACTGTTTGGTTGTGTTATTTCTTTTTTTCGCTGAATAACTGTGTTAATAATTTAATTTTGATTAATAAAAGAATACAAATACAAACATATTTTTTAAACAATAAAAAAATGATTTTTATTTTAACATTTAGGCTACTATCATCTAATTAAAGACCCTTTTATTTAGAATAGATATTTAAAGTACAATTAAATTACTTATTCTTAATACCGTTGTAAAAAAAATGATAAATAAAACAAAAAATGATATAACATTGCTATTATTTTTGTAATGTTAATTTTGATTATTTATACTTTCTTTCCCTTTATCGTCTAATATAAGTGTAAGGGCCAGTTTTGACTTGAACCCGAAACAGGAATGGACTCAGGCCCAAAAAGCCCGAACAATAAATTTGTAGAGAGTGGGAGAAAAAACTAGTCTGAATCTAGGAAAAAGATATTGGTAGATAGTGTTAAAAGGAAAGAGTTACACATGCACTAATACAAAAAGCATCCTCGGTCATGCCCTAATAGTATGATCGATGGTATAGAATTCTTTCTTTTTACTGTTGTATTTCTTCAACCTTTCGCTTTTTTTTCTTTTTTTCGTTCCTCCCCTCCCTTTTAATCAATTTTCGCGTTATATACTATGGTTTTTGCACAATTTTCTCAATCCATGTGTGAGTTAGGTGTTGGGAGTTTCCCTGTTCCATTTCGCCCATCCTTGAACCTTCTACTCTTAGCTGTAAGGCTGCTTGTTTACTGTTCAGGCATCACCTCCACATTAATGCGGCCAGAGAGTTAGCTGGGCAGCATTTAATGCGGAGGTAGCAGTATTTCCAAATATTTGTTATCCCTCATCCTTATCTTTTATCTGGTATTTGCCTATCCCCTTGTCGCAAAGTTCCTTTAATACGCTGTATTAAGGGATTGAGAAGGTTCCCAGTCACCTCGGACAGAGGTTCCGAGATGGTCATTATCCTCGAATAGGGTTAAGTCCTCCATAAATATTCTTTACCTCTTCCTATAAAACAGTTTTCATTTCTTCCTTTGTTAATCGTCCTTGGATACGCTCTTATCCTCGGACTGGGTATAGGGCCATAGGCCCAGCCCTTTCCCATGCGAATAGTACCTATGGGATCAATTGGCCCCTACAATAGCCCCTCAAAATTTTGCTTTTTGACCCCTCGGGAGAAAGGGAGGATTTTGATATCCTCGTCTTATTCCCCTTAAGGCTTTGCTTCGTTAGGTCGAATCACAACAATATGTGTCTACCCTCCTGTGACTCGCCCCTGACGCTTCGGTAACCAAGGCGTGCTTTCATTTAATTTTGGCAACTCCCTTGTCTCCCATGTTCAACGGTTGGATGAGAATCCAATGATGGATAAGCTTTCTTGGAATTCGAGTGGGCGAACTCCCGCTCATAATTTCTGCATCACTATAAATAATCTTTCAAATCAATTCCTTTTCACCTTAAACGATTGCGCTATTCTAGAACCCGTGTACTGAACCTGCTATTTCCTTTCTCTCTCTCACTCCTCTGCGCATCTACAAATACCAAAACCTTGTCCGAGAACCATTTCTCACACCTGTAAGTCTTCCTGAACTATCTTCAATTTTTATTCCTTTTTTGCAAAATTTCCCTTATAGAACTTCTTAGAAAATGGGTAGATTTAAGGACTTAGTAGACACTGAGGAGGGGATGAGGAGTTTTAGATCTAAATACAATATTCCCCCACACGTGGGCGTTAGATACGCGGCACAGTGGGAGTGGTTTGATGAAAGGAAAACGAATGAGGTGGTCATCCCTATGATTGCCTTCATAGAAGCAGGTATGACCATTCTTATGGGTACCATTACTAGGAATTCCCTTAGGTACTTTAGGCTGTCCCCTACACAATTCGCACCGAATATGTTTAGGGTGTTAGGGAGTATAGAAGCCTTGAATGAGAGGATGAACCTAAACCTAACACACCACGATGTGAATTGGATTTACAACCTACAACATCTAAAAAGGCAGGGATATTATTTAAAATCCAGGCAATCCGAGGTTAGGTTGATTCAGTGCCTCCCTGTATCTAACAAGGGACTAAAGGAGAACTTTTTAATCTTCTCTGGGCAATGGCATGATGGCTTACCTTGCCCAGTTAAAGAGGGTGAACCAGGTGGGAAACTAACTGTTTAGTTTTAACATTTAACTTTACACAATTTTTGTACTCCCATTACTGTTTGCCATTACTAAAATGAGTTCTCGTTGTTTCTACTGACATTGCAGATCTCCACGCCACTACGCCTTCACTCTGCTTAGTTAACAAGGCGAGCTTGGACAGGATTCTTCAAGCTGAGATTTACGTCAACGAATCAGACGATCAACTAAGGGTGGCACACCTCATCCTCGGATATAATCCCATATCGCGCGCATTCCAAGCTCCGTCATGCGTGATAAGGGCCAAGGATCCTCGCGCTCCTTAGCCACCTCCACCCTCCAGGATCGAACAAGCTGATCCTAAGAGGAGAAGGGAACCGAAGGGCAAGGACGCAATGGAATCTGGAAGATCTCGTTCTTCTAGCGAAGAAGAGGCCCACAGGCTAACCAAGCAGCAGAGAACCAGTCATGCCCCCAGCCGAGGATTAGAAAAGGGCGATGTTCAACTGCCTGAGCCCCAAGCATGGCTCCCAACCCCTATGCTTGGTGGTGCGCCCCTGACTGACGATGCATCAATCAGAGATTACAACGGGGGCATAGGTTGTCATGTTGCTTCAGTGCTGGAGGAAACCCTCCTACTCCCCAAAGATATGATGGAGTTAAGAGGACTTAGGAGGAATGAAGTCTTCCTTCAAACTAAACGATTTCTGGGCATGGTACGTATTTATCTTTTCACAGTTTTTTCTTTCTTTTTATTTGATATAACACTAATTCTTTTTTTTTTTTTTTAAAAGGCTGTTCAAAGCACTTTCAGAATGGAGGAGATGTACCACTCCGTGTCACAGTAGCTGGATGACGAGAGAAAACGAAGGAGTGCTGCTGTGCATACACTAACCATTGCTGAAAATAGCAATACTGATCTCAAGCAGAAGCTAAAGGCTGAGGAACAGGCCAAGAAGAGCGCAGAGGCTGCTTTAAAGGGTGCTGAGACGCAGGCTGAGAGCCAAAGGAAACTAACAAATGAGGCTAAGGAACAACTGGCTGCGTCCAAGGAGCAAGTGGCAGCTTTGAAGCAGCAGCTAGAGGAGGCTAAAAAACTTAAAGAACAGGCTGAAAAAGCCAAAATGCAGGCTGAGGAGGACAAAGCTAAAGCTGAGAAGGAGAGGGATGAGGCTGAGCAGCACGGCTACGACGTCGACGTAGCTGAGACCGAGGATGCTCTTTGAGCAGAGGTCCCCGTCATGTGCCGTGCTTACTGCGCTCAGACCTGGGAAGAAGCTCTCAATCAAGCTGGGATTGAAGCTTCTTCTGAGCTGAGGAAACCTGAAAACATCATCTTCCCTCCAGCCTTTCAGATCCCTAGCCAGAAAGAGGTAGCCCCTTCTGCTCCCCAGTCGGTCAAAGAAGCCCAACCTCAGCATCCTCCCTCCATTGGTCAGCAAGAACAGGGCAGAGAACAAGAGATATAGAAGGGACCCTCTTCAGATAAAGTGACTGAAGCTCCTCAGCCAAGGGCAGCTTCTCAAGACTTTGAGAAACAATTAGCCTCAGTTAATTTACCTGCGTATGGATCTCTTAAGGGTAAGGAGAAAGAGACCCCCCCTGAAGTGGCTGACCAGGCTCCCAAGTCCAAACTTCAAATCAAGTTGAAACCTTAATTTTTGTACTTGTTTTTATGATATTTACAATGATTGTAACTTGTTTTCTGTATTGGAGGACAAATTTTGATAATATACGAGACATTTTTCCTTGGTCCTAATAATATTTGTTAGTACTATTGTTCTACTTAGATGTATGGTATTCATTTTATCTTATTTCCTATCCTTTCTTCCACATACGTCATTAAGGAGTAAAATACATTGATAAAACATATCATCAAATCTTGTTATCAAAAGTATATTCTTTTTTTTGACCAAGCTCTTTAATAAGTTTTACAACATCCAGGGAATATCTTAACACTTATGTTATAAGCACAACGTCAATACATTGAAATACATTGACACTTACTTAATATCTATGAGTTTTACCATGACTTATAAAATAAGCCAAAACTTGGCTCAAAAAGCAACAACTTACATTAAGGATCGTGTTCTAAAAGTTTTAATACAACTTATACTTTGTTGAATATATCTCTTGATATGGCAAGAATGACTATCCTTACAATGTTTGTGGTCCGAGGACTTGATACAAAGGATTTTTCCCTTTTATATTCCAAGAAATGCTCTAGAATATTAATTTCCACCAAGCTTATGGTCTGAGGACCAAGCACAACTCAGCTTCTGTTTAATACTTCAAAGATGTCATAGAATATTAATTTCCACTAAGTTTGTGGTCCGAGGACCTGACATACTTAGTTTCTGTTTAATATTTCAAAAATGCCATAGGATATTAATTTTCACTAAGTTTGTGGTCCGAGGGCCTGACATAACTTAGTTTCTGTTTAATATTTCAAAAGTGTCATAGGATATTAATTTCCACTAAATTTATGGTCCGAGGACCTGACATAACTTAGTTTCTGTTTAATATTTCAAAAGTGTCATAGGATATTAATTTCCACTAAGTTTGTGGTCCGAGGACCTGACATACTTAGTTTCTGTTTAATATTTCAAAAATGTCATAGGATATTAATTTCCACTAAGTTTGTGGTCCAAGGACCTAACATAACTTAGTTTCTGTTTAATATTTCAAAAGTGTCATAGGATATTAATTTCCACTAAGTTTGTGGTCCGAGGACCTGACATAACTTAGTTTCTGTTTAATATTTCAAAAGTGTCATAGGATATTAATTTCCACTAAGTTTGTGGTCCGAGGACCTGACTTAACTTAGTTTATGTTTAATATTTCAAAAGTGTCATAGGATATTAATTTCCACTAAGTTTGTGGTCCGAGGACCTGACTTAACTTAGTTTATGTTTAATATTTCAAAAGTGTCATAGGATATTAATTTCCACTAAATTTGTGGTCTGAGGACCTGACATAACTTAGTTTCTGTTTAATATTTCAAAAGATGTCATGTTATTCCCAACACACAATTAAGATGAATGAAAGAAAAAAACATAGTATAACCTTTCTTATCAATAGTAATACATTTTCAGGTTATTTACATTCCAAGGATGAAGTACAGTTCTTTCATCTAAATCTTCTAAATAGTACGCACCTACTCCTGCCACTGACGTAATGCGATATGGTCCTTCCCAGTTAGGCCGCAATTTTCCCCAAGCAAGGTTTTTAGTGTTTCCAACAACTTTCCTTAACACCAAGTCTCTTGGGGCCAATGGCCTTAGCTTCACACTCATATCGTAGCCTTGCTTGAGCTTGTGTTGATAATAGGCCAACTGCACCATAGCATTTTCACGTCGTTATTCAATCAGATCCAAATTCTTTTTTAACAGTTCGTTATTTCCATCCGAGGTGAATGCACTAGACTTTATAGTGGGGAAACCGTTCTCCAAAGGGATTACAGTTTCAACCCCATACGTCATTGAGAAGGGGGTCTCTCCAGTGGACTTTCGAGGTGTTGTCCTATATGTCCAAAGGACGTGTGGCAACTCCTCAACCCATCTTCCTTTGGCGTCATCCAACCTCTTTTTAAGTCCGTTCACGATGACCTTGTTAACAGCCTCGGTTTGTCCATTTCCTTGCGGATAAGCTGGAGTAGAATATCTATTCTTTATACCCAGGTCGGAACAGTACTTCCTAAAAGTTTTGCTGTTAAATTGAAGACCATTATCTGAGATGAGCACGTTAGGAACCTCGAATCGTGTAACAATATTCTTCCAGATGAACCTCTTAACATCCACATCCCTGATATTAGCTATAGGCTCAGCTTCGACCCATTTAGTGAAATAATCTGTACAGACAAGAAGGTATTTTTTATTTCCTACTGCCTTGGGGAAAGGTCCCACAATGTCTAGGCCCCATTGAGCAAAAGGCCATGGACTAGAAAGAGGGTTGAGAACCCCTCCAGGCTGGTAAATGTTAGGCGCAAATCTCTGACATTGATCGCATTTCTTGACATACTCCAGCGCCTCTTTTTGCATGTTTGGCCATCAATATCCTTGGGTAAGAGCCCTGTGAGACAGGGATCTTCCTCCAGTATGACTTCCACAAACCCCTTCGTGCAGCTTCTCCAGAAGTGATTCTGATGCTTTGGGGTGTACACAAAGCAAGTAAGGACTAGAGAAAGAGCGCTTGTATAATTTTCTATCCTTGGAAAGCCAGAACCAAGGAGCTTTCCTTCGTACTTTATTAGCTTCAGACTTTTCCTCGGGGAGTACATCCTTTTCCAAGAATAGTGATATAGAATCCATCCAACTCGGACCCAATTTGATTTGGTGGATCCGAGGAGTACCATGGTGTAATGAAGTATGCGTATATAAGTCTTCAACCAGTACTACTCGGGGCAAATCCTGCGCTGAGGACGTGGCAAGGGTGGCCAACGAATCTGCATGTGTGTTTCCACTTCTAGGAATATGAGACAAGTCAAAAACCTCAAATTTCTCCTTTATGATCCTAATTTGGCATAAGTACTCTTGCATTCTTGTATCACGTGCTTCTAGATCGCTCCTTACTTGTCCCACAACTAGTTTTGAGTCTGAAAAAACCCTCACTGCCTTTCCTTCCACTTTCTGGACCATCATCATCCCCATCAGCAAAGCCTCGTACTCTGCTTCATTATTCGTAGCCGAGAAATTCAATCTTAAGGATTTCTCAATGGTAATCCTTTCAGGTGACACCAGAACTAGCCCCACTCCTGATCCTCGTTGATTAGCTGCTCTGTCAACATACAATTCCCAAGGCGATAGACATTGAACAGAGGCCACACCGACTAACCCTTCACCCAGTTTTTCACTTCCCCCTTCCATCTCTTCAGGACATTCAGCAAATTCGGCCACCAGATCAACGAGCACCTGCCCCTTTATAGAAGTATGAGGCATGTACTTTATATCAAAAGCCCCTAAGATCGTTCCCCACTTGGCTATTCTTCCAGTATAATCAGCGCTTCTAAACACCGACTTGAGTGGGAGTTGAGTGAGTACGACCACAGTATGCGCTTGGAAGTAACTGATCATCTGTTGCCAAAGGTATCTGATGATATCCTTGAAAGGCGTCCAAAAAACTCATCCGAGGATGGCCTATTGTTGCGTCTACTAACTGGTCTATCCTAGGCATAGGGAATGGGTCTTTAGGACAAGCCCTGTTGAGATCTGTAAAGTCCACACACACATGAGATTTTTCTGTCTTTTTCTTGACCACCACAGTATTCGCCAACCATTGAGGGTAAAATACCTCTTTAATAACCCTTGCCTGTTTAAGTTTAATTACTTCACTCTTGACTGCCTCTACATATTCGTTAGAAGGGCACCGAGGTGGCTGCTTTTTTGGAGTAACCGAGGGGTTCACATTCAAATGATGGTAAATGAATTTTGGATCTAAACCAGAGGCTTTATAGGCATCCCATGCGAACACATCTACGTTTCTTCTCAAAAGCTCAACCAACTGTTCCCTTTCCTGTAGGGGAAGTTGAGCCCCTACCTGAAAGAATCTCTCCGGGTCATCTCCAATGATCACCTTGTCCAGGTCTTCACATTTCACATCGTCAGCTGGCCCATTGAACAGAGATGCCAGGGTTTCTAATTGCTATAAATCATTTTCCTTAGCGGCCGAGATGCCACTCTCTGGTTTGTGTTGAATTGCCGCAATTAAACACTGCCTAGCCATAGATTGGCTTCCCACTATCTCCAGCACTTGACCTCCAAAAGGGTACTTCACTTTCTGATGAAGGGTGGATGAAACAGCACCTAAGGAATGCAGCCAAGGCCTGCCCATAATGGCTGTATAAGGGGAAAAAACATCTACCACGATGAAATCTACTTCGACCACATCTAACCCAGTTTGCACGGGCAATCTAGTCTATCCCTTAGGTACAACCATTTTACCCTTGAAACTCACCAAAGGTGAGTTATAGGTTGTCAAATCCTCAGGTTTTAAACACAACCCCTTAAAGAGGTCAGGATACATAATCTCCGCTGCACTTCCCTGGTCAACCATGACTCTCTTTACATCGTACCCACCAATTCTAAGGGTAACCACCAGAGCGTCATCATGTGGCTGTATGGTTCCCTGTTTGTCCGCATCTTAAAAGCCTAACACTAGAGGAACGTTTGTCTTGATCCTCTTCGGCACTGAATTAGATTCATCATCGAAATAACAGGATACTGACATTATCCTGGAAGGGCATGATCCAGTCCTCCCAGGGGCAGCAAATATGACATTTATGGTGCCGAGAGGAGGCTTCGATGCAGCATTCCCCTAAAACGCTGAACCAGTCTGGCCTCCTCGGCCACTGGAATGGTGCAAGAGATGTTTTAACCTCCCTTCTTGGACCAATTGTTCCAAATGATCCCACAAGTTCCTTCAATCTTCAATAGTATGACCGTGATCTTGATGATAATGGCAGTACAGGTTTTGGTTGCGATTCATTGGATCCCCTACCATTTTGTTCGGCCATTTAAAGAATGGTTCATTCCTAACCTTCTCTAAGATTTTTTGTACTGGCTCTCGAAACACAACGCTGACCGCCTGGGAGTTGGTAGATGCAGACTGCCTTGAAAAGTCTCTCCAAGGTCGATTGTTCTGCGACCGGTCCAACTTGGAATCCCTCCTCTCCTAAGGGATCGCCTTCGCTTTCCCCTTTCCCTGTAACTAATCCTTCTCAATCCTCCTGTATTTGTCAATCCTATCCATCAACGAGCGTACACTGGTGACAGGTTTGCCAGTGAGGGATTTTCTCAAATCATGCTCTGCCGGTAATCCAGACTTAAATGTACTAATAACCACATCGTCGTAGCTCCCATTTATCTCATTGAACATTTCCCAGTATCTATCTAAGTAAGCCTTTAAAGTTTCTCCCTCCTGCATGGACATAGACAACAAAGATCCTAAAGGTAATGGAACCCTACTACATGTGATGAAGCGAGCGCCAAAAGACTGGGTAAGTTTCTTGAAAGAGTCAATGGAATTTGCCCTCAGGCCATTAAACCATCTCATTGCCATTGAACCTAAGCTGGACGAAAAGATCTTACACATTAAAGCCTCATCCTTAGAATGAACGGCCATTTTTTGATTAAAATGACTAACATGCTCCACCGGATCCGTCCGACCATTGTAAAGAGAGAAGGTCGGCTGGTTAAATCGTCGAGGAAGGCTTGCACCCTCAATCCGCCGTGTGAAAGGCGATTTAGCAACCTGGCTCAACGCCTCATTCATGGCCGTGTTTCTAAGGCCCTTGTGCGATGGATTCTTGTTCTTACGCTTATGGCTACTGTATTCCTCTTCACCTGAGAAAGTTTCGTCGGGTGGAGTTCTGGATTGTTGCCTGTACGTGGCATCTTCTGCATCCTCAGAAGAAGACTCAGACCCAAGTGATGATCGCCTTCGCCGTGCACGGCGTAACTTCTTCTTCAATTCATCAATCTCACGTTGCATGTCTCTTTCATTCTTTGCGTGGGAGACATGAGTTTTCCCACGTGACTGACTCCTATTAGTGTGCATGGTTTGCCCACTTCCTTCATGATCTCCCCTTTGTTGAGGGTTCACCACAGAATTATTATGTTGTGATCCTCCTGATTCCACCTGATGTGGACTATCATTACCCTAATGTTTGATTGTCGATTGATGCGAACCTAATTCTTCCATTTTCAGCACTAAACCAAGATCTCCTTCTGATCAGATCAAGCTTTCCCACAGACGGCGCCAATTGTAAGGACCAGTTTTGACTTGAACCTAAAACAGGAATGGACTCAGGCCCAAAAAGCCCGAACAATAAATTTGTAGAGAGTGGGAGAAAAAGCTAATCTGAATCTAGGGAAAAAATATTGGTAGATAGTGTTAAAAGGAAAGAGTTACACATGCACTAATACAAAAAGCATCATCGGTCATGCCCTAATAGTATGATCGATGGTATAGAATTCTTTCTTTTTACTGTTGTATTTCTTCAACATTTCACTCTTTTTTCTTTTTTTCGTTCCTCCCCCCCCCCCCCCCTTAATCCCTTTTCACGTTATATACTATGGTTTTTGCACCATTTTCTCCATCCACGTGTGAGTCAGGTATTGGGAGTTTCCCTGTCCCATTTTGCCCATCCTTAAACCTTCTACTCTTAGCTGTAAGGCTGCTTGTTTACTGTTCATGCATCACCTCCACATTAATGCGGCCAGAAAGTTAGCTGGGCAGCATTTAATGCGGAGGTAGCAGTATTTCTAGATATTTGTTATCCCTCATCCTTATCCTTTATCTGGTATTTGCCTATCCCCTTGTCGCAAAGTTCCTTTAATACGCTGTATTAAGGGATTGAGAAGGTTTCCGGCCACCTCAGACAGAGGTTCCAAGATGGTCATTATCCTCGGACAGGGTTAAGTCCTCCATAAATATTCTTTACCTTTTCCTATAAAATAGTTTTCATTTCTTCCTTTGTTGATCGTCCTCGGATACGCTCTTATCCTTGGATTGGGTATAGGGCCATAGGCCCAGCCCTTTCCCATGCGAATAGTACCTATGGGATCAATTGGCCCCCACAATAAGATATGAATCTCATTTTATAATTTTTGTTTATTTGTTTGGATATATTTGATGAGTTGTTATTTATTTTATAATTTTAAAATAATTAATTAAATTATTTATGACATCATCAGTTCGACCATCAATCCGACCCCAGTCGGACAAAAAAACCAAAAATCACTACTTTTCCGGTTCCATCACCGTTTCGATTTTTAAAACCATGATATATATGACCATATCACAATTCTTTCTCCATTTTAATTTCATTCAGTAATAACTGAAAATAAAAAGGGAACAAAAATAGTACTTTGAAAAATTTCTTAGACTATACGATTAGTAAAAAATAAAAAGTTAACGAATGTCCTAAAGACATTGGTTTAAGAAATATTTTAAAAAAATTTTAATATAAAAATATAAAAAAATAAAAAAACTCATTTTTTGAGCACATTTTATATTCCCTATAAAAGTGATATAATTGTCCCTTAACAAATGCCAAAAAAATACCCATTAACCAAACCATTTGAAAAAAGAGGAACCAAAATCTTATTTATATTCCACAACTTGTACTCTATAATACGTCCCCCCCTCTCTCTCTCTCTCTCTCTCTCTCTCTCAAAATAATGAACGTAACCTCAATTTTAAATGAAAGTACAACTTCTATTTATTTCTTTCAAGCCCCTTCAACTTCTCTCACAATTAAAATTCATACTAAATTACAAATTACACTTGTTGTGGTTAAAATTCACCCCAAATTACACAATTTTGTGATTAAAATTTATCCCAAATTCCACCATTTGTGGTAAAAATACACCCCAAATTACACTTTTGCAATTCAGCCCGAATTACACTTTTTTGGTTATAATTCATCCTGAATTATACATTGGTGATTAAATTCATCCTAAATTACACTTTTTATGATTAAAATTCATCTAAATTACACATTTATTGTTAAAATTCTTCTCTCATAATTACACCACTTCTGGTTAATAATATTCACCATGAATTACACCTATGTGACTAAAGTTCACCTCAAATTACATCTTTGTGGTTAAAATTCACCTCCAATTACACTCTTGTTGTAAATATTCACCCAAAATTACTCGTGTGGGATTAAAATTCACCCTCAAATTACACCTTTGCGGTTGAAAGTCATCTTGAATTCCACATGTATGATTGAAATTCACCATGAATTATAACCTTTGCCACTAAAATTCACCGTAAATTACACATTAATTTGTGGTTAGAATTTTCCTTGAATTACACCGTAAAAATAGTTCCAGACTTCCATGTCACAAAAAACATTATTCCACAACTTGTTTTTGACGACTGATGATAAAATACTCCCCAATCACAAAATGTGCTATCTTTTCTTAGCAGTGTTTTCTCACTTTTGTAAGCTCCACCATATTTTGCAATATATTCTCTTTCTTTTGAGCAAATTGGTCTCGGGGGCCAAATGACCATTCCACATGTTTAAAAAATTCTGTAAGTGATCCGAAGCTAAAATCCACAATATGCTAGGAACGTGATGCCATAATGGTATTTTCTAAGTTAAAATCAAGGTTTAGACCAACATGATACAAATATGTGTATGTGTGTGGGGGGGGGGGGGGTGGGAATTGGGCCCGGAAAATACATTGGCCTGCCTACTAAGGCCCAATGTCAATTCAAGAAGCCAAATCTGGCCCATGTGAAGGAAGTAGACTTTAGGCCCTATCATAGCAAGCCCAACCCAAAAGCTTGGGTGATGGGTCCAAAAGACAAACAATCAGGGAAATCCTCTGACGGTTGGTAAGCATAGAATACAACTGAGTCGCTAACTGAGGATCGGTAGTGGCTTGGGGGAATTCACTACCAAACAGTGTTTGACATCTGGAACAAGTTTCAAGAAGATCCTCAAAAGGAATTAATGATAATTCCTTGGGATTCTAACAGAAGTGGGAATACATGAAAAGTGGTGAAAATGTAATGATTAGTGCCCCACTTATGAAAGGCTATATAAGGAGGAGAGAGGCACCCAAAGGAAGGGGTTGGAAAACAAAAGGCAAGAACTTGGTGAAAAAGAAAGACAATGAAGAAAAAGAGAGAATGAGGGTCAACAATTAAGGAGCAGGAAGTTCCAAACATATAAAAAGGTTTGGAGGCAAAAAGGGTGTACTAGGCAACTAACATAGGGTGACTTGGAAATAGCTTGAAGCCCAATTGGGCCTTGGGCTTTGGCCGAGAGTATTGATTGGTCGTTCAAGGACGAATAAATAGTAGTGATGGTGTTAAGTTCAGAGTCTCATAAGTAATATGCAAGTGGAAAGGTGGTCCGAGGAGGAATGTCTCATCGGATAAACAAAGCACAGATCGAATGCATATCCTATCATTCAAGGTGAGCTTCCAAGGAGTTTTTAGTGATAGGGACATTCATCACAAACGTACAAGAGGGATAGAGACTTAGAAATATCTAAGGGAAAGCTATTACCACGGCATTGAATGCTCTACTACTAACTTTCTGGCTGCATTAATGTGAAGAAGATCCCTGAAACAGTGCTGTCTTAGCTACCTCAACTCACAGAAAGCCTAAGGGGGTGTCCGATGGGACAAACACTTAAGCAGTGGCTTAACTAATCAACAAGTGTAGGGTTAAAATCATTAAAATGGAACTATATAATGTAAGAAACCCTCCATGAAGAAGAGATCAAGAAATCAAGAGAGAAATACTGTAACAATCAGAAACCAACTTTGTAAACAAACTTGTAAGAAATATATAAGAATTGTCTTCCTTGGACTTTGCCGAGGGCGATTTTCTTTGGATTAATTTAATCTACTTTCCTGTTCTAGTCAATTAAGTTCACTTTATTTGTTGTCCAACTCATTTTAATCCAGTTTTCCAACTCACTCTCTATATATTCATTGTTTTAGGCTTTTTGGACCTAGGTCTATCCATCGTCTGGGCTAAGGACTCAAATCTTGTCCTTACAATATATATATATATATATATATATATGATTTCCATTAGGCAAAGAATAGTCTTACAATAGTCATACATGATACATGCATGGAATTAAATTTAATTAATTTTGATTGATTTCCTAAATTTTTTTTATTAAAAGTCAACTAAAAGCTTAATTTACATTGGATTAAATGGCAAGCAACTGTGAACATGCAATCATTGGATAGTCCTGTTGCCATTGTCCTTTTACTGTAATTATCATGGTTTTCTCGAGAACTTTTTGCCAAAGATGCATGGATTAAAGAAAACCCTTTTCTTTGCAGCACCGGATAGCTCCATCAAACATTTCTTGGACGCCATACTTAAACTTGAACCCAGTACTTAAGAGCTTCATCGACGAAAGACTTGAATGTCCATAACTTGTAGACTTTTTAAAGTGACTGTCAAGAGAGAGAGAGAAGGAAAATAAGCTAAAAAGAGTTCTCTCAAACGGAAATTGTGTTTTGAGTCAATGTGGAAACTGAAATTATGAAGAAAATAAATAAGAGAAATACTCACTCTTCCATATTTGGTAATTGAAATTCCGGGTATCTTGCCAAAAGAAATTCATACATCTGATGCATTGTCATTTCGGCCGAGGAACAAATATATCTCCCTTGTGCATTAGGATATTCAAGAAGGAAGATTTGTGCACTAGCCACATCATCTATGTGCACCATATATGAGTGCATAAGATATTCATAATGGTCCTCTTCACCTGCATTCAAATGCTCTTTAATTAGTTATCGATCTCCTTGTGAAATAGTCTGATCAAAAACTAAGATACTACTTCTTTACATTAATTAGGGGGAAAAAAAGTTTAATCTCCTAAGGCTCTAACATCTCAAAGAACTAAGGTGAAATTGAAGAATGTATAACATGAGAAATGAAACAAACCCAAGATCATAGCAAGTGCCAAAGACACCGAGGAGGGAGTAGTAGGACATATGAAGGATCCAACAACTAGGGGAAGAACCAATGTTATAAGATCCAATCCATTTTTTGCCGCAAACTCTAGTGCTGTCCTCTCGGTTATGGTCTTGGAAAGCAGGTAAGAAGGATTTACAAGCTTGCTACTTCTACAAATATCAAGGTCACTCCATGTACTTTCATCTGTCACACTTAGACCTTTGTTGTTGTACAATATTGTGGCTGCACTGGAGATATATATCACTCTTTTCACTGATCTCTTCGAATTCAGGCATGCCCTCAAGATTCCTAGCGTTCCTTCCACAGCCCGTTTGGTCACAGATTCCTCCGGCTCTTTGCCATCAACATCCATGGGATGGGCAAGATGAAAGACTCCAATGCATCCTCCGATGGCTGTGTTGAAACTGTCTGGTTTGTTGAGATCAGCATGGAAAAATTGGAGCTTTTTTGAGGCTTCTGGTAAATTTGTGAGGTAGCTGAGGTCTTTCTTGCAATCTGATCATAGTTTTAAAAGTCATTACCAAGTGCTAGATAACATATTTACGTGGTCAAAAGTTAGTTCATCTTCTTATATCGAACATGTTTAAGTTTATTCACGAGCTATTTGAAGAAATATTTCCTTGTTCACATGAAGCAAACATCATGACTAAAACCTTCTACCCATGCACAAATTTATTTTAATAATTAATAACTAATTTACAATTGAAATTTTATTATTAGAGTTAACAAGATATAATCATTTTCATTTATTACTTATAAAAGTTAAATTCACAGACCTTGTTGGGTAAGAAATCATACATAATCTTTACTAAGAAATAGAACATTTATATTAATTAGCGAATTATACATTAATAAGTTGATATCTTATGAAATTGTCTTAAAATTTAGATGATTCAATCTCACATCTATGTAAGTATAATTTATATGTTACACATTTAAACTTATAAAATTATATATGTACTCAAATTAAAACTCATACTCACAAGTTTATTTTTGAACACATTATTATATTTGAACTTCATTTAATAGTCAAATTTAAATTTAAGTTTGAGTTTGACTTATTTATTATATAAACAAATATAAACAAGTTTTTCTGAATCAAGCTGAAATAGTTAATAAATAGCATGCAACCATAGAGATCGTATATTCAATTTTCATATATTTTCCATCATGTACAATATACATCTATCATTCTTGTATGAAACAATTTTGATGAATCACTAGTGGTTGTAGGTTCAATAAAGCACTACTCGTCAAGTTTGGGGCTCCTCTTGTCAATTTATGTATAGCTTGTGTTTATAATTATGTTGCAAGGTGAAGTTAAATGGTTCTTATTACTGGAAAATAATATGACAACACCCCTTCCCCATTCTCCCAATAAAGAAAAAAAAAAACCAGAGTGAAAGTATTATAATTAGAGTAATAATTGAGTAAAGTGACATGATTTTCTCTCTTCTCACATAAATAATAAGTCTTATTCCAACTATTAAATTAAACGTCGTTGTACTTCAAAAGTACCTAATGATTTTAATAATTGTTATTAAAATATCCAACTTCAAAGTTCAAATAATTATAAAGATGGTTGGCTAGCTAAAACATTTGGATTGGATACTCTGAACATATATATTATAAGAGCATAGTGTATTTGTTTTTGTTTAATTAGAAAAGAACATAAAAATGATGTCAAGAGAGAAAGTGCAAGTAAGAAAATTAATGTATTTTGACTTAACTGCCATTGTCCACAACGGAAAGTCCCTATACTTTTATACTATCATAAATCTGTGTTACAATAAACAGAATGTAGATTATATATAAAAATACATTAAACTTAGGTTATATTTAGTACGCAAGAATGGAATGATATTTTTTCTTTGTAATTATCATTTAATTGTTTGGTTGCATTTTCATTACATGGAAAAAATAAATATTTTTTTAAAAATGAGGACAAGTATAAGTCTAATCAATTTATATAATGTTATTGAATATAATGAAACAAACAAAAAAAATTATAAACTCATTTTTTACATATTAATTTGAATTTAAAGTATGTATTACCATTTTTATGAAGCATATATATATATATATATATATATATATATATTTTATATATATATATATATTTTATATATATATATATATTTTATATATATATCAAACTTTGTTTTTTTTTTTTTTTTACTTATCTTCATTTTATTAAAACAAGTGAATTTTCATTTCATAGAAATAAATATTTAGGGGTGATGTTGTTTGATTTTTTTTTTTTTAATTTTTAAAAATTGAGGTAGATAGCAGTTTTTGAACAAAAAATAATAACAATAATTATCAATATAATTATTTAAGGGTATTTTAGAAACTTAATTGAAATTATATGACTCCATTTTATCATCACATCATATTATACCAAATTGTAAAATAAATATTCAAAATTTTATTCATGTGTCATCATCAAACATATAAATAATTTTTTAGTTATATTTTCTTGTAATTCCTATAATACTTATTCCTATTTCCCAGAAGTCACAATTACCAAACATGCTCATATATATTTGTGTATTTGTTTGTTACAAATTCCAAATCAATAAATAAAAGAAGAATTTCTCCAGGCAAATCTTGACTCCACCATAGCCGACTGATTTCGGCTCTCAAGCTCCCAGCTACTAGACTGTTGGCTGAGTTATTGATTCTACAACATGATTTTGCTCTTAATACAAGTCACCAAATATTAATTCATTGATAATTTTCTTCTATTGTAAAAGACTAATTCACCAAAACCTAGAACTTGATACAGTTGAACTAACTCTACCACATGCATATACAGTACGATACTTATCAAGGAGGGCAATACACATTTGACTTTTATATACTTTATATCCTGAAATCAAATGAGATCGACCATGTTCCTCTTCCTTTTATAATAATCATCAACATGTAAAAAGTAAAAACCATTCTTCCAAGTATAATATCTTGATGCGCGCTCAAGGTGTTCATCAATTTTCTGTGTATCACCTTGAACTCAAGGGAAACCCCATATATATATCACAGAAAGCAAAGTTCATTACGTATAAGAGAAAAGAATCTTACTTGCTGGGTCGGATCTAACTGTGGCTCGGACGGAATAACCATGCTGAAGAAGCCTCATGATCAGCCACGATGCTACATATCCCGTTGCTCCTGTTACACAAACTGTACCTTTATCTTCTTCCATCTCTCTCTCTCTCTCTCTCTCTCTCTCTCTGGCTCTCTCTTTTTCTCTGTGTGTGTGTGTTAATTTATCTTCATGTCATCCTCCCAGCACTCAAATAAGGCCAATTCTGCTGCCTATTGAGGGGTCATGTGGTTCTTATACGTGTATTATTACATTTTTTTATTTATTTAAAATATGACACATTTTCATCAAACTTTGTAAATTTCATTACTATGCAATTATATCAGTACGTGACATGTTGGTGACATGTTCCTCTCTCTCTCTCTCTCTCTCTCTCTCTCTCTCTCTCTCTCTCTCTCTCTCTCTCTCTCTCTCTCTCTCTCTCTCTCTCTCTCTCTCTCTCTCATGGTCTATGTGAAGAATCTTGTAGTTCAAGACGTACACATTTCTTGATGTTTCTAATTGAGATATCAAAGGTTATGTCATGGTCTATATGAAGTTCAAGACAAATTTCTTTGGGAAATTTTTAGTTACTCCCGGAATATGAATAAATGGTACTTTCTTCTCTCATATTCAAGGTAGACTCTACTAAGAATTTAATAAGTAGACGCTACGATGAATGTGAGAGAAGAGAACAAATTCTTCGTACTCTGAGAATACCTAAAAATTACTACATTTCTTGATGTTTCTAATTAAGATATAACAAGTTCAAACTCCTAATAATTATAAGTATTAAATTATTTCTAAAAAAAAACCTGTCATAATCTACGACTAGGTGTCATCTAGCTTTTAAAAAATGCCATACACCAACATGTGCACATTGTTTATTAAACCCTTTTTTTGTTTTTTCGTATATGACATGGCATTTACGTTTCTATAATGTGAATTTATTCGTGTTAATCTGTTACAATACTTATCTTGCTAAAATCCACGTTAAGCTGAGTGATGCCGCTTTCTAGCATAATTGGGTTTATACTTTATATGTATACCTATAACTATAAGCTCTATAATATGCCTCATTGTTTGAATTCTTATTTATTACTCCCTCCGTCCCACTTTGTTTGTCCTGTTTGAAAAGTCAAATTTTTTAAGGGAACATCATTTATTGTCTTGTCTACATTTTAAAAATGTATAAGTTTCCAAAATTACCCTTAAATAAATTTATTAAAAATTTAAATTATTAATAAAATAAGGGTATAATAGGAACATTAGTAAATTAATGACTTTTATTTTTAGAAACAGGACAATATTTTGGGACATCCCAAAAAGGAATAGAGGACAAACAAAGTGGGACGGAGGGAGTATGTACTAATGCAAAATGATAAACCAGAAAATATATCGTCCAAACAGTGATAAATGAGCATTAAAACTAATGTACATACATTAGTAATGGAAGAACGTTACAATAGGTTTTGTAACTGCTGATCATTAAAGATGATTATCCCAAATAACTGATACATTACAAAAGGCAGTAAAGCCTGGTTAATCAATGGCATAATAATAGCAGCCTATATGATCTTATCCCTATAAAAGGAAATCAGACAAATCAATGAAAGGAACACAAAAAAACTCTAGAAACCTAAAGAAGCATTGATTACTTAATTATTGCGTGTTGGAGTTATAATTCTGACTTGATCATTAGAGCTGGGTTTCTAGGAAACACCCCACTAGTGTTTTTTCCTCAAAAATTTCTATTTTCCTTTTTGTAGGTATTAGAAGGAAAACTCATAAGTACTCCCAAAGTACAAAGAACTATTCCATTTGACGAATAACAAACCGAAAATTTCAGACATCATCTCACAAAAATTTTCTAAAAAAATAAATCTACTAATGCAAAACTATCAAAAGGTAATAATATATTTTAAAAAAAGGGTAATAATATCACCGAGTGTTCCTTTCAAGTTTCAACGTTCATTAATTACAGAGTAAACGAGTTGAAAAAAATACAATATGACATCTAGCTAGCATGCTTACTTTATAACCTATCCTTTTATTTTATTTAATCAAATATGATGTAGCTAGATTAAATTAATCATAGGCTTTAACTCTATAACCTTCCTGCAACGCCCGTTGCGCCGTTAGAGTTGGACGCCACTGGTTTTGCATATGTATGAGTTTTTTTTTTTTTTTTGAAATGTGCATATGTATGAGTTTAATTCATATATTCATTCTACAACTATTATTTACTAAATCTAAAAGCAAAGCAAATAATTAATAATAATTAATAGTTTAAGAGTTTTGTATTTAGTGACATAAATAATTTGCTAATCTTTTTTTTCAAACAAAAAAAAAATCAAATCATTCCTCTACCATTATTGTAATTATCAATTTAAAAAAATAAATAAATAAATAAAAACTCAATCTAAAATGTAGTCAACTCAGCCAAAGAAAATAAAAAATAAAAAGAATGAAAAGAGCTCCATCTAATCGTAATTGCTTGATGATAAATCAATCCAAATGGAAAAATTATTCGCTAACCTTTATTGAAAGAAATTACATAACCTTTTTTTCCCCAAAAGGATTACAAATATTGAATGCTAGATTTGTTTTCATTTGTTCTCAAAAGACAAAAGTTTCGTTTTCATCATTATAATTTCATGGTGGCCTTGGGCGTAGGGGACCCCAAATTATTAGTCATTTTCATCCTAGTAGCTAGAGGGCTATATGATCAATATTGATGAGGCATTTTCCTCATAATTTAAAAAAAAAAAAAATGAAAGAGTCAACGCTCATTTACATGAAATTTCATGAGTATATTTTTATATGGTGTAATAATTCTGCTTATTGTCGTTTGCTTCTATTCTATTCGAAATGAGCTGGCCCAGCTGGGTGCCAATCTGTCTGATTAAATAATGAAAACCTTCGAAAGCTACTAGGTTTTATTTTTGGTTTTACAAGCATAATATAATTTTGCTTCAGAATTTGAACATTGTAGATGCATGGCTGGCTTTAAAATATATATATATATATATATATATATATATATATATATATATATATATATATATATATTTGGCTTCGGATTTCGAAAGTTCCTTACTTGAGATATTATAGTTGAGCAGTTTTTGTTTATAGATACAATAGAATTTTGTTATTATTTTATTTGACGATTAGAGACTTTACTAATTGAGTTAATTGAAATTCACTATATACTATCATTTAAGTGTGATTTTATAAGTTATATACATTACATATATCATCTTTTTATTGTTAGTTGTAATTGAAGTTTGCAACATAACTTTATACCATTTGCCCCTACACTATAAAGTGGAGCAATATTCTCCTTAAAAAAAAATAATAACCCTACTCTATGAACACGTACATGACGAGGAATCTTATTAGAAAGCCAACATATTAAAACAACATATTAGTGTTGATATTGAAACAGAAGTCAATTCATGCATAATGACAACAACAAATAAACTCTCTCCACATGTCCTCCATGTTCATGGCCCCCAGATCAGTACAAAACCCAGTCCAACTGGCTTAAGTTTTGGGCCAATAAATTTTCATCTTTTAACTTAATAAGGAGCAAAATTAAAAAACAAAAAAACCGACATGAGTCGGTAGAAAGCTCTACTATACGTCTCTATTCGACAGGGACAATGGGAAAAAGTAGGAAAATACACAAATGCTTCTTTTTTTGGCCCAATCTTTGGATGGGCTTTGTCACATGATATTGGCCATAAGAGTGACTCGGGCTGGGGTTTAACTTCACATCAAAATCTCTGATTGTTGCTCCTTTTTTGCTTTTTTGATTTGGGCCAGACAAGACAAGACAATATAATCATCATTCATCCTCATCCAAATCTGCATCATTCATCCTCGTCCAAATCTAACATGTCAGAGTAGTATTGTCCGGTTAATATGTGCCATTATGACACATTAATCACCTATTTTGACAAAAATTTTATAGAGGATTGAAAAAGTTATCAAAATAATTAAATTGTTTTTTGTTTTTTCATAAAAATGTTTTTAAAAATGATTTATTAATGTATGCTCTAAATGCACATGTTAGTAAATTTTTAGTAGCATTCAGTAAAGTGCAAATTCAATATTTTTACAATAAATTATAGATAGTCGTTGTTGATTTTAATTTGAACTCATCATTAAAAATTATTTTTTACCTAATAGTAACGATCAGTAATAATCTGTCACTTAAGATTTATTATAAAAGTGTTTATAAAAATGTGTTGTGAATATAATATTTTTCTTCCTCATTTGCTATTAAATAATGGTGAATCATGTGATTGTCGGCATGGTGAGAGAGGACTTAGTAATTAATAATTGGGACATTCATTCAACACATTTTGAGTTGTATGTATAATTCATTCTAATAATGGAACATGTCTTGTTTTTTCAACATTTATAATTTTATCAAATATTAGATTCCTATTAATTCTCATCATTTTACAAGCTATAATTATTCGTATGATGGTATACTTATAGTTATATCATTTGCTTCCTGGAAAACTTTCATTATTTTCACTTTTCTTAAAATTTTCTTTTCTAAACAATAATTAGTGATGATAAATATTAGTCATAGAAATAATTAATATCATTTGTTCTTATGATACTAGGCATAGATCTATAAAAGAAACCATCTTACAACAAGTAACACTATTTGCGTGATATGGAAGTTGATTGAAAATTCAAAACTCTTTTGTCAAAGAAATACCCCATACTTTTTTTGACTGAAAATACCCCATACTTCAAGTAAATAAGGATGGAACTTGGAAGTACCATTTTTTTGGACCAAAGGTTATTGACTTAAATATTGTATATTTTCTCTAGAAGAATCATTTATGAATGACAAATAAAACCTTGAATTTCGTCGATCTACCTAATAAAAAATTTAAGGTTGAATTTCGTCGATCTACCTTCACTCTGATGGTTGAATAAAAGATTTAAAGTTCAATATCTACCTACACCAAAATTCAATTGACGTCTTGGCCTAATGATAAAAAGTTATCATCAAGAGCGGACGCTATAAGTTGAAACTCTCTTTAAAAAAAAATTATATCTATTTAGTTATCTAATAATTTTCTATAGCTTTTTAGTTAAATATGATAAAAAAAAATGGTTTTTAATAGCTTTTATATTAAATATGTGACAAAAATTAAAATTAAGGAAAAAAAAAAACCTAAATGCTAAAATTTGTTGCCAAAGAAAGACATTGATTGTGGAATGTCAACCATCTTGAAGTTTTGACCAGAAACTAAAATGGTTTAAAACCACACATTAGCATTTTGATTTTTATCATAGTACACCCAAAAAAAAAAAAAAAAAATCAAACAAGAAAACTAACCTGATCTATCATGTGTTTCTATTTTTTTATTATTATTATTTATTTTTGACTTGCCAGATAATGACTACCTTCTAGATTGCTAATAAGTAATACCAATGAATATTATTATTATTTTTCCTTGAAACGACAAAGGATGAGTATTCCCATAGATTATTCAAACACTGATACATTGATACTATTCCCATAGTTGGAAATTTTGTAATACTGACACTTTCTATTTCCAACTTTAGTCTATGATCTCAATTAAAATAAAACCCAAATGGCCAAATCCAATATCTTATTCCCACAACATTTCAATTCCAAAACAAAAAAAATAATACATAAAAAAAAACTTAAATCTCTCTCTCTCTGTCTCTCTCTCTCTGTCTCTCTCTCTTTTATAACACTCATGGATTCCAATTTTCAAACCCAACCAACAACCTCCATAAACCCTTAGATTCATTCACCCACAAAAAAAAAAAAAAACAGGTAGAGTAAAGGTTGAGACAACCTTAAATATATATATATATATATATATTTTTTTTTTGCTACCTTAAAATTTGTTGTTCTGTTTTTCTGGAAAATGCACATACCGAATTTCCAGCTCAGTGATTGCGTGTAGATCGCGGCCTTTTGCTTTTGGAAATCACAGAAAAAAGAAAAACAAAATCACGGAAAGCAAAAAAAGAAAGTACTATTTGTATTTCGAATTGTACTTTTTGTTTTTTTGTTCGAGTATGCATAGATCTGGAGCTACGATGGCTTGGAACGTGTTCAAGTTCTGTACGGCTCTGCGTGGACTGGGCTCGATCATGATTCTTTTGGTTCTTGGGGTGGTGGGTGTCACCTACTACGCTGTCGTTTTGACTACTTATGGCCCTTCTTTGTATGATAGTGGCCTCGATTCTCTCATTGCTGGTTCCATTTTGATCTTGTTCCATTGCTTGGTGAGTTAATTACTGATCACTATTGAGCTTCCAATTTTTGTAAATTTTGAATCTTTTTGTTTTGGGGTTGATGGGTTTTGTAACATTTGTGCTTTCAAAATTGTTTCTAGATTGAGCATTTGTTTTGACAAAAATGAAATATTTTGTATGGAATTTAGCTTTCTAGGAAGTTACATATTTGATAATTGAATGTCATTAAATCTGAAGGCTGAATTTTTTTTTTTAAGTGCATTTATGGTTAGAGTTGTAAAAAAAAAGGTGTCTGATTAGGATTATAGCTGTATGGAAATGGAAGAAACCGACACTAAAAATGGAAACATTGTAATGCTTAATGCAGTTGGCGATGCTATTATGGAGTTACTTTTCTGTTGTTCTGACGGATCCGGGTAGTGTTCCTCCTAATTGGAGGCCTGCTATTGATGAGGAGAGAGGGGAGGCCGACCTGTTGAATGGGTCGGAATTCATTAACTTGCCTGCAGATCCTACAAATCAGAGAATCCGGTTCTGTAGGAAGTGCAACCAGCTCAAACCACCTCGATGTCATCATTGCTCTGTTTGTGAGTCCCTACTACATAGAATTTCTTCATATGATTTAGTATGTATCATGGCATATGAAGTGATTTTGGTTTGTTTGATCAGGTGGGCGATGCGTGTTGAAGATGGACCATCACTGTGTGTGGGTTGTTAATTGTGTTGGGGCATTAAATTACAAGTATTTCCTTCTTTTCTTGGTATGTTTCTCTACTCCATAGTCCCTAAGATTATCAACAGGATGTTAATTGGGTGCATATGTAATTACTAATAGGAAAATCTATATATATATATATATATATAAATTGGTTGGTTTTTGCTCAGCTTTGGAAAATGCCATTTTCATAAAATAATAATACAAATCTGAAGTTATGTTTATTTTGTTTGTGCGACTGCATGACTCATGTTTTCTTGACACTGTAATAAAAAATATGAATTTGATCACTTTTCATTTGTAAAATGTCAATGCAGTTCTACACGTTTCTCGAGACAAGTCTTGTAACACTGTCATTACTTCCACATTTTATAGCATTCTTTAGTGATGGAGAAATACCTGGAACTCCTAGCACCCTTGCGACCACTTTCCTTGCCTTTGGTAACGTCTAAGTAACCTTTATGTCTGACTTGTTTAATTAATTCTCGGTATCTCTATTTAACTGTTTTTGCTTTATTTGCAGTCCTAAATCTAGCTTTTGCGTTGAGTGTTTTGGGGTTTCTGATCATGCACATATCATTGGTGTCCGCCAACACCACAACAATTGAGGTGCTTTATTTTCCTTACCTTTATAGATACATTACACAATCTTTTTCCCTTTTAATTTTTTAATTGGGCTGTGCTTTTATGCTACTTGCTTGAGATGCCAAAAGACTATGGACTTAGTCAAGCTGTTAGAGCAAAGTTACACATTTAGTAGTGATCTTGTGGGCATTTGGAAAAAACCTTAACTACGTGGAGTGGCCTTTGTTGAACAAGAGCAACTTTGGCATGGTGTCATGAAGGCTAAATATGGGGAGCAGTGGGGTGATTGGTTTACGGTGATCGTGAATAGACCTCATGGTTGTAGCACATGGAAAGGCATTTGGGCTGGTTGGGATGGATTTTCTGATTTTGTGTCTATTAGGGTGGGGAATGGCAAGAGAATCCAGTTTTGGCATTATGTATGGTGTGGAGATCAATCTTTAAACATATTGTTTGTAGACTTATATTCCACTGCAGTGGAGAAGGACTATCTGTGCATTCGTTGATTACGTTTGGAGAGGATGGAAGAAGTGGGTGTTGGAACCTTAGATTTTTTAGGGATTTCTATGATTGGGAGCTAGAAGGGGAGAATGATCTGATGGATTTGCTTTGCTCTGGATAGGTTGTAGAAAGAAATGAGAACTGCTTATTTTGGAATCCAAATGGGAAGGTGAAATTCAGTGTTTGGTCCTTCATGTTTGTGACGTGCACCTTTTTCTGTATTCCCTTGGGAAGGTGTTTGGGGCAGCAAGGTTCCACTTTAGGTAGCTTTTTTTGTTTGGATAGCAGTTTTGAAATCTAAACTTGTTAGACAGAAGGGTTTTTTGTTTTGTTTTTGTTTTTGTTTTGAGAAGCTTGTTAAATGGAAGTCAGTGGTTGTTAATAGATGTGTAATGTGTAAGGGAAGTAGAGCACTGGCTGTTGCACTTTACTATTGCTAGGGAGCTGTGGTCTTTTGCATTCAGGCTTTTAGGGTACCTTGAGTAATGCAAGGCTATGTAATTGATTTGTTGACTATTTGGAGAGGGGTTGTTGGACATCACCATAACAGGATAGTGTGGCAAGCTACTTTGCATTGCATTATGTGGACCATAAATAGAGAGAGGAATTGCTGGACTTTTGAGAATAAAGAACAATCTATGCAAGATATTAAAAATAGCTATTTGAGATCTATGTTTGAATATTGTGCATCAATTTTTTGTTTGTAGTTCTATTATTGATTTTTGGACCTCATGAGTGTCCATTTGTAATTCTTTAAGGGCGCTTGCATTTGAGCAATCCTTCTCCCTAATCAATTATTCTCTTATCAAAAACAAATTGTACTAAGATACCATTCTGAAGCCCCTTATTAAGCAATTCTCTTCCTTAAGGAGAGGCTGCAGCAGATGTGTACTGTGTTGCTAATGGATTTATTGCAATGTGATCAGGCATATGAGAAGAAAACCTCTCCAAAATGGCGCTATGACCTTGGTCGAAAGAGGAATTTTGAACAGGTTGGTACAATTTACAACATATTGACATTCTGTTTAACATCTTCATAAAACTTAATCAACTGTTAAATTATATGGCGATATCTTCTCAAATTTGGTTGTAACTCACAGTTCTAAGTAATATAAAGCTTGCTTTGATGCATTATATTTGTTAGAATTACTATGTTTTGAATGCGAGAAATTTCTGAAGTATATTGGGATGAATTATGAACGAATGAATGGAAAAACAGGACAGCCTTACTACCCTCTAAAAGAGGGAAAAGAAAGGGAATTTCCCATTAGTTATTGAAGTAATTGAGTAGCCAAATGATTAGGACAACAAACCTCAAAGCAGGAAAATTTTGACAGTGTGGCCAAACTTCTTAGAAACTCCTAATTCATGTAATCTTTGCGCAATTGACTTGTAGCAAAACACGATAATGATTTTCCTTGGGATATGAATCTGTGATTACATGGCATCAGGATATTTTTCTTTAGAAATAGGAGAGTGGGGTGTAGTATTGATAGTCACGTATAATACATCTTTACACTTGCGTTTTTTATAATGAACTCACATGGTAAGTACTGTCAAAATTTGAAATTAATGGTAAGAACTTAATCTTGGACCCTGCTTCCAAAATTTGAGGATGATGGATGTGGATACTTCTGTTTCTTCACCACCTCTTGTTCCATTATCACCCTAGGCATCTCATGATTCTTAATGCGTTTGTTTATTATTCTTTGATGTAAGAGGAACTATATGACTTTACTCTTAAACGTTCAATTTTCTGTCTGTGTATTAGGTTTTTGGGACAGACCAACGATATTGGTTCATCCCATCTTATTCGGAAGAAGATATTCGACGGATGCCTGCACTGCAGGGGCTTGAATATCCATCAAAGCCTGACTTTGATTCCCAGGAGTTCTAAGAAACATTGGTGCAGTATCTCAAGAAATCCACTATTCACCCTTGTAACAATAGATATGGGCCTCCCGAACTGTTCCTTAACATCTTAATTAATTGGACAGCTTACAACTAATTGGGCTCCTAACACATTCAATCCCACGGGCATCTTGTTGTAGTGTAACAAAGGGGGTAAAGAGAGAGGAGAGGAAAAGAGGTGTATCAAGGGGGCCGATCAAAGGAAAAGCACATGGACAGCCGAATCAATGTCAGTGGCATCAACACGTTAGATAATGTTTATTTCATGTTTTTTATCATATCTTTTGGGAACAGAAAGATAAGGGCTGCAAGTTTTTCATGTGGTGGTATGATGGTTGATTGGAAATATAGAATCAATGTCAGTGGCGTCAACACATGTTAGAGATGGCCGTTCCAGTGTATGCTTGTCAGTTATACATTCTTGTGAAATATCTAATTTCATACCATATTTATGCTTCCTTTATTCTTTGATATATGGATGTTGCCAATGGCATGAAGATTGTGCCGTTCACACCCATGTGTTATCCTCTATAAGTTCTTTCAAATGTGTGGACACTGGCAGAAATGTATTTTGATGGCATTCATACTGAGTAACTTGCATCGAGCTTAATGTGAAAGAGTTCATTTTTTTTTTTTAAGATAATATTTTCATTATTGGTGAATGTTTGTTAAAGTTTCCTGAAAAGAACAAAGGATGGTTTGGAATAAGTCAACTTGACCCAGTACTCAACCATATAGTAAGAAAAGGATGGTTTCGACAAGATTCATAGCTGCCAACAGATTTTCAGCCTTCAAACCAGACCATTATCAGGCGGTTGGCATGCTTGAGTTGCCAATATATCTCCCTCCGCCACTGCCACTGCCACCCTCACCCTTCCTCACTTCTTTTGGAGTCCACAAATTTGCAACTGTCAACACCTCTCTCTTTCTCTCTCTCATTTCAAGCTTCCATTTTTCCCCCCTTCTTCCTTTACTTATCTTCCTAGTCATTCGATTGTTAACCCCCACCCATCAAAACTATTGTATGATTGTATCCAACCATTGTTCAGAAAACTTGAATGGTTCAATTAGTTTGAAAGGCAATAGGTTTTCCCCCACCTGAAATGGTTGGGTTTAATGGTGAGTTTACTACCTATCTAATTTCGACTGGCCCATGAATAGCCTTAGCTAGGATCGTTGGGTGAATGGTAAGTGACTATGAAGATTTCACTGGTGTAGAAAGTCATTGGTTCCCAATAAATGATAGCCTTAGCTAGGATCATTGGGTGAATGGTAAGTGACTATGAAGATTTCATTGGTGTAGAAAGTCATTGGTTCCCACAAAATGATCTTAGGTAGGCAAAGACGGACAACGAACAACTTTTAATTCACTTATTACTTTGTTTTTAAGAGAGAGAAAGAGCCTTAAGTAATTTCAACTTAAGTAGCCATAAAACATGTTGATTTTCTATTATTTTCTATTTTTTATTATGAGTTCTATTCTTTTCTCTATTTTAGAAGAATACTAGCCTACTTGTACCTTGTTGTCGGATAACGTTTTAATGGTTAACATTTTGATTTCAATATATATATATATTTTAATAAAAAAAAAATCTTGATGTTTTGCTTACAAAATGTAAGAAGAATGGGGGGTGGACTTTCAAGCTGGGAAGGGGTGTTCATGGGTGTGATTTGTGGAGAAATATTTGGATGGGTTGTGAAGTTTTTAGCAAAAACATCTAGTTTAAGGTTGGGTTGGGGAATAGAGTGAAATTTTGGATAGACCGGTGGTGTGGGGATCTTCCTCTCCATTTGGCTTTTCCGGTCTTGTACAATTTTGCTACTGATGATGCCGAAATGTTCACCAGTGAGATGCACAGTCCTTGTACTCGAATGACCGTTGCCTGAAAGAAATAACAACACAGAAACACCTTCAAAGGGCACCGGTATGGAGCCGGCCAAACACCCTCCGAAGGTTAAGTCAGAAAATGCTTTTTACAACTCTAGAGTGCTAGAGAGGAGTCAGTTACACGTACCTTTTTGTGAGGGTGTTGGGGCCTTTTTATAGTGGTGAGGTCCTGCCTCCTTTCCTTGTAGAGCAAGCCCCTCAAGCTTGCTGAGCAAGTCTCTCATGCTTGTAGAGCAAGCCTCTCATGCTTGCTGAGCAAGCCTCTCATCCTTGGAGAGCAAGCCTCTCATGCTTGCTGAGCAAGCCTCTTGAAACGTGGTGGGCAAATCCGGGCCTTCGTCCTGTCAGGGGCCCACGCGAAGGATGGGCTCTACCTTCTTTGGGCTTGCGGACATGGGCCCATTGGGCCTACCGGGCCTTATCTCACAATTTACCCTCTTCAGCTGCCCCCTTCACCCCATTTGACCCGTCTCCGTCGTGCGGACGGTCAATTGGGGTGACAGTCAAAACAAACAAGAGAGATGGTCCGTCTTTAAGGAGGTGACGGATGGGCATGAATGAACAGTAACAAAGAACTGGGACGGCAACCATAAGTACAGATTGGTGGAAGACGGAGTAAGAGAGGTGACGATCAGAGCTCAATGGATGTTGGTGATGAGGATCTTCGGAAAGGGGACGACGGATAGGGGCACCGTCATGACTGTGGGGGTCTGACAGACTGCAGAAGCATTTAAGACGAAGACACGTGTCACTCGTAGATTGGTCCGTATCTTGGATCGAAGTGCCGCTTCGTCTTCCGTGCACTCCACCTATAAAAACCAGCATTTCTCCTTCATTTTTCTACTTTGCGTAGAAAATTCACTGTCAGAGCGAGTCCGTCGTTTGTCAGAGTTTACCCGTTCACATCTTCCAGCAACGAGATCAACCCGTTCGCTCCTTTATTCGGTAAGTGATCCTATCCGTTCCCCTTGATGTTCCTTCAGTTTTCATATTTGTCATGATAGAAACATTAGACTTCTTGCATCCGTCTCTTCCCTTTTTTATTTTAGACAGTCCGTCTTAGGCTTTGCCAATCCGTTGTAGGAAATGTCTAGTGCGTCGAGTAACCAGTCCTTCGTCCGCGACGGAGCGGGTTACGAGGAACTGTACCCGTCTGGTTACAAAGATCCGGACGAATTGATCGAGAGGACTCCGTCTGCCACTTCACCGTCCTCAACAAATGAGGATACGGAGTTGGCCGAACCAGGGGAAGGTTCTGACGACGGTGGAGAACATAGAACTGTAGTCGGGGATGACGGACTTAGGGAGTTCGTCATGCTGCCTGAGTGGACGGTGCACAAATTTGTGTCAACAATTAAGGAAGTCCACTTCAAGACAATTAGGGCGATCTACCAAATACCTGATCACATCCCCATCCGTCTACCCTACAAATCCGAGAAGTGTTATTACGACGGGGTGGATGACTTGGGGGTGTACGAACAAGCGCTGAAGGCCGGACTTAGATTCCCCTTGAACAGGGTAAAACGAGAACTCCTCCACTTCTTAGGTATATCCGTCAGCCAGGTTTCCCCCAACGCCTGGAGGGTTTTTATTGCAATGGAGGTCTTGTACGGAGCCATGTCCAACGGCACGAGGTCGTTGACCGCACGGGAGTTCCTCCATTGCTACCGTCCGGACGAGATAGACAAGTCGAGGGGCATGTACAGTTTTGTTCCTAGGAAGTCCGTCCTGAAAGTCATTTATGAGACCCCGGACTCCAACCGAGATTGGAAGAGCCGCTACTTCTTCCTGGAGGGTGACGGTTGGATTTTCCACCCGGGGGAGACGGATTTTATGCCCGTCGACAAAACATGGGGCATCTTGGACCCGTCCGGTACAGTTCAGCCCGTCGCGTTACGTAGGTAATTTTTGCTTTAACTTTTTAATAGCCGTCCTAAATTTCTCTCCGTTTTTTTTTTCAGTGCGACGGCGTCCACAAGTTGACTTAGAGGAGTTCAGCTTTTTGGAGAAAATTTTTTCAAAGACGAAACCAGAGGAACGGACTTGGGCGAAGCTTGTCAATCTAAATACCGTCCACTGGTATTGCGACGGACCTGAGCCTACAGCCGCCGCGATAAAATACGAGGAACGCACCCGTCAGCGTAAGTCCGTCACATCTTTTCGCTTTTGTTCATTCGTTTTGAGTTTCACCCGTCTACTTTTGTTTCTACAGAGATGGACGACGCGAAGAGGAGGGCCGCCATCAGAAGCAAAGCCGCCAAGAACAAAGAGACGGACGTAGGGGCGATGGGGACGGGCTCGAGTAGGCCCCTGGCGAAGAGACCGATGCCCAGGGTCGACCGTGCGCCCAAGAAACAGAAAGTTTCTACGGAGCCCGTCATAGGCCTCATGGCGGAGGGAAAAAAAACGGTGACCCCTGCCAAGCCTGGGGCGGGGAAAGGTCTGATGGTTGCTCCCCCGGGCAGCCAGAAGAAACCGCCCGTCCTACTCCGTGAGGACCCAAAATATGCCTTGGGGAAGATCTCCTCCATCATTGGGAGCGAGGACTACGAGGATTTGGGGAACCATTCGACGGAGGCCATGGGGAAGACGGGCCTCTTCAGCATTGCCCAAGTAAGTACCCGTCACCATTGATCTTTCAATTTCTTTTGTTGTCATCATTTTTTTTACCAAGTCCAATTTGATCATCAGGCTATGCTCATGACGAAGGGTCTGATGGACCGGGCTCTTCGCAATGAGACGGCGTTGGAGAGGGTCCGTGACCAGGCCAGGGTGACGGAGGAGGAGCTGCTCGAGCTCAAAAACTGGAAGGTTGTGACGGAGAAAAAGCTCAAGCTGGCGGAGGAGGTAAGGGACGAGCTTCAGAGGACGGTGGAGGAACTCAAAGCCGTCCTGGAAGATAAGGAGGACGAGCTTCGTCTGGCCAAGGAGAAGGCCGTCCAAGAGTACCGCGACTCGGACGCCCTCTTGACGGAGCTTGGGTCTTCGTATACTGATGGCTTTGAGGATGCCCTCCGTCAGGCCAAGGCTCTATACCCCAAGTTCGACTTTTCAGCCGTCGATATCAACGTCGCGGAGGGTATGTCCGTCCAACCAGAGGCCTCTGATGACACTGCTGACCTTTTTGCCGAGGAGAAGCCTGTTTCCGTCGCCCCTGAGCCTCAAACTGAAGAAGCAAAGACCCCAGAGCCCAAAGACCCCGTCGCCCCCAGCGTGTAGCCGTTCTCCGTTTTGTATTAATTATATCGGAAAACTCATTGGATTTTTGCCCGTCGTGTGTAGGGCTTATTTTACATCATTTGTACTTGACATTTAAACTGATTTATTTAAATGCTTCTTTTAATATCGTATTGATAATGTTGATGTATGCTCCGTCTTGATATTAAATACCTGCTTAATTCGATCCGTTCACGTCGTGGACCTTTATGTTTTTGCGACCCAGTTGGGTCCGTTCATTTTTTGAACTCGTATACATCTCTAGTGCATGTTGGTGTCCGTCTACTTGGTGGATCTGTATGAATTTCCAAACCATGGTCGTGTCCGTCCTCTTCTAGGACTTTCAAGTTATTAACCCGTGGGGGGTCCGTCCTCTTTTAGGACTTATAAGTTATTAACCCATGGTGGGGTCCGTCCTCTTTTTAGGAATTGTAAATTACCAACCCATGGTGGGGTCCGTCCTCTTTGGGACTTGTAAATTTTCTGACCCATGGTGGGGTCCGTCCTCTCTTTAGGACTTGTAAATTTTCTGACCCATGGTGGGGTCCGTCCTCTCTTTAGGACTTGTAAATTTTCTGACCCATGGTGGGGTCCGTCCTCTCTTTAGGACTTGTAAATTTTTTGACCCATGGTGGGGTCCGTCCTCTTTGGGACTTGTAAATTTTCTGACCCATGGTGGGGTCCGTCCTCTCTTTAGGACTTGTAAATTTTTTGACCCATGGTGGGGTCCGTCCTCTTTGGGACTTGTAAATTTTCTGACCCATGGTGGGGTCCGTCCTCTCTTTAGGACTTGTAAATTTTCTGACCCATGGTGGGGTCCGTCCTCTCTTTAGGACTTGTAAATTTTTTAACCCATGGTGGGGTCCGTCCTCTTTGGGACTTGTAAATTTTCTGACCCATGGTGGGGTCCGTCCTCTCTTTAGGACTTGTAAATTTTTTGACCCATGGTGGGGTCCGTCCTCTTTGGGACTTGTAAATTTTTTGACCCATGGTGGGGTCCGTCCTCTTTGGGACTTGTAAATTTTCTGACCCATGGTGGGGTCCGTCCTCTCTTTAGGACTTGTAATTTTTTGACCCATGGTGGGGTCCGTCCTCTTTGGGACTTTTGATAGCAGTCGTTTAGTAGTAAGATTTACACAGCAAGGTCCTGAACGTTCCTTCATTAAATTCGATCTTGTAGAAGAAAGTACCTGCCCCTTCTCGGGCTAACAAAGGTTCCAAAAAACAAAAGGTTCGAAAGTAGTTGATCGACTGCTACAAAATAATCGAAATCTAGTAAATATACATTGGGGGATTAAAACTTGACTTCTACTGGTAGTATCTCCGAAGGTGCTCCGTGTTCCATGGATGCTGGAGTTTTCTTCCGTCCATGGTCTCAAGGTGGTACGTGCCCTTCCTATGCCATGACGTGATTCTATACGGTCCTTCCCAATTTGGTCCGAGCTTTCCCTGAGTAGGGTCCTTAGTAGCGCCCATGACCTTTCGGAGTACCAGGTCGCCGATCTGGAAATCTCTGTGCCTCACCTTTGAGTCGTAGTTCTTTGACATGAGGTTCTGGTATCGCGCCAATCTTTGTTCAGCCACTGCCCGGACCTCGTCCACCAAGTCTAGCTGAAGGCGCATTGCTTCCTCGTTCTTGTCCTCCGTGTAGTTCTGCACGCGGTAGCTGGTGAGGCCGATTTCTGCTGGTATGACTGCATCGGCTCCGTATGCAAGTCGGAACGGGGTCTCCCCAGTTGGTGTCCTTGCGGTCGTCCGATATGCCCACAAGACGCTTGGCAGCTCGTCTGGCCAAATACCCTTTGCCCCCTCGAGCCTGGTCTTGATGATCTTTAGTAATGTCCTGTTTGTGACTTCTACCTGTCCGTTTGCTTGCGGGTGTGCTGGTGAGGAGTAATGATTCCGAATGCCTAGCTCTGAGCAGAAATTCTTGAAAGCGCTGTTATCGAACTGTTTTCCATTGTCGGAGATAAGCACCCTCGGGATTCCGAACCTGCATATGATGCTTTTCCATACGAAAGCACGGATGTTCTTCTCGGTGATATTGGCGAGGGGTTCTGCTTCGACCCACTTCGTGAAGTAGTCGATGCCGACTACGAGGAACTTTAGCTGCCTGAGAGCCGTTGGGAAAGGGCCCATGATGTCTAATCCCCATTGCGCGAACGGCCATGGGGCCGTGATGGGTAAGAGTTCTTCTGAGGGTCGTCTGATCAGGTTACTGAACCTCTGGCACTTGTCACAGGCCTTCACATACGATTGGGCGTCCGTGAGCATTGTGGGCCAGTAGTACCCGGCTCGGATAAGTTTGTGCACTAGAGACCGTGCTCTAGAGTGATTCCCGCAAATCCCCTCGTGGACTTCCCTCATCACATATTCTGCTTCGCCCTGGCTTAGACACCTTAGGTAAGGCCGAGAGAAACCTCTCTTGTACAAAGTGTCGTTGATCAGCACGAATCGTGTGGCCCGGACCTTCAGCCTCCTTGCAGCATCCTTTCCGTCTGGCAGAGAGCCCGACTGTAGGTATCCTTTTAAGGGCGTGGTCCAGTCCTCTCCAACATCTATCGCCTGTATCTTTTTTCCATCATCAATGAGTGGGTGAGTTTGAACGAAGGATAATACCTGTTTAGGCGCATTCATGAACTCCGCGGAGGCTGCTTTGGCCAAACGGTCGGCGCACTCGTTTTCCTCCCTTGGAATCTGAATGAATTTGACCTCGAGGCCTGCGATTCGACCCTTCACCTCCTCCAGGTACTTCTTCATCCGTTCGTTTCTACACTCGAAATCGCCATTGATCTAACTGGTTATCACCTGGGAGTCACAATGTATGGCCATGTTACCGGCGCCCGCGGCCCTTGCGAGATCTAATCCGGCTATCAAGGCTTCATACTCCGCTTCGTTGTTGGTTGTAGGGAAGTCTAGTCTTATCATGCACTCGATCTTGTCCCCTTCTGGTGTTCGTATGACTACGCCGGCTCCTCCTGAGTGCTGATTTGATGATCCGTCCGTGTGGATTATCCACGGTTTCGGCCCTTCTGCCCCCTCGTCTTCCGGCTGGGTGTACTCGGCTATGAAATCTGCCACCGCTTGCCCCTTTATCGAAGTCCGCGGACGGTAGCGCACGTCGAATTCGCTCAGCTCAATTGCCCACAAGGCCATCCTTCCTGCCGCCTCGGGGTTACTCATTGCTCTCCTCAGAGGCTGGTCCGTCAGGACCACGATTACGTGGGCCTGGAAATACGGTTTGAGTTTCCGCGCTGCGGTCATTAGGGCAAGGGCCAATTTCTCCATCCGTGGGTACCTTTCTTCCGCTCCTCGGAACGCCCTGCTCACAAAATAGACGGGTCTTTGGGAGTGTCCGTCTTCCCGCACCAGGGCTGCGCTGACTGCTGCCTGTGAGACTGCAATGTAGAGGTACAGCTCCTCCCCGGGTACGGATGGACTGAGAAGTGGCGGTGACGACAGGTACCTCTTCAAATCTTCGAATGCTCTTTGGCATTCGTCCGTCCATTCGAACGATTTCTTCAGTACTCGGAAGAAGGGCAAGCACCTATCCGTCGCTTTGGAGACGAATCTGTTCAGGGCCGCAACCTTCCCGTTCAAGCTCTGAACCGCCTTTACTGTCTTCGGGGGTTCTAACTCCATTATGGCTCGCACTTTCTCTGGGTTGACCTCTATGCCCCTTTGGGAAACCATAAATCCCAAGAATTTCCCGGCCGTAACTCCGAACACACATTTACTTGGGTTCAGCTTCATGTTGTACGACCGAAGGGTGTCGAATGTCTCCTGAAGGTCGCTGAGATGGTTGCCCTCGCGCACGCTCTTTACCAACATGTCATCGACATAGACTTGTACGTTCCTGCCGAGCTGGTGCGCGAACATCTTGTTCATCAGTCTCTGATACGTAGCCCCCGCGTTCTTGAGTCCGAACGGCATTACCTTGTAGCAGAAAAGTCCTTGACTGGTCACGAAAGAGGTTTTCTCCTGATCCTCCTCCCCCATTTTAATCTGGTTGTAGCCTGAGAAGGCGTCCATGAAACTCAAGAGCTCATGTCTGGCCGTCGAGTCCACCAGAGTGTCTATCCTCGGGAGTGGATAGCTGTCTTTCGGGCACGCCCGGTTCAGGTCCGTGAAGTCAACGCACATTCTCCACTTTCTGCTACTCTTTTTTACCATGACCACGTTTGCTAGCCAGTCGGGGTAGTAGACTTCTCGGATGAACCCTGCTTCCAGCAGCTTTCTAACTTCTTCTGCAACCGCTTTGTCCCGTTCCGGCGCGAACACCCGCTTCTTCTGCCGGACCGGGGGGGAGCCCGGGTTGACATGTAGCCTATGTACTATTACTGACGGATCGATTCCTGGCATATCTTCGTGGCTCCACGCGAATATGTCCTGATTACTCTTCAGGAAGGTTGCCAGGTCTTGCCTTACCGTCTGGCTGGCCATGGTGCCCATTCTTGTCGTCCGTCCGGGTCTCGATTCATCGAGAGTGACTTCTTCCAACTCTTCTACCGGCTCTGCGACGGTCCGCTGTTCGCCAATGCATAAGGTCTGCTGGTGATCCTCCATTTCCAGCATGGCGACATAGCATTCCCGGGCGGCCACCTGATCTCCCCGCAGCTCTCCAATTCCGTACTCGGTGGGGAACTTGATCATCAGGTGGTATGTTGAGGTCGCTGCTTTCCAAGAGTTCAGCGTCGGTCGCCCTATGATACCGTTGTACGCGGATGAGCAGTCGACCACTAAGAAGGTCACGTCTTGAGTGATCTGCTGCGGATAGTCACCGACTGTCACTGAGAGCGTGATTGCTCCTAAGGGGAGTATCCTTGTTCCCCCAAAGCCGACCAAAGGGGCATTCGTCGGTGTTAGCCGTGCTCTACTTATTCCCATCTGCTGGAACGCCGGGTAGTACAGGATGTCCGCTGAGCTGCCGTTGTCGACCAGCATCCGGTGCACGTTGTACTCTCCTACCCTTAGACTGACGACGAGGGCGTCGTCGTGTGGATGGTAGAGGCGCCTCGCGTCGTTCTCCGAGAACCCAATGATAGGATCTTCTCTCCGCGCCATCTTGGGTACAGAACCCGTGGTCTGCACATGTTGGACCATCCTAAGGTAGGTCTTCCGGGCCTTCTTGGACGATCCCGTTGCTGCCGTGCCCCCTATAATCATCCTTATTTCCCCAACGGGGGGTTTCTGACGGTCATTCTCCCGCCGGGGGGCCTGCTCCCGCGCTTGGACATCCATCCTTTCTCTACTGACGAACTTCTGCAGTTTTCCATCTCTGATGAGGGCCTCTATCTGCTGTTTCAGATCGTAGCAATCCGCAGTGTCGTGACCGTGATCTCGGTGGAAACGGCAATACTTGTTCCTGGATCGCTTGGCTGGATCGCTCTTTAGCTTTCCCGGGAACGTCAGAGATCCCTCATCTTTGATCTGCATCAGCACCTGGTCTAGCGGAGCGTTCAGAGGGGTGAATCTCGTGAATCTCCCTCCTGGGGGTTTAGAACGCTTATCCTCGCGTCTATCTCCCGTTCTTGGTTTCTTCTTTCCGTGGTCCTGCCCGGCATCCTCCGGTCTCTCCCTCTTCCTGGGTTTGTCTTCCCTAGCCGACAGTGCGTCCTCCGCATTCATGTATTTCGTGGCCCTGTATAGGACCTCAGACATGGTCTTCGGGTCATTTTTGTACAGGGAGAATAGGAATTTTCCCTTCCGCAGGCCATTCGTGAAGGCTGCCACCAGAATCTTGTCGTCGGCCTCATCAATGGAGAGGGCTTCCTTGTTGAAGCGGGTTATGTATAACCGCAGCGTCTCGTCCTCCCGCTGCCTGATGCTCATTAGGCATGCTGTCGACCTCTTGTACCTGTGCCCCCCGATGAAGTGCGAGGTGAAAAGTGCACTCAGCTCCTTGAAAGTACTAATCGAGTTTGGCGTCAACCTGCTAAACCAGACTCTCGCCGCGCCCCTCAGTGTTGTAGGGAAGGCCCTACACATGACCTCGTCCGGGACTCCCTGGAGGTGCATCATGGTCTTGAAGGTTTCCAGATGATCTAACGGGTCCTTGACCCCGTCATAGCTCTCGACCTGTGGCATCCGGAACTTCGGTGGCAGGGGACAAGAGTTGATTGATGCGGTGAACGGCGAGTCCGTCCTATTCACTAAATCGTCAAGGTCGCTGGAGACGCGTCCCTTGAGTGCGTTCATCATGACCTCCATCTGCTCTTTCATCGCCTGCATCTCCGCGAGGATGGGCGGTGGCGTTGCATTTGTGAGGGAGGGCATGCTCGAATCGCGCCTCTCCGTTTTACTGGGCTCATTACTGCCCCCTTGCTTCTCAGTCCCTCTTCTTTCGGAGCTGTCCCCTTGGTTCTCCTCCTGACCGTTATGCCCCGCATTCTTCTGTCGCAGCTGTTCCTCCAGGTCATGATTCTGTTTCGTGAGGCGCTCTACTGCGGCCGCGAGGGTCTGAACCTGTCTTTCTAATGCGTTGGGCCTTGGCGGCTCATCGCCTTGCACGTCGTTGGAGTTGGCCATCGAGCGCGTGAGTACCATGCAACTCTTGTGTCCGGGAGGCGACAATGGCTTAACTTGTCACGATCGTCGTCCCCACAGATGGCGCCAACTGATGATGCCGAAATGTTCACCAGTGAGATGCACAGTCCTTGTACTCGAATGACCGTTGCCTGAAAGAAATAACAACACAGAAACACCTTCAAAGGGCACCGGTATGGAGCCGGCCAAACACCCTCCGAAGGTTAAGTCAGAAAATGCTTTTTACAACTCTAGAGTGCTAGAGAGGAGTCAGTTACACGTACCTTTTTGTGAGGGTGTTGGGGCCTTTTTATAGTGGTGAGGTCCTGCCTCCTTTCCTTGTAGAGCAAGCCCCTCAAGCTTGCTGAGCAAGTCTCTCATGCTTGTAGAGCAAGCCTCTCATGCTTGCTGAGCAAGCCTCTCATCCTTGTAGAGCAAGCCTCTCATGCTTGCTGAGCAAGCCTCTTGAAACGTGGTGGGCAAATCCGGGCCTTCGTCCTGTCAGGGGTCCACGCGAAGGATGGGCTCTACCTTCTTTGGGCTTGCGGACATGGGCCCATTGGGCCTACCGGGCCTTATCTCACAATTTACCCTCTTCAGCTGCAAACAGAGCGGCTTCTGTAGACTCATCTTTAATATGCCAAGGAGCGTGGGGGAGGAGAACTTGTGATGTTTGTTTCATTCGGGGTCCTAATGATTGGAGAGGCATATGTGATGAATGATTTTCTCCAATTCTTGGCATCCAATTTACCTTCAGTGATTGATGGATCTCGTATGAGATGGAAATTGATGAAGAACGGGGAGTTTCATATCCGCTCGTTTTATCATAAATTACACGGTTCTTCTTTAGTTGTTTTTCCTTGGAAAGATATTTGGAAGATTAAGGCACCTCGACGTGTCTCTTTCTTTGTTTGGACAGCATATGGGATAGGATTCTCACAAGAGATAACTTGCGGGCACTGGCGGCTCCACATGCAAGCCAGGGTGGTCACAGGACCACCCTGACTTGCACCTGACTTGCAAAAAATTGTATATATACACTTACTAAAAAATATTATATGATAAAATAACTTATTGTGATCACCCTAATAAAAATGTTGAACACCCTGACTTGAGAATTGCAAAATTTTGGGTTTAACAAAAATAAGAGCAACGTTACATTCACAATGTTTTTACAATAATTTCACAATAAATTTAATATAGTAAGCTGTTACTAACTTACTAATTCTAATTTGACCTAAATACCAATATTTTTTTTTTACCCACCAATAACAGTTTTTTTCATAAGATTTATTGTAAAAATGTTGTGGACGTAGCATTACTCTAAAATTAATTCTCTCTCTCTCTCTCTCTCTCCCCCCCCCCCCCCAACATAATTCATGATCCCTTTTATAAATTAAAAATATATATCTTAAATAACAACAAATATAAACCAAACAAAAATAAGACAAGACCAAACAACAATAAGTGAACAAATTATTTAACAAAAAGCCAATTGTAAAACAAAAAGATAAAAATTGCTAATCATTTAAATTTGTAGATCATTCAACTTATTCAATAAAATAATTTCTAATTTCATTTTTCCTTAAAAAATAGTATTAAGAAAAATATTGTGGTTGTGGGTTCTCTTTGATGGTGACGATAATTATACTCTTTTTGGCTTTGCAATTGCAACAATTTTGCTCTCCTTAGTAACTTGACTCGCAATTGTAGCAAGTGTTCAAGTTATTGCTTTATTAGATTTTGTATAATTTAAATTTTTTAGTGACTACCCTAAAAAAAAGTCTTAGAGCCGCCACTGCTTGCGGGTTAAGGGTATTGATTTCTTTGATTGGTGTATTATGTGTCATTGTTATTATGGGGAGACAGTGGATCATTTGTTATTACATTATGTGAAGGCTTATTGGTTGTGGAGTTTTGTCTTTAATACTTTTAGGATTTCATGGGTTCTCTCACGTTCGGTAACAGATTTTCTATTTGGTTGGTGGAATTGGTTGGGGAAGCATTTATCTCACATTTGGAATTTAGTTCCCTTATGCTTGATGTGGTGTATTTGGAGGAAACGAAATCGGCGAACTTTTGAGGACTTGGATAGATTCGATGACCAGTTGTTTGCTCTCTTTTCTGGTTCTCTTTTTTATTGGTCTAGGGCTTGGGAACTGGCATCTAGTGATTCTCTGCTTTTGTTCCTTAGCTCTCTCTTCCTTTGTAATTAGTGCTTCTTTTATGTTCTTGTTTTTCTATCTTTTTTTGTTCTTTTTATTATGCTTTGTGCTAATTTGCATTTAATAGTTGTTTGAATATACATCTTTCTTACCTATCAAAAAAAAAAAAAAAAAATTGCTAAGCTACAATATTTGTTTCCTTTTTCAAAATAATCTAATCTTAAAAATATCAATTTTTAAAAGGACATCATTTACTAAATCAACCCCTAACTTAAAAACAAAAAGATACCGGTTCTCATATTAGGATCTTCTAAAAATTAAATTTTAGGATTATTTTAACAATTTATTTTTTAACTCCTATAAATCAAATTAAAAATAAATGGGCATCAGCATTTTTAAATTTTGATAACAAAAATTTCTCAAGAACTCTAAAGAATTTTAATTCATATTTTATAATATGGGACGAAGTAATAACCTTAAACTAGTGAGTTCTAGTTAGTTCAATTGATAAAAATTTTCATAGTTAAATAAGAATATAAGATATCCCATCTCTTTTTTTTGTTAAATGAAATCTTTTTTGTTTTTTAAATTTTTTATTAACTATATATATATATGGAAAATACGAGAATGTTTGAAATTTCTAATCCATGTTGCCTCCGAAGGAAGAAAATAAAATAATAAAAAAACACAGAAACAAAACCGAACATTCTAGCTTATGAAAGTCAAAGATTCGACTACACGTGTCGTTCTGCCACTCTCAAACAACAGGTATATATATAAATCATTTCCCATTCATCAGAACAAACTAGAAACTCGAAACTAGGCCAATCTCGTTCCTTCTTCTCTCTCTCACGGTCTTCATTCATTCAATCGTCTTTCCAGGTATCTCTCTCTCTCTCTCTCTCTGCGCGTGTCTGTAGCAGTGTTGGGTTTTTGTAAGTTTAATTCCTTACTTCCTTTGAGTTTGAAAACATAATTTATTTTCTTTTCCTACATTTTCGAGAAACTTAATTACCATAGAGAGAGCACCACGTAGATTTTGGATTATAACATTGTTTCTTACTGTTTTCTCTCGATGTTTTTATTTTTTATCAAACATAGTAATAACACGTTTCCATAAGTCTCTGTATATAATGCTTGTTACAAGGAGAATGTTTCCTGAATTTGGCTGTTTTTGATTTGTTAGTTTATTAATTAAATTTGATAATTTCTTTTGTTATCCTCATTTTTTGATGATGCGTCAACCAAGTATGTCTTTTGAGTATCTGGGGTTGGGTTTCTGTATCATGCTTTTCTTTTTACACTTTCTCTCTGCAGTCAAAGTGAAACATAGCAGAATAGCTCAATCATTTTTTTATTTAATTTTTTTATGTTGAATGTTTCTGTCTTTAGCATTTGATTTTGTCAGTTTGATGATAAATAAAATTCAGAGCTCTGTCTCAGAAATCAAATAGAGCTTAAAGGCGATCTTAACGATTCTGCTTATTGAAAAGTCATTCTTTTTGCAAACACTTGATTTGCTGGTTTCATGATCATTTGTAATCGGTTTTTTTTTTTTTTTCCAATTATTTTTATGCTAAATCTCTCATATTTTTGTTCTTCCAAGAACAATAACCTCTTGATTCGAGGTCAATATGCCACGGATTTGTAAGCATTGCTAAATTGTTTTGTTAATTTTTTATAAATGAAATTAACACAGAAGATTCAAGTTAAATTATTATTATTCTTCACCAATTCTCAACTTGGTTTGCCAACCAAGAAGATTTGTACTTGAAAGGCAGAGGTTTTTTTAATGTTGTTTCTTATTCTGGGTTTATTTTTTTTAGAGGCATTGGCACAATACGATATGCAGAGGGGAAGAGAAGGTGAAGATAGTTTCTTTCACCCGGATGACCTATTGGGTGGTTTCCAGGGCTTTGGATCTCGTAGAAGTATGAAGCCGAGCCTTTTTGGAGATAGAGATCCGTTTGATGATCCCTTTTTCACTCGCCCCTTTGGGAGTTTGCTTGATTCTGGCATGTTTGGTTCAAGTGATCCAGACAATGACAAAGATCAGATCAGTAGAGCCAAGGGAATAACAATAGAAGAATTAAACTCTGATGATGAGGGACAGAATGAGGAAGATGCAGGCACTGGGGCTGAGAAAGATGATCAGCAAAAGCATTCTCGGTCAGGCATAGAACCTTCTGTTGAGCTTCCAGATGATGATGACGATGGTGCTGATGGTAATTGAACATATTTGTTTTGTTTACTGGTACATTGTGAATTCTCTATTTTATCTTGGGATTTTATTTTATTTTTGTTTAATACTAATTGATAATGACTGCTGCGGTTGATTTCATAGAGACAAAGAGCAAGGGTGTGACTTCTTGGAATGACCATAACAAGGTTGAAGGAGCACATTCCCACGCCAGCAAGGTCAGCATGCAGACTCGTAGAGTCACATATGGTGGCGTTGATGGAGCATATTACTCTTCTACAAGAACTACACGGACAGGTGGTGATGGAGTAAGTAACTTTTTGAAGGGCAAGTTGATCTACTGTTTATTTTTATTTATTTATTTATTTCTCGGTTTAATGCTGTGATTTTGAATCAGGTGGTGGTTGAGGAAACCAAGGAAGCAGATAGAACAACAGGTCAAGCTTCACACAGGATCTCTAGAGGAATTCATGATAAGGTAGCTGGGGTTACACAGTTAATTAGAGGATCATGATTACAACAGCTCTATTCCAAAAATCTCAATTTTAGGTTCATCAAGCTTTTGGAATAAATGATTAAAAAGAGAATGTTTCTAATGGATAACCCATCCCTTTATCCATTGTTGGTGTCTGGTGCAGTGTGTTAGTGCACTTGGTCCTCAATTATTCTTTCCCCTACATGTATATTCTCATTATTTTGACTTGGGAGATTTAAAACCCAAGAATAAATTCCCTGAAATTTATAACAACCATTTCACCTGCACAATTTTTGATCGAGATGTGATTGAGCTATATATGTTTTTATCATACTGTCCTCAGTTGATCCATTTAATATATAACTTGACCTCATGTGGTTCACAGTCACTTAATTTCCTTCTTTAAGCCCTTGTGGATAAAATTTTATGGATGAAAGCATAAGGAAATGGTCTCTATATTATTAGACATGGAAATGTAGTAATGTTGATTAAGATGGTTGCATTGCTTATGCAGGGTCACTCAGTTACAAAGAAGCTTAATTCAGATGGTAAGGTGGATACGTTGCAAACTTTACACAATTTAAATGAAGGTTTGTTCCTTCTATCTTTCATGATTATTTAGAGACAGATTGTGTTTTATGCCATCGTTCAGCCATAGGACTAATGTTTTGATGCTTATTCCAGACGAGCTTGCTGGTTTTGAAGAAGCATGGAAAGGTAATGTTAAGGGGCATTTGCCTGGCTGGGAACATGGATTTCATATGCATGGCAATGCAGGTAAATATTGTCTTTGTTTCTCATTGTAAATTTGTTGCAATTAGGTGATATTTATAGCCACAAAACAAAAACTAAGCTTTTTAGAGAATTCATTGTTTGAGACCTATAGAGTGTTTGATTACACACACTATAGGGAGGGGGAATTTTTTAGGCCTTTAATCACTCTAATTTTTTATTGCATTACACTTTCACCTGTTCTGGAAATGTGGCTCAATTTAGCTGAGCCTTTAAGCCTAACTAATTGTAATTATAGCTGGAAATGTAAAAAAATTTCATTTAGTTTGATAGTTACTACTGAATAACTTGGCCATAGTTAAATATATGATTGATAAAAACAATTGGGAGTAGCGATCATTGGTATGTCTTAGTCACCAGTCTTTACTACTAGATTCTACCTCTAGTGTGTATTCAAAATTAATTCCATTTTAACTGGGGGCTTTCAGGTAGTAGCATACCCCAGAGGACCTTTTGCTACTTATGTCAAGAAAGTTTAAGCTCTCTAAACTGTGAAACATAGAAGGTCATAATTGTCTGGAATCTAGGACTGCATGCTTGTCATTGTGTAATGTTGAGGGTCCTTTTGTTTATTTTCATTATCTTTAGGTGCATGATACAACTATTATAAAAGCCAATGATGAATGCTAAACTCTTGGTTATTACATGGTATGGTACTTTTGTGTTTTATGCAAAATAGTGAACCAAACTATGTGCTCACGCATTCCATTTGGTATCATGAATATTGAGGTATATAAAGATGGAGATTAGAGAGTAACACATCCAGAACCCTTTCTTCTTTTAGTCTTCTTAGATTTTATATGTATGGTGCATGAAGATGTAAACTATTACAGAGATACAATTTTTGTATATTTTTCATTTCCTAGGCGTCTCTGATTGCCCACATCTAGCTTAGCTCCATTGCTACTACAATTTGTAGCATTTTCATTGTACTATTTGGCTATATTTATTTACTTTTTGTTTTTAATTTGGTTGTGGTTTATTAAACATAAGTTTCGTGCTTTCTTTTTTCTTTTTTCCCCATGATATTGTTTTAGAGAAGGCATAACTGATGTTCCATGACATGTTTTCTATGTTCTATCCTTATTTCTTGATGTGCTACTGCTTGATTTTTTATTTAACATTTGTTTATTGTTTGGTCTGGCTACCAATTGTTTTAAATCCACTATAATTTTAGGTTCTAGTAGCCGCAAACAGGAGAAAGATATTTGGGGAGGTTGGGCCCTCCCATCTATGGAACAGCCCTGGAAAGCCGAAGGAATGGGATCGAACAATGAAGCCAGAAGCAATTCTTCTGCAGGGAGAACAAAAAAAGTTGTCAGAATCAATATAGAGTAAATTGCTTTACTAGGTAATGTTGGCTTAGTTTCACATATACATACCTACAAAACCGAGAGCTAGGACTTTGTGCTGACCACCCCCAAGTGTTTCTGAATGTTACCTGTGTTACTGTGTTAGCGATGATGTGTTTGGGTAAGAATAGCCGTGTCTAAAAGTTGTTGGTCAATTTACTTTTGTGACAAGATTTATATTGAAGTTCTAAAATATTCATTGTGAAATTGTAACTGTGTAAGTACATGCTTGCGTTCATGCAAAGAGCAATCTTTCTTTTTGTTTTGAGTTGATTCTTACCTTTATTGGGATTGGCTTTAGATGAAAACCAATGTATATGGTGGTATTGGTTATTAATTAGATTTTTATTGAGTTGTGTCTAATGATCAAACTTTCTTTGTGCCAAGTGATTATCCTTTATTAGACAAGTGGTTAGACAAGTGGTGTAAAATGGGGATTGAGATTGATACAATATCACTTTTAAAGGATAAGATTGAAAGTTAAAAAGTTCATTTTTAATCTTGACTCTTATATCAAGAACTTTTTTTACCTTTTAATTTTTGACATTTTTTACTACTAGATACCGTTTACCTCTCCCAATAATGTGATAATTGCATAGCTATTGTACTGGATCCACATCTATCCAAATCCGTAAAATTTTTTGTAGCTGCTCTTCCTATCTGGGTCTTCTACCTTTTTGAGTGTGTTGAGTCTGTTTACTCCTTTTCCCCTTTCATGATGAGGGATCCCTCACCCCCTCTCAAACTTTAAGCCTCATCTAGTCATCTTCACTCTTAGAATTCCATTGCCACCAAAGCCCTCCTCCTTTTAAAATCTTCCAAAATAGCTACTTTCAAAACACTTCCATCACAGCCAATCTCAAATACTTCCTCCCCCCCAACTACCAACAGAATACCCCAAAAATCTCACCTACTCCACCATTCTACCCTCTCCCTCTCCCATACAATTCTTTCCTCTTCATACTAAGCATGGAAGAAAGAGAAAAAGCTCTCTTTGAAGTTTCGATTAAGGCTTGAGAAGCCTCGAGTGAAATTCCATTAGAGGGAGAAAAAAAAAAAAACTCTCCTTCAGTCCTTTGTTATATAGTCTAGGATAAGACATTCTTTCTTGTTGGATGAAGGATATAAGATGAGAGGTTTTCAAATCCTTATTAAGCCAAAATTTGAAGCCTAATTTCCGACTATATGCCCAATTAACCTAAATAATCAATGTGGAAACTTGATATTGGGCCAAAGACACAAGGCAAAATACTTAAATGAGCCATGTAAGACAATTTAATTGTTTACAATCTTTTTCACAATTTTGTAAAGTAGGTAAGTAATAATTGGGATCACATTACTCTCAGATGGACTAAGGATATGTTTGTTTGGAGGTAAAATAGGATGGATGGAAAACTTTGGAGAGAAAATAGGAAGGAAAATTTTTTTGGTGGGTGTTTGGTTGGAGGAAGGGGAGTGAAAAAAATTGGTGGGGCGTAGGTGTTTTCTCTCCGGACTCACTAAAATGTGTTCAACTAAGTGGGAGGATTTTTTTTTTTTTTTTTTTTTTTGTGATTTTTTTTTCTTTAGACATGATTTTTTTTTTTTCTAGATATGATTTTTATTTCCTAATAAATTTGGGTGATTGCTTTTTTTGTCACTTTTTTTTTGTTTTTTGTTTTATACAAACATTTTTTCTATTATTCTACTTTTTCACTCCCAATCAAACAAATATGAGAGAAATTAAAATCTTATCTATCCTCTTACTTTTTCACTCTCCCACTTTTCCACTTTTTCAATCAATCAGACCCTAAAACTAACACAATTATTATAGTTTATATTATGCACGGATTTAAATAGTTCAAAATTTTCAAGTTACATTCATAATTATGAAAAAAGTTTAAAAGAAAAAATATTGTCCTACTAGATCTATTACACTTAAACCAACAAGGTGAGCTTTCCCACGAAAGCGTACTAAGACCAACTCACTAGAGTGTAAACTAAGTTCACAATTAATGAACTTCAATGAGGCCCTATTTCAATGTATTTTCCCCAGGATATCCTTAATTACTAGCTTGTATTGCTCCTCCCACAGAAAAGCAGAGTTGCCCACCATTTTTTTGATGAGTAATTTTTCACAATCTAAGAGGAAACAACAACCACAAACAGGAAAACAATACCAGAGTAGGCAACCCCTAGTTTTCAATATTTCCAATGGGAAAGAGAGACAAGAAAAACCTTATATTATTAAAGGACGGCTGTAATAATTAATGTAGTGCATTGAGAGCAATGTGATCCCAATTAGATCTCTGTGTTGGTGGTTGAGCCAAACAATCATTTGTTTTTGCCAAGTCATTTCTACAGTGGTTATGGTCAACTGCCTAGCCTAATATGGTAAAATAGAAATATGTTCACAATGTTCTTCTATTCCATTTCCTATCAAGAAAATAAGAAGGAAATGAAGTTTTCACTCCATTCGCTTCGTTTTATCGTAGCATTTAAGATTGCTGGCCTTTTGCCAAAATAAACATTGGCATGGTTTGGCTTGTCCCCAAAAAATGTCACAAATATATCTACACCCTTATCCTTATGCGTCCTTCATTTTAATGTTCACCTGGTTGAGAACAGCACAGCTAAATACGCGAATATTTTGCCAATTGTGTAGAAAGTAGAAAGTAGAAATTATTCTGTAATAGAATTTAAAATATATATATATATATATATATATATATATATATATGAATCTAATGTCCACCATTAAATTACTGCTTAAAATAACAATTTCAGTAGCATCTAAAAAGGTCATGAAAAATATAATTATGTTTTAGGACGAGAGTTAACGTTACGGCTATTGCAGGATCCTTCATGGGACTGTTTGGCGACATGTTTGATTATTGCTTCCAAACTTAATTTATCGGCTAGTTTTTATATTAATGGTTTAATTACTGTATAAGGAAAACAATAAGGTTTAAGAATTAGATTGTGTTTTGAGTTTGCACAACAAGAGGCACCTAGTAACCAAGAATTGCTCAGCAAATATGTTTTTAATTTTATAGAAGCGTATTATGAAAATTATTATACTTTATACTATTTATACATCATGTAGACATTTTTTGAAAAATTGTGGACAATGGTATATACATTTTATATGTGGTGTGTGTAAAGAGTGTGAACACTATTGGCGTGAAATAATTACAATTCTAAATGATCGCATCTATACTTAATGACGAGAGAGGAATAGATGAAGACTTTATACATGTAAGCTGAAGCCCACCTCAAAATAAGTACTTTAACTCCCAACGTAGCTTAGAGTTAAACACTTATAAAATCAACATCCAACACTCTTCTTAACAATGTAAAAAAAGCTGGACAAGAAAAATTCATTATCCATATGGTTGCCCATGTTAAAGAAGGTGAGAACTAGACCGCGAAGGATTTATGATTAATATACAAGCAATTCGTAAAATCATTTGATTTGAGTTTATAAATTATGATTATAATTCACATTGTTGTGGTAGGAAGAATGGTTTAAGTGGTAAAGTTTTTGTGAAAAAATATATTATGGAATAAACCACCATTATAATTAAAGTACTTTGAAGATATTTTACTTTCACATGTTTAATATATATATATATTTATATGAATGAATAACAGTAGAGGGGGGCGATCTGAAAATTAAAATCTCATGTAAAAGTTGATAACATCCATAAAAGTCTCTTTTAATCCAAAAAAGAAATATGATAATCAATGGAGGGAAAGTTGATAAGAATAATTAAGCTAATACTTCTATTCGAAAAATTGATAAAACAGTGGCAATTAAATACAGTATATCCACTTGGCACAACAATGTGGAAATTAAATAGAATATCCTTTTGGTGCAATCAAGACCTATTAGATTCAATTTTTTTTAAGAGAAATGATATGTTTATAACAATTTTACAACAAATCCTAAGTGGCAGATTGTTACTGGTTGTTATTGTTGGGTTAAAAAAATAATTTCAGTGTTAAATTCAAATTTGAACCAATAATAACTAACCATCTATGATTTGTTGTAAAAATATTGTAAATATGTTGTAAACATAGCACCTCTTTTTTTTAAAATATAATATATGATTTTATTATTGAATTTTTTTAATTACACTAGCATGATACTAGTATTACTTCTCTAAGAAGGAATTAATATTCATTGGGCGTATTATTGTATTAGACCTTCCTTTCCTTTATATTGAGAAAGAATATACTTTCCTTCATGACAAAGAAAATCTTAAAAAGGCAACCAAATTAATTTTTCTTCTGCATTAAAAAAGTCCAATTAAGTAACTAAACCCAACCAGGAATTTGAGGTAATATATTTACGACAATTTCAAAGCCAGTAGGTATGGTTTTAAATTTTAATAATTATTCATCTACTACTCTTTCTCAATCAAAACCTCCCTCAGTTGCTTCCATGCAAATAAATCAATGGCTTAAGGCACATGCCCCACTGCCCCCACAACCTCTTATATATAAAGCTAATGCCCCACAAGCTCTCAACCACAACTTTTTCTACCAAAAAAAAAAAAAAAACTCCCAAAGATATCGATTCCAAAACTTAAATGAAAAAAGATGTCTTGCTGGTCTGCTGATTATGCCACAAAAGCCTATCTCTGCACCCTAAAGATGGTGAGAAAGAGCAAACTATAATGATATTATCTCTCTTTCTAAATCTTTTTGTTAAAATTTGTTTTCTATCTTTTTATATGACCAAGTTTTTTGTGTGTTTATAGGGAACAAGAGGTAAGGAGCCTGATGTGGCCGAATTCATATCTGCCCTTGCTGCTGGCAACAATGCTAAGCTCATGGTGATTGTATGTGCTAGCATTGCTGGATCAACCACTCTAGCATTAGTAGCAGCAGCTCATCAAACAGGTGGCCATGTTGTATGCATTTTGAGCAAGCTTGATGAATTGCATGCTTCAAAGAAAGCTCTAGGCTCCTATGCAAACAGGGTCGAGTTTGTCATAGGAGATGCATGTACCCTTTTGTTAGATGATTATAAAGAAGCAGATTTTGTGCTTATTGATTGTGATATCAGTGATCATAAGGGGGTATTCTTAGCAGCACAAAAGGGTTTAAAGCATGAGAAGAAGGCACTTATAGTAGGGTACAATGCTCTCCACAAGGGATCTTATTGGTGGTCTGAATTGAAGACACATTTTTTGCCCATTGGAGAGGGGCTTTTGGTGACTAGAATGGTTACTAATAAAGGCCAGAAAAGAAGCCGTTGGGTGGTTGCAGTAGATAAGTGTACTGGTGAGGAACATGTTTTCAGGGTCACTAATTCCCCACCAAGGAAACAAGTTGAAGCTTAAAACCTTGTTTAATTCTCTGAAGAGTAAAGAGGAAAGTAAAAGGAAATAGCTAGTAGATGACAATATTCTTTTTGTAGTTTTGTTGACATCTAGTAAGAAGGAAGCTAAAGTTTTATCAGGTTTCCTCTATCATCACAACAAAATTTTTAGTTTCTTGAGAACAATGTAGATGCAATAAATCAGATTTAAACATGGTATTTTTCTCTAATTACATAATGTCCTTTTCTGCCCCTGGCGGTTGCTTGATTTTCACACCCTTTTTTTTTTTTTTTTCACTTCACAAAAGGGATTCATAACCTATATTTTTTACATCACATAATTAAGGTTCTCACAATCCACATTATTTTCTCACTTCACATATTGAACTTATTGCTTATATTTCTTCACTTCGTGAAATGAACTCAAAAGTGCATATTTTTCTACTTCACAGATTAGGCCCGTGGCCCATATTTGGCCACTTAACAAAATGGGCTCATGCATGTTTGCATTCCTCTTGTCTCATTAAATGGGCTAAGGGCCTATATTTTTTCCATAGGCTTCTCTAGTAAAATCGGATCTTTACACAAAATTGAGTTTGGGTTGAGTCGAGTTTGATCGATTTTTATCGAGTTCATGTGTTGGTTGCGCACGCCTAAATATGTAACATACTAAGAGCATCCACAATGGTGAATGCTATCCTATTCCATTTTACCATCTTAAAAAACTACTTTATCAATTATATCATACTATTTTACAATACTCTCAACATCCCAACTTTTATTTTACAATACAACACATTAAAATAATATATTTACACAATAAAATAATATATTTCAAAATATAAATAAAAGCCAGCACAGAGAGAGAGAGAACATGAAAGGGAGTGGGAGGAGAGAGGATTGAATAAAAAATACTACTTCTTTTTACAATTGTGCTACAGTACCATCACAAATTTGTGATGGTACTGTAGCACAATTCTAGTTTTTTTTAGGATACAAGACATATATAAGACTTGATGTTGGCTTGTTTTTGCTTTGAATGGTAAATTCCTCAACATATACAACTTACCTTGGGCCACTGCGGATGCTCTAAGCCCCTGTTATCCAATAGGGCCTTAGACTAATTATGGCAAAATAAAAAGTTCCTATCTTTGATAATTATTGAAGATGGCCTAATAGTATTAATCATAGTTATAAAACCCGAATTGGACATTGACCTGGTCTATGAGTCAGGTTACTAGTCAAACCACAAGGTCAAATAAAAAAAAATGAACATCTATATATAAAAGTTTGAGAAAATAACATAAATACGTAAATAAATAAATTAAAAAATAAAAAGATTTATGCCTAACTAAATCAAACTCCTCATATAATTTTTAAACTTAAGGGTTTCACAAGTAATAGCACTAGAATTCTATAAAGCAACATAGAGCAATGCATTTTTTTTCTTTACATTTTCTCCTCCTTATATTACCATATTATTATACATTAAATAATAAATAAGTCAGTAAAGTGGACTTATTATTATGATATTTTGGAGGCCTTTTTGAAATTGAAAAAAAATCATGCAGTCTTTTTTATTTTTTAAACCATTAATTGTCATAAAATTTTGGGTCCTTTTATAAAGGTAATGGAACATTTTTATAAAAGTGGTAGGACCACATTGTAATGGGCCTTAAGGCCTCGGCCTTGAACCAGCCTATGTGTTTGTCAATGACTCAATATGATAGGAAGCAATGTATTATTGTCTCTTGTACATGGGATTTAATAGGACACTAGACATGGATATGAGTACTACATTATTAAAACACACACACACACACACAAACCATTCCATCAAAATAGAAAGAGATAATTTTTTTCCTTTTTATGCGAAGATCAACATTTTCATTAATAGCCAATAAAAAGCATTATAGCACCCTAAATTTAAAGAGAAAAAACTTGTAGCCGTTAAGTAGTGATCTATGGTGGATTTGTTTCCTAAAAAAAAAAAAATTTGGTCCACTTTGATCCGATCATGTCCCCATTGGCACTCAAATTTGTCTTTTTCCACTCCAATCTCGACAAAATCATTAGCATTCTTTTGTTTTTTGAGAGAAGGTAAGGGATGGGCTTTACAAGGGAATGATCTAAGCTTGTCAGGGAAACCGGAGAAAAAAAAAGGATAAACAAAGGGTGGTCAATTGAATCATATTTTCAACCCGTTTTTTGTTTCAACTGGATCAAGGGTTTGATTTCAATATTATTTTGACACAAAAACCATATAATTAGAGTGTAAAAATGATATTTTTGAAAAGTTAGAGACTATTTTAAAATATGGACAAAAGTTAAGGGCCAAAATGATAATTAAATCCTTTTTTTTTTTTAATTATAAGATCACATAAAAAACTACAATTGTTCATAATATAGACGATGGAAAAAAAATAATCATTAATCAACATAAAAGTAATAAACTGTTAGTGGCTGTTGTTCTAAATATTAAACAATAGAGTGATTATAAAATATATTTTTAACAAATCTTTTTTAAGGAAGAAGAAAACAAAACGAAAAGATATAAAATATATATACCTTGTAGATTGTACCAAATGATTTTGACTTTCGTTCTCCTTTTCTTGATGCGATTTATCACTGTCCCAATGATTAAAAAAATTACCGTCTCTTTCATTGTCATCATGGTAAAGTGTACTTAGTAAACATAATAAAACTCAATATTAAAACGATACATGAGATAAAGAGTAAAGACTACATTTTTTATTATAATATGCATCAAAAAATATTTTTATATTAGAAACTGAATTTTTATTATTGCTATAAAAAATGACAAAATACATTCGTCACTCTTCCATCATTGAATTTTTATTTCTATTAGAAATGACAAAATCATCCGTCACTATTTCAACAATTGTGAGTAACGTAAAAAGGTCATTTGCATATATGATAAGATATTATATTCTATAATAAATTACTAATTTTGAATTATAATAAAATCATCTCAAAATAAATTTAATAAAAATTTCTTTTTCCTATAAAATTGAGTTTCAAACATAAGCACCAACTTCAGTCGCATAATAAAAATGTAATACAATCGGTTACACCTAATCCCCGTAATCAGCTTCCACCTAAGACTTATAAACCAACCCACACAACACATCAAGTTATCAACTTCTTGACCTGAAAGGCTGAAACCATATCTTGTAAATCATGAAGCTCTATTTGTGCCCAAACTTGACTCGATTTGCGTAAATCCAAGTCTTATATATTAAAAAAAAAATTTGAAATGATTAGATGTAAATTGTCATTCCAAATTTATAATATCATAAACATTTTTGTTCGAGCAAACTTTTTAAAACTCAAACTATTATGTGTTGTTAAATTTATACGAGCAATTGTTTTTTCAAATCCTTCAAATGCAATTTTAAAGAAAATTCTAAGTTTTATTAGTTTTTTTTTTAATAGAGTTATTTTTTTTAGAACTTTTAATAGAGTTAGTTAAACATTGTTGGAAAATGCTAGCGAATGTTCTTAGGGTATTGGTTAATAATCCATTTAAAGAAAGTTTTTTATTGAAAATGAAAAAAAAAAATCAATTAATGTTTTGACAGCTTTTTTCATTTCTCATAAAAGTGATGTCAAAACTTTCCTAAAATAGATTATTAATCAATACTCCAAAGGCGCTCGTTAGCATGGCCCATAATATATACCTACTGAAAATCTCAAACGTGTCTAGTTACCATTTTAGTAGCATACATAAGAAAGTTACCTCAACCATGCATGAGAGATGAGACCTTGTCATAGCTATACTGCCATATACCCCACTTAATAATTGCTATTCTGCCATATATACTACTTAATCCATGATCAATACCTAAGTCCAAACACCAAGGACAAATTCAAAATTGAGAATTTAGACACAAATGCTACTATATTCACATACATAAACAAATATATACATTGATTGAAGCTTCTACTTCTTAATCCCTTCCCCTCGTCCTAATGCAGCAAAATTCAAAGGGATGAGCTTGTTGATAATTTATTTAACTCTAGACTTGGAGAATTAATTAAAAAATACTATATTTAGAGAAGCAAAAATTTTTATAATCTTTTTTACAAAGAGTTAAGTAGGGGTAAAACTTAGACTCAATATGTTATGATTGTTTTCTTCCTTCAGCAGTCGTGGAAAAAGTTGTGAAATTTCGGTCAGTTGGATTCATCCCCGAAACACGTGCTCCTCACCCGACCGTGCATCAATATGCCTGATCCAACGGCTACGATGAGCCTTCCTCCCACTCCCACCAATAGTAGTGCTCCCTACATGAGCAATATCCAACCCTTTCTCCACAGGCAAAAACACTGTCCTCACCACACGTGCCCCTCTCTCAAGCACCCCATGCCATCGAAACCCCGAAACCGCGTTTCCTTCTCTCGTATTCGAATTAGTGCATGCCAAAACCGCGCCTCTCTGGTCCAGTTTCGCAAACCTCAGCACCCTGTCGAAATCTCCACGCTTGCAATCCACCACCAGAAAATCCACACCCACCAGCCCAGCCATCGCAGCCTCGGCTTCACCCACCACCACCTCCGGCGGCGGCGCCACTTCATCGTGTTCTATCATGGCGTTCATGTACTTTTGTCTTGACTGCTCATCAGGGACTACGCACACGTACCGCCCGCGCGTGTGGCGGGCTGCGATGGCCAGGCCTATGCTTGTCACGATTGGAGCGCCGTGGAACCAGGCTTGGACTATTAGCTTTGCGTTCCAACCGGCTGCCATGGTGGAGAGGAGTTCGGCTATACTGGATTCTTTGAAGCTCTTACACTGCGTAAAAAATAAAAATATAGAAACAATCATAGTTAGTGTATATATATCATATATTACAATGGAATTGGTATAGTTTTTTGAGAAAGTTTGAAATAGAATAGTAGGAAAATATATACAGGTGGGTTCAATTTTGGATTCAGAGTATGCTTACAGATTTAACAGTGTCTATGTAAGCTTCTAAAGCAGTTTCTGGGGACCATACGAGCTTCATAACTGTCTCTGAAGAATCTGTGTGCTGGTGTTGTTTGTGTGTTTGTGTCTCTCTCTCTCTCTCTCTCTCTCTCTCTTTATGTCTTACTCACATATATACATGCACACGAACAACTTTGACAGAGAATGGTGGTGTGGGACTGTGTGATATGTGTGTTGGCTTGGGTTAGCTTTTTATAAATGCTGGAGAGACAGAGAGAAAAGGACTGCAAGCTGCTTACTTTTGTTACAAGCGTTGACACTGCGTGGCCACACAATTAGAACATATGGGTGGCTTTAAATAACTTTTGGATTTTCTTGGCACCTGGAAACTGAAATATTTAATACTTTGGCAACAGCATTGATAACGCATGAATAAGAAAATAAATAGATGTAAATGGAGACAAAGCATATTCAGGAAAAGAATTAATCTAGTTTGTCTTGACAATTTATTTTTGTAGCGAAAAATTCTTTAACAACTACATTTTTTTTTTCCAGTTTTCACTCATAATTGTGTAAAACAAATTAAATAAAAAAAATATAATATATAAAAATTCATTACATTTAGTTGAAAATTGAAAATTTAAAACCACATTGACTCACGGTATTACAAAACCATTGTAGTTTATGGTATTCAGTGGCGGCTCCAGGAATTTTTTTCAGGGTAGTTATTAAGAAACTTAAATTATACTATATTTAATAAAAAAATATAGTTATATCTCATTATCAATGCTGCAAGCTATCCTTTTCAAAATTTTAGTTAAATAAAATTTTTCTTGAAATTTTCTTTTTGTTTGTAAAGACCCAATATATTGTTAAAATGACCAAAATTTGACTACAAACTTAGTTATAGTCTAAGATTACAACTTTCATTAAACAAATTAACATGACTACATATTTTGAAAAGCTAACTGTTGAATTGTATACTTTTTATATTCTTAAACACATGTCAAGTTTCATGTCAATTGGATACTATTTACTATTTGATCTATTAACTTATTTTTTGCGTACAATTTTATACTACAAAGACTCAAAAATTAAACATTTGATTGATGATGTAGACTATTTATCTTTAATCTTCTTGAAGTTTTGCAAGAGTGGAGGATATAAGAAAAAAAAATGTAATCTAATTGTGGAATTGTTAAAATTCGTATCTAATAAAAAAAATATTGAGTGGAGTTGTAGCCTTAATCTATAACCAAGTTTATTGCTAAACTTTGTCCAAAGTTTAATTATATTGGACCTACAAAAATTTATTAGGGTGGTCACACATTTTTTTTAAGGTAAAAAAATCATTAAATTTTTAAATTTTATATATAATAATGTCTTTTTTTTTTCCAAGCTAGGGTGGTCCTGTGACCACCCTAACTCTAACTTGGAGCTGCCATTGATGGTATTCTACACGACCATAGTTTATATATTTATGACTAAGGATAAAGTTTAGCTATAAAACTGATTGTAGCCTAAAGTTAAAACCTTACTAAATAAAATAAACATTACTCCATATTTCAAAAATCTAACCGTTGAATTGCATGTGCTTTATGCTCTTAATACACATGTCAAATTTTGTATCAATTGTATACTATTTACTATATGATCTATAAGCTTATATTTTATACATAATTTTAAACTATATAAACTTGCAATTTAAACAATTTATTGATGACATAACTATTGATCTTAAATTTTCTAGAAATTTTGCAAATATGGAGGATATAAAAAGGAAATGTAATCTAATAGTAAATTTGTTAAAATTCACATCCAATAAAAAGATATTGAGTAATGTTGTAGTCTTAGGTTACAACCAATTTATTTACTAAATTTTGTCTCTAAATTATTATATCTTCTATTGGTTACACATTTATGATAATATTATAATATGTTCTAACATCCCCTTCAAACTCAAGGTGGATGACTGATTAAAGGGAATTGTTAACCAATGCCCTAAGGGCATTGGTTTTGGAACCATTTATAGAAATATTTTATTGGGAGAATAATAAAACAATAAATATTGTTAACAGTTTTTTATATTTTCCATAAAAATAATGTTAAAACTTTCCTAATATAGTTCATTAACAAAAGTTCGGTTAATGTATGCACTTAGTGCATACATTAATCATCTATTTTGGGAAAGTTTTTATGGAGAATTGAAAAAATTGTCAAAATAGTAAATCACTTTTTCATTTATTCATAAAAAAGTTTCATAAAATGGTTTATTAATGTATGCCTTAAGAACACACGTTAGTAAAACCATATTAACAATTGTCCTAAGTGCATTCGTTAACATAATCCTTGATTAAAACTTGAACAACAATTTTCAATTTAAGGAAGATCTTCAATGCCCATTGAAAGAATTGCAGACAACAAATAAATGCCTAGAAAATATCATCATTAGTTGTAGAGGAAAAAGTGTATGATGCACCTAAAAAACGTGGAAGAACTCAGACACAAGAGCGCAAGTAGCCGCATCTCCAACAGTTGTACTATGCGGACTGCGGAGCATGAGCGTGTCACCAAAATGAAACTAGTGTGTTAGGTTTTTGAGTGCATGTGAGACACGTAAGGGTTTTTCTAGAGCAGGAAGCAAAGCGTGCAACTACAAGGACGCCCATGATTAAGGCAACAATTTTGAGAAGACCTGGATGCAAATCAAAGGAGTCTTAGTATAGTGGATCTAAATCTCAGGTGTGCAAAAGCGACAACAAAGGTATATTAAACTATAAATAAGAAAATAAAAAGATTTAGAAATACGTGCGTATATTTATTCATTGAAAATCCTAAAATTACAGTAGCCCATAGTAGTACATAATATTTATGTTACAAAATCATAATTTATATGGTAATGAAGATATTCTAATATATTTAATAGATTACATATTTATGATAATATTATAATATATTATAAGGACTACTTATTTCCTGCTAAAGTCATTATTAGGATATATTTGGATATCGCTTATTGCTGAAAATTGAAAATATTGTAGCAAAATAATTTTTAAATGTGTGAATAGTACCGTAGAACCAGCTTTAATGAAAATTTTACTGAATTAGACAATTTGTGGGTCCCGTGAACAATGCACGAGACCCACTAACAATGACGCAAATGCGCTGAAAAACGTTTTCAGCGCAATCCAAGCTAACACTAATAAATTTTGGTTGAAAACTTTAATGTGATCTACAACTCTCAAGTTAACAAATGGTGTGACATTAGTTTTCACCACTTGGATTTTCATAGGAAGAATTCCATGGACCTTCAAACTAGTTCTCCTAAATTGTTTAACAAGGAAAGTTATCTTAGCATGAGTTTGGATAGCAGGAAAATAATTAACTTGGTCCAGCTTGATGGCTTTAGTTCATAGCAATAGCAGAAATCCCTCAACGGCTATATCGTACAATTTAGAAATACGTGCGTATATTGATTCATTGAAAATCCTAAAATTACAGTAGCCCATAGTAGTACATAATATTTATGTTAAAAAATCATAATTTATATGGTAATGAAGATATTCCAATATATTTAATAGATTACATATTTATGATAATATTATAATATATTATGAGGACTACTTATTTCCTGCTAAAGCCATTACTAGGGTATGTTTGGATACTGCTTATTGCTGAAAATTGAAAATATTGTAACAAAATAATTTTTAAATATGTGAATATAGTGCCATGGGACCCAGTTTTAATGAAAATTTTATTAAATTAGACAATTTGTGGGTCTAGTGAACAGTGCACGAGACCCACTGATAGAGACGCAAACGCACTGAAAAACGTTTTCAGCGTAATCCAAGCTGACACTAATAAATTTTGGTTGAAAACTTTAATGTGATCTACAACTCTCAAGTTAACAAATGGTGTGACATTAGTTTTCACCACTTGGATTTTAGTAAGAAGAATCCCATGGACCTTCGAACTAGTTCTCCTAAATTGTTTAACAAGGAAAGTTATCTTAGCGTGAGTTTGGATAGAGCTAAAAGTTCCTTTCAGCTATGTTTACGTCAAAATCAGTGGGTCCTGTGCACTGTTCACGGGACCTACAAATACTTTTTTCAGCAAAATTTTCATTAAAACTAGGTCACACTGTACTATTCACACATTTAAAAATTATTTTTTTATAGTGTTTTCAATTTTTAGCAATAAATGGTATCTAAATAGACCCTTAATATCCTTTAAAATTATCCTCAAAGGAATCGATATTCCCTTCTTTGGCAACTTTCAAGGCCATGGACTTGTTCCTAATGGTTTGAGGGAGGGTAAGCTCACATGTTTGCAAGAAACCAACTATTCCTCAACCTTGATAGAGTCTAGGTCCTTACTTTATTCTATGGCAGTAACCTTAGCACAAAACCTCTCAAAGTAAAGATCAACTTCCTAACAATTTTAGTTCATCAACCTTTTCTCCTAAGTTAAAAAGTGGAATTAACTATGTCATTCAGCATGGCATAAAATTCGTTAAAGGTCCCACATCCTCACCCGTCATAGTCTTTTCAAACCGAGATGTTAGCATTTGTAGTTTCGAAACTTTCATAGCTTTGGTACCTTCATGGTCGGTCAAGAACGAAGCCAGGACTTGGAGTTAGGAGGGGCAATTTTATTGTTAGCTATATGCAGTGACTTCGGCTTTTAGCTCTATTGCTTAGCCGATAAAGGTTTTCTTTCATTATTACTTTTTTATGTGTGTGTAGAGTATGTCTTTTGTTGGTACGGACAAAATTATTTGTTTAAAGTTTTTTAAAGGGCTAAGTTGTTTGTTTTTGGTAAAATTGGTTTATTAGTCTCTTTTTTTTCTTTTTATTTTTATTTTTAGTTTTGCTATTGCCTATTGGTAATTTTTGTTGTTGGGCTAATATTTTGGACTTGTATATATATATATATATATATATATATATATATATATATATTTTTAATTTTAGATCTATAAATTTATTTATGGACTTTAAAAGGAGGAAAATAGTAGATCTACAAATTTTTTTACAAATTTTTGTTGTAATTAGTGGTTATTAGTAAGTAAAAAAGTTATGTACGTGGTAGACCCAAATGCAAACCAGAAAGAATTTACTACCTTAACAGTATGTAAAAATGTTATAAAAAAAGTTTATAACTGTAACATTTCTCTTATAATGATTAATAAGAGGGACAAAATGTAATTTTATTGAATGAAGTTGCTAAAATTAGTACCTAAATATATAGTTATATAATTATATTATTTTAAAAAAAATTAGGTCCATGAATGGCTCCGTCCATGGTTGGTCTCTACTCTAGTATGGTCCAGTCTTCCTTTGCATTTGCATTCAACTCTTCACTATTTAGGTTAGCAACAGCTAGAAATTCAAGAGACCATTGATCACTAGGGGTTTCAGGTTAAGTCCAGCTTCTCTCAACATAAAGCTGGACTTCCTCGTCAATGGACTTAAAGGAACACTCTGATGTGCATATTCTGGTATGCATAATTATTACCATCCAAGTGTGGCAAGAAATCTTAAAATTATTTTAAAAGGAACTTCTTTTGACCCATTTTTATATTGAGTAATGCTACAAACACAAACTATTTTACAATATTTTTATAAACTGCTGATGTAATTTTAATATTTTTCAAATAATCATTGCAAGTAAAAATGTGATGTTAGTGATGAGCCTATATTAGAACTAATAAGAATTTGCCACATCAGTAGTTTGTAAAAAGTTGTAAAATAATTTGTGTCTGTAGCATTACTCTTTTATACTATGCAGCGGATTACCAAATTATATTAGTTAACCAATTACGTAAATCTAACTAGTAGGTTAATTACCACGAGCATTAAATATCACCATTTGATAAGTAATAAAAAGTAAAACAATCAACACAATATATGGTGGCGAAATGAAAAATCAATGGATGTATTCAAAGAAAAACCCACTAAAAGGGTTCCCTAACCCCAGGAAGGAATTCATTAATTAAATAGAATGAAAGTTAACAATCAAGACTAGACCCTTATTACTAAACTCTACCCTGTAGAAAATTTATTGAAATGACCCCACTTTATCAGCTTCAAGCTACTTGGACTTTTCTATTTTGAAAACCTTCAACGAACTACATTCATGACTTTAAGGAACACCTTGAAGATTTGATTTCCTGCAGTAACTTTGAAATGACTCTGATTTCAGCTCTAGTCCGCTCTATGTCAACTAAAACACCGTATTAATTCTTCTTTTAGCCATTGAACTCATGGGTTAGTTGATTTTGAGGTTTAGTTTTTCTTTATTCAGTGTGCGACAATCCTCCAAGAACCTCTTAATAAGCCCCTATATGTGTTTGCATGTAGGGAACACTTATTAAGTTGACAACCGACTTATCTGAAACACGTTAGAATCAAGTTTTTCGATTCTCAATCAAGCAAGCAGCCGTCGAGAGAAGTGTCGAGACCCTTGGTTTCAAAAGATCGAGTTGCTATGAAAGTCTGACAAAACCAATGCTTCCATCCTTCAAGGGGCAGTCGAAATTGTAGATTTCTTTTCTTCTTTGAGTGGTTTCTTAGACATTTAATCGTGACCTTATGATGATGCACTACAAACTCAATCGAGTTACAATATCATTAAATTTGTCAACTTAAAACCAAATAATATATAAATATTTCTTTGTTGAAATCTCTTATACGTTACATAACATTATATATCGTCTAGTGTAAAGAAAGACATATAAATTACACACTAAAGTGTCGGCAGATGAATTACACATGCGCATGCTCCTGTACACACATGATTAGATTGAGATTAATTTCATGACCTTTTGATTCTTTTTTTTCTTTTCTTTTTATGAATATGAAATCATGAGTCAGTACAAAGGTGGCTTTGAATTTTATTTAATCATACAGATGAACCGGGGTGCATGTTCATCCCCGGTTCCCACTTTTATATATTTTCATTGTCCCCAAGTTGGACCAGATAAAAATTTGATTATTTTAAAGCTGTAGTGAACAGGTCAATGAGTGACCAAGCAGAGGTTAGTAAGAACTGCCAACTGCTCAATCTTCAGTTCTTTACCAAGCATAGAATAAAGTATAGCTTTGCATTTGTTTTCTTGAGCTGAAGTAACAAAAAGAAAAAAGAAAAGATTTTAAGTTTGCTCTTCGGAAAACCAAAATAAATCGTCTGCTTCATTTTAATCTGATAATGCACAATGAACTCACTACAAAACGCGGGCCTGTGTGGCTGCGTTTTTTTGGGCCGCGTTTTTAAAAATGCGGCCCAAACCGGCATAAAGCCCCGTTTTTTGAGTACTCAAGGATTTAAAATTTAAGGGTGTGGAAAATAAAAAGTTCCAGTTCATGAAAAGTTTTAAGAGTTTTCTTGAATGTAAAACTAAAAGTGAAAATCTGAATGACGACTCCTGCTCCTGCCTTCTGAATTTTTCGATTTTAAAGTTGGGACTATACGAAGTAGATGTAGAAGTGTCGCATAAATTGTTGTATTTGATTTTAAATTAGATAAGTCACTGGCTCTCACAGCCTGTACAGCCCGTACCTCGAATTATTCAACTTATTACGATACTTAAGCCTCCACAAAGTCAAGAAGAAAACAACAACCTTCCCACCTTTGATATATCCATTTTTTTATTTTAATGAATCAAAGATTGTTATATTTCTATTGGGATAATGACGCTTTTTTTTTTGTTGTATATGTAGTCATTATATACAAAGGTCAATGTCATATACACACTACTAAAAATTAAGCAATGATCTCACTTCATATATACTGCTAAATAATATGGACAGTTGCACATAATCTACAACATAATTTAACAATATCTTCCTTTCTGCAAATTGTTTCTAAAATAATCTAGTTTTAGGAATGACAGTATATAATTAAGCAACCATGACGAAAATGATTTTGAAAAGTGTGTTAGCAGGGTTCTTTTTAAGACTTTGCTTATCTTAACATAGGTTGTTTTTATAAGGAAACAAGTCCATTTAACAAGCACCATTTTTGCGTGAGGTTGAGGGTTTCAATATTTTTCTGCCAGGATTGGTCTGGATAACCACTAAACTTTTGACATGATCTGATTATCTTGGATGGCCAAGATACTCATAATGAAAATTTTTCTTTTTCTAATTTCGATGTTAATAGTAAAGAATAAGTTATAATAGTTCATGACTTCATGGAACCCCTGCGACTTGCAAGGCGGCTTATAATAGTTCTAATGATGTTATAAGTTTCAAGTTATAACCAATTATAACTGGTCTACCAAAGCTGCTGCTTAGCTCTTATCATGAGTAATTAATAAAAGATGAGGACAAAATTAAAGAAAAAAACGTACGAGAAGATATCTCCTAATTGTTTATATGTGTATAAAACAAAGTATGAGACCAACCGATAAGGGCTTGAACCATCAAACCCCAAACTTTTATATTTGAATACATTTGTTTTATACCTACTCTTTTGTTTTAAGTGTTCCTAACAGACTAGGAAGATGCCAATATTTGGATTGAGTTGGTAATGAATTTCAAAATCTATCCGAGAACAAAGACCATAACAAGCATTATAACACATAAATCCTGTAGATTCATCTTATTTGATTGGAAAGAGCTTTATTAATTGTTTATTAAAATTATTTAAAAGTTAGATATTTACAAATAGAAAACATGTTTCTAATTTTGAGTTTTATTTACTCGAAGCATAGTACCTATCTAACATAAGCATGTAGTAATTTAAATTAAAATAAAAAATAAAAAAATTGTTGCTCCAAAACTCTTCAAAAAGAGTAGTTGTCAAGACAAGCCTAGTCCAGTTCCTCTTTATTTTACAAATCATTCATTTCGTTTATTTCATGGTTCAAATTTTTTTATATCATTTAAAATTTTAATTTACATAATAGACTATACACCTCTAAATTTGTAAAATCTAATTTGAATAATGAAATGGACAAATTTTGAATTTGGAGAGGACGAGTTGTAAAGGCAAACCAGATCTAGTTCACATATACCTTTGGTAACATGTTGTTTTACTGGGCAATGGGCATTACGAACAAAAGCTCTTGAGGCACACATATACATTAATTTCCACATATTAAACCTTTAAACAGCTTGCTTCTTCGAGATTTTGGGGTACTCTTTAAGGTTTAATTTTTAGTTCAGTATCAAAAGGTTGAAATGAGCTTCTCTGTTGACATGCAAGATATAGTGGCCTGACATACAAGGGCCACAGCTCTCTGCAGAATTGGGGCTTCCACAAAAGCTCTCGCCCACTTATAGGTTATATTTTGGGCTACTCACTTGTGTCTCGAGTTCTAGTCACTAAGCTTATTTTGGTTCTTTTATTATGGGCATTAACATTACTTGTCTCTCCTAATTTTAGATATGCATGTTGATGTTTGTCATCACTTTTTTTTTTTTTTAAGGAACATGTTTGTCATCACATGAGTATGATTTTTTGTCCCCTTTCTCCTATTGATATGATATTTATTGTTGAATGAAATTCAACTCATCTAGATTATGAGAACTTAATTTATTAGGATGTAAGAGAGAACAATAAATGAACAAACAAATGTAAAAACACACTTTAACTTGTTTGGGATTTCCATAGTTTTCAATAGCTTATTTACATTTTATTTATCAAAATATATAATTTTTGATAGTTTTTATGTTTAGTATGTAATAAAAAGTTAAAAACTAGCTTTTAGAAGAAAAAAAAAAACTAGTTTTATAATAATAATAATTATTATTATATATTTTTAAAAAGAGCTAAGATATAAAGCTTCTTTCTTCTTTTTGTGGCCCTACTACGTATTGGTTCTCAATAAATTTTAGAGATAGATAAGGGTTTTGAACCACGTGGAGCTTCACAAAAAAATATTATTACCTAGTTATCACTTGAACTCCATTATAGTCTTGTTGCTTAATTAGTAGTATTATTTTGTTTCCCTTGAGCAACTAATTGAAATTCTCTCATGAGATTAATTTCTTGACCTTTTGATTCTTTTTTTTTCTTTTTTTAATGAATATGAAATCATGAGTCAGTACAAAGGTGGCTTTGAATTTTATTTAATCATACAGATGAACCGGGGTGCATGTTCATCCCCGGTTCCCACTGTTATATTCTTTCATTGTCCCCAAGTTGGACCATATAAAAATTTGATTATTTTAAAGATGCAGTGAACAGGTCAATGAGTGACCAAGCAGAGGTTAGTACGAACTGCCAACTGTTAGCTCAATCTTCAGTTCTTTACCAACCATAGAATAAAGAAGTGACTAAAGCTTTGCATTTGTTCTCTTGAGCTGAAGTAATGAGAAAACCAAAATAAATCGTTTGCTTCATCTTAAAATTACAGTAGTAGATAATCTGGCAATGCATAATTGTTGTATTTGATTTTAAATTAGATAAGTCACTGGCTCTCACTGCCTGTACAGCCCGTACCTTGAATTATTCAACTTATTACGATACTTATTAGCCTCCACAAAGTTGAAAAGAAAACAACCACCTTCCCACCTTTTATATATCCTTTTTTTTTTTATGTTAAAGCACGTTGATATTTATACAGATGTGATATGAATCAAGATTGTCATATTTTTATTGGGATAATGACGCTTTTTTTTGTTGTTGTACATGTATGTAGTCATTATATACATAGATCAATGTCATACACACTACAAAAAAGTAAGCACTGATCTCACTTCATATGTACTGCTAAATAATACGGACAGTTGCACATAGTCTAAAACATAATTTAACAATATCTTCCTATCAGCAAATTGTTTCTAAAATAATCTAGTTTTAGGAATGATAATATATAATTAAGCAACCATTACGAAAATGATTTTGAAAAGTGTGTTAGCAGGGTTCTTTTTAAGACTTTGCTTATCTTAACATGGGATGTTTTTATAAGGAAACAAGTTGTAATTAAGATTATAAGTTTCATAGGGGACAGATCATGAACATGACTTCTCCTAAGTCAAAACCAATCCAGTTGCTATAAAGTAGAGAATGGTGTCCTTAGACCCAAAGAAATTTCTTAAAATAAAAATAGCTAGAATGGCGCTAATGAAACATTTGGTGATGCATTTGATAAATTGTCGACACTTTAAGACTTTTTAAGTCCATTTAACAATCACCATTTTTGCGTGAGGTTGAGGGTTTCAATATTTTTCTGCCGTGATTGGTCTGGATAACCACTAAACTTTTGACATGATCTGATTATCTTGGATGGCCAAGATACTCATAATGAAAAATTTTCTTTTTCTAATTTCGATGTTAATGGTAAAGAATAAGTTGTAATAGTTCATGACTTCATGGAACCCCTGCGACTTGCAAGGCGGCTTATAATAGTTCTAATGATGTTATAAGTTACAAGTTATAACCAATTATAACTGGTCTACCAAAGCTGCTGCTTAGCTCTTATCATGAGTAATTAATAAAAGATGAGGACAAAATTAAAGAAAGTGATAGAAAAACGTACGAGAAGATATCTCCTAATTGTTTATATGTGTATTAGGTGGAGCCAGGATTTTTTGTTTGGGGGGTCAAATTTTTTTACTAATATATTAGTCTTAAGTCAAGATAAACAATCACACACATGCGTAAATGCACATACATAAATATAAACATTAATATTTTGATACTATAGTATGTGATAATTTATAAATTAATATATTGTGAATAAAATTAACAACTTTCACATATGTATATTCACAAGATAATTTTTTAGGGAAATTTTTAATTTTTTAAACTCCAATACTATACAAAGATATTAAATATGCACAAAAAACGAATTAGAAAAAACAAAAACTATCTTGTCTCTATAACTACTAGATTAATTGACAAATTATATTAATTTTTAAGAGCATCATTGGACTAACTCAAACATTTGGAGAGGCTAACTTGTACAAAAGAAGTCTAGTTTGATATTAAACATATATAAAAAATGAATTAAAAATAACAAAAACTACCTGTGGGGGCCTTTTCTGGCAGGATTGAGCTGCCTCCTGCGGTAATGGGCCGGGCTGCCTCCTGCGGTGATGGGCCCTAGTGTTTCTGAGTAAGGGAGCTGGGGCCGGTCCAATTGCAACTCAACTTGGGCCGGTTTGTGCACAAACTTATACCACGCCTGCTAGGAGCAAGTTCTTCGGCAAGCAGAATCGTAGCAGACGAGCTATGACAGGCTAGACTGTTGCAGAAGTTATGGCAGGCTAGACTGTTGCAGACAAGTTATGGCAGGCAGATAATAATGACTAAAAAAAAAACAGAGTATTCTATCTATTCGAACAGATGGCTAGGAATCTCTTGTTAGTAAAACATGATTATCGTTACAATGATACCAGTCATTAAGAAAAATGAAGAGAGTAACATTGATTAATTTGAATAGGCAAAATATTAAGTTATAAGTCTTGTCTGCCGTAGCAAATCCAAAGAAGGGAGAACGCCTCTTCTCAATGCAAATAATCCCCAGGCAGAATCCTGCTACGGGAATTAATGGCTTTGAGGGAGTCGGCCCTGAATGGTTATAATCCCACTGGGAAAGTTCTCATTTTGCATTCTTTGGAAGAAATGTGAGATTTTGAAGGGGGAGAGAGGGAAGCCGACCTATTGGTGCATGCTTTAAGCTAACTCTCTCCTTTCTTTCTTAGTTTTCTTTCCTTTTCTCTCTGTTTTCGTTCTAATCTTTTTCTTTTTCTCTTGCTCTGTTTTTTTCTTCTATGTTGTGAAAAATCCCCTGTTTTGCTATCCCCTACACAGGGCACGGCAAGGGCCTCTTTATAGTGCCTGCCGTGACCAGTGTTTTACTGTTTTGCCCCTTAACTGCCTTTGTCTGGTCTGGGTATGTCTGCCAATCGTACAAAACCCCTGCCTAGACAGAGGCGGATCCATTTTGTCCATTCTGTGCACCGCGGACTCATTTTGTCCCTGCGTGCCGCGGCCTTTCCTGCCACAATGTTAAATTTCCTCTCTCCTCACACTCAGAGCATGCACTCAACGTTTCCCTCTCAAATTGCCTCTTTTAGGTGGTCTATCATCCCAGCAGGACGTACCTCCCAAAAGAGGCTTGAGCAGGGGCCGAAAATAGATCTTTTCCCCTCTCCCCACCACCAAACCACACCCCCTTTACCTCTTACCTCTGGCCCATGGCCCCACCATGTCCTGTATTGGCTGGGTACAGGCTGGTGGCGCCTGGGCCTTGCGCGTGCTTCCCTCTTAATTTTGTCCAAGAGGCTGCCTGCTGCTCATGTGTCTGCCGTGACCTGGAGACTTTCCTTCTGCGTTTTTCTGGCCTTTTATGTGGGCTTTCTTTTGATTCTTTGCTTCAATTAGAAACTGGGCTTCGTATGATGATGGGTTTTATATTTCTTGTGCCTACCCTTTGTTTTTTTCTTTGCTGCCTGCCGTGTTGGCTTATAGTTCCTGCTGTAATGACTCAATCCTGCCGGGCCCCTTTTTGGGCCAGCCGTTTTATTCCCTTTCTCAGTGGCCTACCATAGGCACTGTTTTGTTTCCTTCTATTCATGGGCTCCTATGTCCCTTTGCTTTCTTCTTTTGGGCATCCACGGCCCATTTGCCAACTCTCTTGGGCTTCCTCGGCCCGTTTGCTAATTCCACACTCCCATGGGCTTTGTTTACTAACTTCATTGGGCTTCCCCGGCCCAATAACCTTATCCTTATCTTTGGGTTTTATGGGCCTGCCATAAATCCCTTACTTTCTTAGTTTACATTTCCTTGGGCCTGCAGCGACCCTTTCTCACTTTTCTAACTCATATTTTGCCCATGGGATGCTGTTTCTTTCTTTCCTGGCTTCTTTGAACCCGTTTACCTTTTCAAGGCCCAAATATACATTGTTGGGCTAGTGACTCATTATTCCTGCCGCTTGGGCCTAATGGTCTTTTTTAACTATTCATAGTCAATTTGCTGTGGCCCTTTATCATTGGGCTTTTCTTTCCATTGGGCTTTCCACAAATGGCCCTCAACATTTAGCCCCCTGAACATGTGAAACGCTTCTGCGATTCATATGTGAATGAAAGGACGTTCCTGCCCCTTTCTCATATTCTTCCTTCTTCTCCTTTTTCGCGGTTTTTTTTTTCTTTTAAGCTGTGGACCCCTTTTCATACATATTTCCTCCTTCCTGCTGCGAACAGGGTTGTCTCTTCGAATTTCCCATTTCGGCAGTTATTTTCAAAACAGAGCCGCCGCTTCATTAACTTCATTCCCTTCTGATGGCTGACTCTTCACCTCTTTTCATGCGATCATTAATGTGGGTATTTAAAAAGAAATCCTTCTGTATTTCGGACACAAATCCCTTTCTCTCCAAAACGCACCCTCTTCTTCTTCTTCCTTCAAGCCGACCATACCCATTCTCTCCGGTAAAACCTCCCCATCATGTCTCCGGCAAAAAGTCCTGGTTCTTCTCGCCGCAAGGGGAAGGCGGTAGCCTTCGACCCCCCTGTCGTCTCCGAGGAGGCGGACCGTTCCGACTCGGAGCGGTCCATCGGGGAAGAGGCGGAGCGCGACCCTAACGGCGAGTGCGCTCCTTTAATCGACCCGTGGTACGAAACCAGCCCTTACTTCCCAAAGGCTCCCGGCGAATATGTACCGCCGCCGCCAGGCCGTGCACTGATCACCCTCGCCCGGCGAGACCCCGACGTCTCTTGGGCTCCGTTGGCTTCTTCCATCCCCGATATGTCCATCCGTCAAGGTATTTCACTTCCTGTACCCCTCCACTTTGAATTTGGGTCCGGCGCTTCCCTGGGTTGGAAGGAGTGGGTTGATAGCGAACTCTCCGACACCGGATTTATGGGTTTATTGCAACGGGCCGGCGTTCTGAAGGCCGTGGTCTCTTCCCGTTGCTTGTCAAACTTTCGTGACCTCTATAATCTCCGCCACTTGGTCCGCCGGTGGTGTACAACTACTCACACTTTTTTTTTTCCTGCGGCGAACTTACTGTAACCCTTGAGGATGTGGCAAACCAGTTGCTCTTGCCCATTCTCGGTGATTCTGATCCTGCCGCTTTGGAGCTTTCTTCTGAGGAGGAAGCCATCGAAGCCGAACTAAGGAAAAGAATGGCCGGAAATGCCAAGCTATCCTACTGGGTGAGTTCTTCTTCCAAGTTTTCTGCCACTGCTCGCCGCGCGGCTTTTGTTGCTTTTTGGCTTAGTAAGTTTGTTTTTGGGGCCCATCCTCATTATGCCATAAAGCCTTTATATTTTTGTTTGGCCATTAAGATATCTGCGGGGTAAGCCTGCCGCTAGCCCCCATGTTTCTGGGGCATTTGTACGTCCAGCTGGACATTCTCCATAATGATGAGCAGCAGGCTGGGTCCTGCCATATTGTTACCTCTTCTGTTCACTCTACCATACTTCAGCAATGGGCGTTCGAGCGTTGTGCTCAGTATTTGGCGAAGTGTAGGCCTGCCAGGTTTGTCAAGGAGAAATACCAGAATTGCCCAAGGGAGATCACCGACTTCTGCGGCAGGTTTGAATCCGACTTTCCACTTGCTTTCCGTTGGTGTGGTCTGAAGCCGATACGCTATTCTATAGTTAACTCTTTTGATGAAGGCACGGGTTTTTCTTGGCGGGCATATAGAAATTTGGGCGTTGGTTATACTTGTATGGATTCTGCCATGGGTCCGTTTGTTGATGTTGTTGGGACTACCACTCCGTTGGTAGGTTTTGATGAAACTGGAATTACTTATCTCGCCGCCACCAATGCTGGCTGGCTGCCATACTTAGCGGATGAGGGCATCAGGTTTGTCCATTATCCTGCCAATCGGGTGAGGAGGCAATTTGGGTTGGACCAAGATATTCCTGAAGACCTTTCTTCCTTGATGAGGGCTCCCACTTCGGTTCACCCTTTCCTGCGGCCTACGGCCTTTGATTTTTGGAGAAAGCGCTCCGATGCTGTCACCGTTCCTGGTTCGTTGAGGGAGGGTGTTTGTACCTTTCCCATGCACGGCTATTGGCGTGCGGTGATGGATTCGTTCGTCGCCGAGTTATCTGGGAGCCGTGGCTTTTCTCTCATTCCTCCTGAGGGGTTAAGTGCAGTTGCATCGGCTAACCCCCGCCTGCTGCTTCCTTCCAGGTCTGTTCTGGCGTATGCCAGGAAGCAGAGCCGGTCGGCCATCTTTGAGTGGGATGCAGAGAAAAGAGGGTGGTTTTTGCATACTGGTGACTATCCCCCTGGCTGGGAGAAAAGAGTTAAGGTGATTAACCTTCCTGCCCCAAGTGAAAAGGTTCCTGCCAAACCCCGGTCTGCTGCCAAGCTTAAGTCTGCCAGCAAAACCAAGTCAGCCACACCACTGCCTTCTGCAGGTGCTCCGCCGGCTGTCAGGACTCGTGGTAGCAAAAGGAAAACCACCCCTCACCCCGTATCTGCCACTGAACGGAGAGTAAGTCCCTTTTCCCCTCCTTTTATTTATTTTTTTTTCTAATAAGATTTCTTAATTATCTTGCGGCAAGCTCGCCAACCCCTCTCTTTTTTTTTTTTTTTAGTCCAAGTACAAGGAAGATTCATCAGCCACTCGCCCCATTTTTCTTGATGATCCTGAGCCTGAGGTGAGTCTCTCTTTTTTTTTACTTCTCTTTCCCCCTTTTTCCTTTTGCACGCGTCTGCCATGGGTCGTCTGCCCCTTTCCTTTGCACACATCATTTTTTTTATTTTACTTAACAAAAGTTTCTCTTTTAGGAGGAACCTGAACCTTTATCCGTATATCATCCTACTGCCGAGGAGATTTCTGCTTCCATGGGTGTGCCTATGGAAGGCTTCTTTGATGGGGCCGAGGCGGTATTATCGACGCCTGCCCCTCCTGCTGCACACAAGGCTCCTGCCAAAACTCCCACCCCTTCTGCCGAGCCGGTATCTAGAGAGGGTACTCATGTTGAAGGGGTTGGTGAGACTACACCCTTGCCTGCTGAGGGATTTGCTTCTTCAGAAGGCGCCACTCCTTCCGCCGTTGCTCAGACCGAGATTTCTCCTTCTATTCTGCCGCTAGTGATCTCGTCCAGCGACCCTTTTGCAGATATTCCCCAGGCTGCAAAGGGTAGTGCTTCGCTTGTTGTTACTCCTTCTTCCATCCCTGGTTCTGCCACCCGTGGCCCTGACCTGGACTTATCTTCAGAAGGGTCTGCTGACATTTTTGAGGATCCTGATGATGTACCTGTGTTGAAGAGGACTATTTCTGACTCTGATGAGGAGGGTAGTGCTTCGTCTAGACCTGACTTGATGGGTATGTATCTTCCTTCCTCTTCATCCTCCCTCTTCCCTTTTTTTTTCTTTGTATTTGCGCCTCGTTTGCATACTCATCTCTCCTTCTGCAGAAACTTCTAAAGGACCAGAGATTGCAGCAGGCGAGAGGATGACTGCTCCTGCCTCCCCTGTAGCACCTGCTCCTGCAGCGCTTTCAGCACCTGTTTCAGCCATACCCACTGCCCCTGTTCCTTCTGTGCCTGCGATACCTCTTCCTGCTACACCTTTGGCCCCCATTCCTGGTAAAAAAAATTTATTATTTCATCCCCTTTTTCTTCTTCATTCACATTTTTTTTTTATATGTTCCTTTGCGTTCCACTCCCCCTTTATTGCAGGTCCGCTCCCTACTATTCCTTCTCAGTTTGTGGCCGGTAGTAGTAGTCACGTTGCCATTCCAGATGAGGCTGCATCTTTCTTTGTTCGCTTCGATCAGCCGGAAGTTAATGACCTTGGTCCGGCAGAGTTTTGGGCTTCCGGTCCTCCCTATGTGGATTTTAATGGCTTTCGAGTCCCTCAGGACTGTGTTTCCCACTTAGTGATGATCTACAGCAGTCACGGCGACTTTATGCAGGGCTTTCGTCTGGGCCGTTCTGCCAGGGAACACTTCTTAAAGATGTTGGGATGTGTGCTGAACGATATTGAGCATAACTTCGTCGACACTGTTTCTACCGAGAGGATTCTGCAGTGGAGGGCTGCGGTGCAGGAGCTGATCAGCGTAGGTTTTGCCGTGGAGTTTATCCTTGAGCATCTTCGTGAGATTGCCCGAGCCCTCTTTATGAGGAAAGTCTGTCCTGCCATTGAGGTCATAGATGCGCGCCTCGAGCTTTTGAAGAAGGAGGTGGCTGATTTGGAGGGTCGCCGCGAGCAGCTTCTTTCTGGCATTAGTGGACCTAGTCGCCTTGGAGATCAGAGTCTCATTTCTGGACTTTACTGATGATAGCACCGCTCCTTTTCCTTTTCTTTGTTTCTCTGTTTATGTCATACAAAACATTTTTATATTTTCAGCCGTAGTTGCTTGGCTTGTGTTTGCCACACTTTGGGTTTGTAATAATGCTACACTTTGCTACTTCTTCTTTTCTTTTCACTGCTGCTATAACATGATGCTTAATATTTCGTACTTTTTCATTGCACACTCATGAAAGCACGTTACAACTTTTCTTGTGACATAATCACTTGGAGGAATAAAGAGAAATCAAAAAGAAAAGGAAGACATAAACAGATAGTTGAGAAAAGGTGGTCAACCACAAAATTTCTTTTTCTAAGCAAAATAACGTTTCAGCCATTTTCCATTGATGGGGTCCATCAAGTCCCTGCCATCTATTTGAGTTAGGCGATAATATCCGCTTTGATGCGCTTCTCTTATCACAAGGGGTCCTTCCCATTTTGGTGCAAACTTAGATGGTCCTGCCAGACCTCGCCTGACGTAATCTGCCACTTTTAGCACCAACTGTCCTTCCGCAAATACTCGCTCCTTAGTCATCCTGCCGTAGGCTTCAGTCATCTTCTGCCTGTATCTGCGGCTGCGCTCCTGGGCTTCTTCCCTCTTTTCATCAAGTTCTTCCAGGTTCTCAAGCCTTTCTGCCGCGAAAACCCCTTCCTCTTTTTCCTTTTCCTGCATCTGCATGACCCTTAAGGATGGTGTCATTATTTCTGCCGAACTCACTACTTCAGTTCCGTAGACTAGGGAGAAAGGTGAAAAGCCCGTGGCTGACTTTGGTGACTTTCGGTATGCCCAGAGAGCATCTGGCAGGTGCATTGCCCATCCTCCCGCATACTCTTGGCTCATTTTGCTGATGATTTTTATGAGAATTTTGTTTGTCGCCTCCGCCTGCCCGTTCCCTTGAGGATAGTAGGGTGATGATCTGTGGTGCTTGACTTGGTAGAACTCAAGCATTCTTCTTACATCGCTGTTGACAAACGGTGTGCCGTTGTCGCTGATGATCCTGTGGGGCACTCCAAACCTCACAATTATATTTTCCTTGATGAAGTTTGCCACTGCTCCGCTTGTGGCCTTGCGGAGGGGTATCGCCTCTGCCCACTTGGTAAAATATTCTGTAGCTACTAATATCCAAATGTACCCACGTGATGGCGGGTTGACTGGTCCCACCAAATCTAGCCCCCAGGTGTGAAAGGGCCATGGAGTGACCATGCTATGCAAGCCTTGTGGATGGGTATGGATTAAATTGGCTTGCACCTGGCAACTATGACACTTCTTTACAAATTCTGCCGCGTCTTTCTTCATGGTTGGCCAGTAGTAGCCCATCTGCAGTAGGCATCTGTAAAGCTTTTTCTTTCCCTGGTGTTCACCACATTCCCCAGAATGCACTTCTTTTATCATTTCTTTAGCCTCTTCAGGACCCAAACACCTCAAAGGGTCTCCATCATATCCTCTTTTAAAAAGGACTGTGTTGTGCAAGAAGTAACGTGTTGCCAACCTCTTAAGTTTGTACCTCTCGCTGTGTCTTTGTGGCAGGATACCTTCCACCAGGTACTGCATAAAGGGGGTCCTCCAATCCTCGCTGACGAACACAGCATAACTCTCCTTCCTGTCTGCCGCAAGCTGGCAGGTCCCACACTGGATTTGTACTTGATCTGCGTCCTTACCCATGTTTGGCCAATAGAAGCCTGCTCTCTGGAGTCTGCGGTAAAGACTGACTTCCTCACAGGACCCACAGGTCTTGTCATGTATTTCCTTTAATTTTCTCTGGGCTTCCTCCAGGCCCACGCATCGGGATAGAACCCCACCTGGCATCCTGCGGTACAGCTCTTCTCTTACCAAAGCATAATCTTTTAACACCTTCAATTCTGCTGCGTCGCCCCCCTTTACCAAGGTCTCCTTTATGGGGATTCGCCAATCCCCTTCGTCCTGTTCCTCCTGGAACTTTTCCTTCAATACTTCGATGATCGATTCCTTCCTCTTACTGACTTCTACGTTGGCGCTACTCCCTTCAAAGGTTATCTGCGAACCCAGTGCGGCTAACGCGTCTGCAAACCGATTTTCATTTCTCGGAGCATGTTCTATCTCAAAAGTTGAGAATTTCTCTTCTATCCTCTGGGCCATCGCTCTGTATGGAGCTAGGCTGGGTTCTTTTAAGGAAAAACTTCCTTTGGCCTGGCAGACGACCAAGTTCGAATCTCCCAGCACTTTCAAATGTTTGACTCCCATTTCGAGCGCTGTGGCAAGCCCCGTTAGGTAGGCCTCGTACTCCGCCGTGTTGTTTGAACAGGGGAATTCTAATTTAAACGATAGCGCCACTGCCTTGTCTTCTTCATGATACAGAACTACTCCTACCCCTCCGGAATGGGCTGTAGAGGACCCATCGAATTTCATTACCCACTGTTCCCTGACCTCCTCTGCTATAGCGACTTCCCCTGGAACTTCATCATCTAGTGGGAATTCTTCCTCTCCTGGGAACTGTGCTAACAAATCTGCTATGGCCTGACTTTTCACCGCCTTAAGCATCCCCATTCTCAAATCGTATTGTGACAATTGCAGCAACCACTGGGATATCCTGCCGGAGAGAATCGGCTGTTGTAACAGAGCTTTAATGGCATGTGACTTAGTCATCAGCCATACTTCGTATGCCAAGAAATAGTGACGCAACCTCTGTGAAGCATAAACAATGGCCAGGCACGCTCTCTCTGCCCTTGGGTAACGAGTTTCAGCGTCTTTTAAGGCGCGGCTGATGTAGTAAATTGGCTGCTCAGTACCACCTCTGTCTTCCTGAGCGATTAGCGTGCCAATGGCATATGAGTTGGTGGCCAGATAGAGTAACAGTGGTCTTTTGTGAATAGGAGCCTGCACCGTGGGAAGGTTCATCATTATCTGCTGCAGCCTTTTGAAGGCCGTCTGCTGCACTGCCCCCCATTCAAAACTTTGCCCTTTCTTGAGCAACTTGGTGAAAGCAGAGGTAATTGATGCCAAACCAGGGATGAACCTTCGAATATATGAAACTTTTCCCAAGAAGCTTTTCAGCTCTTTTACTGTGGCAGGAGGCCTCATGGTTGCTATGGCTGTGGCCTTGGCTGGATCCACATCCACGCCTCTGCTGTGAACCAGGAAACCCAAAAATTTCCCAGAGGACACTCCGAATGCGCACTTGAGGGGATTCATTCTTAGCTTAAAAGCTCTGCATCTTTCAAATACTCTTTTTAACACCCGAAAGTGTTCTTCCCTCTTCCTTGACTTGACCACTATGTCATCCACATAGTCCTCCAGTTCCTTGTGCATCATATCATGGAATATGGCCGTCATTGCCCGCTGGTAGGTTGCACCTGCGTTTTTTAGCCCGAAGGGCATCACGGTATAATAGAAATTGCCCATGGGTGTCCTGAAGGCAGTTTTCTCTGCATCTTTTGGCGCCATCTTGATCTGATTATATCCACTGAAACCATCCATGAACGAGAACATGGCGTTTCCTGCCGCAGAATCTATCAGCAAATCCATGTTTGGCAATGGAAATTCGTCCTTGGGACAAGCTTTGTTAAGATTCCTGAAATCCACGCAGCATCTTATCTGCCCATTCTTCTTTTTCACAGGTACTATGTTGGATAGCCATCGGGGATGCTGGATAGGCTTGATGAATCCTGCGGCTAGTAACTTCTGTACTTCTTTGACTATTTGCCCTTCTATTTCTGTGTGGAATATCCTGGCAGGCTGGGCCACTGGCCTGGCCTCTGGGTCCACATTTAACGTATGCGCGACAAGCCTGGGATCGAGCCCTGGCATTTCACTGTAATCCCAAGCAAAAACGTCTTTGAATTCTTTCAGCAATGATATGAGTTCTGACTTCTCTGTTTCCGTTAGGCTTGCACTGATTGAGATGGGCCTTGGTTCTTGCGGATCAGACCCCAAGTCAACCTCTTCCAGCTCTTCCTCTGCCATAACCTGGATGTCCCTTTCTGCCGTAACTGCCTCATCCTTCCCTTCTTCTTTTTCCAAACCTTTTTCAACAACGTAACATGCCAAACTCTTGTGTTGCTTCTTTTGGGCGGGACCCACTTGTAATTCACCCGTGGGTCCCACGCACCTTCACAATTTGTAGATAATCTTGCCATCAAGACCTCGGATCCTGACACACCGAGGTACTTCGTCCAGCTCTGCGGCAGGCGCTTCTCTCCTTTTCTTCTTTCGTGCCAGTAACTCTCTGAAGTCAGGTTCTGGGTCATCCTGAACATCTTTCCACCTAGGCACAAAGGTGCCTTGTGGTTTTGTAACCACATTTTCTCCAGATGGGGCCCATTGATCATAGAACATGGTTTCTACCAAGTGGGCTTCTGCCTGCTCGAATGGCGAAGGGTTTGCCGCTATGCGTATCATCTTGCCATTTAGTCTTCCCTTCACACATTGGTGGTAGGTGGATGGGACTAGTCGATGTTTATGTAACCAAGGCCTCCCCAAAAGTACATGGTAAGATACTTCCGTTCTGACCACGTGGAAGCGAGCTAGAGAGGCTATAGGACCTACTTTCAACCATAACTGAATGTGGCCTGCGGTGTATTCACCTCTCCCACCGAATCCTGTTACTTCCATCGGGCATCCCTGGATCTTTCTTTCTGAAATTCCTGCGGCTTGTAGGGTGCTTAATGGGATGAGATTTACGGAAGCACCTGTATCTACCAGGGCCCTCTTGATGGGGATTTGATTTATGGATGCTGCTAAGTAGAGAGGCCTTCGATGATCTGGGTTCCCTACTTCCATATCTTCACTACTGAATGTGATCTCCGTTGATTCCTGCAGGAGGGCCCTGTCTTCTGATATCTCTGCTGACAGGCATTCCACCCCTGCGCCGGAGGCGATGCTTACTAAGGCCTCCGTAGCTATTTTTCTTTCTTTTGCCGTAAGCCCCAACTGGTCGAATAGATTTTTGAACTTGGCACTCTGCTGAAGGGTAGTAATGGCCGCGGCAGGCAGGGCTAAGTTCTCTTCCTCATCTTCTCCTGGGTCCGCACATATCACTACTGCTGCCACACCCTTTCCCTTGTGGTTTGGGAGTGGGTTTCTTTGAACTTCCTGCTGAGTCAGTTCTAATGTGCCTTCTTTGATCCTGCGGTGCACTAGCCTGCGGAGCGCCCAACATTCTGCGGTGGGGTGCTGCACATAATTGTGCAAGCGGCAGAAGCGAGGATCTCTCTTTTCTTCTTCCGTTGGCTCTCTGGAAACCTGGTTGGGCTTAAAGATCCCATCTGCTATCCATTTGTCAAGTAGCACATCCAGCTCCTTAGGAGTGCATGGCAGGGGTGGAGGTGTATCGTACTCCCTCCCCTCTGTTCTCCGTCTCTGGTTTCCAGTGGACACCGCCATGGCCTGCGGTGCGTTCCGCTTGTCTGAACTGGGTTTTACGGACTGGGCCGTCTTCCTTGCTTTCTGTAATAGCTGTGCGAACTGGGAAATCTCCAGATTTTCCAGGACAGCTCTGAATTCCCGAATCATATTGGTCATGCACATTTCTACCAATGTCCTCTCCTCGCAGTGATCATAGCAATCAAGTGCTATGTCCCTGAACCGTTTGATGTATTCCATTAGATCTTCTCCGCTTCTTTGCTTTGTTGCCTGCAGAGTTGCAAGCGTCACTGTTTCTTCTCCGTGAAAGTATTTAGTGCAAAATACGTCCACCATGTCATCCCAAGTTGGGATTGATCCTGGCTTTAAACCAATGTACCAGGTGTATGCTCGGTCACATAGTGATTTTGAAAACTCCCGAAGGCATAAATCCTCATCTGCCGCATAAGGGCCAAGGGTGTCAATGAATTTGCTCACGTGCTCTACTGCACTTCCCTTCCTGCCATCGTACTGGGCAAAGGCCCTTGGTTCATACCTCTCGGGGTATGGTTTGCTGAGCACTTTTAGAGGATAGGGAGGTCTCCTTGAGTAAAATCTCTCCTTCGGTGTCCTGACTCTCTCTTGCTCCAAGAGAGCCGCTACCTCAGCCATGGTAATGAAACGCTGTCTTGTGCTCCGTGGGGCACCTCCTGCCAGCGTCTCTACTCCGTCTGCCACATGATCTGGGTCATGCTGGCTGCCTTTTTCTTTTGTTTTGTCCGCCTTTAGTTGGCGGATTTCTTCCATCATTTGTTGCTGTGAGTGCTGCAATGATTGCAACACTTCTACGAAGGTGTTAACATTGTCCGCGGGGACTCTTGTTTGAGGCTGAGGGTCGGCCCCCGTTCTGTTGGCACCTTCTGTCTGGTTAAGTTGTTCTTGGTGAGGCGTTGTTGGCCTAGATTCTGCTTGTGAGGGCACGACACTCATATTCCGTGTCGTCCTAGACTTGGGTGGCATTGTTCGCGAGAGGTGTTGTTTTCTTTTCCTTCACCCCTGTCTGTTTCCCAACTCCCCAGTGGAGTCGCCAATTTAATGTGGGGGCCTTTTCTGGCAGGATTGAGCTGCCTCCTGCGGTAATGGGCCGGGCTGCCTCCTGCGGTGATGGGCCCTAGTGTTTCTAAGTAAGGGAGCTGGGGCCGGTCCAATTGCAACTCAACTTGGGCCGGTTTGTGCACAAACTTATACCACGCCTGCTAGGAGCAAGTTTTTCGGCAAGCAGAATCGTAGCAGACGAGCTATGACAGGCTAGACTGTTGCAGAAGTTATGGCAGGCTAGACTGTTGCAGACAAGTTATGGCAGGCAGATAATAATGACTAAAAAAAAAACAGAGTATTCTATCTATTCGAACAGATGGCTAGGAATCTCTTGTTAGTAAAACATGATTATCGTTACAATGATACCAGTCATTAAGAAAAATGAAGAGAGTAACATTGATTAATTTGAATAGGCAAAATATTAAGTTATAAGTCTTGTCTGCCGTAGCAAATCCAAAGAGGGGAGAACGCCTCTTCTCAATGCAAATAATCCCCAGGCAGAATCCTGCTACGGGAATTAATGGCTTTGAGGGAGTCGGCCCTGAATGGTTATAATCCCACTGGGAAAGTTCTCGTTTTGCATTCTTTGGAAGAAAGGTGATATTTTGAAGGGGGAGAGAGGGAAGCCGACCTATTGGTGCATGCTCTAAGCTAACTCTCTCCTTTCTTTCTTAGTTTTCTTTCCTTTTCTCTATGTTTTCGTTCTAATCTTTTTCTTTTTCTCTTGCTCTGTTTTTTTCTTCTATGTTGTGAAAAATCCCCTGTTTTGCTATCCCCTACACAGGGCACGGCAAGGGCCTCTTTATAGTGCCTGCCGTGACCAGTGTTTTACTGTTTTGCCCCTTAACTGCCTTTGTCTGGTCTGGGTATGTCTGCCAATCGTACAAAACCCCTGCCTAGACAGAGGCGGATCCATTTTGTCCATTCTGTGCACCGCGGACTCATTTTGTCCCTGCGTGCCGCGGCCTTTCCTGCCACAATGTTAAATTTCCTCTCTCCTCACACTCAGAGCATGCACTCAACGTTTCCCTCTCAAATTGCCTCTTTTAGGTGGTCTATCATCCCAGCAGGACGTACCTCCCAAAAGAGGCTTGAGCAGGGGCCGAAAATAGATCATTTCCCCTCTCCCCACCACCAAACCACACCCCCTTTACCTCTTACCTCTGGCCCATGGCCCCACCATGTCCTATATTGGCTGGGTACAGGCTGGTGGCGCCTGGGCCTTGCGCGTGCTTCCCTCTTAATTTTGTCCAAGAGGCTGCCTGCTGCTCATGTGTCTGCCGTGACCTGGAGACTTTCCTTCTGCGTTTTTCTGGCCTTTTATGTGGGCTTTCTTTTGATTCTTTGCTTCAATTAGAAACTGGGCTTCGTATGATGATGGGCTTTATATTTCTTGTGCCTACCCTTTGTTTTTTTCTTTGCTGCCTGCCGTGTTGGCTTATAGTTCCTGCTGTAATGACTCAATCCTGCTGGGCCCCTTTTTGGGCCAGCCGTTTTATTCCCTTTCTCAGTGGCCTACCATAGGCATTGTTTTGTTTCCTTTTATTCATGGGCTCCTATGTCCCTTTGCTTTCTTCTTTTGGGCATCCACGGCCCATTTGCCAACTCTCTTGGGCTTCCTCGGCCCATTTGCTAATTCCACACTCCCATGGGCTTTGTTTACTAACTTCATTGGGCTTCCCCGGCCCAATAACCTTATCCTTATCTTTGGGTTTTATGGACCTGCCATAAATCCCTTACTTTCTTAGTTTACATTTCCTTGGGCCTGCAGCGACCCTTTCTCACTTTTCTAACTCATATTTTGCCCATGGGATGCTGTTTCTTTCTTTCCTGGCTTCTTTGAACCCGTTTACCTTTTCAAGGCCCAAATATACATTGTTGGGCTAGTGATTCATTATTCCTGCCGCTTGGGCCTAATGGTCTTTTTTAACTATTCATAGTCAATTTGCTGTGGCCCTTTATCATTGGGCTTTTCTTTCCATTGGGCTGTCCACAAATGGCCCTCAACACTACCTTACCTCTATAACTACTAAACTAATTAACAAATACTATTGGTTTTTAAGAGCATTATTGGACTAACTCAAACATTTGGGGGGGTCAACTTCTATTTTTATGGCTAAATATTTAAATTTTTAATACTCACACATAATAAAAAATAATTTTTAAAATTTTGTGGGGGGCCAAGCCTTGCTATAGCTCCGCCCTTAGACTATGACACCGACCGATAAGGGCTTGAACCATCAAACCCCAAATTTTTATATTTGAATACATTTGTTTTATACCTACTCTTTTGTTTTTACTTTTTAGTGTTCCTAACAGACTAGGAAGATGCCAATATTTGGATTGAGTTAGTAATGATTTTCAAAATCTATCTGAGAACAAAGACCATAACAAGCATTATAACACATAAATCCTGTATATTCATCTCATTTGATTGGAAAGAGCTTTATTAATTATTTATTAAAATTATTTAAAAGTTAAAATATTTACAAATAGAAAACATGTTTCTAATTTTGAGTTTTATTTACTCGAAGCATAGTACCTATCTAACATAAGCATGTAGTAATTTAAATTAAAATAAATAAATAAAAATTGTTGCTTCAAAACTCTTCAAAAAGAGTAGTTGTCAAGGCAGGTCTGGTCCAGTTCCTCTTTGTGGGGGCCTTTTCTGAGTAGGATTGGGCTGCCTCTTGCGGTAGCGGGCTGGGCTGCCTCCTGCGGTGATGGGCCCTAGTGTTTCTGAGTAAGGGAGCTGGGGTCGGCCCAATTGCAACTCAACTTGGGCCGGTTTGTGCACAAACTTATACCACGCCTGCTAGGAGCAAGTTCTTCTGGCAAGCAGAATCGCAGCAGACAAGCTATGACAGGCTAGACTGTTGCAGAAGTTATGGCAGGCTAGCCTGTACAGACAAGTTATGGCAGACAGATAATAATGACAAAAAAACAGAGTATTCTATCTATTCGAACAGATTGCTAGGAATCTCTTGTTAGTAAAACATGATTATCGTTACAATGATACCAGTCATTAAGAAAAATAAAGAGAGTAACATTGATTAATTTGAATAGGCAAAATATTAAGTTATAAGTCTTGTCTGCCGTAGCAAATCCAAAGAGGGGAGAACGCCTCTTCTCAATGCAAATAATCCCCAGGAAGAATCCTGCTACGGGAATTAATGGCTTTGAGGGAGTCGGCCCTGAATGGTTATAGTCCCACTGGGAAAGTTCTCGTTTTGCATTCTTTGGGAGAAATGTGAGATTTTTGAAGGGGGAGAGAGGGAAGCCGACCTATTGGTGCATGCTCTTTCAAATTAACTCTCTCTTTTCTTTCTTAGTTTTCTTTCCTTTTCTCTCTGTTTTCGTTCTAATCTTTTTTCTTTTCCTCTTACTCTGCTTTTCCTTCTACGTTGTGAAAAATCCCCTGTTTTTCGATCCTCTACACAGGGCACGGCAAAGGCCTCTTTATAATGCCTGCCGTGACCAGTGTTTTACTGTTTTGCCCCTTAACCGCCTTTGTCTGGTCTGGGTATGTCTGCCAATCGTACAAAACCCCTGCCAGACAGAGGAGGATCCATTTTGTCCATTCTGTGCACCGCGGACTCATTTTGTCCCTGCGTGCCGCGGCCTTTCCTGCCACAATGTTAATTTCCTCTCTCCTCACACTCAAAGCATGCACTCAACGGTTCCCTCTCAAATTGCTTCTTTTAGGTGGTCTATCATCCCAGCAGGACGTACCTCCCAAAAGAGGCTTGAGCAGGGGCCGAAAATAGATCCTTTCCCCTCTCCCCACCACCAAACCACACCCCCTTTACCTCTTACCTCTGGCCCATGGCCCCACCATGTCCTGTATTGGCTGGGTACAGGCTGGTGGCGCCTGGGCCTTGCGCGTGCTTCCCTCTTAAATTTGTCCAAGAGGCTGCCTGCTGCTCATGTGTCTGCCGTGACCTGGAGACTTTCCTTCTGCGTTTTTTGGCCTTTTATGTGGGCTTTCTTTTGGTTCTTTGCTTCAATTAGAAACTGGGCTTCGTATGATGATGGGCTTTATATTTCTTGTGCCTACCTTTTGTTTTTCTTTGCTGCCTGCCGTGTTGGCTTATAGTTCCTGCTGTAATGACTCAATCCTGCTGGGCCCCTTTTTGGGCCAGCCGTTTTATTCCCTTTCTCAGTGGCCTACCATAGGCACTGTTTTGTTTCCTTTTATTCATGGGCTCCTATGTCCCTTTGTTTTCTTCTTTTGGGCATCCACGGCCCATTTGCTAATTCTCTTGGGCTTCCTCGGCCCGTTTGCTAATTCCACACTCCCATGGGCTTTGTTTACTAACTTCATTGGGCTTCCCCGGCCCAATAACCTTATCCTTATCTTTGGGTTTTATGGGCCTGCCATAAATCCCTTACTTTCTTGGTTTACATTACCTTGGGCCTGCAGCGACCCTTTCTCACTTTTCTAACTCATATTCTGCCCATAGGATGCTATTTCTTTCTTTCCTGGCTTCCTTGAACCCGTTTACCTTTTCAAGGCCCAAATATACATTGTTGGGCTAGTGACTCATTATTCCTGCCGCTTGGGCCTAATGGTCTTTTTTAACTATTCATAGTCAATTTGCCGTGGCCCTTTATCATTGGGCTTTTCTTTCCATTGGGCTTTCCACAAATGGCCCTCAACACTCTTCATTTTACAAACCATTCATTTCATTTATTTCACGGTTCATATTTTTTTATGTCATTTAAAATTTTAATTTACATAATAGACTATACACCTCTAAATTTGTAAAATTTAATTTGAATAATGAAATGGACAAATTTTGAATTTGGAGAGGACGAGTTGTTGTAAAGGCAAACCAGATCTAGTTCACATATACCTTTGGTAACATGTTGTTTTACCGGGCAATGGGCATTACGAACAAAAGCTCCTAAGGCACACATATACATTAATTTCCATAGATTAAACCTTTAAACAGCTTGCTTATTTGAGATCTTGGGGACTCTTTGAGGTTTCATTTTTAGTTCAGTATCAAAAAGTTGGAATGAGCTTCTCTGTTGATATGCGAGATATAATGGCCTGACATACAAGGGCCCCCACAACTCTCTGCAGAATTGGGGCTTCCACAAAAGCTCTCGCCCGCTTATAGGTTATATTTTGGGCTACTCACAGGTGTCTGGAGTTCTGGTCACTAAGCTTATTTTGGTTCTTTTATTATGGGCATTAACATTACTTGTCTCTCCTAATTTTAGATATGCATGTTGATGTTTGTCATGACATGATTATGATTTTTTGTCCCCTTTCTCCTATTGATATGTTATTTATTGTTGAATTAAATTCAGCTCATCAAGATTATGAGAACTTAATTTATTAGGATGTAAGAGAGAATGATAAATGAACAAACAAATGTTAAAATACACTTTAACCTGTTTGGAAATTCTGTAGTTTTTGATAGCTTATTTGCATTATATCTTTCAAAATATATAATTTTTGATAGTTGTTATGTTTAATGTGTGATAAAAAGTTAAAAACTATCTTTTAGAAGAAGGAAAAAAAAAAAAAAAAACTAGTTTTAGAGAGCTAAGATAAAAAGCTTCTTTTTCTTTTTGCGGCCCTACTAGGTATTGGTTCACAATAAATTTTAGAGATAAATCAAAAAAGGTTTTTAACTACGTGAAGCTTCACAAAAAATATTATTATCAGGTTATCACTTGAACTTCATTATAGTTTTGTTGCTTTGTAGTATTATTTCGTTTTCCTTGAGCAACTAATTGAAATTCCCTCTCCTCAATTGCACATAGTAGTGGCACTGTGTGTGTGATTAAGAGTCCCTGAAATTTATAAATATTATTAATTTGCATTATTCTATTTTGTGTAATATTATTTATTATAATTATGTTATTAAATTGCTCTTGGCAATACCAAATCCACTCTATAAGACCTATTTAAGTTTGGAATATATATATATATATATATATATATATATATATATATATATATATATATATATATAATCATAGTTGTCAAAACATAGATTATATCATGAATCGAAACGATTCATACAAAAATGTTAGAAACTCATTAATATGTACTATTTTATTATGTTCAACTAAATAGTCTAATAATTTTGTAGTAAAACAAGTTTAACAATTTGTTTGGACTCATTTGCTCCATTTGTTTTGAAATAAAAATTTTCTTTGATTTTTTTTTTTTTCCATTTTCAAGTGATTGTCTACATGTAAAATATGGTCAAATTTGTAAAATATTTTCCAATAAAATCATTATAAAAAGTTGTAAAATGTTTTACTTTTAAGATTTTGGTAAAACATTTGTGAGTGAGTTGGGCCCGGGCGACCATGTCTGCCCACTTGATCAAAACCCAACATAAAGCCCGACGCCCATCAGGCAAGTTAAACTTAATACGCATGGGGGAATTAGCATTGGGCCTTATCACAGCGGGCCCAACCCTAAGGTTGGGACCATGGCTGAGGGGACGACAACTTGAGAGGCTCTTGAGTGGTCGGCTAAATGCTAACCGATAAAAAGGTGGTTAGGGTGAAAGGTGAACCTAGTGAGATCGGTAGCCAAGGACTAATAGTGCCATTGGGGATCCACCCTCGAACACTATTCAGCGTTTGGAACAAGTTCCAAGAGAATCCTCTAAAGTTGTGAGAATCCATTGGGATTCTGATCAATGAACATAGGAATATGTGTGGATGTGAGAAGATAATGATTATGACCCCACTAATAAAATACTATAAGAAGGAGAAGAAGGTAGAGGGGAGGGGGTTGGGAAAAACTGAGGAGTGAGAGACAGAGGGAAAACACAGGGAAACACTAAGAATCTAAGGGAAACTAGGTGAAGTTTGGGGCATAGTTTGTAGGTTTGAGACTTAACCCATGTATAAATAAATTGTGTCCCAAATACTGTTGTCAAATTAGTCTTGGGCTACCACAACATTTTACAAAAACACATAGTGGTTTTCCCTCCCCACATAGTCACCGATCTAGTAGGTTGGGCAATTGGTACCGACAGTCTAGTGGCTAGAACTGCCATTCCAACAACTGGTGTCAGCAGTTTGAAAATTAGAGACATCATTTTGGTGATTGGTGTCAGTGGTTCGATAATTAGAGACGTCGTTTTGACAGCGGTCCAGTCCACGAAGACACCGCTTCGGTGATGATTCTATCATCGAAGCCATCTTTTCGACGGTCCAGTCACTGAACCTTCAATTGATGACTAATGTCGGTAGTCCAATGGCCAAAGAAGCTGTTTTGACAATCTTGTAACCACAGACATCATTTCAACAACAATCTAGCGGGCGAAGTTGTCGTTTCGACAAGAAGTATTGGTGGTTTGATCACCTAAGACAACACTTTGACAGTAGTTGCCGACGGTTTGATCACTAGAACCACCATTCCCACTGCCAATTCCGACAAACCAATCACTAGACCAACGGATTCGATCGTTGAGCCACCAATTTTCGTGATTTGCTTGAAAATCTTCAAATTTTAATAAAAATTTCAATTTAAACTCACATGTTTATACATCATCCAACAAAAGCAATTCTTATAATACAATAAAAAATAAAAAATAAAGAGAGAGAGAGAGAGAGAGAGAGAAAAGTATAGTAGGATTCATGAGTTAATCTTTTTCTTTTTTTCTTTTTTAAGGTTTAATTGTACGACCTATGCAACTAGTTGGCTTATCCTGTGCAGACCGTTAAAAAACGGTTGGCTCTGCCGTTGAAACTTGAAAGACCGAACAAAGCTGTACAGAACCAGACTCAGCTCTATACTCTGTCCTAAGTTTTATCTCTCTCAGCTGAACTGAACTGAACACCTCAAGTTAATGCTTCTCTGCGTAAACTCTCATCACCAGCCATGGACCTCAACTCTCCCAACTCTCACTCTCCTCCCAAATTGCAAAACTTCAAACGACGTGAATCAAATCCACGCAAGACTTTTAACAACTGGGTTTATCAGAAACGATTTCCTCACCACCAAAATCATCCTCAATTTCATTTCTTCACCGCACGCACATCTCGTTGAATTCGCTCGCCACGTCTTCTTTACGCGCCACGCTTTTCGAGTTCGTCGAAAACAAGAGGACCCTTTTCTTTGGAATGCGGTTATGAAGTCGTATTCTCATGGGCGTGAACCAAAACAAGCTTTGGCTATGTTTTGTTTGATGCTTGAGAATGGGGTTTGTGTGGACAAGTTTACTTTCTCTTTGGTTTTGAAAGCGTGTTCTCGGGTGGGTTTGGTAAAGGAAGGAATGCAGATTCATGGGTTGTTGAAGAAAATGGAATTTTGGTTGGATGTGTTTTTGCAGAATTGTGTGATTTTGTGGTATTTGAGATGTGGGTTTGTTGAAAGTGCTAGGCAAGTGTTTGATAGAATGCCAAAGCGGGACTCGGTTTCGTATAATTCGATGATTGATGGGTATGTTAAGTATGGCATGATTATATCGGCACGTGAATTGTTTGATTGTATGCCGGTGGAGGAGAAGAATTTGATTTCTTGGAATTCAATGATTAGTGGGTATGCACAATCTAAAGATGGGCTTAATGTTGCATGGGAGTTGTTTGAGAAAATGCCTGTTAGGGATTTGGTTTCATGGAACACAATGGTTGATGGGTGTGTAAAGCATGGAAAGATGGAAAATGCTCGTCATTTGTTTAATCAGATGCCAAAAAGGGATGTGGTTAGTTGGGCAAATATGATAGATGGGTATGCAAAATTAAGTAGTATTGATGTAGCTAGGAGTTTATTTGATGGAATGCCAGAAAGGGATGTTGTTGCTTGTAATGCCATGATGGCTGGCTATGTTCAAAATGGTTATTGCATGGAAGCCGTAAAGATTTTTCATGATATGTTAAGTAAGAGTGAAATGATACCTGATGCTACCACATTGTTGATTGTTCTTTCTGCAATTGCCCAATTAGGACACATTGAACAGGGGATTGCCTTACATCGCTATCTAGAGGAAAATGGATTCTCTTTGAATAGAAAACTTGGTGTTGCTCTCATTGATATGTATTCTAAATGTGGCAGCATAGGGAATGCTAAGTCAGTCTTTGAGAATATTGAAGAAAAAAGCATTGATCATTGGAATGCTATGATTGGTGGATTGGCCATTCATGGCTTGGGCAAATTGGCTTTTGATTTGTTCATGGAAATGGGGAAGCTTTGTGTAAAACCTGATGATATTACATTCATTGGAGTGTTAAATGCTTGTGGCCATGCTGGCTTGGTGAAGGAAGGGCTGGTTTGTTTTGATCTTATGAGAAGAGTTCACAAGGTGGAACCAAAATTGCAACATTATGGATGCATGGTTGACATTTTTTGCCGTTCAGGGCATATAGAAGAAGCCAGGGCACTAATAGAGGAAATGCCCATCAAGCCAAATGATGTGATCTGGAGGACTTTGCTTGGTGCTTGTAAAAATCAGGGAAACTTCAATATTGGAGAGCCCATAGCTAACTACCTAATTGGGTTGGATTACAATAATCCAAGCTCATATGTACTTCTGTCTAATATTTATGCTGGTCAAGGAATGTGGAATGATGTTAGTAGAGTTAGGATGATGATGAAAGAAAGAAACCTAAAGAAAACTCCCGGTTGCAGTTGGATTGAACTCGAGGGAACTGTCCATGAGTTTTTTGTTCATGATAAGTCCCACCCTCAAGTTACAGAGATTTATTCAATGTTAAATAGTTTGTGGATTCCCAATTCAGGGTCCAGCTATTGTCAGAGTTGAGTTTCTTATCTATGGATAACAAGTAAATTGCCGAATGCAAATTTGTAAAAAGAAGCCCCACCTTTACCAACGTTGCACTCACTGCCATGTTCATAGTATGTGTAAAGTGTAAAAGTTGATTGCCTAAACACACGATTCTTTGCATCATATTAAAAACTGAATGTAAGTATCTGCATCACATTGAAAGAAAATTTATCAGCATGACACTTAAATACCTATTCCCTTCTGTAGAATTCCCTCCCTCTTCTTTTGGGGAGCATTGGCATATCTTAGTCCATATATATAACATTCTAGTTGTGAGAATGCAGAGTACTTTTGGAACATAGGGAGATGGATTGAGAGGACACTCTCTTCTCCTCTCCCTCCATCCAAACATAGGGTAGTGTTTTGTAGAAAGGAGTCATATTATCTGATTGCATGTTTTAAAATCATGTATTACCCAGAAAAACTTCAGTGGTTTATTTGGGGGGGAAGATTCATCCTTTATCAAGTTTTGATGCCATTTAGCAACTTCTCATTTTTTGTTATTTCATAATGAAGTCAGCAATAACATGGCAATTCCATCCAAATCATAAGATCAACTCCTCTTCTTCTTCTTTTTCCTTGGGTTTTCTTTTGTGGATGAGGTTGCAAAACACAAATGTTGATTCTGACCACATAACAACCACCATCATTCTCCACGCTCCCTGAATCTGGGAACCATAGATGATTTAACTGTACAGTCACGCTTTGAATGGGGAATAAAAAGGGGAAACAGAAAAGACATAACAAATGAAGAAGACAAGAAACATTCACAGGCACTACAGCAAAAACAAAAAAGCCTATCACTCTATATTCAGAGACTGTTCGTTTTCATATATGGAATATATGATGCGTGATAAACCATGTCAGCCAATAACTTTAGAATTCATTCAACGTGAATGATTTCATAAAAAGCAAGATTCCAAGCACTGCACCAACATAAAGAGCCAAAACATTAGTGTAAAAAAACTACTAAAAAACAAAAAAGAGACCCAAAGGCTTGGAACGTGGCATTGAGGTTGGAATTGGGAACTTAGAATTGCTAGACTGCTTTGTTTCCAAGAGACATTTTGTCCATTTCCAATTAGCCATTACCGGCTCTAGAATATTTTTTTCAAAATCACAATTTCACATGTTGGAGATACAAGGTGTTGGATTTTACTGTGACCGATTTAATTATTTGAAAGGAAAACGCCCTAAGGGGTTTTGCAATTTAAACCAACAGCACCATTAACAGAAGGGGAGAAAGTGATAATAGCGTTACTTACTACAGCAAGCCTGTGATCAATGACATTGCAGCAAAAAACTTTCTTCTTAAAAAAAGTACAAACTAAAAACTTCAATAACTAGTCCTGCTAATGCTAATAATAATAATAACCTACTCTCCTCTCCTTCAATTTATTAAGCCAAAAATAAAAAGAAAAAGAAAAACCTAGTTCTGCTAATAAAGGAAACCTACCTTTTACATAGCTAAAGTTTAATACAAATCACTTCTGGTCCTCCCACAGATACAAGAACCAGTACATACATTCACAACTTCAGTCATTAAGCAATAACTCAACTGTAACAAGAAAACCTAAATAACTGAGAGCTTGGACATCAGTAAGCAGTTAGTAACGGCATCTTTTTTTTTTTTTTTTTCCTTCTTGATAAACAGCCTCATCTATAGTAACAGCTTCATCTAACCCTCTGTCTCTGAAAAACAAAGCAAGAAGAGATGATCAAGAGCTGCTAATAGGTCCACTGAGCTCTTGCATCACATTTTCCATGGACGGCCGTTGGTTAGGAGAATCATGGGTGCAAAGCAATGCGATTCTCCCAAGTTTAGCTGCTTCTAATTCTGAGAACTTTCCCTCTAGGTTCACGTCAACAAAATCTTCAAATTTGCTGGATTCTGCCCCATGGCAAGTCAATTGGGTGATTATACGCTTTCCAGTGAGGATTTGGAATACAATCATACCAAACGCATATACATCACTCTTTTCAGTGAAGCGACCAGTGCTTGTATATTCTGGAGCTAGGTATCCCATGGCTGCACTGGCCTTGAGTGTAGAGAAGACAATGTCATCTGCTAGAAGTTTGTGCAGGCCTGAATCTGAGAGCAAAGGATTATACCGTCCATCGATGAGCACTTTCTCGGCTGATATATTCTGGTGAACTATAGCAGGTTTGGTTCCTCTATTCCCATGCAAATACACAATACCTGACCAAGAAAGGATAGCAGAATTTAGAACAAGGTAATGATTCCATCCCTCCCAAGAAATAAAGCAAATAAGATTCTTGAGACTATAGTTGTGTAGAGAAGCAACACCAAAACAAATTGAGAACCACTAAAATTGATAACTTTTGTGAAGGTGAAATAAGCTGATGAGTGTGTCACATATTTTAAGGAGATCTTTTCTAACTTCTTCCAAAATCAGGCAGTGTCCCTTCCTTATTAGGCGTGGTTCATTTTCAAACAGCTTTGCAAGTATTGTGTAAGTTAGAAGCACTGTTTTAGTCTGTTCTATGGAACATCCACATACAATTTTGTCTGGATGCTTCTATGTTCATTTTAAAACCAAACAAGTGATAAGATGTTCTCCCCATACCCCCTATTTTCTCCCCCAACCTCCAAAACAAAATTTTAAATAAGTAATAACAATAATAGCTTTATAATCAAGAAGACAGAGATAGAATGACCTTTAGCAATGCCATTGATGATAGATACTCTGGTGGACCATTCAAGAACCTTTCCACTGCCACCCTTAACGTCAAGATACTCCAACAGACTCCCATTTGGGACAAAATCATAGATAAGAAAACACTCCCCCCTGCCTTTCGAACAGCAGAAGCCTCTTAACCGAACAAGACTTTCATGTTTCAATGAGGTCACTATCTTCAAACCCTTCAGGAAATCAGCTTCATCTGACTTACAGCTTGTCTTGGCAATGCACTTTACAGCAACAACAGACCCATCTCTGAGGACTCCTTTGTAGATAGAAGAGAAATTGCCCTTCCCCAATAAATTCACCTCTGAGAAGCACTGAGTTGCACGCTCCACATCCTCTAAATTGAACATAAAGCTTTCAAGAACCTCCTGAGAGAACCCGCTTCGACCTTTAGATATTGGGTCCCATCCATTAGAGTACTCAAGACTAATGAGAGGAGACACACTCTTCCTATGGATTTCATTAACCTGATCAGTACTGAGTCGGCTATCTGAAGTGTCAAAGGCACTTCCAATTTTCTGTTGTCGTCGACGATACCATGCAAATGTGAAAAGTCCAATAACAGCCAAAGCAATAATAACTCCAATCACCCCCAAAATTGCACCTATTTGTGGGGATTTTGATGGTTTTGAACACTGGGTTTTGCTGCAGTCAGACTTTAAGGGCACTGACTCTGGGAGAGTTTTTGAAGAAAGACTGCCAGGTTCAAATGGTTCTGGCCTATTTGGGTTTAGATGATCAGTAGCTTTGCAAATATTTAAGTCAGAAAACCCAACTCCACATAGTCCTGGATTGTTCTTGTATTGGAGTCCACCATTCAGTCTCTTCAAACCTGAGTTTTCATCCACAAGGCCATAAAAATTAAATTAAAGTTTCCAAAAACATCTCCACAAAAAGCACTAGTGGATGTCAGTGGACAAGATCATATTACCTGAAGGGACAATGCCTGTGAGAGAGTTATTTCTTACATCAAGAACTTCTAGGATGGGAGGATTAACTAATGTTAACGGAATAGAGCTGAAAAAGCTATTAAAGCTCAAATCCAACCTTGTTAACATCTGCAAATCACCCAAACTTGCAGGGATTGCGCCAGTCAATTGATTATATTGCAAAGCAAGAACACTAAGCCTCCTCAGATTTCCTAGCTGTGTTGGTATGCTCCCAGTCAACTTGTTGTAACACAGCTGCAAAACTGCAAACAAAGAAAAGAAAGATTGAATTTTTCATTTATGTTTAATTATTGAGTTTATATGAATAACCCTGAAATTGAACGATGCTGTTCAAACTATATGAGCTAACTTATGGATTTTAAACATATATGAAACTTTCTATAAATTCATTTTATTCTACTTCAACATTATGTAACTAGGGGGCAATCACTGTACAGAAATAAGAGATCTAGAGATCCCAAGTACAAACACAAATGCCTATAAAATTCATGGAAACTAAGGCTACACTGAGCAAGAATGAAAAGCTTTTCACTGCAACCAGTCTCTACTCTCTAAAATACCGAGTTCATATATGACCCAGCATACGCAAATTCATACTAGATTAAACCCAAACACCGAATAAAACAAGATAATACAAATTGGGAAATATATATTTTTTAAATTGAAACTTTCAATGCACTTATAATCAAATTCTATAAAATAATTAAACTCAGATCAAAGATAAGATACTTATGAAAATCTACATAAACTCAAGCTTGAAGCTTTCCACTGCATCCAATTCACTCAATCACATGTGAATAAGAGGCAAGTACCAGATATAACAGCAACCATTCAAACTTTTTACATATATATACACACACAAGATTGAATCTTTCACTTAAAATGGAAATAAACAATGAAAAATCAAAACAAACCTTGAAGATTAGACATGTCACCAATCTCTGAAGGAATCTCCCCAGAGAGATTATTCACATTAAGATACAAGTCACTGAGCTGGGACAACCGGGAAATCCTCTTTGGTATTTTCCCACTCAGAGCATTGAAGTGCAAGTACAACCCAGTCAAGCTCTTGAGGGAAGCCAAGGCTTCAGGTATTGTACCAGAGAGTCCCTTCCCTTGCAGAGAGATATTGGCCACAAGGCCTTGCTCGTTGCAAGCCACGCCTTCAAAAGAGCCACTGCATGGATCAGTGTTTGCGGTCCATGAAGTCAAGAACTTGTTTTGTGGGTCCAGAGAGGCCTTTACAGCCATGAGAGTGGGAAGCTCAGTGAGTGAGGAAAGGGAAGGAGAGGGAAAGAGGAAGAGAAAGAAGAGACAAAAGTAGAGGCTGGGAGGAAGAGGCATCTTTGTTTTGAGCTAAAGTGAAGGAAAAGTGTGAGACTTTGTGGGAAAGTTTGGAAATTTTTTGTGGCAAAGTGAGAGAGAACTTACAAAAACTTCTTTTATTGTGAGAATGTTGGAGATTTTTCTAGTCTTGCCTTATCTGGGTATGTTGGATTTTAAGGTTTGGAAGTCAAGTGTAGTAAGTAACAGACAGAAACAGAACTCCAATCTCAGAAGAAGAGAGAACAGACATGTTTGGCTTGGAGGAAAATGAAAGAAAAAACAGGAGGGAAACGTGGGTTGTCCTTGTTTTTTGCAGAGTAAAGCTTTTTAAATGTTTTATGGGTGCGTGGGGAAACGTGTGGGGATTTGAAGTGAAGGTTACAGAATTGAAACAGTAAAAAAAAGGTCACAGCAGATAAAATAAAGAGAAACACATGAAAGAAAATTAGAAAAAGTGAGTGAAGGAGGAAAATTGAGAGAGATTCGAATCTCAGTGGTGGGTACTAGTGTGCAGGCTTGGATTTAGCTTTTTCTCTATTTAATTTCTTCAGGTGTTAAGTAAATTTGGAGGTCCAAAGACTCCAAATCAGTGATTACCAGGGCATTTTTAAAGGGAAAAAAAAAAATCAGTCACAGACTCACAGCATGTGACATGACTTGTCCTTGCTTGTCGAAAATATATAGAGGACTTGTTCATTTGCTTCTTTATCACTTATTCATCGTCACTTAATTTCAAATTTTTTTTTTATTGTTTCAATAAAAAAATTATATTATTTTGATCTTTATTTTTTTGTCAGTTTTAATCTTCAAAAATTGACATGTGCTGTCAATTTAAATAAAAAAGACCCTAGAGAGTTGGATTAGTTGTTTTTGAAAAAAAAAAAAAACTTTTGTTGTCTTGTTTCTTTGTACACTCATTAAGTCAAAATCTAATAAAAATATGGATTTTAAATTGATTCCCTATCAAAATGGCACCATTAGATAATAAAACATTAAATAGGACCCCTGAAAAAAATTAAATTATGCAACATTTAGAAAGAGGATCATGATAGTGCTTTCCATAACCAGCTTGAAAAGAAAGAATGGAGAGGGAAAAGGTCAAGTGGCCCATATCAGATATGACATGATTAGATTCGGTACATGGAGACTAAATCATCTGGAAAAGTTTTATGAAAAATTCAATGCTTTCCAGTGCACCACTCTATTTTGCCTCTGCCATCGATTTTAAAGCAATGGATGGAAGCACCTCTGTATACAGCATGTCAATAAAATCATGGATCATAATAGAAAAGGTAAAGGCTAATACTAATGTTGTGATAAACTGAAATTCAAGTAACATCATTTTCACAAGAATCTATCATTAACACGGTATGTTTTGTATCTACTGAAAAGTTTATGAATGTGCATTGTTCCAAATATCTTGGAAGTGTTGAAACCCGATCATCTCCTTCTTAATTCATTCGGGGTCAACTCAATGAATTTGGGTGTCCTAGAAGAAAGTTTTAAATGAGACCTTTTATTATATTTAATTATAAATTCATATATTTTTTTCAATTAAAATTTATTTTTCTTGTTTTTTGAGAGGTAAAATTACTAATTAAATTTTTGCATTCAAGTTTCGTTAACATTTCCTTTTCAATTGATAATATGGCTAATATACTTAATCTTTCTTGTAACATAGTTGATCTTAAATAGGATTTTATTAATTTTAATTTTGAAAAATTTCTTTATGCAGAAGCAACTGTAACATGTATAGTTAATAATATTCTGAAAGCAATACATGCATTTGGAAAAGATTCTAGCATGTTTATATAATTTAGTACATTAATTGGAAAGTTTTCATTTATTTGCAAAACTTCTTTTAAAATTTTTAGTTCTGAAAATAAATCAAAGCCATCAATATTGGAATAAGTTTTATATGTGAAAAAACATTCAAAATTAAGACAATTTTTTTCAAACTATACAATTTTTTTATAATATATTATATAATATATTATTACTATTTGGGGCTTCTTTAAGGCCACCGCCTAAGTGACCTATAGCTTCAACTGGTTCTGAATTCATTAATAGTCCGTTTGAGAAGAATTAATTCAGTTGAAATTGAAAAAATTTTAGTTGAAAGTACGGTAAATAAAATTAAAAATAACTGAAATTATACAGTAAAATTAATAAATAATATAATAAAATATAATAAAATTTTTAAATAATAGAAAAAATAATCTGTGTCATGTGAAAGGTGAAAAAAAGAAATGGAAGCAGACGCATGGAGACACATAACTTGTACTTTCTTCAAACATGTGAACAGATCTTGAAATTTATTGTGAAGTTGAAAAAAGATCAGAAAGAATTGTACATAGATGATATAGACCTGCATACAATAATTATTATGGTCTTTTCAAACTGTTCATCATAATGGTCTTTTCTGATGTGTGTGTGATTTTGATGTTTGAACAGACTGAATGTCGGCACATTCTTGAGCTTCATCATCATGTGAACCATTTTTTTTAAATTAGAAAATTTTAAAAATAAATAAACCAAGTTAAATAAAAACTCCATGTGAACTTGAGAATTATGTTTTCCTGTCTTATTTTATGTTCAAGGACGAAGGCTCCGCCTGCTGTAACCTGTAAGAAAAAGTGTAAAACCATTGGTCATTAGTCATGGAAAGGAGAATGGGACAGATTTTGTGGGTCTCAGTTCTGTACGTCCACTTCATATTGATGGACCACACCACCTAGACACGGGTATTTCAAAATTTCTTTGCACAATGATTGAGTTTTCATGTTCATGCAACAGATCCCTCAAACATTCATTATATTAATACTCCATTAAAGCCACATCTGGACCATTCTCAATATGGGTTCCGTTAAAGTATTTTTTAAGAGTATACATTAATTATTTATTCTTAAAGAAATTTTGTAAAAAATTCATTATACTTGTATCTCTGTGCTTCTTAGACCATAGGTCTGAAATATTATTGTATAAAAGAAATAAAACGTCTTTCCAAATATTTGTTAATCAAATGAGACCCGAATTCAAAATTTTGATTCCATCATAACACATAACAATAGGCATCTAAACATGCATCAACATTTTACTTTTACTAGTTGTATCCTGAGCACCCTGATGTAGAAACACTCAACCTCACGCTAAAATAATTGATAGCTGCTTGGATTACATGACATGCATTATACCTAAATATTGAGAGCTTCTTCATGGTCTTATCTTAGAAAATCTCAGTACCAAGAGTAACCACTCCATAATTGGATATTACGCCACACCTACCACTGAAGACAACTTGCGATTATAACTCATGATTGTATTTGTGAATCAAATGTTGAAAATTTGTACTAACATTAATTTTCTACTTCCATCTACTTTCATTTCAGGTTCCATCATACAAAAACTTGTCACAAACCTTAATGGGGAGTTAATCGATGAAACCTTTTGTCTGAAGGAACTGAGATATTCATATTCTCACATCCTTGCTGGATTGCTCATTTCGTTTATTGAAAATGGGGTCTCCCTCTTTGTCGACTTTTATCAAACTGTACTGTTCCTCTTAGTTAACCAATGTTTGATTCTCTTTCTACAAACAAAACACATGAGCGAGACAAAGCACACTTCGAATTTTGTTTGCTTGCTTGCTATATCCACCACGTCTCAGGACTCTCAACCACCTAGGTTGAAGCAAAAAGTGTTAGACAAGAGTCACATCTTTCACTTGCTTTTTTTTTGGACCAACACCCCTCACCCCTCTCTTTTATCTTATGTGTTGGCATCCATTTCACGTGATCATACTGTTTACTATTTACTATTTAGGCATGAATGAACAGAAAAAAAAACATCATCGCCTAATTTTATTCTTCCTAACACGTCAAATTTGCAAATCCAGAACCTCTTGAATAATTAACTTTCATTGGCAAGTTAGCAGAAAGGTTCCACTATGTTTGCCAATACAAAAAGAAAAGCAAAACCTTTGAAAAGTTGGAAGGGTTTATATACTTTCTTTAGCCATTACTATATACTTTTCCAAGCTTTGCAGAGGTGAAGATGTCACTGCTGCTATTAAGTTGCTTTTTTTTTCTTTTTCTTTTTTTTTTTCTTTTTTGAGGAGTATTAAGTCGCTTTTAAGTCACATAAGTCAAGTAGTAGCAATTTGAACCATACTATACCAGCTTTCATTTGGGTTCATGGGTGTGACAAGTACCAAACTTGATAGAGACAATTGCCTGGTTATATCAATGGGGAAAAATACGAATAAGAATTACAAGTAAATCGAATGATTCGAATAAGACAAAGGAAATCGAATGATTCGAATCACGGACACTGTTCCTTATGGTGGTTCAGGCTTTTGTTGCTTTCAAAATGTGATGTTAAGTTTGTAATTGCATTAACTGATTAGTAAATTATTATTATAAAAAAACTGATTAGTAAATTATAATGGACAGTTTTTTAAACTTGTAAACTACCAGTACCACTTTTTCTTGTTCGATAAGCAAAAGAGTTACAAGGATAGGCGTTGGGCTTTCCTTCCATTAAAAATTATCCTATTCTCTTTCATTTTTATTCAGATGGAAGACACGTGGTAGACAAAAAATTCTAAAGGTAGAAAATAATCCAAATCAAAGTAGAACCTTCCTTGGCAAACCCACCGCCTATACACCAACGCCCTTGGTAGCATACAACAAGGAGCTGGTGAAAATGGTGCCAGAAATGCCACCAAATTCTAAGAAGGGTTGTTGGGCCTATCAAAGTCGCCATTGAAAATGCTTTGTTGCCACACTAGGTATTGCACCGAAACTTAATCTCTCGTTGCGACACTTGTTTAGCCCAAAAATAGTTTATTAGGAGATGCAAAGGACTTTCATTATGGTTCACTTTTCAAAAGACAACAAATTTGGTGCATGTTTGGATTAACTTTTTACTAATTTGTACAATTGTATGGACTATTTGTATTATCAATAAATTACAAATAATAATCTTATGCAATAAGTATATTTTTTAACATGTATACGTATAAAATATAATATTATATATACTTAAATCAAGTCTTATGTTCACAAGTTTGTTCATAAACACATTATTATGTTTGAAGTTCGTTTGTTTAATAGTTGAACTTAAACTTGGGCTTGAGCTTGACTTACTTGCTAAATAAACGAACATAAAGAAGTTATTTTTCAGACTGAACTTGAGCGGTTAATAAACAATGAACTCGAGTTGTTAATAAACAATTTGGTTCATTTACAATCCTAACCACTAGTGAAATAATGATAGCTTTACCCATCTAAAATTAATTCAATAGTTGGAAGCGAAGGGATTATAAATTATAATGTGTCAAACAGTTAAATTACAAAACTGCCCATCTAAAACTAAATCAAACACAATTAATACCCCTTCTGTAAACTTTGGGCCGAAAACATTGATTGAATCAATTTATGGGTTGGCCTTAGAAGTTAGAACCAAGAAGTATTCATAAACGTAGCACACATATTGGGCCAAGAGCAGCCCAACATAGAAGCCCAGGCCCATCACACTAAGCAAGAATAGGGCCTAGTACGATCCCCCAAAAAAAAAAAACGAAAAAAGCCCAGGGACTCGATTGCAAATAACCAAAACCATAAAAAGTTAAAAACCCTAGCCTCCATTTCTATCTAGGGTTTCTCTAAGAGCAACAAACAGAGAGAGAGAGAGAGCCACTGTGAGCAAAAGAGGCACAGAGAAACTCACTCGCTGTCACCATGGGTCGTATGCACAGTAGAGGGTTCGTTCTCTGCTTCTAAATCTTGAATTGATTTCACGATTATCAAATTAAACTTCTCTGTAAGCCGTTGTTTGTTTTGACTCCGATCTTTTTTAATGGTTTCAGTAAGGGTATTTCGGCTTCGGCTCTTCCGTACAAGAGGACCCCACCCAGTTGGCTGAAGACTTCTCCTCAGGATGTGAGAAACCCTAAAACCCAACTTTGATTGCTGTCTATTTGATTTCTATTTGGATGTGTCAATTTTGAATTTATGTTAATCTTAATTTAGGGCAAGATAATCTCTGTTTGGTTGATGAGAAAATGTAGTGATGGGTTTTTAATAGACCAAGAGCTCCACTCAATTAAGTCAGTGGGTTTATATAATTGGGGTTTTTTTTTTTCTTTTTTCTTTAATAAGTTATCTTCAATGAATAAAAATATTGTAGACTGTTTGTATTGTTATTTTCTAATGTCATTGGTTTTTTTAGCCTTGCAAACAAACATTGTATTAAGGATTTTAATTTCCTGATTTTTTTTTTTAATGGTAGGATATTGATTTTTGTACTAGTTTGATGTATTCAATATATGGAAGATTAAGTATTTTGTGCATGATCAGAACATTTGTTGAATGATTAGAAGTTTGTCCACTGTATCAATTTTTGACTGATGTACTTTGCCATATGTTCAGTAAATTATTTTTTCTGTAATTGTAATCAAAATGTCTTTTGCCATTTGTTTTGCCGTGACTGTACTGAATAATGGAGGAATGGGAAACAAAGAATAGTTTAAGGTCTCTCTGATTAATCTTATGTTCTAAAAATGATACTGTATGCTTTTGTGTTTTGCTTTGAAATATTTCTATGTTCAATATGAGCAGATGGTTATTTGAAAAGGCTTTATATAGAGAATAATTCACAATGTCAAAATGTCATGAATAAGAACTATTTTTGATGGTCTAGAAAATGTTGTTCTGATTTTTTATGAGAATGCCAAAGGCTAGTGTGTAGGTGTGATTGAAACTAGTAATCTTTTCGTGCTAGGTAAATGGAATCCTGAATTCTTGTGTTGTAAAATATAGCTTTAAATTTTGTTCTGATTTTTCAGGTTGAGGAAAATATCTGCAAGTTTGCCAAGAAGGGTCTGACACCATCTCAAATTGGTGTTATTCTTCGTGATTCTCATGGGATTGCACAAGTGAAGAGTGTTACTGGGAGTAAGATTTTGCGTGTACTGAAGGCCCATGGTGCGCACTTTCTCAGTTCTGTTTTGCTGTGTGTCGTCTTAGATATAAAGAGAATGTTTAAATAATTTTTTTTTTCTATGGTTAGGGCTTGCTCCTGAAATTCCTGAGGATCTGTACCATCTCATCAAGAAAGCAGTCTCAATAAGGAAGCATTTGGAGAGGAATAGAAAGGATAAAGATTCTAAGTTTCGGTTGATTCTGGTTGAGAGCAGGATTCATCGCCTTGCTCGCTACTACAAGAAGACAAAGAAGCTTCCACCTGTATGGAAATAGTAAGTTTCTGCCCCTCTTCTTTATACAAGTATATGGATCATGGTTCTGCACTGTTGTTTTTATGCTTAAAAGTAGGTATACACACGTGCACACCAGTATTCGGTTCTCTTGGTTAATGTCAGGAATGAGAAGCTGATTGAACACATTTCATATGGATGAAACCTTGAGTATATTGGTAAATCTTTTATGAATGAAGAAATTATGGTGAGGATACTTGGGTATGGCTACACTGCTTGTTATGTTGAGTACATATTTGATTATTGGTGTATTGGAGAAATCAGACTCTAGATAGTTATGTATTATAATGTAGTTGATTGTGTCAAAAGGTTTGGATTGTGGATGGATTACTATGTCAAATCTCTGTATTTGATTAGATATGATATCTTACAGCAATAGGAAATCAACCAAATTATGTTAGCTCAAACTATGAATGTTAATGCTACAAGCACCCCAATTTTCACAACATTTGACTTGGCAAGTTCTTATTGGTTCTTATTTGGGCCCACATCTAACATTGTTTTTTTACCTACCAATAAGATGCCACATTGGTAATTCTGAATTTTTTTGTGACTAGACTTATTGTATACCATTTACCTGAATTATAAAAAAAGAACAAATAAATTTTATTATTAATATAGAGTTAAATGTCCTCTTTAGCTTGATTTGTTGTCAGATATAAAAAGCAATAGTATTTTTTATTGTTAGAATTCCATGCTATTAAAGAAGCTGAGGTTCCAAATAATAATGCATAAAACTTTTTAGTTGAGTTGATCGTGTGGAGTATTGTGTTCTGTTATTGCTTTTTCTGTCTGGATGGCAATTTTTTGTTTATTTTGTGGTCTTCTTCAATTTGCAATGGTACTTATTTCTTGTTTCTTTTGGCAGTGAATCTACCACCGCCAGCACTCTTGTGGCTTAAGTTAGATGTTTTCTGGTAAAAGTTTTGGAGGCTCCCATGAATGTACTCTTGGACGAGGAGATTTAATTTTTTTTTTCAGTACCCAATGGTTTGGCAGATTTTGTTGAAAGAGCTTTGTCAGGATAATTTTTATGGTTAAACAATTTGGCTGTTGGAATGCATTTGAGCAAGTTTCTTTAAATTTCTTTAAAAACAAGATGACAATATAGATGCACCATTTATGATAGCAGAGTGACTTGAACAAAGGCATTTCTTTAAAAATTCAGATACTGTGCAACCGAAATATCACTGATGATGCAGTGTTGAATATGATGAAGTAGGCTATGCTTGCATATAAACTTGGTGCCCGTACCAGCGTATATTGTCTTAGGTTTGGTAAGGTTTGGTAAAAAAAGGAGAAAACATTCTATCAGGGCGTAAAACACGTAAAACCAATGTTTTACGCCAGTCAATAAAAAATCGCCACATGGAAAACATTAAGCCCACACTTAAACCCCTCTCCAAACAAATTCCAAACAGAACGAAGAAAGAAAACCAGCCCTCAAACAAAAGCTCACGCCTTTGCCTGTGCTTCCTTCTTCACCACTGCCATATAGATCGCCGGAGCAAAACGATTTTGAAGAAGAATGAGTTCTCGCCGTGCCCTGCTTCCTCCTCTTTCTCCTCTGGGGTTGTGCCCTCTGCTTAAATACACATGGGTCTCTCCCTCCTTGGATTTTAGGGACACAAGTTCATCATCCTCCCAAACTAAGTCATTCTTTAGCAAAACCGAAGGGAAAAAATGAGTGCTTTTTCACATTTTCATCACTCCCTTCTTCCCCAATACCATTCTCTTCCTCTAAACTCTCTTCCTCACAGAACAAAGCATCAATGACCATTGCAGGACTTAGCAGCTGTTGGGTTTCCTCTTCTTGCAGAGCCATCTTCTTTTGAGAAGAAGAGATTGAGCAGACACCCATATCCATATTCATCAGCAAGTCTCTCCAAGGACTGTAATAGAGAGAGAGAGAGACCCAAATGGAATTAGCAAACGAAGGTTCCCTACGAGAAAGCCTTTAATGCATGTCCTTTCTTTCCAGGTTTTTCTTTTTCTATTCTTTTTGTTTCTGTCTTTATTTTCTGGATTTATAAAATATAAAGAGCCATTTTTTGGGTTGTTTGGCGCGCAGGAAAGTAAAATATTACTAGTAAAGGACGGCACAACCAAGGAGGGACACGTGGCGATTGTTTATTGGCTGGCATAAAACACTGGTTTTACGCCAGCTCCTGATAGAATGTTTTCTCTAAAAGAAGTCTTATTATTTTTGGTAAATATAAAGAACGGTCTTTAAGTTCTGTAAAAGAACATCCGCAACCTAGTTTGTCAAATTCTGAGGCGTATTTCAATAAAAGTTTAATAGACTCACTAAAAACAATCTGAAATTCAATGTTTGAAGTTAGTAATCAGACCAGCCCCATTGGTTTCAACTAAATTTCTCAAGAAAGGGGTAAAAAATGATTTACTAGTATGCAGTAGAAGCTAATATGCTGATAGAATCAGAGAAACCTCATGTAACTCGCTTTGGTCTGAGATGGCCCAAACAAAACTCTATCCAAAGCCAAACCTTTATATAGTTAAATGAAGCTCTCAAGTTTCGGTTGAGAGAGTTTGAGAATGAAGATAATGATATTTTAGTGGAGGAGAGAGATAATTTGAATAAAAAGTACCCAAATATTAATAAAACATCTTGCCATAGGCTTTTATTACTAGAATTTCACTGTAGTTCATACCCAAATTTTGGGTTTGGTGTGCTAAATACATTTGATGCTAGTGCTCAGTAGTCAGTGGCCTAACTTTGGAGCCCACCTGCTGGGTAAAGTTCAAGTTCAACGCCAACAGAAGAGAACCCATGTAACTGGTTCAAGTTCAACACCAACTTTTCTTCCAGCTCCAATGGACGATGATGACATTAGCTAAATTATTAATAACTAGTAAGTTACCCGTGCGATGCACAGATAATGTTGTAATCTTTTATGTAAGATAGTTTTGGAGAATATTGTATATGTATTATAGCATAATTTTTATAGAACTTTATTAGTAATCAATTCGTCATAAAAAGTAACAATTCTAAATTTCACACACATATCCATTATAATTATTCTATAGAAGTAATAAGAAGAAGGAAAAAAAAAAAAACTTTGTAGGAATATTATACAATAAATTTGATATAGAATGAGTATTTCTGTTTCTCTTACAAATGTTTTGTCAATCTCTGGTTTTTTATTTTGGTAATAGTAAAACAGTGCATTTTATTTAACAATCCACAACATTTTTGTATCTCTTTATCTCTTCCCAAGGCTTTATCTGATTAGTTATAGTAGTCCTTAATATTTTTTTCTTTAGCTTTTAATATAACCTACCTACTATCCTCAAAACACACCTTCTGTAGACCTTAAGCTCTAGAAGGCTTGCATGTAAAACACATGTAACAGTTCCTTAAGTTTGCACCATTTCAGAAATTAAGTTTATAGGAACACAAAGTTATATTTAGAGTAAAGTCTTAGTAATGCGTTCAAAAATGACAACAATAGATTTTATTATATATTGAAATATAGTAATGTAATATTTGCAATTGACTCATTTATTTAAAGGGGAAAAAAGTAACTACACTTCAAAAAAAATAAAAATAATAATAAAATCAGTAGGTAAGATGTTGCAATTGGGCCTTGGCTCAAGTGGTAGAGGGATGACTGATGAGATATCAGGTAGTACTTAGCTACAAATCTTGCTCAACAAACATATGCTGAGATGATGACCACTATTTTCCTTCCGGCATCAGATTTTTAGTTCTAAGCTACCACCTAGGATTCAAAGCAAATTCAAATTAGTAAATTACAACATGCTTGACATAGGTTGAATAAGTTAGCTACAAAAGTTGGGACACCTGCAAGCATGTATGCCACACACACATATTGATACAAACATATCTATTTATGAAATGTTCATATGTGAAGTCATTTAATCTTATCCATAGAAGATTGAAAGAAGCAATAAAAGATATTTCAAGATATACATGACACTATTAGCTTACTGTGTCAATGTGGTGGGACTTTTTGAGATTGTGGGCTGGGCTGCCTCCTACCACACTACGGCCCAAAGGTTCTAGGTAGGAGAGTCAGGACCGGTCCAATTGCAACTCATCTTGAACCGGCTTGTGCGCAAACTAAAACTCCTTTGTTGAACCTTTGGTCACATGCCCGTCACATGCCCGTGGCAAATGAAACTGTTACAAAAGAGTTACGGCAAGCAAGCATAATATAACAACAATAAAGGAAAAGCGCTTACTGTTAGTCAAAACAAGCAAAGAATTCCCAATTTAATAAAAGAGTAGCACAACAATAGAAAACGCATTACAAGAAGAAAAGATAATAATAATAAAAGAAAAGGTAACACCGATAATTAATCAATAAGATTTAAAGAGAAAAGGTTAGTTTGCCATACTTAGTTGTATTACGGAACTAAAACCAAAGAGGGAACCATTTCCTCAATGTGGATAATCTCACAGGAAGGTCCTACTGTAGAAATTACCCATTTTGAGAAGATGGGCTTAAATGGCTTGTGCCCAAGAAATCCTTAATCTTTAATAGAGGGTAGGCTTTTAGAGAAAGAGAAGGGATTAGTCTATTGGTGAATGCCTGTAATCACTCTTTTGCCTACTCTCTGTTTTTCTTTCCCACTGTTTTCCTTTTCTAGGTTTTGTTACTCTGCTTTTCCCTCTTTTCTTTTTAGTTCTTGCTCGTATAATGTTGTTCTTCTGGTGTTGTGGTGGTATGGTCGTTGTAATGTTGTGTTACTATGCACGACGGAGGCTCCTTATATACTGCCTGCCGTGACTAGTTTTTACCATTTTACCCCTTAACCACTTTTGTTTGGGTGTAGGTGTCCTTCCAGACCACCCATTGGTTTGTCAGCTGCCCAGCCACCACTACTTACCTGTGCTGGTCGTGCCATATCCCATTACCAGACAAATAAATCTATTTTGTTTGTTTGTTCACCGTGGCATTCCCATCCGAATAAAGGTAGGCATTCTTTCTCTCTATCCCTCATGGCATGCATCTAGTGATTCCAACTCATTTTTCCCTTTTTTGGGTGGTATGTCATCTCAGTAGAACATTTCCCCCAAAAGAATTTAAGCGAGAACCCCATAATAGGCTCCCCCTTCTCCCCACTGTCAGACCATACCCTCTCTTACCTCTAACCCATGGCCCACCACTCCTGTATTAGTTGGGTACAGGTTGGTGGTGCCTAAGCCTTATACGTGCTCCACTTTCGCGTGTGTCCAAAGCTTGTCTACTACTCATGCGTTTGCCATGGCCTAGTAGCTCGTCTGTGAGTTTTGCTACTCATTCTTGACCTCTTGTGGCATGAACGAGTTTATGAGCCTTCATTCTTTATGACTCGCTTTCTTCATTGGCTGGGCCTTGCCTGATTGTGGGCTTTTCTCTCTTCAACCCATTCTTTGCTTCTTTCGTAGACTTGCTAGCATTTCTACCATGCCATTCTATTATTCTTGCCATGGTATTGCTTGGTTTGTGCTTATTGGGCCTCTTTTGTGCTTGCTGTATACTTTCCCTTTTACTTAATTATAGTGGCCCAATATTATTATTGGGCTTGCAATCATACTTCTCTGGGCTTTCTTAACCCATTCCATTGTTTACAAGCTTCCTTGGCCCATTTCTTCCTTCTTGGCATCCTCAGCCCATTTCCTTTCCTCGGGCATCATCGGCCCATTCTAATTCTACATTCCCATGGGCTTTTGCTAAGTCTTTTGAGTTTTCCCGGCCCAATTACCATATCCTTCACTTTTGGGATTCATGGGCTTTCCATCAACCCCTTACTCACTCAATTCATTGCTTCGGGCCTCTTTGGCCCATTCTTGCTTGCTTTCTATCTCATATAATGCCCATGGGTTTACTACTTCCTTCTCTAGGCTCCTCTCGGCCCACTTGCTTCCTTTGAGACCCATTTATTATTTTCTAGGCCTATGATCCATTTCCTGCCATTCGGGCTTAATGGCTTTTCTCCCAATTTACTAACTCTTTTCTTCCCATATTGTTGGGCTTCTTCCTGTTATTGGGCTTTTCTACCAAAATGAACATCAACAGTCAACAAAACACATGCTCTCTGTTGAGGGCCATTTGTGGAAAGCCCAATGGAAAGAAAAGTCCAGTGATGAGGGCCACAGCAAATTGACTATGAATAGTTAAAAAAGACCATTAGGCCCAAGCGGCAGGAATAATGAGTCACTGGCCCAACAATGTATACTTGGGCCTTGAAAAGGTAAACGGGCTCAAAGAAGCCAGGAAAGAAAGAAATAGCATCCCATGGGCAGAATATGAGTTAGAAAAGTGAGAAAGGGTCGCTGCAGGCCCAAGGTAATGTAAACTAAGAAAGTAAGGGATTTATGGCAGGCCCATAAAACCCAAAGATAAGGATAAGGTTATTGGGCCGGGGAAGCCCAATGAAGTTAGTAACAAAACCCATGGGAGTGTGGAATTAGCAAACGGGCCGAGGAAGCCCAAGAGAATTAGCAAATGGGTCGTGGATGCCCAAAAGAAGAAAACAAAGGGACATAGGAGCCCATGAACAAAAGGAAACAAAACAGTGCCTATGGTAGGCCACTGAGAAAAGGAATAAAACGGCCGGCCCCAAAAAGGGGCCTAGCAGGATTAAGTCATTACAGCAGGAACTATAAGCCAACACGGCAGGCAGCAAAGAAAAACAAAAGGTAGGCACAAGAAATATAAAGCCCATCATCATACGAAGCCCAGTTTCTAATAGAAGCAAAGGACCAAAAGAAAGCCCACATAAAAGGTCAGAAAACGCAGAAGGAAAGTCTCCAGGTCACGGCAGACACATGAGCAGTAGGCAGCCTCTTGGACAAATTTAAGAGGGAAGCACGCGCAAGGCCCAGGCGCCACCAGCCTGTACCCAGCCAATACAGGACATGGTGGGGCCATGGGCCAGAGGTAAGAGGTAAAGGGGGTGTGGTTTGGTGGTGGGGAGAGGGGAAAGGATCTATTTTCGGCCCCTGCTCAAGCCTCTTTTGGGAGGTACGTCCTGCTGGGATGATAGACCACCCAAAAGAGGCAATTTGAGAGGGAACCGTTGAGTGCATGCTCTGAGTGTGAGGAGAGAGGAAATGTAACATCGTGGCAGGAAAGGCCGCGGCACGCAGAAGGACAAAATGAGTCTGCGGCGCACAGAATGGACAAAATGGATCCGCCTCAATCTGGCAGGGATTTTTGTACGATTGGCAGGCATACCCAGACCAGACAAAGGCGGTTAAGGGGCAAAACAGTAAAACACTGGTCACGGCAGGCACTATAAAGAGGCCCTTGCCGTGCCCTGTAGAGGGGGTCGAAAAAACAGGGCATATTTTACAACGTTAAAAGAAAAAACAGAGTAAGAAGAGAAGAAAAAAGATTAGAACGAAAATAGAGAGAAAAGGAAAGAAAACTAAGAAAGAAAGGAGAGAGTTAGTTCGAAAGAGCATGCACCAATAGATCGGCTTCCCTCTCTCCCCCTTTAAAATCTCACCTTTCCTCCAAAGAATGCAAACGAGAGCTTTTCCCAGTGGGACTATAACCATTCAGGGCCGACTCCCTTAAAGCCATTAATTCCCATAGCAAGATTCTTCCTGGGGGATTATTTGCATTGAGAAGAGGCGTTCTCCCCTCTTTGGACTTGCTGCAGCAGATAGAATTTTATAACTTAATATTTTGCCTATTCAAAATTAATCAGTGTTACTCTCTTTATCTTCCTTAACGATTGGTATCATTGTGACAATAATCCTATTTTACTAACTGGAAATACCTAGTTTGTTTAGATAAAAAGAATACTATGATTTTTAGTCATTATTATCTGCCTGCCATAACTTGTCTGCAACAGTCTAGCCTGCCATAACTTCTGCAACAGTCTAGCCTGTCGTAGCTTGCCTGCTACGATTCTGCTTGCCAACAAACTTGCTCCTAGCAGGCGTGGTATAAGTTTGTGCACAAACCGGCCCAAGTTGAGTTGCAATTGGACCGGCCCCAACTCCCTTACTCAGAAACACCAGGGCCTATCACCGCAGGAGGCAGCCCAGCCCGTTACCGCAGGAGGCAGCCCAATCCTATCAGAAAAGGCCCCCACACTCTCCAAACTGCAAATAACATGAACTCCTAGGTCCAGCAACACATGAAATGCCCCAACAAATTGGACACTTTATATAGATGCAGCATCAAGGTAAAGGGCAGCATCTTCAATGTGCTCTGATATTCAAAGACAAAGGTGAATAAATAATATTAGAATAGATCAACTAATGTTGGACAAAAGTAATCACATTTCTAGTTAATAGCATCACTAAATTCAAAGCAATTGCAATATTGAACCCTACTCAATGCCTCTCAAAGGCAAATATAAAGCAGAAACTTAAAAGTAGAAACGCATTCAAATACATGCATATTAAGAAGAAAGAAAACTACTTTACAGCTAGACAAAAGCTATGTTAGTGATCAGAAAGCTCTCATTAGACTTGTGCTTATGCCTCTAGTAATAATGTGCCTAGTAAGGATGACAAATTAAACACACATAGAGGACATTGAAGGCATCATCACTCTGGGATAAAATTTGTTAAGTTACAACTTATAAGGCATCAACTGTAATAACATATGGACACTAATAACTAAGAAGGCAACATCACAAACCTCTAACATATGCTTGTTAGATCTAAATCAGACTACATATATCCCAACTCTGATCAAGCAAATCATAATGTTCTTTATAAAATTAGAGAGCATTTTTACAAAAATATTTTATATAGACAATTCAAAGAACTATTTAAAAACTTGAGACTAAGAATAAAATAGCTTTCACCTAACGCTACAGATAAAATGGGTTGACATATTGCAAATGAATTTTCATATTGGTTATCTCTAAAACAGGGAACATGAATTCGCATGTGTACTGCTTGTTGGACATTGAGCTTGAGTCCAAGCTAATGAGTGTCTAAACAATCAATTAAGCGGGAAAAGACCCTAGCTTTTTAAACTTGCCCATGCTTGCTCCTACTTTTTCACATAAAAGTACATTACATAAAAATAAGATAAAAAAATAAGTTGATACAAAATTGAAGAAAAAGGAAGAAAACCCGGAGCTAAATTATTGGGCCTTACCCAATATTGTATATACTGTAGCAAGAAATAAACATGTCCATGTAATAGACCAGCAAAATGGAAATTTTACAAAGTTAGATTCTAAAAAAGAAGAAAACATTAAGATATTTTATCAAACAATTTCTATGCATGTAATAAAAAGTTTGTTAGTTAAGTCCACCCCAGCAACAGCAAATTTTTTTGAGAAAAAGGGGGTGATTGGCAGAGAGAGACAAACAAATTAAACTTTAAGGAATTTGGACTGGAATTCAAAGAAGTCGAAGAGTGTTGTCTGAGGGCAAGGTCATTGCTTTCATTACACTTGGGGGAGGCTTGGGCTTTTCAAATAATTTGTAATATAATAAGTGGGCTTGGGTTTTTAAAACCTTTTGTATATTATCTCAAAAAACCTCAGGTAGGTTATTGTATTTTACCCAATAATTTATCAAAGTCAGATTACCCTCCCTTCCCTCCTCTATTCCAGTATCTCTCTCCAGAGAATTGCATACGCATCCATTCACCAATCCATGTGTGCATCTTTGGTGACCTCCAGCTGCATTAAACTTCTACGCTACTGCCCTGTATTCCTGCCACCTGTCCCCAAAACTCTACTACTGCTCACCAGGTCCAGGAGTCCTCGTACCCTCCTCCTAGGTTGTTCACCTTCCAACACCTCTCCTTTCGCTTCTTTTGCTCATTCCAGTACAAGGTCAGATTCCCTCTCTCTCCTCTGTTTGGTTTCCAAGAAAATAAAAGAACTGCGAAGGAAAAGAAAATTTTGTCTACTTTGTTATTATTTTTGTTTTGTTTTGTGAAAGCATTGAAATTGAATTTGCTTACAATGTTGTTTCTTCTTATTATGGGCAGTGGTGGTAGAGGAAGAGGAATGGAGAAGAGAAACGATAGAGAGAGAACAAGAGGTCGTGGTGGTGGCGGTGGTGGCTCTGGAAAAGATAAGATTGATGCACTTGGTAGGCTATTGTAAGCACTACTGGACCCTGTTCTTGTAAAGTTTGTACCCATTTTTTTTTTCTTTTCAATTTGATGTTCTTGTTTACTCTTTCAAATTTGCATTATACTGTGTTTTAAAGGAAGAATCTTTATGCTTGAATTTGCTGTTAAGTTTGAAATCCAAACTCCCCAATGCCAGAGCTTTTATAACTACAACTTATTATAACATTTCAAATTTTTCATTGCTTGTATTGTATGTGTGTGAAAAAAAAAGGAATTTTGATTTCAGGTGCTTGTGAGAGAGTTCCTGTATAGTTCACAATTAAATTTAAATACATAATTGGATTGCATGCAATTCTCCTTTGGGAAGATAATATTGCTTGTGTTGTATTGGTCAATGAAGACAAGTGTTTGATTTTAATTTGAGAACCTAATGTACAGAACCTAAGGAACTGTACCTATGTTTGTAGTTTTAAAAATCTTAACCACTAAATAAGTGGTTTAGATTTTTACTTATCATTAATATTTAAACAAGGTATTAATTGGTGTTATTTGGACATCTATTTAAGCTAATGATAGTGTGACAAAATGTATGCCATTCTGGATAGGATTTTAAGAACTCTACTGTGGAGTCATCCTAGAAATTTGGAGGAATTTTTTTGTTTTGTTTTTGATACCCTTTTTGTAATTGTTCAGGACGCGTATTTTGCGCCATATGGCTACTGAGTTGAATTTGAATATTCGGAGTGATGGGTACATAAAGGTTCAAGATTTGTTAAATCTGAATATGAAGACTTTCGCTAATATTCCATTGAGATCACACACTATTGATGATATTAGGGAGGTATGTTCTTCAATACCATTCTCATCTTCCTTCTTGTTTATTTTCTGTTCTGTTGAGCTCCTTGCTTCACTGTGGCTGCAGTAAAATGATATTACATAAGTGAATCCTTTCACCTATTGTGCAAAATGCTAATTTCTTGTTAACTAACATAAGAGATTACCAGTAATTAGTTCTGACTGTAATGGGACCATAGAGGAGGAATTTTTGGGGCAAGGTTTTAATTTGAAGTGCTATTTAAGTATAAATATACCCAGAGCACATTTATAAAAGGATAACCAGTACAATCATTACTCAACAGCATGTTGCTTGGTCTGCAAGATTAATGTTAAATTGTTTTGAGTTTTAGGCAATTGCATGGCTGCTAAGAGTAAATCTTGCTTGATTATATATGAAATTTCTAAAGTGATTATATGGTGATTATGCATAGTATGCACACAGTACAAATTTTAAATGATATATACTTCCTCAACACTTATGTCTTCTTGACTCTTACGCAGACATTGCTTGAACACGATGGTTACATTGGTCAAGTGCTGTTAAGATCAACATATTTGAAACCAATACCTTACTGCTAAACTTGGTAGCCATTGTGCTGGCTAGTGTATGGTACACACTAAATTTATGTTGTCATGTTCTTGTGATGTGCCCAGCTAAAGGAGCCAGCCAATGATGTTGATACATGTGTTGTGCTTATGATATTTCCTGCACAATGTGCAAATTAACTACATTCTCCTAAATTTGTTATGTTGTGTTGTCAGTAACATTGTGTTTCACATAATTTTTTTGCAAAAGACACTTTTAAGTTCTATAGTGCATTATGCAGGCTGTCAGAAAGGATAATAAGCAGCGTTTCGGCCTCTTGGAAGAAAATGGTGAGCTTTTGATACGTGCTAACCAAGGCCACACGTTAACGGTAAAACATCTTCTTTAATTAATTTTTTTTTACACTAGAAAGTGTTTGTTTTTGGATACAAGTTGACATCCTATGCTTGAACCCCCATGTCCAATAGAGATATAACCTGTAATCAGTCCTTTTGAAGTTAAATGATTCTCAACAACATGGGTTTCTTATACTCATAGGTACTTTGGCTCAAGTTATATGAATGCTTGAGCTATTAATTTGCAAATCCAAGGCTAGATCCTTTTTCTCCAATCATTGACTCTTAAATTCAATTCTTTGTGCCTATTTCAGAGATTGCTTGTCTATCTTTTTATTATCTAATTCTATGATTATGTGACTATAATGTATAAGATTTTTCAAATTTCATGATACTGATACTGTCAATTGCTTTTGTTTCTACCTTGAGTGTTGTTAGTGCCCTTTGTTTCACTTTATAATAATTCTAACTTTGAATGCCTTGTGATATTCTTTTCCCAGTTCAGTTATGATATACACTATTTGATTTAGTATATTGACTTTTGACTAACAATATTATTGGATGTTTTATGCTTAATTTGCAGACAGTTGAGTCTGAAAGCTTATTGAAACCAATCCTTTCCCCTGAAGAAGTTCCAGGTTGATATATGTTTTTATTTTTAAGTCATAAATTGTTTCTGTTCAAAAAGAAAATGAAAGTCATAACTTTAACCTTTTTATATTATTTTCTCCCTTTTTGTTTGCTTCATTACTCTTCTTTCCTGGTAATATGCAGTGTGCATACATGGAACCTATAGCAGAAATTTGGAGTCAATTTTGAAGATTGGTCTAAAACGTATGAAAAGATTGCATGTTCACTTTTCTTGCGGCTTGCCAGCAGATGGGGAAGTAATAAGTGGTAATATTTCATTTATTATGCATGTGGAATTTTTTATGCATGGCCATGCAGGGGGATGGGGTTGTGCGGGAGCTATCGTGATAATTAATAAAGGCTTTGTGGTAATGTCTTCTACTTTCCAAGAGCTGCTCTGTCTTCGTCAGATAGATGGGTGACATAAAATTTTGGCTCCAAAGTGCCGATCAGAATGATGTACTTATTACATGAAAGAGATTTTAATTTTGACTTGTGCATATGGCTTAATATAAAAGCACTAAGACCTGAAAAATTCACTTGGGTGGCATAACACAATTTGGTCTGTGACTCACCCAAAATTGTGTTAGAGTTTTAGACATTTGTTGGAGACTTACCAAGTAACTGATATCCTTTATCAAAATGAATTTGTGCATGTTTTAGAATATGTCCTTCATTTTGCCTGCCCTTTGAGGTGCACCTCTTGGGGTGTTTGATCAAACTCAAGGTTACTTTTGTAACCATCATCACATTGTGGATGTCATGGATCCTTAGGCATACGTTACAACATTTATATTTACTTGTTTATTATATGAATTTTCCTTTCAACAGTCTGTGGGAGTCCTGCCCATGTATACACAGTAATGTATCTAACATGCTGTTCTTTTGGGACCCTTTGGCATTAATGCTTTGTTCTACCATGTTTCAAAATTGTTATGTAGCCATTATTTTGAACAGATACTAAAGCAGCTCTTTTAGGGGTGGTTTTTCCTGTCATTGAGGAAGACAAAACTTGAACATCTTGTTCTACTAGGTTTCTGGGCTGTTTATGAAGCACTAATTACTACTCTGAACAGAAATTGGTAGACTGTTTGATAAATAGTCACTACTGTTTAATACTTTGTTTTTGAACAGAAAATGGTAGTAGTAACTTATCAAACAAAAATGTAAACGGGCAGTGACTTTTTTATGAGATGACTTCTGCTGTCTTCAACTACTTAAATGATCTTGAAGATATCTGTACATTGATCATTCTTCTGATAAAATTTAATTTTGGCCAAATTCTTACAGTTTGCTTGATTTGTCATTTTCCAGGTATGAGACGGGATGTCAATACTTTGATCTTTCTAGATGTCAGAAAAGCTTTGGAAGGTAAGTTTGAAGAACATATTGTCAAGCTCTAAGTGTTATGGACACAGATTATTCATTTTCTAAGTATTCAATACATTTGCCATGACATTCCTTGAAAGACAAAGCTCTCTTCTTTCTAATATATATTTTTTTTCTTTACAATTTTGATTACAGAAGGAATGAAGCTTTACATTTCAGAAAACAAGGTTATCTTAACTGAAGGTTTTGATGGTGTTGTGCCAGTCAAGTACTTTGAAAAGATAGAATCCTGGCCTGATAGGAAATCAATACCGTTTGAACATAGATCAAATGAGTAGTCCTTTTTGGTCAAACTATTTCTATTTTTCCTTTCTATCAAACCAACATGTAACACCTCTGCTATTCTTTTTTTCATTAACACCTCTGCCGTTCTTGCTTCATTAACAGCCTTGATGTATTAAATATTCTACATTGATTGACACATCGTAAAATTGATTGGCTTTATATTGATTTAATAAAAAGAGTATACAACTATACATGAAGAATGGGAGGTATACGCCACTGTTGATGGAACTAATATTCAGTAGCCATCACCAAATTAGAGCATTGTTTCAGATTTGGACCATCACCTTGAGAGAGAGAGTACAGTTTGGAGTCAGGTTTTATGTGTAAACTCGTTGACATAACCTACATTATTTATTTATTTTATGATAATTTAACGGTTGCAACAGGTGAGAGGGGATTTGAATCCTAGATGTCTTTGTAGAAAATACCAAAAGGTGTCAACTAGTTGTGTAAACTTGATGACATAACCTACATTATTTATTTATTTTATGATAATTTAACAGTTGCAACAAGTGAGAGGGGATTTGAATTCTAGATGTCTTTTTTGAAAATACCAAAAGGTGTCAACTAGTTGAGTTCTAAAGCTCTTACCTATCAAACCACCTAGCGCTTGGCCAGTTTTTGCAAATTATGTTGTCTGCTTGTAAAGTGTAGAGAATCAGCTATGAGGAATATAGACCAAGCTTTGGATTTGGCTGTGGAGTCTAGGCCAAGCAGAGGCTTGAGCTTGACTGTCTTCGGAAGTTTGGTTAAAGACCCAATTCAATTTGTTCATTAGCTTGACATTCATTTTCACCTAGTAAATAATTTCCGAAACTTCCAAGAATTATCTATCACACGTGCCTGGCATTATATTAATGTTTCCTAATTTTCTTTTTAAGTAATTCTTTTGATGAATTATTCTTTGGGGCAAAGAAAACAAAGAAATTATCATATTGTTAAAGATTTCGTTCGTGTGACACTGCCCAAATTTTTTGCAAGCTGAGTAAAACTAAATCAAGGCTATTATGCTCTCCAAATGAACCTTGAAATTTTCCGGCTTATATTAGCCTTTTCTCAATCTAACCCCACCCCTCAAAAAATAATAGTAAAAAAGAAGCAAATGAAGTTTTTTTTTATTGTCTTTTTCAGGATACTTGTCCTTAAGAAGCAAGGATTTTATGATTTTCCAAATAACTAAAATTTCTCATTTTTTATGAGCAAAAATCCCTCAAATTGGTCTACAAATGACATCCTTTTTGGCATAACAGTTTTAGAGTGTTTCAATTAGCTTCTTTTTTTCTTTCTTTTTTTCTTTCAGTTTAGAGTTATTATACTTAAGTTTTACCACATACTATTTATGCTTTATTATATTATACTTAAGTTTTACTACATACCATTTATGCTTTATTGGTTAATAAAACAATGTGTGTATATTAATCAATGTTTATAGTTACAAAATTTTTCATAAAATATTTCATAATTATCGAGATCGAGATGACAAGTTGTGATTTGATAAATAATAAAATGATGCTAATAATAAATGTAAATAAAAATCAATAAAAACACTTAACTCTGTAAAAAAAAAAAAATATATATATATATATATATATGTATATAATGATTGTAGCATTCCTAGAAGAAGAAGAAGAAGCTAATGAACTAGACTCTTATATATAAGCCCAGTTGTCCTCTGTCAGGCCCATAAACAACAGACATAGACCAACAAAGTTAAAAGTTAAAACTACCGAAATGAAACAGCGAAAATTGGCAAAGTTTTTCCACTGACAACACCATTCATCTCTTCTTCTTCTTCTTCACCGCTGCATCAAGATTCGCAAATTGGTCTCTCTCTCTCTCTCTGTAAGTCTTTCTTTCTCTAACTCATTTTTTTCCCATCTTATTAGTTCACTGTTCACTTTATAAGTAATGCTTTGCATTTCTGAAGTTTGTAGCAATTGAGCTTTGTAAATCTTTCTCATTGCTCTGAATGTGATTTTTAGTAGTAATCTCTCCCTTTTAATTTAATCACACACAACCCACCAAAATCTCATACCCAGAAGTTATTTCATATCTGTATGCTAAACAAAACTCAATGGCAACCAAAAAAAAACAGCTTCTTTTAACTTGAATTCACAAACCCAATTCACAAACACGCATCTGGAAAACGTAGAAATAGAATTTTTTTGTATAGATGCAGTGATGGGCTAGTCACTAGTGTTTTAGTTTGTTAGTCCTTAATGGTAGCTGTTAAATTGAAAAGGGGATGAATTGGTAGTGTCTTTGTGAGGAGGGGATGATAAAACTGAGTCCTTATAGAGATGTAAGAGCAACTTCTTTTTGGCAGAAAATTTTCATGACATCTTTATTAAATTGCACCAATGCTATTGCAACTTCAAATTGCGTGTCTTTGAAATTGTTGAAATTGTTGCTGTTGACCCTCAATGAGGCTTTAATGTGAACATCCTATTAAACATTTGCCCATTTGAATTTGCAGTCTAACAAAGCACAACATCATTGTTGCGGCGAACAAAGACACCATATCATTATGTTTTTTGCTTTTGTTTTGGCCTGGACAATGATCTCTTAGTCAGCTCTCAGAGGGTCTTTAGACAGATTAGTTAACCATGAGAATGTGCAGTGGATGGCGTCGTTTTCTCTTCTGTCTTCCTCTCATTTTCTTCCTCCCTCTTCTGCTCTCTGGTGATTCTCTCTCACTATATATATATATATTACTGTGGTTTTTATATTAACATAAGCTTAAGATTGAATGTTTTTTTGTTGCATATTTCAGTTTTGGAATTGCATCAGAACTCAACTTTGGAATATCCGCCGAAGAAACAGAGCAAGAAATCTGATCATCTGGTTCTTGGGCCTGCTGCTGGACAAGGCTTGCCCAATCGTTTGCAATGTGAAGGTTCTTGCAGTCCCTTTCCTTATAATATGGCAGTTTTGAGTCCTAAAGGTTTTTAATCTTGTTGATCAAAGAACTTGGATATGTAAAACGGTTGGTAAAATGGTTCTGTAGTAAATTATAATTAGTTTTTCCTTTACCTTTTGAACTATAATTTTTGGGCATGTGATGTTTAATTAGTTGTTCGGTCAACTAGTTGGTGATCTTTCTACTCAGTAATACATGGTCTTCATACCCCAGGACTCCCTTCAGATATCAGGAAACCAAATACTGCTGGGACTTTGATTTGGTTTGTTGCAGATTTAACTGAGATTTAATAATTAGCTGTTCAGTCTTACCATTTAATTTGTTTTGGACATGCACGCAACACTATGGGGTCATTTCAATGTTAATACTTAATATACCTCTTTACAGGATATTATGACTTATGGACACTTCTAAAAGTAATGTCAAATTATTTTGTATTATTTCTTACCATTAAAAAATTTTGCATTCAATCCCCATTTATAGGTTATTTGCTGTGTCTTATGTATGTTTCTTGTTTTATATATGCTGCAGGCATCAAAGCTCTCAACCAGACCCATTTTTCAACATCCTCCCACACATCCAGAAGCGGAGAAAATATTGCTTTTGTCACTGTTTTTACCATTTATAATTCCTCCCTAAATGTAAATGTAAATGATAGATCATCAAACTTGGTTACTGTTGGAAATGCTTCATATAGTAAGGTGGAGAGATCGATGGCCATATTGAACATTTTCATTAACTTCATTCAGGTAATTTCTTTGTAAAACCTCAGCAATATCTTTTGACAAGCACATTTATTAAACACTTCCAAGAAGCCTTACTAAATTTATTTGAATCTTTACTAGTTTAATTGTTTCCTTTTTCTTCTTCTTCTTTTTTTTTTTTTTTAATAGTTTTCTTATAACTGCAAAAGGTATAAAATATCTGAGTATTACACCTTTCTGCTATCCATTTCTACCACAGATAACAATTCAGGTTTAGTGGACACACTGGCTCAATATAGGTTTTGTTGTTTTTTTTTTTTTTTTTTTTTGATAAGTAAGCGATATAGTTTTTGTTGTTAGCTTAGAGTAGAAGGTTATTATTCCTCCAAAACAATCTTGTATGTCTTCCCAACAACCCCCCCCCCCCCCCCCCCACAACTTTTTCTCTCTTCCTCTTTTCATTCTAGAATATGAATATGGAATAGTTCTTATAAGGTGAAGAGAATGTCTAAGTGGATTTGCACAGGAAAGAGAATTTGGTCTGTGCTTCTAAATGCCAATGACATCTGTTTATTGCATGTTTACAGCCATTTGCTTTGCAATGTTTAAAACCAGGCTTGGATTCAAAGGTTTATGTATGTATTCTATTTCAGGTGACAATGCCCCAGAGCAATGTAATTATTCTTACTGACCCAGCGTCTGATCTTCACATGCGCAGAAATAGGGTCACCATCCATCCAATTCAAGGTGAATATTCGCGAGACAAGTTGATGCTTCAAAGAATCAGGTCTTACATTGTAAGAGCACATTGCATTTACATTAGGTTGAACATTTCTGTTGATGGTCAATTGCTATGCTTCTTGAGCAACCTCCATTATTAATAAACTCTGAACTTTTTATGGTTTCCTGTGATTGACTGGTATATATGTTCTAGATGTCTATCCATGGCTATGATTATTTCATGATTCCAATGAATTTTTCCCTTTGTCTCAATTTTATAGAGAGCAAGTTGTTAGTCAAATTTTTTCCTTCTCTCATTTTCAAAAGGGTAGGGAGTGTGCTGGCCGCTTAGTCCCTGTCTTCATCATAATCTCATTTCATTATTTACATCTTTAAAGAAACACTTGGTTATATACAACAATGTAACATCACAAGAAATTACTGTATTTCTTTTTCCTTTTCTGTAAACAACGTTGTGCCCCGTGGTTTTTCATGTTCTATCCATTTCTGTAATTCAGGCTTTTCTAGACACAAGGCTTGAGGATCTTTCTCATAGGGAGGGGCATATTACTCATTACATCTTCACTGACTCAGACATATCAGTGGTTGATGATCTAGGACAGATTTTTCAGGAGTATCCAAATTTTCATCTGGCTCTCACCTTTCGGAACAACAAAGAGCAACCTTTGAATTCGGGATTCATTGCAGTGAGGGGTACTTCTGACGGTATTTTAAGGTGAATAAATTGCAATGTCTTTGTGTTCTTGTATGCTCAATTTGGTTGCAACTAAATGGGGAATAAAATATAAATAGGAAGCTCAAATCTGGACATCATAAAACTTTCTGAATCAGTTTCATGTATCTTGTTCTGCCATTCTACTCTAATTAAAAAATAAAATAATTTTTTTTTTAGTTAGGATCATATGGATGAGAAGACAACGGGAAAGAAAAAGGTGTGTGTCTTGCATAGAGAGGGTTCAATTTAATTTCTGTTATAGGATAAAATATCTACCCCTTTAATAGTGGAGAGGGTAGATTTACAACTCCCATACCTCTGTTTTTGCACCTTGGACCATGTCTAGTAGTACCCCGCATGTGGGAGGACAACCTTTTGCATCTCACCTATGGCACCTGCACGTCTTTCTACATCAACACCAGCAACATCTTCAATTTGATACCATTGATGGTAGTTTGTGCTTTAAAAAATTATTGCTTTTTCCCTCCAGTGAAAAAAAACTACTGAAAATGTGGTCGATCTCCTTCCCCCCCAATTTCATTTCTGTTGTTTTCCTCACATTGTCTTGGCAACACCAAAAGGCAATTAAGTTATGAACTTGGATGCAGGGCAAAGGCTTTCTTACAAGAAGTACTGAAAGTTTACAGTTTAAAGTACATGAGTGCTTCCCGAATGCTTGGAGATCAGTTAGCTCTTGCCTGGGTTGTAAAGTCAGATCCTTCTTTTGACATGAGGAAATTTACCAAACCCCAAGCTTTTGTAGAAAAAATTGGTGGTGCCTCAGTACTATTTTTACCATGTGCTATATACAATTGGACGCCCCCAGAAGGTGCAGGTCAATTTCATGGAATGCCCTTAGATGTTAAGGTATATTGTTAACATAATAACTTATGATTTTGCCACCAGCTGAATGTAGGAGTGTGCTTTGATTATGGTCTTGCATGGCAATAGATATGCTGAAGCTTTTAAACATGATTTTATCTCAGATCTGGCTTTATGTTCTGGATACAGGTTGTTCATTTCAAAGGATCAAGGAAACGCCTAATGCTCGAGTCATGGAACTTCTTCAGTTCCTCTGCTAACATATCAGATATGTTGTGCCTAATATTAAGTAGTGGGAGAACGAAGTATGATTTTTGAATTACGTCATTATTTTATTTAACAGAACAACCAATTTCATTCAAGTTAGGAACTGAGCTGCCTTTTCCATCCTTGGATAGATTGAGTTTTGCGGGCATTGTATAGAATTTTAAAAATACGGCCCATACGGGAACAAAAAATTATTTATGTTGATTTCCTGTAACCAGCTTAGGAAACTAAATTTCAATTGCTTCAATTCTTAGCTTGTAATATTCCTTTTACATCTCTCTCTCTCTCTCTCTCTCTAAGGTTCTACTTTACATTTTCTTTGCCTCCCCCTGCCAGCCGTACCAAATGGAGTGTGAACATGATATTGGTTTAAGGTAATAATATTACTTTCTCTGACAGCTATCATGTGATTCTTTATGGCAGCAGCTCTATCTGGGGCATGATTTAGCATATAAATTACACTATTGGTTTAAACGAAGCAGGTTTAATTATTAGTAAAGCATTTTTTTCGGAATTGTAACAACTTGAATTGTGGTTTATCCAAGTAACATTTTTCACTTTTTTTTAATGAAAAAAAAAGGGTAAGAGGGCCAACCAACATGACTTCCCTACATTACCATGGTAGTATTCTACTTGTTGGGTCCGAGCCTGAATTAGCATTTTACACTTTTTTAGGCATGTCTATTGGAACAATAATAAATACTTTCTTAACAGTTTGCATGATCAAAAAAGCCTGTATCTGTCTGTGTCTGCATATATGCCATAACTAGTTTAGGTTGTGAACTAAGTTTCCATAGAACACTGATTCCATGTCTGTTAAGGTTCTACACAAGGAAAAAGCAAAAACAAAAACTAGAGGTTATGAATTTGAATATGCTGCGATCTTCTATAAGATAATCCCACCTCTAAAAAGAGGGCATCTGCTAGTAAAAGATTTTAATGTTGTCCTTGAGGACCATGATTATTAAGACCATCTCTCTAGATCTCTGCTTTGCTTGTGGAAATAAAAGAGGCAAAGTTCACTGCCTAGTTAGCAAACGGACTTGAAAACTGAAGTGTGGATCTGAAAATTCAGATTATGGGGACCTTAACTGAAAATAAATAATCACTGTTGTTTTTATCAGCCCATATAGATCTCACTTAAAAGGAGAATAGCCTTTCTTTTCTGCCTCTTTATCTCCGCGTCTTAAAAGCAATTTGACTTCTAAAACATACTAAAAAGAAGCTATACTTTCTTTGCTGAGCACGTTGGTAAATATTGAAACACCAATGACAAAATTGAAGGATTAAGCTTAAGATACAAGCCGAGGTAGCAAATTTTTGGTAATTTCTTGGTGGGGCTTCTTGAGAAACACCCCCCGACAAATATAAATGCTTTGCTTAATGATTACGTTGCTGAAAGCACTTGTGACTACGAGTCAAGCAAAGAAATGTAAACTTCTGAATAATGCTTTTCGTATCACTTGTGACTACGAGCCATTTGTTTTGACTTCTAAAGGAGGCTTCTGTGCAAGTTCAAAATCTAATAATGTTCGTGTTCCTGAGGTACTGGTAGGCAAAATTAGACGTTGACATGGATTAGGTTCTCGTGGTCTAAAATGATCAGGCCACCTGGCCATCACAAAACTCAACCTCAGTTGAGATATACCAATTCAATGACCACATCATTTAACACAATTTTTGATGAAGTAGTCGATGTGAGCTGCAGATAACCACACAATTTGACGAAGTAATCGAGCTAGATAACAATTTTTGATAAAGGAGTCTGCAAATAACCGCACCATTTAACACAATTTGATGAAGTAGTAGAGCTAAATAATCACCTGCAAATTAACTAAACTTTTTATCCATTACTTCACAGGAGTTGTATCGTAATAACAATTTAATTTAATCATTCCATCCCTCGAATTACATAGTGACTACATAATTAGAACACCTAAAATATTGAATTTTCTGCGACCATTTTTGTGTCCAAATGTTTGAATTAGGAACATAACACAATTAATTAGACACACACTCTTATTAGCTGAAGTCGCAGCACCGATTACTGTTGTCTTTCCGACGAAGGATTATTTTGAAGCTTTTATGACTGAATTGTGGGGGTCTCCTTATTGGAAACCCCTCCAAAAATAGGCGTATGCCGCTATTTGCGGCGTGCACACGGTATTCTTTAGTAAAAGGCGAAAGAATAGTTCGCTTTGTGCTCACCGCGCGGCTGCGTGGTTTGGTTGGAGCACTTGCTTTCATTTTTATACTTGTTCTCATGCGAGGCATCTTTTGCTTCTTTCCCATGTGGGACTCTCCTCACAATACACAAACTTACTTAAACAGTGCACTTATTTTCTGACCAAAGGTACGCCACCAGTGCCTCTCGATTTCCACGCCTTTGGATTTTGACTACCCCTCATATCTGACGGTTTTGCAATCACTTGAAGTGTAATCCATCTTGTTTGGGTCTTCATTTATCCAAACATTTGCAATGACAAAAGTTCCATTTTTTTGCTTTAGAAGTTGTTTTGCCAAGTGATTCGTTCTAGCACTTCAGAATGCAATTTGACCTCTGCTTTCTTTTTATCTTATTTTTTATAAGATTAATGTATTTCCTTCATCTCTGTTTTTCTCATTTCTCTTTTTTTACTCACTTATGTTCCATCACTTCTAATAACTACCCCTCATTTCTCTTTATTTGGTACACCAAGAACTTTGTAATTTAACTCACTGATATCTCATGATGTTTTCAAATAAAACATCCAGAGTTTAAATCTCATTTTCCCATCTCATTTGGTACAATAGTAAAGTTATTAATGCATCCAAGTTGAAGGAGATGCTTTTAGTCATAGAACCTTTCGTTCCATGTTTTTGCATGCATCCAGATTGGGTGTTTTCTATGATTGGAGATTTGCAAATTAATTTATTTTAACACATTAATGTGGCCTCTGCGACGAATATTCAGTGTTTCCAATAGTACTCCCTCATCTCGCAAGTTGAAACCAACATCACATAAGATCTCACTAATTAAATTCATAATGTGATTTACAGTTCTTAAAAGTGGAGGGAGTATTGTGAAATTGTACTTAGGGAGTACTAAATTCATAAGTGATGCACCTCCTAATATTTTCTATATTAAAAAAAAAAAAATTATAAAGAAAAACACAGAACAAAAGAGTCATGGGTTGCTAAACCAAATTAATTTTTCAACAAAGCAACTTGAAATTATTATTATTTTTTTATTTTAAAAAGGCTCATAGTTTATACCCAACCTCAGATTAGGTCCCAGCTTTTTTATTTTTTTCACCGTTATTCTTATCTAATATTTATTTCTATAATTTTAGGTAGTAAAAAAAAGTTCACCAAGCTCAAGGTAAAAGTTATCTGAACATATTGAAATTTGAATTTATATATCATCCCACTAATTAATGCAGAAAAGAACGAAATTTTATCAATCCTAACACGTAAAATAGAGTCGAATCCTCATAGACAGGATCGGCTTAATGATTTTGGGGCTTAAGGCGAAAATTGATTATCTTGTTTTATATGCAAAATTACTATCAATTAATAAAAACTACGTAGAATTTTTTTCTTTTTTTAGAAATTTTATAAACAGAAAAAATTCAACAAAATTTTTCATACTTGTTGATATGGTAGATTGATAATAGTAAGTAAAAAAATGGTATCAGTGGTGGACTTAGATAAGAACTAGTAAAATTTTCCTAATTAAATTCTTATTATTATTCTTATTTTTTTTAGAAGTACAACATTCACAATATTTTTTTACAACAAATCCTAGGTTTTAAGTTGCTTTTTTTTCCTTTCTTTTTTTCTTTTCTCTTTGAAAATATCACTATAATTATTTTTTTGCCATCAATAACAAGTTGTAACAACATACTACTTAGCATAATTGTAAAAGTGTTGTAAAAAATATTTTGGACGTTGCATTTTTCTCTATTTTTTATTTGTTTTTCGTCTGGTAAAAAATATTATTTTATTTATTGATTATAAATAACCTTATTGGTTAAAATTTGGGGGCCTTTTTTTTACTTGGGCCTTAGGCGACCACATTTCTTGCTCCACTGTTCAACCGGCACTGCTCATGGACTAGCCCCTTTAATTTGGCCTCATTTTTTTACCTAAAATAGATTTTTATTTTAACCTAATTTAAGTGTAAATGCATAAAATCCACAAGACATCATGACGTGTTTTCCATTCACATTAGATCCAATCTTCAAGCGACAAGATTTGCATAAAATTGCTTGACACTTATTCCCCTTTTTTTTTCTTTTTCTTTTTTCGTTGGGTATCCTCATTGAAAAATAAAAGGACAATGATAGAAAGAAATGGTAAAACTTCATGCTTAAATGATGCAAAATATTTAAGATTATAAGATTAGTGATCTTATTCAAAAAAAAAAAAAAAAAAAAATCTAATTCTATAGATGTTATACCGACTCTTTAGATGTTGTACCTTAGGTTTCTTAATTAAATTGAATCATGTAATTGCATTAATTTGAACTCAAGAAGATTTATTAGGGTTAAAAAAAAAGGTTCAACATAAAGTAACGTTTTGTTTGTTTCTCTGGAAAACCTTATATAAAGATAGTTTTTCATATTTTTTAGTGTTTGATAACATTAAAAAATAATAATAATAATAATAATAATAATGTCAACTGAAAACAATCTTTAGCCAACGAAGAACTTTTATAAAAATAAGGTTTATTTTCTATAGATTATTTTCCATTATTCTCAAAATAAGGCCAAGAATTTTTATTCTTAAAAAAAGTGAACTAGAATTGACACTAATTATTCCCCGAAAGACGATTCGAGATGATCAATGCTATTTGACAAAGTACATAAGACTCCTTATTTTGTTCTGAGAGAGAGATAGTTGATGCTGCTGCTACGTTTACTGCAACTTGTGGTGGGTCTTCGCAATCAGAAACATCATCAAGGCAAGCTGATGTTGCTACGCCTACTCCACCATAGTCACCAGCTTTCAATCTTTCATTTGCATAGTCAACTTTATCATTGGCATCATCATAGGACTCTACACATTGTGTGTACTGTTTTTTGAGAATAGGGTCAGTTACAAGACCAACTTGTGACTTGACAAATTTGTCAGTTGCATCGACAGTGGTTTTGGCCAACTTGATTGATATTCCGGCGAGGCCAAGGAGGTCGGTTGTGGCCGTCTGGGGATCGGAATTTAAGGATTTTAAGCAGAAAGATGAGTCTTTACTCTTTGAGCAAATATCATTAAGCACATCTTGACCTATTGATTGTGCAGGGCTAATGCATGATAGGGTTATTGCTAGTAGAAGAGAAATGAACAAGCAAGAGGCAGAAAAAGAAGGAACTGTTTGTCTCATTTTGGTATACTACTAATTTGTCGGTTTGGTTTCTTTTGTGGAGAGTGCGGTTTAGGATGCAAATGCAATGAGACTTATATAATGTGGCTTTGTTTTCCTGCATTTATTGTGCATTGCCTAAATTTCTCTCTTTAATTTTGGGAGATGTGAATTTTTTTAATTTGGAAATTGCCAACAAATATTATATTCAGAATCTTAGGATAAAAGTTTAGCTATAGAATTGGTTATAACTTATAACTTAAAACTACAACATTACTTAATAAAATAAATATTATTTATACTTTTAAAATCTAACCGTGGAATTGTATGTTTTTTTTAAGCTTTTAATACACATATCAAATTTAGTGTCAATCGGATATTATTTACTAAATAATCTATAAGTTTATATTTTATGCATAATTTTAAACTACAAAAACTTACAATTTAAACAATTTATTAATAACATAACTATTGATCTTTAATTCTCTAGAAATTTTGCAAGCGTGGAGTATATAAGAAGAAGACGTAATCCAATGGTAGATTTGTCAAAATTCACCTCTAATAAAAAAATATTGAGTAAGACTGTAAACTTAAATTACAACCAATTTTGTAGCTAAACTTTATCTAAATTACACTATTTTACTACCTTCAAAATTTGTTTAAGTAATGCTATAACCACAAACTATTTTACAAATTGTTGATATGGTCAGTTTCTTATTGGTTTTCACCTAGGCTCACCATTAACATTATTTTTTCATTTACCAATAATTACCCACCACATTAGTAGTTTATAAAATCTTTTGTAAAAAATTTGTATTTCTAGCATTACTCTTTTTGTTTTATTTTGTTTAGACAAATTACAACTTACTCAGTTGTAATTTGGTCAAAATTTAAATTGTCTTCCTATAGTTTGAAATTTGACATATTACCCACCTAAAGTTAGCTTATCCACATTTGTTAAAAATATGGCTAAATAAGTAATTTTGCTCCACTTTTATATTTTTCTTCTCAAAAAGCATAAAAATACAAGATCAAATATGATAAAAAAAAAATTATGTGGAATACTTGCATCATGAGATTTCAAACCACAGGTAAGCAATTTAAATTTCAGTCAAACTTTAGGTGAGTAAAATGTCAAATTTCAAACCACAGATAAGTAACTTAAATTTCGATCAAACTACATATGAATAAGTTGTAATTTGTCCGTTTTGATTTGTTTTGTTTTTACGAGTCATTTATCTGGAAAAAAGATTTTGATCGGGGAACTTTCAATTTGGTCGAAATAGATTTTTTATTTTTTATTTTTTGAGAAAAGTAGTGTCAATCAAGGGTGAAGGGAGGTGGATTTAGATCCTTTAGATTTTTTAGGGTACGCTATCAATAGATTTTCTTAAATCATAACCACACTTTAATGATTTAATGGTCTAGATTCTGCCATGTTAGCATTCCACTAACAATATTCTTAAAATAATAAAATAATATTGCAAACAAAACAATAAAGATCATTATTAGTAGAATGTTAACACGGCAAAATCTAGACCATTAAATCAGTAAAGAATGGTTAAGATTTAAGGATATCTATTTGGTAGAGTATTCTAGGAAATCTAGAAGATCCGAATTCGATGGAGGGGGTTGGCCCTTGACTTTTCAAAAATCCTCCATTTATTTTGTATTATTGGTAAAATAAATAAATAAATATATTTTTTATATGGTCATAAATTTAAATAATGTCCCCTCTAGATTTTTACTAAAAACATGTAATGCATTTAATTTATACCATACGTAATTTAATTATGTTTTATTTTTATTAAATTGACTTGTATATTTTTAGGCATGTCAAGACTTAATTGATGTAAATATTTTTGCTTACATAAGAAAATATCAATCCATCACACTATAAATCTATGAGGTTTTCATGATATCACAAAAGTAGGAAGTAAAATAATTTGGCCAAATGTTAGAACACAATTTCCTTATATATATAAAACTAGCTGTGCATTCAATAAAATATGATTTTATTTAAAATATAAACCATATCTCTATTTTATTTTGTATAAAAAAAAAAAAAAAATTGATTGAGTTTTAACCTATGGTGTCTCCTTATGATAATTGCGCTATTTATCATCAAACCAAGGCACCGATCGGTTTTTTGATGTAAGTGGGATTTAAACTCTAGATCTCTTATTCAAACATCAAATATTTTATCAGTTGAGTTTACTGGAAGCCACAATAAATACAAAAATTGATAATAATGATTGTTATTTATAAACATTTATTATCATAGTATTTCTAAATGAAATATTAAATATGAAATTTGATAATTACAATAGTTATTAATAAGTATTTATTATATGAAACGGTTAAATATATAATTAATTATGATAATTATTACAGGGAAAACTTAGATACAACACTTTAGGTGTTGTGCATTATGTTCTTCAAAGAATTTAAACATTTTTTGATAGATGCAATGTATCGTTCGCTCCATGATAATTGCTATTTATTATTAGGTTAAAACACTAATTGATTTGTGGTGTTGGTGAGGTTCAAACTTAATCTCTTATTAGATCATAAGAGATTTTGTCAATTGAACTAACTGGAATCCACTTTTTTGAATTTAAACACTTGATTGCATTGAAAACACAAATAGTATTATATTTTCTAAGGAAAATTAAATTTTAAAAAACAAGTGTTTGAATTTAATTGGGGAATGCAATGCACTATTCCTAAGTTTTATATAATTATTAATAGGTATTTATTTTGATTGTATTTGACAATAATATTTTCTAAAAAATGAACCATTTTCCAAAAAACATTTTCTAGAAAACTATCTCATTTTCTTATATTTGGTAGCAAGCTCAGAATGAGTTGAAAAACTATCTATTGACTTCCCTTATTTAGCTTTGTATGAGATATAATTATTTTCCTTATTTAATTTTGTGTGAGATAGAGTTGTTTTCCATAAAATTTTAGCGGAAAACAACTTTATCTCATGCCAAGCTAAATAAGGAATATTAAAAAATAGTTTTCCTTAACAAAGGAAAATATAGAAAACTATCTCTACATAAGATTTTTCATTGGAACAAACGGAGCGTTAAAGAAAATAAGATATATCAAGATTCCAATTTAGGGTTTAAGCATATAATAGAACCTAAAATCAACTGAAATACTAACGCTTCATTTATTTCGACATTAATATTTTCTAAAGAGAAGTCATTTTTCAAGAAGTATATTTTTGGAAAACCATCTCATTCTAGATTCTACTATGTTTGGTAGTGACTTTAAAATGAGATAGAGTTGTTTTCAACAATTTTCATATTATCTCTTAATTTCCTTTATTTAGAGTGTCGTGAGATAAAGTTGTATTTCGAAAAATTTTAGCAAAAAATAAATCTTTAAAAAAAGTAATATTTTTAATAAGGTCTTTCGTAGACAAAATATAATTTTTAGTTGACTTATTTTTTTGTGCTACCATACACAGAAAATTTTTTCATTGAAATAAATGAAGTGTTAATATTATAATATTGACGTGTAAAAGTGTGAGGGCTCAAAAGTTTATGAAAAAATCAGGTGAAATAGCCAAATACCACGTTTTGGCAAAATTTGTGCAAACTAGTACTATTTTGGAAATATTTAGCAATCTACCACTTTTTTAGTACTCGATTCTCACAAAATTGAGTTCTAAATAGTACTCGAATTCAGTGAACTCGAGTTCCTAAATGAGTCGCCAGCGTGACACTCCTGACCTGAAATTTGTATAAGTAAAAAAGTAATGTGTTACTCAATATTACGGAAATCGAGTACTTCTTTTTATTACTCAATCTTAGGGAAGTTGAGTACCTTTTATTTTTTATTTATTTATTTATTTTTCTACTTTTTGTTTCGTAGTAGAAGACTGGTTCCCATCAACTCTGTTGAAACTTCCAAGCAAGAAATGAAATGTAAACGTAAATGAAAAAGAAGATTTTTCATTAAAAAAAAAAGAAAAAAAAAGAAAAAAAGAAATGAAAGTTGGAATAAGTGGGTTTTGAAATACCTGTTTGAAGGGAAGAGCTGAATAGTAGTAGTGAGTAGCAGGGAGCTTCAAAAAAACAAACAAAAAGACAGCAAGTTCTCTAACTCTCTCTCAAACAGAGTAAAATTGAATTTTTTTTTTTTTTTTTTTTGGTCAACAGAAGAAATTTCATTAAGCTAAAAGTTAATAAGTCTATTACAACACATATTAGCTTTGTCAGAAGCTATTATACTTTCCACTACAGCCGGTGGATACAAAAAGGTCACAAAAGAGCCTACACTACTAGCACCAATCTTGGCCAACGCATCAGCGCATTGGTTGGCTTCCCTGAAAATGTGGACTATCTGCTTGCTTGGAATCTTGCTCAGAAGGTTCCTGCAGTCAGTTAATAATGGTTCCATTAACAAGTTTGCAGTATTGTTTTTCATTAACAAAACAATGCTTAACGCATCCATTTCAATAATAATATTATTAAGACCCATCTCTATGGCTAAAAGTAGGCCATCTCTCAAGGCCCACAATTCAGCTATACAACTATTGGAGCATCCAAGAGGCCTAGCATAGCCTCTCAGCCATTGTCCCTCATGATTTCTGATGACACCACCACCACCCGCACACCCCGTGCTTCCAATTGCAGACCCATCAGTATTAAGTTTCACCCATCCCATAGGAGGCTTCACCCAACCCACTTCCACAACAATCCTAGCTTTAGGTATTTTGGCATTTCTTCCTACAGAGAAGAATTCAGCAGCTGCGTTAATACTTTTCTTGAAGTATGCTCTCTCTCGCTTGCCTGACCTGAACACAAAATTGTTTCTATGAAGCCATATATTCCACACACCAATCGGAAACAAAATATTCCAAGGTATACCCATCCACATAGAAACAATATCTGTTTTGCAATTGACTTTAAGCCATTCCCCTAAAGGAAGATTGAAGGACTCCCTTAAGCTGACCGGGAATTGAAGCTGCTGCCAGAATTCTATAGCAAACTCACATCCCCTCAGTAAGTGATCAACGGATTCATTGCTTCGGTGGCACAAGCAACAAACTTGATCAATATTCAGCCCCCTCAGCCCCATGATATCATCGGTTGGCACACTATTATGCAAACAAAGCCAAAGAAAGAATTGGATCTTCGGGAGAGTCGCAACTTTCCAAACCCATTCCACCGAGACAGCTTCAAGTCTCAAAGGATTCAGGCCCTTAGCCAACAAGTACGCAAATTTTAAGGAGAAAAAACCATTCTTGGAGAAGGCCCATTGAAGCGAGTCTTCTGCCTCATTATTGCAAGACAGAGGAGTAGCTTTAATGGCATTGAGTATAAAATCAGGTAACTCAAAAGATAAACATCCAGTCCTCCATTCTTGGTTATGATCAACACATTGCTTTTATAGTGATAAGTTCTTCTCCACAACACAAAGGGCCTTCGATGAGAGATCTTAACGAGCCCATGGGGAGCCAAAAATCTGTCCAAACCTTTACTGTTTCTCCATTCTTCACAGACCACTTCAATCCCTTTACATAAATAGGACCACCCTTCTTGCAAGCTGTCCAACAACTGGAGCATGGCAGCTTACTTCCTTCATTTGTCATTCTACTAGCAGTAAGGTACTTTGCCGCAAGCAGCTGAGCCCATGGAGCTTTGTTTTCCCAAGCTAATCTCCAACAAAGCTTTGCGAGTATGGCATAATTCCTTTCCTTCATCTTAAACAACCCCAATCCGCCAAGTTCTTTAGGGAGAGTAACCTTATCCCAACAGACTAGGTGAATCCTCCTCTTTTCATCCGTTGAACCCCACAAAAAGTCCCTAATAAGTTTATCAACTTGATCACAAACCTTTATGGGTAAGGCTTGGCATTGCATATAATACTCTGTCACCGGGGCTGCAGCAGCTTTAATAAGTACCATTCTGCCAGCCCTAGATAGTAGTTTAGCTCTCCAACCGGCCAATTTGCTTTGAACTTTGTTAATCACAAAATTATACGCACTACTAGATCTACCTTGGTGAATGATGGGAAAGCCAAGGTAGTTACCAAGATTGGTGGTAGCTGTGATCCCAAGGCTCCTACAAATACTTCTCTTCCTCCTACCAGCAACATTAGAAGAGAATAAAATCTTGGACTTTAACAGGTTAACCTTCTGCCCCGCAAGGTTGTAGAAATTGTCCAATACTTCAATGATAGCATCGCAATTTTTCCTGTCCGCCTTGGCAAAAAGCAGCAAGTCGTCAGCGAAAAACAAATGAGAGAATCCCGGCCCACTCCTTGAATTTTGGTTTTGAAAATGGAGACACCGAGATAGAAAATATATATTAAAAAAAAAATGAAGCAACGGCCATTTTTAAGTCAAGCTCAGGGTAACTTAAAAATGAAGCCACTAATTGGAATGTAAAGAAAGAGAAAAGAGAAAAGAGTTTTTAATAATTCTAATAATAACTTCGAAAAGTCAGTTGTCGTGTGGGAGTGGGAGTGGGAGTGGGAGTGGGATGGAAGGACAAAAAGGCGAAAAGAAAGGGTTTGTTGTTTGTTTACATTTACTTGCTTGGAAGTTTCAGCAGAGTTGGTGGGAACCAGTCTTCTACTACGAAACAAAAAGTAGAAAGAGGAGAAGAAAAAAAAGAAAAAGAAAAAAAAAAACAAGATACTCGACTTCAGTAAGATCAAGTACTATAAAGAAGTACTCGATTTCCATATTATCAAGTACCAGATTACTTTTTTAGTTACACATATTCCAGGTCAGCAGTGTCATGCTGGCGACTCACCTAGGAACTCGAGTACTATTTAGAACTCGATTTTGTGAAACTTGAGTACTAAAAAAGTGGTAGATTGCTAAATATTTTTGAAACAGTGCTAGTTTATCACAAATTTTGCCAAAACGTGATATTTAGCTATTTTCGCCAAAAAATCAAACATCTTTGGTTTTACATATATATATATATATATATATATATATATGGTTATGTTTTTAAAGTAAAATAACAAGTGAATGAAGAAGATGATGTTGTAGGTCTTAGTTAGCTTAACTTGTAAAATCTCTTGTTCTTGAGTAAGAGATCTGAAGTTCAAACTTTGCCTACACCAAAAACTAATTGGTGTCTTGACTTGACGAGAGAGAGTGTGTGTGTAATAACTAATAACCTTCTTGTGTGGGGGAAAAATGTGGATTGAACTAAGAATTTACATGGATTGAAAAATATGAAGTTATATGGATTGACCTTTTTCTGATGAAACCTCAACACCTTTGAATCTTTGATGGACCTCCAACACATGCCACCTCTCATCGTGTTGGTGATGTTCAGATCAATTTCGATCATGTGTTCTTCTCAACCATTGAAATCTTAGCTTAAAAAGTTGAAGGTTGAAACTTGTAAAAATTCCAAAGTGGAAGAACAAGTTTAGCTTGGGATAAGAAAAGGGAAGAGATTAGTACTGTTGAGTTAAATTGGAAAGTTGAAAATATGGAAAAGCGTTTATTTTTTATTTTTATTTTTTGATATAAGATAGAATTCTACTCTAGCCTAATCTAAGTGTATATGTGTGTGAAGCTTCCTCCTAGAGACTTGAACCCCGGCTCTTGCCCCTCACACTCCACAAGCACTTATACTTGTGAAGTGAGGATGTTTCGTGATTGAATTCAATTCATGAGTTTTAATACTGGGAGAGGAAGAGATAAAAATGAAAGACATAGAATAGGAAAAGAGTTTAATTGCCAATGAGTTGGATTTAACGTGGAAAGGTGAGCCAATTGTATTGTTGGGCATATGAGGATTCCGAAATCCAAATGCAAAACGTTTCAACCTTTGTTGAACTGGACCAAATAAACCAAAATGGACCAAAGTGAACTGAACAAACCAAACTAAACCGAAGTGAATTGAAATGGACTAAAGTGGGCTGAAATAGACCAAAATGTTACGCTGATGTAATTAAAACGTAGCAACAATAAATACTACATTTCAACTTTAGATATTATATAAATGGCCAAAGGAAAAAAAAAAAAGTAATGTTTTGGTTATTATAGTATGTATGCTATTTACACAATAGTTTTCACAATAAATTTCATACTTGCTGAGTTGGCAAATTACTATTAATTCTCACATGAGCTTACTACTGATATTACTTAATTATCCATTAGTAACAACTTGCCACCTCAGACAGTCATAAAATTTATTGTGGCTCTAAACTTATTGAATTTCATAATTTCATTCCAAAGCTTTGAGAATTAGGATCATATAATAATTGTTCTCTTATTATCTCTTATTATTATTATTATTATTATTATTATTATTTACGATGAAATTTGAACGTGACATCATTTTTTTTTATAGGAGTGCTAACTGAAACTCACAAGAGATTTTACTTCATTTATAGGAGTGTTAAACGTTATTGCATAACAGAAGTGTCCAGCTGCAATTCGCTATCTCCATATGATCTAGTTTATTTATTATGCATCTTTTACTTTGTCATGAAGGGGAAGAATAATTTTAGCATTATATAGGAACTTAGACTAATTTGGTTATTAGTATTGCAAGATAAAAAAATTTCACATTGGTGATTGATGAGATGTTGGTGGCCCAAGTTCACTAGTTTTCTTCTTTTGGAACCAGGTTTTTTGGAACCAGGTTTTCTGACCATTGTGACAAATAATTCTGTACGGATGCTAGAAGTGGAACCAGGTTTCCACATATAGCGTGGAAGAAATGCTAAATTGCAATCGTGAGAAGTAGCAATAGGACATTGACCACCGCCATCAAAGTAACATGATCCTATATGGTGCCAAATTACTTATACCTGCAGACAACCATGCGTCAGTGTAATAACTTTTATCAGTTTATAAAAGATTAAAGGAAGCTTCCACCCTCAAATTTTATTTCATTTTTAAAAGCCACAGTGAATGTGGAAAGTATTATGCCAGGGAAAAGAATAATCCAATGAAAAAATGAAATAAGCCAGAGTGACAAAAATGACAAGAGCAACAATATATCATAAGAATAAAGAGACTAGCCAAATCACTTGAAACCCTTTCCAGCCCCAGACTAGTCTATTAAGTTTAGATGAGTTTGATCATCTTTGGTGCAGACTACCCAAGGAAGAACTATTTTCATGTATTAGACTGGAAAAATTAAAGGAGGTGGTGTAAGAAATTATAGTTCATCGAGCAATTGTTCTTTTTGGTGAAGAAAATGATAAATTGGTATCAAAAAATAAAATAAAGCTCAAGATTTTCTTCTGATAACATATGATTAGCAAGGACTGGGAAGACATGGCCTAACTCCTAAGAGTTGAATTTATAAATCACACTTCCAGGAAAGGAGAGCACATCAAATCTTACCTTCTGATAACAAAAAGGAACTATCTTATGATTTTTACATATATCCAAGTTAATCACAGAGAACCATTTTTTCCAGAAACCACCATTTTAACTTCAGTTAGACAGTGGGAAGTGGGAACACTCCCAATCCCCCACAAACTTCAAAAGCATGATGTGTAGATATACCCAATACTTCATCTGATTTAAATTAGACAAGCCTATGTTTTACCTCTCATTATCATTATCATTCTATATAAGTAAAACAAAATTTCTTTGATAAGAGGAGGATGACATTCCTACACAAAAATGTAAATAACGTTTATATTGGTTACTCTCAAGTCTCAACCAACTTTGAAGGCAGCAAAATCTATGATCCACCTTCAAATCAACAATGTGATATTTCTTTGGAAGTTTGGGATTCTGCAGTTCAGAGTTCAACTGAAAATCTAATGACAGAGCAACTCCTCCAAGAAGGTTTGTATATATATATATATATATATATATGAAATTTATGTGAAATACGGAACTTACCTATTTTGGCAACTGGACAAATCCTACAAGGCATTGTAGGCTGTAAACCAAAACTTCTATACGACTTCTAAGAATAGAAAGTCTTTTCAAACAGTCATAAATATGCTGGCTCAGCAGGGATGACAACAATACTTATGGTGCTGATAATACAAAAATGATGCTATTGGTTTCAAGATCTTTCAAAATCAAAGACATGACCATGAATATATAGGGAACTAGCATCAAAAAGAGAAAAAGGCACCTTAAAGTGCATCAACACTGGCATGAAGACATCAACTAGATACGGAGAAACATATCTCACCCCAACAATTCTCCCCTTGACTTCAGGCTCATAATGACCAAGATAAAATAGTTGGCCTTGAAATGCATTGTTCGGTGAAGAACTCAAATTTTCTGAACATGAATTCAATGCTTATCGAAAGGAGAAACAGGTATTATATTGAAAGTGCACCAAACTAAGAATTCCTAATGAAGAAAAGGCCTTAAAAGACCAAATACACCATGGATGAAAATTTTAAAGAGAAAAATCTGCAAGTAAAACCATCTATTTGTCATTTCACAGTGCCTAAACTTAGGAGATGATTATAATTCCAACTACAGCCACGTCTGCAACTATATGTATTCATTGTTTCCTTTAAAAGAATAAGCTTCCCCTCAATTCCCAACTCGGCTTAAAAAGAACTTCATCTCTAATATATGAGTTCTTCACAATTAAAAAACCACTCTGTAGGGATACAAACACAGAAAACCTCCACTAGAAGATGTAACTTGAAAGTCTAATACCACATTGCCCATAGAGAAATAATGACTATTGTAGCTAGTTAAATGCAACACAGAAGAAGAATTGTTATTTACTCTAAAAAGAAAAAAAAAAAAAAGTGATGTGGTATGGATATTTACAGCTAAGTGTTTATGTCAAAAATAGGTTGGTTCTGAAAGGTAAAAGTACACTACAAAAACAGCCACCATCAAAACATTAGCCATACAAGGTAAAATTGTGAACATCATGAATAAAAGAAGCCTCTTTATGAGCAATAAATTATGCATTACATATAAGTTGATTCATTTAGTAACAAAAAAGGAAGAACCAAACTGTCGTGTGAGTTTTATTAAATTGCATTACAATGATACATGTCCACCAATCAGCATATGCGCTCTATTAGTTGTGAATTCTACAAGGCCGAAACTACAACAATTACATTCCAGAGAAAGAAAAAGATGTTCTGGTTTTGTTTGATACAGCTTTGGAGTGAGTGCCAAGCATCCACAAAACTTCTTCAATGTAGGACACAAAGTTCCTCCTTATATGGCATCATTAAGATATACGAAGAGACGATAATCGTGCAATGAACATAAAAAGATCAAAAAAACAATCTTCAGAATCATAATAAACAGAATTCAAAGGACTCTACCACACAATCGAACGAATATGTTACCCAGAAGACTTTTTCCCAGCAGAATAGTAATTGAGGTACCACTTAACAAACTTCTTTAAACCTGTCTCCAGATCTGTGGTGGGCTTATACCCAAACTCCCTCTTAGCATAGCTGATATTCGCGTGGGTATACGGAACATCCCCATTTCGTGGCAACTGCATTACATTCTTCTTGGCCTTCACCTTCAAAAGCTTCTCCAAAATACCCACAAGATCTGTAACCGGGACAGGTGACGTATTCCCCAGATTGAAAACTCGCAATTGGGCTGGCCCCTTCTTCTTCCCACCACTCCCAGTACTCTTCTCTGCGGTATCCAATGACCCCAAGCACCCCTTCACAATATCATCAATGTAGGTAAAATCCCTAGCAACCGTGCCATGATTAGGCCCTTCAAAGATCGAAATCGCCTTCCCTTTCAATATAGCCTTTGTGAAAAAGAAATAAGCCATATCAGGCCGCCCCCACGGACCATAAACCGTGAAAAACCTCAACCCAGTTAGCGAAAGACCATAAATATGATTATAAGTATGTGCAATTTCTTCACCAGCTTTCTTAGTAGCAGCATACAAACTAGCAGGCTGGTCTGTTCTATCTTTTTCCGAAAAGGGTACCTTAGTATTAAGTCCATAAACCGAACTAGACGAAGCCCACACAATTGCAGGTTGTGGATTCGCAGATTTACAAACTTCTAACAAGCTAACAAAACCAGCAAGATTACTATGCACATAAGATAGAGGATTTACCATAGCATACCTCACCCCAGCTTGAGCTGCCAAATGCAACACATGGGTAAAAGTCACAAGCTCAAAGAGCTTCTTCAAAAGCGTCATGTCATTGATATCTCCTTCCACAATGAAAACTCCCGAACGCTCCAAAAGCGCTTGCCTTGATCGCTTCAACGTTGGGTCATAGTAGTCATTGAAATTGTCGATGCCCACCACGCCGTCCCCGCGCCGCTTGAGCGCGGCGGAGACATGGGTTCCGACGAACCCGGCAGCTCCGGTAACGAGCACGGACATGCCACCCTTGCCGGAGCGGACCCGGGCGGAGGTCCGGACCCGTTTTTCCCAAGTGGGTCCTCCCCAATTGTTAGTTCCGAGAGCTCGGCGAGTTGGGTCATCGGATTTGGACGAAGACGGAGATCGGAAAAAGACAGAGAGGAAGATTAAGCCGAAGAAAACTAAGGCCCAAACTGTGACCTTTGTGAGCGAGAAGTTGTAGCGGAGTCTGTGAATGTATGAAGATTTGAACTTTCCTGGTGTTGAAGGAATGTCATTGTCATCCATGTGGGACATTGGTTTCGGCTGTGACATTAGGGTTTGTGGAAATATGTGGGATTCTATTTTTCTCTTGGTCTTGTTGAAGATAAAGGTGTTTCCTTTTTTTCTTTTGTTTTAGCTCTTTTTCATGTTGTTGTACAGAGAATCTTTCTGGTTTCTCGGAGGAATGGATTTTATTGTTGTTGTTGGTTTTCTATGTTTCTGTTTTTGTTTTTGTTTTTGTTTTTGTTTTGGGTTTTATGTAATGTGTGGCAAAAAAAAAAACAAAAAACAAAAAACAAAAAAAGATCAAAATTTGAGTAATGGGGTCATTGGGGTGGATCAAAGTTAATGAGATAGGTTGTCAATTTAATGTGTGAAGAAGAGGAAGAGAGAGAGAGAGAGTTTATGGATGATGAAGAAGAAATGGCAAGAGGGAGAGTCAAACTTGTTTATCTGTATAAATCTGTCTATCTGGAAAATGTTTGTATGATTGGCTAGGGTGGCCTTGAATTTCCTCATATATACATTTCACATATATCCCTAAATTCAAGGAAATTTTGTGTGGGAGTTATTCATTTCAGGGTGTTAAGATTAGTACTTTAAATTTGGGATTTGAGGATAGTGTGAGAGTGAGATTTGTTGAGGCTAATTATGAAATGGGTTTTCCAGGTTTTTCCTTTACCGTTGGAAAGTAGTGTTAGACAGGTAAGGGATTTGAGACTTTCTCAAAAAAAAATTTGTTGTTTTTTCAGTGAATTTCGATTTGTTTATTTGATATAATCAACTTTTTTTTTCTTTTTTTTTTTTTTAGAAACAAACAAATATAAGAGGGAGAGGAAGGAGTTGTAAAACAAACACACACCATAACTCCATTTAAAAACCACGTATAATTAACTTAATTTAGTAAATACTGCAACGATTAGTATCTAAAATAAGCTTTTTATTATTTTTTTAAATGGTTGTGCCCCTTTGATCGTGATGCATCTAAATTTAGTATTGGTTTTAGTGAGAAATTCAAACCTGGAGATCTTTACAGTACCGAGAAATGCTAATCTGTCTTCTGTCCTTTATATGCGTATATAGTATCCTAATTTTCTTCATTCACTCAAACCCCAATTGAATTAATTAAGTAAAATTATCATCATCATGTAAAAAAAAAAAAAAATTTTAAATTTTAATTACTATCAATTTGAAACAGAAAACTTCAACATCATATTAGTATCTTCCGTACGGTATACGCTGAATAATAACTAATGAATACCCCCATATGAACATATTGATATTATATGACAAATTAAAAAAATATATATTTATATATATATATATATATATTTACCGGTCACACTATAATACCACTCATTATACAAAGATTATAAAAAAATAAAAAGAAATCAAAGTCTATTCATAGATTTCATTCTTCCAAAAAATACTTTGAACAAAAATTTAAAAAATATATATATATATATATATTTACAAGCGTATACCAGGAGTCCTAAGTATTGGTTTTCTCATCTTTAATTTTTTTGTTTATGCCTTTTTTTTTCTTTTCTTTTTTGTTAGTTGTAGTCTTCTTCTTTTTTCTTTTTCTTTTTTTCTTTTTTTTTTCCAGATTTGTTAGGTGTAGTCTTTATGTTTGGATAATATTTTGTGTAGATAGTGATTGAGACTAATTGTGTTCAAAAGATATTCCTATCCAATCAAGCACATTTGATGGTGATAGACCAAAATTTTTATTCTTATTAGGTCATTTGTTTGCTTCTATATCAGTTTTTTTTTTTTTTTTTTTTAAATACTAAGTATTTTAACACACGTACATGAGAAGAGGGAAAAAGCCTTTAAAAAAACTAACAATAGTGTATATCTAAAATGATCTAACTAATTTATGTGTTAATATCTTATATCAATACTAATTGATTGATTTGATTGGAAGAAAAAACCGATATTATTATTATTATTATTATTATTATTATATATTTTTTCAGAATTGTAAGGGGTAGTCTTTGTGTTTGGATAATATTTTGTGTAGATAGTGATCGAGACTAATTATGTTCAAAAGATAATCATATCCAATCAAGTACATTTGATGGTGATAGACCAAAATATTTATTCTTATTAGGTCATTTGTTTGCTTCTATATCAGTTTTTTTTTTTTTTTTTTTAATACCAAGTATTTTAACACACGCACACGAGGGAGAAATTATAAGATCCATATGGTGGACAAGTGATGTGATCCACTATTCCATTAAAAAACTTCTACTTGTTTAAAATTGTTAGTTAGAAAATTTTTTTAAACAAAAATTAATTACTGACTCAGCAATTTTAAACAAGTGGAAGTTTTTTAGTGGAATGGTGGACAAGTGACGTGGTCCACTAGAGGACTCTATAATTTCTCCAAACAATGAGAGGGGGAAAAATCTTTAAAGAAACTAACAGTAGTGTATATCCAAAAAGGTCTAACTAATATATGTGTTAATATCCTATATCAATACTAATTGATTGATTTGATTGGAAGATAAAACAGATCTTTTATATATATATATATATATATATATATATATATATATATATATATATATATATATATATATTTTAAATATTAATAGGAAGCCCAAATTATCAAAGTGAGGTTCTCCAAATAGGTCATATATATATATATATATATATATATATATATATATAAACTTTTCAATTTCATTTTCAACATTAATTTGTTAAAAAGAAGAAAAGAAAATAAATCAACACCGCAATGGAAAAGGCTTTCTGTTAGATGGGATATGGGACAAATATGTGATCATTTAAGAATGAGAAATATTATATCCACAATATTTTCATAACACTTTCACAACAAATTATAAGTAGTAGGTTGTTACAAATTGCTATTGGTGAACAAAATAGTAATTTTAATAGTAGGTTTAAGTGTTGTGAAAAATTTTGTGAGCTTAACATTTCTCTTTAAAATACATGTTGCATTCGTTGCATTGAAATATTAGATTGCAAAGCAAACCTGTTATGAAATGGATAGTTTCAATGATCAGTAGAGAATTGATGTAGACTTATAGCTTATGAAGGGCTTAAGCCTTCTCATTCTGTTGAAAGGCATTTTTGGTTTTATCCTTTTCAACCTCAGGTTGCCATTAATACCATCCAAATTATTTCCATTGGAACAAAACTACAAACACCATGGCTATTTTTTTTTTCTTCTTCTTTTTTTGGGTTTTTCCTCTTGTTTGATTGTCTGTTTGTGTGTGTCATATAGAGAGAGAGAGAGAGAGAGAGAGAGGTGGAGGTGGGAGTCATTGTTCTAGGAGACAGTCTCATGTGTGTGGGTTAGAGAGAGAGAGAGACAAAGAGTATTCACATTAGAGTGAGTTACTAGAATTGCAAAATAAACTTGTGATGAAAGCAAAAGGTAGCAAAAGGCACCATGTGGGTAGGTGTATGTGGAGATTATACTAGAATCACAAAGTCCAAACAATGTTTTCTTCTTCATCTTAATGGGTTTTTGATGTCCCAAAAAACGTTCTCTTCTTAGGTAAGTTAATTGCGTGACTCAAAAATGAAGGAAGAGTGATGTTGAAGAAAGTAAGAAATTGAATTTCGTGTCCCACATTCTCTAATCCCTACAACATGCCCATCATTAATGTAACACTATATAACACCCCCACTTAGTATAGAGCCAAATATGTGATGGATCAAAAGTATTTTTACCTCACAAAGAATATACCTATAGTAAGATCTGGTGATCTTGACCATGAGAAAGTCAAGAGAGTTAACCATAATGATGACAACTTCCTTCATTTTAGTATTTTACCTTTGGTAGAGTTGCCAAGTCATTACACGGAAAAACAAAAAAAAAAATCAGCAAAATTTATTTATATTTAATTAATAAGTATTAATAAACAAAAACTTGAATTACAGAATTTATAGAAAATAAGTTACCTAACTTAGTTATGATTTATTTAAAGAAGATACAACTTAATTTAACCAATTAACATATTATATCATATATTATATAAGCCAACTGACTTCACTAAATTATAGCAATTTTTTATAAATTATGGTTGCATCAAATGGCTTTACTTATTAGTCCTTATCAATTTTTTTAGATAAAATAACAAAAAATGTTTTAACAAAACATGCCCCATATGCATCGAAGTTTCAGTTGATAGAGAAAATGACTTATTTGTTCTTATCAATTTCTTTAGATAAAGTAACAATAAGTGTTTTAACAAAACATGCAACATGCTTTTAAGTTTTAGAAATTTAAATCCTATTCCAAGTAAAAAGCTATTATCAAAATTTCAAAATTTATATATATTCACCAATAGTATTTCCTTAGAATCTCTTTTGCACCCCATGTTTTTGTTTATTATTTTTTTTCGAGCTGCAACTTAGGCATATGTATTTGTATTGGAAGGATATACATGTTGTATAGATTCATAAGAGTTGATATATTTGTATGATACTCTTTCTTTCTCTCTCAATTTTTTCCCTAAAAAACTACTACTCTCGTTAATTATTAAATTAATTTTTTTTTTATTAATTGTTAGAACATATTTCCCCCAATTAAGGGATAAATTTAACAATAGTTTAATTTATATAAAAATTTATCACTTAAATTATAACAAATTTAAATTCTATTCAATCTAAAAGTCTATTATAATTTTTTTTTTAACTTCATTCCCTAAGAAAAAAAAAATTCTAAATTGAAATACGGTTTTTTATTTTAATTTCTAAAAAATTTCTAAACTGTTATGGAAAAAGAAAAAAAAATTATTTTTTGACGATTTTTTATATTTTACGTAAAAGTTGTATCAAAACTTTCTTTAAATTGTTTATTAATAATTGTCTTAAAGATACACGTTAACAAGACTCTATAAACTAATATGGTTTAGTACTATTTGTAAGTTTAAACTATAAAACCCAAATTAAAGAGCATATGTATTAGAATGAAGACAAGTAATAAAATGAAATTACAAAAAATTATGTGAAAAATACAAAACTACTACAAATTTTACTAAAAAAAAACTTATAAAATTAGTGTAACAGGAATATGATTTGAACACGTAAAAACAAATCCAAAAAAAAAAAAAAAATCTAACACATTATGATAGTCTCAGATTTCCTTTTTGTCTCCAAATCCCAGTCACCGATTACTTCGTTGTACATTTTGGACCATTTCGTTTTTAGAGTGAATGGATACAAGAACAAGCAAATGGAAAATTAAATTTATCCACGGCTACCACCGTCCCCATGTGCAATCTGATCTGAGTCAATACAAGTACACACGTCCTTTTCTTTATTAATATGGTCCTTGAAGTTGTAGGTTCAACAAAAAGATAAAAAAGAAATGGTCCTTGGCTTACGAGTTCATGTAAGCTGGACCTGTATAATAATTGATTTTATTTAACTGCATGTGTTATACTATATTAAAATATACAATATAAAGAAGGAATATCACACGCTTTCATGTAGTCTCTCATATGATAATATTATATATCCACAATGAAGCAGTCTAAGCAGCCATAGTTTTTGGTATGGGATAAAATTGCCCTTTTACATAGATAAATGTTACAGAATTTAGTTTATTCATGAGGAACTAACAAACAGAGACAAATACTCAAAACTCCATAGCATCAACGTGGGGTAAAATTTCCTTTTCATTAATGTTCTGTTTAGATGGAGGGGAAAGTGGAAGGAAGTAAAGTAGAGTTGGCTAAAAATAAGCTAATTTTGTGTTTAATCTACTCTACTCCTCCTCCCTCTCCCTCTCCCTCTCCCTCTCCCTCTCCCTCTTCCTCAATCCAAATGAATCATAAATCTTAAAGGATTTAGTTTATCCATGAGAAATTAACAAATATAGACAGTATTCTATAATTATTTCGTATATACTAGTAATTATCTTATGCATCTAGAATAAACATCATCTCTTTCATAACAAGCAAGTCTCATCTCATAACTATGTATAACTTACCTATTATGAGAGTGATGACGCATATACTGGTGAATAAGAAGTTGCCATGCAAATAAATGTCCTAATCTCACGATTCATTTTTTAATTGTTCTTACCTCTTTTCGCACCCCAGAGAAAAACTGTTTCTCCCCAATTGCTGCTAGCTAAGCTTCTTATTAATTTGGAGGCAGAGAAATTGACGTCTTGCCTTATTATGTCTACATGATTAACCCCCACTTTAGTATCTGATTTCAAGTGAAATTATAGAAGGTTGTGCTGTGTTTTCAAGTGAAAAATAATGAAGTTTTCTTGACAGTGCAGCCCAACATTAAGGATGTTACCATTGAAAGGGAAACAGCTCATAGTAGGAGGCGAATCTAGTGAGGCTGATGCCTTAATTGAAGTAAAAGCCATAGGTTCTGGCATTGATGCTAAAATATATGGCCCCTGTTTGATCTCTTGCCTTGATAACAAGGAACAAAAGAAAAATGCAAAAGATGAAAAGAAGAATCATGTGAAGGTTTGCCAGAGAGAGAGAAGAGAGAGACTGCATTGAGTAGAAAATAAATTACAGTCTTACAGACAATAAGCTCAACTTGCAATTAAATATAATAAAAAACTATAAGGCAATATAGAAAAAGAAAAAAGAAGAAGAATGGGTGGCCTGGCTACCTGCCGCTTTGGTTGCGGTGACGGGTCACATGGATATCTTATCTTTCACACATTTATATGTAAATGGCCTGTTCAATGCTTTGTAAACCTCTGGAGGACTTCAAAGTAGTCCGGGAATGTTTTCCGGGTGCAACCAGGGTCCTTGATGGTGACTGGAACATCTCCACAGGCAGCAAGTGAGAATGCCATGGCCATTCTGTGATCATCATATGTGTCGATGGCTGTCACGTTGAGATTCTCCGGTGGAGTGATCACACAATAATCCGGCCCTTCTTCAACTGTTGCTCCCAGCTGAAATATGAAAGCCCACGTGTTAGTGAAAATAATACTAGAAAAATAAAAGAATAGGAAAACAAAGCAGAGGGATTTCAAATTTACACAGCCACACGAACTTTACCTTCCTGAGTTCTGTGCAAATGGCAATCATCCGTTCTGTCTCTTTCACCCTCCAACTTGCCACTAGAAAAATAGGGAAACCAAGAGATTAAGGGATGTGTTTGGTATCAGCCATGCATCCAAATTATGCACTAGCTTTCTCAGATGATTATATAATATCAAATTCTGGCTTCAGCAGAATAAGAAATAGTTCACAACTTCTACCTACTACAAGCAAAGAGTCCATTGTTCTCTAGACTTGCCCCCTTTTTTATGTGAAGTTTCCCATTAATGAATAGATCAATTTGTTAGATTTAAAGATGAGGGCCCACCATATGGTGGCCATCTGCCATTATCAATGTGCCTGCATCAGGTTTATGACACAAGGTCCAAGAAATTAGGAGTTCCACTAATCTCAGTAAGTACTCAACTTCACAGCCATTTTCTACAATCGAAGGGCCTAAATTATACACCTATTTTCCACATTGGAAAAGACTAGATGGAACCCCAAATGCTGATCACGGATTCATTATTGATGTTCCCTGTGAAATTCACGAAGTACAGGGTAACGGGCAAATCCAAGGTTCTATGCATTTACCTTCATTACCACTTAACAACTAAAAGGCTAAAATTTTATTTTTATTTTTATTTTTTTGGTGTTCCATAACAAAAAACCACCATACCATCTCTTATAGCAGTTGGTCCATCAGCGAAAAGGGCAACTACAGCAAGAGTCATCGCAACATCTGGCATTTTGTTCATGTTGACATCAACAGCTCGCAAGTGTTTTCTTTTGGAAGAATCTCGAGGTGGTCCAGTGACTGTGACACTAGTCTCTGTCCAGGTAACTTTAGCACCCATCTTCTCAAGAACTTCCGCGAATTTTACGTCTCCCTTGATAAATGAAAAAATATGGTAAAATTTTAGTTGATTTGGTCTATGCATGTGAAATATAAATAGACATGCAGCACAGAGTAGTCAAAGTAATCAAGGTTGTGGTATTAAATCTGGGAGACATTATGAATCGGTAAAAGCTTTACAAGCAACATTGCATTTCTTCACTTAAGTGATAAATCAGGCTTTTGCCAATTGTCTAGGATTCCCCACTCCTGGCCCTAAATGGCCATGGGAGTTAGAGCCATGTCTCAATCACAGAGTGGTTGATCATCTGAAAAGATCAGCTAAACACAATGGCATTTACCAGATCAACTACCCAATAATACACATACTCGTCAAACAGCACATTTTAGCTAACTCCAGGATTTGGCTCAAAACTGTTCAGCAGATTCACATGAGCCCAAATTAAGCACTAAATATTGGCATCCGTGATTTACCTGCAAACTGCTTGTCCCACAGCCTTCAACAGTAACTGTCCCACCGGTGACTGCTGCACCAGCTAAGAAGTAACTAGCACTTGAAGCATCACCTTCGACATAAGCATTTCCAGGAGACCTAAAATATATTACTATTCTCAGTATAACCTCATTTCACAATGTGCTGGAACTATATGTTAAAGAAACCTACTTGTACTTTTGACCTCCACGGATCAAGAACCGATCCCAACTATCATTGTGTTCTACAGAGATCCCAAAGCGTTCCATCAGCTTCAAAGTCATCTCGACATAAGGAACGGAAATCAATTTGTCAATGATTTCAATTTCAACATCTCCAAGAGCCAGAGGAGCAGCCATGACCAAAGCAGTCAAGTATTGACTACTAATTGACCCAGAGAGCTTCACCTGCAAACAAAGACACAAAGCATGAAGGATCATGTTGGCTTAATCTTTGCACACAACACCAAAACAAAGTAATCTGTTAGACATGCTGACAAAAAACTTAATGAAAGTGGAAGGAAGGATGAAATGAGCAACATTTTAATTTTTTCAGGGATGAAAATAGAACATGTACTACATTTCAAGGATGAAAAGAATACTTTTGCCTAATTTATTTCATCCCAAATGTTTTCCACAGCAATTATGATTTGTAAATTATTACATTGATGGAATGTAACTGAAGCAAACACATTTGACACTTGAGAATTGAAATCCATAATCCATACACTTAAAATTTCCTTAATTCCTGGAAGATTCTTTTTAAATTGCTAAATATGAACATTAGAAGGCTCTGAGCTTAAAATCAAACAAATGAATCATCAACTTCAAGGAAGGAAAGACTTCACTCAGAAAGCTCTCCAAGAAGGATTATGCCCCAACTCGCTTGCCAGGTTACAAACACAATTATCCATTCCTCTATACAAAAGGTAAAATCACTAGTTGAAATCTCAGTGTAGTTATGCAGAACTAATCTTTCTGAACTCAGAATCGCATCACATTAAATTTAAACCTTGCTTCTCAAGGTTATATCTTCTCAAATGCAAAGATATCAATGCAAAAAAAGGACATGGTGTTGTCTTCTCTGATATCTCACAAAGAGAGGGAAAAAAGGGAATGGGAAACTCAACACCTAATCAAACCACATTATACAGAACACTTGTGCAAAAAGATAATGCAGAACCTCACCTTACCCCCAGGAAGACCCCCCTTTCCAAATACACGCACAGGAGGACATTTTGTGCCAAGAAAACAGTCAGCATCTGCACCAAGCTGCTTAAGACCATCAACTAAATCCCCAATTGGTCTCTCTCTCATTCGGGGCACCCCATCAAGTATGTAGCTGAAATATATTGAATGGTATAAAAGGGTCAGTCAGTGTAGGAAGTATAACAGTAATCGAGACAAAAGACCATTTCTTGTCTAAATATCCTTTTTTTTTTAATTGGTAAGTTACACAGACACACACACTCAGTGGGTCTTGAACCCATGACCTCACCCTCCATCCCAATATTATGGTAGAATGAAGTGCCAATCAAACATATCTTGGACTTGGTCTCAATCTGAATATCAAGGCTAAAAAGGAACAAAAAACAGTGGAGTATAAAGGCAAGAGTCCTATCTTGTAATATCACAGCATTCCTTCTAGTGAGGCAGGAATTTCATAATTCTGGAATAATTTTGTTTCAAAAGGAAAATTCAGACAGACCTTGAATGTCCACCAGCAGCAGTAACTGCAGCTGTCAATGGCCGCATTGCTGTTCCTGCATTTCCAAGGAAAAGTTGAATTTCATCCCTTGATTCTTTACCCACTGGAAAGAGACCACCACAGCCTTCCACAATTGCTCTTTTTATTGCCTTGTCATCTTCCACATGTAGTCCTAGGGTTTTCAATGCACCAAGCATGTAATGAATATCTTCACTATCCAACAAGTTGTCTACAACAGTTGTTCCCTGAACAATAAATAAAAACAAAAATTAATTTATGCCAAATGACTGCACTTGATTATGATTTATGAATAAAAGTTAAACAAGTTTGTAATTTACATTCAATTTCTCTATCTAATGCGTTTCTTTTTCACCTAAACAGTCAGAAGTAAATGATCTAAATGAAGACTACTTCAGAGTTCAAAGGACATTTCATGCCACATTCCTATATCCAGGGAAAACAAAGATGGATATAAAACAATTTTTTAAGGAAAAGGAATGAGGTGAGGCACATTAAGTGGCTGTTTGGAATAGAATTGAAAATGGACTGCTTGAAAAAGATGTTCCTAGAAAATAGAAGAATTTAGAAAGCTGTACTTGAAAAAACCAGTTATAAACCACCCTCCAAAACACTATGTCCCTTATCTTCCCATAAGTACGCTTCCTTTCCCACTAACTACTCTTAGCCAATGTTCATGGCAAGCCCCTCACCAATGGCTCTCAACCATATTCATCATATCACAAAGGGTTCAAACCAACCTAAGAGATCAATACAATTTCTCGATCCATGGAGAATCATAAAAAAATTCTTGAGGGATCATACTTTGATTTGTAATCGCTATCAAACTTTTGGGATAATAATTTAAATCTCCTCTTTTTGATAGGCATATACAATTCACATATCCATATGAAACTGAAACCATGAGCTTACCCACCATCTATTGCTCACACGGGAAGCACATGTCATTTGTCCAAAGGATATGCCATAAACTTAAAACTAAGCACATCAAATTTCTGGAGTTCCAAAACAACAAGGTGAACTCACTATTGAAGATGGAAAATAACCACATTAAGAACTTGAATTAGAGTTTAATTTTTTTTCAAAATTTAAAGTAGAAATCATAATTCAGAAAGAGAGACACACCAATACACATCTATATCAAACTCATCAAAGCCAATCTCCTATATTTCTTTCTTTTTAATGACTCTTCTCAGCAAGCAAACAGATAATCAATTTAATTTTAATAATAAACACACATCACAGGCTACAACTACAATAATTTGGTTAGCAAAGCTAAAAAGACCTGCACTCCTCTGGAACCATCAATTCCAAAAATTAAGCTAAATACTCTCTTTACCCATTTCTCATAAACTAAGCTCAGCCTAAATGTTAAGAATTAAAATAAAATTAAAATAAAATAAATAAAATAAATAAAAAAAAAAAAACCTCCAGAACTCTCTCATCTTTCCCTCACTCCTTTCCATATCCAAACAGAGAATTATTTAATTTCTAGCACAGCCCAGATACTAAGTAAACAACATATGCTATTCCCCCTCTCAACAACTCCATAAAAGTGTATAACCCAAGTACCAAAAATCATCTTCTTCTTAATTTTTTGGTAACAAAGGCTAGCATTAAAAACTAAAGAGTTTGATTACAAGACACGCTGTGTGTGTCATATTACATTCCCAAAAAGTCTAAATATTAACAGTAGGACTACATCAGAGGGGGGAATAAAAAACAACAAAATCTTGGGACTGTCTTACACCCCTTCTTGCAAGCACATCAGCACAATTGCTTGCTTCTCTGTAACAGTGCTTAATTATCTTCCTGCCCATAAAACTGCATTCTCCTTAGGTCCCTCAATTTAAAAATGTTTGGTTCTAGTCCTTCAAATTTTCAAAATGTAACAATTTAGTCACTCCATCTATTTTTCCGTTAAGTGACTACCAGAATGCCGATACCAAAATCAAAACAACCTCATATTTTAGGGACTAAAAATGCCAGTAAGAAATGGGCGGAAAATAAACAAAGGTACTAAATTCTTACAAAATTGAATTGACCCCATATTTGAGGGACCAGTCATGCAATTTACCCTAAGAAAAAACAGAAAAAATTGATTATAATTTCCTGCATTTTCCTACACTTTCTCAACAACCAAACATTGAATATACCTCAGATAGAGCAGCCAGAAGCAGAATCCGATTTGACAGTGACTTGGACCCCGGCAACGTGATAGCGCCGGAGATATCTTTGATGGGTTGCAACACGATCTCCGGTACCGTTGATGGCTTCTCAGCTGTGGCAACTGAAGCACAAACCCTAAATGTACCAACTTTACCACCACCCACCACGCCCACGCCCACATGCTTGTGATTCAAAGTCAAAGACTTTGATGATCCCAGAAACTGTGACCCAAAAGAGAGTGAACTCAGAGATTTGGGTTTTTGGGTTTTGGGATTGCTGTGAAAGATTTGGGTGTTTTGAGCACCATTACAGATTTTGCTCGCTTGAGCCATTTTTCTCTTTCCCTCTCTAAAACTGAAGCTTTCTCTCCCTTAAACTCCCTATTTTCTCAAATGGGTTTTGGTTTTGGTGCAATGGGTGTTTGTTGAATTGGACTGACTATGTGAGGGGAGAGTTCACCAAACCAAAAAGCCACTGCTACCAGAAAATTTGAGAATGTACTTTGTTTTTGTTTTGTGCTATGAGTGCTTGTACGTTGCGCTGGAAATGTTGTACAAATGTGGTTGTTGTATAATGTAATGTGGTTTTTTTCTTTTTTGGCTAAAGCAGATTGAGAAAGTATTTTAAAAAGTGGGGGGTTGTTGGAAAACTGTACAGGTTGAGGTTGGTAGGGGTGTCTCCAATTTGCAGTGTCTCTCTCTCTCACCAACCCCCTTCATGGGACCCAACTTGCAACTTATAAGAAATTTTAGAAAATAAGAAATTAATAAATCAATAAATAACCAACACAAATGGAATCTCAAATCTCAAAATTAAACCAATGAAAAATTGGGATGTCAGTTTGAAAAAGCCTTGAATATGAAATCAGGATGTACCACCATGGGTGGTGTACTAGTGATTATTTGACTTACTTATCACGTTAACTCCATTTTTTTTTTTTTATCTCCATTAGTTATTTATTTAAATAGTTGATGATATAGTGATAAGATTTTAAAGAGTCCATGATTGAGTTAAATTATAAATAATCTTTATCTTTATTCTGAACAATTTTTAGGATTTTCAAAAAAAAAAATCTCATCAAAATTTAAATCAAACACAAACTCTAACAAATTTATGTTATTATCTTTAATAATACTAGCCTCATAACACGCGCGAAGCGCGTGTTATGAGATTTTTTTTAAATTTTTTTTTTATAGGTTTATTATCATAATTTTTCTCTCATCACAATTTGAAAAAATAGGTAGGATTTTTTTTTTTTTCCGAAGAGAATAGGATTCCTTTTTCAATTAAAAGCTTTTGCGTATTTATCCAAATCCAATTGATAATATAATAGTTATAAAAATATGATAATGTAATAAATAAATAAATAAAGATAATGTAATAGTTTAAAAAAGAAAACGTGGGATAGTGTCTAACAACTTTTTTTTTTTTTTTTTTTTTTTTAAACGTGGGATAGTTTTTCCTTATTTTATGAGAGGGGTAATTATTTTCTTTCAAATTTGGGCAGTGGGAAGGTTTTTTTTTTTTTTTTTTTAAATTCTTATCTATTTATGATTTTAACCTCATTTCTTATTTTTAGGAATAATGATAAATTAATTAAATTATGGGTAATTTTGGATGTGAAAAAGACAGTAACTAACTTTATGAATCATCTTAATATGAAACTAGCCTCTGAGCACGCGCGTGAGAGACTCTTCTATTTTTTGGAATAAGGGTTAATTTAGAGCATTTATTATAATTTGAGATTACTACATTCTTCAATTACAAAAAAAAAAAAAAAAAAAAAAAAAAAAAAAAAACCTAGAAGTGTGATGAAAAAATTATTTCACCACACATAATACTCATCACACCCCTAGTTTTTTTTTTTTTTTTTTTTTTTTTGTGATTGGAGAATGTAGTAATCTCAAATTATAATAAATGCTCTAAATTTACACTTACTCCAAAAAGTAGAAGAGCCTTTGAGCACGCGTATGAGCGCATGCTCAAAGGCTAGTTATTATAATAATGTTTGGGAAGCCATTTTAGTTGCTCTCTCTTTCTCTTTTGAATTTTTTTATCAATTAATAAAGCTATTTAAAAAGTAAATAAGTGAACTTTTAGATTTTTATTATACATTTAACATAAAAATTAAGAAAGATTATATCTTTTAAATAAAAATTATGCAAATAAACTATTAAAAACTCCTGTATACATGTACCAAACGTAGACCCAATGATGATCCATTTGATGATTCAAAGAGTAGCATATTTTGCACCATCTTTAAAGGTTCATTTAAACCTATTTTTTGGGTAAGTAATTGGTGCCAACTTAAAACTTTGGTAACCTTGATTATCATGTGTGATGTTTTCGACTATTCCACTTCCTATTTATGAGAAATCTTGAAAACCTATAAGTTGATGTTTCTTTTGTTTCATCTAGGACAACATATTTTACATACAAATTCACTGAATTAGGTCTTTGAGGCTTTAAAAAAAAGTTTGTGCCAACACAACTTGGTCGGTAATTAGACAAAAGCTTGATCTTTTAAAGTACAATGTATTAATTTTGTCCATAACTTACGTGTTAGAGTCTAATTGTGTCTCTAAAATATCAGTTATGTTAATTTAATTTATGAAATCTTGAAAACATTTTAATATACTTTTACAACCACTTGCAAGTAACTACCAAAATCTTGCCAATCATGCGTATTTCGAACTAATTATATGTTGAATTGCCCGATTTTATTAAAAAAAAAAAATCATGAAAATCATTATGTTTAAAGAAAATTCAATGTTCTCATAAAAAAGAAAATAAATAAAATATTGAATAATCGTTGGACGCGTGTTAATAAGAGAACGATACTTGTGTCATCAATCTTGGTTTAAAAAAAGAAAAAGAAAAAAAAGTGAGTAAGTGTACTCTTTGATTTGTATGAATAATTCTTCTTTCCCCATTGAGCTATAACCATATACAAGAAATTGGATATTAGTATATTACAAAGCATCACAGCCTACCACCTACCATTTTCCATTATTTGCACTCACTATTTGGTTGGAATTCATAGCATTCAGAGACTGGGAGTCAGAGACCATCTTTGCTTGTCCCACCATAGGGACAGGTAACGTGATCAAGATTCAAGACTCATAATTAAATAGAGATGAGCCATTCCCATCATGATTCAACCCGCTTCACTGGATTTTTTATTTATTAAATATTCCTGGTTTTTATTTGAGGGAAATGTCAAATTTAATAAGAATGATTATAGGTTAATTTTTCTTAGATGAGTGCAAAAAAATGCTAATAATAAAAATTACTGTCAGTGGCATAAAAACTTTTACCTTTTCTTAACTTGTTAAGGTGACATGTTATGATTAGTTATAATAAAAATGATATGAGATCATAGAAATCGTAATGTTATGCTACTCACAACTTGATACCCCACCAAATTGTAAGATAAGTTATAAAAAAGTTTATGTTACGACATTACTCAATGAAAAAATGGATGAAAAGTAGGCATAGGTCTTTAGGTATTGTACTTTAAATTTTCTAATTAAATTTTATTGTGTACTTGTTTTGACTAATGGGTGAATATAAAATATTATTATTAACTTTTTCAAAGGAAAGAATTTGACCAAAACCCAGTTTAACTCAGAGCACATGCCAAACAACTCCCCTCTATATGTCCAAAAAAATAATTTGGATGTGAAGTTGTTGTACCGTTCAAATGTGAAAGAGAAAACTTAAAAAGGTTAAAGGTTAAAAGATTAAAACATAAATTTAAACCAGTTATTGACATTAAAAGTGATTTTTTTTTTCCAACCCTTGAAAGTATAATTGCATAGTTCAATAACGGCTATTGCACCGAATCTCAATTCACTATTCATATTTTAATGTGCAAAATAGAACATTGATTTTTTTTTTTTTTTTTTTTTTTTTTTTTGATACAAGATAGAATTCTACTCTAGCCTAATCTAAGTGTATATGTGTGTGAAACTCCCTCCTGGAGATTTGAACCCCGGCCCTTGCCCCCCACACCCCACAAGCACTTATTGATTTTTTTTTTTTAAATGGGTTAATTGTAGTCCCCCTTTAATTTTTGGCTTCACTTCAATTCTTTCCCTAAACATTAAAATCAACCAATGTTCCCCCTAAACTTTTGGAAATAGGCAAATCACCCTATCATTACAAAATTCCACTAAATTCATTTTAGCACAGAGTAATTTGCAAATTTCCAATACATAAGAGGCGACATTGCTTGGTTTTAAAGTTTAAGGGAGTATTAGATTAGACTCGTAGTTAAGGGGGATCCAACGATAAGTCTGTGTTATGATTAATGTTTTAGAGAGGGGATAGAGGAAGTTGTGGGACTCATATGCAAAAATACCAGACTCTGTTGGCAGTTTTGGAGGCAAGCTCAAAGAAAGGAAGGGGGGGAGGGGGAGATGAAGGTCGAGAGCATGGATGTTAGTGTTTCCAAGGATGTCAAAATTTTGAGCAATGGTCAGCACTAGGGAAAATGATATTGGGTGCCTGTTCTACGAAACAAGCCTAGGTTATGAACCTCTTTTAGGTGGTGAGTTCGTTTTGGGATTAGCTACTTTGAAGGAGCTAGGCCTCCAAGAAAGAGAAGGATAATTGAGAGAGAATTGAGAACTAAGAGAGTAGAACTTTATTATTATTTTGCTCAATGAGATTACAAGAGGCTCAACCTGACGTAGAGCTACTCTGAAGCTATTATTTCCATATTGGTGTCTATGAAAGTGTTGTGGAAGTCAAGACCAATAACAAAAATGTTGTGGAAGTCAAGTAAAGATTAGATCATTTGTTTGTTTCGGTGATCAGCATGGGTGATATGTTAATAAAATATAATTTATTACATATAAGTTTTGAAGAGTGACAAAAGTCTTGTTAGCTCAACTAGCACCTACTATTGTTTCCAATGAAAACGTTCATGATTCATATTCATCCACCCCCAATTATTGAATTTTCAAAGAAAAGTTTTGAAGAATGATTATTATGTCAAGACCTTCCCACTATTTTCTTGGAGACAGGGTGGGAGAGGGAGGTGATCAGTGTGAGAAAAGCCTGCACTAGAAATCTGAAGACATTGTTTCTATGTTGTCGGTCCAAGAAATGCTTGCAGTAAAGGTTGTTATGGATGTTTTATCAATAAAGCATCAATTTGTGAAATAGGGAAAAGTGCAAGAACTAACTTGTACAGTAGTTGGTGATGAGAACAAGTACCTTATTCGGATTGTTAATGAGAATTACTTACTTTGGCCAAATGGGGTTGCTTTCTTTGTATCAAGTATAGGTATGGATTTGTGGTTGAGAGGTTGGTGCTTGGCTGATTCAGATTGGATATGTCATCACCTGTAGGAAGCTACGTGAAACATGAACATTGTAGAAAAATAATTATTGAAATTGGGGAAGAAGATTCTGTTAGTGGTCAAGAGTCATGGGAACACTTCATTCTTTAATTGTTCTTCCTTATTTTCCCCCCCAAAGAAAAATTATTTCTCCCCTATTGCAGTTGACTATGCTTGTTATTAATTTGGAAACAGTGCAGTGGATCCCCACTACGCATATGATTTCAAGTGAAATTGTAGCAGGTTGCACTGTGTTTTCAAGTGAAATTAATGATGTTTTCTTGACAGTGCAGCCCAACATAAAGAATGTTGCCGTCAAAAGAGAAACAGCTCATAGTAGGGGGCGAATCTAGTGAGGCTGATGCCTTATTTGAAGTAGGCCATAGGTTCTGGCATTGATGCTAAAATATATGGCCCCTGTTTGATCCCTTGCCTTGATTATAAGGAACAAAAGAAAAATGCATAAGAGAATAAGAAGAATCATGTAAAGCTTTGGCGCGTACGTGCGCACACACAGAAGAGAGACTGCATTGAATTACAATCTTACAAATAACAAGCTCAACTTACATTTATATATCACAAAAGTTTTAAGGCAATATAGAAAAATAGGGTAGGCTAGCTACCTGCCGCTTTGGTTGTAGTAAAAGGGCTGTTCAATGCTTTATAAACCTCTGGAGGACTTCAAAGTATTCTGGGAATGATTTTCGGGTGCAACCAGGGTTGTTGATGATGACAGGAACATCTCCACAGGCAGCAAGTGAGAATGCCATGGCCATTCTGTGATCATCATATGTGTCAATAGTTGTTACATTGAGATTCTCCGGTGGAGTGATCACACAATAATCTGGTCCTTCTTCAACTGTTGCTCCCAACTGAAATATGAAGCCCATATGTTTAGTGCAAATGATTCTAGAAAAATAAAAGAATTGGAAAACAAAGCAGAGGGATTTCAAATGTAAAGAAAGCCAAATGAACTTACCTTCCTGAGTTCTGTGCAAATGGCAATCATTCGTTCTGTCTCCTTCACTCTCCAGCTTGCCACTATAAAAATAGGAAAACCAAGAGACTAAGGGTGTGTTATCAGCCATAAATCCAAAATGTGCATAATTAAACTTATGATGCAGTAGCTTACTTAGATGATTATGTGTTTGGGAACAACTTATTTGCATAGTGTGTATATATATATATATATATATAAAGTTTTTGGTAACTTTTACGTTAAAATGTGTTACAAAAAACTAAATGCTAACCTATTTCTAAAAGGTTAAAAGTTAGATTATTTGCCAAAAAAACTGAGACAAAAAGTGAAAAACAAGAAACAAATAAGCAAAAGCCAAACACACAACAAAACTAGTTCACAACTTCTACCTACTACAAGCAAAGAGTCCACTGTTCTCTAGAGTCTAGACTGCCTTTTTATACTTTTTTTTTTAATTTAATTTTTTATGTGAAGTTTCCCATTAATGAATAGGTCAATTTGTTAGAATTAAAGGTGAGGGCCCACCATATGGTGGCCATCTGTCATTGTAAATGTGCCTGCATCAAGTTTATGTTCACAGCCATTTTCTACAATAGAAGAGCCCAAATTATACACCTATTTTCCAAAATGGAAAAGAAATAGAACCCCAAATGCTGAACACAAGTTCATTGTTAATGTTCCCTATGAAGTCATGAAGTACAGGGAGACTGGCAAGTCCAAGGTTCAATGCATTTGCCTTCACCACCACTTAACAAAGGCTAAAATACTCTTAATTTTTTCTCCACCACGAAAAGACCAACATACCGTCTCTTATAACAGTCGGTCCATCGGCAAAAAGAGCAACTACAGCAAGAGTCATTGCAACATCTGGCATTTTGTTCATGTTGACATCAATAGCTCGCAAGTGTTTTCTTTTGGAAGAATCTTGAGGTGGTCCAGTTACTGTGACACTAGTCTCTGTCCAGGTAACTTTAGCACCCATCTTCTCAAGAACTTCCGCGAATTTTACGTCTCCCTTGATAAACGAAAAAATATGGTAAAATGTTAGTTGATTTGGTCAATGCATGTGAAATATAAATAGACATGTAGCACAGAGTAGTCAAAGTAATCAAGGTTGTGGTATTAAATCTGGGAGACATTATGAATCGGTAAGAGCTTTACAAGCAACATTGCATTTCTTCACTTAAGTGATATTACTAAATCAGGCTTTTGCCAATTGTCTAGGATTCCCCACTCCTGGCCCTTAATGGCCATGGGAGTCAGAGCCATGTCTCAATCACAGAGTGGTTGATCATCTGAAAAGATCAGCTAAACACAATGGCATTTACTAGATCAACTACCCAATAATACACATACTCGTCAAACAGCACATTTTAGCTAACTCCAGGATTTGGCTCAAAACTTTTCAGCAGATTCACATGAGCCCAAATTAAGGACTAAATATTGGCATCCATGATTTACCTGCAAACTGCTTGTCCCACAGCCTTCAACAGTAACTGTCCCACCAGTGACTGCTGCACCAGCTAAGAAGTAACTAGCACTTGAAGCATCACCTTCAACATGAGCATTTCCAGGAGACCTAAAATATTTACTACTCTCAATAGTATAACCTGATTTCACAAAGTGTTGGAACTATATATTATAGAACCTACTTGTACTTTTGACCTCCACCGATCAAGAACCGATCCAAGCTATCATTGTGTTCTACAGAGATCCCAAACCGTTCCACCAGCTGCAAAGTCATCTCAACATAAGGAGCGGAAATCAACCTGTCGATGATTTCAATTTCAACATCTCCAAGAGCCAGAGGAGCAGCCATGATCAAAGCAGTCAAGAATACACTACTAGTTGATCCAGAGAGCTTCACCTGCAAACAAAGACACAAAGCATGAAGGATCATGTTGGCTTAATCGTTGCACACAACACCAAAACCTATGAAGCACGGGTGCGTTTCGGGACTCGGGTGCGGGTGCGGGTGCGGGTGCGGGTGCGGGACTCGGCAATTTTTGAAAAAGGTGGGTGCGGGTGCGGCAGGACTCGGCGATTAAAAAATTATTAAAAATATTTTTACAATATATGTTTAATATATTGCTAAGCATACTTTTAGTTTTTCACATTATATAAACAAATACCAAATTTAAGAGTAATAGTAGATAATAACTAAAACATGATTAGTATAAGAAGTTTACTATATAAGAAGTTTATAGGATTCTCAAAAAATTAAAAAAATAAATAAAAAAATAAATAAATTTATAGATACTTATCAAACACACACACGCACACAATAAGTTTTAGATTTTTTAAATTCTTGCTGCCCCCTTCCCCCAATAAAAATGTTGCACTTTTTTTTAGTAGGTTATCTTTCTAGAAATAAATTGAATATGCGACTCTGATTCACCTCCTATTGCGCAAATTCTTCATTGATACTTTTTGTTAATCAATCTCTTCCACTCTGTATTGAGTCTTGACTTTGTTCTTGTATTTAGGTTTCTTGTCTTTTGTAATTGTTTTATGGAATTTTCCATAGAGATATATAGTTATGTACTCTAGATTTACCAGGGTTCTTTTGCAAGGGAGATGAGGGACGGAGTGAGAGAGGCTAGACGAAATGTGAGGGGTCTGGGGGTTTTTAGGTTAGTAAAACGGTGCGTTTGCACCTTTTTTTTTTTTTTTTTTTGAATTTCGGCCTGACTCGGCCGTTTCTGCCGTTTCGGCCGATACAGGCCGATACGGCCGATACTGACCGATTCGGCCCGATTTTGGCCGCGTCGGCGCCGATTTCCGCCGAATCGGCGCCGACTTCAGCCGCGTCGGCCCGATTCGGGACTTTCCACGTGGCACGACGCGGTCCAACGCGGCACGGACGCGCGGTCTGCGGCGTCCCTGCCGCGTCCCGCCGCGTCGGACGCGGGTGCGCCGGCCTTGGGGCCACGTCCGTGCATCCCAGACCAAAACAAAGTAATCTTTTAGACATGCTGACAAAAAACTTAATGAAAGTGGAAGGAAGGATGAAATGAGCGACATTTTAATTTTTTCAGGAATGAAAATAGAACATGTACTACATTTCAAAGATGAAAAGAATACTTTTGCCTAATTTTTTTCATCCCAAATGTTTTCCACAGCAATTGCAATTTGTAAATCATTACATTGATGGAATGTAACTGAAACAAACATATTTGACACTTGAGAATTGAAATCCATAATCCATACACTTAAAATTTCCTTAAATCCTGGAAGATTCTTTTTAAATTGCTAAATATGAAAATTAGACGGCCAAGAGCTTAAAATCAAACAAATGAATCATCAACTTCAAGGGACGAAAGACTTCACTCAGAAAGCTCTCCAAGAAGGATTATGCCCCAACTCACTTGCCAGGTTACAAACCCAATTATCCATTCCTCTATACAAAAGGTAAAATCACTAGTTGAAATCTCAGAGTAGTTATGCTTATGCAGACCTAATCTTTCTAAACTCGGAATCGCATCACATTAAATTTAAACCTTGCTTCCCAAGGTTATATATCTTTTCAAATGCAAAGATATCAATGCAAAAAAAGGACATGGTGTTGTCTTCTCAGATATCTTACAAAGAGAGGGAAAAAAGGGAATGGGAAACTCAACTCCTTATCAAACCACATTATACAGAACACTCGTTTAAAGAGATAATGCAGAACCTCACCTTACCTGCAGGAAGACCCCCCTTTCCAACTACACGCACAGGAGGACATTTTGTGCCAAGAAAACAGTCAGCATCTGCACCAAGCTGCTTAAGACCATCAACTAAATCTCCAATTGGTCTCTCTCTCATTCGGGGCACCCCATCAAGTATGTAGCTGAAATATATTGAATGGTATAAAAGGGTCGGTCAGTGTAGGAAGTATAACAGTAATTGAGACAAAAGACCATTTCTTGCCTAAATATCCTTTTTTTTTTTAATTGGTAAGTTACACAAACACACACACACACTCGGTGGGTCTTGAATCCATGACCTCACCCTCCATCTGAATATTATGGTAGAAGGAAGTGCCAATCGAACATATCTTGGACTTGGACTCAATCTGAATATCAAGGCTAAAGAGGAACAAAAAACAGTGTAGTATAAAGGTAAGAGTCCTATCTTGTAAAATCACAGCATCCTTCTAGTGGGGCAGGAATTTCATAATTCTAGAATAATTTTGTTTCAAAAGGAAAATTCAGACAGACCTTGAATGTCCACCAGCAGCGGCAACTGCAGCTGTCAATGGCCGCATTACTGTTCCAGCATTTCCAAGGAAAAGTTGAATTTCATCCCTTGATTCTTTACCCACTGGAAAGAGACCACCACAGCCTTCCACAATTGCTCTTTTTATTGCCTTGTCATCTTCCACATGTAGTCCTAGGGTTTTCAATGCACCAAGCATGTAATGAATATCTTCACTATCCAACAAGTTGTCTACAACAGTTGTTCCCTGAACAATAAATAAAAACAAAAATTAATGTATGCCCAAATGACTGCACTGTGCACTTGATTATGATTTATGAATAAAAGTTAAACAAGTTCGTAATTTACAATCAATTTCTCTATCTAATGCGTTTCTTTTTCACCTAAACAGACAGAAGTAAATGATCTAAACAAAGACTACTTCAGAGTTCAAAGGACATTTCATGCCACGTTCCTATATCCGGGGAAAACAAAGAAGGATATAAAACAATTTTTTTAAGGAAAAGGAATGAGGTGAGGTACATTAAGTGGCTGTTTGGAATAGAATTGAAAATGGACTGCTTGAAAAAGATGTTCCTAGAACATAGAAGAATTTAGAAAGCTGTACTTGAAAAAACCAGTTATAAACCACCCTCCAAAACACTATGTCCCTTATCGTCCCATGAGGATGCTTCCTTTCCCACTAACTGCTCTTAGCCCATGTTCATGGCAAGCCCCTCATCAATGGCCCTCAACCATATTCATCATATCACAGAGGTTTCAAACCAACCTAAGAGACCTTCAATACATATTCAATCCATGGAGAATCTTAAAAAAAAATTCTTGAGGGATCATACTTTGATTCATAATCACTATCAAAATTTTGGGATAATAATTTATATCTCCTCTTTTTGATAGGCATAAACAATTCACATATCCATATGAAACTGAAACCATGAGCTTACCCACCATCTATTGTTCACACGGGAAGCATATGTCATTTGTCCAAAGGATATGATATAAACTTAAAACTAAGCACATCAAATTTCTTGAGTTCTAAAACGACAAGGTGAACTCACCATTGAAGATGGAAATAACTACATTAAGAACTTGAATCAGAGTTTAATTTTTTTTTCAAAATTTAAAGTAGAAATCATAATTCAGAAAGAGAGACACACCAATACACATCTATATCAAACTCATCAAAGCGAATCTCCTAGGTTTCTTTCTTTTTAATGACTCTTCTCAGCAAGCAAACAGATACTCAATTTAATTTTAATAATGAACACACATCACAGGCTACAACTACAATAATTTGGTTAGCAAAGCTAAAATGACCTGCACTCCTCTGGAACAATCAATTCCAAAAATTAAGCCAAATACTCTCTTTCCCCATTTCTCATAAACTAAGCTCAGCCTAAATATAAAGAATTAAAAAAAATTTAAATTTAAAAAAAAAAATCTCCAGAACTCTCTCTTCTTTCCCTCACTCCTTTCCATATCCAAACAGAGAATTATTTAATTTCTAGCACAGCCCAGAAAACAACATATGCTATTCCCCCTCTCAACAACTCCATAAAAGTGTATAACCCAAGTACCAAAAATAATCTTCTTCTTAATTTTTTGGTAACAAAGGCTAGCATTAAAAACTAAAGTGTTTGATTACAAGACACGCTGTGTGTGTTATATTACATTCCCAAAAAGTCTAAATATTAACAGTAGGGCTACATCAGAGGGGGGAATCAAAAACAACAAAATCTTGGGACTGTCTTACACCCCTTCTTGCAAGTGCATCAGCACATTTGCTTGCTTCTCTGTAACAGTGCTTAATTATCTTCCTGCCCCTAAAACTGCATTCTCCTTAGGTCCCTCAATTTAAAAATGTTTGGTTCTAGTCCTTAAAATTTTCAAAATGTAACAATTTCCCTCCATCTATTTTTCCGTTAAGTGACTACCAGAATGCTAAGACCAAAATCAAAACAACCCCATATTTTAGGGACTAAAAATGCAAGTAAGAAATGGACGGAAAATAACAAAGGTACTAAATTGTTACAAAATTGAATTGACCCCATATTTGAGGGACCAGTCATGCAATTTACCCTACGAAAAAACAGAAAAAATAGATTATAATTTCCTGCATTTTCCTACAATTTCTCACCAACCAAACATTGAATATACCTCAGATAGAGCAGCCAGAAGCAGAATCCGATTTGACAGTGACTTGGACCCCGGCAACGTGATAGTGCCGGAGATATCTTTGATGGGTTGCAACACGATCTCCGGTACCGTTGATGGCTTCTCAGCTGTGGCAACTGAAGCACAAACTCTAATGTACCAACTTTACCACCACCCACCACGCACACATGCTTGTGCTTCAAAGTCAAAAGACTTTGATGAGCCCAAAAACTGTGACCCAAAAGAGAGTGAACTCAGAGATTTGGGTTTTTGGGTTTTGGGATTGCTGTGAAAGATTTGGGTGTTTTGAGCAACACTACAGATTTGGGCCGTTGATGATGACAGGAACATCTCCACAGGCAGCAAGTGAGAATGCCATGGCCATTCTGTGATCATCATATGTGTCAGTAGATGTTACGTTGAGATTCTCCGGTGGAGTGGTCATACAATAATCTGGTCCTTCTTCAACTGTTGCTCCTAGCTGAAATATGAAGCCCATATGTTTAGTGCAAATGATACTAGAAAAATAAAAGAACGGGAAAACAAAGCAGAGGTGTTTCAAATGTAAAGAAAGCCAAATGAACTTACCTTTCTGAGTTCTGTGCAAATGCTTGCCACTATAAAATAGGAAAACCAACAGACTAAAGGGTGTGTTATCAACCATAAATCCATAATGGGCATGATATGGTTTCTATAGACGTGCACTGTAGTAATAATTGAGCTTAAAAAAAAATAAGTTTAGCTCCATGCTTTTTGGGTGTTTGAGAGCTAAAAATACCGATATGCTTTTTAGTATCACTGTTATTATGAGTGCTCTTAAATGATCATGTGTTTGAGAATAACTTATTTACATAGTATTTATATTATAAAAAAAATGGTAACTTTTACGTTAAAATGACAAAAAATTAAAAGTTACCTACTACAAGCAAAGAGTTCATTGTTCTCTGGACTAACCTTTTTTTTTTTTTTTTTTTATCTTTTTAAAAAAAAAAAAATCTGTGAAGTTTCCCATTAATGAATCGATCAATTTGTTAGAATTAAACGTGAGGGCCCACCACATGGTGGCCATCTGTCATTGTCAATGTGCCTGCATCAGGTTTATGTTCACAGCCATTTTCTACAATAGAAGGGCCTAAATTATACACCTATTTTCCAAAATGGAAAAGAAATGGAACCCCAAATGCTGAACACAAGTTTATTGTTAATGTTCCCTATGAAGTCATAAAGTACAGGGAGACTGGCAAATCCAAGGTTCTTGCTTGCTCACTCCCAAGTGCAGGAGATTGTAGCAATATAACTCTCGGAGTACTGAGGTCGAACCACAAAGAGCAAGATAGATTCAAAAACAATATAATTAAACAAAAATTTGGATAAAGAAGAAAAATACTTTTGCTTGGTGATTGTTAACAAGAATAATAATAAAAATTTAATTAAATCAATAATGTAAATACCAGAGTATCGGGGTGTTTCCTTATATCGATATGAAATTCTTTGTGATCTAAGAAATTATATATTTCATAATTGATTGTTCTTATACAATTAAATACTTATGATTCAGTTGAACTAAGACAATTCAAGAATACATGATAACCTAGATTAATAATGCGGTTAGAAAAGTTTTCAGAAAAATTCATTCACTTTAAAACCTGATTTTTATTTGAAACTATTAGAAATTCATCTAAATAATAAGAAAAACATGATTGAACTTATTGATAGCATGAAATAACTAATACATCAAAAGAAATCTAATTGAACAATCAAATATGTTGTTGATAAAATCGTAGAAAGAATAACATTAAATATTTATACCGTATAGAAGAAACATAACCCCTAACCCTAGGAAAGAGTTTAGGATGCCATTAGAGAAAGGAAAGTACAAGGTTTTCTCTGCCGAAATTCATTCTACATAGCCTCCCTTCCAAACCCTAACGTCAAAAATGTCCAAAGAAAATAAAATTTTTACTATTTTAATTTCCGTCCAAGATTACAGCAGTAATTTGTGAGTTAATTTCGGCTTTCAAAAATTGAGAATTTCGAAAATTTTCAAAACTGGAAAGTTGTAGATATTTAAGTCACGGTTCCAACCCATCCAACCTTATGTCAATTGGATTTTTGAGGAGAGAGATACACCCAAAATACTGATCAATGCTCAAATAAAATTTTTCCTTTTTTAGATTCTGCCTCTTTGATTTCTTTCCTTATTTGAAGCTTCCAATCATGGTAGACAATCCAAGCACTCCAACTGCACCTCCTTAGACATTTAAGCATGATCCTTTAGCTCCACTTTAATTCTAGTTTGACCTTCATTCTCTCATAAATTTCTGTAAACTCATCTTTCTCACATGATTTCTTGAAAGTAGAAAATTATACACAATGAATAGCATCTTATTCAAGAAATTATGTAAAGATAAATAATAGAGACTAATGTAAATCATGGCTTAATTATACAAATTAAGCATAGTAATAAGGAGATGTTCGCATAAATATATAACAAGAATACATTTTAAGGCGTTATTAGTTTTATGCAACCTTCGCCACCACTTAACAAAGGCCAAAATACTATCTTAATTTTTTCTCCACCATGGAAAGGCCAACATACCGTCTCTTATAGCAGTCGGTCGACGATCCATCAGCAAAAAGACCAACTAAAGAAAGAGTCATCGCAACATCTGGCATTTTGTTCATGTTTTTTTTTTTTGAAAAGGCATTTTGTTCATGTTGACATCAATAGCTCGCAAGTGTTTTCTTTTGGAAGAATCTCGAGGTGGTCCAGTGACTGTGACACTAGTCTTTGACCAGGTAACCCTAGCACCCCATCTTCTCAAGAACTTCCACAAATTTTACGTTTCCCTTGATAAACAAAAAATATGGTAAAACATTAGTTGATTTGGTCTATGCATGTATATATATTGGTCAAAGTAATCAAGACTGTGGTAATAAACGTAGCAAATATTATGAATCAGTAACAACTTTAAGAACAACATTGCACTTGTTCACACATGTGATATTGCTAAATCGGGCTTTTGCCAATCGTTTAGGATTCCCCACTCCTTTGGCCATGTCTCAATCTCAGAGAGGGTGATCATCCGAAAAGTTCAGCTAAAGATCATTAGCATGGTTTACCAGATCAACTACCTAATACTACACATGCTTATCAAACAACAGATCTTAGCTTTCTCCATAATAGACCCAAACTGTTCAACAGTTCTCACACACCCAAATATTGGCATCTTTGATTTACTTGCAAACTACTTGTCCCACAACCTTCAACATTAACTCTCCTAGCAGTGACTGCTGCACAAGCTAAGAAGTAATTAGCACTTGAAGCATCACCTTCAACATAAGCATTTCCAGGAGACCTAAAATATTTACTATATATATATATATATATATATTATAGAACCTACTTGTACTTTTGACCTCCGCGGATCAAGAAATGATCCAAGCTATCATTGTGTTCTACAGAGATCCCAAACCGTTCCACCAACTTCAAAGTCATCTCAACATAAGGAGCAGAAATCAACCTGTCGATGATTTCAATTTCAACATCTTCAAGAGCCAGAGGAGTAGCTATGATCAAAGCAGTAAAAAATACACTACTAGTTGATCCAGAGAGCTTCACTTGCAAACAGAGACACAAAGCATGAAGGATCATGTTGGCTTAATCTTTGCACACAACACCAACACAAAGTATTCTGTTAGACACTGGTAAAATACTTAACGAAAGTGGATGGAAGGACAAAATGACTGACAATTTCAATTTTCAGGAACAAAAATTGAACATGTACTATGTTTCAAGGACAAAAAGAATATTTTTGCCTAATTTCTTGATTTGATAGGTAGATAGTGGGGAGGAGGGAGGTGAGGTTTGAACCAATAGATATGGGACACCACAAATGATGCTATTATTGCTGGCATGTTTTCCACTGCAATTGCGATTTGTAAATTATTACATTGATGGAATGTAACTGAAGCAAACAACAATATTTGACACTTGAGAATTGATATCCATACGCTCAAAATTTCCTAAAATACTTAATGACTCTTTTTAAAATTCTATACATAAGGATAGATTGAAAAGAGCTTAAAGTCAAAAAAATAAATCATTAACTTCAAGGGAGGAAAGACTTCACTCAGAAAGTTCTCCAAGAACAAATATGCTCCACCTCACTTGCCAAGTTACAAACCCGATTATATCCATTCCTCCATACAAAAGATAAAATCACTAGTTGAAATCTCAGTTTAGTTATGCAAACCTAATCTTTCTGAACTCATAATGACATCACCTATATATTACTAAAAGTTGAAGTGTAGCATTTAATGTTTCTACGCTCACGTTGAACCACATCAGTAGCCATGTCATTTCCATAATATTTTTTTTTGTATTTTCCCAACAATTTTAAAATAGATTTTATCAATTTTAAAATAATAAAATAAATTTCACCTCTACTTCACTGTAAAGGTCACTTCTTATTAAATGAATTCCCACTACTATCTCCACCATAATTCCCACCACTATATCTATATATCTATATCAGTTTCTCTCTTCATCTTTACCAAAACCTACAGATTCAAATTCTTAATCTAATTCTCACTAGCATTTTCCCTTAAAAACCAACAAACACAGCGTTTCAGCTTTAGGAAGTTACAAACTCACCTCTATCTCCACCATAAAGCCCACTTCCTATTAAATTAATTCCCACCACTATCTTCACCATAATTCCCACCACTATATCTATATATCTATATCTTTATCTATATCAATTTCTCTCTTCATCTTTGCCAAAACCTACAATTTCAAACTCTTAATCTAATTCTCACTAGCATTTTCCCTTAAAAACCAACAAACACAACGTTCTGGCTTTAGGAAGTTACAAATTTGCACCTTTCATATTCCTTCTCCCTCAACTTCTTTCTTTATCTCTCTCCACGTTCTTCTTTATGTCCCTTTATCTAAAACGCCAAAGTAACCTTCTCTCATTCTACAACCCTTCCTTCATCTTATCTCTCACCTTTCTTTGAATCTAACAACGATGAAGAAGCATGATGGTTGAATCTAAACTGTTTAAATTAGAGCTATTGACAACGGTGTTGTTGAAGGCGAGAGTGGCCTTGATGATTGCCTCCTAGGCTGTTCGTTTCTCCAACCCAGAAGATCAAGTCATCCTGCACAATAATTTAAAGGCTTCCCAACAAGTTTATAACTCCAAAGATCAAAACTTTTTTTTTTCTTTTTTGCTTGGTGGGTTTCGTTGACATTTAATATATGAATTGAAATTTAATAATGAATGAAATGTTTTATTTCTGAACGTGAGATTTGAAGAATTTTTACTTACTTTGTAGTATTACATAAAGCTCAACTCGTGGAAATGCAAATCGAAACATATGGGAAGAATAGAAAGTAGTTTTTTTTTTTTTTGGATCAAGAAATGGATGTGTGAATATATATGGAGACTATGACGATAATTAGTTGGTTGATAAATCTTTAATTTGCAAATAATTTGGAGGCCATGCTTAGCAAGTTGTTATATTTAAAGTTGTTTTAATATGTGGTTAAATGGTATCCTTTATTGTGAAGCAAACTGGCTATGTTAGATAGTGATTATTTAGAGTTTTGTTGTTACATTTGAATTATGCATCAATTCATAATTTTTGTGCTACTATTTAAACCCCTACTTTAAACTTGGATAAATTTCATAGTGTTACATGTGCACAAATAGTTTGATAAAATTCTTAAGTGATGTTTCATTGGCCTTTTTTAAAAATGGCATTTTTCATACAATATAACAAAAGTTGTCAACAAATTTTTTTATTTGGATTATGTTTCTCCAACTTAAAATGAATTAATGGCTTCTATATATGGCACCTATTCTTTGAACTTGATTTTAGATTTCTTTTGATTCTATTCTTTTAGAAAACGTATACATTCTCCAATTGTAAGTTTGGTTTGATTGACAGATCTTGAATTGGCAAGCAAGCAGAAGTTACCTTTAATAGTTTTAAGGTTGGTAATTAAAGTCATTCATTAACCTAGCAGATGTCCAGGATTGTGTTTGGTTCTAAAGGGGTGGTTTCTCTCTCTACTATTAAATGATTTTTTTTTTAATTTTAATTTTATTTATCTTGGGTCTCATACTGTTTTTCTCATTGTTTAATCAAAATGCAGAATTCAGTTTAATTCAAGGTCATCAAAGCCGTTGGCCAATATCCTGTACTTGTGGGCCTATCTGTTGGGAACTTAATTGCTTGATGAGATGAAATGGTAAGTGTTTTTTCTTGAATTGTCTTTTTGGGTTGCTTTGAATTAATCTATTCTATAGGTGTTCTTTTGGTTTTGCATAACTTACGCTCAATGAAATCTCTTTTAAATTTGATGTGAAATCTTTCCATTCAAAGTTTTTTCCACACCTCATGTTGTGATAAATCTAAGTAGTTATACTATGGTTGTAAAAAAATTAATTTTTCTATGCAAATGATTAATTTGGTTATAATAGAAATTTCTCAAATATATTTATTTAAATAAAAAATTAATTTGATTGTAAACAACTTAACTACTTTTATGACTCCATTAATTGACTAATATGTCATTTACTATGATATACAACAAATTTTGTGCATATTGTTTATAGGTTTAATTTTCTTTCTTGCTTGCTTTGCACTTCCTACGAATGGTTAATTTTTGTTTTTTTTTTTTTCATTGCTTGCTTTGACTAATTTTTCTTATTGTTAATTTCATCAAAGAGCAGTATTACTAACAAAATTTATAATTAAAGAGAGAGAGAGAGAGAGAGAGAGAGAGAGAGAGAGAGGGGGGGGAGAATTGAGGTTGTGGGTCATAATAGGTAGGCTTTTTTTTTTTTTTTAAATGTACTGTTATGATTTTATGAGATTGTTATGCCCCTTTGTAAATTATAAGTCATTTGCTCTAACCTCTAAATTTGGAATGATGTCCTAGGACTATATAATGGTTGTTGGAGCATCAAAGCCAACTGCAGTGGCTGATGCTGATAGGTTTTCTAGTATGAAAAGGTAGAGTGTTGGTGAGTTTTATTTAGTTTCAATTTATTTATAATGTATAAATTGTGTTTCATCCCTAAACTTTGTAAAGAGTTTTTTGAATGGTTTAGAGACAAAAATAGGGATAAAAAAGGAACTGATTTCAATAATTTAGGGATGAAAAGTAAATTTTAAGGATATAAATAAAACATTTCAATAGTGTTGGGACGAAAAATGAACTTTTCAAAAGTTTAGGGACTAAAAATGAACTCCTTAAAGTTCAGGGATGAAAAACAAACTTTTGATAAAATTTAGGGAACAAAATAGTATTTTACCCATTTTGATTCTATATATCTATTATACCAAGCAATGAATGATGCTTTTGAATGCTTCAGATTCTATCCACGATTTGTTCAGTTTTCATGGATAATCTGTTGTTTCAGGTTTAGGTTATTCATGATACTCAGATTCAGAGTTTGAACTTTTGGATTAAGTTTACTGTAAATGATTGCATCATTGTGGTGTCCTTCATTGCTTTGAGAAGTAAATTTTGACTTGAACGAATAAGATGAACTAAAGTATATATGAATGAAATAAGATGCATGTGGCTATGTTGTCAATTGCCATTACTTGTATTCTATACCATATATAAACTCTACAATGACATAGCTCTTCATTATAATGAATGGTCTTGGTTGATGAAAGTGAAAAATCACTGCAAACAAAAATCGAAACTGCTATCTTTATTTTGAACTCATATGTGCTCAATTAGGATTGATATATATTGGTCATGGTGAGCAAAGAAAACAAAACTTATTTTTATTTTGCACACATGCATGCAATGAATATATGAACAGGATGGCTTCAATCAGTTTGCCAAATAATGTCTTCCAACTCTTTTTCACATTATTTCACAGAATTAACATCTCATGCTGATGGTGTTTGATGATGTGTAAGGCTATAAGATGTTGAAACATAAGAAACTCTAGGATCTTTTGTTTTTGGTTTTGCATAGTAAGAGCATGCAATTACAAAAGGCAAAACCCACCTACACTCCAAAAGGAGAAAAAAATGGCACTTAGATTTGGGCAAAAGTGACTTATATTTACTCAAAATCATTGGCTGAAACTATATCACTTAAAATTATTTGTATGCAGGTTTAAAGAAAAGAGATGGGACTCTAGAAGGAGGATGCTTGGGTGAAGATTGTTAGATGAATGATCTCCAAAATCATATAAGTGTAGAATATATTTATGTAATGAGGTTTATTTATATGTAATAATTTATAATAGAAAATAACATTAATTTATATGTAATATGAAATTGTATAGATTTGTTGGTGCAAAAATGAATGTAGATTTTGAATAAAATTCTCTCATTGCCTGATTTTTTTAATAAAAAATTACCATCTTTATTTTTATGTTGTATTCTCTTTTTTCTTTTAGTTTATTTTTGTTGGGCTAATTAAGCTCTTATTGATATTTGATTTCCTTTAAACTCATATTCCATGTTAATTAGAATTTAGAGGTGCATGTTTAAGAAGAATAAAAAGAATAGATGGGTTTCTAGAATGATATTTATATTAAAATTTGAAAATCCTTTATTTTTTATGATGGCATAATATTGTTTTAGGTCTAACTATAGTAGATAGCATGCTTAATCCTAAGAAGTCACAATTATTATTTTTTGGACCTTAACAGTATCAAATTGGTCTCTTCAATTTTTGAGAAATTATTCTAGAAGCCTTTCTAAGCATTTAGATTCATTTATATTAATTTATCTTTAATGCAGTCACACATTTGTTTTCTCTTTGTTATTATAAATATAAGTGATTTTAAATTTAACTATCTCGTGCATCGCATGAGTTAGTGACTAGTTAAACTTAAAGCTGGCTCCTCAAGGTTATGGCTTCTTAGACAGAAATACATTAATGCAGAAAAAAAGACATGACGTTGTCTTCTTAGATGTCTCAGAAAGAGAAGGAAAAAGGGGAATGAGAAACTTAGGGGGTGTTTGGTACATACACTTAAAAACATGTGTTTTGTTGTTTGAAAACATGTGTGAAAATACATATAGGTGAAAAAGTGTATGAAAATACGTGTAATGTTGTTTAAAAACTGAAAATTGTTGTTTGAAATGGTGTACCAAACACCCCCTTAATGTCTCAAGAAACCGCATTATATGGAAGACTTACACAAAAAGATAATGCACAGCCTCATCTTATCCCCTAGAAGACCCATGTTCCCGAATACACATACGTGGGGACATTTTGTGCCAAGAAATAGGGATGGAACCAGGATTCGAACCTGAGGGGGGCCAAAGCTTAAAACCAAAAAAAAAAAATTATGAAAATAAAAACTAACATACACATACGTGGGGACATTTTGTGCCAAGAAATAGGGATGGAACTAGGATTCGAACCTGAGGGGGGCCAAAGCTTAAAACCAAAAAAAAAATTATGAAAATAAAAACTAACATCTATTTCATATTCAACAAAATACTACATACAAAATAAGTATTTCTTAAACATTTCATATTATAAAAATATCAACAAAGTATAATGTAGGGATGTTAGGCCCAGGAGTTCATTATCTATTTATATATTGGACCCGTGGCCCAAGCCGAGGACGAAAGGTTGTCCGAGGAGAATAAATCTTTGTCAGAAGAAACTGTGTTAGTAAGTAAAGAAGTTAGTTTTGGTCATAATGGCTTAAGAGGGTGGGCCGAGGATAAATGCATCCACGGCTAGCCAAAGCTAAGGTCCGAATAGGTGGGTTGCCATCCAGGGGGATGTTCCAGAAAGTTCTGATGGCACAAATAAGCATTGCAGAAACAAAGTACAGAGGGGAGTCCTAAAATATCTAAGGAGAAAGTTGCTACCACCACATTAATTACTCTGCAGCTAACTCTCTGGCCACATTAATGTGGAGGTGATGCCTGAACAGTAGTTATTAACCTTACAGCTACTACACAGAGACTTATGGAAGGGGCTGATGGGACAAGTATCAACACCAGCCATCTAGCATGCATGTGGAGGGCAAAGGTGAAGGGAAAAGAGAGTATAAAAGAGAAAAGATGCAAATAGAGAGGGAGATCGGAAAATCAAGAAAGAAACACTGTAGCAATTAGGAATCAAACTTGTAATCAAACCTAAGAGCAATACATAAGAATTGATCTCCTCGAACCGTGCTGAGGACGACTTTCTATAGTAAAAACTTGTCTATCTTCTTATCCTTGTCATTTGGATCCACATTATTTGTTGTCCAATTCATTTTAGCACAGTTTTCCAACCTACTCTCTACAAATTCATTGTTTTGGGTTTTTTGGGCCTAAGTCCATCCATCCTTTAAGCTAAGGTTTCAAATCTGGTCCTTACATATAACATACAAAATAAGTGTTTCTTAAACATTTCAACACATTATCAAAATGGAAGCCGATGCTATTTTAAATCTCTAAAGTTGTCTATGATTGATTTTGTACCCAGTTTTGCAGCAATCTCATTTTCAATGTACAAAATCAAAGACTTAAATCACAACCACACAAAGAATTAAATTAAATCACAAGAGACAAACACAATTTCATATATATAATATATTGGCCACACGGCCCACACCATACAAAGTGACAAATACAAAATTTAATGACTCAGTACCAAAGACTTTTACAATCATTGTCTAACATCTATTTTGATCAAATAATGCCTCCCATGTATATTTCATCTATCTGCTTCTACGAAAAGAATGATGCATACTCAAAATTCAGCATTAATAGTGTTGCCAAATCTAGTGCACTCAAACAATCATTGGTCTCAAGCACAAACACAATTTCTTATATACTAGGTTTTTTTTTTTTTTTTTTTTTTTTTTTTTTTTTGTGGAATGGGGGGGGGGGGGGGGTTATAGGTTCGTCCCTGCCAAGAAAACAGTCAACATCAGCACCTAGTTGCTTAAGAGTTAAGACCATCAACTAAATCCCCAATTGGTCTCTCTCTTATTCGGGGCATCCCATCAAGTATGTAGTTGAAATATTGTGATATTAACAAAAAATTAAGGGTATATTTAGTGCATGGGTTCGATTAACCACTTTACTTATGATATTTGTTGATATAATATTTTAAGAAAGTTTTAATACTATTTTTATAAAAAAAATTGTTTAAAAAGTCAGCTATTATTTTTTTATATATAAATAATTCTTAAAAGTATTTCTTAAAAGAATATCCAACAAAAACCTTAGTAAATTTGGACAGTAATTTTTAATGAGGAAAGAAAAAGTATTTTAAGAATTATAATAAATTTAAAGGCAATTTCACGGAAAAAGAAAGAAAGAAAAAATTCATATGATAGTTATTTCTTATTATAAAATAACATGAAAAAAATCTTTTAATAATCTCAATTACTTGTATCAAAAAAATAATCTCAATTACAACATGATGTAATAATAATGCCAATGTAAGAAAAAATTGACATTTTAATAGTTATTTATTTCACTTCCAAAACATGTTGTAATGGACATTATTAGTGAAAATAATCTCAATCACATCAATAGTGTCTGTGGCTTAGCTCAAAACATTTCAAAACTCCTGATTTTATTTGGTGTGAAAGTGAAAATTTAATAGGAAATTAGGAATGTAATTATTTTCTTTTTTAATAAAAATGGATAGGCAATATTTTCCTTAATAAATAAGGCTATGAAGAATGCTAGTAAAAAAAAAAAAAAAAAAGAATCTGACCAAAACCTATTTCAACTCAAACCCCACGCCCAAGTATCTCTCTCTCTCTATGCGCAAGAATTACAAATCCTAGGTTCATTTTGCCTGGTCAAACTCAAACCGCTGGTTCCCATTTCTCTGGGTTTTGAAGAAGAATTTGTCTTCCTCTCACTCCTCCCATCTGGGTTTTACTTTTTCTCTCTCTCTTTGAATCAATGGAATCTCTCTCTAGACTCAACAATTGTCACCAAAGCCTCCACCATCTCTCACTCAATCACCACCGTCCATTACTCCCAAAACCCATCTCTTCTCTCTTCGTCACAACCCCACCATCACCATCGCCACCACCATCATCGCCACCACCCATAAGAGCTTCATCCTCACCAGACCCACTTTCCCAAAACCGCCAAAACCCACTCTCCCAAACCCTCAAATCCCTCCTCAGACTCACACTCCCCACCATAGCCTCCACAGCCACAGTCACATTGTTCTTCATTAGGTTCAACCCCAAGTCCCTCCTTGTCCCCACTACTACACAACCACAACCACAACAGCAACCTAATGGTGTTATTACCTGCTCTGACCTCAAGGTCAAGCTGAAAGTGGTTGACTATCTCATTGAACTCAAACCAGATGACCAAGCTTGGAGTTTGTTGAAGACCCAGATTAGGAATTATAGCCTAGAGCTTGATTCTGCTAGATTTGGGTTCAGAGAGATACTCGACAAGGACTTGTTGTGTCACAAGCCTCATTGTGGGGACATAAGGGAGTGTTTGGAAATGGCTGATGAACTCAAAGACTTGTCTTTAGAAATCGAGGCTGCAATGGACAACTGTATTAGGATTTCGGATATCAAATTGCATTTGAGGGATTTCAAGTATTTGGTTGCGCGAGTCAGGGATTCTAAGAGGAAAGTTTTTGGTGCGTTGAAGTATTTTCAGGAGCTTGAGCAACGAGACCATAACTACAGGGACTAAATAACAGAAAGGTGAAGTGGTTTTTCTTTGGACTTTTAAGTCAATCTTTTTTTCTTTTTTTTGTTTAGGTTTGGTTAGTGCATTTGGATGTGCTGTCTTAACTCTTAACTGTAAATTTTGGTTAAATTATTCAAATTAGAGTGAGAGAGAGAGGGAGGCTCTGAGGAAGAATAATGTTTGGTGAATTGGTTGTATGTGTCTCTCAATATTTATAGTAGAGGATACTGAGGGAGGGGAAATTATTTATACTGGTAACTTGGAGGGAGAAAAGAAATACTTACATTTCTAGTTTTGTCATCATTTAATCTAATGGCTTCAAGTGAATTGAATAAGTTTGATTTGTTGATATGTTGTCAAAGCACATTTGATCACATGGAAGTTGAAAACCTTCCCAGCTTAGGTTCTCTCTCTCTAAATATACATAAACAAGTAATACATCTTTAGCTGTTTATCTTATAATGCAATTGTGCACTTTTGTTGTCATATCAATTCTTTACATCATTTTTGAGTTTGTTATTAAAACAAAAAGTGCTAGTAGAACTACTCTGAAACTATTATTCTCCATGTTGACGATGCAAGAAAATGGGAACACAGTAGTGGGGGATTTTTTTTTTTTTTTTTTTCTTTTTCTGGTGGTTCAAGAAGAAAAGAAAAGAAAAAGTCGTGGAGGTCAAGTAAAGATTAGATTTGTTCATTTGTTTGGGTGATCGGTGTGGATGATATATTTATAAAGCATCAGTTTATAAACATTTTTTGAAGAATGATTATTATGCCAAGACCTCCCCACCATTTTCTTGGGGAGGGAGGTGATCAGTATGAAAAATGCCTGCAGTAGAAATCTAAAGGCCTTGTTTTCTATGTTGTTGGTCCAAGAAATGCCTGCAGTAAATGTTGGTGTGGACAGTTTATCCATAAAGCATCAATATGTGAAATAGGCAAATGGGCGAGAACTAACTTATACAGTAGTTGGCCTTGAGAATAAATCCCTTATTCAGACTCTTAATTGGAACTACCCTTACTTTGGTCAAATATGGTTTTTTTGGTTTGTATAATCTAGTATAGGTCTGGGATTTATGATTGAGAGCTTGTTGCTCAGCTGATTCAGATTTGATATGTGATATTCTGTTGGAAGCTATATGTAATAGGAAGAAGGCTCTGTTAATAGTCTAGAGAGTCATGGGAACCTTCCTTGAGGACTTGCTCAGAAATCAGAGAATGAAATAGAGGTTGAGATGTAAAGACTAAGGAGAAGACATAGAAAGAGAAAGAATTATTAAGTTACAGGATGCATTCATGTCATTAATCATTTTGAATTTATTGTTATTGAAGATAAGTACAGGTGGAGGATACAAAGCACTTGTATTTTTCATTTTCTAGAATTTCTTTCCATGTTTCCTTTGGAGCATTCCCTTGTTCAGGTCTATGAAGCTCCCCACCATGACTATTCTGCAAATTTTAGTCTGTCTGAACGGATACTCAGACTACATATTGAAATATTGAACAGACTGCAGCAGGCACGCTTTGATGGGGTTGCCAATAGTTGATGGGTTGTGCTGGATGTCTATTGTGATGAGTTCGTGAAATTGGTTAGTACCTGGTCTGATAATGCAACCTGCTCAGTCCTCACTGCTCACTAGCTGATTCAAGGGTGGCAAGGCACGCTTGTCAATGGCATGCCTTCACATAATCCCTTTAATATGCAAAGTGGTGTGAGCCTGTGGAAGTTATGAAGTTATGCCTATGTCAGGAGTCAATTGCATTATTTGGCTGTGTTTCTCAAACTTGAGCATGTTGAAGAAAACAGGCTACTGCTGCTAAACTAATATAGCATAATTATAATAGAGGAATAAAATCTGCAGAAAATTTTGGGTTTTTCAGGTCCATGGGTGAGTTGGTTCTAGGCTTCTGGCTGGATGGACTTGGACGACGGTAGTTAGACAACACTGATTCAGTTAGTTAGTACCCTCTTCAATATTGAGCATCTCAGAGACGAGAGGTTTTGGCTGCTAAACAAATTTTGCATAAATGCATTAGATTTTAGAGATATAAAATATGTGGAAAAAGTTGTGGCAATGCTGAACTAGACGACTCCTGTGCAGATAAACCAACCCGTGTAGGATGAAATTTTTAGTTGAAGCAAAATGTCTTTGTTTCTCCTGCTGCAGAGCCATATTCGCTTAGTAAGATCCAACCAAGGTATACCGCTAAAAATAGAACCCATATCTTCCTGCTACGTGGTACTTGAACATCAAAAAGGTTTATACCATCAACTAATAGATGGAAAAGTACGATGTAGTAAAACTGAAACACTAGTAATAAGAAAAGTATGATGGGGTAATGTCAACATTTGTGTTTGATTTTATTGTTTCTGTTTGCCATGTCATATTCTTCGTTCACAAGATGATGGCAGAGACCTTTTTTTACATACTTAACAGGTCAGGGACTAAATTGAAACATATGAAAGGTTAAAGACCATTTTGAAGAACATTTTGAAACATGAAACCCAGGTTAAGGATCAAGTGTGTAAATAAATCAAACTTTAAAATGTGCATGGATGATTAACAAATACTTAACTTCACTGTTGATGCATCTCATTTTACGTGATGTATTCGAACCTTTAAATTTTAGGTGAAACACCAAGAAGACATTTTAATTTACAAGCCACTAGCATCTTGTTTTCCACTTCTTTTTAATAATAATAATAATAATATGTACAGTATAGTTTGAAAATTCTATGAAGGATCGATTTCGTTGCTATTTGCTACCATAAGCAATAAGCATGGCCAAGCATTTCTTCGCTTCCTTAATGAGCAGCAACAAGCAAACTCTTTTCATATCACAAATTCATAATCTGCCGGTCAAGAATTTATCTATTTGAGGCTTTCAGCTCACATAACATTTAAAAAAAAAAAAAATCGGTACAAAAAGTGAAAACCGTTTACTAACTAATTCATGCATCAAAGTGCTAAAATGACACTGATGAAAAGAAAAAGGTAAAAGATGGTCCAATGATGATAGCAAAACTGGATGTTATCATAGCAGGCGAGGTGAAGGAGTAGAAATTATTAGATTTATTAGGAGAACCGTTGAAGTGGTCATTCTAACCAATAAAACACTGTTATTTATGCAAATATGACATCACCTAGTAGTTTTTTTATTTTTACTTCTTGTGCTAATCAGTAATCTAACTCACATTTACATAAGTGTTATTATTTCATTGATTGAGAAGACCATTTTAGTGGCCCTCTTGATAGACCTAATAATTAGCATATTAGACTATATTATCATTTTTTTTTTTTTAATTCGGATTGAATTTGGGCAATACCCAAACCCAACCTGATAAATTTAGGTATGGATAGAACTCGAATCAATTATGTTTACCCATTATTGATCTGGTGATCTGGTGATACCCGATATTTTTGGATTGAATCAAGTTGGATACCCATTATCCAATAGGTTTGGCCATCCCTACAGTAATTGGAGCATGCAATTGTGGTCAACGGAGAGAACGAAAGAGTCACTATTAAACCAATAAGGCTTCTTAGGGTTGTACCTCTTGACCTCATCAATGTCATCAAACAATACATGTCCCATTAAGGCACAACCCATGGGTAGACCCCGGTAAACCGAATTAGCTTTATCAACTGCATTGATTGAGAGGAACTAGATTGTGTTAATGGATTTCTTTATTAGTGAAGTGTCATAGATTTACCAAATAAAATACTGCATAAATTTAAAGCTATACTAAATGGTCAGTACATAGTTTTATTTGAGAAATGCTGTCTTTGTAGTAACATTTTTGAAAACACTTTCAAAACAAATTTTAAGTGATTGGCTATTATTGGTGGATAAAAAAATAATTTTAATTGTGGGTTCAAATTAGAATTAATAATAATTTACCACTTATAGTTTGTTATGAAAATATTATGGTCGTAGAATTTATTTTTTTATTTACAAACTTAAGATTCAAACTCAACTTAATGAAAAAACCAATTTGTGTTTTGTCTTGATAATAAAGGATAATCTTTACCTAGTAAACATCTTATGAAATTTTTTCATTGCCTAGTAAACTTTGCAGACTCACATGAACACATTAGTTTTTTCACTAATCACAACTTAGTGGAGGCAAAAGTTGTGAAATTGAACTTTTTTTTGTAAAAAATTACAAACCCCGAAAGACAGAAACCAACCACCACAACAAAGAAAATAATTGTTAAAAAAAAAAAAAAAAAAGCAAAACAAAACAAAAAGAGTCATGTCAACAGAAAATTGTTAATAAACTATCATTGCTTCTTTTTTTCTTTTTCTTTTTTTTCTCTCTCTCTCTCTCTAAAATCTTTTCTAAAAGGACTTATTAGCGGGTTCTAACTTCTAAACCCCCCACCCACACACACAGCAGAACTCACCAAATCCGAAAAATGCAGAGAGCCCTGACTCTCAAACGCTTCCGCCCATCTCTCTACCACCTCGAACCCCTTACCTCCACCACCACTGTCACAACCACCACCTCCATACAACGCCCTTTCTCCACCACCACCACCTCTTCCTCCTCCTCCTCCTCTGAGCTCCCCAAAATCAAACACCTCGCCTACACAGTTCTCCTCCTCTTCGGCGGTGCCGTCACATACAACTCCTTCTCTTTCCCCAAACGCAATAAACCCCATATTACACAACAACAACAACAACAACAACAACCCAATAATTGGGACCTCAAGCTCAAGTTTAACGTCTTTGACCATTTCTTTGAACTCAAACACTTTCGCGATGAACAAGATTGGATTTTGTTGAAGACCCAGATTCGTAGTTACAGCCAAGAGCTCGATTCTGCTAAGTTTTGGCTCAAACAGATACTCGACAAGGACTTGTTGTGCCAAAACCCCCATTGTATTTGTGGGGACCTTATAAGGAAGTGTTTGGAAGTTACTGATAGACTCAAGGATTTGTCCCTTCAAATCGAGGCTACAATGGACTTGTGTGCGAAGAATTCGGATTTCCAGTTTTATTTTTTGAAGGATTTCAAGGTCATGGTTGCTCAATTCAGGCATTCTAAGAGGGTAGTTTTTGATGCGTTGATTTATTTTCAGGAGCTTGAGCAACAACACCATTGGAGTGGTAAATAACACAAAGGTGAAGTGGGGTTTTTTTTCTTTTCATAAATTTTTTTTTTTTTTTTGGACTTCAAGTTCAATCTTTGCTTTTCGTTTAGGTTTGGTTAATGCTTTGGATGTGCTCTCTTAACTGTAAATTTTGGTTAGATACAAATTAGAGTGAGTGAGATAGAGGCTCTGAGGAAGAGTAACGTTTGATGAATTGTTTGGAGGAAGAAATATTTACTACATTTCTAGTTTTGTAAGCATCTGATTACAAAAATCTAATGACTTAAAAGTGAATTGGATGAATTTGATATGTTGTTAAAGCACAATTGATACACACACACACGCACACCTCTATCTGTCTATCTTATCCTGCAATTGTGCATTCTTATTGTCATATCAGTTCTTCGCATCGATTACGAGTTTGTTATTAAATAGATGTTAGTAGAAGTAGAGCTACTCTGAAGCTATTATTTCCATGTTGGTGTAAGAAAGTGGGGGCAAAAGAGTGGGTTTTTTTTTTGTTTTTTTGGCTGAAGTCGAGACCAATAACAAAAATGTTGTGGAAGTCAAGTAAAGATTAGATCATTTGTTTGTATGGGTGATATATTAATAAAGCAATATTTTTATATACAAGTTTTGAAGAATGGCCAAGAACCTTGTTATCTCAACCGGCAGCTACTGGTGTTTCCAATGGAGACGTCTATGGTTCAAATCCACCCACCCTCAACTATTGAATTATCAAAGAAAAGTTTTGATGAATGACTATTATGTCAAGACCTCCCCCACCATTTTCTTGGGGATGGGAGGTGGGAGAGGGAGGTGATCAGAACTAACTTGTACAGTAGTTGGTGATGAGAAAAAGTCTTGGAATGTTAATTGGAACTACTCTTACTTTGGTCAATGGAGCTGTTTTGTTTGTATCATTAAGTATAGGTCTGGGATTTATGATTGAGAGATAGTTGCTTAGCTGATTCAGATTGGATATTTGATCATCTGTTGGAAGCTATGAGTAACGTGAACATGGTAGAAAAATAATCATTGAAATTGGGGAATAAGGCTCTTCTAGTGGTCAAGGGTCATGGGATCCATCCTAAAGGACTTGCTCAGAAACTAAGAATGAAAAAGAGGCTGAGATTTAGTGGGAGCCATAGAAAAGAGAGAGTTATTAAGTTACCGGATGCTTGTCTTCCATGTAATAAATTATATTGAATTTATTGTTATTGAGGATGGCTACAGGTGGAGGATACAAACCACCTGTATTTTTCATTTTCTAGAAATTCTTCCACTTGTCTTGTGGTACTCCATTCTGCAGCTCCTAACCATGCTATTTTGCAAATTGTAGTCCGTCTGAACAAGACTCGGACCACATGTTGGGCAGATCGCTGTAGACATGCTTTGATGGGGTTGGCATGGGATGTGCTGATGTCTTGAATAACATGTTGGATGTCTATTGTGATTAGTTGGTGAAAACTGAAAACAAGGTCATTACCTGGGCTGATAAAGCAACCTGCTCAGTCCCCACTGCTCACTAGTAATAGATTCAAGGGCAAGGCACACTTGTCAACAGCAAGCCTTCAAGTAATCACTTTAACATGCAAAGTAGTGTGAGGCTGTAAAAGTCATGCCTTTGTGAGGAGTCCATTGCTTGATTTGACCGTGTTGCTAAATCTTGAGGGTCTTGGAGAAGAGGAATAAAATCTGAAGAAACAATTCCGTTTTCCTAGGGTGTGGGCAGGTCAGTTCTTGCTGGATGGACTGGAATACTGTCGTTAGACATCATTGATTCATTCAGTTCCCTTTGTTTGGCAATGCTGAACTTGACTACTTCCATGAAAATAAACTTATCCTTGCAAGATGAAATTTTTAGTTAAATGCAAAATATCTTTGCTTCTCCTGCTGCAGAGCCCATATGGAATATTTCTTAGTTTAATAAGATCCAAATAATCTAAGCAATAGCACCTAACTTCTGGTTGTTCAAGAATAGTGGAATATAAACCCCAAGGGGTTGGCTTGATGGTTCCTAAGGACTCATAATATCCATGAGATCCTGAGTTTAAAACCTCTTGCCAGCATCTTGGAGCCACTTCCATGGAATTCCTCCCTGTAATAACCTGGTACTTGTGGGACGGGGGGACTGCATACACCTAAGGAAATTGTCAGATACTCAAAGAGGTTTAGACACCCTGGTTTGTCAAAAAAAAAAAAGAATAGCAGAATATAAATTTGAGTTTCTCAACCCTTGTGGGCCATGAACTTCTTATTTGGAGAAGCAATGACAATATCTGGGGAATTAAGTTTCGGCTTATACCAAATAGTTGCCCCGAGTGGTGTGGCTTTTCTCTGTAGCTATAAGAAGTCTAGGAATATGCAAAGTAGTGTGAGCCTATGGAGGTTATGAAGTTAAGCCAATGTCAGGACCCAATTGCCTGATTTGGCTGTGTTGCTCAACCTTGAGAATGTTCAAGAAGACAGGTCAGTGCTGATAAACAAATTTAGCATAAATGCTGTAGAGGAATAAAATCTGCAGAAAAATTTGGATTTTCCAGGGCCATGGGCTAGTTTATTCTAGGCTTCAGCTGGATGGACTTGGACAACGGTATTTAGACAAGATTGATTCAGTCAGCTAGTACTCTTTATGTAGCAATAACTTCAATATGCAAAATCTGTGAGCCTGTGGACGTTATGCACATCTGAGGTGTCAATTGCTTGATTTGGCCATGTTACTCAATCTTGAGCATCTTGTAGAAGACCGGCCTTGGCTGCTAAACAAATTATGCATAAATGCATTAGATTTAGAGATAAAATATGTGAAAGAAGTTGTGGCAATGCTGAACTAGACGACTCCCGTGCAGATAAACCAACTCCTGTAGGATGAAATTTTTAGCTGTGGAGCCAATTTGTTTAATAAGATCCAACCAGGGTGTACAACTCAAAATAAAGCCCATGTCTTCTTGCTCTGTCGTACTTTTAACATTCTGCCTTTTCCTCTTCTGTCATCACTACATACCCTGAGTGAGAGTTCAAAGCTGAAGGGTTAATCACACTTTTGATTCTCAACACATTCCTCATATTTTAAAATGGTCTTTAACCTTTTCAATGTTTTAGTTTGGCCCTTGATCTTTTAAATTCTGTAAAAAGGTCTCTACTGTCTACTAATAGTCTAATAGATGTAAAAGTACGATGTAGCAAACTGAAGCATTAATAATAAGAAAAGTGTGACGGGCTAACGTCAACATTTGTAGTTTAATTTATTGTTTCTATTTGACAAGTCATACTTTTCATTCACCAGTTGATGGCATAGACCTTTTTTACACACTTAACAGGTTAAGGACTAATTTGAAACGTTAGGTGAGAGACCTTTTTGAAACATAGAACCAAAAGATTGAGTACCATATGTGTAAATATACCAAACTTAAAAAATAAGTGCATGGATAATTAACACACACTATATCTTCATTTCATGTCTATGCCTGCGGTAAAAGTTGCTATGTATGGTTTATCAAATAAAGCTGAAATAGGCAAAATTGCAAGAACTAATTTGTACAGTAGTTGGTGATGAGAACTAGTCCTGGACAGTTGAACTTAATTGGAACTACTCTTACTTTGTAGAAATGGGGCTGTTTTGTTTGTATCATTAAGTATAAGTCTGGGATTTATGATTGAGAGCTAGGTGCTTAGCTGATTCAGATTGGATATTTGATTATCTGTTGGAAGTTATGTGTAACATGAACATGGTAGAAAAATATTCATTGAAATTGGGGAAGAAGGCTTTGTTAGTGCCTTAGTGGTCAAAAGTCATGGGAACCATCCTAAAGGACTTGCTCAGAAAACTGAGAATGAAAAGGATGCTGAGATTTAAAGAGAACCATAGAAAGAGGGAGGGTTATTAAATCGTATTGAAAAGGATGCTTGATGTCTTGCATGTAATAAATCGTATTGAATTTATTGTTTTTTGAGGATGGCTATAGGTGGAGGATACAAACCACCTTTGTTTTTCATTTTCTAGGAATTCTTTCCATGTGTCTCATGGCATTCCGTTTTGCAGCTCCCAACCATGGCTATTTTGCAAATTGTAGTCTGTCTGAACTCTGAACAAAGACTCAAGACCACATGTTGAACAGATCTCTGTAGACACACTTTGATTGGGTTGCCATGGGATGTGCTGATATCTTGAATGACATGTTGGATGTCCATTGTGGTGAGTTTGTGAAAACTGAAAACAAGATCATTGCCTGGGCTGATAAAGCAACCTGCTCGGTCACCACTGCTCACTAGTAGTAGATTCAAGGGCAAGGCACCCTTGTCAACTACATGCCTTCATATAATCAGTAATCACTTTGATATGCAAAGTAGTGTGAGTATGTGGAAGTCATGCCTTTGTGAGGAGTGCATTACTTGACTATCTATTTGCATTTGTAGGGGATATGCATTATCAGATGGGAATGCTAACTAGATGCCCTGAGTTGGAGTTAAAAAGTTGAAGGAGTGATTACACTTTTTTTTTTTTGGTTTCCCATGGGGTGTCCGGGCCAGCTTACGCGCATCTCGACTATTCTTGCTTGCGGTGGGAGCCTACCGCTAGCCACAAGGATTAATTACACTTATTGGTTCTCAACTTATTCCTCATAATTTAAAATGGTTCTTAACCTTTTAAATGTTTTAGTTTAGTCCTTAATCCTTTAAACTTGTGTCAAAAAGGGGTCTCTATTATCCACTAATAGATGGAAAAGTGTGATGTAGTAAACTGAAACACTAATAATAAGAAAAGTATGATGGGCTAAAGTGCCTATTTTACTGTTTTTGCTTGCCACATTATATTTTTCATTCACCAGTCGATGACAAAGACCTTTTTTAGACATACTTAAAAAGTAAAAAGGAATTAATTGAAAATTTTCTAAGTTTAGAGACCATTTTAAAACATGAAGCAGGGATTGAGGATCAAATGTGTAAATAAACCAAACTTAAAGACTAAGTGCATGGATGATTAACAAATACTATATCTTCATTTCACGTTAATGCATCTCATTTTACATGACGTATTTGAACCTTTAATTTCTAGGTGAAACACCATGAAGAAATTTCAATTTACAAGCCACTAGCATCCCTTTTTTTTTTTTTTTTTTGTACTTCTTTTTAATATGTATGGTATAATTTGAAAATTCTATGAAGGATCAGATTTCATTGCTACCATAAACATAGCCTACAGGCCAAGCATTGAACAGTTACAAAAAATAGAAAGTGAAACATATTTACTGACCAATTCATGCATGAAATTATGAGTGCTAAAATGACAACCCATGGGTAGACTAGGTGACCTGAATTAACTTTCTCAACCGCGTCGATCAAGATTCAAGAGGAATTGGATGTTGCTGATGAATTTCTCGACTAGTGAAGTGTTAGTCCTCACCTTAATCGTATAATTTACCAAATAAAACAATACACAAATTTAAAGCTACGCTAAGCGGTCACCACACCGTAGCATTCAAACAGGTTTTAATGAGTAATGTGTTTTTTTTTTTGGGAGAAAAAATAAGTTATATGATTTATTTGAATAAGAGTCTTGTTAAAAGTATCCTTAAGATATTTGTTAATTAATTATTTTAGGAAAATTTTAACACAACTTTCATAAACAATATAAAAAAAACTGTTTAAAAAATTAGTTAGATCATTTACATCAGTTTATGCAAAATTTTATGTATAAAAACTTATTTTTTCTATTTTAGACACTCACTTTTCAAAACAATCAACATCAAATTATCTATTTTACACTATATTTCATTAAAATATCAAATCTTACTTTATTCTTTTTCTATGAAATATTCTAAAACTAGTTAATAACATGCTATCTTTTCCCTATAAATAATACATTTAGATTACTGTGTCCCAATTTTAGTTACAACGCCTTGCCCATCTCTTAGCTTGCCATACTAAGAATGAATGTTATTGGTTACGTAGTTTGAATAGAGAAAAATTGAGTGGTCAAAATATAATGTTTTTATTTTCTTCTCGACAAAGTTACAATCTTTTCATCATTTAAAAAAAAAAAAAAAAAACACCCATCCCCCCTTTCTGCTTCCATTTCTCAAAGTCCTAAACCCCCTCTCTCCCCCCCAAAACACACAGAAACACACACACACAAACTGGGTACCAAAACTGAAAAATGCAGAGAGCCCTGACTCTCAAACACCTCCACCACCACCACCACTTCAAACCCCTTACCTCCACCACCACTTCCACTTCCACACAACACCCTTTCTCCACCACCACCACCACCTCTTCCTCTCAGCTCCCCAAAATCAAATACCTCGCCTGCACAGCTGGTCTCCTCTTCAGCGGCGCCATCATTTACGACTCCTTCTCTTTTCCCAAACACAACAAACCCCAACAACCCAATTCCTATGACTATAACCTCAAGCTCAACTTTAAAGTCTTTAGCCACCTCATTGAACTCAAACGCGAACGCGATGAACAAGCTTGGAACTTTTTGAAGACCCAGATTCGTGTTTACAGTCGAGAGCTGTATTTTGCCAAATTTGGGTTGACAGAGATACTCTCCAGGGACTCCTTGCACCGCATTCCTCCTTGTGGGGACGCTATAAGGGAGTGTTTGGAAGCTATTGATGAAATCCAGCAAGCTTTACTCCAACTCGACACTTCAATGGACATGTGTATGAGGAGTTCGGTTACCAAGTTCTTTTATTTGACGAAATTCAAGTACTGGGTTGCGGCAATCGGAAAATCTAAGAGGGAAGTTTTGGATCTTTTCGAGTATCTTCAGAAGCTTGAGCAACAAAAAACCAGGAGGAGTAGGGAATACTAAATAACACAAAGGTGAAGTGGGGGGTTTTTTTTAGGACTTCAAGTTCAGCCTTTGCTTTTCGTTTAGTTTTTGTTAATGCCTTTGGATGTGCTCTCTTAACTCTGTAAATTTTTGTTAGATATAAGTTAAGAGTGAGTGACAGAGAGGCTCTGAGGAAGAGTAATGTTTGGTGAGTTGGATGGAGGTAGAAATTGTTACTACATTTCTAGTTTTGTCATCATCTAATTACTAAAATCTTATGACTTCAAAGTGAATTGACTGAATTTGACATGTTGTTAAAGCACAATTAATCACGCGGTACTTTGATATATATATACACATCTCTACCTGTCTAATCTTATTCTGCAATTTTGGGCGTTTTTGTTGTCATATCAACTCTTTGCATTGTTTAAGAGTTTTCTTTTAAAAGATGCTAATAGAAGTAGAACTACTCTGATGCTATTATTTTCTATGTTGGTGTAAGAAAATGGGGGTAGAGGAGAGATTTCTTTCTTCTTCCTTTTGGTGGGGGGTGTAAGTCATGACTAGTAATAAGAATGTTGTGGAAGTCAAGTAAAATTAGATTCATTTGTTTGTTTGGGTGATTGGTATGGGTGATATATTAATGAAGCATCGTTTTTTGCATACAAGTTTTGAAGAATGATTATAATGTCAAGAACCTCCTTACCGTTTTCTTGGGGATGGGGGTGGGGGTTGGGTAAGTGAGGTGATCAGTATGAGAAATGCCCGCAGTAAAGGTTGGTGTGGATGGTTTATCGAGAAAGCATCAATTTGTGAAATAGGCAAAAGTTCAAGAACTAACTTGTACGGTAGTCAGTGATGAGAACAAGTCCCTTATTTAGATTGTTAATTGGAAGTTTGAAACAACTCTTAATTTGGCCAAATGTGTTTTGTTTTTATCATCAAGTATAGGTCTGGGATTTATGACTGAGAGCTAGGTGCTTAGCTGATTCAGATTTGATATGTGAACATCTATCGGAAGCTTTGTGTAACATGAACATGGTAGACAAATAATCATTTTTTTACAATCAATTATAGTTCGGACTGTTAATTGGAACTACTACTTTGGCCAAATGGGGTTGTTTTGTTGGTATCATCAAGTGTAGGTTAGGGATTTATGGTTGAGAGTTAAGTGCTTAGCTGATTCAAATTGGATATATGATCATTTGTTGGAAGCTATGTGTAACATGATAGGAAAATAATCATTTAAATTGGGGAAGATATCTCTGTTAGTGGGCAAGAGTCTTGGGAACCATCGTAAAGGACTTGATCAGAAAACTGAGAATAAAAAAGAGGTTGAGATGTAATGAGATCCATAGAAAGAGAGAGAATTATTAAGTTACAGGATGCTTGATGTCTACCATGTAATAAATTGTATTGAATTCATTGTTATTGAGGATGGCTACAGGTGGAGGATACAAATCACCTGTATTTTTCATTTTCTAGAAATTTTTTCCACGTGTCTCATGGCGTTCCATTTTGAATCTCCCAACCATGGATATTTTGCAAATTGTAGTCTGTCTTAAGTCTGAACAGAGACTCAGACCACATGTTGAACAGATGGCAGCAGTCCAAGGGGTGTGCTGATGTATTGAATAACATGTTTGACGTCTATTGTGATGAATTGGTGAAAACTGAAAATAAGGTCATTGCCTGGGCTGATAAAGCAACCTGCTTGGCCCCCACTGCTCACTATTAGTAGATTCAAGGGCAAGGCATCCTTGTCAACGACATGCCTTCAAATAATCACTTTGATATGCAAAGTAGTGTGAGGCTGTGTAAGTAATGCCTATCCTATATGAGGAGTCAATTGCTTGGTTTGACTGACAGGCCACTGCTGCTAAAAAAATTCAGTTGAAATGCAATAGAGGTAAAATTTGCAGAAAAACTCCATTTCTCCAGGGCTTGAGGTGGGTCAGTTCTAGCCGGATGGACTGGAAGACTGTAGCTAATTATTGATTCAGTCAGTTAGTTCCCTTTATGTGGCCAAGATCCAAATAAGCTATAAGCAATAGAGCCTAACTAGTTGTTCAGGAATAGTTTCTCAACCCTTACAGGTTGTGAACTTCTTTTTCCGGAGAAGCAATGATAGTATCTAAGGAATAAGCATTGGCTTATACCAAAGGGGATTTTTGGGGGGGGCGGTGGTGGTTGTTATGTTCCTGGTTCTCATGTAGCTGGATCTTCTCAAAATAGAAAATCTTGAGTTAGAATGAATTTCCAATTTCAAGGCAAGGAAAGCTTGCCAATGGCATGCTAGCATACAATCACTGATACCATTGCTTCGGCTTTGTTATTACTGACTTACTCAAGCTTGAGCATCTCAGAGAAGACATGTTTTTTAAGTTAAAAAAAAAAAAGTGATTCTCTCATTTTACATGATGTATGTGAATTTTGAACCTTTAAATGCTAGGCGAAACACCATGAATGCTTTCAATTTTCATGGCTTGCCACTAGCATCTTCCTTTTATCCCCACCCCCTTCTTATTAATATGATATGTATAGTTAAATTTAAAAATTCTATGAGGGATTATATTTCATTGCTACCATGATCATGGGCAAGCATTTCTTCACTACCTTAATGAGTATCTACAAACCTACCCTTTCATATCATAAGTTCATAATCTGCTAATCAAGAATTTATGCCTTCTGGTTGGTGGTTATGGTTTGAGCTTATACATAACATAATCTCGAAAAATCTGAATTTGTTACTTTTGTCTAATGCTATCGCTTCCAGAACTGGAAATAACTGCATGAACAAATAAAAAACAGGTAAGAGTAAAGGACTGGAAAGGTAAGAACAATAGGTAGGTCAAAGTGTAAATATTAGAATGTATGGAAGTTTGTATGAAAGTTTGTTAGAGGTTTAATGTGTTGAAGTGTCAATTTGACGGTGAAGATTCTCATTCTAAAGCTGGCTTAATTTAATGGTACGATTAAACCTGATAGACTTGTGTCTTCAATAGAAGTGCAAGCAAGTACATTGCATATTTCCTGTGGAAAGAGACCTGGCCTCATATTAATTTCCTCGAGTCTTTTAATTGAAGCTAGTATTACCTTAAATTGTAAATTGTAATGTGTTAAAGAAACAAGAACTAATGGCCCTTTTTTTAGAGGGGAAATAATCAAACTAAAAGCTGAAAGATTGAAAACCCACAGGCAAGTTCATGCAAAGTGTTAATTGAAGCACAGCAAAAATCTGATTCACAAAGTCACAGCCCACTTCAAATGCAAATAGAACCTCTTTAGGCCCATTCTAAAGAGACCACAATTCAAATTGTTTGGTCTCCCATTGATCAGTCCATTATAACTATAAAAGCATCAATATAGAAGGTGACCACTGGCCTACCACTGCACTGACCCTCAAATGCAATGAAAAAAAAAGTATTCATCATTTGCTATTGGAGCTATATATGAATCTCTAATAAAAAATGCTCCTAAAACATTAGCTTTTTAAGTTTTCATTATTCCCACATCATTATTTTATTGATTCATATCATACTATCAGGAATTTGTATTAAAGATCACATTTTTATTTGCTGTTGTCAACCAAAACATCTGTGAGCTCCCATTAAGTAGATAGTCAAGTCAGCTATAGATCTAACTGATATTTATCTAACCCTACAGCCTGCCCGTCAAGGATATTCATTGCTTACAGCTTACATATTACATAGTAAAGAACTCAAAGAATCTTATTTTATATTTGTGTACAATGGCAATGAATCTCAGATCAAGAAACCATTTAAAATTATTGCCCATGTTTGTTGGTACCTAAATTTGTGAAGATGAAAAACCCGTTCCCTATTATCAAACATGTTGACCCAACTATATTTGCGCATCCAACACTATTGGCTATTGGGAACATTTGTCAAATTCATTAGAGATGTCCACATAGTATATACTTTTATACCAAAAACAGAATCACCAAATTGTTCTTAATCTAAAAAATTATACATGACACAAAATTGTTTAGTCCCACATGAAGAAAAAAAATTTAGTACCCAAAAAGGAGCCACATATAACCCCTTCCCAACTATTCACTCACACGAAGTGGGAGAGAATATGCTTAACATGCTGAATATGCTCAAATCCTCTTTAAAACGTCTATATATTATATATATCAAATTTGTAAAGTGGGTCCCATTTTCACCAACAAAAGTGACCGTTAATCTCAGGGGTAGAGAGTGTGAGTTTTATTACCAACCTATACATTTGCAGGAACTTTTGGCGGTAGTAGAAGACAATATGGATAGGTAAGCTGATGACAGGAGCTTCAACAACCACAAACTTATCAATGGGTCAATATCTTCCCTTCCCTGCAAACAAAGTGGACCCTCAAAATGCAAAAGTTGGGCAATACTCCAAAATTAACTAGGCTAAGCTTCATTCATCTTAACTTATTATTGGGTCCCATCCCAATGTAGGAAGGGAAATGGATTACCCTACTTTTCTTGAATGGCTTGAAACAATTAATCAATTATCCATCCACAATTTGATACACAAACCTTTTTTTTTTTTTTTTTTGGTGGGGACAACAACCTCATTTCAACCACCCATCCATTTGTGTTTTGTTTGTCCAATCCGATCAACTTTGAAGGAATTGAAGATGATTTCTTTTTCTTTTCTTTTTTGGAGGTGGGAAATTAAACATACATAAAGGGCTACCAAATTTGATGTGTTCATTCGAGATAAACAATTTAAACTGTCATATGAACCAAAAACGATTTCAAATATTCATAAAGATGATCCAAGTGCTCCAAAAGCTAAAACAACTAATAATGAAGACAGTGACAGAGGTTTATGAAGTATGAAGAAGCTCGTTAAAATCAACCACATAAAATTACAAAACTCAAGACATGTCCAAGAGTTGTTACAAATTCATGAAAATTCATTAAACCCTACCTCTCTCTTTGATCTATATGCTCCACTGGGGAATCATAACAACAGAAGAAAATTTAATCTTGCCTTTTTATTGTAGTAGAAGAGACCGTGTTGCAAAACAGATCTCTAGGGAATGGTTTCCTCATTGTAATTCCCAACCCAAACCCAATTGCCGAATGGCAAGTTTTCGTGACAGACGAACAAACCAAGCCTAAGAAAGTTCCTTAGCTGCTGCAATAACAGCCTCTGCAGTTAGACCATACTCCTTGTATATTTTCCCTGCTGGAGCACTCGCGCCAAACCGGTCAATACCTATCGCCTTACCTTTGCTTCCAATAATTTTCTCCCACCCAAATGTTGATCCAGCCTCAATGCTAACCCTAGCTGACACAGCTGCTGGCAAAACACTTTCCTTGTAGGCATCTGATTGCTCATCAAAGAGTTCCCAAGAGATGAATGAGACAACTCTAACAGCCTTGCCTTCCTTTCTTAGTTCCTCTGCAGCTTGAGCAGCAATTTCCAATTCAGAACCAGTTCCAATCAAAATAACATCTGGCTTGTTACCAGAAGAATTGTCTGAAATAATGTAGCCTCCCTTTTCAACTCCTTCAATGGAAGTTCCAGGAAGTTGTTTCAGCTTTTGCCGAGAAAGGGCAAGGATAGAGGGTCTCTTCCTGTTAAGAACTGCAACCTTGTATGCTCCAGCAGTCTCATTTCCATCAGCTGGGCGGAGCATCAATATGTTGGGCATTGCCCGGAAACTTGCAATGTGCTCTATTGGCTGATGGGTTGGGCCATCTTCTCCAAGCCCAATTGAATCATGGGTCATAACGTAGATAACTCCGGCTTCAGATAAGGCAGAAATCCTGATAGCTGCTCTCATGTAGTCGGTGAAAACAAAAAAAGTAGCACAGTATGGAATCAGACCAGGGCTGTGATGGGCAATGCCATTGCAAATGGCTCCCATGCCATGCTCTCTAACACCAAACCTAACATTGCGCTCTTCTGGGGTGTCCTTTTGGAAGTCCCCAAACATTTTCAGCAATGTCATGTTGGAAGATGCAAGATCCGCACTACCACCTAGGAAACCAGGGAGAACCTTTGCTAGTGCATTAAGGCATTGCTGAGACAGATTTCTGGTGGCATCAGCTGGGCTCTCCGGAGTGTATGTCTGGAAATAGCAATAAAATAAAACCATATGAGATCATCTATATATTTCATATCTAAAACTTAATGGTAAAAAGAGGCTTGTCTACATGACAGCCAGGTGGTTTACTAGACTCTTCAAGAGTTGTATGCCCAACATGGAGGACAATGTAGGGATTGAAAGAAAAAAGATAGAAAAAAAAGGTTTAATTGTGTAGTCAAATGTTGTTTAGAGTAGTTTCCAGAGGTACATTCATGCTCATTATAGAATAGCTTAAATGTAGCATAAGCAAGCAAGCAAGCAAACATTCAAAGGTCAATCAAGAGCAACTAATTTGCTCAACAGCTACTCACAGGAAGGGCTTTCTCCCAGCCAACAGGTAGTTCACCATTAGCAATAGACTTGAGCTCTGCAGCCTCCTCCTTGTACTTCTTCTCATATTCAGCAAACTTGGCATTCCATTCAGCTTCAAGAGCAGAACCCTTGGGGACATGGCGACTCCAATGCCTGGGAAAGGCCAAACAATTGTTCAATATCAAATCAATCTTAGTAGCAACACAAATAATGATACCCAATTCTACGTGTACTCACTTTTTAACATCCTCTGGCACATGGAAAGGCTCAAATGGCCATCCAAGGTTCTTCCTAGTGGCATCGACTTCCTTGGCACCCAGAGCACTTCCATGTACACTGTATGAGTTTGCCTTGTTTGGAGACCCAAAACCAATGGTTGTAGTCACCTGCAAAAATGTAAATGAAAGGCATGGTCATAACCTGAAGCCAGAGTACACCAATCCCAAATACTTGAGGATGTTCTTGGGAGGAACTTAAACAAAGAATAACTTCTTTATATCACTAGAGTGACTTATAGATTGCTAAATTCAGAAGACTTTCTAGTACATCTTTTAAAGGAAAAGAAAGGGCGTGCATGAGGCAACCCATCCTGTCTCAAACTTCCACAAATATCCTCTTAGCATCTGCTATTATAAATCCGCACCATCTTTGACTAAGTTTTAAAAACTGTAGTTATTTGAAATTATTAATGAAACATTAAACTTATTCCAACTTTTAAATATAATAAATCAATACATAGCCATATGTCTAACAATCACCTCTCCCAAAACCCACAGAAGTGGGAGCTTTATGTATTGGGTATAATCTTTATAGCCATATGTCAAGCAAGAATCATTTTACGTTCTATACCAAACTCCTAAGTCTAACATAAGAATCTACATATCAATAAACATCTAACCTTGATCAAAGTGGGCTTGTCTGTCACAGCCTTTGCTTCCTTAATAGCGGCACGAATTTCATCATAGCCAGTGTTTCCATTCTTCACCCAAATAACGTGCCACCCAAGACCCTCAAAACGTTTGTCAACACTCTCGGTGAATGCAATCTCGGTGTCACCATCAATAGAAATGTGGTTATCATCATAGAAAGCAATCAACTTCCCAAGCCCCCAGTGTCCGGCAAGCGAACAGGCTTCATTCGAAATCCCCTCCATTTGACAACCATCTCCCAATATACAATATCTACACCAACCGAAAACCCAACACCTCTAAATCAAACAACATCAAGGCACATCAAATTAAGTGGCTACAAGATCTAATAAGATAGTGATTAATCATCATTACGTGTAATGGTCAACGATCTCACTGTCGGGCTTGTTGTAACGAGCAGCCAAGTGTTTCTCAGCAAGAGCCAAACCAACAGCATTGGCAATACCCTGCCCAAGAGGACCTGCATATAATTAAAAACTATAAGCATCTAAAAGTCAATTTAATTAGCAAAAACCTTAACTAAAACAAAGGTTTATAGTTATAACCAGTTGTGACTTCAACACCAGGTGTCTCAAAATTCTCAGGGTGTCCAGGGGTCTTGCTTTTCCACTGTCTGAAACCCTTCAAATCTTCTTCCTGATTATCACATCAAAATTAAATAAATAACAACTAACTAATCAAATTTGAGATCCAAAAATAAAATTAGTTTTGGGTTTTTCAAAAAAAAAAAAAACATATTCGTATCCGGTAAAGTCTTTTGCTGTCGGACAAAGAGCCAGGTTAGTTAACTAACTAATTTATTCATGAGAGAGTGCTAAAATGACAGACGAAAAGAGATTTTAAAAAAAGAGAGAGAAAAGACAGTCCAATGAGGAGGGCACACCTGGACGCTGTCGTAGCCAGCGAGGTGAAGAAGAGCGTACTGTAGCATACAACCGTGACCCGCAGAGAGGACGAAGCGGTCACGGTTGAACCAGTACGGGTTCTTCGGGTTGTACCTCATGACCTCGTCGTACAACACGTGCCCCATCGGGGCGCAGCCCATGGGCAGACCCGGGTGACCCGAATTCGCCTTCTCCACGGCGTCGATCGCCAGGAACCGGATCGTGTTGATCGACTTCTCCACTAATGCGGTGTCGGCGGCCTGGTCCACCGCGGTCTCGACGGAAACGGCCTTGACTACGCCGGGTCGGGCACGGGTCAGGCCGGGCAGGGAAGCGCATCGGCGGTTGGCGGCGCGGCGGGAGGAGGAGATGAGCGGAGTGGTGGTGGAGGATTTGAGGCCGGTGAAAGTGGAGAGGGAGACGCGGTCGGTGGAGGATTGGGTGGAGCCGTGGTGGAGAGAGGTGGCGCGGGCTAAGAGAGCTTGGGATAGGGTTAGAGATGTAGAGGAAGCCATGGCTCAACCTCGAAGAACACAGAGAAAATTTTCAGAGAGAGAGAGTGGAGCTAATGATGGAGAGTCCGAGGTGTGTGGTGATTTATGCTATCTCATCTAACATTTCATGGGGAAAAAAAAAAAATGATGTGATGAAAGTTAGAGAGAGCTGACCGTTAGATTGAGTTGGAAGAACAATCGCGGCCATTGACTGTGGGTAGGAAATGCCTGCCTTTCATTTTTTTTTTTTTTTTATTTAGATGGGGTGTTATTTTGGATTTTACTTTATTTTTATTTTTGGGTTTAATGTTGAAAGTCTAAACTTGGGGTTGGTGTGTTTTAAAAAAGGAAAAAGAAAAAAACACTTGGGTTGGTGAAAGCTCAATACTTTTATTTAATAAAATGAAAAAGTAAAATATAAGTTAATTTTTAGTGCAGGTGAATTGAGCTCTTTTATTCGACGGCAACAAAATGAGGCATTACGTTTACAATATTTTCACAATAAATTTTAATTATCAGGTTATTATAGGTTTTTAATTTGAATTTACAATTGAAATTATTTCGTTGCCTATTAGTAACAGCAAGTAACAACCTGTCTCTCCTTAAAAAAAAAAAAAGTATAACATGTCACATAAAATTTGTTGTAAAAATATTGTGGATATAGCACTTCTCTAAATTTTACCAACTCAACTAATTATAATTTACAAAATCAATAAAAATAGGTGTTAATTCAATTGTTAGGAAAAATATTGTATTAGTAACATTATTTTTAATATTTTTTTATTGAAAGATTAAATTATTTATTTATTTTAAATTTAAGATAATTATTATTCAGTGTGCAAATGGGCTGTAGGTTTTTTTTTTTTTTTTTTTTTTTTGCGCCATGTAGTAGTAGATTTATTGAATGCGCAGATTTTAAGAGATGTAGGAATATGAGATAAGAAGGTGAGAGAATATGCTTATTTACTTGGGTGGTGTGGTTGTGGTTGTGGTTGTACTTAAAAATTCTACACCGGAACGACTGGTGGTGACGTTTTTATTTTTATATATTTGGTACTCAAGGAGGACGAGGGTCAACATGGATATATATATATATAGCTAATGTATAGTGGTGCTTGGTAGGTAGTTGTACGTGTTGATATTATCTACACTACACTGTACAGAAGTTAGAGGCAGAGCATAGGATCTGTATCACCATAGGTTCTTTCGGAAATTGCAATAAAAAATTATAAATCTTTGTAGACTAGTCAAAATGGCTTTTCTTGCCTCTTTCTATAATTGACTTTTTATATCATCCAAAGGCTGCTGGCTTTTGTTCTTTAAAAGCAAATGTCGATTTATTAAGGCTTTTTAAAATAAATAAAAATTATTATTATTTTATTATTGCTTTTCTAGTATTTCCTTTTCTTTTTGTTGAGGGGGCTATATATATTCCTCAATTTTGGTTGGCTTAATCCAAAAAACGAGTTAGTTCATGCCACATTTTATAAAAGCACAGTTCCCAGATTAAGAAATATGCCATAAAAATAGAAAAAGAAAAAGATAGAAAGAATATCTTTGCCACCAAACAACGACAAAATCCAACCTTTAAAGTCTTAAATTAGTATCTTATGTAACAGTTATATTCAATACAATGTTCTATAAATGCATAGGAAAGAAACGTTGCATTTTGATTTACCCATGACAAATTTTATTTTCACGGTGGATTTCATCGTGTCTTCAATTGCATTTTACAAGTTGAGACTCATATTCGATCTTATTGATTATTTAATTTATCGACTTATTTAGTTTACTAACAACATTTTAAAGATTTGTTCATTTTCAAAGTTAAATAAGTCAATGAAAATAAACTATTTTAAACAATTGGATGAAATGAATTAAAGAATCAAGATCCTTAAGACCCATGTTGATTTTTTTTTTTTGGGAGGGCGGCTTTTATGAGCTAAGGGGAAATGTGATGGTTGAATCTCATGAATGATTGGCAGAATTTTTTTTTTTAAATAGATTGATATCAAATTATGATCTCATTAGTGTTTGCAATAGATCCACATGCTTATTTTATTGCTCCATTTTCTTTTCAAATTTTTTGCCAAGGAGCGGTGGGTTGTTGAAAAGATAGAAGGTTAAGGAGTTTGGTGGAGGACAGTCAAGAACAATAAGATTTGCTTTTAGTTGAAGATTTGTTCCAAAACCATAAAAAATTTCAAAAGTTGGTTGCGAAAAATTGGTCCTTGTCATTCAAACTTCAACCCCATAGTGACCCATAGCTCATAATTAATTAGTCTTCAAGCAGCTGACATGTTACCTGTGTGACATGTGCACACCATCCACTAAGTTTCTCACACCTATGTTTCCTCTCAAATTAGAGTTGTCCAAAATCTAAAAACCATGCTTGACTGTGAGACCCTATTAGAAAAAAGGAGTGGTACTACAAGTAAAGCTTAAGACCAAATTTCATCCTCAAAACTGTAAAAGCGTTGAATATCATTTGGAAGGGTGTGAATGTTGGGTAGTTAAATCATAAATCTTTTTTTTTTTTCCAAAAAATTAAATCTTTTCCTCTATTCTATACCTAAATTATATTAGTATCTAACATGCGTAATGTATAGAATAAAACAAGGTTCGTATATAATATTTTTATTTAATAAGTATTGATAAATCAAAAATCAAAATAAAGAATTTGTAGAAAATAAATTACCTAATTTAATTAAAATTTATTTTGAAAATATACAATCTAATTTAATATGTTTAGTATTGGATTATTTTGTCCAAAAAGATAATTTCTAATTAATTTAAACTAATACAATCTAACATTAAACAGAGTCAACAAAAAGCACCTGCTTTTATTTTATATTATTATATGGATATAAATATAAATACTTATATGATAATATAAAATAAAAGCAGTTACTTTTTCTTGACTCTGTTTGATGTTAGATTTTGAAAGTTAACATTTTTTTAAGTTATTGATAATATATATAAATAAAAATTATATATTTACAATTTTCGCATCCTAAATTTTCTCTTTTTTTTTTTTTTTTTTTGCTAAACGTCTTTTTTAGTAATACGCGTGACAGTAGCTATTTGTTTGTATGCTAGGCAGTCCACGCAATTTTGAATTGACATTTTTATTTTCTATTTAATTATTTAATTTGTTGATAGAACTTGAACCTAAAACTTGATTCATTCTCAACTCACTCAGTTAACCTGAACTGAGACCCATATAGGCTCATTTATTTATATTTATGCAAGGCAAGTTTAAAATTTAATTAAAAGCACTTCAACTCGAAAAAACACAACTCCAAAGCTGTTGAAAGTGATCGATTGGTATAGCTTATATTCATTGGTTTACTACTTTGCTTAAAAATAAGCTGAACAAAAGTACAGCTATAGTTTGAAAAATGTGAGACTTCTGTACATTCTTTTTTAAGATAAAAATTAAGCTAAACCAAACTGACACAAATAAAATATATTAGCTGCTGTAATTATCTTAAATGATCAAGCTTTAATCTATTTTAACAACTTACCTATGGTGCTGATGTTGGAGTTTTAAGTTGTATCTCACACTATCTAAGTCTCACATCATTTTGATTCGCTTACAGTTTGAAGCAGAATTCCTAATACCTTTAGAGGTCACAGAATATGGTGCAGATGCTGATCGAAGGGAGGGTGACTTGTCAATGTATGCATATCGTTCATTGCCATTCCAGTATAAAATGACTCGATTTGTGCACGAATGTGACCAGCTATCACCTGCCCAGTAAGATGAAACAACTCTTAAAAACGAGCAAGTGGCAATGGGAAGTAAACTATTGACTATGCGAACTACAAATTCAGGAAGGTGGTGGGAGCTAAGTGAGAAAATACTTACCCAGTGCAAGAGTTAATTGAAATGAACCATCTATATACTTGTTGGTCACCTGATTCAACAAAACAACCTGCAGAAAATAACATAAAATATTAGTACAAGAAAACTAATGGTGGTCAGATATCGCCAGTAAAGACTTTAATTACAAAAGTGAACCTGAGAAATACAAGTCGGTTCCATTGCATTCAAATCTCTACTTGAATTGGCAATAGCAAGTTTGCCAAAAGTTTACAATGTTAAATCCTACAAAGAGACCAAATTAATTCTTACCGCCAAACTAAAATCTTTTGCAAGTTTCATCAGCTTTAAAGCCATTCCGCTTAGTAATCGTGTCCTGAGGGCCATGTCATCAAAATCTTGGCGGAAGTGGAAAGTAACACTATCAACAATAACAATCTTAACCTGAAATAAATTTTAGTAATAAAAAAATTAACACCAAAAACATATAAATTTATACACCAGCATGCAACCACTTCACACACAGACAAACACTAAAGCAAGGGACAAAATTAATAAGCTAATAAGAAGTACTCACATCTTTATGCTCTGAGATGAACTTGTCTAAGTAATTTATAAGAGCAATTTGCTCGGTGTAACTGCAGACTCGGAAATAGAATATGTTTTCCAAGATATTGTTGGGGTGCATTTTAAGTTGGCAAGCTTGAAAATCCTTCCGCAAAAGGCCACCACATTCTGACATGTCTTCTATGCATGCTTCAGCAATTTGTAAAGCACGTTCGACCATGAAGCTGCCTTCTGTATCTAAGCTTCACAAAAACAAAAATATGAAAAGTAGTTGGAGAAGTGCATCAAATGGTCAGTGAGGAACAGTTACGAATTCAAGGAACTTACCTATATATATTGCCTTTCCTCCTAAGCCACCATAATCAACTGGGATTTGAACATTGATAGCAAGTTGAATCCTGTAAATTTAAGTAAACATTAACTGCCAAAAAAATGCCCACAAGGAAAAAAGAATAATGATGACCCATACCCCAGCTGTGTTTTACCAATGCCCGGAACTCCACCTAAACAATAAAAACAACAAAAAACATCATCTCCTCACCAAAATAAAACTTGCCAAGTATTTATGCTAATAACCAAAGTGCAGAAAACATGTAAATCAATGATTATAACAACATAGCATGTACTTTTTATTTTAATTTATTGAATTTTTTGGGGGGACGGGGAACAATGTTGCGTGGATCTTAATTAGGAAAAAAGAAAAACTAACCAATTTCAGTAACTTCTTTGCAATTTATTCCCCCACCAAGGATGTTATCCAGATCCATACAAGATGTAGTGATGCGTGGAAACATCTCCTCCTCATGGAGCATATCCCAAGCAGTTTGCGCACCTGCACAAAATGAAAAGAACTAAATAATAATAATAATAATAACTGTAGGTAGAAAGATTCCTAAATAGAAAGAAAATGGCAACCCAGTGAGACTTATAGCCTTGGCTCAATTTTCTTTTTTCATAGGGGGAGAGAAAGAGAGAAGAGAAGAGAAAGAAGAAGGCTTCAATAGATTATTTTACTAACCAAATTGATGATACTGAAACAAAAGTAGATCACTTCACAATAATAAAATTGCTTCAACCAAATTAGAGGACCACATGATTTCAACAAAGATTTATTTTCCAAGTCTCTCTTTCTTTCTCTTGGTAGAGAGATGAACAACGAGAAAATACAACCATTCTCAAAGTAATTTCCCATACAAAAGTACAAATTGATCAAGAAATGGCATCTCACTAAAAGTATAACCCAACTAAATTATTCACACAAGAGGACAGCAGATCTTATAACACCTGAATACACTAACCAGAACTGAAAATTGTATAAAGTGTGCGTGCACTTGAGTGTGTAGCATTTTTTAATAAGAAGTTACATTATTTGTAAGAGATGACTGTAAACAAAGAAGGTACACAATTTGATATTGACACAATAGAATGGTATATTGGCAAGTATAGAGATTCAACCATATAGCAAGCTATTTTGACAAGTATCTAGATTTGGGCTAGCAGAGAGCATCTTCAGGGAGAACAACATAAGTTTCCTGTATGATGGTATCACAGTGTCTGAGGTCTCTCATTAAAACTTCCTAAGATTGTTCCAGAAAAGTCTTCTATTTTTTAAATGAAAGACTTAAATAATGACATATGATGGAGAGAATATATACCATTAACAGTACCACAACCTCCTGCTGACCCATCCAACCTATGACTATGTGATGCAACCCTCATAATTTCAGCAGCTTCATTATCCGAAATTTTTAGATCTGTTCAAGGATTAGAAAAAAGAAATGTTAGAATACATTAATCTAACACATTAAAGAAATGGAGGAAGTGAGAAAAACACAGACATGACGTTTAAAGCTAGCACAAAAGTAACAAAGAAAACTATCGGGGTGATTCCTATGTTCACAGTGATGAACACAAAGTATCTAAAACAATTACAATCAAATCAAAACAAGAAACTAAAAGAGTGCTGGAAATCAATAATAGAAGTTCAATGTGTAAAATCCCAACCTTGAGACAAATCAAACAGGGTCCTAGTTAGCAAGGACTTTAAATGATCAAAAGTTCTCTCAACATCCTCAAAAGTGCGGCTGTTTCATTCCTTCCACACTAACCACATCAGATACCCTAGCACCAAATTCCAAACATTCAAGGAAAGTTCCCCCTACCAGTTTTGCCAACCAAACAGAAGAGAGATGACCCTCTCCAGCATCACTCACTGAACCCCAAACATCTGAAACACTACACTCAATAGCGCAAGACCAAACTCACAATGTAGCAAAAGATGATCCACCAATTCCCCACAACACCGACACATACAACACCGGTTGACAAGGGTAAAACCCCTCTTAACAAGATTATCAATTGCGAGAATCCAACCCCACACTGCTGTCCACAAAACAAAACAAAAAGACACTCTCTTAGGGGCCTTAACACCCCAAATTCTCTTCCAAGGAAAAGAAATAGTGAGCGTACCACAAATAGCACAGTGAGGGCCTTAACATGTCTTGGATGGAAACAATCTACTGTGCCAGCATAGTGAAACTGAAACTCCAGTAACTGTGGCCCCCTCTTCTCTTCAAACCCACAAAACATGAAATATTAAGTTGGGTGTGCAGGCTATATAATTAGCAATGTTAGTATCTTCTATATTTAAAAATATTAGTATTAGCATAGGATTCAATTTATGGGTTAGTGCCCAATTACATTATATCAATTCTTCAAGTTTCTCAAAAAAAAAAAAAAATTCTTCAAGTTTTGTGGTTCGAGTTATCTCAACTAGTAAAATATCTAGTCATTGAATAAGGGACTTAGAATTTAATCCTACTAACTCAAAAAAGAAACTCAATGGTGTTTAAATCCTATTGTATCTATCCCAAAAAATTTCTTCAAGTTTCTTTTCTTTTTCTCCACACAAGACTTCTATTCACACGCGAATATCCAACAATACTAAAATTACTTTATGCAATGTTATTGGGTCAATTAACTGTAGTAACAAGTAGCCAATAATCTCAAAAGAAATATAAATATCTGGTTCTGCAACTGGGTTCTATTAAATCATAAATTAGAACCCGTGAACTAAACTTTACAGGAACAAGCTGACAGGAGTAATTACATCAAACACTTAGCGAGATACATCGGTAACTGTACGAGACCAAAAATTACTCAAAGCCAAGTAGTACAGAAGTTTTGGTATGATGATCAGATCAACAATATCACACATACAAAAAAAAAATGTCCATTTTTCCAAAAAAGCAAAAGAGAAAGATGTAAAAAAGAAAAAGAAAAAGATGTAACCTCTGGCAAGGTGGGAGGGAGAGAGCGAAGAAAACGAAGAGAGAGTTGTATAGCCTGCTGCTATCAGTTTGCCTCTCTGTGATGCTGATATGGGCAACCGACCCACTTCCATTTTCACTCTTTTGATTGAAAGCTCTCACAAAGAAACGAAACAGTGTTTGAGTGAGAGAGAGAGAGAGTTTGTAGAATTTGCGTGCTCACTGAGTTGTGGCGCTTAAAAGTTAAAACCAATTTATAGTGTTGAAATGCGGGAAAGTCTTGTTTGGCTGAGGGGATTTAAAATTTAACTCTGTTTTATTTTATTTCCTCCAAAGTATTTCTTCTTCAAAATATAAATAAAATGTAAAGGGTATAATAACTTTTTACTTTTCCTTTTATAAAAAAAAAAAAAAAATTTCCTTTTTTTTTATTCTCTCTCTTATTTATATTTATTAGAATAAATAAATTATATTATTTTCTACTCCATACTATTTTATCTCTTTATAAATTTTCAATATAATGTAATAGTTCAATCAAAAGAAAAAATTATATATATATAATGTAATAGTGAGATCATATTTTATGAAAGGAACACTCCATACAACTGTTATATAAGATAATAATCTTATTAAATAATATAAATTCTCAGTTTTAAAATTTAAAATATATCGTTTGTGTTAGTAAGAAACTTTATTAACAAAACTAGTTGAAACTCACAAAGGAAGAGGAGGCCAATAGTTTGGCTTTTTCATCTTTTTCATTTTTTACTACTACCTAGTACCTACTATGTTTTTCAGAAAATTTACAAAATTGGAAATCAAAATGCTTTTGACCATTTTTCAGTAACATTCGTGGGAAAGCTCTTGTATAAAGTCCCTAAAAATTAATATATAACACATGTATAAAATCAAATTAGGACCAAAATAGAATTTCCTTTTTTTTTTTTTTTGACAAAAGTGATGGAAAATAGAATTTCCTATTTTAACTTCCTATACCATGCTCTGGTAAGCATTCACAAGGATGGTTTTGGACGTATGCAAATTCAGTATTCTCTCGTATTTCTACTATTTTGAGATTGCTCAGATACCGAACCAAATTTAATTTAATTCTTTTAGTGAATGAAGTACTGATAAGACTTGACTGTCATTGTTCTAGCACTAGAGCAATTTGAATGCGCTGCTCACCATAACAAAAATAGTACATTATAGATAAAAATTTACAATCGAACTTAGACTTTTAGGGAGCATTTGGTTTGCCGTAATGTTAGATTCTTGTAATATTAGATTCATGAAATCCGAAGGATATAACATTATAATGTTTGTTTCATTAGTTACATTCTCATCATAATCAGTATGTTGACAAAGGCTAATATTGGCTTTGGATTCAGTTCTAATTTCGGCTAGGGAGTGGAATATGGACCGTTGAACTGCAGATCAGTGCAGTGAAGTACGCTATGGTCCAAACAAAGATAAAAAATAAAAACACATTAACATATTTCAGCAAAAACATTTGCAGTTCATCACGTTTTGTATTGCCGGCTTCATATTTTGTCTTCTTAGTTCTTCAGGATATGTAAATACCTATATGTACAAGACATTTGATAAGCAATAATTGTTAGCTATCAGTGAGTGACCACTGTTCTACTTTGAGGGTAGAGTGAACTGAAGTCTGCAGTTTGCTTTTATCAAATCAACATCACATAAAAATGATTTTATGATCAGAAATCCTTAACATATATAATAACATCTTAAAGAAATTCTGTACTGGGTATGCTATGTGAACAAAGGATTGTTAAATCATAAAGATCATTAGGCTCAAAATGAGGAAATCTAATGGTTTACAGAAGTGGAAATTCAAAACCTAAAGTGCAATTAAGGAACTTGGGAGAAACCATTATACTGAAAAAATGAGCCCAATATGCTTATTTTCACAACCAGTTGGAACTTGAACCAAACTGTTGCATCGGTTTTTTTGGAAACTGGGGTCCGGAAGGTTTTAGATAAAAGAAGCTCTACAGTCCCCTACTGCAGAGACTGATGAATTCATAAAGCTCTTCAAATTGTTGACAGGCAGGACTGGAAGCCCTGGAATAGGATGTTGAAAACCTAAAACCTGAAAATTAGATTACATGGTTTATGAAATGAGATTTATCATAAAAATATATACCATCAAGGGTGCCCAAAAAGGTTAGAAACAGAAACAAAAAGCAAAACAAAGCAATTAATAATATTTAAGCATATGATGTCCTACAGATTAGACCAAATATAATGTCAACATGCCTTTAGACTGGATAATAATCCAGTTACTTCACAGGAAATTTAGAGAGCCTGAGATCTACCAGATACTAAACTGATCCAGTAAAACCTAAGCTTTAAAGTCAGTCAGGGAACTTACTGGAACAAATGACAACAAATCTTCCAACATTAAAAGAAAAGAAGAAAGTTAATCACTGAAGGCAAAGAAAAATTATGTAGTCAATAGACTAGACACTTCTATCAGTAAAGGATAATTTTTCACAATTACAAAGGAAGTTTAGAGAGAAAGAAGTTGGTAAATGAATGGTTGAGAAAACAATTGACAAGAGCCTTACAGATGGTATTCTAAAAACTAAACCAGGGTACAAAGTAACCGGTCATTTATAGGACCAGGACTCCCAATGGTTCAGTTCAGCCCATGTTCACTTTGAATCAAAGAATACTTGGAAGCAAAAAAGACAATGGGCCTCAAATGAATCATATCAAAATAAAATAGAGATACAGAACAGCAGTATATCCAGACAACCACACGTACGCGCTCTCTTTTACCTTCCCATTCATTAGCTACTGTGGTTGCTGTTGGTTCTCCAGGATGACAATAGAGGAAACTGTGAGAGCAGGGACTCCATAACCCCCCTTGCAGGAGCAGTCTTATTCGGCGTCACCATTTGCTTTCCATCTTCTTGAGCATCAAGATCCCGCCAGAACTTGATAACATGGAGACTCTCTTCTTCTGTTGATCTCTGGACTACAATTCTAGAAGCGTATCCCCTCTCTCTCATTTGAAGGCATATCTCTGAGGGATTGTTACATATAACTGTGACCATGTACAACCAACCCTTGTCTGACAATAGATTGTCAGCAATTGGCAATATCCTATCGATAACGCTCCGGCCATTCTCCCCTCCTGCCCAAGATGAGGCAATTCCTTCACGACCTACTTCATCTTCAGGGGTTGGCACATACGGTGGGTTGACAACCATTACATCAACCAATCCCGCCAGACGCTTCTCCAATCCTAATGCGATGTCAGTGTTTACCAACTCTGCGTGAACACCATGTGCTTCTAGAGTCTCGCTGGTCACCCTCACAGCATGAGGGTTGGTATCAGTAGCAATATAGTGGATCCCATTCCCAGGAGCCTCCTGTCCTAGAATGAGAGCTAGAGAAGTAATAATATAACCGCTACCACAACCCACTTCCATGCACAACGTAGGATGATGCTCTAACAGGTGATTCCTATCAGCCAGGAGCGCATCAACTAGCGCAAATGAGTCATCACACGGTTCATAAACCTCGGGATGTGAACTCACAAGACCGATTTGGGCTGTTCTGAAGGGCATCTTGTAAAGGACTAATAGAAACTATTGTTTATGCTGAAAGTATTCCTACCTGTTATTGTTCCATTGTTTACCTTTGCTGGCTCTAATTGTAGCCAACTGTTCTCCATATAAAAAAGGAAAACCCACATGTTAGCTTTATACTAAGAAAAAAACTAGGCAGAAATTAGAATGAAACAATTACAATTACTGTCCCAGATCATATTTTCTTGCTAATCAGGGCCGGCCCTTCCCTTAGGCGAGTTAGGCAATTGCCTAAGGCCCCAAAATTTTAGAAAAGAACCTTAAATCCAATAGCATTGGTTCATTTTTGCTGTATCCAAAAATGAAACATTGGTTCTAAACAAAATCATTGACCAAAAAACAACCAGATAAACTACAATCCGGTCTAAGAGATTAACCACAAATCAAAACAAATAAATCCACTCAAAACCCTAAAATTTTTACCTTTCTCTCTATTCTCCAGTCTCCATTGTTTAGTCTGTTCTCATCTGCTCAACAGACAACAGCTCAAGGCTCAAGCAAGGCAGCAAGCTTGAAGCTCCTCCGCCTCAGCCTCTCTCTGATTCTCTGCTCTCCGCCTCTCTCATCTCAAGTCTCAACTGCTCACCTCACCTCACCTCACCTCAGGAATCAGGTATAAAATTATAAATATTTGGGCCTTTTATTTGTTAAGAACTTAAGACAACTTTGTTTATTTGGGCCCTCCCTGGCTGCCTGGACCCTCCCTGGACTGGGCGTTAAGTTTGGGCCTTCAAGTTTTTTTTTTTTTTTTTAAAAGCCTGCATTTTTTTTTTTTAATTATAGATAGGATTTGTTTTGTGGTTTTTTTTTTTTTTTGGTGGGTGGGTCTTATTAATAAGTCTTTTGTCAGTGTTATGACTGTGCTTAAATTTTTGTTATGCTTGTGCTTAATTTTTTTTTAATTTATGCAAGTTGAGATTGCTAAAAACTTGTTATTGTTCAGTGAAATTATAACAATACTTTTTATATAAATCAAGTTCTATTTCTCATTTGCTTTACACTTCAAAGTTATTTTTTATTTTAGTCTTTATAAATATATTGTTTGATTAGAAATCTCTACTAGAAAATATGCATATGGATATGAAAAAATTAAAAAAAGAAAAAAAGAAGAAAAATTAATTGAGTATTAAAATTGATCAATGGATAAATTTGTTATTAGTAATAAACAAAATATAACACAAAATTTAGATGAAAATATCACAAATGAGCAAGAAATTCACCAAAATAATTTAGAAGAAAATGATGTTCAATTTTGCAATACAACAAATCTTGATAATGAACTTCAAAATAATTTATAAGAAAATGAAAATAATGATGAAAAATATCAAATAAAAATATTAAATAAACATTAATTTAATTAATATATAAGTATAAAAAATGCCTCATTTTTAGTTCTCGCCTTAGGCTCCAAAATATTTAGAGCTACCCATGTTTCCCTCTCATCCTCTCTCTGCCTTAACCCACGTCACACCGTACTCCATGGCTGATCACCAAGCTCTCCTAAACCTCCATGGCCGGAGCTTTTCAAGCTCATCACCTCCAACCACGCACCACTGCAGAAACTTAGTCAAAATCAAATCACGACCACCACGACGGCCAAAACCCAGCCAAAATCAAATCACAACAAAAATCTAGAAGGCCACCAAATCACAAATCAAATCACACCCACCGAAATCAAAATACAAAACCCACAAAACAACAAAAATCACAAAATGAAAATAATGAAAGTGAACCTACCGTTAAAAAAACATATATTGATTTTGTTATTATGTTTTAGAAGAAAAATCATCTTGTTGAACTAATTTTAGATCCAAATTAATCAAACACATGCCACAAACAAGAATGATAGACTGAAAGCAAAGCAAAAAAAAAAGATATTTCCCAGAAAAGTGTTTTCAAGAAATAGAAAGGGTAAGCAAAATATAAAAACTATTTGCTTCATAATCTCAAATAAATAAATAAATAACCAAAAATCACACACCATAATCCGGTGAAGTCTTGTGAGCCACAATTTCACCTAAAAGGATCGTCTGAGTTGAGAAGAAGAGATTTTCATAGTCTTTGGCTCGACAACACAATCTTCGATTTCCTTTCTTGACGTGGCTTTCGCTCGCTCCTTTCCTGTCAACCTAGACGACGTATAAAGAGAAATAAAATGAAGAAGAACAAAGCACTGCGTAAAAAAGAAAAAAAAATGGTAAGAGAAGAAAGACGGATTGAGATCAAGTGCACTGTCGTAGGTATTTTTTTACATTTTTTACTCTTTTTTTTTTAACTTTTTAGCTCTCCTTTAATATATTTTATTTAATGGTTAAGATTAAAAGTTATTTTTTCAACTTTTAATCTCAGCCATTAATTACAATTGCATCAGAGTACTGCACCTGAATCTGAAAAAGACAAAGAGACCTACACATACTCATACATATACATAAGCACATATACACGTACACATACACATACACATACACATATACATATATAAGCAAGCATAAACACATACACATACACTAAAAATGTATGTGTATGTTTATGTGTGTTTATGTCTATGTATATTTATGTTTATGTGTGTGTGTTTGTGTATGTGTATGCGTGTTATATTTGTTTGTTTTTGTTTATGTTTGTTTATGCGTGTTTATGTGTATATGTGTTTATGTTTGTTTGTTTTTGTGTATATTTGTTTGTGTTTGTGTTCATGTATGTTTATATGTATGTGTGTTTATATTTATATTTATGTTTATAAATATAAACATACATAAACATACACACATATATAAACATACATAAACATAAATGAACATAAACATAAACACATATGTACATACACATAAACATAAACATAAACATACACATACACACACACACACATAAACATACACATACACACTCATACACATACACATACACATGCACATACATTTTTAGTTCTCACCTCAGGCCTCAAAATGTCTAGGGCCGTCCCTGTTGCTAATCATACATAGATGACATGATCCAAACAATGATCATATTAAATTCATTGGTTCATTGTAATAAAGTGACTAAATTTTAGATAGGTCATCATCAATCTACTGCCACCCTCCTCCTTTTTCTGGGTTTGGAACTAACTGTGAACAAAATATATGATACTAAGCGTAGACACAAGCGAGTTATATTAAATTTATTGATTCTCTACCTTAAATTGAATCCTAAATTTTGGCATCCTAAAACTTGCAGGCAAAAGTAAAGAAAAACAAAAATAAAGAAACAATAAACTATGAAGAATCAAACAATGAAGAAGAAAACAAGAATGCTCTCCTCTATTGTTATGGATAACTAACAATAAAAAAGACAAAAACAAAAGATTGAACTATATTGTTTAGCTGATTTTGCAATCAACAGACATAAGATTGAATGAAAAGAAACATTATATTAAACCCCCCAAAAAAAAATCATATGACCTCGTTTATGTATATTTGTGAGAGAGAGAGAGTATCGATTTGTTAGGTGTCACTGTGGTTGTCAAGTGTTACGACGGGAGATCAAAGCGTCAGTGTCAATTGCAATTGGTGAGTATATTGTTTTCAGCCACAAGCGAGTTATATTAAATTTATTGATTCTCTACCTTAAATTGAATCCTAAATTTTGGCATCCTAAAACTTGCAGGCAAAAGTAAAGAAAAACAAAAATAAAGAAACAATAAACTATGAAGAATCAAACAATGAAGAAGAAAACAGGATTGCTCTCCTCTATTGTTATGGATAACTAACAATAAAAAAGACAAAAACAAAAGATTGAACTATATTGTTTAGCTGATTTTGCAATCAACAGACATAAGATTGAATGAAAAGAAACATTATATTAAACACCCAAAAAAAAAATCATATGACCTCGTTTATGTATATTTGTGAGAGAGAGAAAGTATCGATTTGTTGGGTGTCGCTGTGGTTGTCAAGTGTTACGACGGGAGATCAAAGCGTCAGTGTCAGTTGCAATTGGTGAGTATATTGTTTTCAGCCATTGGGTTTTGTTTGTTGTTGATTTAAGTAATTTCAGCCCTTCTTTAATAAAATACGATTGCTCCTTGTACCAAAGTACGCATTACAGCTTTGAGAGTTGGCTAAGTATCGAGATTCTCTCGATAGTTTTCACGTTCAAACCTATAATAGCTATTTATTATTAAATTAAGATATTAATTTGGTTTTTTTGTGTAGTTGGAGATTGAACCCTAAGTTTCTTATCCACTGATATCAAGATTTTTTATTTAAAGGCAAATGTTGCTTGTTAAGGTTAATATAACGTGAGTCTCACTTAATAAAAAAATTAGATAAATAAGAAAAATTATATAAAGCTAACCTTAAAGCCTATAAATTTGACAAAATACAGACATAAAGCCGGGTGAATGACAAAAAGTTAAAATGTAACATAGATTGCGAAAAGAGCTCAACTGGCCCCATCGTAATTAAATTTTTATTTATTTTTAAATGTGACTTAAAAAAAAAATTGAGCTAGAATGAGTAATATGTCTTGTTAATATTGATATAATCATAGAATGCAAAATTTAGTTAGAAGTGTGATGATTTGAGTATATATAACAAATCAAGTTGTTAAAATTATTGATGGTATTTACAAAAGCTATTAGAATATTATAACAAACAAATTCTATCGTGTTGTTAATGACATGTAGGACAAGTGGTATCTCTTAGTATTTTCAACAAAAATCTCCATGATTCAAATCATCTTCCTCCACTTAAAATATACTTAAAAAAAAAAAAAAAAAAAACCATACCCAGTTATTTTTGGGGTGGGGGTTGGTTTGGGAGGATATTTATAGTTAGTGTAACTAGTGTGTAGCCTCGTGCATATGCACGGGTACAATTAAAAACAATCACAATTATACAATTTTTTTTTAGAAGAAGTTTAAATTATACATGATATTGTGAGTGTTTGGATTCCGCGTTTAGTCACGTCTACGTTTTCTGCCTTTTTTTTTTTTTTTTTTTTTTTTTGCGCGCGTGAACAGTAACCTCACATGGGTTCACTGTTCACGCACTGTTTGGTACTGTTCATGCACTATTTAGCACTGTTTATGCACTGTTCACGTATTAAAAAATATTAAAAATGGATCCCACGATATTATTTACACAATTAAAAATTATTTTGCTACAGTGTTTTCAGTTTTCAGTTTTCAGTTTTCAGTTTTCAGCAACAATAAGCTCAATCCAAACAGACCCATTAGCTTACATTTTTTTAAACCATATATTTCTAAAATATATAACGGTTTCTCAATATATATATATATGTGTGTGTGTGTGTGATCTAGACTCTTCAATTTTTTTACCCAAAAATTAACTTGCTACAAAAATTAAAAAAATAAATGGAAACGTAGCAAAAAATTAGACTCCAATTTAAATCTAATTTAGAATCTAATTAGATTTAAACTCTTCGATTTTCACACTCAATAATTCAATTGGCACAAAATTAAAAATTAAATGGGACATATGATGCAAAATTGAGAATCTAATTAAAATCTAATTGGATTTTCTCTCTGTTTTGCCCATTAATATATATATATATATATAGAGAGAGAGAGAGAGAGAGAGAGAAAGAGAGAGATGAGGGGTGAGTAAAAAGTTAGATTACCCAAATCAACTTAAAGGGTGTAATATCAAGGTTTTCATAAGATGGCAGATTGAAATGATAAATCTATGATGATTTGAGGTAGTCACCCTCCAAGAGAATGATTTATACTTAGGACAAGTATTTATATAGATTTAGTTATAAGTGCCTACAACAAGTTGGCTAACTAACCGACTAATACATAACAACCTTTCTTGATTATTTCGTGCAGATAAGACATGTTATAGCCTTTGGCCTCATTACGAAGTCTTGATCTTCTAGTCTTTTATGTAAGTTAACCTACTTTGTACCCATAGTGAAGTCCCCTGCTTTGGGAAAAGATGATGAAATGCATATTAATATTGATATTATGACTGAAATGAAGTTTAATTGAGAATTAGCTAAAATTGTTTATGAAGACGAGTGTCATATATCATATATGGCTGTTTAAAGAGAACCTTTTAAGAGACTACAAAAGTTTCTCTTGGAACTAGTATCTTTGGGTTAAAAATGGTTTTAGCCTTACAGAGCCACCATTTTAGAACCACATGCAAAAATGCATAGTTATACATCAGAGGCAATCTCATCAGGAATATATTGTATAAATTATTGTGGTTGGAACCATCTATACAAATAATCTGTACATTTTAATACAACAATAGTTAACAGATGTCCCAAAACTTACAAGCTCTCCTATAAATTTCAAGTTTTAATGCTGCAATTGCCTTTCTTAATCAACTGCCTCCTCAATGTCATCATAACAATGCTTGATATCGATAGTCAATTTCCAAATTGATGTCATGCTTGCAAGTTGCAAAACATCTCTATTCACCATCATAAACTCAGTTCAGCGATGTAAGTGCAGCCATTAGGACCGTGTAAATATCATGAATCCAAGGACATGGTTCCACTCATCAAGCTGTACAAACGGAGCAAACAGAATGGAGATGCACACTAATGTTGCTGTTGCAGTGATGCTTGAATGATAGATGTAAGAGATGGATGGATCCGGGCCTTTCTCAAGGAGCGAGCTTCACTTCTTCCTTCAGCATATTCCTCCCCCAAAGGCCACCTTGGCCGCAAATCATACTGATTCATATGGCAAACACATACAAATTAATTGTTGAAAGAAATATTAACATCTATCAACTTGTACAAGTCATTAAAAAATCCAACTGAAAAAGCTATCAACATCTATAACTTAGTTTACTCGCCATGGCATAGTTAATCCAGAAGCCAATTGCATATCTAAAATTGGAGTAACTAAATTCCATGTGCCTAAAACCTATGTCACAGTGAGAATGAATCATTTTGTTGGACAAACAATAAAACAATGGACTATACCATTTCAAATTTCTTATGACATTCATGGTGTCATAAAGGGAGACAATTGTGCGGCAGGGTGAAGAAGTCTGCTAGTTGTAATTATAATGACCATAATAATTACAATAAACTTTTCATATCCAAAAAAATAAATCTCATGTACCAAAAGAAGGCTTTGCCCCCTTTTTCCCTCCATGCCACCACTATTCCTTCTTCTATATTCCCGCTTTTTAGAGGGAGAGGGGGGGGTGTTGGGTGGAAGGGGGGCGTGTAAAGGGCTGTGTAGACAGTGATAAATGATGGGCAAAATAAGACAAATGGAAGACAGTTATTGGTGTTTAAGAGTTTGAAGCCAACCACAAAATCTTCAGATTCAACTGCAGGTGGTGGAGGATCAAATCTGCCCATGCGAAAGTGTTCAATGCCAGTCCAAGCCACCATTACGCCTAGTCAAATGAAAATAAAGCATTAATCTTGAATGACAGGTATTCGGTATTCCAGACTATCTGACAAGCAACATTAATCATAACTTTGCACATGTAGGAACTCTCCCTCATATATGACTTTTAAATCTGTTTAGTACTGCATGGAAAGTAACATATGCTGAACCTATCTTTTCACTGCTAAAGAATTGGATTGGAATATAATAAACATCTGGATAGTAATGGAACTTTATGCTGCTTCATCTCTTCAACAACACAGCAGGCAGCAAGAATTTTTACGGATATAATGAGGGGATTGAGGACCAATAGGAAGATTGAGAAATAACCTTCTCTATGATTAAGAAAACAGACAAGTAGCTAATTCCTGCTAAATTTGCTTTCGGTTTTGCAGATTCCAGTGTTGTCAGCTACTCTAGGTTAACATCCTAAGGTCCCTGTTTTACTACAGGTGAAAAACCTCATCCACAAGGCAAGCAGCTACAGAAATATGACTTACCATTGTCCGTGCAAAGACTGGGGGGAGGGCACACAAGTTGCAAACTGTTTTTCTTCACAACCTGATCAAGGCGAGCCCTAACATACTGATTTGATGCAACACCTCCAGAGACTACCTGCAGGCCGCAGATTATAAGATGAATGTTGTGATCCTCTATATGTATGGATAATTAACAGAAAGAGGCAGCATTGATTTGAAAAAAATGCAGTTCAAATCACCAAATGTTTTATAGAAGGTTCAATCTTCAATGCCCATTGAATTGCTCGTTGACACCTTTCCTCTAGATGTAATACTGCAACTCGCTGGATAGAAAAAATATCAGGGGGAGCAATAAAAATATAGAAAGAATTTATTGAAGGCCTCAGGAATGCTTTATTCACCAAATTAAGTATAATATAAATATATTAACCTGAAAAGAAGCAGCAATATCAGCTCGAGAACGTCTATCTTGACTACTTGCACAAGAAATGGGAATTTCAGCATTACTGCACATAGCCCGTACACACATCAAAAAGTGGAGAGTAGATTGAAAGGGAAAGAATATTAAAATTTAAATTGCATGCTGCTTTCATAGTTTGTTACTTCATGGTAACCATACTTATTTTTTTAAGTAGCAACTTCAATATATCTGTAGCCCAGGAATTATACTAATCAAAATCACTGATAAAAGAACTGAGCTGATGTGAATACACTGACCAAATATAACACTGAAACAGAATGTGAACTTAGGCCAGTCATTTTACCAATATTTATATTACTTTGGTAATAATTTATTTGTATTAGAGACTTCATCCCTTGTTGGTTGTAGACTATATTTGTTTGTATACAGATTTTGCATAACTGATTTAGTGAACTTATCTCTATGACATCCAAAACAATCAAACATGTATATTGCAATAAAGATGCAACAATTGCTGCAAATACACTATTAGATGCAGAAAGCATATAGACAATGCATTTTAATTCATTCAGTGCTAGATCCTTGGTTCTTCCTGGGATTCTACTTTTAAAACTCATACTACCTTTGACTCAAATAACAATTCCTCCCCCCAGAAGAAAGTGTAGAAGGTAAGTTCATGGGTTCAGAACCCACTGGGTACATAACTTACCAATCAAAAAAGAAATATTTAAATTGAAAGACCAAAAACAAAGAAAGACTTCAATAGAGGCACTTAATTTGCTCTTGACAGCAATAGCCATCTCTCTCTCTCTCACTGTTAGGAGTCTGTATTAGTTGAGTGTAATGGGCTGTGTGAGTAGTGATTGTAATGGGCTGTATTAGTTGATTGTAATGGGCTGTGTGAGTTGTACTTGGGTTAATAATTGGGCTAATGATTGTACATGGGTTAATAAAAGGGTGAGGGGTTAAGAAGTTAGTTAGTGGACCTGGGTTAGTTAGAAGTGTCCACGGGTATAAGGGTGAAGTTGTAACAGATTACCAAATCATCAAATAACCAATTCAGTTACTCTCTATCTCTCTTTCTCTCTCTTCCATGGAGGTCAGGTCCCCTTGAAGTGACCCAATCATTCTTTCTTACATACATTTTCTCTCAAATCCATCAAGAACCCTAACATTTGGTATCAAAGCACTGATCCTTCAGTACCACCATGACAGAAACACGTTCAACTTCACAAAATTCCCAAAATACAGAGAAGCAAAATTCAGAGAAATTGGCGGCTCTAGCAAAGATCTCTGAGAATCACGAACATGCATTACAAGAAATTCAGAAGCAATTGCAAACCATCGCTGGGTTCATGCAAAAGGTTGCGGAAACAGAGGATAAACATCAACAAATTACAAATTCTGGGTCCCGAGCTCTTCTTATCAACAATAATGGCGGAAACTCAGAGTCTTCAACCTTCAATTCTATCAAGAACATAAGATTAGAATTCCCAAGGTTCCATGGAGAAGACCCTACTTGTTGGGTTTACAAGGTCAACCAATTTTTTTCATATCATAACATCCCAGCGCACCAGAAGGTGATAATGGCTTCGTACCATTTAGATGAAGAAGCTCTTATTTGGTTCCAGGATGCAGAGCAGTCAGGTGGGTTTAGTAGTTGGGAGGTCTTCATTAAGGCTTTGCAGACACGCTTTGGGGTCACTGCATATGATGATCCTATGGAGGCTCTTACCAGACTTAAACAAACTTCCACAGTTATGGCTTACAAAGGTAACTTCGAAATTTTATCAAATAGAATTTTGGGTTTATCTGAAACACATAAATTGAGTTGTTTTTTAAGTGGGTTAAGGGATGACATTAGATTACCTGTTAGGATGTTGGTTCCTAAAACCCTTAATGAGGCTTTTGGATTGGCGAAAATTCAGGAGGAATACTTAAGCCATAGTAGGAAGGGAATTAGAAATACAATTGAGAATGGGAAAGTTTCAGTTTTAGGGCCACAGAAGTTTGAACCCAGAATAGAATCAAGAACCAAATTCCCTTTACAAAGGTTGACTGGTGCCCAAATGGAGGAAAGAAGAAAACAGGGATTATGTTACAATTGTGATGACAAATGGCAAGTTGGGCATAGGTGTAAAGGGGCTAAACTGTTTTTGTTGGAGGGGGTCAGTGAGTTAGAACCTAAATCTTCTGGGATACAACTTGTGGAGGTTAATGATGAAGAAGTTTTGGTGGATAATACATATGTTAATTCAAGTACTGAAGTTGACCCTGCTGAGATTACATTGTATGCTTTAGTAGGGAATCCTACTGCCAATACTATGAGGATTAAAGGTAGAATCCAGAATCAGGAAGTGGTGTCTCTCATTGATTCTGGGAGCACCCATAATTTTTTGGATGCTGCTGTGTTACCAGTGCTGCAGTTGCATTTGGATACCTCACAGATATTAGAGGTTAAAGTAGCTGATGGCACAGTGCTTAAGACTTTGGGCAGCTGTCATGGGGTCCATATAACCTTACAAGGACAGAAATTTGTGTTGGATTTTAATGTCTTACATCTGGGGGGTTGTGAGGTAATTTTGGGTACACAATGGCTGAGTACTTTGGGGGTGATCAGTTGGAACTTTAGGTTATTGACTATGGAATTTATGCATTTGGGGAAAAGGGTGTTTTTGAAGGGATTGCAGCCTGCTTCCTCCATCATTTCTGATGCTAGCAAGCTTTTCAGTGGGTCCACTAGGAAGGGTTTAGTGCTGCAAATTACTACTGCAGCCCCAATATCCTCAGACCAACCCCATTTTTCCCCTGTGTTGGCAGAATTACTGAATGAATTTTCCATGGTTTTTGCTGTACCTAAAGGCGTACCACCTATTAGAAGTCATGACCATAGCATTAACCTTAAGGAAGGAACCTTGCCTGCGTGTCAAAGGCCATATAGGTATCCTCATTTTCAGAAATCTGAAATTGAGAAGATAGTAAATGAATTGCTGGAGGTAGGGTCAATACAGCCTAGCCAAAGCCCATTTTCTTCACCTGTTTTGCTTGTGAGGAAAGCTGATGGCAACTGGCGTATGTGTATAGACTATAGGGCTCTCAATAAAGCTACCATCAAAGACAAGTTCCCTATCCCCATTGTAGATGAGTTACTAGATGAGCTGGCAGGGACATCAGTGTTTTCTAAGCTTGATCTCAGGTCAGGTTATCACCAAATTAGGATGAAGGGGGATGATATTTCTAAGACTGCCTTTAGAACTCATGAAGGGCATTATGAGTTTTTGGTTATGCCCTTTAGGTTGACTAATGCCCCATCCACTTTTCAGGCATTAATGAACTCAATCTTTAGACCTTATTTGAGGAAATTTGTTTTAGTGTTCTTTGATGACATTTTAGTCTACAGCCAGTCTATGAAAGCTCATGTATCTCATCTTAGGACTGTGTTGGAAGTATTGAGGTCTAACCAGCTGTATGCCAAGTTGTCTAAGTGTGTATTTGGCTGTCCTGAAGTTGAATATCTGGGTCATGTCATTTCTGGAGAGGGTGTCAGGGCAGATTCCAAGAAAATTTCAGCCATGATTTAGTGGCCTATACCAGATTCTGTCAAGGCTTTGAGAGGTTTTTTGGGGCTGACTGGTTATTATAGGAAGTTCATTAAAGGGTATGGAGCCATTGCCAAACCTTTGACTGATCTTCTCAAAAAAGATTCTTTTCTTTGGAATGATCAAGCCTTGGAAGCTTTCACAAAGTTGAAGGAGGCTGTGACTCAGCCCCCTGTGCTGGCTCTTCCAGATTTCTCTAGGCCATTTATTATTGAGTGTGATGCTTCAGGGAAGGGGTTGGGAGCTGTGTTGATGCAGGATCAGAGACCAATAGCTTTCCACAGTCAAGCTTTGAAAGATAAATACCTGCATTTATCTACTTATGAGACTGAGTTGATGGCTTTAGCTTTTGCAGTAAAAAAATGGAGGTCTTACTTGTTGGGAAGGCCATTTGTGGTGAAGACTGATCATCAGAGTCTTAAGTTCTTGTTGGAACAACGGATTGCTACACCATCTCAACAGAAATAGCTGGCCAAGCTCCTAGGATTTGCCTTTGTGGTGGAATATAAAAAAGGTTGTGATAATAGGGTGGCAGATGCTTTATCAAGAAATTGTGGACCTGCTCCTGCTCTGTCTACTCCTATTCCTGCCCCTACTTCTGACTCAAAAGCAAGTTGTTTAATGCTTTTGACAGTCCCTGATCCTACTTGGTTAAAAGTGCTGCAAGATAGCTATGCTTTGGATGACTCTGTCCAACAGCTGGTTGCTGCTGTACAGTCAGGTAGTGCACCTAAGGGTTTCACCTTTCAGAATGGGTTATTATTTTACAAAGGGAGGTTTTACATTGGCCCATCTTATCCCCTTAAGGTCCAATTTCTGCATCATGTTCATAGCAGTCCCTTGGCAGGGCATTCAGGGTTCTTGAAGTCTTATCAAAGGGCCAAGAGTGATTTTTATTGGAAGGGGATGAAGACTGACCTTAAGAAATTTATCAGAGATTGTGACACTTGTCAAAGGATCAAATCTGCCACCTCCTCTCCAGCTGGCCTGCTTCAGCCTTTGTCCATTCCTCATACTCCTTGGACTGATGTGAGCCTAGATTTTGTGGAAGGCCTTCCTAAATCTATGGGGTTTGAGGTTATCTTGGTGGTGGTGGACAGACTAACAAAGTATGTACATTTTGTTCCTGTCTCACATCCCTATAGTGCTTCCAAAATTGCTTCTCTCTACATGCAAAATATCTTCAAACTACATGGAATGCCTTCCTCCATTGTCAGTGACAGGGATGCTACTTTTACTTCCAAGTTCTGGTCAGAGTTATTCAAATTACAAGGCACTGTGCTGGCTATGTCTACTGCCTATCACCCTCAATCAGATGGGCAGACTGAGATAGTGAACAAGTGCTTGGAACAATATCTGAGGGCCTTTACCAGTGATAGACCTCACCAGTGGGCTTCTTGGTTACCTTTGGCAGAATTTTGGTTTAACTCTTCCTTCCACACCAGTTTAAAGCTTACTCCTTTTGAAGCTTTGTATGGGTTTCCTCCTCCTAAACTTCAGAGTTATGTTCCTGGCACTACCCGGGTGGCTGCTCTAGATTCCTTGCTAAGTCAAAGACAAGATGTCCTGAACATCCTTAAGGATCACTTGGTGGCTGCTCAAGGCAGAATGAAGACTCAAGCAGATAAACACAGGCAGGAGAGGTCCTTTGTAGTAGGGGATTGGGTTTTCCTGAGGCTGCAGCCCTACAGACAGCAGTCATTGGCTTACAAAGGGAAGTGGAAATTGTCTCCAAGATATTTTGGACCATTTAAGGTGCTACAGAAAATTGGACCCGTATCTTACAAACTGGAACTGCCTCCAGAATCAAAGCTCCACCCTGTGTTCCATGTGTCATGTTTGAAGCTGAAATTGGGCCAACAGACCACACCATTACCTACCTTGCCTCCAGCAGATGATTCAGGGCAGGTGCACACTGAACCTGTTACAATTCTGCAGACCAGAAGCAAGTCTTTGAGATCCAGAGTAATCACTGAAGTGCTGGTACAGTGGTTAGGCGCCTCACCTGAAGATGTAACCTGGGAATCTCTACACCAGCTGCAACTTTCTTTTCCTCACCTTGTGGGCAAGGTGCTATGAAAGGGAGAGGTAATGTTAGGAGTCTGTATTAGTTGAGTGTAATGGGCTGTGTGAGTAGTGATTGTAATGGGCTGTATTAGTTGATTGTAATGGGCTGTGTGAGTTGTACTTGGGTTAATAATTGGGCTAATGATTGTACATGGGTTAATAAAAGGGTGAGGGGTTAAGAAGTTAGTTAGTGGACCTGGGTTAGTTAGAAGTGTCCACGGGTATAAGGGTGAAGTTGTAACAGATTACCAAATCATCAAATAACCAATTCAGTTACTCTCTATCTCTCTTTCTCTCTCTTCCATGGAGGTCAGGTCCCCTTGAAGTGACCCAATCATTCTTTCTTACATACATTTTCTCTCAAATCCATCAAGAACCCTAACACTCACCCTGCAGCTCAAATTCTGCATCCTGAACCAGATCTATGGACTTAGAGCTACTACGCATCCTACAAAAATGTAACTATCTTTTTTCTTCTTTATTTTGCTTCAATTCTTTTTGACATGCAATGATTCATTCAAAAAGTGCAAAGGGGTGCTTCCCAAGTACACGGGAAGTATTCAAGATTTTTATGCTTCAATTCTTAATCTTACTATCTTTGTCTTCTATCCTAATCCTAAATATGACCGCCTGTAAATAGCCAGAATCTTGTTACCCAAAATTATAGTACTCTTTACAGTTCAAGAGGAAGAGTCATGTAGAATTCATCAAAGAATGTAAATTGAATTGAATTCACCCGGTAGAAATACATATTTTGACATTTGCTACATACATATTTCTGGATTCAATTGCCAGCCTCACTTGAGTCTTCAGACCAGCATATGAGAAGTTGCAATCTTTATGTTGTTTCATTGGAATCTAAAAATTAAAGCAGTGCAAAAACTTAGGACACACATCCAGCCAAAAATTACCAGAATGAGGTTAAGAAATCCCAGAAAATAACTTACAGAGAACTTGATTGATTCTGCATCACCCTCTTGAGCAAGCTCCTCTATAGCTGGCCCACCACTCCTCCTCATATCAAGACCAAGCCACTTTGCTGTCTTGTCATATGCCTCACCAATTGCATCATCTATTGAGGTCCCAAGTTGTATGTATTGGCCAAGACCTTGAGCAAGAATAAGTAGATTGTGTCCTCCTAAAAAAAAGAAAAAAAGAAGTGCATACAACAATTAGATAATGCATTGATGCTCAAGGCCATTATAACCAAATGAAATAGAAGAAGCGACCTTAAAATACAGTCCATGGTAATGAATGACTGGGAATTTTGAAATCGTAGTAAGATGCCAAAACTTATTGTTTAAGTGCAGTGAAGAAATGATTGAACAATTCGACATCTTGTAAATAAACATACTTATAAGTAATAAGCAGGATTTTTGACACAACGTACCACAGAGAACTAAGGGAGCCAACAAGGACAAAAAGCAAGTCAACACTTACACAATGATTCATCATCACATCAGTGCCCCAGCTAAATTAGTTTATTTATTTATTGTAATAGATTTTAACTTTTGTTAGTGTTCCGTTTTTTTAGGAATGGAGGCAGCTAGAATGACATGTTTTCCCTTCTTTCCGGTTTCTAGGAAATTGCCCATTCATCTAAACTGTTTGTAATCCTTTTTGATGCACTACAGTTTGACTTGTGATCTAGAAGAAATAGGACTTATATATGATGTCTAGCATGGTGAAGTGTGCTCACAATTCAATGCTTTCTATGGCATGAAATTGGGCTGATTTAATAAGAATGAGCATTTAAGCAATATCAAATGAAAAACAAGCTAGATTTTAGACATATAAGAAAGTCATTAATATAAACCTAAAATAAGAAAGGAGTAGAGATTCTGACCTGAAATAAGCAAGGCCATGAAAGGAAATTGCAGCTCTCTTTCCACTAACCTAGAACAGGAAAGACGTATTTCAGATGCAGAAAAGCGCCTTAGCTTACAATTTTGAGTGCAAATAAAGGCACATGCACAACAGTCTTTTTTTTTTTCTTTATTATTATTTTGGATAACGCAGGGAACCTTTCTACTAAAGAGCCCTTTGGACTCGCCTCTAGCCAATAGAACCTATGAGCCACTAACCTCACCTGCTACCTGCCAGGTAATCTAGGGGCATTCATCCTTGACAGGCTAAGAAATTTATGCTCATGCTAGGGAGCATTTTTTCTTCAATTTTTTAAGAGCACAAAAATACATAACACTCAATTTGTGTTTTAAATGTATCATTTGTATGCTAATTTATTTCAATTGCAACCTATTCTGCATTGTCTAGATTTTACCATTCTACCTGGCCACTAGAGCATGAGCCTCCATGTGATGTACTCCAATTATTGGTAGATTAAAGCTACCAGCAGTTTTCCTTGCTTTCTGCACTCCAACTGCATGAAGAAATAATTCTAAGCAAACAAAAAATCCACCTGAAATAATTGGGGAAGGAAGAATCCTTCATGGATGCAAGATTCATAATTCTGCAGTAATTTCTAAATTTTTGGAAAATTCCCTACAATTAATCCTGAGTAAGTACTGTAACATTTTTTCCAACAAAAACTTGTACTTTAAACAGGGGCCTACAACCTACCAAACCAACATGAATCATATGAGTAGCACTTTTTTTCCTTCTAATCGTATATTTACATTTAATTACAATTTTGACTAATGCATTTTACATGGTGATCTGATAAACTGATCATTTGAAATGACAAACTGGACAAACCAGCCTTTAAAATGGACTGACAAATCATTCTGAGTGTATTTAACAGCCTCCTAACAATGTTCTACAGTTAGTGTCCATTTGGATGCAGCTTCTGCTGAAAGCCTATTTTCTGAAAGTGGGTTAAAGTATAGTTGTACCTAGAAAAACTGAGGTTTTAAAAATCTGTACATAAAGCAAATAAGCTAAAAATAAATAAATCTTTTGTCAAACGCACACATGTAGGATAACAAAAATAACACAGACCGATGCATATTTGTAGTATTCATTCATCCTTTTTCTATTGATATTACTACTTACATACTATCTAGCAATCATTACAACTTGCAAAGACATTTCAAACCTCTAAATCGGATAGCAGTGCCAATACCGAACTATTTGGCATCAAAAGCAATAGATAATTTTGGAGGAGATACCACAACAAAGAGAGATATCACTCAAATTACCACGAAGACAAAGGCTTAAACCAGGACCAATAGTAACAGCTACTGCTGATAGATCTGTCTCACTTACATTAGCTTGATTAAGTGCTTCTTGCACAACCTGAAATCAATAAGCACAAATTTAGGCCCACATCGGCATTGAAACTTTTATAATGCTGATAAGCCTAATAGCCTATGCTCCAAGCATCTGAATTTCTTTCTTCCTGCAAAACTTCAAGGGTGAGTGTCATGATTTTAGGGTAGCATATATTGTCTCTGTCACTGTCAAAGTGGGTTTTGCAAAATAAACATAAGCGTGACATGGACAGAAATATCAGCATCTAGCATGAAAAGAGATGTAGACTACTAGGGAAACTTGTTATGCAGATAAGACACCTGATCAATCACTTGCGAGTGTGCTTCTTCTGCCATTTTAGGAGCGACACCTCCATATCGAACAAGCAGGTCTGCCTTGATCAATTAAGTGTTAAAATTAGACAGTGGCAAACCATACAAGTAGAGCATAAATTTATCATGCATACCAACCAGAAAACATTAGAAATCATAGTGAATGGGAGAAAACCACTTCAACAGAAAACTTGTTTCCTGTGAGTAGTCTATTGTATAGCAACTCTGAAGAAGCTCTCTGGTCTGCCCATTTCGTCATATTTTAGGATGTTTTAGCAGCATACAGGATATTAGTCAATTTCTATACTTCATGAAAAGGAAACTTTAAATTTTCTTTAATTAAAAAAAAAAAAAAAAACTTTTAAAACAGAGAGAATTTCAAGAGAGAGAGATAACTTCCATTTATTACATAATTATATATCATGTAGCAGATTTATGTAAAAATATTCTTACAATTGAAGAAACTATAGGGATCTTTATAGACCTTCTTAAATTCCATTTTCGAAAATACATTTAGTGTAAGTTTAGTGAAAAAGTAGAACAAAAGTTAACGGGTTGTAAAACTTGATAACCATGAAATGCCCAAGGGTGAGTGCTGTCTAGATCTTGGGTCGATCATTTGAAAGGATGAAGCAAATGAAGAGGGTGTGTATCAAAAGACAAAAGCATGATGGATAAAGTGGAGAAGGCTGAGAAGCACACAATGTTATTGTGTAATTATAGAATACCTACTCTGTTAAAACAGAAATAAAATGTCAATTGCTCTATGCTTTATGATACTGAATATTGGTTTATTAAGAAACAATGTGTATGAAATGAACTTAGTTGAAATAAAAATATTAAGGTAGATAATTAGAAATACAAGGAAATATAGGATTTTGCGAAATGCAGAAGTTTGTTTAAGGATAGGGGTGACTCTTATTGATAATAAGATTAGAGAGAGTTGTTCAACATGGTTTGATCAAGTAAAAACGAGGGAGATTAATGCGCTTGTGAGAATGAGTGACTCGCTTGATTCAAGTTGATGGAACTAAAAAAATACCTAAAATAACATTGGTATGAGCAGCAACAAAAATGACATGTTAATTAAGGAGACAACAGAGAGTATGGTATTAGGATAGAATGCAGAGAAAAATATGTGGCCAACTTCAATTAGTCTATTGATGATTGATAGACAACCCCGACATTTTAGGACTACAGCTTTGTTTCTGCTGATGTCTGATAACATATATCCAAGTTAACCTCTACACATGCCAAATGATAATCCATGCCACTGATCTCAACATATCCTTGGTCCAATTAATTGGATTGTTAAACACATTCTTTGTAGGCCTTATGGGAGTTAAGTTGACTACTGCGTTCACAGCCTTGGCCTATGAATTATTCAGCTTCCTTTTATGTTAATGGTTTAACTTAGAAGCTATCCCTACAAGAACTTTTTTAATAATAATAATAAAAAAAAAAAAAAAAAAAAAAAAAAGAAGACTTTTCCCTTGTCGTCTTATGAATAAGCAGTCTACCTATTAGAATAATTTAATATGACATATTCAACTTAAATTCAGAATTTGAGCCATTCAAATGAGGTAGTGAAAGAACAATTTTTAAAAATATCAAAATATGATTGACTGCAAAATCAAAATCATAAACGCAATTCTCTACAATGAAAAAAAAAAAAAACAGTTTTTTTTTACAGCAGAAACCATCAAACTAAATCCAAAAGACATAAAAAGTAATATACCTGAGAAGACACAACTTGGCTGAGAATCTCACCACTGCTCCTCACCTAAAACCCCACCACCGAAAAACGTAGAAAACACAAAAAACAACCAAAACCCATTAAAGACAGCACAAAATCAGAAACAGTGAAACACCCATTAGAAAGCCAAAGTAAAAGAAATGAAATTTGGGTGACATACAACGGCGGCCGCAGTGTCGTCGCAGCTAGTTTCGATGCCCAGAACGACTAAATTGTCATCTTGGGGTCTATGAATTTGGGCTGAGACTGAGAAGGAAGAGAGAGTGAGAGGTGCCCACATGGGTCGGAGGAGTTGGGGTTTATGGGGTTTTAGTTTTAGAGCTCTAAGAGTGGTTACTGTGTAGGGAAGCCAAGGTCTGGGAATGAGGTTTAGGCGGGAAAGTGTTGAAGAAAGTGCCATTTTCACACGCACAAACAGAGTGGAGCACTTGAACTGAACTATGGGGCACATATAGTAGAGAAAGTGGATTACTTTTGGTTGTAGCGGCGACCGCCTATTAGTTTGTTAAGTCGAAATCATTTATTGCTATAAAAAATATAATAAGGAAATAGGATGGGAAAAAATTTTAACTTAATAAAAAAAAATATTTTAAAGTTGTACCTTATAGATTTCAGACTTCAGTTGTTGATGCTGTTGTTGTTGTTGTTGTTTTTGTTTTTTTTTTTATAATAATTTTACTAAAATTAGATCAATTGTATTGTTTCTTGAAGAATTTCAAAGTCTCTACTTATCATGGAATTGGATGAAGTGATTTTAAGGAAAATATAAATATTATTTTAAATTATTTATTCTATTATGAGGGAAAATAAACACTTTTCTTTTCACCATAACTAAAGCCCCTCACATTATTGGGGTTTTTTTTTTTCTTCTTCTTCTTTTTGGGAGAAGGAAGTTGTAAATATTAGTATTAAGAAATACTTGAAATATAACTAAGATATATGGTGGAACATTTTCCATTCAAACAAGAAAACACGTGACATGACTTCCACGTATAAGGCTATAAGCTAGATAGTTTTTGTCCCGTAGTACGTGAGAAAAACCAATACTATAAAAAGACAATAAATACTTGTAACAATCTCATATTCTGTGATATTACAAATTTTGTAAATAACAATCAAATCAAATGTAAGTTTTTAACACTTGGAATTGTAAAATGATGGTTTTACCTTTCTTCCCATTTGATTCAAAAATAAACTAGCTAAATTGCAAACTATACCCCTAAAGATTAGAGATTTTTAGATTTTACACTCTAAAATTTCAGAATTTGGATTTTAGCCCTCTGAAGTTCTATGATGTTTGCATTAGCAACCTCTCCATCCATATTTTTTTGGTTAAGTGTCATATATACTTGTCACGCATATTTAGTTTGTTCAATAAAATAAGCCTATAACTGCAAAATAAAACAACTATTAGCTGTTAAGTCCAAGAGGGAGACTACATCTGCATAAAGTGGAGTGGATCCATTTTAAAAAGAGTGAATGCTAATACCTGTGTTCATCTTTTTTTGATCGAGCAGCAACTACTACCTCGGAGGATGGTGATGCACAAAATCCCCATCAGAGGACATGAATCCATGGCAACTTTGCACTGCACAGATTGAAGAAGTGAAATGCATACTTAATTAGGCTGTTGCCAGTGTGCCTTTGCACCATCTTCCCCTCAGTAGTCTTCATTCAAATGCTCTCTCTTTCTGTTGAGCAAGGTGCTGCCATGAACAAAGTAGCCTCAAATTTTCACATTCCTCCAGCCAGCATGACTGCCTTTGACATTGTAAGCGCATCCACATTCATTATATCATACAACGCAATCATTCTTCCCCTCTACGCGAAATTAAGAAGGAACCAAAACCTTCAAGTGAGCTACAACGAATAGGAATCGGGCAGGCTTTAGCAATATTAGCTATGATAATTGCAGGCATTGTGGAGCAACAAAGACCAAAACATGCTGGAAACTTTGGCAACATAGAGTTGGAGTTCTTTGAGTATTTTTTGGCAGACTCCACAATACATACTTCTAGGAGTGTCTGAAGCACTTGTTTACGTGGCACAAATGGAGTTTTTTGCTTCACAAACACCAGACGGATTGAAAAGTTTGGGGATGAGAGTTTGTCAATGTCTTCATCAGCAATAGGTAGCTATGTAGCAACAATCATGTTACCAGTGGTGCCAAAAATAACTTCTAATTAAGCATGGCAAGCCAGGATGGGTTCCTCCTGATTTAAATTATGGTCATTTGGATAGACTTTTCTTTCTATCAGCTGCTTTGACCATGCTTAATTTAGCTTTATTTGTCGTGTGTGCCAAGCAGTACAAGGATATATCATTGGAGAAGCAAGAAGAATCGAGCGAAATGGAAGTTATACATGGAGGTGAAATATAGACTTACAATTCGCTTGCTTTTTCTGGCTTCTCCAATGAGACCCTTGTACTAGCTCGGTAATTGCTTAGCCTAGGAAATGGGCAATGTCCTCAATCTTCATTGATTCTTCTTTTCATTGGTCAGTTGTTTTTTTGGGGACTCAGAAGCACAAACTACATGTATGGCAATTGGCAATGTTTGTTTTTATGTAGCGTTATTTGGAGGTGCACTCTCAAACTGACATAGTTGTCCCACATCGGATACATTTGACAATGTCGTGGCAGAAAGATCTTATAAAAGAGGCATTCCTACGTAACATGGAACTTACGCAGCCACGCGGTGAGCACAGAGCGAACTATTCTTTCGCCTTTTACTAAAGAATACCGTGTGCACGCCGCAAATGGTGGCATACGCCTATATTTGGAGGAGTTTCTCCCTCGGGGAAGCTCCTAAAGTCTAAGTTAAAAATTTTCGTTATGTTTTTCCAAGAAAGGAAAATGACTGTATTTATTAGTTGCTGGAACTGGGTGAGGCTTATTATTGAATTTTATTGCATTCGTAGCGAGTGTAAAAGCTTAATTACAGAACTTAATTACTTCTGCCGTGTAATTTAAAACATTATTCGCGACGAAAATTGAAATTAATGGAGAGCGTGATCGGGAGGGGAGAGCTGAGTCTTTTGGTTACCAAAGCAAAAGAAGGAAAACAAAAATCGTAGGTAGGTTGAAAATAAGTTTGAAACTTAAAGAAGGAAGAACTATTTTAATGTGGAATTTACATCATTTTTAATAAATTTTAAGTGGCAGTTGAGGCAAAAGTAATCTGTTAGGTTCAAACAATAATTACTAACTATCAAATTATGAAAATGTCATGGATTTAGTAGCCTTCCACATGTGCCTTATGTGTCTTAAACTCAAGACACATAAGGCACATGTGGGAGGTGTCTCTCTCCGACATGGAATTGAATAAATCTGTGAGGCATTAACCAAAGCGGATAATTCTTGCTAATTGGGGGTCAAGACGAGAAACCTTTCCACAAGTTTAAATTAGAACTAGTATTTTTTCTTTCTTTAATGTTAATTTTTATTTATTTATTTTATTCAGCAAGTTCGTCACCAGACACTTAAGACCAAAATGAAAGTTTTTAATAAAAAATCAAACTAAAAATTTTCAAAACATAAGTCAAAAACTCAAAATAAAGATATCCATTGTCCTTACGAGAATCAAAAATATGTTTTTGCCAAATAAATTTATGCTCATTACCTATATGGTCCTTATGAGAATGTAAACTTCATGGTGATAAACGTCTATTTACTAGGATAGGAATGGAGAAAGCAGAAAACACATGATTCTATTTTCAATTATTACTGTATGATTTGTCGATTATCTATTGGGTGAGAATGGCGCCATGCGCTTTTGGTATTACTCATATATATTAGCCACACACACTTGGCAGAAACATAAATCAGAGACCTCTTTATCCAAAATAGCTATCTTGGTTGATAGGAAAACTAATCATTATTATCCTAACAACCAAACTGTTTCCTCTATGATTCCAATAATGTTGTCAAAAACACCTTCCCCCCAGGTTCTTGTAAGCCAATTTAAACCCAACTTGCATCTCTTTACCACCTTTTGAACATTGGTTACAAATTTGGACAAACTAGTAAATGTGAAAATCTAGCAGCAATATGGAGACATCCTGGGGATGAAAGTGATTAATTATACAAATCTAAAGTGACTGAAAATGGAAACAAGTTTTAGGTGTTTTCGGATAGAGTTTATATGACAATTTGGTAATTAAATGGAACCTGTGGGACCCAATGCTTTGTGAGCTTTTTCATTTCTCCTTTTTTTTTTTTTCTTTTCTTCACATTTACTCCTTTCTTTCCACCCATTGCAGGTTCAGTGCTTCTTTCTTTATTTTTTGTCCTTTCTTCACATCTATTGCTTCTTTCTTGGTAACTCAGTTGTCCATTTTCTTGCCAGACATTCTAAATCCGGCAATGAGCTGCAGGTTTGGCTTGAGGCCATTCCCGAGGATATAGCTCCTCTTGTAACGAGGGATTCTTTGTAATTTCTCTTTTTTTTTTTTTTTTTTTTTTTTTTGGGCCTTAATATAGCTTGACTTCCGGGTCCGGATTCTCAAAAAAAAAAAATTGCTTCTTTCTTTCTTTCTCTAATTTTTTCATCTCTTCACACTGATGCTTTTCTGGAAGCTTGCCAAGAGTTTGGATGATCTATTCCAACCACATTTTTCTTCTCTCTTTTTTTTTTTTTTTTTCCCCCTCAGACAATGATCTATTCCTAATGGATGCTTGTCGTCAAACATGATTGAACTTTTGGCAACTTTTTTTTTTTAATATCCTATACATATTTGTGTTATGCTATGATTTGTACCATCTATAAGAACAAAAATAAACATCATTATTTTACATGAAACCTCTTCCAGAGAAGTTGTTGGGGCATATAGAGCTGAAGTTTGCATCGGTTTCTACAAAGCTCAGTCCGTGGGTCCCACATAAAGGTGAGTATTTTGAGTTTTGAGAATAAAAACTCTAACCGGGTTGTAGTGCCAAACATGCTAGGATGTAACTTAGAGATTTTTAAGTGAGGAGTGATAGTGTTTCCACCATCCAAATAAGGCCAAAGAAATTCAAACACTTCATAATCTCCGGTGTCTTGTAAGAGTCAATAACGAACTAGCATGTTGCATGTGTGTTTTTCATGTCTCGAAAATAAGGTAGGGATGATAGCTTAAGTTGGTAGATGGTTGTCTTTCACATTTGAAATGAGCTGAAATGGACTGAACTAGACCGAACTGTATTGAAATGGATTAAATTGTATTGAATGCTACACTAATGTGGCTCATAGAAGTATAACAACAATAAATACTACATTTCAACTTTTAGATATTATATAGATAAATATCAATAACACTCTTTTATTGAGAACTCTAACCGGGTTGTAGTGCCAAACATGCTAGGATGTAACTTAGAGATTTTTAAGTGAGGAGTGATAGTGTTTCCACCATCCAAATAAGGCCAAAGAAATTCAAACACTTCATAATCTCCGGTGTCTTGTAAGAGTCAATAACGAACTAGCATGTTGCATGTGTGTTTTTCATGTCTCGAAAATAAGGTAGGGATGATAGCTTAAGTTGGTAGATGGTTGTCTTTCACATTTGAAATGAGCTGAAATGGACTGAACTAGACCGAACTGTATTGAAATGGATTAAATTGTATTGAATGCTACACTAATGTGGCTCATAGAAGTATAACAACAATAAATACTACATTTCAACTTTTAGAACTTCTTTATGTAATATAGTTTGAATGTGGTGAGATTGAGTATCTAGAGTTAGAGAATACTTTTTTGCTAAGTGTTAAATTATTATTTAGAAAATTTTATATTGACAAATATCAACATGTCTTTGTCTAACTTTGACAAGGATATATATATATATATATATATATATATATATATATATATATAAACAAATCCATTTAATTTTCAAAATATTTTTTAGTATTTTAAAAGTTGTTATTTATTTTGAAAACTTAAGATAAATATAGAAAATATTTAAAAATAAATAAAATGAACCTAAACATATTATATAATTATTTGTTTTATCCTCACCAAATCGTATCTAAGTTTTCAAGAATAGTTGCATTGCCTTTTCTCATGTCATGTTTGTGTTTTGGGGGGGGGGGGGGGGTTAGAGGAAATCACGTGCTCCATTGCTAAGAATGTGGAAAATGATCAGGAATCATTTACCATATATGTAATATCATATGTTGATAAATATATATATAGGCACTAACAGCAGTGGGAACTGGGAAGAGGGTTATTTGAATTTAGGTTATTCCCATGGAAAAGATTGGACAATGTGACTAAGTCAGAAGGCTCTTAACTATATAGGTAAATTGTATGACTAATATAGTACGTAGTATTACATGAAAGAACTACAAAAAGTTCAGTAAAAGAAAGAATCAAGCAGAGGACCTTGGCAAAAAATTCATAAGTTTATTTTTGTTACAACACCATAAGCAATTTAGTTAATGTTGTGATCAAAACATGGGAAGCATTAGTTCTAGATAATAGTTGTTTACAAGTACAACAATGTACCGACTGTAACAGTTGTAAAATTATCACGACTAGTTTTTATGTAAACCCAAATACATAAATCCCGAAAAAAAGTTTTCTCAGTAACTAAGAAGAAGTATATTTCTAAAGTCCATATCCTTTTATGAAACCAAAGGATGAACTAATATTTGGTATGCTGGAAGCATTGATTATTGCTGGTACATCAATGGACAATTTGAAAATCTTGAGGGGAAGCCACAAGGTCTATAATTTTGATATCTTTGCAGTCAGTTCTCTCACCAGCTTAGCAGCTACCATTGCAGTCATACCATCAACAGTGTCACGTTGTGGGTTGAACTCAACCACATCTGCAGCAACAACATTACCTTGGAGGTTGTGGAGGATGTTGAGAACATCACGAAAAGAGAGACCTCCTGGCTCAATGTGAGACACTCCAGGAGCAAAAGCAGGATCAAGACTATCCACATCTATTGAGATATACACGCCTTTTACACCCTCCCCAAGTTTCTGTCAAAGGACATTTTAGATAATCAAAATGAAGTTTACAGATTCCACTTCTAACATGTGCACCAGTTTGACCAAAATTATTATCCTATATTCTAAATTTGGTTTTAAGAAGTTAATCAGACACACACACAGCCAAGAAAACAGGGGGGGCGGGGGAAAGGGTGGATGTTAAGGATAAATGGAAAGTCTAGCATGAGAATCTTTTTGAACATATAAGGGGGATTTGAACCTGAAAGTCTCATTGGAAAGACCAGGAAATGCCATTTGACCCAAAGGTCATTGGCAGTTTAACATGAGATTTAGATTACTAATTTTTAGCATATATAATAAATGCATACAGACTATTTCAGAGTACACCATCCCATGTAAAATTCATTTCACCAATAATCAAAAATAGGCTAAAATATTATTTTAGTCCCTAAACTTTAAAAAGTTCTTATTTCGTTCCTAACTTTGTAAATAGTTTTTTTCAATAGTTTAGAGACAAACATAAGGAAGAAAAAGAACTTTTTTAATAGTTCAAGGATGAAAATATATATATTTTTAAATTTAAGGACATAAATTGAAATATTTTCAATAGTTTAGGGATGAAAAAACAAACTTTTAGTAAAGTTTAGGGACCAAAATAATATTTTAGCCTCAGAAATATCTCCAATAGTTACAAAATTAAAACAGATCCAGGTATAATACAATTCAAGGCTTTAGCAAGATTCAAGTAATGGACTTTATTGAGAGAGTAGGAGTGTAGGACTTAATTGACTCACTTCAACCCATAATTGACTGTATATTAGATAATGTCCTTGTTAGTGCAACTCATTACTCCATAGCTAAATTCAAACTGATTGGCCACATACACAGCACATGAAACTTATATGACTGTTACAAAGCAAATTTCCTGACTTATCTATAAAGAACATTTTTACAGTTTCACATCATAGATTTTTTTTATTTCACAGATTATCAGGTTTTCTAATACTTACAGAACTTAAATATACTTCCACTAAAATGAATTTCCACGCATCTTAATACATATCTATATATTTGAATATAAACATAAGAGTGACATGGATATACCTAGTTAAATGAGGAGCATAAAAGTTCAAGAAAAAACCAAAAAAAGTTAGGAGAATAGAAGACAGAAAAAGAGAGAGAGACCAGGTTTTCCAAAAATTCGCGATCTCTTGAAAAGGTTCGCATTTCAAATTGCTCCACTCCAAATCTTTTGCCTTGTTCACGCCCTTCAGTTGTTATTGATCTAAGACCAACCTGAAAAGTCGACATTTAATTTCAATATTTAAAATCCAGACTCAGGTTTATTACTTACAATTAGCAAGTTTTGATGCAGAACCTATCAAAATATTAAAAATAGGGCTGGTTTGGTGAAGGGGATAAGAAAAGAAGAATTAAAGGTATGATAATAGAGTAAATTGCATGGGAAGGTCAATAAGTTATCTCCAGATACAGACATTTTTCACAGATGAATGGGGTGAAAAATTCCCTAAAATCTTACAAATTTATTCAAATTCAACAGCCAAGGACACTAAATGATAATGTCAAGATGCCAAACAAATAAAAGGAATAAATGTTTCAGCAGATTGAAATCAAACAGTCACCAACCCAGATCAGTCTCGAATTTCAATCATTACTTTCCCTTGATGTTTCTGCTGCTGTATTAATTCAATGAGGCTACATTGAAGCAACAAAAGGATTATTCCAGAATCAAAAGAATTATTTATAATGAGACAATCATTTGTGGGCACTTTGGATTGGGCCCTAAAAGCAGATTAGGCGTGCTGCATCTCTCATACTGGTTGTCTCTCCACCTATTGCCAAAATTTATGTTTCATTATGAGCATAGCAGCCAGATGGGAGTAAGGCCATTCCTTTTTTCTCCATCTCCCCACAATTTAAATGCCTTGTCATTGACATCCACAGGATAAATCTCCTTAGCTGATTGTTATAAGCCAGTACTTATCACTCAGCCAACCAAAAATCAATAGTATGCACACATAAGGTTATCAGGAATATCAGTTAGAGGTTTCTTAATATGGGACCATTTGTATCATTTATTGGTTTTCAATAACATTAAGGTTGTCTGGAACTGGGAATCTGCAGACCAGATTTTAATTTTGCCTCTCAATGAGGCAAAGGACTAATTATATCAGTCTTATTGATTAGTTCCTGTGTTTGGTTTGATTGACCCAACTTTCAGCTGTCAGATGCCAAAGCTTTTGACAAGGTCAATATCTGATCTATGGTATGCCAGATAGAAAATTAAGCATGAGATTTGATGTTTTAACTAGGACCAATTTTGTTATATGAATACTTGTTAGTCCTAAAACTACAATGCATCTCAGATAATTTTAATAACAGGGTTCAGCAACTACTTTTAAAATAAAATTGTTGTGATTTTATGGCAATTTATAGCCTGATATGATTTGTGGTCTAGAGGAGGTATAGGGGTTATTTATGTCAGTATATCTTATTATTGATCATTTCATGTGTTTGGACCGATTAACCTCCGCTCTCAAATCCATGGTTGAGGATTCACTATGGGTACTTTGAGCATACATAACAAGCAAAAAGATGAGTTAGAATACATTGAAAAGTCAAAGTGAGGATTCAAGATGGCTACCATAGTGGCAAAATTTTGTACAACAGAACTCTTTAGAAGTGTAGCAATGAACCTAAAATTCTTATTGAGAAAAGCTTCAATGCAGAAATTGAACTGAAGCACAAAATTTAAATTCATGAATCAATTTGTGAGGTGCAAGAAAGGTATGAATTCAAAGGTCAGTATATCAAATTAGCCACTAAAATAATTATTTGGTCAATATAAGTTAACAGAAAATACAAGGCTGCATTTAATATCATAACACATGATAAAAGTCTACCTGCAAAAGCCGCCGAGCATAACCACCCTCCATAATACGGGCAAAAGAAGAAGCATGAGAATACTTATTTCCTTCAAAGGAATGATAGATATCCGGATGGGCATCAAGATGAAGAATATCTACAGGGCCCCCAAGCTTTTCAGAAACAGCTCTTACAACAGGATACGATATTGAGTGATCACCACCTAAAACTAATGGGCGTAATGGAGCCTGAAAGAGCACGGGTCTCATTAGGATCGAAATGACCACTTTAAACCAAAAGGTAGTTGGCAATTGACAATTATTGGATAGTAAAATCTCACACCAAATGGTCCAAACATTTTCATAAAACAGAAAGTATCACTGAACCTTTCAAGGGAACATATCTCTTTGGTCAAAGCAAGCATGTAAAACAAGCACCATACCAAACGGACTAGCTGACTTCCATTCTATCACATGTTAAAGGTGGCTGACTTTATTCCACTTGTTCAAGACATTGAGAAAAGGCAAAATCTTAACCCACACCCCCCCCCCCCCCCCCCCAAATTTTTAGGGAAAGGTAAACACCTCTCACTAAGCCATACAGGACTGAACTTGTGTCCTCATTCTCCACTTCTTCTTTTAGTGATGTGGAGATGCCATTTGGTTCAAAAACCATTGGAAGAGAAGCTAGAATTCTCAGCACAATCACACCCTTGCCATTTTACTAAGCAATCTCATAGTGACTTGATTAATTTTTGACAATTAATCCAAGACAGAAATAATCTTACTGATGTGTTTCTTCTTGGAGTCAATCATTTTTATTTGACTAGAATTACCAAGAACCTCCAAAGATATAGAGTAAAAACAAGTCAATCTAGACAGCATCAAGTGAATGACAAGTACTGCACATAACATTCAGCAAGTAAATAGAATTAACCCTAAGGAGGATATCAGTGATGAAGAAGGAAAATTGCAAAAAGCTTTTAACAATAAGAACATCCAACATAACTAGCTAGGAAAAATATTTAATTAAACTAGACCAAAACAGGACAATGCTGCAGGGTTTAATTCAAAGATCTTACCAGAGGAAACCGCTTAGGTTGTAATTTAGAAATTCCAATACATAATGCCCATAATTTGAAATGGAAGCTTACAGAAAAGGACATCTCACCTCTTCCATAACTAGCTTGACAGAGTCACTTATGACATTCATCAATCTGTCATCATCCACATCACAATCTCTAATTTCTTGGACAGGGACATCGCCAACATCAGTTAGCACCCGTGGGTCTTTTAATTCTTTCCCTGCAATTCCCAGCATCGATGTCAGTATGTCACAGTGCACACATATACTGCTAAATGTGACTGACTGATCAGGTATTATTAGTATCCATCAACACATCTTTGCAATGAAAATGTTCAGAACTCAAATTTATATCAGAGGTTAAGATCTGAATTCGATCCTAATACAAATGCACACATCTTTGCAAATGCACCATGCAGACACAACTTATCCTACAATAGTTAAATGCTTAAGATTTCCAACGGTCAGTCCAGAGGCAAACTACTGTTCATACCTTCTTCAGTTGCTGAGTTTGTGCTACCACACCAGATAGCCTCTCTAATGCGAGGAGGTGCAAATGCAGGCCCCTGAAGAAATGATGAGTTATGCCCTAAAGGTACTCCAAGAAGAGATGTCGTTGCAACAGCACCTCCTAAAGCACGAACAAGCTCTCCCTAACAAAAACCAATAATAAGTTTTTCAGTATTGTGCCTTTTTGCAAAGCTCCGATTCAGATCATCTTATATCAAATTACTAGCACATAGAATTACACAAGACAACAAACTAATAATGACTACAACAACATGATAAAATTTTTCAAAACAAACATCAACATATACCTTAAGCTTTGCCCTCTCACGGATAAGTGTAAGGGAAGCATCAATAACACGATTTTGGCCCTTTTCTAGCAAATCAGTAGGGACATTTGCAGCATTTAGTTTGTGAAAGAAATGAATTCCTCTCCGCCCTAGGCTTGACATGTCTGTAAAACATTTATCAAGAACAAAGAACACTTATTTTGCTACTAATTTACTCAAAGACCCATGCATATAAATAATAAAAAGGCAAAGAAGTTGCTAAAACTGATAACAATTTGACGAACCTAAGTATAGTTTGAAGATAACATAAGATGTTAACTTATTTTAACTTCATACCTGATAAAGAATGTGACTTATTTAACAAGCAACATAATGTCCACAAAAAATACAGAGGAGTCCCAAAATTTGTCACAAAGAACAATCTAGGTGGGACTATTTCTTTAATAGCATGTCATAGTAGTATAGTTGAACTACTAATACTAAGATATCCGCATAGAAACACTTTCAAATCACTTGGATAGAAATATCACAGTTGAACCAAAAACTGATAGTGGATGATAAAAGATGTGGTTCATTACTAAATCTTTTTTCAGAACTGGTAGCAAGCACATTGAAGAGGACAATTGTATTATGTAACCAAACAATCCAAATCCATCACAGTCACAGTTGCAAATATAAACAAGACAATCTTAATTACAAGAACCTTAAAAAGATATAAAGCCAACAAGCTCTCTAGCTCAACTGGCACCTCCTCGTGTTGTAAGTTCTAAGCAAATGGTGATGTCGTAAACGTATAAACCTATTAGGTGCGTGTATAACTTACCAATTAAAAAAAAAAAAAAAAAGATAATAAGTCTTGATGACAAGTCATGCTAACAGGGCATTATGGAACATCATAGTATCTCAGTTGTGCCAAGATTCAGCATATTCAACACAAACTGGTAACATCCCAAATTAAATTTTCAAACTATAGATAAAGTTACCTACCAACCCTCCTCTCTCAGACCTCGCGAAAGCGACAGCCTTTTTGTGTAAACTATAAAACCATTTTTTAAAATATATATATAAGTGATTAAAAATAATCAATTAAACTATTCATGTCATAGTACAAGTTGAACTAATATTTCGTCCTTCCAAATTGACAGCATAGTAAATCACGTCCATGTTACTCCTCGGACAAAATTATTACACCCCAATTAGAATTCTTGATTCTCTGTTTTTTTTACCACCACAGATAATTCCCATCTTCTAACAAAATCATTACTTTTGAATTTAAAAACAAAAAACACAAACTGAGATGAAGAGTGATTGCATTTGTACCTTGAAACTTGGAGGCGATAAAGATGAAGATGAATATGCAGAGAGAGAGAGAGAGAGAGAGAGAGAGAGAGAGTCCAAAACGAAAATGACTTGTAAAGTGGTGGGTGGCGATTGGGTATTGGAGTTGGATTTAAGAGGAGGAAAAACAAAGCATGCAGCTTTTTGCAGTGACTTAGAATTTAGGTAGAATTATAAATATAAAGCAACCCATAATATGAATATATATATATATATATATATATAGTAATAGTAATAGTACAAGCATGAATATAGATAATGGGGACAGTGAGCTTGCCTTGGGAGTAGGGAGTAGGCACTGGACAATGAAACGACGAGTTTGTCCTTTTGCTGATAATTAATCTCGGCGGATTTTATCCTAGTACTGTTTCGATTTCTTTTATGTGCTTCAAATTACTACTTGTTTACTTTACTTTTTTTTTTCCTAAAAATAGTTTGCATTTTGAATTTTATAGTACTGTTTCGATCACTCTTTAATTTAATAAATTAGTCATTAGTCCGTGCAATGCATGAAAAAATTCAATAAAAATATAAATAAAATTTAGATATAATACCTTATATTATATGCAAAGTTTCCGATTAAGTGCAAAGTTGCATACATATAATATTATTTGTGCTATATTGGTCAATGAAAATAAATATTTAAATTTAATTGGAGAACTCAATGTACTACATCTAAGGTACTTTTTTTTTTTTTTTCTTTTTTGAGAAGGACATCTAAGGTACTTAAGTGTTACACATAGTAAAATATAAACCAATTTCTAGCCCCTATAAAGTAGTAGGGATGTGGTGAACCGTGAATGCTACAGAACAGTTATGGTCGGAAATAAAGAAAATTAATGGTAAAAGATAATGTTAGGAGTTTCATTAGTGTGATTGCTTACTCGAAGTTGAGTTTGCTTTTTATTTGATATGACAAATTTTTATTGGTCCAATTCATCTACATTGCAAAAATGGCATATTAATAATTTGGGGTGATATGTTTCTCACAAAAAAAAAATGCAAGTGCTATGCCTATGATTTTATCTAAAAAATGATCTTCTCTCTTTTATTACTATATATAAATATGAAATTTAATAATTTTATTAGCTATTAATAATTCTTTTTATTATGATTAGTGAAATATTAAATGTAAAATTTGATAATTATAGTTGTGGGGGCCAATTAATCAGGATGCACCGTTAAGGCCGTACTAACTGGGCCTATGGCCCAATCCGAGGACATTAGCTAATTCGAGGATGTCTAGGTTTAATTATAAAGGGAAAAGAAATAAAGAGAAAAATAGATATAATATGAGATAAACCCAACGAATGTCCGAGGATAAGAGACATCTCGACAACAAGGGTCCGAGGTCAGTAAGAGTGCTGTATCATCGTAGACTTTCTCTGAAGTTACATCATGACTAAGATTTGGACGCTGGACAAGGAGTAAGAAAGGAGAAAGGCAGCAAATATCTTCAAAAAGTTGTTACCTCCGCATTAAATACCTCCCAACTAACTCTCTGACCGCATTAATGTGGAGGTGATGCCTGAACAGTAGTCAAGCTGCTTTACAGCTACTAGTTGATGGTTCTGGGAGGAGTTGGATGGGATAGAAAGGAGTTCCCAGAATCTAACCTACACGTGTATGGTAAGGATGATACCAAGATTATAATATATATATATATATATAGCATGGGAAGATGTACTAGAGGGGAGAGAGGAAAATCAAGTAATTTGAAACAATGAGAGAATAAACTTTTGTAACTTTGTTCATCAAATAAACATTATATAAGCTCCTCATGCCATTCTGAAGATGGTTCTTTTTATCTTACTTGTGTTTAAAAGCTTTTAATTAGCAAGCCCCATCAGATTACTTCTGGAGTAGATCTAGTTCTTTCGTCCACACTTTATAAATTTATTGTTTCGGCTTTTTGGGCTAAACTTCAACCCTACGTTGAGTCCACCCTAAGTTCAGTCCTTACAATAGTAATTATTAATAAATATTTATTACGGTTGTGTTTTTCTATGAAACTAATATATAATTATGGTAATTATTAATATATATTTATATATATTTATTTATTATTGTAGAGATGTTGAGTCCAGGAGTCCATTATCTATTTATATTTTGGGCATGTGGCCTAAGTCGAGGACTTAAGTTGTCCGAGGAGGGAAAATCTTGGTTAGAAGAGATTGCGTTATTAAAAAAAAAACTTAGTTTTCGTCATAATGGCTCAAGAGGGTGAGCCGAGGATAAATACCTCCTCGGCTAGCCAAAGTTGAGATCTGAATAGGTGGTTTGTCGCCCAGAGTAACATTTCAGGAAGTTTCATTGGTACGAATAAACATTACAGAGACATCAGACATGAAAGAGTCCTAAAATATCTTAGGGAAAAGTTGCTGCCATCGCATTAAATGCACTGCAGCTAACTCTCTGCCCGCATTAATGTGGAGGTGATACCTGAACAGTGGCTATCAGCCTTATAGCTACTACTCAAGACTTGTGGAAACTGCTGATGAGATAAGTATCAACACCAGCCATTTGGCATGCATGTGGAGGACAAGGATGAGAGGAGAAGGAAGTATAAAAGGGGGAGGAAGTAACGGGAGAGGGGGATCGAGAAACAAAGAGAAAAATTACTATAGCATTAAGAATTGACTTTGTAATCAAACCTGAAAGAAATATATAAGAACAAATCTCCTCGGACTTTATCGAGGACGATTTTCTTCATTATAAACCTGTCCATTTACATCTCTTGTCATATAAATCTACTTTTGTGTTTGTCTAATTCATTAGAGCCCAGTTTTCCAACCCATTCTCTACAAATTCATTGTTTTAGGCTTTTTGGGCCTCAGTCCATCTATCTGTTGGGCTAGGGATTCAAATCAGGTCCTTACAATTATTATTTAAAAAATGATTTTCTCTCTTTTATTACTATATATAAATATGAAATTTAATAATTTTATTAGCTATTAATAAAAAAAATTATTATGATTGGTGAAATATTAAATGTAACATTTGATAATTATAGTAATTATTAATAAATATTTATTATGGTTGTGTTTTTCTATGAAATTAATATATAATTATGGTATCACTGCGCACCCTTGATGTGGTAGTCACTTCATAAGGGATGTGGGGGGCAAGAGCCGGAGTTCAAGTCTTCAAGAGGAAGCTTTACACACATATACACTTAGATTAAGTTAGAGTATAAATTATATCTTGCATAAATATATATATATATATATATATATATTTACTATGATTGTGTTTTTCTATGAAATTAATATACAATTATGGTAATTATTAATATATATTTATTATTGTAAGGTCTCAATTTGGGTCCCTAGCTCAAGTGATAGATGAACTTAGGCCCAAAAAGCCCAATATAATGAATTTGTAGAGAGTGGGTTGGAAAAACTAGGTTTTAATGAGTTGGACAACAAGCAAAGTGGATTCAAATGATAAGAAGAGGAAAATGGACTGGTTTAAACTAAAGGAAATCGTCATCGGCATAGTCTGAGGAGATCAGTTCTTATATATTTTCTCAAATTTGATTACAAATTCAGTTCTTGATGGCCACAGTATTTTTCTCTTTGTTTCTCAATCCATTTCTCTCATTGTCTCATTTTTCTTTTATACTATCTTCCCATTTCATCTCTACCCTCCACGTGCAGGCCAGATGGTTGGTGTTGATACTTGTCCCATCAGCACATTCCTGAAATCTTTGTGTAGTAGCTATAAGGTTGACAACCATTGTTCAGGTATCACTTCCACATTAATGCAGCCAAAGGGTTAGCTGCAGAGCATTCAATGTGGTAGTAGCAGCTTTCTCCTTAGATACTTTAGGACTTCTCCCTGTCTTATGTTTCTATAATGTTTATCTGTATCAACTGAATTTCCTAGAATGTTTCCCTAGACGGTAGACCACCCCTTCGGACCTCGGCTTTGGTTAGCTGAGGAGGCATTCATCCTCGGATCACCCTCATGGTCTCTTATGACCAAAACTAACTTCTTCATTTACCAACAGAGACTCCCTTGACAATGTTTACTTCTCCTCGGATGACTTCATGTCCTCGGATTGGGCCCCAGACCCAATATATACATAGATAATGAGCTCTTGGGCCCAATGCCCCTACAATTATGGTTGTGTTTTTCTATAAAATTATCTTTTTATTATTTAAATAAAAATAATGTCACATTATTTTAATTGAATTTTTAAATATAAAATATAATTAAACTCAATTAAAAATATATATTAAAACACTGATGTATAAAATTGTGAGGCATAAAAAACTTATTAAAAAAAGACAATGAGATCAATCAAAAGCCAATAGATTTGAAATGGATTACTGTGGGGCCAAAGGATCTAGGGACTTCGACCCATTTCATATCAAGCCTAAGACCCATACCGAGGAGGAAGAAGTGCCCGAGGATGAACGAAGGGAATCCAGATTGTTAGGATATGCTGCCGAGGACAACCCTGTCCTTGGCAGACCGAAATCACAGAAGGGGAAGATGCCACGTCGCCAGAGGTAGTCCCCTCAAGGATCCCAAAGGAGATTCCGAACCCAATGGGCCAGCCATAGGAGCATGGTAGAAAAGCAACCCCTAGAGAAGTTGTCACCTACGTATTAAATACCCACAGCTAACACCCTGGCCCCATTTATGTAGACATGACCCTTGGACAAGGCGATAGGGGCCACAACAGCTCACAGAGTGCCAGAAAGAGTAGCCGATGGGACGTGCACTCAAGTGTGGGCATAGATGACTAACAAGTGTAGGAGGATGATGAACTAAGAAGAAGGATATATAACATCAGAGATCTCTTAGAAGAAGGGGGGGCGGACGAAGGAGGTTCCTGGAAAGCGAGAGGAGCTGGGAGTTCATATCCTCGGACGAGGAGTCCTTTCTCCCTAGGATGTAAGGCTGTCTGATTCTGTGTCCTTAGCTCCTATTTGATCATCGCCCATTCCCAAACAAGTTGTCGCCCCATCAGAGCCCAACTTTTGGACCCACTCTCTACAAATTCATTGTAATGGGTCCGTTGGGCCTAGATCCTGTCCGTCGCTGGCCCGGTCCGAAAAATGAGACCCTACAATTGGCGCAGTCTGTGGGAAAGGGTTGCTCGTGTGATGATGAGTGCAACGGCTTGTTAAGGCAGGATCAAGTTCCCTAGGGAAGGTTATGGTGGCCAGTCTACTATACCACAAGGGGAGAACTGCTAGGTGATTCACAGCTCAATAGGCCTTTGGCACCATATGCGTGGCCCTCGCCCCTACCAGGGGTCAAACCCCCGCGAATCTAGTGGCCAACCCTTTTGGGCCCCGATTGAGAAAAATGGCGGCCGCGCGAAGCACTTCAAGGGGGCTCCACGACGAGACTAGCTCTGAAAGATAGGTATTGGTGTTTTCTGACCCACTGGAGAAATCGAATGGGGCTTTAGCAATAACGAGTCCTCAGAAGGCAGAACCAAGGTCTTGCACAGTCCTCGGACTCAAGCTTATGGGAAAACTAATAACTCTTGACAAGTATCTAAGTGTTAGATTGAACCAAGGTCTTGCACAGTCCTCGGACTCAAGCCTATAGGAAAACTAATAACTCTTGACAAGTATCTAAGTGTTAGATTGAATCAAGGTCTTGCACAGTTCTCGAACGCAAGCCTATGGGAAAACTAATAACTCTTGACAAGTATCTAAGTGTTAGACAGAACCAAGGTTTTGCATGGTTCTCAGACTCAAACCTATGGGAAAACTAATAGCTTATGACAACTATCTGGGTGTTAGATAGAACCAAGGTCTTGCATGGTCCTCGGACTCAAACCTATGGGAAAACTAATAACTTGTGACAACTATCTGGGTGTTAGACAGAACCAAGGTCTTGCATGATCCTCGAACCCAAACCTATGGGAAAACTAATAACTTGTGACAACTGTCTGGGTATTAGACAGAACCAAAGTCTATTCCTGCTAAGCATTAAGCAAAGTCATGGCTACGCCTGGGTCCTCGGACCAGATGACTAGGAGAAATAGACACTCTGGCATCCCTATGAGTGTCAGACAGAACCATGGCACACCATGGCCTCCTCGGATCGTTTATTTTAAAACTAGCATTTTCTAAAAGGTCACACGGTTTGCAACATGAAGCGCATCGTTGTATGCTCGGCTGTTTTAAGAGAGGTAGAGGCAATGCAAAAAAAAAAAAAAAAATAATAATAATAATAATTTTTCACCAAGCAAAGAAAATTTCACCAAGTAAAAGTCACAAGTCCCTTTTTATTAAATAAAATAACGGCAACATCAACTACAAAACAGCCGAGGAAGGCTCGATTTACAACTAATTACAGAATAGCCGAGGAAGGCTCGTTTTACATCAACTACAAAACAACCGAGGAATGCTCGTTTTATAATTAGTTACAGAACAACCGAGGCAGACTTGCGGCAAAGCTAGCTAATAAAAGGGAGAAGGCTGGTGGTGATGGTGGATTCACAGTCTTGCTCCAACAGCCACCAAGCCTGTGTGCTTGGCGCAGGCGGTGAGGAGGAAAAAAAGGCGGGAGCGCCTGAATTGGTTTCCACCTGCTGAGGCTGCCCTGAAGCGAACTCTGTTCCAGAATATAATATTGGTACTCCTAAGAAGTCGCCCTCCAGGGGTCTCGCCAGCTGCTTGCAATGGCGGAGACGGCCCCCTCTGATATCTCAATTGCTCCCCTCAACTTTGTTTCACTTTCTTCCCCTTCCTCTTTAGCCAACTCTTGCACATTCTTGGTTGGCGTTTGGAGGATAATCAAGGACCTGACATGATCTACATTAGCTACGATTCCTAGTCGAAGGAGGATAGTACTCTTTCTTGTCTGGTTGAAAAATAGGAGGATCTTTAGCCTCTGCTTTCTTTGCCTCAACTGCAACGCCCATGATTCAGGCGGTATTTTTTGTTTAAGAAAGTGAAAAAACTCGGAACTCCTGCAGGATTCCAAGGCTAGTAGATGTGGAAAATAGTCCTCCTAGGGCACCTTATATAGAAGACGGAATCTGGGGGAGTTCACCGCGCATAAAACTCAAAGAGGGAATGTTAAGCGAAATAAATTTCGCTTGATTCCCAAGGGAACCCTCAACCGCCAAATTTGCGCTGCTTCATAATGGCGCCATTGAATACACATTCCGTATACCGAAGCGATCTGTGTCATCCCATAAAAGCATTAATGACAATGCACCTCGTACGTCAAAACGCCCAAAGCGTGCCTTGGGTAGGCGAAGAGACCCTGGCGCCTATGGGGGAACAAGACTCAACCAACCATGACATAGGCTCGAGAACATCAAAATCCTCCTCCCCGTCCGAGGAGCTGGGCAGCATGATTTTGAGGGGCTATTGTGGGGCCAAAGGATTTAGGGATTCCGGCCATTTCATATCAAGCCCAAGACCCATGCCGAGGAGGAAGAAGTGCCCGAGGATGAACAAAGGGAATCTAGGTTGCCAGGATATACTGCCGAGGACGACCATGTCTTCGGCAGACCGAAATCACAGAAGGGGAAGACACCACGTCGCTAGAGGCAGTCTTCTTGAGGATCCTAAAGGAGATTTCGAACCCAATAGGCCAGCCATAGGAGCATGGTGGAAAAGCAACCCTTGGAGAAGCTGTCACCTCCGTATTAAATACCCACAGCTAACACCTTGACCCCATTTATGTGGACGTGACCCCTGGACAAGGCGATAGGGGCTACAACAGCTCACAGAGCGCTAGAAAGAGTAGCCGATGGGACGTGCACTCAAGTGTGGGCATGGATGACTAACAAGTGTAGGAGGATGATGAACCAAGGAGAAGGATATATAACATCAGAGATCTCTCAGAAGAAGGGGGGCGGACGAAGGAGGTTCCTGGGAAGCGAGAAGAGCTGGGAGTTCATATCCTCGGACAAGGAGTCCTTTCTCCCTAGGACGTAGGGCCGTCTGATTCTGTGTCCTTAGCTCCTATTTGATCATCGCCCATTCCCAAACAAGATGTCGCCCCATCAGAGCCCAACCTTTGGACCCACTCTCTACAAATTCATTGTAATGGGTCCGCTGGGCCTAGATCCCGTCCGTCGCTGGGCCCGGTCTGAAAAACGAGACCCTACAATTACATTATACTCTTATTTTATATAATAAAAAAATATAATCTTATTGGGCTCACTTTATATTAATCTTACATAAAGACACCTTAATAATTAATATTAGGAGAGTTATACAATACATACCTTATTTTTATTTATCATACCTACCTAAGTTTAATAGCTCATCAATTATTATAAAATATTCATTAAATATAAGATAATATATGTAGGGATAAAGGTCCAAAAATCATATATTGGGCGTTGGGTTTTGTTCGAGAACGTTGAGTGGTCCGAGGAGGGACAAATAGTTATTGGGGGTCCCAATTTAAAATCTCATGAATAAAAGACGAGTGGAAAGTAGTCCGAGGAGGAACTCCTCATCGGATATGATGAATGCAGCTCAAGAATGTATTCTGGCGATTAGAGTGACCCTCTAAGAAGCCCCAATGACAGGGATGTGTCTCGGGAACACACGAGAGGAAAGGAAACCCAAAAATATCTAAAGGAAAACTGCTACCATCGCATTAAATGTACTGCAGCTACTTTTCTGGCTGCATTTATGTGGAGAAGACCTCTGAATAGTGCTGTCTTGGCTACCACAACTCACAGAAAGCAGAGAAAGTGTCTAATGAGACATGTACTCAAGTGAGGGCTCGAATAACCAACAAGTGGAGGATGAGGATGATCCAAAGGGAACTATATAATGTGAGAGACCCTTCCTGAAAGAGGGATCAGAAAAAGAGAAAGAATACTGTAGCAATCTAAAATTGTCTTTGTATCCAACTGTGACCAATTTATACAAGTGTAACATTCTCGGACTCAAAATCCACTCACGTTAGAACCTCTTGTTTGTGTTTGATTGCCATTTAATTCAGTACTATCCAACTCATTAGGGCCTAGTTCTTTTACCAATTATCTACAAATTTATTGTATTGGGCTTATTGGACTAAGATCCCATATATCTTGAGCTTGAGTATCAAAAACGTGTCCCTACAATATCCTATGTTATAAATTTATATATATTTTCAAAATAAGTTATCAGAATACTAAAAAATTATCAATATATATTTTTTAAAAATTGTAATTAGTCTTACAACTCTATATGTGGTCCATTAGTTTAAACTAGTGATCTATTCTGTGGAAGGTAAAAAGTAAATTAAGATAAAAGTAGCTATAAATTGTTTTGTTTACCAAGGGCAGTTTTGTCCATGTAGCAGCATAAGAAGGGCCGATCGTGATTAAAAAGGGCATGGGCCTTAGAGATCAGAGAAAAGAGACTGATAATGATGATACTGACATTGCCAACATCGAGGTTTAGCAATGTCATTTGCTGAGTCTCACATGCCAAAATCTACCGTCTCAACTCTATATACAAACGTCAATCGGTGACAAACAAACCTATCGTCACGTGCTTGTCTTGTACTCTTGTCCATCGACCTGGTACTACAAAATTGTGTTGTTGGTGTAAACAACATGCCCTACAACTATAACCTTGGGGGATTGGGCATTTGGGCTTTGTAAATTCCATGTTTTTATTACCCTATGACTATTAGAGAAAGGCATTGGGGGTTCTGCCGTTCTGGCAGCAGGTCATTGTTTTTGGGTATGGGGAAAAATATTTTGTATCAAATGATATTATGTTATCTGTATCAAAATCTAATAAGTAAGATATATATGTGTAAAAATAATTACTCACTAACACATGTCATTTACTTTTTAATGAGGCAGTTATTTTTTTGTTGACATGTCTTACACTTATTGAATTTAAGTACTGTTGACATGGTATCATTTGATACCAAACACCTTCTTCAATTTGGCAGTTAGCCAACTTCAATTATCATCGACCAAAACAATTTGAAAAAATGTCATGTTAATCGGTACCTTTAAGACAATTGTTCATAAATCATTTTAGAAAAATTTTAACATTATTTTTATAAGAAATATATATAAAAAGTGTCAAAATAATTAATTTCTTTTATCATTTTTCTTATAAAATATTTTTTAAAATCATTTATAATAATTGATTTTTACGCTTACAATCTTGCCTTGGAAATGGAAAATGATTGCAGTTGGCATTTTTAGTACAAAGCTCCTGACCTGATAGCTTTTCATGCCTACTTTTTATCTACAATGTTAGTCCCTAGTTGGCACCTTTGTCATTAAGTTTATACAAACCATGTTTGTTACAAGTAGAGTGCCAAAAGATTTAAACCAAACCTAGATTATTCTTATTTCTAAAATAATGCCCATGGACATGAACTAGAAACTCATTTTTGACCAATTAATTACTCTAAAGTCCTTGTTAGCTAAATTAAACCATATGTATACCATTTTATTCATCCAGCCAAATCAGGATTTTTTATTTATTTATTTATTTTTTATGGGAAGCCAAATCAGGATTTAATCCTGGCTCTTTTGCATCTAAAATTTTTCTAGATAAAGCATACAATAAATTAGAATGACCATTTATAGAGAATTTTTATTTATTTATTTATTTATATTTATATATACAAATTTTCTGCTCATTTCATTGAACTCATCATGAATTGTCTTACAATTATTATTTTGTTTATTTTATGGAATGGAAAAAATAGGTTCTATTTTCTGCCCTACTTTTGGTCTTCGACAAGGAGACACTTTATCTCCTTATAATTTTCTATGTCTCAACCACTCATCCTTGTGTTTTGACCAAGCTCTTTACACCAAAAAACTTAAACCTTTAACAATAAAATGTCATCACATTGTGTTTAATTATTTCCAGTGTGCCGATGACATGTTCCTTCAACTCACTCCTAATTTGAGTGTAGATAGCTTTTTGCTATCTTTTCCAACTTAATTGTATTTTACCTAAGATATTGTACTTAAGTTTTGCCTAAACATTAAAATCTAAAATTTAAAATTCGAGGCACCAAAATCAAAATTACCCAAAATTTGAATTGGCATGTTTTATTATGATTTAGAAGATTTGTAAGAAAAGAGGTCTTATTAGGACCGAGATGATTGGACTTTACAAAAAAACTAGTATGTAGTGGTGCTATTGATTTTAGCTTGGATTATTAAACATATAGGATATTAATTCGACTAGAATATTTGGAGATACTAAAATAATTTTTCCTTTCAATTTTCATGATATTGGCCACGTCAAGTTTCTCATTACATTACTATTATGTATATAATTTTGAAAATCAATGCTAGATGCTACATATATAATATCAATTCGCAATCTTTGTTTGTGAAATTCTACTAAATACAACATAATAAAAGAATAAATTAGTTCAATAGTATCTCCTAAATTGAATGGAAGTACATGTGATCATTTAGCTCAATTACAGTTTGTTAAGTCCAAATTTTCGCATACAAAATATCTGAATAGAAAGAACATAAAAAATATACTCATTAGTTCTGAGAAAAACACAGCAAAAATCTAAACTATCTAATTTGTATTAAGCAAAAAAGACTAAAAGAAAATTATCTAAGATGTCAAGATTTAGGCTTGATTGTTTGTATTTACCACCTATTCATCATAAGCTTGACATCAACACCACAAATTTAAAAAACTTACCAAATAATAATATGTCAAAATTAAAAGAATAAAAAAAAAGAGACAGTGAATAAATATTTACTTCAGTTGACATCTTGAATAGATGACTTACGAAGTCACTTAAGTCCATTAGCCTTTATAAAATCCATTGAAAGAATAATCACGAACATTTTATAAGAAGTAAAAGAAAAGAATTTTGTATTAACAAAACAGTTCAATAACATAGATAAAAAATTTTGCTAGTAATTATTCCAAAATTACCCACATGACTATGTTTCAACAATTTTTGGAAAAGAAACGGCAAAATTTTCTTTGGCCATCCATGTTCAATCAAACCAAACACATAGACCATCACTATTAAAAGAACTAAAGGATCTGCAACCATTTCCAATAGCTACATTTCAAACATCCATTTTGTATATACAACATTTGATATGGCTTAAAAATATATATACACCACAAAGCGCCACTAGCAAGAGGCTTCCAACACCATTAACATAGTCATGACTAGTCACCCTCCTCAACGAACCCATCTCCCTTTTACCCACCACCAATTTCAACCAAAAGAACAAATACCCAAATCGAACTTTTTGTTAAAACAATAACATCTATTTAAAGCAAAAACATCAACACCCATTTGAAAATAAATGAGATTATTGCAGGTTGATTTGAATAGTCACAATAAATCCTTAATAACCCTTCAATATAAAGATGACGATGGTGGTGGATGAGTTGAGAGGGATGAAATGGAATAGAGACAAGTTTGTTGGAGGCCTCTTGCTAGTGGCGACAATGAAGGTAGGTACGCCTGTGAGGGTAGGAGGTGGACCTGTGGAGGTGATGGGGTGTACTGGGTTTTTATTTATTTATTATGGATAACTGAAATATTAAAAGAATAAAATTAGAATTTAATTAATAAAGTTCTACATGATAAATTTTTATTTGTGATATAGAAAAAATAGGATAATAGATTCGGACTCCATATTAGATATCAATTTCTTAATCACTCATTTACATTTTTCTAGTAAACTTTAAATACAAACAGCCTATTTTGAAATTTTTTTTTTTCTGACTTAAATTTAAATGGTAACACGAACAATAAATTTTACCCATTACTCTGGGTTTTTACCTTTTTTTTTGGGTAGATGTGTTTGCTTTTTCATTCGTTGGTTGGGTCCAGGTGGGTGGCTCTAATTATTCTGTAACATGATTGTTTTTATACAAAATAAAAGAGGTTCATGACTATTTAATAAAGTGGGGATTTTTGTTTTTTGTAATATAAGTGGGGAAATTAATTTTTATCATTGGTAGATTGAAGAGAAGATTCAGTGTGAACTAACCATGTACCGCGTGGACTTCATTGACCAGATTTGGCCCCAAGTTTTTGAGTTAAAATTAGTGGATGCCATGCTTTGCTCATTGAAACATTTGTATGTGGGACATCCCACCAGTCCACAGGACCACAAGTCGTCCCTATATACTTACCCAGTAAGTTACACAACCAATCAGGAATAGGGTGGGTAATGAGTCCATTGACTATGTGGAAAAGCTCGAATATATAGGAGAACAGAAGAAGAACAAAGCACACCAGCTGCTATTAATTTCAGTTTCTACTTTGTGAACCACCTTTTCTTCCTATCTCCACCTTCTATATATTTCTTTCTTGTATTGTGAATCGCAATTTCACTATCGGAGTATGGCTGAACTTATTGCTGTTCTCTTGGATCACTTTGCTTCAATCACTGCTCAAGAGGCGAAACAAGAGTTAAGGTTGGTTGTTGGCGTTGATGAAGAAGTCCGAAAGCTTGAAGGCAATTTACGAATTGTGTATGCGGTGCTCGATGATGCTGAGAAGAGACAAATGAAGGAGCATGCTGTGAAGCTTTGGTTAGAAAAGCTCAAGGACGTATCCTATGAGATGGACAACGTGCTGGATGAGTGGAACACTGCAATGATCAAATCAGAAATTGAAAAAGAAGAAGAAGAAACTGCTGCTGAAAATGATCCTATTGTGAAGAAAAAGAAGAAGAAGGTATGCCCCTTCTTCCCCTCTCCTACTTGTTGTTATCAAGTTCATAAACTTGTTTTGCGTCACGACATTGCTCACAAGATAAAAGAACTAAATAGAAAATTAGATGAGATTGTAAGAGAGAGAGTGACGTATGGGTTTGAGTTGTCTAGAGGCCCTACCCTTGAAGTAGTTGAGCATCCAAAAACTACTGCCTTTGTTGATATATCTGAAATATGTGGCCGTGATGAGGTTAGGGGAGAACTAGTGAGCATCCTATTGGGCAAGGGTAATGAAGAAGAAAGAAGCCCTTATGTAATCTCTTTAGTGGGCATGGGTGGAATTGGAAAAACCACTCTTGCCCAATTAGCCTATAATGATCCTGTGGTGCAAGACCACTTTGAGAAAAACATAATGTGGGTTTGTGTTTCTGAACCTTTTGATCAGTGTAAGGTTGCCAAAGCAATCATTGAAACCTTAGGAGGTGGTGACCCAAACATTATTGAATTGCAAAGTCTACTAAAAAAAATTTGTGAATTAATTATGGGAAAGAAGTTCTTTCTTGTCCTGGATAATGTGTGGACTGAAGACTCTAAATTATGGGAGCCATTTAAACTTTCACTCAAATATGGTGCCCAGGGAAGTAGAATTCTAGTAACCACACGAAAAAATGTAGTTGCAAAGATGATGGGTAGTGCATGCATGATCAATTTGGAGGTATTGTCTGATGAAGATTGCTGGTTGGTATTTAGTAAAATAGCATTTTCTGATAAGGATTCTAAGGAATGTAAGCAATTAGAAGACCTTGGCATGCAAATATCAAAGAAGTGTAAAGGCTTGCCACTCGCTGCAAAAACTCTTGGGAGTCTAATGCGCTTCAAGAGAAGTAGAGAACAATGGGAGATGGTTTTATACAGTAGTTTGTGGGAATTAGAAGATGTTGAGAGGGGTCTTTTCGCACCATTATTATTGAGTTATTATGACTTGCCTTCTCCATTGAGACGATGTTTGTCATATTGTGCTTTCTTTCCAAAAGATTATTTCTTTTCTAGTGATGAGTTGGTCTTTATGTGGATGGCACAAGGATATATCAATTCAAAAGAAAAGATGGAGATGGAAATCAAAGCAGGAGAATACTTTGAATCTTTAGCCATGCTCTCTTTCTTCCAAGATTTTGTGAAAGACTATGGTGGCAAGATAATAAGGTGTAAAATGCATGACATAGTGCATGACTTTGCACAGTTAATGACAAAAAATGAATGCTTCACAATCAATAGTGCAATCAATAGTGACAAAGAGTTGGGATTAGATTGTAAAAATGCTCACCATTTGCGTTTGGAAATTGCAAAAGAGGACCAAAATCTTGTGTCCATTTATGGTGCAAAAAATTTGCGCACCCTCAACTTTGTATATCGAAGTGATTATAACCTATCTAATTTATTCCAACATTTTAGAAGGTTACGAATGTTAACTTTGGATTGTCTAGATGGTAAGTCAAAGGAACTTCCAGATACCGTGCAAAATTTCATACATTTAAGGTATCTCAATTTAGTTAATTACAATGGAGACAAATTACCTGAAACCATCTGCAATCTATGCAATTTACAAATGTTGAAGGTCAATATTCGGAGTGATGGGTTCAAGAAAATGCCACAGGGGATGGGTAAACTAATTAATTTAAGACATCTTATTTTGGGTGTATCTTCTTTAAATAGACAGTTAGAGTTTCCAAGAGGAACTGGAAGATTGACTTCTCTTAGAACATTAAGATATTTCTTTGTAAGTGGTAAGGATGACAACAAAGGATGTAAACTTGAAGAATTAAAAAATTTGAACCACCTTCAAGGAACTCTTGAAATAAGAGGGTTGGGGAATGTTGCAAATGTAACTGAGGCCAAGAATGCACAACTTAAGAAGAAGAAACACCTTCGTGACTTGAATCTATATTTTGGCGGAGAGAATGATGCATTAGTTCTAAATGCCTTAGAGCCACCTCCAGACTTGATAAATTTATCCATTAATGATTATCAAGGCACCAGGATGTCTCCTAATTGGACGATGCCCCTAATCAATTTGAAAAGGCTTACTCTCACATGCTTCACACAATTAGATTGTTTGCCTCCTTTGGGGAAGCTTCCGTCTCTCAAATCATTAAAAATAACTTTCTTTATGAGCTTGAAAAAGGTGGGTATTGAATTTTTGGGAATAGAAAACGAAATCAAGAAATGTGATAAAATAAAAATATTCCCAAATTTGAAATCTCTCTCGTTTCATTATTTGAACGAGTGGGAAGATTGGATTGGGATTGAAGAAATGAGAGGAGATGGAGGAGAAGAAGAAGAGGAGAAACGTTGCATTACTATAATGCCACACCTTAAACAGTTGACAATTCTCTCTAGCGCAAAGTTAAAGTCGCTGCCGGACTTCCTTCGAACGGCTCCATTACAGATACTGGAGGTCCGTCACAGTTCAGTTTTGAGCGAACGTTGCCAAAAAGAATCAGGAGAAGATTGGGACAAGATTTCCCACATTCCAAACATCCAGATTGATGGGAAGTATGTGCAAAGAGATGGTCGAGAAGTAAACTCAGAGTCAGAGGTAACTTGTTCTTCTTATCCTTGGGATTTTTCTGCTGTTTTCCAAAGTTAGGAATAACTTTTGGTTGGAAATTTTTTAAATTTCTAAATTATTTGGATAACTAGCATAGCATGTTGTTGCTTAGATTCGGTTATGTTGTCAATTGTCATGTATCCATTGCCTGATGGGTTCAATTTAATTTAATGTACTTAACAAATAATTAGAAATGGTTGAAAATTTAGTTAGACCGATGAAATGAACATGTCATCAAATTTCACTCATTAATTTGCATATAAAGATAACATTTACATCTTAGTTTCTCAATTTTTTTGAGTGACTCTGTAAATTGATTGAAGTGCTGTCTGTCTAGTGTCTACAATCAACACAGATAAACCTGTTGGTTTCGAAGCAGATATATATACTTCTGTAATTGCTAATTTTCAACCATGTAAACTTTGAAGCACCATACTGTCTTGTGGCCCAGTTAATGCCAACTTATGTTTTCCACTAAACTTGGATTTGAATCGAGACAAGTTCAAAAATTTCCAACTTGATAATCATGAGTATGTCTGATCGTTTTGATGATGATTTAGTTTCTTCTACTGGTGAAATTAATGCTCTTTTGGAAGCTTCTGATTTGCTTAACGTTATTTTTCTGATCCTGTGCAATGTATATTCATGTTGCAGTCTTCTAGTTCCACTATGAATTTACCTGGTTGAAACGTATTGGTCTCTTCTCTTCACATTCGTGGTTGGTGTCAGTTTATTCAAGTAAGTCATCAATTTTGAGAAATCCCTTTTTTTTTTGTCTTCATTTGTGTGGCCGTTCTTGTGGAAATTAGGCTTTTCAATGTTCATTACTATTAGTGGCTAATCTGCACAACTTGTTGGTAATAGTATAATATGGTATGCGTTTTTCATAATTCTTATTTTCTAATATGTATTGGTTGCACTTTCCCATCTTGGTGTGTGTACATGCATTTCATGTTAGCTGTATTGACTTAGGTTTGTTACTTTTAGATGCCACATGGCAGAGGATCAAGTTTCTTTGTCACCCCACATCATATATATATATATATATATATATATATTTTAATTTTATTTTATATAAATCACAAACCTGTGCTATTGTGCTACGCATGAAAACTTGCCTATTTCTGTGGTAGGCTCAAATAATTTACTAAAATCTCAAATTGATATGAAACTATACCATTAGTGAGGTTACCATAATTATATTGATCCTAATAACCATAAGATCTTTAGGATTTTTCAAACTCACCTTTTGAATTTCCTGCTAATCGAACTCCCTATAAGCATCTACAAAGAAATAGTCAAAGATAAAATGGATCAAATCGATATGCAATCAATATAAAGTAGATTTCTAAAACAACTATGATAATTGAAATATATTGTGTGTACTTGAAATAAGGCTCCAAATGTTATGTCAAAGTTGTTTACTTTCTCTCTCAAGCTCTCTCTTACATCTAGCCTTAGGGATAGAAATTTCACAATATGTTGATAGATCTTAAGTGTTACTAGGTCTAAACTCTAAACAATGAACAAAATAAATCATAAACAAAACAATTGAAGTAATGATAATAAGTAATGAAAATAATAAAATGCTGAAAGAAAGCCAAGAGTAAAGAATTCCCAAAGAAAAGCCGAGAACCTTTCTTAATCCTTATAATATGAAAAAACTACATGGGAGTACTTGCTTGATCTTCACATATTGAGTCTCCAAAGGCCTGGGCAAGAGGTGAAAGATAAAGAAATAAACAATAACAATATTAAAAACACAGCTCAACGAATAACTAAAAGGGCATGAAGCCATTTATCTTCTCATCCTTGTATCAAGCAAAGGTGTAAATTTAGGAATGCTCAACGATAACTAAAAGGGCATGATGAAAAAATACATGCAAAAGTTATAGGTATAAAATTTAGCTCTCTACGAACTAAAAACCTAGATAAAGAAAAAAAGTATTTACCAAGATTTAAAGGCGAGAGTTGTGTAGCATGAAAGAGGCGCAAACTTAGAGAGAGAAAGAGAGATTTGTGTCTTAGGAATTGTGTTTTAGGAAGGTAATTAGAGGTGCAGGTTCTAGGGTTTTTGTGTAGCGGCACCTTTTGGTGCTATCCTGGCACTTTTTGGTGCTATCCTGGTGGTTTAAAAACATCGGGATAGCCCCGGTTTTTTGTAGTGCGTGTTCTTTTTTTTTTTTTTTCTCCAATAGCGTGTTATGAGTCAATCTGTTTTATTTTATTTTTTATTAAAAATAATGCTGATGTTTATCAGGTTTTGTTTTGGGGAGAAAGTGAGTATTTTTAATTAACTTAAAAAAAAAAAATATTGTTGATGTGTAAAATTGTGAGAGCTTTAAATCCTATGTAACAGTTATTAGGAAGTAAAATTAAATATTGCTGATGTGGAAAATTGTGAGAGCTTCAAATCTTATGTGGTAAGCTCTTAAGAAGTTAAAAAAAAGAAAAGAAAAGGAAAAAAGAGTCAAATAAAAGTTAGAAGTTTCGGTTTTATAGTATACTAGTATTATGTCCTTACGATGCACGACTTAATCAAGAACCCTTGATAAACTAAAGAAAATATTTTATTAATTTAATTAAAAGTAAATAACAAAATAAATAATAAAAAAAGTAAAGTTTTTCTATTAAAAAAATCATATATAAGTCCAAAATTAATTTAATGGAAGATGGTAGATAATTATGTAACTAATATAAAAGGAGATCTCTAATCGAAAATAACTTCATTAACATTTAGATATGATGAAAATTAAGAAGTGATAACTTTTGGCAAGGTCCTGCATGCCCAAATATCTCTTTCTCTATAAGTGTAGAACATATAATTTTTAATTAAACTTGAGATGTATAGATATAATAGCCATAAATATGTAAACTGTGAAGAATTTAATCTAAATAATTCTTTACGTATTCATGTGAGGTCGACAACAACAATCATTTAACAAAGTCTCAAAATAACCGTGTAATGTTGCAACAATCATTTAACAAAGTATTTAGGAATAATCGAGAAATTCATTGTTAGGAATACTCTAATAAATTAATCTATTTCTGTTGATAAGACATACTTGTAGCATTAATAGGTATAGATAATAGTTCATCCAACCTGCAAGTGCATATTTAGAACTTCAATTAACTATGTTATCAAACGGTTTGAATTTTATAATTAAAAACCGCAAGAAGATTGACAAACGGAAGAAAATAAGTAAAACCCCTAAAATAGTTTATTTATAATAAAAAAAAAGAAGAGAGAAATACATACCGGCTATGTCTTGGGGATTTATATATTGGCGTGAGTTTCTCATCTCCAAAAAATAGATGATATATCAACTTGAAAGAGGATTAACTAATGTGGAATTTTAAATTATAATAAAATTAAGATTTTTAATTAATTTAAAAATAATAAAATAAAGAGAAGGTATGGAAATAAAGAATTTGGAAGTCAAGAGAAACCTATGGCTAGTAAAATACTAATAGTGTAAAAACTTTTTTGTGTAGTTAATTATATTAATAATAAAAGGATTAGATGAAGAGTTTGAATTGTAATCAAATTAAGATTTTTATCAATTTAGAAATTATAGGAAAAGAAGATAAGAAGATATATATATTTTTTAAATTTACAAAAATTTCTGCAATTTAATAAAGTCACTTGGCGTAATCACAGTTTCTAACCAACCCTAACTTGTATTATATAATATATGATATGATATAGATAACGGTGGTCGTTATAATTTTTTTAAATAGGTACAGAAAGCCCAAAAGTGGTGATGGAATGGTTGGCTTGCAACTTATGTAGTAACAAAGCTCACTACTCTCTTATCTGGGACTGCAGGCAACTCATAGGGAAGATACAAGTGAAGATTGGGCATTGCTTCCGTGAGGCGAACCAGTGCGCAGACAAACTAGCAAAAAAGAGAGCTTTCCAAAGTCGGGATTTTGTGATTTATTTTTTTTGATGAACAGGATTTTGTGATTTATGTGGATCCACCTTCAGACATTAATATGCTTATGTATTTTGATTCGATAGGGTTGTAATATGAGAGGCTATGCCTTAACTCTACCAGTTTAAGTTAATGCAATGCAGTCCTTTTTCTACCAAAAAAGAAAGAAAGCCCAACGCATGTCTCAAATTGTGGTTTACCAATAGGCCTCTCCTCTCATCTATAGTAGCCCACTTTATGAGACCTCCCTTAGTCTTTCTGTCACTCACCACTTGGCCCAATCCTTTCCTCCTTATTGCTGGTGTGACATGACTGATAATCCAGAAACAAATGAAGTCATGCATTTCTCTCTTTTGTAATATGAAAGCCCAAAAACAACAAAAGTACAGTCCTCCCAGGTTGTTGGAAATTTTATGTCCCCTTTTGCCTAAAAATATAAGAATCCACAAAAAAACACAAAACTTTGGGTCCATTTCCAGACTCTAGAACAAGATTCTAGAAATGTTGGCTTTAAACCCCACGACAAGAAAAGTAAAAGAAGAAAAAGTTTAAAACTCATAGATGCCATTGCAATGCCACCACTTCTTTCTAGTCCCAGATTCTCTCCCTCTCTAACCTCACAGAACTCTCACTTCTGCCATTTCTTTCCCTCAACAACCTCCGCACTCAAATTCCTCACCACCAAAACCAAAACTTTAATCCCTATCTCCATAATTACCATGTCAATTTCCACCTCTTCTTCTTCATCACAACCCAAAGAAAACTTACACAACGAAAACCTTATTCAAGTCCTCAAATACCACAACCAAACCAAGCACAACTTCGACAAGTACGCACGAGGACCACACGGCCTCGACTGGGCTAACCAGCCCAACCCTTTTCGCCGTTACCTCTCTGCTCCTCTTCTCCCTCTCCTTCACTTCCCAACTCAAACCGAACCCCAAAAAAACCAAACTTTACAGCAAAACCCCGATGATGCATATGCTCCTCTATATTCCTCTCTCTTCCTTTCTCTCCCTCCTCCAAAACCCATTTCCCATTCCACCATTTCTCAATTCTTCTATGACTCTCTCGCTCTCTCTGCTTGGAAATCCACTGGATACTCCACCTGGTCTCTCAGAGTGAATCCCAGTAGTGGTAACTTGCACCCCGCGGAAGCTTATATTATTGCTCCACCAATTGAGTCCTTGTCTAATTCACGTTTTGTTGCGCATTACGCTCCAAAAGAGCATTCTTTGGAGCTTAGAGCCGAAATCCCATCTGGATTCTTCCCCAATTTCTTTCCTGAGAACTCTTTTCTAGTGGGGCTCTCCTCCATTTTCTGGAGAGAGGCTTGGAAGTATGGTGAGCGCGCCTTTCGGTACTGCAATCATGATGTTGGCCATGCTATTGCCGCGGTGACAATGGCTGCAGCAGGCCTTGGTTGGGATGTGAAGCTTTTGGATGGTCTAGGATATGTGGAATTGAAGAAGCTTTTCGGGCTTGAAGTTTTCCCGGAATTCAAATTCCCCTCTAGGCCTGTTAAGGGTAAGTTTCCGGAGATTGAATTTGAACACCCTGATTGCTTGCTATTAGTTTTTCCTAATGGAATTGGTAAACAATTTGAAGTGAATTATAAAGAATTGAGTTCTGCAATTTCGGAGTTTTCTAAATTGGAGTGGAAGGGGAGGCCTAATTTGCTCAGTAAACAGCATGTTTGTTGGGATATAATTTATCGAACTGCTGAGGCGGTGAAAAAGCCGTTAGTGATAGGAGATAGGCTTGAAATTGATCCATTTAAGAGTAGTGGTGTTCGTAATGAAGGTTCTTATAAAGGTTTTACGGTTAGGGAAGTTGTTAGGAAGCGTAGAAGTGCGGTGGATATGGACGGAGTTACTGCACTTCACTGAGATACTTTTTATCAGATACTGTTACATTGCCTTCCTTCGGGTTGTGGAAGTGGAGGGAAGCAAATAAGACAGCTGGCATTGCCGTTCCGGGTGCTTCCTTGGGATGCTGAGGTGCATGCTGTTTTGTTTGTTCATAGGTTGACAGGGTTGCCGGCAGGGCTGTATTTCCTGGTGAGGAGTGAGGACCATTTTCATGAGCTTAAGAACTCTACGAGTTCTAATTTTGCGTGGGCAAAACCAGAGGGGTGCCCTGATGATCTCCCTCTGTATGAACTTGATACATCTTCAGGATCTCTGAAGGATTCTTGGTATTACAGGCTCTCTGAAAAATTATTGTGCCATCAGGTTTGTCACATTTTTAATGTTTTTATCATTTTGAATGTTTCATCTATCAATAGAGTAGTTCAGAGACTGGAATAAAAACATGTGTAAAGGGGGAATAGATGTTTCATACTTTATCTAGGTCATGAATATGAAATTGAAAGAACTACTACTGAAGTATGAATCTTAGAAATGAACATGAAATTGGATATGGATTTTCATATACTCTATTTTTTCCTTTTAGTGAATAAAAAGGTAGTTGCTATTGGATTTTGTGTTTTGAAGCACCATGCAAAATGGCCGAAGCTGTTTACAAGACACTAAGCAACATGAATCCTTTTCCGCATAACTAGCGTGCCAATATTTTCTCCTGGCAAAAAGGAAAAAATAAATCTGTGAATAATTTGAAAACAACTAGAAAAATTTCTTGTGGATTAGAAGATGTGCTGCACCCATTGAGCAGAAACATTATTTTTTTGAGTAGAAGTATCTTGAAATTTTTGACTGATTATTTTTTAATGATATTTTGGGATCAAGGTTTGGTGGTTGTTGTTTCTGAATGATATCATCAAAAACTGTTTAAACTTTATCTGAATTCAATGGACCAGAGAGTAATTTGAATTCTGATTTGTTCCTTTACCTATCAGTTATTCAATTCTTCCATTTACGTGCGGAAGAATAACCTCATTTCTTAATGGAAGTTGAATTGACAATGAGATTTGCCTTTTTGCATGTTTGCCAATAGCTAAAAAATGATGCACCTATATGCAGGAAATTGCTAGTTATGGCTGCTTTAGTCTTGGTATGGTGGCTCGTTTTGAGAGTAGTTTGCATGAGAAGAACACATGGATGTATCCTCGATTATTTTGGGAGACAGGAGTTCTTGGACAGGTGTTGTACCTTGAAGCTCATGCTGTCGGCATCTCTGCAACTGGAATTGGCTGTTACTTTGATGATCCTGGTAAGCTTCTTTTCCTCACTGTTATTTTGGCCGAGGGTTCTCAATTTAGTTGCGACTGTTCATAGTAATCGAGAATTCACCCGAAGTTTCATGCAGAAAACAGATAAATGTTACTCATTTAGACTGATTATACCAAGATCTAAGTTCTAGTGGGAATGAAGGCAAATGCTTTTCCACATTGACTGAGAAGATGTTGAAAAACAAATCAGTCGTGTTCAATTTAACATGGAAGACAATATTAAGTGATGCCTAGATTCTTTTGATGAATAAAAATAATTTATTAAAAAAGAACTAGATGGATTACACTGGGTGTGTACCAACTAGTCCTAACCAATTACAATATAAAATTCTAGGAATATAGAAAATCAAAGAACGCTGCCTAAGGCATTCATCCAATCGTACAAAGACTGTAATAAGGAAAGTAATCACGTGAATAGGATGTTCAACACTATCAAAGTTCTTGCTATTCCTTTCTTGCCATATAGTCCACAAAATACATAAAGGAGCAGCTTCCTAAACTGAACTCTTACACCCCTTTGATTATGGAACCTTCTTTGCCAACAAGCTAGCATTTGAACTATCATCTTTGGTATAATCCAAGATACTCCAAATAAAGCAAACACAAGAGATCACACATCTCTAGCCACAGAAAAATGAAGCAAAAGATGCTCCACTGTCTCTCCGCTATTCTCACACATGCAACACCAATCCACAATCAGTATTGAGATCTTACCAAGTGTTGTTGTCCATGTGAAAAAGCGACCTTATGAGGCACCATAGCTCCCCAAATGCTTCACCAAGTAAAAGAAACACCCCTTGAACCCCTCAGGACTTCATAATACGAAAATCAAGTGAGAAAACCAAGAATCTGGTTCATGTGGCAAGGACTAATAAAAGAAATGGTTGAACAATAGCACTATGAAGACTGCACCAGAAAAAGATGAAATTTTGTGGTTCACCACCATAGGTGATGTGTTGTAATTTCACATGATTGGTATAAACACAACTTGGGATTTATAGAATCCTGACTCAAAGTAGTTGAACCTAGAAGCATTCTTCAGAATATGGACTTTGTGAATTAGCAATTTTAGGTCCCAGAGCAATCTACCTTCCATGTATTTTTCTTCGAAGTTTCAAACAGTTTTTCTCTCATATGAGTTACTCCCAAGCGTGCAAGAGATGGCTTTCACAACGACCATGCTGAAAAATGACTCCCAACTGTTTGGTGCTTACTTCAACCAGTCTTAAATTCTAAAAGCCTCAGGCCATGCCTGTATAAGAGTAACTGTCATTGTCTACGTAAGAGTCATAATAATCTCAAAATTTACATTTCCTAATGATTACTATGAATCTATTCCAGGTACTGTGTGATATTACATTTGTAAAGATGAACATACTGGCAGCCACTTATCCAGTCACATATCAGCCGGATGGCTGTCATTCTTTTCTTTGAATAAATTTTTTTACTTACCAACAGCAACAGAAATGAGAACAAACAACAACAACAAAAAATAACCTAAAACTAAGTTGGCTTCATATTACACAAAGAAAGATTGGTTTTACTCAAAAGTCTTTCAAGACATTTATAGTTATCACATTTATGTATGTACATCTATTGAGCCAATGAACTCTATCTCAAATGGCACTTTTTCTCCTTGTAAGAGTAAGATGGAAGGTGAGGTTGTGGAGTTAAGAGGAGTAGCATGTTCCTCTAGAGACACTTTACTCCACATGATAACTCTACAGAATTCCAAATAGGAACTAGAGAAAATTTTCGTAGATGAGCAGGTGGCACAGGATTATAAGCCTTGAAGAACTGTAGAAGTAAAAGACCTTGGCTTGTCTTCATTTAGTGTTATGAGTTCTGTAAAGGGTACCAAGCCTAAAGTTGAGAAAGCACAAGATCTGTTCCCCTCAAGAAATTATAACTAAAAAATGAAAATGATGTTCAAGGAATATGGAAAATGATGAAATAATTATCAAAGTTGGTGAGAATTTTGAGAAAGAATGGCAGCACGAGGTATGGGAAAACCTACAAATTACTTGAAACCATCTGCAATCTATGCAATTTACAAATGTTGAAGGTCAACATTCGGAGTGAGGGGTTCAAGAAAATGCCGCAAGGGATGGGTAAACTGATTAACTTAAGACATCTTATTTTGGGTGTATCTTCTTTAAATAGACAGTTAGAGTTTCCAAGAGGAATTGGAAGATTGATTTCCCTTAGAACATTAAGATATTTCTTTGTAAGTGGTAAGGATGACAACAAAGGATGTAAACTTGAAGAATTAAAAAATTTGAACTACCTTCAAGGAACTCTTGAAAAAAGAGGGATGGGGAATGTTGCAATTGTAGTTGAGGCCGAGAATGCACAACTTAAGAAGAAGAAATACCTTTGTGATTTGAATCTATATTTTGGCGGAGAGAATGATGCAGTAGTTCTAAACGCCTTAGAGCCACCTCAAGACTTGGTAAATTTATCCATTAATGATTATCAAGGCACCAGGATGTCTCCTAATTGGATGATACCCCTAATCAATTTGAAAAGGCTTACTCTCACATGCTTCGCACGGTTAGATTGTTTACCTCCTTTGGGGAAGCTTCTGTCTCTCAAATCATTAAAAATAACTTGCTTTATGAGCTTGAAAAAGGTGGGTATTGAATTTTTGGGAATAGAAAACGAAATCAAGAAATGTGATAAAATAAAAATATTCCCAAATTTGAAATCTCTCTCGTTTCATTATTTGAACGAGTGGGAAGATTGGATTGGGATTGGAGAAATGAGGGGAGGTGGAGGAGAAGAAGAAGAAGAGGAGGAACGTTGCATTACTATAATGCCACACCTTAAACAGTTGACAATTCTCTATAGCCCAAAGTTAAAGTCGCCACTGGACTTCCTTCGAACGGCTCCATTATAGATACTGGAGGTGGTCACAGTTCAATTTTGAGAGAACGTTGCCAAAAAGGATCAGGAGAAGATTGGGCCAAGATTTCCCACATTCTGAACATCCAGATTGATGGGAAGTATGTGCAAAAAGACGGTCGAGAAGTTAACTTAAAGTCAGAGGTAACTTGTTCTTCTTATCCTTGGGATTTTTCTGCTGTTTTCCAAAGTTAGGAATAACTTTTGGTTGGAAAATTTTTAAATTTCTGAATAATTTGGATAACTAGCATAGCATGTTGTTGCTTAGATTCGGTTATGTTGTCAATTGTCATGTATCCATTGCCTGATGGGTTCGATTTAATTTAATGTACTTAACAAATAATTAGAAATGGTTGAAACTTAAAAGAAGGAAGAACTCTTTTAATGTGGAATTTACGCAGGTTGTTATTGTTGTGTTGAGGCAAAAAAGCAATCTGTGTTAGGTTTAAATTTGAATCAATAATAACTAACCAACTATAATTTGTTATGGATGTAACACTTTTCATTTTTATTTTTTATTAACATGAGAAATGATATGCTTATAACACTTTTAAGTGAGATGGGCAAAAAAAATAGTAATTATAAGTTTAAATTAGAACCAATATTAGTACTTTTTCTTTCTTTAATGTTAAATTTTATTTTTTTTATATACTTTATTCAGCAAATTCGTCACCATACACTTAAGACCAAAATGAAAGTTTTTAATAAAAATAATAATCAAAAGTCAAATTAAAAATTTTCAAAACATAAGAGTCAAAAACTCAAAATAAAGATATCCATTGTCCTTACGAGAATCAAAAATATGTTTTTGCCAAATAAATTTATGCGCTCATTACCTATATGGTCCTTATGAGAATGTAAACTTTGTGGTGATAAACGTCTATTTACTAGGATAGGAATAGAGGAAGCAGAAAACATATGATTCTATTTTCAATTATTACTGTATGATTTGCCCAAGTACCATTGTTGATTATCTATTGGGTGGGTATGGCGCTATGCGCTGTTGGTATTACTCATATATATTAGCCACACACACTCGGCAGAAACATAAATTAGAGACCTCTTTATCCAAGATAGCTATCTTGGCTGATAGGAAAACTAATCATTATTATCCTAACAACCAAACTGTTTCCTCTATGATTCCAATAATGTTGTCAAAAACACCTTCCCCCCAGGTTCTTGTAAGACAATTTAAGCCCAACTTGCATCTGTTTACCACCTTTTGAACATTGGTTACAAATTTGGACAAGTTAGTAAATGTGAAAATCCAGCAGCAATATGGAGACATCCATAAATCATAATAATGTATCCACTGTAACAGTTGTAACATTATCATGACTAGTTTTTATGTAAACCCAAATACATAAATCCCGAAAAAAAGTTTTCTCGGTAACTAACAAGAAGCATATTTCTTAAGTCCATATCCTTTTATGAAACCAAAGGATGAACTAATATTTGGTATGCTGGAAGCATTGATTATTGCTGGTACAACATCAGTGAACAATTTGAAAATCTTGAGGGGAAGCCACAGGGTCTATAATTTTGACATCTTTGCAGCCAGTTCTCTCACCAGCTTAGCAGCTACCATTGCAGTCATACCACTAAAAGTGTCACGTTGTGGGTTGAACTCAACCACATCTGCAGCAACAACGTTACCTTGGACGTTGTGGACGATGTTGAGAACATCACGAAAAGAGAGACCTCCTGGCTCAATGTGAGACACTCCAGGAGCAAAAGCAGGGTCAAGACAGTCCACATCTATAGAGATATACACGCCTTTTACGCCCTCCCCAAGTTTCTGTCGAAGGACATTTTAGATAATCAGAATGAAGTTTACAGATTCCACTTCTAACATGTGCACCTGTTTGACCAAAATTATTATCCTATATTCTAAATTTGGTTTTAAGAAGTTAATCTCAAACACACACACAGCCAAGAAAAAAGGGCCGGGGGGGGGGGGGGGGGGGGTAAGGATGGATGTTAAGGATAAATGCAAAGTCTAGCATGAGAATCTTTTTGAACATTTAAGTGGGAGAAGGGGGATTTGAACCTGAAAGTCTCATTGGAAAGACCAGGAAATGCAATTTGACCCAATGGTTATTGGCAGTTTAACATTAGATTTAGATTACTAATTTTTAGCATATATAATAAATGCATATAGATTATTTTAGAGTACACCATCCCATGTAAAATTCATTTCACCAATAATAAAAAATAGGCTAAAATATTATTTTGGTCCCTAAACTTTAAAAAGTTCTTATTTCGTTCCTAAACTTTGTAAAGAGTTTTTTTCAATAGTTTAGAGATAAAAATAAGGATGAAAAAGAACTTTTTTAATAGTTCAGGGATGAAAATATATATTGTTTAAAGTTTAAGGACATAAATTGAAATATTTTCAATAATTTAGGGATGAAAAAACAAACTTTTAGTAAAGTTTAGTGACCAAAATAATATTTTAACCTCAGAAATATCTCCAATAGTTACAAAATTAAAACAGATCCAGGTATAATACAATTCAAGGCTTTAGCAAGATTCAAGTAATGGACTTTAATGAGAGAGTAGGAGTGTAGGACTTAATTGACTCACTTCAACCCATAAGTGACTATATATTAGATAATGTCCTTGTTAGTCCAACTCAGTACTCCATAGCTAAATTCAAACTGATTGGCCACATACACAGCACATGAAACTTATATGACTGTTACAAAGAAAATTTCCTGACTTATCTATAAAGAACATTTTTACAGTTTCACATCATAGATTTTTTTTTTTTTTTTTAAATTATATATATATATATTTATGTATCTCACAGATTAACAGGTTTTCCAATACTTGCAGAACTTAAATATACTTCCACTAAAATGAATTTCCACGCATCTTAATACATATCTATATATTTGTGTATAAACATAGAGTGAAATGGATATACCTAGTTAAATGAGGAGAATAAAAGTTCAAGCAAAAACCAAAAAGAGTTGGGAGAATAGAAGACAAAAAGAGAGAGAGAGAGAGAGAGAGAGAGAGAGAGAGAGAGAGAGAGAGAGAGAGAGAGAGAGACCAGGTTTTCCAAATATTCGCGATCTCTTGAAAAGGTTCGCATTTCAAATTGCTCCACTCCAAATCTTTTGCCTTGTTCACGCCCTTCAATATTTATTGATCTAAGACCAACCTGAAAAGTCGACATTTAAGTTCAATATTTAAAATCCAGACTCGGGTTTATTACTTACAATTAGCAAGTTTTGATGCAGAACCTATCAAAATATTAAAAACAGGGCTGGTTTAGTGAAGGGGGTAATAAAAGAAGAATTAAAGGTATGATAATAGAGTAAATTGCATGGGAAGGTCAATAAGTTATCTCCAGATATAGACATTTTTCACAGATGAATGGGGTGAAAATTTCCCTAAAATCTTACAAATTTATTCAAATTCAATAGCCAAGGACACTAAATGATAATGTCAAAATGCCAAAAAAATAAAAGGAATAAATGTTTCAGCAGATTAAAATCAAAAAGTCACCAACCCAGATCAATCTCGAATTTCAATCATTACTTTCCCTTGATGTTTCTGCTGCTGCACTAATTCAATGAGGCTACATTGAAGCAACAAAAGGATTATTCCAGAATCAAAAGAATCATTTATAATGAGACAATCATTTGTGGGCACTTTGGATTGGGGCCCTAAAAGCAGATTAGGCATGCTGCATCTCTCATACTGGTTGTCTCTCCACCCATTGCCAAAATTTATGTTTCATTATGAGCATAGCAGCCAGATGGGAGTAAGGCCATTCCTTTTTTCTCCATCTCCCCATAATTTAAATGCCTTGTCACTGACATCCACAGGATAAATCTCCTTAGCTGATTGTTATAAGCCAGTACTTATCACTCAGCCAACAAAAAATCAATAGTATGCACACATAAGGTAATCAGGAATGTCAGTTAGAGGTTTCTTAATGTGGGACCATTTGTATCATTTATTGGTTTTCAATAACATTAAGGTTGTCTGGAACTGGGAATCTGCAGACCAGATTTTAATTTTTAGTCTCAATGAGGCAAAGGACTAATTATATCAGTCTTATTGATTAGTTCCTGTGTTTGGTTTGATTGACCCAACTTTCAGCTGTCAGATGCCAAAGCTTTTGACAAGGTCAATATCTGATCTATGGTATGTCAGATAGAAAATTAAGCATGAGATTTGATGTTTTAACTAGGACCAATTTTGTTATATGAATATTTGTTATTCCTAAAACTACAATGCATCTCAGATATTTTTAATAACAGGGTTCAGCAGCTACTTTTAAAATAAAACTAGCCGCGAACCCGCGTCTTACGCGTGATAATTATTTTTATGGTGGTTTTATTTATTTATTTATTTTTACAATTTAAACTAATCTAATAATGAGTAATATATTTCGTAATTATATTTTTATTTATTATAGGAACAATTATAAATGTAATATAGGAACAGTCCAAAACACCCAAAAAACATAAACTAAAAAAATTAATAAAACTTAACAATGATTAATTGAACCAATATTAGGATAAAATTTTGTTTTTGATAATCTATTAAAGTTATTTTCTTTGTAGAAATTATAATTTCGGCCACCCAAAACATATTATCAAATAAACAATTATTAGCAAAATCTAAGAATTACATTTCTATACATGCATTGTTATAAAATAATAATAATAAAAATAAAATTGCAAAAGTTAAAATTTGTCATCTATCCGATTATTTTCGTTTGGCTAACCTTTGCTTTTCTTTAAATAAATGGCATTATAGAGTACTTCTAATACAACTATTAAGAGTACTTTGTCCACCACAAATGATTAGAAAATAAACAAAAATTAGTAAAGTCTCATAGTTTAACATCTAAATTGAGCACTATAAAAAATCATGCTATGTAACAGAATAAATACCAAATTTTCCAAATCATGCTATGTAATAAAATAATATTATATTTTTATATGCTATATTTAATTCTTTAGAACGCAATAGGATAACATTTAACAATCAAAGAGAATTAAAAAAAAAAAAAAAAAAAAACAACAACAACAATTTAAAAAACAAAACTAAATCGCATTAATCCAAAATAGAGTTTTAAAGAATATAAAAAATTATCAACCTAAAGTAGAAATGCAAGAAGAATAAAAAAATCCACCAAAAAATTTAGAGAGAGAGAGAGAGAACTTTTTTTTTTTGTGAGGGAAAACTATGCATAGAATAGAAGAGATAGTGACAAATTTATAATAAGATGATGTGAATAAGAAGAGACAAAAATAAAGGAAGATGAAGGGAAAGAGGAAGAATGATATTAATGTAGAGGCTAGTGGGAAGATGAAAAGGTAAGGGAGGGAGAAAGATTGAAGAAGTAGTGGGGAGATGAAATGGTAAGGAAGAGAGAAAGGTTGGATAAATGTAAATATTAAAAAAATAAATGTTAAAAACAATTATAAGAAAATTGAAAAAAAAAAATAGCCTAAAGCTTGAAAGGTTTCGACGTTTTGTTTATTTGTTTTTGTTTTTTGTTTGTTTGTTTTTTGTTTGTTTTTTTTTTATTTTTATCCTTTAAGCTGAAAGGCTCACACAAAACTCTAAAACTGAACTGAAAATGCTTTGAGTTGATCCTGATAATGGAACTAAATAAATAAGAGGTGGGCTGAATTAATTATACAAATTTATTATAGGGTGATAGTGGAAGTAAATAAATAAGTAGTGGGTTGCATTTATAGGGCTGGAAATTGTAAAAACCATTTTAAAATTGTAGGAAAAATTATATTTTAAAAAAGAAAAGAAAAAAAAGAATGACGTGGCAGATGATGCAGCGCAACGTGAGAGTAGCAGTATTAAATGCTACGCTTTAGTTTTTAGTAATATATAGATTTGTTTTTGTTTTTTTTTTTTCCCTTTCCTTTCCTTTAAGTTGAAAGGCTCAAACAAAACCTTGAAACTGAACTGAAAATGTTTTGAGTTAGGCTTGATAGTGGAACTAAATAAATAAGAGGTGTGCTGAATTAATTATACAGATTTATTATAGAGTGATAGTTGAAGTAAATAAATAAGTAGTGGGCTGGATTTATTATTGGGTGATAGTGGAATTAAATAAATAATTAGTGGGTTGCATTTATAGGACTGAAAATTGTAAAAACTATTTTAAAATTGTAGGACAAATTATATTTTAAAAAAGAAAAGAAAAAAAAGAATGATATGGCAGCTGATGTAGCGCAATGTGAGAGTAGCAGTATTAAACGCTACGTTTCAACTTTTAGTAATATATAGATTGTTGTGATTTTATGGCAATTTATAGCCTGATATGATTTGTGGTCTAGAGGAGGTATAGGGGTTAGTTATGTCAGTATATCTTATTATTAATCATTTCATGTGTTTGGACCGATTAGCCTCCGCTCTCAAATCCATGGTTGAGAATTCACTATGGGTACTTTGAGCATACATAACAAGCAAAAGGATGAGTTAGAATACATTGAAAAGTCAAAGTGAGTATTCAAGATGGTTACCATAGTGGCAAAATTTTGTACAACAGAACTCTTCAGAAGTGTAGCAATCAACCTAAAATTCTTATTGAGAAAAGCTTCAATGAAGAAATTGAACTGAAGATGGGCACAAAATTTAAATACATGAACCAATTTGTGAGGTGCAAGAAAGGTGTGAACTTCAAAGGTCAGTATATCAAATTAGCCACTAAAATAATTATTTGGTCACTGTAAGTTAACAGAAAATACAAGGCTGCATTTAATATCATAATACAAGATAAAAGTCTACCTGCAAAAGCCGCCGAGCATAACCACCCTCCATAATACGGGCAAAAGAAGAAGCATGAGAATACTTATTTCCTTCAAAGCGATCATAGATATCTGGATGGGCATCAAGATGAAGAATATCTACAGGGCCCCCAAGCTTTTCAGAAACAGCTCTTACAACAGGATACGATATTGAGTGATCACCCCCTAAAACTAACGGGCGTAACGGAGCCTGAAAGAGCATGGGTCTCATTAGGATCGAAATTACCACTTTAAACCAAAAGGTAGTTGGCAATAGACAATTATTGGATAGTAAAACCTCACACCAAATGGTCCAAACTTTTTCATAAAACAGACAGTATCACTGAAGCTTTCAAGGGAACAGATCTCTTTGGTCAAAGCAAGCATGTAAAACAAGCACCATACCAAACGGACTAGCTGACTTCCATTCTCCACTTCTTCTTTTAGTGACGTAAAGATGCCATTTGGTCCAACAACCATTGGAAGAGAAGCTAGAATTCTCGGCAAAACCACACCCTTGCCATTTTACTAAGCAATCTCATAGTGACAACCCAAAATTTGGGACCCTCCAAATGTTTAGCTTGATTAATTTTTGACAATTAATCCAAGACAGAAATAATCTTACTGATGTGTTTCTTATTGGAGTCAATAATTTTTATTTGACTAGAATTTCCAAGAACCTCCAAAGATATAAAGTAAAAACAAGTCAATCTAGACAGCATCAAGTGAATGACAAGTATTGCACATAACATTCAGCGAGTAAATAGAATTAACCCTAAGGAGGATATCAATAATGAAGAAGGAAAACTGCAAAAAGCTTTTAACAATAAGAACATCCAACATAACTAGCTAGGAAAAATATTTAATTAAACTAGACCAAAACAGGACAATGCTGCAGGGTTTAATTCAAAGATCTTACCAGAGGAAACCGCTTAGGTTGTAATTTAGAAATTCCAATACATAATGCCCATAATTTGAAATGGAAGCTTACAGAAAAGGATATCTCACCTCTTGCATAACTAGCTTGACAGAGTCACTTATGACATTCATCAATCTGTCATCATCCACACCACAATCTCTAATTTCTTGGACAGGGACATCGCCAACATCAGTTAGCACCCGTGGGTCTTTTAATTCTTTCCCTGCATTTCCCAGCATCAATGTCAGTATGTCACGGTGCACACATATACTGCTAAATGTGACTGACTGATCAGATATTATTAGTATCCATCAACCCATCTTTGCAACGAAAATGTTCAGAACTCAAATTTATATGAGAGGTTAAGATCTGAATTCGATCCTACCATATAGAGACTCCATGAGAACATGAATCAACAACGCAAAACACTAAAAATATTATTGGAGACATCCATCAGCAATCAATTGAAGGCATATGCACCATGCAGACACAACTTATCCTACAATAGTCAAATGCTTAAGATTTCGAACAGTCAGTCCAGAGGCAAACTACTGTTCATACCCTCTTCAGTTGTTGAGTTTGTGCTACCACACCAGATAGCCTCTCTAATGGGAGGAGGTGCAAATGCAGGCCCCTGAAGAAACGATGAGTTATGTCCTAAAGGTACTCCAAGAAGAGTTGTCGTTGCAACAGCACCTCCTAAAGCACGAACAAGCTCTCCCTAACAAAAACCAATAATAAGTTTTTCAGTATTGTGCCTTTTTGCAAAGCTCCGATTCAGATCATCTTATATCAAATTACTAGCACATAGAATTACACAAGACAACAAACTAATAATGACTACAACAACATGATAAAAGTTTTCAAAACAAACATCAAAATATACCTTAAGCTTTGCCTTCTCACGGATAAGTGTAAGGGAAGCATCAATAACACGATTTTGGCCCTTTTCTAGCAAATCAGTAGGGATTGCAGCATTTAGTTTGTGAAAGAAACGAATTCCTGTCCGCCCTAGGCTTGACATGTCTGTAAAACATTTATCAAGAACAAAAAACACTAATTTTGCTACTAATTTACTCAAAGACCCATGCATATAGATAATAAAAAGGCAAAGAAGTTGCTAAAACTGATAACAATTTGACGAACCTAAGTATAGTTTGAAGATAACATAAGATGTTAACTTATTTTAACTTCATACCTGATAAAGAATGTGACTTATTTAACAAGCAACATAATGTCCACAAAAAATACAGAGGAGTCCCAAAATTTGTCACAAAGAACAATCTAGGTGCATGGGACTATTTCTTTAATAGCATGTCATAGTAGTATAGTTGAACTACTAATACAAAGATATCCGCATAGAAACACTTTCAAATCACTTGGATAGAAATATCACAGTTGAACCAAAAACTGATAATGGATGTTAAAAGAAGAGGTTCATTTCTAAATCTTTTATCAGAACTGGCAGCAAGCACATTGAAGAGGACAATTGTATTATGTAACCAAACAATCCAAATCCATCACAGTCACAGTTGCAAATACATACAGGACAATCTTAATTACAAGAACCTTAAAAAGATATAAAGCCAATGAGCTCTCTAGCTCAACTGGCACCTCCTCTTGTCTTATAAGTTCTAAGCAAATGGTAATGTCGTAGAAGTAAAAACCTATTGGATAGGTGTGTAACTTACCAATTAAAAAGGAAAGAAAGATAAGTGTTGATGACAAGTCATGCTAATAGGGCATTATGGAACATCATAGGGTCAGTTTGGTACATATGTTTAAAAACTAAAAATTGTTGTTTGAAAACATTTGTGAAAATATGTGTGGGTGAAAAAGTATGTAGAAATACGTGAAATATTGTTTAAAAACTGAAAATGGTTGTTTAACAACACAAACCAAACACCCTCATAATATCTCAATTGTGCCAAGATTCAGCATATTCAACACAAACTGGTAAGTGGTAACATCCCAAATTAAAATTTTCAAATTTATAAACTATAGATAAAATTACCTACCAACCACCTCTTTCAAACATCGAGAAAGCGAGAGCCTTTTGTATAAAACCAATTTTTTTTTTAAATATACATAAGTGATTAAAAATAATCAATTAAACTGTTCATGTCATAGTACATGCTGAACTAGTATTTAGTCCTTCCAAATTGACGACATAGTAAATCACGTCCATGTTACTCCTCGGACAAAATTATTACACCCCAATTCGAATTCTTGATTCTCTATTTTTTTACCACCCCAGATAATTCCCATCTTCTAACAAAATCATTACTTTTGAATTTAAAAACAAAAAACACAAACTGAGATGAAGAGTGATTGCATTCGTGCCTCAAGCTTGGAAGGCGATGAAAATGAAGATGAAGATGAATATGCAGAGAGAGATAGTCCATAACGAAAATGACTTGTAAAGTGGTGGGTGGCAATTGGGTATTGGAGCTGGATTTAAGAGGAAGAAAAAGGCATGCAGCTTTTTGCAACCCAATAGTACAAGCATGAATATAGATTGGGGGGGGGGGGGGGGTGTGTGGAATTCAGTCCCAGCCAATAAGCTGATGCCACGGTAGAAAAGATAGACTACCTTATCCTAACTACCACATCAGCACAATAACCATTGATAATCCTAACGTCTATTAACCTATAAAACGGTAAAAGCAAATTAAAAAAAAAATTTCGTAGATACACTTTTAGTCTTATATTTTGATTTTTTTTATTTTTTATTTTAGTCTCTACATTTTATTTTTATTACTTTTAGTCTTTAAACCAATTAACATGAGACATTTAAGTTCTTGAAGTACTATTCTGTCACCAAACTAACAGGAAAACTAGACGTGGCTGATGTGTGCATTAAAATATTATTAAAAAAATTATTTAGCATTTTTTAAATGTCAAAATTAAAAAAAAAAACTAATTACCCAATTTTCTTTTCATTATTTGTGTTCTTCCTGTGTTCTTCCTTATAATCAATCTCCAACAAAAAACAAATCCCAAACCCAGATCCTAACCAAACCCCAAACCCATATCCCTAGTAAAGCAAACCTTAGCCTTCAAACCCATAAATTTTCTTGGCAAACAAACACAAAAAAACCCACTAGAAAAAAAAAAAAAAAAACCCCAAATCACCACCACCAAATTAAAGAATATGAAGATCAAACCCAAGCAAAAGAATAGAAACCCAGCAACCAAATGGTAAAAAATAATAATAAGTCTGGTGGACGACATTTTTACACCATCCAAGATATTTTTTTATCGATCTGAAAATTTCAAATTTTTTAAAAATATCTCAAATGCACAGAAAGAGCGAGCGCGAGAGAGAGAGAGGGAGAGAGAGATTAAGAAACTCTGTGAGCGAGTGTGAGTGAGAGATGGAGACAAGAGAGAAAAACCAAGATAAAAGAGGGAAAAAAAAGGATACAATTTTTTCTTTTTCTTTTTTTCTGAAGCAAAGCAAAGAAAAATGAAGATAAAGAACAAAGGTAAAGTATACCCATCTCCATCCTCATCCTCATCTTCTTCTTCAACGATTCCATGCCATTCCGATGGAGATTTTCTTTCTGTGTTGAAGCTCCTCCCAGCTGTGATTCTAGCTCTAGCTTCTGTTCTTTCTCTTGAAGACCGTGAAATCCTTGCTTACATGATTACCTGCTCCATGAAAACCACAACCCCATCTCCAATCACCCAAGATTCCAAGCGAAAACCTCCAAAGAAAGCCCCAAATAACCACAACAAGAACAGTAACAACAACAACAACACCACCAACAATACCCATAAGCCACCTATGTTTGAGTGTGACTGTTTCGACTGCTACACAAGCTACTGGTTCAAATGGGACTCCTCGCCAAACTATGAGCTCATCCACCAAGCCATTGAAGCGTTTGAGGACCACGTAGCTCACGGCGAGAAGTCAAAGAAGGTCAACGGCAGAGGCAAGCATAGAGACAAACCCACTCGTCATGTCCCAGAGAAACCCTCCTCCGATGATGTTTCTGAAACCCCATTAACCAGAAATTGAAGAAAGCTTTGATTTTTCCAAGGAGGAAGATGATAAAGTTGTTGTGATAGCTGATGATGATGTTGAAGAAAGGGATACTGAGAAGTACGAGGTCGAAAAGTGCAAGGAAGACAACAAGGAAGAAGAGATGGTCATAGTTCGGACAATGGTGGTGGCGACAACCAACAACAACACACCAGTGAGTGGGTTTTTTTGTGTTTGTTTGCCAAGAAAATTTATGGGTTTGAAGGCTAAGGTTTGCTTTACTGGGATATGGGTTTGGGGTTTGGTTAGGATCTGGGTTTGGGGTATGTTTTTTGCTGGAGATTGATTATAGAGAAGAACACAAATAATGAAAAGAAAATTGAGTAATTAATTTTTTTTAAAAAAAATTTTGGCACTTTAAAAAATGCTAAATAAATTTTTTAATAATATTTTAATGCACACATTAGCCACGTCCAATTTTCCCGTTAGTTTGGTGACAGAATAGTGCTTCAAGGACTTAAATGTTCCCCGTTAATTGGTTTAAGGACTAAAAGTGGTAAAAATAAAATGGAATGACTAAAATGGAAAAAAGTCAAAATGTAGTAACTAAAAGTGCATTTACGTTTTAAAAAAATTCAAAATTTTGGGTATGTGAATGGCGGGTCAAATTTGGGTTTAAATGTAAGAATCCTCTCTCTTCATTTTCTCCCTTTTCTCTTCTCTCTCTCTCTCTTCTATTCTGCTTTAGGCTGTGTTTAGTTGGGGTGAAAACAGGGAGGATGGAAAATAGAGGGAGGAAAATAGGGTGTAAAACACTGTTTTCCACTGTTTGATTGGAGAAGGAAAATTGGGAAGATAGAAAACCTGGAAGAAAGTTTTCTCTCCCGGGCCCACATTTTTTATCCTCCCAAATCGGGAGGAAAAGCTGGAGAGAAAAGTACTGTCACAGCACTTTTACACAAATACCCCATTTCTCTCTCCTCTCACAGCTACAAACACAACAATCTTTCTTTCAAACATCTCTAAACTCAAGTATAATTAGATTATCAGGATACAAACTCAAAAACACAATTTCAAAATTAATCAAATCATAACAAAAAAAAAGAAGAAGAAGAAAAAGACAGAAGACAGAAGACAGAAGACAGAAGCCATCTAACCCATCTAGATTGCATTGGGGACGAGTGTTCTAGAATCAAGTAAAAAAAAAAAAAAACAGAGAGCGAGAGCTGGAGAAAAAAAAAAAAAAAAAAAAAAAAAGAGAATGAGAGCTACTAGTATAGTGCTGGAACGTTCTTGAATAAGGGAGAAAAAGAAAATAAAAGAAGGGAGGGATAGAGATAAGGACAACGTGTGTGGAGGAGAAAAACAAGAAGAAAAAAAAAAGAAAAAGAAAAACGTATGAATGAAATGAAATGAGAGAAAAGTGAAATAATATAAAGAATAAAAAAATCCTAATTGAGAAATGTTACCATAATATTTTTACAATAAATTTTAAGTAACAGATTGTGTGTGGGCCAATTTTGCCCTGTGTTCCAACTGTGTGAGAGGAAGGGCCCGGCCCAATATCCCGTGTGAGGGGAGACGAACATCCGAGGACATCCAGCCGAGGAATGGGCAAAACTACCATCCGAGGAGAGGTGGATCATGGTTGTAAGGAATTGGCCGTGTCCGAGGATGATGGTCATCTCGGTACCTTTGTCCGAGGAGCCTGGTGAACTTGTTAATCACTCAGAACAACGCCTAGGACAAATCTTATAATGGAGCAAAAGGGAAAATATCAAACAAAAAGTAATGGTAGGAAATGACAAATATCTGGGGGTGCTGTCACCTCCGCATTAAATGCCTCCCAGCTAACCTTCTGGCCGCATTAATGTGGAGGTGATACCTGAACAGTGAACGAGCAGCTTTCCAGCTAAGAATGGAAGATTCAAGAGAGGGCGAGGGGGATGACGAAAAAAGGACATTGAATGCCAAGCCCACACGTGGATGATGAAAAAGGCAAAAAAGCTATGGTATATAAGGCGAGGAAGGATAGAAGGAAGGGGACCGAAAAAGAAAAAGGAAAAAAGAAGAAGGAAAATCAGATCTTTAGGGCATGTCCGAAGAGGATTTATTGCTACATACCACGCTCGTATCTTAGATCTTTTTTACACTAAAATCCAATATTTTGGCCCAAGATCAGACTAGCTTTCTTTCCTGCACTCTATAAATTCATTGTTTGGGCTACGTGGGCCTGGATTCATTCCCGTTCTGGATTCAAGTCAGATTTGGTCCTTACAATTGGCGCCGTCTGTGGGAATTGCTTGATCTGATCAGAAAGAGATTTGGGTTTAGTGCGCAAGATGGAGGAATCAGGTTCGCATCAACCAACGGTAGGGCCATATCAGGGTAATGACAGTCCGCACCAAGCGGCATCAGGAGATTCGCAGCATAATTGCTCGGGAGTCCATCCTCAACAGAGGGGAGGTCGTGAGCAAAGTGGGCAAACAGTGCACATTAATAGGAGCCAATCGCGTGAGAGAAGTCACGCATCCCATGCAGAGAATGACAGGGACATGCAACATGAGATAGATGAGTTGAAAAAGAAGTTACGCCGCGCGCGGCGTAAACAAGCATCAGTTGAGTCTGAGTCCTCTTCTGGGGATACAGAAGATGATACATATAGGCAAAGATCTAGAACTCCACCTAGTGAAACCTTCTCCGGTAGCCAAGAGTACAGTAATTATAGGAAGAAGGGCAAAAGTACCTCGCATAAGGGCCTGGGAAACAAAGCTATGAACGAGGCCTTGAGTCAAGTAGCCAAATCGCCTTTCATGCGACGGATTGAGGGTGCTAGCCTTCCTCGGCGATTTAACCAACCAACTTTCTCTCTTTATAATGGCCGGACGGATCCAGTGGAGCATGTAAGTCACTTTAATCAAAAAATGGCTGTCCATTCAAAGGACGAGGCCTTAATGTGTAAGATCTTTCCGTCCAGCTTGGGTCCAATGGCAATGAGATGGTTTAACGGCCTTAGGGCAAATTCTATTGATTCTTTTAAGAAGCTTACCCAGTCCTTTGGCGCCCGCTTCATCACGTGCAGTAGGGTACCTTTACCTTTAGGATCCCTGCTATCAATGTCCATGCGTGATGGAGAGACTTTGAAAGCCTACTCGGATAGGTATTGGGAGATGTTTAACGAGATAGATGGGGACTATGATGACGTGGCTATTAGCACATTTAAGGCAGGGTTGCCGGCGGATCACGATTTGAGAAAGTCTCTCACTGGTAAGCCTGTCACCAGTGTACGCTTGCTGATGGATAGAATTGATAAGTACAGGAGAATTGAGGAAGATCAATCCCAGGGTAAAGGGAAAGCGAAAGTGATCCCCCAGGAGAGGAGGGATCCCAGGTCGGATCGGCCGCAAAACAATCGTCCTCGGAGAGACTTTTTAGGGCAGCCTGCATCTGCCAATACTCAAGCGGTCAATGTGGTGTTTCGAGAGCCAGTGCAGAAAGTGTTGGAGAAGGTAAGGAATGAACCGTTTTTCAAGTGGCCGAATAAGATGGCAGGAGATCCAAACAATCGTAACCAAAATCTGTATTGCCAATACCATCAAGATCATGGTCACGCTACTGAAGATTGTAGGAACTTGTGGGATCATTTAGAACAACTGGTCCGAGAGGGAAAGTTAAAGCATTTACTGCACCACTCCAGTGGCCGAGGAGGCCAGACCGGCGCAGCATTTCAGGGAAACCCTGCGTCCAAGCCTCCTCTAGGGACCATCAATGTCATATTCGCCGCTCCAGGGAGAACTGGATCCTGCCCAACCAGGGTAATGTCAGTATCACATTTCACCGACGATGAGCCTAACTCAACGTCGAAGAGAGCCAGGGCGAGTGTCCCTTTAGTGCTGAGTTTTTCAGAGGCGGACAAACAAGGAACCATACAGCCGCACGACGATGCTCTGGTGGTTACCCTTAGAATCGGTGGATATAATGTGAGGAGAGTCATGGTTGACCAGGGAAGTGCAGCGGAGATTATGTATCCTGACCTCTTTAAGGGTCTGGGTTTGAAACCTGAGGAATTATCTGCCTACAGCTCGCCTTAGGGGCCAGATCAGATTGCCTGTGCAAACTGGATTGGATGTGGTTGAGGTGGATTTTATCGTGGTGGATGCCTTCTCTCCGTACACGGCAATTATGGGTAGGCCATGGCTGCATTCCTTGGGCGCCGTTTCCTCCACCCTTCATCAAAAAGTTAAATACCCCTCTGGGGGTCAAGTGCTGGAAATAGTGGGAAGCCAGTCTATGGCTAGGCAGTGCCTAATTGCGGCGATTCAGCACAAACCACCGACTGGTGCCTCGGCCAGTGAAGGGAGTGTCTTATAGCAGTTGGGGGCCTCGTCGTCGCTGCGTGGGAGGTCGGATGACGAGACGAGTTGCGAAGGTTTGGAAAGGGTGACGATAGGAGACGACCGTGAAAGGTTCTTCCTGGTTGGAGCTCGGTTGCCCCCGCAGGAGAGGGAAGAGTTGGTTGAGCTTTTAAGAGGAAACGCAGACGTTTTTGCGTGGGATGCCTACGAAGCCCCTGGTCTGAATCCAGAGTTTATTTGTCATCGCTTGAACGTAGATCCATCGGTGACTCCGAAAAAGCAGGCTCCTCGGCGACCCTCGAATGAGCATGTGGAGGCAATAAAGTCTGAGGTGGTTAAACTCAAACGGGCAGGGGCTATTAAAGAGATTTTCTACCCCCAGTGGTTGGCTAACACCGTAGTGGTGAAGAAGAAGACGGGAAAATGGCGCGTCTGCGTAGACTTTACAGACCTTAACAAGGCCTGTCCCAAGGATCCTTTCCCTATGCCAAGGATCGATCAGTTAGTAGATGCGACAGTAGGCCATCCCCGGATGAGTTTCCTGGATGCCTTCCAAGGTTATCATCAAATACCATTAGCAGTGGAAGACCAGGAGAAAACGGCTTTCGTCACTCCTGTGGGGAACTATCACTACAAAGTAATGCCTTTTGGTCTGAAAAATGCAGGCTCGACTTATCAACGGATGATGACGAAAATGTTTGAATCGCGGTTGGGAAAAACTATTGAGGTCTACATTGACGATATGGTGGTGAAGAGCAAATTGGCATCTGAGCACTTAGCAGATCTTACCAATGTTTTTGAGATTCTGAGGTGGCATAAGCTGCGTTTGAACGCCTCTAAGTGCTCCTTTGGAGTGGGGTCAGGGAAGTTCCTAGGATACATGGTGACTCATAGGGGAATTGAGGTAAACCCAGATCAAATCAAAGCAATCAATAGCTTGCAGCCACCTCGGAATCCAAAAGAAGTCCAGAAGCTTACAGGGATGATGGCAGCTTTAAATCGGTTCATATCCAGATCAGCAGAAAGGTGTAGACCTTTCTTTCTTTTGTTACATAAATGGAAAGAGTTTCAATGGTCCGAGGAGTGTGCCAGAGCCTTCCAAGAGCTTAAGCATTACCTATCCCATCCGCCTATAATGTCTAGCCCGCTAGTGGACGAGGTCCTTTTCTCTTACCTTGCTGTCGCCTCACATGCCATAAGCCTTGTGCTCATACGGGTGGACGGCGATGTACAACGACCAGTCTATTATGTAAGCAAGTCGCTTAATGAAGCCGAGGTGCGTTATCTACCACTGGAGAAAGCGATATTGGCTGTGGTGCATGCCACGAGAAAACTCCCCTATTACTTCCAGGCACATACTGTAGTCGTTCTGACTCAGCTCCCCCTTAAGTCAGTGCTCAGGAGCGCAGATTATACAGGGAGGATAGCCAAATGGGGTACAATTCTAGGGGTTTTTGATATAAAGTACATGCCCCGTACCTCAATCAAGGGACAGGTGCTAGCCGATTTGGTGGCCGAGTTTGCCGAATCTCCGGAGAAGGTGGAAAGGGAAGACGAACCGGTGGAGGAAAAATTGGTAGGCATGGCCTCTATTCAAGGCCTACGATACTGGGAATTGTACGTTGATGGAGCAGCCAATCAGCGGGGATCAGGAGTGGGGCTAGTATTGGTGTCCCCCGAAAGGATTACCATAGAAAAATCCTTTAGACTGAATTTTTCCGCTACAAATAACGAGGCCGAGTATGAAGCTTTACTGCAGGGGATGCAGATGGTGCAAAAACTGGGAGGAAAGGCAGTAAGAGCTTTTTCGGATTCAAGATTGGTTGTGGGACAAGTAGGAGGTGATTTAGAGGCGCGGGATTCGAGGATGCTAGAATATTTGCATCTGGTCAGGAATATACAGGAAAAATTCGAAGCTTTTGACTTGTCTCACGTGTCCAGAAGTGGGAACACCCATGCAGATTCGCTGGCCACTCTTGCCACGTCCTCGGCTCAGGATCTACCTCGGGTAATCCTGGTGGAAGACCTGTATGTGCGAGCTCTGGCGCATCAAGATGCACCACGGGTACACCAGGTTGCACTGGGTCCCAGTTGGATGGATGCCATATCACTGTTCCTGGAAAAAGATGTGCTACCTGTGGAAAAATCTGAGGCTGACAAAATGCGGAGGAAAGCTCCTCGGTTTTGGTTGTCCGAGGACAAAAAATTGTACAAGCGTTCGTTCTCTGGACCCTACTTATTATGTGTGCACCCAAAGGCATCAGAGACACTTTTGGAGGAATTGCATGAGGGGGTTTGTGGAAGTCATACTGGGGGAAGATCACTGTCTCACAGGGCTCTTACCCAAGGATATTGGTGGCCGAACATGCAGAAGGAGGCGCAAGAATATGTCAAGAAGTGTGATCAGTGCCAAAGATTTGCACCGAATATCCACCAGCCTGGAGGAACACTCAATCCGCTTTCCAGCCCATAGCCTTTTGCTCAGTGGGGCCTAGACATTGTGGGTCCGTTTCCCAAGGCTGCAGGGAACAGAAAATACCTCCTGGTAGCCACAGATTATTTTACCAAATGGGTTGAAGCTGAACCTTTAGCCAATATCAGGGATGTGGATGTCAAAAGATTCATCTGGAAGAATATAATTACGCGGTTCGGCATTCCCAACGCCCTCATCTCGGATAACGGTCTCCAGTTTGACAGTAAAACCTTTAGGAAGTACTGTTCTGACTTGGGAATAAAAAACAGGTATTCCACCCCAGCCTACCCACAAGGAAATGGGCAAGCTGAGGCCGTTAATAAAGTCATCCTGAACGGATTAAAGAAGAGGTTGGACGACGCCAAGGGAAGATGGGTCGAGGAGCTACCTCACGTACTGTGGACCTATAGGACAACACCTCGGAAGTCCACTGGTGAAACACCCTTCTCAATGACGTATGGGGCTGAAGCCGTAATACCACTGGAGAGTGGTTTTCCTACAATGAAATCCGGTGGGTTCACCCCGGATGGAAACGAAGAATTATTAAAAAGGAACCTGGATCTAATTGAAGAACAGCGAGAAAACGCTAGGGTACAGTTAGCCTACTATCAACATAAGCTAAAACAAGGTTACGATCTTAGCGTAAAGTTGAGACCATTGGCCCCAGGGGACTTAGTTCTGAGGAGAGTTGTAGGAAACGCTAAAAACCCTTCTTGGTGGAAATTGGGTCGTAATTGGGAGGGGCCGTATCGCATCACAGCGGTGGCAGGAATAGGAGCTTACTACTTAGAAGATTTAGACGAGAGAGCTGTACTTCACCCTTGGAATGTAAATAATCTGAAAAGGTATTACTATTGATAAATAAAAGTTATCTTGTTTTCTTCTCGCTTATTAATATACTTTGGCATCTGTTGAAATATTAAACAGAAACTAAGTCATGTCAGGTCCTCGGACCACATACTTGGTGAAAATTAATATACTATGACATCTTTTGAAATATTAAACAGAAACTAAGTCATGTCAGGTCCTCGGACCACATACTTGGTGAAAATTAATATACTATGACATCTTTTGAAATATTAAACATAAACTAAGTCATGTCAGGTCCTCGGACCACATACTTGGTGAAAATTAATATACTATGACATCTTTTGAAATATTAAACAGAAACTAAGTCATGTCAGGTCCTCGGACCACATACTTGGTGAAAATTAATATACTATGACATCTTTTGAAATATTAAACAGAAACTAAGTCATGTCAGGTCCTCGGACCACATACTTGGTGAAAATTAATATACTATGACATCTGTTGAAATTTTAAACTGAAACTAAGTCATGTCAGGTCCTCGGACCGAAGACTTAGTACATATTAATATATTATGATATCTGTTAAAGACTTGGTGGAAGCAAATATTGCAGAACATCTCCTAAAAATAGAAAACAACAAGTCATCCTTGTTGGATCCTTATACCATAAACCTGGAAAATATAATTGCCCGTGTAGTGTTAAGGAATATATTCCATGGAATATATGCTGTGGTAAATTCTTTAGAACATGATCTTGAGTATAAGTTATTCTCTCCTTAGTTAGGTCTTAACCTACTTTATAGGCCATGATTGACTTCGTGGTGGTCAAATAAGTGTAAGTATAATTTAATATGCTCACAATTTACTTATTGTTTAGGTGAAGTAATATTGCTTGGAAATCTTGGAACTTATTAGGGAACTAAATAAAAGGGTGATACATTTTCTTGAAAGATCAACGTCATGCTTTATTAATTCATTTTTATTCCTCATCAAGGTAATGGATCACGTAATGAAAGAAAGTAAAGAACTGAGTAAAATAAGTATGGTACAGTTAAGTAAGATGATGAGGCTGACTAATATTACTTAAAACAAAGAAAAGAATTCCGTATATTATCAAAATCGGCTCTTCAGCACAGAAGAAGGAATTACAATCGCTATTAAAATAAAAATAAAAATAAAATAAAAAATAAAAAAAAATATAAAAAAGAAATGAAATGACAATATTAGCAAAAAACAAAACTAAGGTTTTAATTTGATCTGGAGCTTTGGCTTGGGCGTCTGGTCAGCTGCCTCGGAGATGGTCTCTTTCTCTTTGTCCTTAAGGGACTCCTGAGCAGGTAAAGTGACTAAAGCTAACTGCTTCTCAAAATCCTGAGAAGCCGCCTCTGGTTGGGGAGCTTCAGTCACTTCACCTGGAAGGGGCCCCTTTTGGATCTCTTTCTCTTTCTCCTGGTCTGTCTGGGCAGCAGAAGGGAAGGGCTAAGGGGGGTCCTCGGCAGTTGGCTGAGGCACGAGAGGGGCTGTCTCAGCCTGCTTGGAAATTTGCAGGGCTGGGGGGAAGATGATGCTTTCTGGCTTCCTCAGCCCTGATGAGGCCTCAACCCCAGCTTGGTTGAGAGCCTCTTCCCAAGTTTGGGCGCAGTAGGCGCGGCAGACTGCAGGGACCTCGGCACGAAGAGTGTCTTCGGTCTCAGCCACGCCGACGTCATATCCGTGCTGCTCAGCCTCGTCTCTCTCCTTCTCGGCCTTTAGCTTATCCTCCTCCGCTTGTGCTCTTGCTTTTTCGGCCAAGGCTTTAAGCTGGTTAGCCTCTTCCAGTTTTTGCCTTAGAGTTGCAATTTGCTCCTTGGCCGTGACCAACTGTCCTTTGACTTCAACCACCAGCTTCCTCTGGCTCTCGGCCTGAGTCTCAGCCCCCTTCAAGGCGGCCTCAGCACTTTTCCTTGACAGCTCCTCAGTCTTCACCCTCTCTTTAAGTTCAGTGTTGCTCTTCTCGGCAACTGACATCGTCTGCACCGCAGCGATCCTTCTTCTTCTTTCGTCCTCCAGCTGTTGAGCAACGGAGTGGTAAATTTCTTCCATCCTAAACGTGCTTTGGACAGCCTGTTTACCAAAAAGAAAGGGAAATTTAAAATAAAAATAAAATGAATGATAAGTAACACTAATAAAAAATAATAACATTATTAGTGGCAAATGAGCGGTACATACCATCCCTAGACACCTTTTGACTTGGAGGAAGACCTCGTTTCTCCTCAATCCTCGCAGCTCCACCATATCCTTTGGGAGCAAGAGGGTCTCTTCCAAGGCCGAGGCTACCTGGCAGCCAATGCCCCCGTTGTAGTCCCTGATCGACGCATCATCGGTCAGGGGCTCGCCCCCAAGCATGGGGGCTGGAAGCCATGCTCGGGGCTCAGTTTGTTGAATCTCCCCCATTTCTGGTCCTCGGCTGGGGGCAGGGCCAAGTTTCAGTTGCTTCGTCGGCCTGTGGGCGTCCTCATCTTGGGAAGATTGAGTCCTCCCGGCCTCCACGACTTCCTTGCCTTTGGGCTCCCTTCTCCTCTTTGGTTCAGGCTGTTCGACCCTGGAAGGAGGAGCTGGCTGAGGGGCAGGTAGAGGAGATTTAGGAGGAGGGGGAGGAAGTCTTTGTTGGGCTGACCTTCCAACCTCCCCCCTCCCAGGTTGGCTCTCCAGCAACTCCTGTAGACTCCGTTGGGGTTTCCTCTGGATGCCCATGTCTTCGGAGGTGTTGGGTGATGGGGTGAGTAAATCAAAAATCTCGTAGTCGTCAGTGGCCGAGGATAGATCTACGAAGCCTTCCTCCTCTCGTTCAGCCTCTTCCTCCTCTTTTATTTGAGGAACGTAGGGGGAAGGTGAAGCAACTTCTGCGAGGCTGGCAACGGGCAGTGCCTCAGTATGCGGGGTGTCTTCTGGAAGAGGAACACCTTGGGGGATTAGGAATCCTTCATAAGCAACGCTAATCCTGTGAAGCCGAGGATCCTTTGCCTTTATTACGCACGAAGGAGCTTGGAACGCCCGAGAAATGGGAGTGTAGCCGAGGATGAGATGGGCCGCCCTCAGTTGACCGTCTGAAGGATTGACGTAGATTTCTGCTCGGAGAACTTTGTCCAAGCCGGCCTTGTTAACTAAGCGCAATGATGGCGAAGTCGCACGTGGATCTGCATTGTCAAGGGGAAACGATAAAGAGTCGCTTTAGTGTAAGCCGACGACAATAGGAAAACCAGAATCTGAACAGTTAAACGCAAAGATTAAATAAGTTGGACCCCCACCTGGTTTACCCTCTTTAACTGGGCATGGTAAACCGTCATGCCACTGCCCAGAGAAGATTAAGAAATCTTCTTTTAATCCCTTATTGGATTGGGGGAGACACTGAATCAGCCTGACTTCTGCCTGCCTGGATTTCAGGTAGTACCCCTGATTTTTTAGGTGCTGAAGGTTGTAAACCCAGTTTATGTCATGGTGGGTCAGATTCAGATTCATTCTTTCGTTCAGGACTTCTATACTCCCTAGTACCCTAAACATATTCGGTGCACATTGGGTGGGGGATAGCCTAAAATACCTAAGATAGTTTCTAGTGAGGGTGCCCATGGGAATGGTCATCCCTCCTTCTATGAAAGCGATCATAGGAATGACAACCTCATTCGTTTTTCTTTCGTCGTACCATTCGCCCTGGGCCGCGTATCTAACGCCCACATGGGGAGGGATGTTATACTTAGTCCTAAAGTTTCTCATTCCCTCCTCGGTATCTACTAACTCCTTAAATCTACCCATTTTTTAGGACGCCCTAGAGGAGGGATTCTACAATAAAAGGAATAAAAGTTAAAGAAAGTTTAGGAGGACTTACAGGTGTGAGAAATGGTCCTCGGACAGGATTTATGTGTTTGTAGACGCACAAAGGAACAAGAGAAAGAAATAAAGTCTCAGGTTCTAGAATAACGCGATCGTTCAAAAGTGACAAGAAATTGATTTGAAAGACTACTTATAGTTGCGCAAAAATTAAAAGCGGGAGTTCACCCGCCCAAATTCCCAAAAGGTCCAACCACCGTTGGATTGGCATCTCATCGTTGAACGTGGGAGACAGAAGGGTTGCCAAAATTAAATGAAGGCGCTCCCTGGACACTGAAGAGTCAGGAACGGGTCGCGAGAAGAAAAACACGTGCAGCTATGATTTGACTCAACAAAATCAGATCATAAGGGAGATCCGAAGAGAGAATCAAAATCCTTCTTTTCTCCCGGGGAGCCGAAAAGCAAGATTTTGAGGGGCTATTGTGTGGGCCAATTTTGCCCTGTGTTCCAACTGTGTGAGAGGAAGGGCCCGGCCCAATATCCCGTGTGAGGGGAGACGAACATCCGAGGACATCCAGCCGAGGAATGGGCAAAACTACTATCCGAGGAGAGGTGGATCATGGTTGTAAGGAATTGGCCGTGTCCGAGGATGATGGTCATCTCGGTACCTTTGTCCGAGGAGCCTGGTGAACTTGTTAATCACTCAGAACAACGCCTAGGACAAATCTTATAATGGAGCAAAAGGGAAAATATCAAACAAAAAGTAATGGTAGGAAATGACAAATATCTGGGGGTGCTGTCACCTCCGCATTAAATGCCTCCCAGCTAACCTTCTGGCCGCATTAATGTGGAGGTGATACCTGAACAGTGAACGAGCAGCTTTCCAGCTAAGAATGGAAGATTCAAGAGAGGGCGAGGGGGATGACGAAAAAAGGACATTGAATGCCAAGCCCACACGTGGATGATGAAAAAGGCAAAAAAGCTATGGTATATAAGGCGAGGAAGGATAGAAGGAAGGGGACCGAAAAAGAAAAAGGAAAAAAGAAGAAGGAAAATCAGATCTTTAGGGCATGTCCGAAGAGGATTTATTGCTATATACCACGCTCGTATCTTAGATCTTTTTTACACTAAAATCCAATATTTTGGCCCAAGATCAGACTAGCTTTCTTTCCTGCACTCTATAAATTCATTGTTTGGGCTACGTGGGCCTGGATTCATTCCCGTTCTGGATTCAAGTCAGATTTGGTCCTTACAGATTGTTATTAGTTAATATTGGTGAGTAAAAAAATAATTTCAGTGGTGGGTTCAAATTAGAACTAGTAACAACTTTCCACATAAATTTTGTTGTGAAAGTATTGCGAAAAATGTTGTAGACGTAACACTTCTCATTGAAAAATATTATTACTGGTAAATTTTATATTATTTGATGAGTACAAATTAATCTATTTCTTACCTATTATGTAACAAGGGTATAATAGTTAATTTATATAAACTACATTTTCTATCCTCCCACTTTTCTTTTCAACCAAACAAAAGAGTTTTCCACCCTCCTACTTTTCCATCTCTCCAACCAAACACATATGAGGGAAAACTAAATATTTTTTATCCTCCCACTAATTTTCCACTTCTCCAACCAAACAAGCCCTTACCTCCACCAAATTTGAAAATCTCTGTTCCTTCTAACACACCTTTCTGTGAGGCAAACATGGCCAAATCTCCATGGTAGCAGCAACCATCGAGTCCCACACCACCACCACCACCACCAGCGATGCTTGCTTGCCCATTTGACATTCTCCCATCTTAAGGTTCTCTCTCGCCCAAATGTGGCTGATTTATTGTTTGTTTGTTTGTTTGTTTTTTTTAAATGCACAGATGATGTTTGTGAAAATATCTATTAGAAACTTTGAAGTGATTTTCCTTTAGGTGGGGTTTTTAGTCGATATATTGATGTGGGGTTTTTTTCCCTCTGTTTGGGTTCCTTTTGTTTGCTTTTGATAATAAAAATTTGTCTTTGTCAAAAGCTCATTGACTTTTGGCTGTATTTTTAAGTTGTTTGCCTAAGGTAATAATGTTGTTGTGGTTGTAATGAATAGGCATTACAATTTCGGTTCCAATACATTTTGCTTTGCCTTTAGCTGATGTGTTAATCTAGATGGTGACAGTTACATTCTCATAGTTGGTAGTTGAAGTTACAGGTTCTTATGTATATATAATATATGTAGTTATAGTCCGTTGCTTGTTTTGCTGTTGTGTTGAGGGATGTACTGATTGGCTTTCATTAATTTCTTTATAGCATCTTACTTGTAATGAGAGGTTTTACTGATGTAGAATCAATTATAATAAGAAGCAAATGCAACAATGTATAAGCATCTCTTGTTTAATTCCATTAGTGTTGGTGTCTCACGTATATTACTTTCAACAACCATGTGCCATTTCTTTTTAATTAATTCATGAATTTTACTTGCAGAGGCAATTAGCATTGATGCCTAAATTAGAGTAGTTGAAGTTGCCCCATGAATGAAGGTTGAGGGCTTGAGGCTAAGCTGAAGCATCAGTGGGAGAAAAAGTAAAGCTGTTAGGGTTGAAGTCCAAATTAGAACATTTAGATTTATTTATCTAAGCTAAGATGATGATGAGGTTAATGTGAATGTAAATGTGAGGAGAGGGAGATTTTTTCCCCTCCTTAAGTTGAACTCTCTTGTAGTCTTTGACGAAGAATGTGTTGATGCCCATTTTTGCAAATCCATATCCAAAAGCCCATGAGGAAGAAAGCCCAATGAAAAGCAAGGCTGAAAGACCCACCAAGAAGACCGAAGAGTAAGAAAGGTCCAAAGAAATAAGTGCAAGTGAAAGCAATCTACAGCAAAACGCAAATTTGTAGCAAAATACAGATTTGCCGCAGAATACAGATTTGCCGCAAAATACAGTTCCCTGGCAGAATGGCTTCGGCAGATGAAGACAAATTGGGTCCAAGACCCTTTTGATCTAGTCAACATTATCTGGCCCACAAAGACCCAAATTCTTTTGTGTAAAAGGATAGGCGTGAAAACTGATATGAAGAAGCACGATGAAAAGAAACAAGGAACGGCAGGAAGTGTCAGCAGTAGGAATCACGTGAAGGAAAGAAAAGCCAAACCAAAGGAAAATGACAAACGTAGCAGGAAACGCGTGAAGAAATAAGATAAAACATGCAGCAGACCCAAAAAAAGCTAATCTGCTATGGCAGAAATGGCATGAAAGACAAACACAGAAAACAGTGGAGCAAGCACAGAAGGGCCGGGGCACTACCAACCTGTACCTAGCCAATTCAAGGGAGGTGGGCCCACGATCAAGGGGATTCAGAGAGCGTGGTTTGGTGGTAGTGGGAAAAGGGAGTCTATATTTGGTTTCCTGCCATGACTTCTTTTGGGAATATGCCTTGCTGGGATGATATCTTACCCAAAAGAAGTAATAAATGGTTGGGATCATCTGATGCATGCCATAGAGCTAGGTAGTGAGGTAGAGGTATACAGCATGAACAAACAAAAGAGAATTTTGTCATGAAATAAGTAGCAGTGCAGCAAACATGTATTGAGCAATGGCAGGGGCAACCAATGGGTGGGTGGGTAATCTTGAAAGAATGCCCACAACAAACCAAAAACAGTTGATGAAGCCCTAGGGGTAAAAGGGAGAAATCTCATTGAATCAGTTTGTTATAAAAGGAAGGTAACCACGGCAGAAAAATGGGAGACCGAATGGAAGAGGAAAAAATAGGGGTAGAGAGAAAAACACTAAAAGAGGGAGACCCGATGGAGGGAAGCACTTAAGGGGGAAAACCCATGGTAAGAGAATAGTAAACACCTAGAGAGAGGTACCCAGGAAAAGGAAAGACTAAAAGGGGGGGGGGGGGGGGGAACATCCCACGGCAGGAGAGTAATAAGAAACTAAGAGCAAAGAAAGAACGGAGAGAAAGAAAGAAAGTGGTAAAACAAAGAGAGAAAATACGGCATGAATAGGGGCATGCATCAATAGACCATCTTTTCTCTCCCTCTTAGCAAACCCACTCTTTAATGTCCCAAAAAGTAATAACTAGTAGCTATTTAGGCCTATTCTCCAAAATGCACAACTTTGATGGCAAAAGCCTATGACAAGGTTGTTCAAGTTGGGGTTTGGGTTCTTTTTTGGTTTACTTATTCTATGGGAAGATTCAATACTCAATTTTGATTGCAAATATATTTGATTTCTCTCATTATAAATTATATCTGCTGTATTTAGTTATTCTGCCGTAACACGTTTTTATCACGTCTGCTGCATCAGTTGTCCTGCTGTGGTATCTTCACTTTTTGTACTAGTTATTCTGCTGTAGCACCTTTCATTATATGTACCGTGTTAGCTATTATACTAGCTAAACCTTTTCTGCGAAAACTTTCTTCTTTATTTGTTATTACATGTTTCACTGTTGACACAAACTAATCATTATCCTGCCATAAGTATACATATACATATACATATATCTTGTTTCTCATGTTCTGTAAAATATATTTTATATATGTATATGTGAATACGTATAAGTATATATACTCATATATGTATGTATATATTTGAGAATATGCTAATCCATTTAAACTAACATTTGTTTGATGGGTATTTTCTTTGAGTTTTAGATTTGTTTGTGTGCAGGATGTAGAAAAGTATTTCTACAGTAAAAAACGAAGAGTAGTCATTCACATTGCAAAGTGCTTTATAGCACGGCAGAAGGTTTTAAAGCACAGCAGACAGCTTTAAAGCCCAGCAAGAAGCTTTATTGCACGGCAGAAAGTTTTGCTACATAGCAAAAAAAAGTCAGTCCTACGGCAGAAACTGGAAAAAAGTTTCTTTTGCGGCAGAAACTGGAGAAAAGTTACTTTTGCAGCAGAAACAGAGGATAAGCACCACGTTTTGCCCGCCGTAAGCATGCTCTCGGCAGACGAGACATAGTTTGCGCACAAGCCGGACCAAATTGAGTTGCAGTTTGACCGGTTTCAACTCCTTTACTCAGAATACTCGGGTCCAATACCACAGGAGGTAGCCCAGCCCACTTTAACCACAAAAAGGCCCACCACAGAATGTGTTTTTTTTTTCCCACTCTTTGTATATATCTGTATAGTAGAGCAATTTTTTTTTCTTTAGTTGTAAGAGTCTTTTCTATGTGATATTTATATGATAGTAGAGGGAAAAGAGATATGGGTTATAAATGACTAATAGAAATAAATGCAAAAATATTGAACCTATTTTTTCCTTGTTAAATATTAGCATTGATACACCATTTTGAATATGCTAGTGTAGATGAAGAAGCGAAAGCATAAAGGATAAAAATCTATTGGATGTGTGGGTAACTTACCAATTAAAAAAGAAAGAAAGACAAGTGTTGAGGACAAGTCATGCTAACAGGGCATTATGGAACATCATAGTATCTCAATTGTGCCAAGATTCAGCATATTCAACACAAACTGGTAACTGGTAACATCCCAAATTAAAATTTTCAAATTTATAAATTATAGATAAAGTTACCTACCAACCACCTCTTTCAGACATCGTGAAAGCGAGAGACTTTTGTATAAAACCTTTTTTTTTTTCCTTTTAATATACATAAGTGATTAAAAATAATCAATTAAACTGTTCATGTCATAGTACATGCTGAACTAGTATTTAGTCCTTCCAAATTCGAATTCTTGATTCTCTATTTTTTTACCACCCCAGATAATTCCCATCTTCTAACAAAATCATTACACCCCAATTCGAATTCTTGATTCTCTATTTTTTTACCACCCCAGATAATTCCCATCTTCTAACAAAATCATTACTTTTGAATCTAAAAACAAAAAACACAAACTGAGATGAATAGTGATTGCATTCGTACCTTGAAGCTTGGAGGCGCTGAAGATGAATATGCAGAGAGAGATAGTCAAAAACGAAAATGACTTGTAAAGTGGTGGGTGGCAATTGGGTATTGGAGCTGGATTTAAGAGGAAGAAAAAAGCATGCAGCTTTTTGCAGTGACTAATAAATATAAAGCAACCCAATCGTACAAGCATGAATATAGATAATGTTCAATTAAAAAAAAAAGAATATAGATAATGGGGGGAAATTTTTAAATAGTCCCAGCCAATAAGCTGATGCCACGGTAGAAAAGATAGACTATAATATCCTAACTGCCACATCAGCACAATAACCCTCGATAATCTTAACGTCTGTTAACCTATAAAACGGTGAAAGTCATTTAAATAAATAATTAAAAAAAGACGTAAATGTACTTTTTAATTCCTATATTTTGATTTTTTTCTATTTTAGTCCTTATATTTTATTTTTATCATTTTTAGTATCTAAACCAATTAACGTGGGACATTTAAGTCCTTGAAGCACTATTCTGTTACCAAACTAACGGGAAAACTGGAAGTGGCTAACGTGTATATTAAAATATTATTAAAAAAATTATTTAGCATCTTTTAAATGCCAAAATTTTTTTTAAAAATTTAATTACTCAATTTTCTTCTCATTATTTGTGTTCTTCCCTATAATCAATCTCCAGCAAAAAACAAACCCCAAACCCAGATCCTAACCAAACCCCAAACCCATATCCCTAGTAAAGCAAACCTTAGCCTTCAAACCCATAAATTTTCTTGGCAAACTAATTAATTTAAGACATCTTATTTTGGGTGTATCTTCTTTAAATAGACTGTTAGAGTTTCCAAGAGGAACTGGAAGATTGATTTCTCTTAGAACATTAAGATATTTCTTTGTAAGTGGTAAGGATGACAATAAAGGGTGTAAACTTGAAGAATTAAAAAATTTGAACTACCTTCAAGGAACTCTTGAAATAAGAGGGTTGGGGAATGTTGCAAATGTAACTGAGGCCGAGAATGCACAACTTAAGAAGAAGAAACACCCTCGTGATTTGAATCTATATTTTGACAGAGAGAATGATGCATTAGTGATTATCAAGGCACTAGGATGTCTCCTAACTGGGCGATGCCCCTAATCAATTTGAAAAGGCTTACTCTCACATGCTTCACACAGTTAGATTGTTTGCTTCCTTTGGGGAAGCTTCCGTCTCTCAAATCATTAAAAATAACTTTCTTTATGAGTTTGAAAAAGGTGGGTATTGAATTTTTGGAAATAGAAAACGAAATCAAGAAATGTGATAAAATAAAAATATTCCCAAATTTGAAATCTCTCTCGTTTCATTATTTGAACGAGTGGGAAGATTGGATTGGGATTGGAGAAATGAGAGGAGGTGGAGGAGAAGAAGAAGAGGAGAAACATTGCATTACTATAATACCACACCTTAAGCAGTTGACAATTCTCTATAGCCCAAAGTTAAAGTCAACGCTGGACTTCCTTCGAAGAGCTCCATTACAGATACTGGAGGTCCGTCACAGTTCAATTTTGAGTGAACGTTGCCAAAAAGGATCAGGAGAAGATTGGGCCAAGATTTCCCACATTCTGAACATCCAGATTGATGGGAAGTATGTGCAAAGAGATGGTCAAGAAGTTAACACTCAGTCAGAGGTAACTTGTTCTTCTTATCCTTGGGATTTTTCTGCTGTTTTCCAAAGTTAGGAATAACTTTTGGTTGGAAATTTTTTAAATTTCTGAATAATTTGGATAACTAGCATAGCATGTTGTTGCTTTGATTCGGTTATGTTGTCAATTGTCATGTATCCATTGCCTGATGGGTTCAATTTAATTTAATGTACTTAACAAATAATTAGAAATGGTTGAAAATTTAGTTAGACCGATGAAATGAACATGTCATCAAATTTCACTCATTAATTTGCATAGAAAGATAACATTTACATCTTAGTTTCTCAAATTTTTTGAGTGACTCTGTAAATTGATTGAAGTGCTGTCTGTCTAGTGTTTACAATGATTCCGACTTCAACAAAGATAAACCTGTTGGTTTCGAAGCAGATATATATACTTCTGTAATTGCTAATTCTCAACTCTGTAAACTTTGAAGCACTATACTGTCTTGTGGCCCAGTTAATGCCAACTTATGTTTTCCACTAAACTTGGATTTGAATCGAGACAAGTTCAAAAAATTCCAGCTTGATAATCATGAGTATGTCTGATCGTTTTGATGATGATTTAGTTTCTTCTACTGGTGAAATTAATGCTCTTTTGGAAGCTTCTGATTTGCTTAACGTTATTTTTCTGATCCTGTGCAATGTATATTCACGTTGCAGTCTTCTAGTTCCACAATGAATTTACCTGGTTGAAACGTATTGATCTCTTCTCTTAACATTCGTGGTTGGTGTCAGTTTGTTCAAGTAAGTCATCAATTTTGAGAAAAATATTATTATATTGCTTTTTTTTTTTTTGGCTTCATTTGTGTGGCCGTTCTTGTGGAAACTAGGCTTTTCAATGACATTACTATTAGTGGCTAATCTGCACAACTTGTTGGTAATAGTATAATATGGTGTGCGTTTTTTATAATTCTTATTTTCTAATATGTATTGGCACTTTACCATCTTGGTGTGTGTACATGCATTTTATGTTAGTTGTATTAACTTAGGTTTGTTACTCTTAGATGCCACATGGTAGAGGATCAAGCTTCTTAGTTTCAAAAGAGCATAGTACGTGTCCCCCTACATCATAATTTTTTTTTAAAATTTTTTTTTTATATAAATCACAAACCCATGCTAATGTGTTACGCACGAAAACTTGCCTGTTTCTGTGGCAGACTCAAATAATTTACTAAAATCTCAAATTGATTATGAAACTATATCATTAGTGAGGTTACTAGAATTATATTGATCCTAATAACCATAAGATCTCTAGGATTTTTCAAACTCACCTTTTGAATTTCCCACTAATTGAGCTCCCTATAAGCATCTATTAAGAAATAGTCAAAGATAAAATGGATCAAATCGATATGCAAGCAATATAAAGTAGATTTCTAAAACAACTATGATAATTGAAATATATTGTGTGTACTTGAAATAAGGCTCCAAATGTTATGTCAAAGTCGTTTACTTTCTCTCTCAAGCTCTCTCTTACATCTAGCCTTAGGGATAGAAATTTCGCAATATGTTGATAGATCTTAAGTGTTACTGGGTCTAAACTCTAAACAATGAACAAAATAAATCATAAACAAAACAATTGAAGTAATGATAATAAGTAATGAAAATAATGAAATGCTGAAAGAAAGCCAAGAGTAAAGAATTCCCAAAGAAAAGCCGAGAACCTTTCTTAATCCTTATAATATGAAAAAACTACATGGGAGTACTTGCTTGATCTTCACATATTGAGTCTCCAAAGGCCTGGGCAAGAGGTGAAAGATAAAGAAATAAACAATAACAATAATAAAAACACAGCTCAACGAATAACTAAAAGGGCATGAAGCCATTTATCTCCTCATCCTTGTATCAAGCAAAGGTGCAAATTTAGGAATGCTCAACGATAACTAAAAGGGCATGATGAAAAAATACATGCAAAAGTTATAGGTATAAAATTTAGCTCTCTACGAACTAAAAACCTAGATGAAGAAAAAAAGTATGTACCAAGATTTAGAGTTGAGAGTTGTGTAGCATGAAAGAGGCGCAAACGTAGAGAGAGAAAGAGAGATTTGTGTCTTAGGACCTGTGTCTTAGGAAGGTAATAAGAGGTGCAGGTTCTAGGGTTTTTGTGTAGCGGCACCTTTTGGTGCTATCTCGACACATTTTGGTGCTATCCTAGCGGTTTAAAAACGTTGGGATAGTCCCGGTTTTTTGTAGTATTTTTTTTTTCCCTCCAATAACGTGTTATAATTTGTTCGAAAGGGAGAAAGAGAGTCAATCTGTTTTATTTTATTTTTTATTAAAAATAATGCCGATGTTTATCAGGTTTTGCTTTGGGGAGAAAGTGAGTATTTTTAATTAACTTTAAAAAAAATATTGTTGATGTGGAAAATTGTGAGAGCTTTAAATCCTATGTAGCAAGCTCTTAGGAAGTAAAATTAAATATTGCAGAAGTGGAAAATTGTGAGAGTTTCAAATCTTATGATACTATTATTATGTCTGTGTGATGCACGACTTAATCAAGAACCTTGTAAAAACTAAGGAAAATATTTTATTAATTTAATTAAAAGTAAATAACAAAATAAATAATAAAAATAAAGTAATTTTTTTATTAAAAAAATCATATATAAGTCCAAAATTAATTTAATGGAAGATGGTAGATAATTACGTAACTAATATAAAAGGAGATCTCTAATAAAAAATAACTTCATTAACATTTATATATGATGAAAATTAAGAAGTGATAACTTTTGGCAAAGTCCTGCCTGCCCAAATCTCTCTCTCTCTCTCTCTAAGTGTAGAACATATAATTTTTAATTAAACTTGAGATGTATGGATATATTAGCAATAAATATGTAAACTGTGAAGAATTTAATCTAAATAATTCTTTACTTATTCATGTGAGGTCGACAACAACAATCATTTAACAAAGTATCAAAATAACCATGTAATGTTGCAACAATCATTTAGCAAAGTATTTAGGAATAATCGAGATATTCATTGTTAGGAATACTCTAATAAATTAATCTATTTCTGTTGATAAGACATACTTGTAGCATTAATAGGTATAGACAATAGTTCATCCAACCTGCAAGTGCATATTTAGAACTTCAATTAACTATGTTATCAAACGATTTGAATTTTATAATTAAAAACCACAAGAAGATTGACAAACGGAAGAAAATAAGTAAAGCCCCTAAAAAAGTTTATCTAAAAAAAAGAAAAAGAAATACATACCGCCTATGTCTTGGGGATTTATATATTGGCGTGAGTTTCTCATCTCCAAAAAATAGATGATATATCAACTCAAAAGAGGATTAACAAATGTAGAATTTTAAATTATAATAAAATTAAGATTTTTAATTAATTTTAAAATAATAAAATAAAGAGAATGTATGGAAATAAAGAATTTGGAAGTCAAGAGAAACCTACGGCCAGTAAAATACTGATAGTGTAAAAAAAATTTTGTGTAGTTAATTATATTAATAATAAAAGGATTAGATGAAGAATTTGAATTGTAATCAAATTAAGATTTTTATCAATTTAGAAATTATAGGAGAAGAAGATAAGGAAAAAAAAAATATATATATATATATATATATATATTTTTTAAATCTACAAAAGTTTCTGCAATTTGGTAAAGTCACTTGGTGTAACCACAATTTCTAACCAACCTCAACTTTTATTATATAGTATATGATATGATATAGATAACCGTAGTCGTTATAGTTTTTTTTAAATAGGTACAGAAAGCCCAAAAGTGGTGATGGAATGGTTGGCTTGCAACTTATGTAGTAACAATGCTCACTACTCTCTTATCTGGTACTGCAGGCAACTCATAGGGAAGATACAGGTGAAGATTAGGTACTGCTTCCGTGAGGCAACCAGTGCGCAGACAAACTAGCAAAAAAGGGAGCTTTCCAAAGTCAGGATTTTGTGATTTACGTGGATCCACCTTCAGACATTAATATGCATAGTATTTTGATTCGATAGGGTTGTAATATGAGAGGCTATGCCTTAACTCTACCAGTTTAAGTTAATGCAATGCAGTCCTTTTTCTACCCAAAAAAAAGAAAGAAAGCCCAACACGTCTCAAATTGTGGTTTACCAATAGGCCTATACTCTTATCTATAGTAGCCCACTTTATGAGACCTCCCTTACTCTTTCTTGGCCCAATCCTGTCCTCCTTATTGCTAGTGTGACATGACTGATAATCCAGAAACAAATGAAGTCATACATCTATCTCTTTTGTAACATGAAAGCCCAAAAACAACAAAAGTACAGTCCTCCCAGGTTGTTGGAAATTTTTAAGTCCCCTTTTAAGAATCCACAAAAAAAAAAAAAAAAAAAACAAAACTTTGGGTCCATTTCCGGACTCTAGAACAAGAAAAGTAGAAGAAGAAAAAGTTTAAAACTCATAGATGCCATTGCAATGCCACCGCTTCTTTCTAGTCCCAGATTCTCTCCCTCTCTAACCTCACAGAACTCTCACTTCTGCCATTTCTTTCCCTCAACAACCTCCACACTCAAATTCCTCACCACCAAAACCAAAACCAAAACTTTAATCCCCACCTCCATTATTACCATGTCAATTTCCACCTCTTCTTCTTCTTCTTCTTCTTCATCACAACCCAAAGAAGACTTACACAACGAAAACCTTATACAAGTCCTCAAATACCACAACCAAACCAAGCACAACTTCGACAAGTACGCACGAGGACCACACGGCCTTGACTGGGCTAACCAGCCCAACCCTTTTCGCCGTTACCTCTCTGCTCCTCTTCTCCCTCTCCTTCACTTCCCAACTCAAACCGAACCCCAAAAAAACCAAACTTTACAGCAAAACCCCGGTGATGCATATGCTCCTCTATATTCCTCTCTCTTCCTTTCTCTCCCTCCTCCAAAACCCATTTCCCATTCCACCATTTCTCAATTCTTCTATGACTCTCTCGCTCTCTCTGCTTGGAAATCCACTGGATACTCCACGTGGTCTCTCAGAGTGAATCCCAGTAGTGGTAACTTGCACCCCACGGAAGCTTATATTATTGCTCCACCAATTGAGTCCTTGTCTAATTCACCTTTTGTTGCGCATTACGCTCCAAAAGAGCATTCTTTGGAGCTTAGAGCCGAAATCCCATCTGGGTTTTTCCCCAATTTCTTTCCTGAGAACTCTTTTCTAGTGGGGCTCTCCTCCATTTTCTGGAGAGAGGCTTGGAAGTACGGCGAGCGCGCCTTTCGGTACTGCAATCATGATGTTGGCCATGCTATTGCCGCGGTGACCATGGCTGCAGCGGGCCTTGGTTGGGACGTGAAGCTTTTGGATGGTCTGGGATATGTGGAATTGAAGAAGCTTTTCGGGCTTGAAGTTTTCCCGGAATTCAAATTCCCTTCTAGGCCTGTTAAGGGTAAGTTTCCGGAGATTGAATTTGAACACCCTGATTGCTTGCTATTAGTTTTTCCTAATGGAGTTGGTAAACAATTTGATGTGAATTATAAAGAACTGAGTTCTGCAATTTCGGAGTTTTCTAAATTGGAGTGGAAGGGGAAGCCTAATTTGCTCAGTAAACAGCATGTTTGTTGGGATATAATTTATCGAACTGCTGAGGCGGTGAAAAAGCCGTTAGTGATAGGAGATAGGCTTGAAATTGATCCATTTAAGAGTAGTGGTGTTTGTAATGAAGGTTCTTATAAAGGTTTTACGGTTAGGGAAGTTGTTAGGAAGCGTAGAAGTGCGGTGGATATGGACGGAGTTACTGCAATTCACCGAGATACTTTTTATCAGATACTGTTACATTGCCTTCCTTCAGGTTGTGGAAGTGGAGGGAAGCAAAGAAGACAGCTGGCATTGCTGTTCCGGGCACTTCCTTGGGATGCTGAGGTGCATGCTGTTTTGTTTGTTCATAGGGTGACAGGGTTGCCGGCAGGGCTGTATTTCCTGGTGAGGAATGAGGACCATTTTCATGAGCTTAAGAACTCTACGAGTTCTAATTTTGCCTGGGCAAAACCAGAGGGGTGCCCTGATGATCTCCCTCTGTATGAACTTGATACATCTTCAGGATCTCTGAAGGATTCTTTGTATTACAGGCTCTCTGAAAAATTATCGTGCCATCAGGTGTGTCACATTTTTAATGGTTTTATCATTTTGAATGTTTCATCTATCGATAGAGTAGTTCAGAGAGTGGAATATAAACATGTGTAAAGGGGGTATAGATGTTTAATACTTTATCTAGGTCATGAATATGAAATTGAAAGAACTACTACTAAAGTATGAATCTTAGAAATGAACATGAAATTGGATATGGATTTTCATATACTCTATTTTTTCCTTTTAGTGAATAAAAAGGTAGTTGCTATTGGATTTTGTGTTTTGAAGCACCATGCAAAATGGCCGAAGCCATTTACAAGACACTAAGCAACATGAATCCTTTTCCGCATAACTAGCGTGCCAATATTTTCTCCTGGCAAAAAGGAAAAAATAAATCTGTGAATAATTTGAAAACAACTAGAAAAATTTCTTGTGGATTAGAAGATGTGCTGCACCTATTGAGCAGAAACATTATTTTTTTGAGTAGAAGTATCTTGAAATTTTTGACTGATTATTTTTTAATGATATTTTGGGATCAAGGTTTGGTGGTTGTTGTTTCTGAATGATATCATCAAAAACTGTTTAAACTTTATCTGAATTCAATGGACCAGAGAGTAATTTGAATTCTGATTTGTTCCTTTACCTATCAGTTATTCAATTCTTCCATTTACATGCGGAAGAATAACCTCATTTCTTAATGGAAGTTGAATTGACAATGAGATTTACCTTTTTGCATGTTTGCCAATAGCTAAAAAATGATGCACCTATATGCAGGAAATTGCTAGTCATGGCTGCTTTAGTCTTGGTATGGTGGCTCGTTTTGAGAGTAGTTTGCGTGAGAAGAACACATGGATGTATCCTCGATTATTTTGGGAGACTGGAGTTCTTGGACAGGTGTTGTACCTTGAAGCTCATGCTGTCGGCATCTCTGCAACTGGAATTGGCTGTTACTTTGATGATCCTGGTAAGCTTCTTTTCCTCACTGTTATTTTGGCAGAGGGTTCTCAATTTAGTTGCAACTGTTCATAGTAATCGAGAATTCACACGAAGTTTCATGCAGAAAACAGATAAATGTTACACATTTAGACTGATTATACCAAGATCTAAGTTCTAGTGGGAATTAAGGCAAATGCTTTTCCACATTGACTGAGAAGATGTTGAAAAACAAATCAGTCATGTTCAATTTAACATGGAAGACAATATTAAGCGATGCCTAGATTCTTTTGATGAATAAAAATAATTTATTAAAAAATAACTAGATGGATTACACTGGGTGTGTACCAATTAGTCCTAACCAATTACAATCTAAAATTCTAGGAATATAGAAAATCAAAGAATGCTGCCTTAGGCATTTATCCAATCGTACAAAGACTGTAATAAGGAAAGTAATCACGTGAATAGGATGTTCAACACTATCAAAGTTCTTGCTATTCCTTTCTTGCCATATAGTCCACAAAATACATAAAGGAGCAGCTTCCCAAACTCAACTCTTACACCCCTTTGATTATGGAACCTTCTTTGCCAACAAGCTAGCATTTGAACTATCATCTTTGGTATAATCCAAGATACTCCAAATAAAGCAAACACAAGAGATCACACATCTCTAGCCACAGAAAAATGAAGCAAAAGATGCTCCACTGTCTCTCCGCTATTCTCACACATGCAACACCAATCCACAATCAGTATCGAGATCTTACCAAGTGTTGTTGTCCATGTGAAAAAGCGACCTTATGAGGCACCGTAGCTCCCCAAATGCTTCACCAAGTAAAAGAAACACCCCTTGAACCCCTCAGGACTTCATAATACGAAAATCAAGTGAGAAAACCATGAATCTGGTTCATGTGGCAAGGACTAATAAAAGAAATGGTTGAAAAATAGCACTATGAAGACTGCACCAGAAAAAGATGAAATTTTGTGGTTCACCACCATAGGTGATGTGTTGTAATTTCATATGATTGGTATAAAGACAACTTGGGATTTATAGAATCCTGACTCAAAGTAGTTGAACCTGGAAGCATTCTTCGGAATATGGACTTTGTGAATTAGCAATTTTAGGTCCCAGAGCAATCTACCTTCCATGTATTTTTCTTCCAAGTTCTAAACAGTTTTTCTCTCATATGAGTTACTCCCAAGCGTGCATGAGATGGCTTTCACAACGACCATGCTGAAAAATGACTCCCAACTGTTTGGTGCTTACTTCAACCAGTCTTAAATTCTAACAGCCTCAGGCCATGCCTGTATAAGAGTAACTGTTATTGTCTATGTAAGAATCATAATAATCTCAAAATTTACATTTCCTAATGATTACTATGAATCAGGTACTATGTGATATTACATTTATAAAGATGAACATACTGGCAGCCAGTTATGCAGTCACATATCAGCCAGATGGCTGTCATTCTTTTCTTTGAATAATTTTTTTTACTTACCAACAACAACAGAAATGAGAACAAACAACAACAACAAAAAATAACCTAAAACTAAGTTGGCTTCATATTACACAAAGAAAGATTGGTTTTACTCAAAAGTCTTTCAAGACATTTATAGTTATCACATTTATGTATGTACATCTATTGAGCCAATGAACTCTATCTCAAATGGCACTTTTTCTCCTTGTAAGAGTAAGATGGAAGGTGAGGTTGTAGAGTTAAGAGGAGTAGCATGTTCCTCTAGAGACACTTAACTCCACATGATAACTCTACAGAATTCCAAATAGGAACTAGAGAAAATTTTCATAGATGAGCAGGTGGCACAGGATTATAAGCCTTGAAGAACTGTAGAAGTAAAAGACCTTGGCTTGTCTTCATTTAGTGTTATGAGTTCTGTAAAGGGTACCAAGCCTAAAGTTGAGAAAGCATAAGATCTGTTCCCCTCAAGAAATTATAACTAAAAAATGAAAATGATGTTCAAGGAATATGGAAAATGATGAAATAATTATCAAAGTTGGTGAGAATTTTGAGAAAGAATGGCAGCATGAGGTATGGGAAACCTACAAAGGAAAGTGAGAATCTGAACTAAGTAGAACCATTTTTGGATTGCCATTGCAATGAGTATACACTTCCTGGTGTAATTTCTTTCAAGTTGAGTGTTAAAAACCAATATTACACAGAAATTTATTTAAAATTTTAAAAGATCTGAAAAATGTTCTTAAGTTAACTCCATAACTATCGTGCTGGTCTAGAAAAATTATGTTTTAAACGTGGGGTTCAAGTGATAGCCCAGTTGGTATCCTTTGTGGTGTATGTGGTCCAAACCCCACCTCTCCCCTCCCCACTGTTTACCTATAAAAAAAAGTTTTAAACCAAAGTAGGAGAACTGGACCTGTTGGGATGTGGACACATGTCACACACTTGCCACATGTCCACATCACAACGGATCCAATGTACAAGAGCATTGGACCCAATTCTTGCTCATATATGGTTAAAAAAATTCCTCTTGTTATTGTATGTCATGGGACTCTCATTGTATGATCTCTTGTATATTACAGGTCCTAGAAGTGTAATCATAAAAACTTCTTTTTTTTGGTTTGTTTTGCAGTGCATGAGACCCTCAAGTTGAAAGGATCAAACTTTCAGAGTCTCTATCATTTCACTGTTGGAGCTCCTGTCCTGGACAAGCGGATTATGAGCCTTCCAGCATATCCAGGCCCTAATATTGATACATGATTGCAGACTTTCCTTTATGCTTGGATCACAATCAAGAATTTTTAACACTTGCACATTCCTTATAATTGATATAAATAACAAATTACCCGCCAAATAGGTTTTACTATGATAGAGAACTTCACATTTGTCTAAGGTTTTTATACGAGACCATGCCTGTAAATTGTTTTAAGAGTCTTTCAATGGCTTTAGCTGCATGGTATTTGATGTAAAGTTGAATTCAGCTCTATCCTCCCTGTTCTTATTCAGGTTAAACTTGAAAATAATATTGATAATGTAAGTATGCTGTTAATGTCATTTCACTTTTTCGTTTGATGACAATTGGAAACAAAACTATGGCTATTTGTTGATTCAGATATGGAATTTGTAGATGGCATACAGAATGCAACTTGGGTTTGAGTTTTAACATGAGAGGAATGTGAAATGAGAACGCAGGTTAAAACCAATATTGTGCCCACTTACTATCGCTTGCTCCATTGACTATGCTCACTGATAGGCCCCTGAAAATTCATACATTACTTACAAACTGATATGTTTCTTCTTATTCTTCTTTTATTTTATTTTATTTTATTTAATAAAATAGAACACTGATATAAGCCTATGGATACAAAAGAAAGCTCAGTTCTAGCCTTCTAGGTGGTGGAAAAAGGTGTTGGATTCCACTTATTATTGATTCAAGGTTTAATAAGTTCTGTAGGAGGGTGCCTAAGTTTAAATACTAGATGCTGCACGGGCACAAGTGCACACATTGCATGAGAGAGAGAGAGAGAGAGAGAGAGAGAGAGAGAGAGTGTGTGTGTATAATATTAAGAATAAATTATATAGGTTAAAATAAACAGTAATTCTCATCAGCATCAAAACTATGTCATCAAGCCAAGATTCAATACAACTCAAGACTAAACCAAAACAACCTTTTCACAAATCTGTTTGTCAAAGGACAACATGAATTTAGAGGAAAACAACCAATATAAGGCGTCAAGTTTAAAATTTCTGGGAGGCAGCCTCGATTCTTGACTTCGGATATTCTAGATGCACCCATGCTAAGATAAGGCCTCAATCTCAACTTGGTCTACCTTGGAAAACATCTTGTGGTATATGCTATTGCAGGCCTGTGACATCTGCTCTTCTTTTGATGGTTAAACTGAGCAAATATGCCTTTCTAGCTAGTAACTCTTGTAAGTTGTCACTCTGTGTAATGTAGCAACTAAGGCCAGTGCCCTAAAAAACAAAACCAGGACAAACAAATACACTGCCGTATCTCGTGAAATTATCTTAGGTTCTTCCCAGATCACATGATGGGTATCATCAATCATGAGATTTAACATCATGAGCTGGGCTGACATATAGCTTGATCGATTTTAGAAACTTACTATTTCTGCAAGAACCCACCCAAATGTTAGTGTGTAAGATGGATCATGTCAAGCAAGGCAATGTGATAATCAATGCTGCAGCAGAATGGACATACATAGCGGTATAATTCCACTGATGCCAAGCAATGTCTGTACTCTCAGAAAATATGAAACAGAAATGAACATAAAGGCTGGCAAAAGGGAGCAGACTCCTAAACATAGGCTCAACTTAGTTTAGTTCCCTCTTCATAGATTGGTTGCATGATTAACATTACCCCAAAATATGCCACATTTAAATCCAATGTCATCAGGCTTATCCATACTGCCTTGACTCATGAGCAACATGTATGCGTATGACCCTCATTTTCTTTCCACAGCTTTCAGTTTGCAATATTACTCAGGTCCTGACTCATGCTTTCCAATCATTTCACCATGCTTAGCCAGAAAATACGCATTTGAAGAGCCAAGGGTTACAAGATTATGTGGAACAAATCTATTTCAAACTTAAAGGCGTTAATTGACCCAAAAAAGTCATCCATTCCATATTTAAATGAATCCAAGAAGAGACCCAAGGAAAGCCCAGTCTTCCAATAGTTAAACATGGTAATCAGGCTCTTCATCTTGTTCACTAAAGGAAGAGAAGCCCTGTACATGAGGGCCCCAATGCCCTCAACAACAACCACAGCCAAGGCAGCAGATAGAATGTCCCAATCACCTGTTTGCCCAATAACAGTAGCAAAGGCAGTTGCACAGTAAAACCCCACCAAGAAAAAGAGTAATTTCATTGGAAGATCTTTCCGTATCTCCCGAATTTTTGCACTTACCTTGGTGCGAATGGCTTGAAAGGCCCTTATTAAACGTGTTCTGCCATTGGGGCTATTTGTGGGAGAAGGATCAAATTCGCTGCTATCCACATTGCTCCTAATGGACCAAGCCATCCTTCTGAACAGTTCAAACAGAAAGCTAAAGTTACACACACAGACATTTTAATTAATTTGTAATATCTGCCACGTAGTGAAAAAGAGCTTCTCCCTTGCAGAAACTTGACTGTGCTATATTTTGAAGAACAAAGAGGGCCTGAGTGAGAGAGAAGAAGTAGAAGAAAATAGATAGTCTAAACTGAATAAGAATTTTTTACATGAAAATAAGGATTTGATATGGCAGTCAGTTGAGCACTGAATCAACAAGTATATGAAAAAAACTATATTCTGAAGCAAACAAAGCAATCACCAAGTATGCGCACAACATTCTTCCAATTTTGAAGTATATAATAGCATTATGCCAAACCATCTTTCAATGAGCATATTAAACGACATATAAGTACCCCATGAAATATCCCACAGATCCTAGCAGCACAAAATACTAAGTGCATTAAATTTGAGCATCAATCGCCATAAAGACATACCTAAAATTGACTAAAGATGGTTGGGCTACATGAAAGAAACTGCACTCAGAGCATAGTTTCTGGCCAAATACATTAGTTTGACGAAGACATGATGCAATGCACACGATGGCAAATCTTGATCCGACAACTTGTGTTGGAGTTAATGGAAGCATTGCATTTCTTTGACAGTTAGGCAATGTGAATGTAATTGCCATTAACATGAAATAACCTGCAAGTAACTGTTACTTATCAAAAAAAAAAAAAAAACCTGCAATAACTGTTTACTAGGTAATAGAGAAGACATTGAGAAAATCAGCAAAATAACTGCAGGCACCTAGAAAACAATGGAAAATCTGACAACTTGACATCTATATATAGAATAACTATTCTGATTTTACTTCAAAATTTTGTTACATTTCATTAGTGCCAAACAAAGTACTGACACTCATTGCATATGTGCAAAGGCTAGTCCTCTATTTATGTAAACACCTATAACATAGCATGCCAACAGTATGATCATAGCAAAGAATGTATTTACAGAAAGAACAATGTTATGCACCCTGATCAGGAACACTAATATAAAAAGCTTTAGCCCTAATGAATAAGTGGCTAACACAACCTTCACTGTAACTCTTGGATACCATACAGTCATTGTGTTACCACTTTCAAACACAGTTTTTATAACAAATACAACTGCCCCTCAAAATTCACATTCTTCCTTTCAACAAATTATAACCTCCAATGTGGAGCTCATCTATCTTCTAATGGGCTAAGGGCGGTATTGGATTTCCTTTTTGTCAAAACAGCAGCATTATTTTGTTACCACTTTCAAACTCCCAGATTTTATTACAAATACAACCGCCACTCAATTTCACATTCTTCCCTTCAACAAAAATTATAACCTCCAATGACCATATGGTGGACCTCATCTGTCTTACAATGGGGTAGGGTGGTATTGGATTTCCTTTTTGTCAAAACAGCAGCGGTATTGTGTTACCACTTCCAAACTCACAGATTTTAATTATTACAAATTCACATTTTTCATTTCAACAAATAATTACCACCAACAAAATTCTTGAAATATATAATGTTATTTCTTTGCTAAAACTTCCTTCCTTTGTATGTTACAAGAGATTGGGATGCCTTATGCATTCACATATCCCAACCCCACAAAAGAAATTCAAATCACACACACACATTAGAAAACCAATGTCAAGTGGTTGGTCTAGTAGTTTCCAAGTCTCGTGCCGCGCACACACGTTATTGTATTCTTTCTCATTCTTTTTACTCTCAAAGTCTCATGGTTCTTCCTTTCTTTAAATTCTAACATAAGTAAAGTTGAGCTGCTTTTTTCCCCTAGCTTCACTGATTTTTTTTTTCTCCCCACTTGTAAACTTCTCTAACGGTTTTGAATTCTGGGACATTTTCACATCTATTCCTTTCTGGGTTTTGCACACTAAGCTAGAAAAATTTAACACATGATAACCATAAACAAAAAACAAAACAAAACCAAAAAAAAAAAAAAATAGAAGCAAAAGTAAATAACCCCAATAAAGAGACTCATTCAACAAAAAAAGCTATTGGGTTTTCTTGAAAATCATTCTGAAAAATGAATTCCACTTAAAGATTGCCAAATGAGGAACTTTCATTGAAAAAACATTGGGTATATTACAGCCAGTTCGATTTGCAAAACCCAGAATGTAAAAGATAAATAAATAAATAACTTACAATAGAAAAACTCCGCGTATATCGAACTCTGACTCAGATTTTAACAGTAAAGAGCTTCAGCTTTGCGTTTCTTCTTTCTCTTTGTTTTATTTATTTTTGGTTGTTTTTCTTTTTTCTTATTACTTGGCTTTCAGAAGCATTTTGGACTATGGAGTTGTCATGGAGAATAGAAATATTTGTATTATCCGTTTGAACGACATACGGTTTACTTACCTTGTACAGTTATACAATATTGGACTTAGGTTTAGGGACAATACTTGGGTAGGGTTCCTCAAATGTTGTACCTTATCTTATCTAACACTAACTAAAATAATAATTAATTATAAGAAAGTAAAACTAAAATAATAATCAAATACTATCGTTTGATTTAAATTTAATTGAGAAACTTAAGGTACACTTAAGAATTATACTTGTTTTTATTATTGACTTTGAAAGCCTGCTTGGGTTCTTATGGGTCTCTGAAACGGACAAATTTAATTGTAGTTAGTGACTACAATTCTCACAAAAAAAATTTAACATAATTATATATTTTGAAAGTTTGACTTTTGAATTGGACGTTTATTATGTTCTTAACAAGTATGTCAAATTTTGTGTTAATTGGATGTTATTTACTATTTGATCCATAAACTTTTTTTTTATTCATATTTTTATAGTACAATAAATTGAAATTTAGGTATTTAATTGATGGTATAGCTATTGATTTTTAATTTTTTGGAAATTTTGCAAGTACAGTAAATATAAAGAGAAAATGTAATCCAACAGTGGATTTTTCAAAATTTACATATAATAAAAATATATTAAGTGAAATTGCAGTCATTGACTACAATCAAGATTGCAACTAAAGTTTGTGAGTTTGTCCATTGAAAATTTGGGCTCCTCATAAACAATTTCAACATTAGTAAGTTTTAAACTTGAACTAATACTTGGTTTGTTTAGCTTAATAATTTGAGTTTGAAGGAGCATCTTAACAAGATGAACTAGCATTATTGGCTAGCAAATGTGCTTTTGTTGATTATGTATTTACTAGAAACATTATTGAAATTGACGAGAAGTTTTTTATTTTTTAGAATACATGGAAGATAAACTCAAAAAACCTAAGAATAAATTATTTTTTTAAGGCTTACCGAAGGAATCTTTGTAGTTGAATTATTACTTTCAGACCTTATCAACAAGGGTGTTCAGGGTTCATATTCCCTCGGTTATTGAATTATTAAAAAATAAAAAAGCACCTATTGTAATACTCTCTTAGTGTCTGTTTAGTTAGCTTATTTTTTGTCAATTTATTTTACTATTTAGTTTTGTGGGGGCCAAAACTTGAGCCTTTGCGCTGGGCTTAAAGTCTCATTCTTTAATAATAATGCGTCCGAGGAGAAGAAAGCACAAGGAAATGCCCCGTAATAGATAATAAAGCAGATAAGTATCCAAGGGTGTTGGTCCGAGAGGGTCATCCTCCTCGGATCTGACAAATATCAGTAAAGTGAACTTCGTCTTACCCTGGACGACCTTCCAGGAAGCTCCAGCAGTGAAGATAGACTTCAAATGTACAGGGAAGGGATAAGAACACAGAAATATCTAAGAGAAAAGCTTCCACCACCATATTAAATGCACTACAGCAGCTTTCCTGACCGCATTAATGTGGAGAAGAACTCTGAACAGTACTTTCAACTACTACCGCCCATAGAAAACTATAAAAATCTATTTAACAGGATAGATACGGAGGTCTGAGATTGGATGAAGGACAAGTGGACGATGGAAATAGATCAGAGGGGACTATATAATGGGGAAAGACCTCCATAAGTGGGAGATCGAAAAAATATTAGAGAGAAAACCCGGAGAAGATTCATTGTAGCACTAGAAAGAACATAACATCTGAAATTGCATGTCCCGTCGAAAACTTACTCCTTGGACTATAATTCAATCTCAAATTACATGCGCATTCCTCCTCGAACCGACTTAGAACCCTGATTAACTGTTAGAAAATTCATTATCAGCCCAATTCTTTCGCCCACTCTCTTACAAATTTATTGTATTGGGCTTATTGGGCCCATTTCCATTTACTATTTCTTTTGGGTTTGCGCTGCAATTTGTGACCTTACAATTGACGCCATCTGTGGGAAGAATTAGTGCTAGTAAGGTTTATAACAATTATGGCGGGTTCAGGACCACAGCACATCAGTCCACCCCATGCAGAATCAGTTAATGTTCATCAGCAAGGTGATCTCCACAACCTTGAACATGGAAATCACGTAGGTAACCAGCAAGAGGGCAGCTCGCAAATGCTTCATGCTGGTAGAAGTGGCTATCGACGAAGGAGTCACTTGGTACATGAGCAAGCTGATGAAAAGGATTTGCAACGAGAGATTGAAGATCTAAAGAGGAAACTTTGTCGTGCACAACGAAAACAAACCCCTTCTAGCTCTGATGTTTCTTCCAACGATGAAGGAGATGCCAGTTACAAGGAACGCTCAGAAACCCCACCTAGTGAATCTTATTCTTATGAGGAGGAACATTCTTACAAGAGGAAGAGAAAGAATCCATCTGGGAGGGGGGTAGGAACTAAGGTCATGAAGAAGGCTCTGAGCCAAATTTCTAAGTCCCCCTTTACTCGGGGAATAGAAAAGGCAAAACTTCCCAGATGTTTCCATCAACCTACATTCACTATATATAATGGGCGTACCGATCCTATGGAGCATGTAAGCCAGTTCAAACAGAAGATGGCAGTTTATTCTCAGGACGAAGCCTTGTTGTGCAAAGTATTCCCCTCCAGCTTAGGACTGATGCCGATGAGGTGGTTCGATGGGTTGAGGACTAATTCCATCAACTCCTTCAAGAAGCTTACTCAATCATTCTGTTCCCGGTTTATTACGTGCAGTAGGGTTCCTCAACCCTTAGATTCTCTGCTGTCTATGACAATGAGGGAAGGAGAATCTGTGAAGTCGTATGCTGAAAGGTATTGGGAGATGTTCAATGAGATTGATGGCGATTTTGATGAAGTCGCTATTAGAACTTTCAAGGTCGGCCTCCCCTCCGAACATGGTTTGAGAAAATCTCTGACAGGTAAATCTGTCACCAGTTTGCGACAACTAATGGATAGGGTGGACAAGTATAAAAGGATAGAAGATGATCAACAACAGGGAAAAGGGAAAGCTAAGTTTGTCCCTCAAGAAAGGAGAGATTTTAGGTCAGACAGATACAACAATAACCGGCCGAGAAGGGATTATACCGAGCAGCAAGGGTCAAATAACAATCAGGTGGTTGGAGCTGTATTCCGAGAACCCGTGCATCAAGTCTTGGAAAAGGTTAAGAACGAATCCTTCTTCAAATGGCCCAATAAGATGATGGGAAATCCTGAAAAGCGAAACCGAAATCTCTATTGTCAATACCATCGAGACCATGGTCACACCACCGAGGATTGCAGAAGTTTATGGGATCACTTGGACCAACTTGTCCGAGAAGGCAAATTGAAATAGTTGTTGCATCACTCTAGTAGTTTTGGTGATCAGATCGATACTCGGCCGGAAAGGGAGAATCCTTCAACACCCCCTCTTGGAACTATCAACGTTATTTTTGCGGCGCCTGGTAGAACGGGGTCATGCCCTTCTAGAGTAATGTCCGTGGCTCGCCTGTCTTCTGAGGATGGTAGCCACAAGCCTAAGAGAGCTAAACTAGATCGGTCCCTGGTCATGGGGTTCTCAGACGAAGACAAGATTGGAACTATTCAGCCTCATGATGATGCCTTAGTGATCATCCTCCGAATTGGAGGTTATGATGTGAAGAGAGTGATGGTGGATCAAGGTAGCGCGGCCGAGATTATGTATCCTGATCTTTTCAAGGGGCTGAATTTAAGAAATGAAGATCTGACGCCTTACAGTTCTCCCCTAGTAAGTTTTGAAGGGAAGGTTATCATCCCAAAGGGACAGATCAGACTACCAGTGCAGACTGGTTCGGAAACGGTGGAAGTAGATTTTATCGTAGTAGATGCATATTCTCCTTATACAGCAATTGTTGCCAGACCTTGGCTTCATACTTTAGGAGCGGTTTCTTCCACCCTACATCAGAAGATCAAGTACCCATCCGGAGGAAAAATAGAAGAAATACTGGGTGATCAAACCATGGCGCGACAGTGCATGGTTGTATCCATCCGACACAAGCCCGAAGTAGAATCTGTGACTCTCAGAGAGGAGTTATAGCAGTTAAAACCCCCAATGTTACCTATTGGTGGGACATCCGATGAGGTGAAATATGAAGATCATGTGAAAATTACAATATGGGACGATCCAGAGAAGTTTTTTCAAGTCGGATCCCAACTACCTCAGCAAGAGAGAGAGGAATTGGTAGAGTTCCTTAAACGAAACATTGACATCTTTGCCTGGAATACTTATGAGGCTCTAGGGTTGGATCCAAACTTCATTTGCCACCACTTGAATGTTAATCCGTTAGTAGCTCCCAAAAAACAGCTCCCTCATCGTTCATCCAAGGAGCATGCAGGAGCAGTCCGTCAGGAAGTAACGAAACTCAAACAGGTTGGGGCTATCAAGGAGGTCTTCTATCCCGAATGGTTGGCAAACACGGTAGTAGTCAAGAAAAAGAGTGGGAAGTGGTGAGTTTGTGTTGATTTCACAGATTTGAATAAAGCTTGCCCTAAAGATCCATTCCCCATGCCCAATATCGATTAGCTGGTGGACGCCACTGTCGGCCATTCTCGGATGAGTTTCCTGGACGCTTTTCAGGGTTATCATAAGATATTATTGGCCTTGGATGATCAAGAAAAAACTGCTTTTGTTACTCCTGTTGGGAATTACCATTACAAAGTGATGCCATTCGGCTTAAAGAATGCAGGTTCCACCTATCAGAGAATGATGACGAGGATGTTCAAATCATTATTGGGGAAAAATATTGAGATCTATATAGACGATATGGTGGTGAAAAGCAAAATGGTGTCGGAGCACCTAGGGGACCTTCAAGTTGTCTTCGAAATTCTTAGAAGCTATAAACTACGTCTAAATGCTTCCAAATGCTCATTTGGTGTAGGATCGGGCAAATTCTTGGGTTACATGGTTACTCACAGGGGAATTGAAGTTAATCCCGACCAGATTAAAGCCATCAACAATATGCGAACTTCTCGGAACCCAAAAGAAGTGCAAAAGCTAACTGAAATGGCCGCCGCTTTGAACAGATTCATATCTCGATCAGCAGATAGATGCAGACCTTTCTTCTTATTGATCAACAAATGGAAGAATTTTGAATGGACAAAGGAGTGTGTCGAGGCCTTTCAGCAACTCAAAGATTATCTAGCACGACCACCGGTCATGTCTAGTCCTGAGCCAGATGAAGTTCTTTTTGCCTATATTGCTGTAGCCTCGTATGCAGTGAGTTTGGTGCTGATATGAGTGGATAATGGTGTACAGCGGCAGTATATTACGTGAGTAAGTCGTTGCATGAAGCGAAAGTGCGTTATCTACCACTAGAAAAAGCTATCTTGGCAGTGGTGCTTGGCACGCGTAAGTTACCTCACTATTTTCAAGCACATACAGTGGTTGTTGTTACACAACTCCCGCTAAAAACCATACTCAGAAGTGCCGATTACACGAGAAGGGTAGCCAAGTGGGGTACAATTCTGGGGGTTTTTTATATCAAGTACATGCCTCGTACCTCCGTGAAGGGACAAGTCCTCACCGATTTGGTGGCAAAATTCACCGAACCTGAGGTAGATGAATTACTGGCAAACAGAAACAAGGATGAAAAATTGGTTGATATGATCTCCCAATACTGCCCTCCGACATGGGAAGTACATATAGACGGAGCATCAAACCAAAAAGGCTCGAGGGTTGGATTAGTACTGACGTCTCCTGAAAAGGTTATCGTTGAGAAGTCTTTGAGGTTAGACTTTCCAGCTACGAATAACGAAGCTGAGTATGAAGCTCTATTAGAAGGAATTGCTATGGTCCAAAGAATGGGAGGGAAGTACATAAAACTCTTCTCGGACTCAAGGCTGGTTGTCGGTCAAGTAAAAGGGGAATTTGAAGCTAAAGATGAAAGGATGCGGGGGTATCTTAGCCAAGTTAAAACTATGCAGTTGAAATTTGAATATTTTAACTTACTACATGTCCCTAGAAGTGGCAATGCACATGCGGACTCTTTGGCCATGCTTGCAACCTCCTCGGCACAGAACTTGCCTCGAGTAATCCTTGTTGAGGACTTACGCAAACCCTCGGCAACAATAAACACGGTTCAAATTAACCAAGTGAGAGCGGGGCCGAGTTGGATGGATTCCATCACGCAATTCTTGAAGGAAGATATTTTGCCTGAGGAAAAAATTGAAGCTGACAAGATACGAAGAAAGGCTACTAGTTATTGGTTGTCGGAGGACGGCAAGCTATACAGGCGTTCCTTTTCAGGGCCTTATCTGTTATGTGTTCATCCCGAACAAACCGAATCACTCCTGGAAGAGATGCATGAAGGAATCTATGGAAGTCATACTGGAGGCAGATCCTTAGCACATAGAGCCATTACTCAAGGTTACTGGTGGCCAAATATGCAGAGAAAAGCTTTGGGATACGTTAAAAAGTGTGACCAGTGCCAGCGGTACGCACCGAGAATACATCAACTAGGGGGAATCCTTAATCCACTGTCTAGTCCATGGTCATTTGCTCAATGGGGCTTAGACATCGTCAGACCGTTTCCCAAAGCAGTGGGAAACAATAAGTATCTCCTAGTCGGCACAGACTATTTTACGAAGTGGGTTGAAGCGGAACCTCTAGCTAATATTCGAGATGTAGATGCAAAAAGATTCTTCTGGAAAAGCATTGTTACTCGGTTTGGCATCCCTCATGTGCTTATCTCGGACAATGGACTTCAGTTTGATAGCAAAATGTTCAGAAAATACTGTGGTGAACTGGGGATTACTAATAGGTATTCTACTCTGGCTTACCCCCAAGGGAATGGACAGGCTGAAGTTGTGAATAAGGTCATATTAAGCGGGTTGAAGAAAAGATTAGATGATGCAAAAGGTAAATGGGTGAAATAACTTCCACACGTACTCTGGACGTACAGAACCACGCCTCGTAGGTCTACTGGAGAGACCCCTTTCTCAATGACTTACAGAGCTGAAGCTGTCATCCTTTTGGAGTCTGGGTTCCCGACAACGAGAACCAGCTCGTTCAGTCCAAAAGACAACGATGAGCAACTAGCAAGAAATCTAGACTTGATTGAGGAAAAGAGAGAGAACGCAATGGTTCAGTTGGCTCATTATCAGCAGAAACTAAAGCGGGGTTATGATGCCAATGTAAGGTTAAGACCTTTAACTCCTGGTGACCTGGTACTACGTAAAGTTGTGGGAACGGCAAAAAATCCGGCTTGGGGAAAATTGGGGCCGAATTGGGAAGGACCTTACCGTATCACCTCCAACGCTGGCATTGGAGCATACTTCTTAGAAGATCTAGACGAACATGTAATACCACGTCCTTGGAATGTAAATAACCTAAAGAGGTATTATTATTAATAAGTGTTTATTTGATCAATATGTGTTTTTTATATAAAATGTTTATACTGTTCATATTTTAGTTCTAAGTGTTTAAACTTCCAATCATGCCTGGAGTCCTCGGACCAGATGATTTGGGTTAGTTAAGACTCTATCTCAGTTCTACTAAGTGTTTAAACTTAAATCCAATCATGCCTGGAGTCCTCGGACCAGATGATTTGGGTTAGTTAACACTCTATCTCAGTTCTACTAAGTATTTAAACTTAAATTCAATCATGCCTGGAGTCCTCGGACCAGATGATTTTGGTTAGTTAACACTCTAACTCAGTTCTACTAAGTGTTTAAACTTAAATCCAATCATGCCTAGAGTCCTCGGACCAGATGATTTGGGTTAGTTAACACTCTAACTCAGTTCTATTAAGTGTTTAAACTTAAATCCAATCATGCCTGGAGTCCTCGGACCAGATAATTTGGGTTAGTTAACACTCTTTCACAGTTCTATTAAGTGTTTAAACTTAAATCCAATCATGACTGGAATCCTCGGAGCAGATGATTTGGGTTAGTTAACACTCGTTCTAAGTTTCTTTAAGTATTTAAATTTAAACTTAAGCATATTATTTAAAGTTCCCATTCGGGTTAGTTATATTTATTGTTACCTTGTTACTATTGAAGGTGCTTATTTGGTTCATGCATTGACCCAAGTTCTGAACCTTTTTAGTTGAACTAATCTTCTAATATGCTTTATTTGCCTAATATAGCCATACGTACAATTCAAATTAAAAAAAAAAATGATGACAACAGAAGAGTTCTCCATTGTTTATCATGACTTGTAAAGCAAAATGGGCATATTTTCATTAATAATAAGAGTGAAGTACATTTCTTTAATAAAAAAAAAAATATACAGAAGCAGTAAACAAAGAAAATAAATGTACTACTAAAACAAATGTCCTAAGCTTGTGCCTTGGGAGCTCCTGAATCAGCAACTTGCTTGGACTGAGAAATAGCGGTGTCTGAGGCCTTGCCTTTACCCTTATCTTGGTTCTTATCCTTACCCTGGGGAGCTTCAACTTTTTTCCCTTGGCCAGCATCTTGGCGAGAATCTGTTGGAACATCCATAGTGGCAGGAGGGGCTTGATCTGCTGTAGGAGCCTCAGACACTTGGGCAGGTTGTTCTGGGGGAGGAGAGTTAGAACCTGGGAGCTTGCGGATGTCCGAATCATAGTATATACTCTCAGGTCGTCTTAGGCTGGAATCAGCAGGGATCCCAGCGGCATCAAGGGCTTTACCGTAAGTGATGTCGCAGTAATCCCTGGCTACAGTAAAGAATTCCTCTGTGAGCCTGCTCTGAGTCTCCTGTACCCCCAGGGCATACGCAGCCTACTTTCCAGCCTCAGCTGCCTCCTTTAGTAGTTGGGCAGCCTCCCTGGCCTTGCGGAGTTCTTCGCGGAGATCTGTCACCATCTGCTTTTCTGTTGCCATATTAATTTCGCAGTAGTGCAATCCTTGCGAAGGTCCTCAGCTAGTCTCTCAGTTATTTTTAGGCCTGCTTCGGCACTATCTTTATCCCTGAGAGCTTGTTTCACCTACTCGGCCATTTGTACTTGTTTATCTTTCAGTGCACCTAGCTGAGCCTCTGCGGTGTCTCGGGCATCCAGGGTAACTCTCGTCTCGTTGCGAGAGTTCTTTACCCACTCCTCGGCCACAAAAACTTATTGCGTGACCTAGTAAGTAAAAAAAATTTAATAATAATGATAAAATGATACTTCTGCTATAAAATGCAAGTAAATATAAATGAAGAAAAAGTGAGCAGAATTGCTTACCATAGCCAAATCCCTTTTTAGGGAAAGGAAGAGTTCCGGATGGTTAAAGCTCCTGTAAGCCGCCATATCCTGAGGGAGGAGAAGAGGCTGCTCCAGAGTCTCAACCACCAGGCCAGCATGCCCCTCGCGATAATGCCTAAGTGTGGCATCAAACGCGATGGGCATACCATCAACCTCCAACACGGGTGACCAAGTACGTGCAAGCCGACGTACTTGGGCCACCAGGGCTTCTTCTTGGTTGTCCACGGAGCTGGATCTTCTGCTCTTATGGTCCTATGTTTGTTTGGCCTGCTTATTTCCTTTGAAGGGGCCCAACTCCCCTTCTTCGACAGTATCCATTGGCCTTTTCTTCCTTAGGTCTGGGTTGGGTTTCAGCTCAAGATCAGCAGGAATCTGAGGAGGAGGGGGGGGGGGGGAGGATTTGCAGGAGGTTTGGACTTACTCTTATCTTTAGGGGATGTCGCCTTATTCCTACTCTTCATCAGCTCCCTCAAGCTTGGACCAGTCTTGGGGGCCATTGCTTCCTCCTCGTCTGAAGTGTCGGCAATAAAAGTTATCACTTGGGCAGAAGTTTGCACGCACGAATGCTCGTCTGCCCCCTCTTCAGCCTCCAATATAAGGATTGTTTCTTCTTCTTCAAACTTGAATCTGTCAATTTCTTGTTCAAGGGAAGAAGAGGAAGCTGTTCCTTCTCCGATAATAGTTTCCCCAAGTGGTACTTGTTGTAATGGTTGGGCAGCGAAGGGTATTCCTTGTGGGATAGGATGATCGACGAGCGGAAGATCGTACGGAGCAAGGAAACCTGGCCAAGAGACGTTTATACGAGCCAAACGGTAGTCGTCTGCTCGGATAGAATTGCCGACGTTTAGAAATTGGCTCAAAGTCCAAAATCAAGTGAACTGCACGAAGTTGCCCGTCGTCGTTCACAAAAATTTGTGACCTGAGCAGATAGTTAAGTGCTGGGACGTTGATTAGGCTGAGCTTTGGATTGGTATACGATTTATCTGTCAAATAAAAGAATCAAATAGTTAAGAGCCTCAGCAATACGAAAATAACTAAATAAATAAATGTAAATTGATTAAAATGATACTTAAGTGCAGTAAAGTAAAGCCGAGAATAAACTCCTTAAATTTAATGTTAGAAATCCTAGATCTAAGTTGCTCCACCTGGCTCTCCTAACTTGGTTGGGCAAGGTAGGCCGTCACTCCAAGGACCCGATAGGATGAGGTAGTCATCTTTCATCCCTTTATTAAACTTGGGGAGGCAGGAGATTAGCTTGACCACACTGGAGCGGGACTTAAGATAAAATCCTGCCCGAGTTTCTATATGGCCTTCGTATAAGTGAGCGACGTTATACCAAGTCAATTCCAGCCCTAGATGACGGTCCAAAGCATCAATCGATCTTAGGACTCTAAAAAAGTTGGGAGCACATTGGTGGGGGCAGAGTCTATAGGCACGTAGGTAATCCCTTGTAATCCTACCTATGGGGACGGTCATGCCTCCTTCTATGAAGGCAATCATGGGGATTACGACCTCTCCTACTTTTTGGTCAAATTCCACCCCTTCTGTGGTGCAGTGTCGTACCAATACCTCCTGGGGAATGTGGTACTTTTCTTTGAACGACTCTATCAAAGTTGGAGTCTTTACTAGATGCTCAAATCTACCCATTTTTAGCTTGCAAATGAGAGAACGGTTAGTCGAGGAGGTTAGCTGAGAAGATAGAGGAAGATTGGAGAACGAAACTTACGTAGGATAGGATGCAAATTGATCTTCTTGTCTCTTGAGGATCTTTGAAGTCTCTTTTGTGAAGGAATGATGAATAGTCTGATGAGTAAGGACTATAGAGATATGAGCGCTCTGAAATTGCAAACTGTGATGAAAAGAGAAAGGAATGACGTTTGGAAGCCTTTATAGTAGAAACCAAAAAGGAAGGGGAAGAAATCCCGCCCAAATATTGAAGGAAAAACCTGAACCGTTAGATTAGAATTTCATCGTTGGATGTCTGGAGCGTAACGCGGCTCAAAGCGTTTAATGATGTTGGGCGAGTTCCCAAGCGTCAGAAACTCTCGTGAAATGACAGAAATGACCCTTCCGCGTGCTTGGGTTTGAATATCCTTGTGGTCTTAAATGTAATTACGGATACACATCAAAATTATACTTTTTCTCCTCGGATGAGAGGGAAAAATTAGAATTTTGAGGGGCTATTGTGGGGGCCAAAACTTGAGCCTTTGCGCTGGACTTAAAGTCACATTCTTTAATAATAATGCGTCCGAGGAGAAGAAAGCACTAGGAAAGGCCCTGTAATAGATAGTAGAGCAGATAAGTATCCAAGGGTGTTGGTTCGAGAGGGTCATCCTCCTCGGATCTGACAAATATCAATAAAGTGAACTTCGTCTTACCCTGGACGACCTTCCAGGAAGCTCCAACAGTGAAGATAGACTTCAAATGTACAGGAAAGGGATAAGAACACAGAAATATCTAAGAGAAAAGCTGCCACCACCGCATTAAATGCACTACAGCAGCTTTCCTGGCCGCATTAATGTGGAGAAGACCTCTGAACAATACTTTCAACTACTACCGCCCATAGAAAACTATAAAAATCTATTTAACATGATAGATACGGAGGTCTGAGATTGGATGAAGGACAAGTGGACGATGGAAATAGATCAGAGGGGACTATATAATGGGGAAAGACCTCCATATGTGGGGGATTGAAAAAATATTAGAGAGAAAACCCGGAGAAGATTCATTGTAGCACTAGAAAGAACATAACATCTGAAATTGCATGTCCCATCGAAAACTTACTCCTCGGACTATAATTCAATCTCAAATTACATGCGCATTCCTCCTTGGACCGACTTAGAACCCTGATTAACTGTTAGAAAATCCATTATCAGCCCAATTCTTTCGTCCACTCTCTTACAAATTTATTGTATTGGGCTTATTGGACCCATTTTCATTTACTATTTCTTTTGGGTTTGGGCTGCAATTTGTGACCTTACAAGTTTATTTTTGTTACTATTTATGGATCCCACTGCACTTTTTTATACTATTCACGGGTCTCACTGTACTATTTTAACTAACATTTATTTTTATCTACAGTACATTCAACAAAAAATTTTCAATTTCAGCAAAATAAATGGATCCCAAACAGTCTCTTAGGGTCTGTTTGGATATCGTTTATTGCTGAAAATTGAAAACATTATAACAAAATAATTTTTAAATGTATAAATAGTACTGTGAGATCCAATTTTAATAAATTTTTTACTAAATTAGATAATTTGTGGATCTCATAAACAGTGCATAGTATTCATTGACAGAAACACAAATTAGATTGTGCAAGAATTCATTAAAAAAAAAAGAAAAAAGAAAAAGAAGATTGCGTGCACGAACCATGAAGCCACGATTAGGTGAGTGTTTTAATATATATATATATATATATGTATGTATTTTTTTTTTTAAATTTCGTTTTTCCAAAAATAAAGGAGACATTTTTTACCAAGAAAAAAGAAAAAGAAAAAAGATCTTATCGCATACCTATATACAGTAATTGCTGCATACTTTTTTTTTGAGATACTAAGTAATTGTTGCATATGTGTATATAACAATTGTTGCATGTAGAGTTATGTGACAGTAAAAAGAAAAAGAAAAAAAAGGTCTTATCGCATACTTATATTCATTAATTGCTACATACTTTTTATTTGAGATACTAAGTAATTGTTGCATATGTGTATATAGCAATTGTTGCATATAGGGTTATGTAACAACAAAAAGAAATTAATAAGAGTTTTAAGTGAACGCATTACCTATAACCTTTAAACATATGTTATTTTTTATTTATTGTCACATAATCTTGAATACAGCAATTACTGTATACAAATATGTAGCAAAACTTTTCAAAAAAACCAATGGGATGTACTTATTCACCAGCTCCTGGCTAGAAAGAATTTAATGATTAGTAATTATTTGTAAAACCATGCTCTCTCTTTTTTGATTGCTTCTGAAACACATAACATGTTTGTAATGGTGGCAAGATAATGTCTCTCTTTGAGTATGGTGTACAAAATTTTCTCATTCCTCATCTCCTTCTTTGTTTGATATATATGATCTGCTAATGTTTTTCTTTTTCGTTTTTTCAAAGGATTATGGCTCTATGAGAATCCATAATTTTATGTGAATTTTATTCAGCTTGCACACAGCTACTACATGTGTGCACCGGTTAATTAAATTAAGATGTAAATAAGATAAAATAAAATATTCATTTCCTTTTTACACAAACAATAATATTTAAATTAAATAATAATATATTGCACTGATAATAAGCCTGGACAGTAAGATAGATTAAAAAAAAAAATTATCATAAGTTACGTGACAGAAACACATTGTGTTCGCACTTTCAAAATTAATAAAATAAATTCTAAAATTTCAAAAAATATCAAATTAAACTCTATAATTTCAGAAGTAATAACAAAGGATATTTGTTGTATCGTTAAAAACTTATTAAAAAAATCATTAAATATTAAAAACGTGTTGGCTATTTGATTATCAATGGAGCATTTAGTGCTCTTGAGAAAAAAAAGCAAAAAAGGCAGAATAATTACACTCCTGAACTGCATTTGTTGACAAAGAGAGCCAAATTTATTAGGTCCCAAAAGATCTAGAATACTATAATTTACTATAAAAGAAGAAATATCGAAAATACAAATTAAAAGAAAATTAAAAAAAAAAAATCATGAAAGTTTTTTATTTTTTTCCTTGGCCAAACTGCTAAAGTGAAAGGACAAAATGAAAAAAGGGACAAACAGTGTTGTCCATATTCTTTGATTCCTTTACAGTAAAAAGAAATAAAAAATCAGACTTGCCCCAATACTTTATAAGATTTATCAGAAACTAGTAAAAAAAAAAATTTACTTCGTCTGTCTCATTTTGTCCTCTATTTTATTTTGAGATGATCCAAAATATTATTTTATTTTTAAAAATAAAAGTTATTAATTTACTAATTTTTCTCTTATACCCCTATTTTATTAATAATTCAATTTTTTGATAAATTTATTTAAGAATAGTTTTGAAAACTTATACAATTTTAAAAGATAAATAAAACAATAAATGATGTTCTCTTACAAAATTTAACTTTTTAAACAGACAAACAAAGTGGTTTTATTTATATTTTTTAAAATATTAACTCAGCCAAAAAAAGAAAAAAGAAAAAGAAAAAAAGAAAAGCAATAGGTAGAAAAAGAAAAGCAAAGCCAAGAAGAGTACAGAAAAAGTGAAAAGCAATTCATTATTACAGTTTTCTGTCTCTTTCTTTTATACTATTGTTTTAGGGTTTACTTTTGTTTTTTATTTTTTTGTCTAAAAAACCTTAACCAGGTTTGCCCTGCTTTTACTTTTGTGTCTTTACTCTGGAGCGAGATCTCCGGCGAAATATCCGACTAGGTAAATAAATACTTCACCTTGTCTCCCTGTTTGTTTTCCGAGGAAATTTCGTTGATTTGTTTGTTTCCTGAGAAAATTTGCGGGAAAAATACTCCAAAGCTAGTATCTTTACTCTTTTTTCCACCATTGGAGAGTTGGGTCTCTGTCAATTTGGGTCCTTTTAATATAAAGTTCTAGACTTTGGGTCTTCCTCATTTCTCTTTTTTATTTTCTTGCGTTTTTTCTCTGTAAACAAACGGAGGATTTGACATTGTTCTCTCTCTTTTTTTTTTTTTGTTAATTGCTGGAGTCTATTTGAAAATTCATGATGAATGACGGAGGAAATGATGTTCGTCTACACTAGAATATGAATGTTTATTCTGTGAATGATTATATTTTATATTTTATTTGTTTCTTCTTGTTTTCTGGGTTTAATTTTAGGTCAAAGAGTATTATGTTTGCTGGACAAATTCTGTTCCTGTTTTGCAATCTTTTCAGGTAGGCAGCTCATTCCCTTTTTACACTTATTTTTCTTTTGTATAATCTGACTTGTTTATTGGGCTTTTGTATTATTAGTAAGTGATAAAAAAAAGAGAGGATATATATATTTTTTTTCCATTTTTGGTATTTACTATTTAGTATTTACTTAACATAAGCTGTTAGTTGTAATTTCCTTCTAAGATTTTATCTTTTACTCACTCATCACAAGGTTCAATTGTATCTGAAAAGTTTTGTGGTTATATGTATGAAAGTTTTACAAATTGCTTCAACTCCTTTAACAGCATTCATAACTTGACTTAGTATCACTATGTATTTTACACAGTTTTCTGGTTTGAAGTCAATCATTTCCCTTGTTGCCACTAAATGGTCATTGGTTTCATTAAATGCAATGGCAAGATTGGAGAGTGTCTGAACTTGTATCAAGGCATTCTCATATGCAAATTCTAGTGTGGATCTGGCCAAGTTTACTTTGTAGTTTGTAATAATTCAGAAATCAATCTTCTAAGTTCTATACATGTGATTGTGATTGTGATTGATACCCTTTTTTATGTAGACCAGCTGTCTCATTGGTCTTGGTTAACACCTACATTTGTTGTGCTTTGCGCGGTGTTTAATTTAGCTGCATCATTAGCATCTTGTTCTGATGTGGTCAGTATAAATGCTAGTTTATTATGAAGTTTACTCTGAGCAGTGTTCAGATGATCCAAATACTTATTAGAAAATTTAATTTGTGGTTTCAAAAGGAGTCTATCTTTTTGTAGGTAATGTTTGTAATCACGATTTGTTGTGGTTTATTATAGCATAAGAGAGGTACTTGCTGAGTAGTGATTTGATTATGAACCTGCTGTGATTTTTGTTTTTTGATAATTAAAGAAAATTTTATTCAAAGTCATAAAAAGGAGTCACCCAAGTGTACAGGAAGTATACAGCAGGGGACCAAAACAATCAAATACACAAATTACAAGCATCCATCAAATCATAAACTGAAAAAATAGAATGACTTCCTATGATAGACATCAAATCCAATAGTGTTTAAGTCGGCTATAGTTGTTTTAGAATCTTCAAAACACTAGTTGTTTCTCTCCCGCCAAATGCACCACATCAAACAATGAGGGACAACCATCTAGATAAAACACCACTATGATGGTGACCAAATTTTCCTTGCCAACATGCTAGGAGCTCAACTAGTCTTTAGCATTGCCCAATATATACCAAACAAGATGAACACCATAGACCACAACTCAAAAACAATAGGAAAATGTAATAAAAGATGATCTACTGAATCTCCATTACTTTTTCACATATAACACTAATCCATAATCAACATCTTCCTCTTATGTAAATTATCAATAGTCAAAATAGTTCTCAAAGCTGCAATCCAAATGAACCTACTGTGATTTAGTTGACAAATTGTGGAGACCATGTACTTAAATCACTGGGAAATTGCTGGGAACATAAAGAATTTGATTATCTTAGTTGATTCATGCTGCTCAAATGTTGCCTATGAGATTTGATGTAAATTTGGTGGTGTGGTGTCACAAAGAAAAGAGAGGTGGAGGTGGAGGTGGAGGTGGAGGGGCCATGATGGTTAGAACTTAAGTGATTTGTTGGCCAGTCATGGTTATCAAAAACTAAAATGTCTCTTAGGGGGTAGACAACTTATATTATTATGTTTTCAATTTACATCTGGAATAACTTACTAAATTGTATGGTTTCAGTAGAGGCATCTGCTTCCTTAAACCTGGAGCATCCATGAAAAGTCATGTGACATCAATTGAGGGTTATTTCTTGTATTTTAGATTTGGTGTTGTTATTCTAGCAATGCTGTCTAAGTAGAGCTTGGCCTTTGCTTGGTACTTGCAAGTTGCAACTACATTGGCTGCATTGAGAATCAAAGGGTGTTGACAGATACTTGTGCTCAAGTGTCCTGATAACACTATACGGGGTGAACACATGCCAAAGGGGCCCTGTTAGTTTTGGTCATTAAGAGTTAACTTGGAGTTTGCATGGTTAGAGACCTCTCTTATGGCATAAGGAATATCTTGAATAGGAATCTTGGACTTGCATTGACAGTCTTACATGGTTTTATTTATTTATTTATATTTTAGGTCAAATGTAAATTATTTTTAATTTTATGAGGCTTGATTCCCTCTCTCGTTGGGTATGCTTTGCTATTAGAATTGTTCTTGCTGCATCCTCCTTATTTTCCTTATAGCTTTCATTTTTGGGATCCGTTACATCCATATGAGCAATTCAATTCCACTCTTTCCTTTTACATGAGATTTATGTCTTGGAAGATGGGTGCTAAATGTCCTATGGAAGAAGTTGAAGTGATAATAAGAGATAATATAAATTATGCTCTTTGAAATCTGTAGTCTTAGATTTACTTACCCCAAAAAAGGAGAAAAAAGAAAAAGAAAAAAGAGGAGAAATCTGTTAGATTTCACCTTGAGATTCCAAAACCTTGGTCAGTGATTCTAGGCATTGAGAGCTTCTGTTATGTTGGAAATTAGCATCCTTTGTGGTCTCTGTGCTTCTTTAGGATGAGTTCAACATGTGCAAATGAATCAAGGCCTGAAGTGACCATTGTACATGAGTATACCTGCATTTTTGAAAAATACCTTAGGCTATGTAGTGAGAACTTATTTTTTTTATTCAAATTCTTGCTACATGTTCACCTTTCTTCAATCAAGTGTGATAGGTCTAACCTGTAATGTGTACAGATATATACAGTGGCAATTTCAAGTATATGTTAGTGTTTTGAAGATGTGGAGTGCACATCAAATCAATTGCTAACATCTTTCATAAGTTCTCTTTATGAGTGGTCCTTTGCTTTGGGTCTCACGGATAGTACTTCTATTCAAAATTTCATAGAGTTGATTTATGTGTAAATATTTTTCAATTGTAATTCTTTAGGCTACTTCATGTTTTTTTTTTCTTCATGAAGTAGTCTCTTTGCAATAAAGTTATTCTTATGTATATATATGTTAGTATTTTGGGTCCAAGATATTTGCTTATTTTTTTTAGTTACTACCTCTATATTTCTGTGTATTTTAAATATGGTCTGATAATCTCTTGGCAACTCAGCACAGTAAAATTTTAAAATTTGTTAGTAGTGCTTTAACAATCAATCATCCAAAGTGATTTGTTTTGATCGAGGTCAACTCCCAGTATTCCTAGTTCTGACAATTTCCGAAAAACATCAAGATGATTAACCACAACTTGGATTCACACATATAATCTATGGCAAGCAAATATTGCTGGCTTTGCATGCAATCTGCCAGTTACAGAATTGGGAGTGGTACCTACATTGTCTGAGAACATTCTAAATTTAATTCTGACTTCTGTTTTTACTCCCTTTCCTAGTTTGTGGAGACTGATAAGATAACTGATTCCCCCATAATGCTTTTTTCTGTTCAATAAACCTGATCCTTTAGTAACAATTCATGAACATGGAATATTATCAGTAGCAGGAATATTGGAATCTGATTTTGGAACAGTCTTGTCACATAACAAAAATAACATTTGGTACATTAGGTTCATGAGATTCTCTGGCAGCTCGTTCAACTGTGAACTGTAACATTTTTTGGATCTTTATTTTACTCTTTCTAAATGAACCAAGCCAACTAGAATCTTTCTTCAGCCATATTGAAGAAATAGAGCTTTGTTCAATGTCTTTGTCTATAAGCTGACTTTTCTGTATTTGTGGCGATCCAAAAGCAGTCTCCTTTTTTCTTTTTCTTTTTTGAATAACTGCTTTGCTTTTGTTTTATGACACTATAGATTTTCAGCTGATGCCAATAAAACTTTTATGGAAATTTGCAGGTTGTGTAACATTGGTGTTTTCTCTGAAGGAAGCCTATTCAATTTACCCTGCTGGAAGTAGCTATGCTACCCACTGGAGCAAAAGACTCCCAACTCCGTGAGAGCAACAGTCAGAAAGTCCACCCACAACCCATGGAAGAGGCCATGAATCAGAAGCCAGAAGCTGTGGAAGCCCTGATATCCAAGATTTTTACGAACATCTCCTCTTTGAAGTCGGCTTACATCCAGCTTCAAGCTGCTCATACTCCCTATGACCCTGAAAAAATCCAAGCTGCTGATAAGCAAGTAATTTCTGAGTTGAAGAACCTATCTGAACTCAAGCACTTTTACAGGGAGAACAACCCCAAATCAGTATGTGCTTCTCCACAGGATTCTCGCTTAGCTGCGGAGATCCAAGAACAACAGAGCCTGCTGAAAACCTATGAGGTTATGGTGAAGAAATTTCAGTCTGAAATTCAGAACAAAGATTCTGAGATTAATCAGTTGCAGCAGCAGATTGAGGAGGCATGCCAGAGGCGGGGAAAACTGGAAAAGAATCTTAAGCTCAGGGGCTTGTCAACAAAAGAATCTGAAAGTTCTACAGATGAAAATGGATTTTTCCCTGTAGATCTTACCCCCGATCTGTTTACATCTGCTGTAGAAGCTGCTTTCAAAGCCATTCATGATTTTTCTAAGCCATTGATCAACATGATGAAAGCAGCTGGGTGGGATCTCGATGCTGCTGCTAACTCAATTGAACCTAATGTCGTTTATGCAAAGAGAGCTCATAAAAAGTATGCTTTTGAGTCTCATATATGCCAGAGAATGTTCAGTGGGTTTCAGCAAGAAAGCTTTGGCATCAAATCAGACAATCTAACGGTCACTACAGATGGCTTCTTCAAACAGTTTCTTGCTCTAAGGGAGATGGATCCATTGGATGTACTAGGGCAAAATCCAGACTCGATTTTTGGGAAATTTTGCAGGAGCAAGTACCTAGTGGTGGTTCACCCAAAGATGGAGGCATCCTTCTTTGGAAATCTTGATCAGCGAAATTACGTAATGGGGGGTGGACATCCAAGGACCCCTTTTTACCAAGCTTTTCTAAAACTGGCAAAATCCATCTGGCTTTTGCATAGGCTGGCTTATTCATTTGAGCCCAATGTCAAGGTATTTCAGGTTAAGAGAGGGAGTGAGTTTTCAGAGGTTTATATGGATAGTGTTGTGAAGAATTTGATAATGGATGAAAGTGATCAAAAGCCCAAGGTTGGACTAATGGTTATGCCTGGTTTTTGGATTGGCGGCAGTGTGATTCAGAGTAGAGTTTATCTCTCAGGCATGAAGGTGGCTGAATAACTCAAGTGGGTCTATGCTAATCTTTGTCCAGATGTGTATGTTGTGTGTTTAATATGTCCTGTTGTCTTTTCCTATTATATTATTTTATGTAATTGTTATTGCTGTTTGTTTGTTGAAAGGAGCTTCCTTTTGTTTATAACGATGTGAGTTCTTGTACAAGTAGATGTAGTAATTTGTTTAGCTAATCTTATAAGTGCCACTCGAACATCACCTTGGGAGAAGGAAATTCCCTTTCACTGTTCAGGTCATATTTGCCAACCCTATTTGCTTCAAAAGACCATCTTGACTGGTTAAATAATTTAAACAAATACTAATTTAACTATTAATAATATATTTAGAACTTATTAAATCATTTAAACAAGTAATTTATCTATTCTGTGCCCGTTTGTGAGGCACTTTTAAGTTAATTTATTGCTTATTGTTTCTATTATTTGCGGGTTTCATGTGAGTTATATGCTTATTTTATTTAACTATTCATTTTATTTGTAATATTTTCAACAAAAAGTTAGATAAATTGTTTCCAAACGAACATTTAAGTTATATGATTAAATGCACCTATAATAGGTTGGAAGATTTTCAAAGTTTGGATGGAAATTCAGTCCATAATACAAACAAATAGGATTTGGGCGAATCATGTGGTATTTATCTATTAGAATCTATTGGAAAAAAACGGAGGAAATGGTTCATTATTATACATTACACGAGACCCACATGCAATAGATTGACTTTGAATCTTTGATTGAGTTCGTCGGTGTTTTATGCTGAAAGATCACTCTTAGTTCCTCACGTGATTGATGAGGTGCCACCACTTGCAATACAGCTTTAAACTACATACTATATTGTTAAGACTTTAAATTCATGTCTCTAGAATCTCTGAACCTTGGTTTCAATACTTTGTTGGCTAAACAAGTTTGGGCAAAATGGTCCATTACCATTAATTTTGGAAATATTTTGCCCAAAAACACTGTTTCCGAACAATATAGCAATCTATCACTTTTTGTGGTACTCGAGCTTGGTGAGCTCGAGTACCTTTTTTTTTAATCCACCGTGGCACGCTGGCGTGAAAAAGGGGAATTAAATATTGGCTTAGTACTCGAGCTTCATGGGCTCGAGTACTGTTTAAACAGTACTCGAGCCCATGAAGCTCGAGTACCATCTTTTCATTTATTACACAACCAACTACTACTGATGTGAACTGTAATAGGACATGCACTCTTTTTCATTTCTGTCTCTTTCCCATTTCTGTCTCTTTCCCATTTGTGTCTGTGAGTCAGAAACTCTCTCATTCCTCCATGTGTGAGTCAGAAATTTGAAGCATAGACTTTACTCTTGGGTCACTAGCTGCAAGTCTACTCTAAGTGTCTCCATCCACCAACGTGCTGTCCATTTATCCTTTGGGCAAAGTCAATGTTTTCATGTCGTGCACATTCATTATACTTTCATTTCCTTCAATAAATAAAGAGACTAAAACCACCAACCCAATAGACTGTGCTCCCTATATATAAGGACTGACATATATTCCTCTTTCTTTCAAGCCTTTGCTTATTAAAAGTAATGGCTTTTTTGCTAAGTTCAAGCCAAACCAGTTTCAATTCATTGCTCTCTCTTTCACTTCCCATTAAACAACAACGGCCTCGTGTGCTTGTCAATAGTGTTTCCTGCAGAGCCACCAAAGTTATTGGTAGTGAAAATAATTCAACCAATTTCTATGAGCTCCTTTCTTTGAGTCCAAACAACGCAAACATCAATGAGACACTTAGAGTAGACTTGCAGCTAGTGACCCAAGAGTAAAGTCTATGCTTCAAATTTCTGACTCACACATGGAGGAATGAGAGAGTTTCTGACTCACAGACACAAATGGGAAAGAGACAGAAATGGGAAAGAGACAGAAATGGAAAAGAGTGCATGTCCTATTACAGTTCACATCAGTAGTAGTTGGTTGTGTAATAAATGAAAAGATGGTACTCGAGCTTCATGGGCTCGAGTACTGTTTAAACAGTACTCGAGCCCATGAAGCTCGAGTACTAAGCCAATATTTAATTCCCCTTTTTCACGCCAGCGTGCCACGGTGGATTAAAAAAAAAGGTACTCGAGCTCACCAAGCTCGAGTATCACAAAAAGTGGTAGATTGCTATATTGTTCGGAAACAGTGTTTCTGGGCAAAATATTTTCAAAATTAATGGTAATGGGCCATTTTGCCCAAACAAGTTTATCAATAGTACTATAGGGCCATTGCCGTGGGCATCGCGGGCACACTTAGTTGGGTTTTGATGCAACAACTAGGAATAAATTATAGCGAATGGCCCCAAGTTGTCGTTCTTGGTCAAAGCTTTGTAGAAGAATGGTGATAGATACACACAACACGCAGTTGAAATCGTGTTTTGACTGTTTCATAATTATAACTGAAATCATGTGTATGGTTGTGTGCAACAAGCTGTGTACAACAATAATTAGCTTTCATAGAATATACTACTTTTATTAACTCATCATCGATTAGTTTATTTGATGATAACAAAATGGACTGAATTTTTCTCCAAATCGGTTTGAAAGAAATTTCCTTCAACCCACTACATGGCAATTCATAAAGCCTTCCTCATGTACTTTTAATGGCATTAACTATTTTATGGTCATGTGGTTTCTTTAATTGATGTAATGACTCATGTGAGTTAATATACCTAAATGGTTTTATGAACTGTCATGTAATGAGTTAGAGGAGATTCTTTTAACTCCCGATTTGGAGGAAAGTTTTATCAAAAAAAGAATTACAAACTTTATGAGTATTTTTACATTTATAATAAACTTTTACACAAGGTATATTTATAATGCCAAAGTTCAATTTATATACAATATGAAACATGGGTGACATTACATTCCAGTAACTAATCATATACAATATGTTCTTGGCTCCACCCCTTCTGTTTTTTGTGACGTTTTAGCGCTTGAGCAAGCTAGGATTTTGGCTTCTTAGCTGTTGTTTCAGGTTCCTTTGTTAATAAAATTGTTGATTATCAAAAGAAAAGACTAGTCATCTAAAACGTCTTTCTTTGCGTGCCTATGTTGTTGAACGACCAAAACTGAGCCGTTGATATTGAAATCAGAAGCAGCCAAGAAATCTCCAATTGTTCCAAGCTCAGGACACTCCTCCCAGTCACAAATACCAGTTGTTAGTGGTGAGTTTCCTCGCCCACCTTTCCCAACTATGAATAATGAATACATATCTCCAATGTCTTTTAGAGCTTCCGCTGTCTGTGCCGCATTGTTCACATACTTTTCCACATATCCAACTTGACCCGATGTCACATACCTTAAAACAACATATTCACAGAGTCATATAAAACCAAGGAGAAAGTAGTAGGATTAGACAAATGAATCAAGTTAAAGACGCATGCAAGCAAAAGCATGCATGCTACAAATAAGTAAAAAAGATCATTTCAATTTAAAATGGACCCATTTTATAGTTCAAATTAAATATTACGAATTTAAGAGTTCTTATTACTCTATACACTAATTCATCTAGAAATAAAATCATAACTGCAAGATAGACTCTTTCTATTTTCAGTGAAATGGAGAGGATCCTGTTTCCTATGGATATTAAATGAAAATGGTTAATGGTGTACCTATTATAGAACTCGGACAAGAAGGCATTGTCAATTTCATTTATGTCATTCCCCTTCTCTAGTCTTGATAGTGTCACAAACATTCCATCATCTTCATCTGATGAATCATCAATCTGGGAATTGCGTACATTTGATGATGCTGCTGCTCGTAGGAACCTTATGACAGTCAAATTTACTTGAGGATGAGCAGCAATGCGTCTACTCCAAGCAATAGCCTCACGATCATCTGGACCACCAAAGAAAAGAGTTGCCATATGTTGCACGGTGTCAGAGCCAAGTAGTTGTAAGAACCCGGGGACACCATCAATGCCTCGACTCACAATAATACCAACTGAGCATGGAGCATGGCGAAGAACCTTTTGGTTTGTAGTCCTAATCCCTTCCTTCCCAATATCCATTTTTCCATCAATTCTTTGGTGCTTATGAAAAGGGAGAAGAATAATTGATACCCTCAAGTCCTCAGCACTATTACACACATCCTCGTACAAAGTTGCAATGGATGATACTGCTTTAGTTACGCGGACCAAAATTTTTGTTTCAGAAGTAAAGTTGTCCACGGCTTCATTGATTTCAAGTGCATCATTTCCACCATAGTCTTCTTCATCGCTAAGTTCATCAGCTTCTAGTTCATGATAGGATACATTGGTCCTACGCTTTGGGAGTAGCTCTATTAGCTGCATCAAATAAGGGGTGATAGGTGCTTTCTGAGACCCGCTTAATGCTGATACAAGTGAAAGTATGGCTGATAGGGGACGAGGTCCATATACACAAGCTAGCATCCTAAGCTCTTCTTTATCTGGATCATGTATTTCAAGTTCTGTATGCATATTTCCCAACAAGTTTTCTTGTTTTCTCATTAGCAAAGCCACCACCGGCCCTGATATTATTGTGTTAATCACGATTGATATGAGCAACAAATTGTAAGATTTTGGACTCCACGTCTGCAACAATAGCCAAAGCATATCCAACTTAGACTTTGCCAGTCACATATATATATACACTTAAAAAGACAGAATAAAAGAGATAATGAATGTAAATCCTGTGTCTCACTTTATACACTGTAGTAAGCCATGTGTGTGATTTTCTTCCATTTTAAACTTAGATTATTTTATAAGAAAAGAAAGAAAAAAATTTGACGGATAAAGTGGAAGACATAGAGTGGGACAGAGGAATTTTATTTAGAGGTGATGTATAAATGATCTCAATTAAGTAAAACTTACTATAAGTATCTTTGAGGAGGAGCCTATGAACAGAAGATCAGCATGGCCTTTTAGGTTCATTATGAAACCAAGAAGCACCCCCTTATTCAGTGGAATCTTTAGATAACGACAAACAATAAGGGTGCCACTAATCTTGCAGCCAATGCTCAACAAAACCATAATGACAACAATAAGTACATTGTTCCAACTATTCAAATATCTTCCATTAAATTGGAACCCAATGTAGCCAAAGTAAACAGGAAGAATGAAGTTATGAACTGAAAAGTTGAGTTTGTGTATCAGTGTCCTTGCCGCTTTACCCTTCTTAGGGAACAATAGGCCAATGGCAAAACAACTGATTATGCTGTTAAAACTCGCCCATTCCACATACATCGCGCTACCTATAACAAGTGATAAGATAACGAAGAGCTCGGTATTCTTCAAGTACTTCTGGTTTTGGTCCCGTTTATTGAACCAATCAGCTAAGTACTTGTTTATAAAAATGATAACCACATCAAGTAGCACACAATAGATACCATATTTGTACACCTTATTTGCATGGATAGCAACAACGAGATTAAAAATCGCCAAGCATGTCATTTCAATTATGAGTGCAGAAATTATTGCCAATCGCCCAATGTCTGACGTATCGAACTTTAACTCTGCAGCCAAACGAATCACAACCGGAGAAGCTGTGTATGCTAAGAGTAAAACGATGATTGCCATGAACATTGTCTTTTGGCCTTGGACTTCTAACTCATGGTGTAAGAAGGCAGAGGTTGCTAGGCCAAAGATCATGCCTATTATGGCACCACCGAATGCAATGGCTGTCACCACAACTACGTTATTGCGCCTTATATAAGGAATGTCAGTCTCCAACCCAATTAGGAACATGAATATGATACGGCAAAAGAGACCAAAAATTTCATAGAAATCTGCACCAGTGCTCTGATAAAAGAACCTGTTCACTAGAGGTATATTTGACAACCCTGTAGGACCTAGCACCAATCCAGCCTATATCATATAAAGCAAAACCAACATGTATCAACTGGCTGTGACACATTTTATAACCATAAAAACTATTCACATTGAAAGTTGCAGATTCATAAACATGCATGTTAATTTTTGTGTGTGTTAATGTGTATGTGTGTGAAAACTTACAAAAATTTGAGCAATGGGTCCAGGTTGACCCAAGCCCTTGAGCAATAGGTGGAAGAAGTGTGAGATGACAAGAATTCCAGACACTTGCATGCCCATTGAGGTGAGAGGATTGAACAAATTTTCTTGACAAGCTATGCGGTGGGTAGCATCCATTGTGTTAGATTGCAAGAGGAACAAGAATTAAAGGAAGACAAAAAAAAAAGAAAAAATTACTTGCAATTGGTAAATATTGTCATGGTTTATGACAGAGGTTTTTATATGTTGTGATACTCTGTTACATGGTTAAGATCCTCTTTTTACTGATGGAGGATCGGTGGAAATCTAAGGTCTTTGACCTTTTCTTAGCTTACTTTTCAAGTCCATGTATTAATGCGTCTTTTTATTTTTATTTTTATTTTCAAGTGAAAATATTTTTAGGCAAAACTGTTTTCAGCAGTAAACATTTTCAAAGAATATGAGTTATTTAATTATGTTTGGTTGTGCTCCTAGAAATGATTTGAAAACGTTTTGCTTTATTCGACTTACCCAAAAAAATCTTTTTAAAAAAGGGTTAAATTTGATGATTTTTTGGCTAAATTGCAAACCACACTCCTAAAGTTTAGGAGGTGTTTGAATTTTACACTTTAAAGTTTCAAAATTTGGATTTTAATCCCTGAAGTTTTATTCCATTTGCATTAGTAGCCCCTCCATCCATATTTTCCGTTAAGTGCCACATAAATTTGTCACCCGTGTTTAATTTGTCCAATAAAATAATGCTACATCATTTTTGTAGCATAAAAAAAATTAAAAAAAACATGGCATAATAAAAATAACGTGGCATCATTTTATTGAATGAATTAAACATACATGACATACTTATGTGGCATTTAACAACAAATATGAATTGAGAGGTTGCTGGTGCAAACGGAATACAACTTTAAGGATAAAATTCAAATTCTTATATTTCAAGATGTAAAATTCAAACACCCCCAAAATTTAGGGGGTAGTTTGTAATTTAGCCTAATTTTTTTTATTACATTTGAGGTAAAGATTGTGATTAATGTAACATCATTTTCACATAAGACACTATTGATTACTTTTATTGTACACTCACCAATTGCAACTTCCCACCTCAACATTTCTGGAAAAAAAAAATTGTGTATCTAAATTGATTGAAACGCAAAATAGAACATTGACCAGCATTTTTGCACGTGCTGTGTTCCTAGAAGTTTTAAATTTTAGTAATCTAGCTAAGCCTGTTCCATGAAGGATTTGTTACTTCCTTGTTAGGGTTCTAAGATACTAAGCAAAAGCAATACTTATCCTGTATGCCAATCCATTTTATTTGACCAACCAGTTGCAAATATAATACTCTTTTATTTGGTTTGCCCTCAACTCAATACACCATTATTTTTGCTTAATTTATGCACGTAAAGAGCAAGTTAAATCATAGTAGAACATGTTACAACCCCTATATAAGCTCCTTTGCACCATGCCATTTTTCTCAAGGAGAATTATTAATCTTTTGTGTTGAGATTGCAAAAAAATGGCACAACTTAGCCTTTACTTGCTAGTCATCATGGTCTCTCTCTTTTGCAATTCAAGCTTAGCTGAACCAGCCTTTGCTAGACATTCTCAATCAAATGGCTACATCAAGGACTCATGTCGTATCACCCGCTATCCATCTCTCTGTCTCCAATGCCTCTCTAGCTATGGCAACAGTACTACCATTCAAAGCCCAGAAGAACTTGCTCAAGTCGCCTTGTCTGTGAGCCTATACCGAGCACAATACACAAGAGCATACATGCTTAAAGTTGCTAAGGAACTTGAGTCAAGCAAGGCCAAGGGGTACTACCAAACTGTGAAAGATTGCTTGGCAGAAATCAATGATAGTGTAGACCAACTTAGCCAATCGATTAGGGAGCTACGTCGTTTGGGGCAAGAAACTGTGGCAAATGACATCTTTTGGCACATAAGTAACGTTGAGACATGGGTTAGTGCTGCCCTTACTGATGCAAGTACTTGTTTGGATGAGTTTCCGGGGCATAACATGGGAAAATTGAAGGCTACGATTAAGGGAAAGGTGTTGAATGTAGCACAAGTCACAAGCAATGCATTAGCTTTGTTTCATAGATATGCTGCTGCAAAATATAGAGCAGCAAATAAGAAGCCATAAGGGCTAGCCCTGCTTTCTTTTGAGGCTATGTGTTTCCCTCTTGTAATGGATCAATCTTGTTCTATGTTTCGTTTGCTTTGTTGTTGTAATTAATATATAGATATGAAATATACTTAATCAAGAAATGTGAATATGAAGTTTTGTTTGTCCTCGAGTTTGTCTCTATGTTTACCAAGCTTTTTTTTTTTTTTTTGGTATGTACTTATGGGAAATTTAATAAAACTTTAAAGATCTATATATATCAAGAAATTCATTCCTCAACTTTAAAGATCTGTATTTATGAGGTCACATGATTGAAGATCCAGTACTTTTTTCTTTTTTTTTGAGGATAAAGATCCAGTACTTGAGGCGAAAAGATAGGTGAGAGACTTCAAATTGTGAAACAGTTTTTATGAGTTTCTAGTTTGTCAGAAATTTATGAATTGTATGATATTTTTGGCATAGATTTATGAATTAAATTGAATTACTTGAAGGGCTGAAATCTGAATAGTTCTAAACGCCCCAGTTCAAATTTTTTTTTTTCCTGGACCAATGACCACATCAGTAATTCCCTTAATAATCGAAGGTGGATGGTGTTATTTCAAAATTGTCCTCAACAGTGTCAAATTTTAAAATTTAGGATCATGGGGCTCATTTATTAAGTCCAAATAATTGAATACTTTGTTTTTTTGGGGACCAGAATTGGATAACTTATTAGTTTTTTAAGTCTGACTCCCAAGTTGTTGATAACAATGCAAACTCAAAGAGTACGTTGTGGTATATCCATTATTGCACACGAGACTTTGAGTTTAAGCCACCCCTTGAATTCAAACTTCAAAGTTCACATGCAGTCTTCAGTCTTCACCAATATTCGATTGTCCAGTTGAAGAGGCTTACATTAGCTGGTGCCTTGGAGAGCTTTGCTTTAGTTATCAGCTATTAAATTCAGCCATTATTGGTGCCAAGTCTTGCGTTTTCCACCTTCCTTTTTCACAGTATTACAAATTGTTATATGGTATTTGCTTTATATTATTAGATCCAATACGCCAATTAATTTTTGGTATAGGTGAGGATCGACCCCATATATCTTATTCAACAAGAAAGAAATTTAAGTATAATCCACTATTTTTTGCACATTTTAAGCCAAAGATAAGAACAAATTTTATAAAGGGAAGCACTGGTTTGGACTTTAGAGCTTTAGACAAAATACCATCACGCAAGCATTCCTGTAGCCATGCTTCCAAACAATAGTGCAGCATGATGGTTATCCAATTTTTTTTTTTGACAGAAGTGATAGATGGTTATCCAAAATTGAAACCTGCATAAAAAAAATCATTAACATGCCAATTTTCATTTTATTTTTGTTTGTAACCGTGTTTGATGACATGACAGTAGCTTATGTCCCTTCATATGCTTAGAAGATATTGTTATTATTATATCTGAAAAATGTTAAGAATGTCACTCTTTGGCTGAATATCTAAACAAAATGTCAAAAACCACTTGATAATGATATTTCATAATTTCATTTCTTGAATCCATCTTTTGAAAATATCATAAACGAATGATTCACAATTCTCTTACATCGGCAATCAAAGATAGCTGGACTTGAACAATAAAACTTTTTTTTTTTTTTTGGGTGGCTAAGTGTAAATTGAGGCAATTAATAATTGAATTTAATCCCAAAATTAGGTTTGGTGACACAACTTAATCAATTGGTTTAATCTAAACTTGGTTTTAAACATCATGGATGTGATTAGTAATTTAGTATATTAGAGGTGATAACAAGTTCATTGGTCTCGAGCTTTATTGTCGACCCACCAATTGATCTGATCGTATCTACATAACTTTATTATATAAGCAACAAAGTAAATAAATAAATATATTTGTGATAATCTTAAGAAAAAAAAAAAAAAAAAAGTTGTGCACAAAAAGAAACGAAAAGGAAATGAATGGCATTTTAGCGAATCTTTAAAAAGCCGATCCCTTTTTCTATTCCACCACGACCCAACGCCTATAAATAAAGAAAATATCACAAATTCAAAATAGTGCAGTATCTTATTACACTCTCAATTCCTCTGCTCTCTCTCTCACTAGATATTTTCCACTCTCACTCTCCGATCAGATATTACAGCGATGTTTTGTCTTCAGAGTTTTCCAAGGTCGTCTTCTACTTTTTCTTCAATCTTTGCCCTAATCATCTTTACTAGTAATTTTTTTTTTTCTCTTCTCAAAATCTCTCTGATTTTCTTCTTCTTCTCCAAATCTCAGATCCTCTGCTTTGCCTTTGCAAAGCTCCAAAAGTCATCAGAGAAAACCTCCCTGCTCAGTCAATACACTGGTACCTTCGTCTTCTACAACCTATGTGTTTGCATGCGTTAAATGTAACTTTTTGACAAATTTTTGAATGATTTAATGCAGGGAGTGATGAGTAATGTTAATTTACATCGAAGTATGGCGGTTAAGGTAACTTCAGAAACCTCAGATTCAGGAAATTTTATAATTATATTATGTTTTGTTTGGTTAGCTCTGTAATTAGCATTGAATTTTTGTTACTTTTGATTTTATAGCTTTGGCTTTTACTGTTTTACAGTTTTTGTTTTTGGGTGGTTTGAGATATTGGTGATGTTGTTTAAACATGGTGTTAACATGCTTTTGTGGGCTGATTTTATTGTCTGAAATATCTTGAGATTTTTGTTTTTGTCAAATATATATATATATATATATATGGAGTATATATATAGTCTTCTATTGTAAATGATATGCTAGGAAGCACAGACACTTCATTTAGGGTGTTGTACCCGTATCATACTGGTGTCGTACTAGCTGTTTCAACACTCCTGTTTCATGCTATAATTTAAAAAAAACTAAGGTTATGTTTGGTAACAGTTTTTGTTTTCTATTTTCAAAAACTTGTTTTTGAGAATATAAAGAAAAAAAAATTTTCTTGTATTTTTGAAATCAAAAACATGTTTGGTTAGTTGAAATTAAAAAAGATGGTTTTTTAAGAAAAAAAATAGAAAATACTAAAATATGTTGTTATTAGGATTTGAACTTTAATGTTAACTCATTAAATGAGATAGATTTATTAAATTAAATGTGTATTTTCATTGACTTTTGAAAATTAGAAACTGAAAATAGTTTTTTGCATGTTTTCAGTTTTCTTCACAAATTTAGTTTTGAAAACAGTTTTTGTTTTCTGTCCGTTTTGAGTTGCCAAACAAGTTTTTTAGTCTAAAAAATAGAAAATTGTTTTTGAAAACAGAAAATAAGGGGAAAAAACAGTTACCAAACATACCCTAATTGTGTCACTGTGTTGTACCCGTGTCCATGTTTCCTAGATGATATGTGCTATGTATGTGTGTGTAGCCAATGAGTTTTAGCTCAAATGACATCTCCTTGCCTTGTAAGGGCAACGTGATGAGGTCCTGGGTTCAATACTGTTTGTGTGTGTGTGTGTTGTGTTGAGGTCCATTTTGATGAAGCCAAAATTTGACATTTTCAAGGAGAGTGTGATTAAAGTTGTTGTTGGTAGATACTTGTCCATCATATATGGAGAATCTAAAGTTGTTTGCTGTCTTTGTGATGTAGTAGTTTTTATGTGCAAGAGAGGACAATCCATTAAAATCCATGTTTGGTTTGAAGTCTGCCACCCTATGGATGGGACTAGCCATGTTAAACTTACTAGTGTTCATTTTCCCTTATGTTACTTCGGACATGTATTCTTTAGATGGAATATTTACAGTTGTAACATCCTTTTTGATTGCATTTAAAGGTTTCATGTAGAAGAATATTGGATATATTTTTTTGTAGGCAATTTTGGGTCCTACGTCCAGTGCTGAGACAAGCGATGCTAATGTAGAGGAGGAAAAATCAGAGACATATAGTAGCAACATGACAGAAGCTATGGGTGCTGGTAAGTTCGTCACTCTGTGTTTCTAGTTTGATCATTAGGAAGTGTAGGAGACAACTTGCATAGGAGTGAATTTATCAACGAGTAGTTTTTAGCTATTTTGGCGGTCTAGCTGCATATGATCTTAATGGCTTGGGGGGGGGGGGGGGTCTTTGTTTTGTGTCTCTAGTTCATATCATTATTCCTTTCTGACATGGTCTGTTGCAGTCTTGACCTATAGGCACGAACTAGGAATGAACTACAACTTCATTCGTCCAGACTTGATTGTGGGATCATGCCTACAGGTGATCCTTGTTCCCAAATTTAATAATGTGGACCAGTTCTGCCATTTTTCATGTGACCATATGATTGTTGTCTTTTCCACACTGCCGATTGCCAGACTCCTGAAGATGTTGACAAGCTTCGTAGTATTGGAGTGAAAACGATTTTTTGCTTGCAGCAGAATTCAGACTTGGAGTATCCAAAAAAATTTTCTCATTAAAGTGCCATTTGAGCTTATGATTAAATAATATGCCATTGTCTTCTTTTTATAATTGCTAAATATGCAACTATTGATGATTTGAAATAGCTACTGGCAAGTTTGATTGAGCAAGAAAGTGTACTTTGAATTCCTTCACTAGTTTATCCAGATATTTTGGGGTTGACATCAATGGCATACAAGAATATGCTAAGACATATGATGACATTCAACACTTGCGTGCTGAGATAAGGTTATTTATGGAAAGATTTTAGTTATACCTTTAGAAAAAAGATAGTAGTTGTGTTGATATTTTGAATTCCTATACTGAAAAGTGGTAATTTTGTCAACACTGCTGAATTGTCCAGATAGATGTTGATTTTGACTTTTCACAGTTTCTTATGCAAACATGCCCTTTTTACAGCTTGAAGTTTATGTTGATTTGTTGAGTTTTCTGAAATGTTTATAGTGTAATGTGTCTTCTTGGTGTTAAAATCTGATGCAGGACAATGAACTCTCAAAAGAGGACTTGGTGTTTGAGTAAACAAAAATAACAAAGGATATGAACTAGGAATTATCACCTAGGGTTTGCTTGGAATCACCACCAAGCATGTGATAAAGATAGGAACCCAGGAATCACCACCTAGGCTTGCTTGGAATCACCGCAAAGCACTATAAGAAAACTTCAACCCAAATTTTATAAGTCCATGATCAACTGTTTACAAGAGTGAGACCAAAGGCCTTTTAATAGGCTCTCCAAATTACATCCAACATGGAAAGAAAATAAACTCAATGAGAGTACATTATATAAGGAAATAAAAATAAAATAGCAATCAAATCTCTCTAATAGCGTCAATCAATGTCAATCAGCATCATTCACAATCAACATTAATGGGTCCAATTTGGTTTCTGCACCAAAATCACTTTACTTAAGAACATGGAAGATGACAAATTATAGTAGACAAAATTCACTAGTTAGTCTTGGATAAATGAATTTAAAGAGAAGGATTTGGATTAATATATTTAGTTTAAAGGGCTTGATAAAGTATGAAACTATAAAATTTTTTCTCTTGGTGAAATTCATGCAGGTGTTTGAACTTTGTTAATAATGGATTTGAAATGACTAGGTGTATGATGTCATTTCAAATCCATAATATCACAAGAGTTTTTCTTTGAGCAAAAGCTTCAATACTCACATCGTCATGTATTGATAAATTTATATCAATCAATTTATATAAGCAATTGTTATTCAAATATCTTGATTTTAAATCCTCAAATCCAAATGCAAACTAGTTTATTTTGTTTCTTTTCACATTATTTGTTTGGGTCTTTACTTTATGCTATGCAGTGGCGCACGTTTTAAATTATCATGCTATATGTTTGTGCTGTATGTGTGCGAGTGAGCATCATCTCTAGTACAATTCTTTACTACTGCAGCCTAACGTTTGATGTGGCAGGGACTTTGATGCATTTGATTTACGAGTAAGGCTTCCAGCTGTCGTTAGCAAATTACACAAGGCCATAAATCGAAATGGAGGTGTGACATATGTACATTGCACTGCTGGACTTGGAAGAGCTCCTGCAGTTACGGTATGCGTGTCAGTTTCATTCCTTAGATATGATTTTATTCTAACCAAATTTCCTTCTTTAGCTGTATTCTCTGTCATATTTATGCAAGGATTGTGGATAATAGGCGGTGCCTGTAATGTTAAATTTTAGATACCTGCAATCACATTCATTAGAGGATACACATTTATCTCTCAACCACATTCATACTGGTCTGGTGATTTTATTCATCATTACAGATGTTTTGAAATATTTTTTTGAATTTCAGTTGGCATACATGTTCTGGGTTCAGGGCTATAAACTTATCGAAGCTCACAATATGCTGCAGGTAAACACTGCTTATCTAATATTTTTTTTAAAGGTTTGTGTGTATCTCCTTCTTAGATTATATTCTGCATGCTTTTATGTATTTCTGTCAAGGATATATAACAAAAATCAAGTTAATAAGTTCAATTATGGACTTTTGAAGACATGACAAGAAGTCCATGCATGCTCCGTTTCATGACCAAATTCAATAACTTTTGAGTTTGTTAAATTTTTTATATTGAAGTGCTGCCACTAATTTCTCATTCAATAATAGCAGGGGGTAATTTTCATATTACTAATCATGGCTTTCTATTTTTCTGGTATCTTGTTTTAAAAAATTATGGACTTCTAAAGGCATGACAAGAAGTCCATGCATGCTAAGTTTCATGACCAAATTTAATAAATTTTAAGCTGATAAATTGTTTTTATTTTTTATTTTATTGAAGTGAAGTCATTAACTTCTCTCTCTCTCTCTCTCTCTGGATAAATTCTCACATGGGAGGGGGATTTGAATCTTGATTCTCCTTATAAAGGAGAACAATCAATACCACTAAGCTACAAGGCTCTTGGTGATGTCATTAACTTCACTAACTAAATTTTTATGTTAAGAACTATATTAGATCATTGATAAAAAAGGCCAAAGAATGTTCTGGAAGCCTCAAATCTTCACAATGTTTCTGAAATATCTCATTGTTTCTTTCTTGTAGAGCAAACGCTCATGCTTCCCTAAATTGGATGCTATAAAAAGTGCAGCTGCTGATATTGTGAGTCACTTTACCTTTCTCATATATTATTGGTGTAATGGTAGTCTAAAATACTAGTTTCTGGTTTTCTTCTTATGCATCTGAACCTTTTTAGTTATCGCTCTTCTTGAACAGCTCACATATTATGAATAACACAATTTTAAGTAGAATTCTCACTTGATACTATATATTGTGCGCTGGCCAATGAATACAAATAATGAATTATGCACTATATGTTATGTGAGGATTTTATTCGGCACACTGTCCTTGTTTTCCCTAAATTCTCTGGAAACAATTCTAACAGATTGTATCTTTGTTATATCATGACATTAACATTTAATTATTTATATTTAAAAAAAGAAATCAAAATTAGTTTTCTTTTGCAAGTTGGGTATCCATCTGGAGTGTAGCTGGACACTTTTATTGAAATCAATCACTAGTCATCTACTGCTACTTGCTTAAAGGTCCTTTTATCCCCGACCCTTATGGTGTTGTACTTCTGTACTTTTTCCATCTTGATGGCATCTTTTCACGTTGGCTTCTTTGTTTAGGAATTTGGGACCATTTGTCACTGATTTCTTGTTTCTTTGCTTTTACAATTGTGGCTTTCAATTCCAAATTTTCATTAAGATAAAATCCTGATTCTCAGTCCTGTCTTTGGAGTGACAACTAGTTCCTGTAGTTTAATTTAATATTTACCAATACTTACATTTATGGGGATAATCACATTAAGATTTTTGGCAAGAAACCCAAGAATGGTGGAGATGTAAAGCTTTAGGTTATCCAATACAACATTTATTCTAGTCATTGATTACTATGGAATGACCTAGATAAGTAGCAGTGATTTTAAATTTATGAAAAAAAAAATTGTGTGTTTTCAGCAGCACTATTCTTTAGTTTTGTTTTCTTATGTTTAATTACATTCTCATTCATCATAAATCTTCTTAAAGCTTACAGGCCTCAGGAAGAAGGTGGTCACTTTGACATGGAAAAATCTTAATTGCTCAACGGTGGAAATTTCTGGACTTGATATTGGATGGGGTCAGGTAATGATCATTTATGTAAAACCAGCTTCTTGACTTCATCTTGGATGCATAATTAAAGCTTGCAAAAATGACTTGCTTAGCTTCTGTTACTCATAAAAATATGGAAGATCTGGAGTTTGTTATGACACCTGTCACTCTTTTTTAAAACATATAATGCTATTCGGTTTCATTGCAATTCCATGCAATTTTTGGACACTACTACTTGGAAGTATTGGTTTTATATAAGAATGTTTTGACTCTTGAGTTAGATAAGTTGATATATGTTATAATTGGTACTCTGACCTTAGAAAACATTTGGCTCTTCACATCGGAGCAACTAGTAAAGCTATTCTGGAATTACAGCTGTGTTTGGTAAGCCAGTTGAGAATCCTTTTTTTTTTTCCATAAAATTATATATATATATATATATATATATATATATATATATCTGTGTGTGTGTGTCCTTTTATGAATGAAAAAACCCTCTAAACTCACATAAATAAACTTCTCAAATTTCCTTTACTCTTGATCATAACATAGACACTTTTAACAAAACATGAGTTACGCATGAAAAATTGCCCATAACTACACCCAAAATTTCCACAATTACACTGAAGGAATTAATCACGCTCAAAATTTCTACAATTTCTCACCACTAGTTGGCCACCATGGCCATTTACCTTCCCCATGGCCATCATGCTGCCATTAGCCCACCACTGCAAATATACCTACATAGCCCAAAGCTGAAAATCTTAATCCCAAAGCAAAACCCCAATCCAAATCAAGCCTCCATCAAGAGTCTCTGGCAGCCCATATCATCCCTTCTCTTGAGCTCTGTAGTGTGTGTAGAGTGTGTCTGGCAACCTAGCCACCACATCCCCGCACATTTGCCACTTTTGTTATTGATTTTTGTTGTTGATTTCCAAAATCCTCATCGCCTTTATCCCCATGGTTGACGACTTCAATGCCAGGTTCACAACAAGGCTCATGATGGGTTCATGATAGTAGTGATGGCGTTCATGACTCTGATCCTGTGGCTTGCAGTTGTTCTCTTGTTTCCTTTGCCTTCTGTGGCCTTGAAGAACCAAAGAAGATTTTTTTGGGGGGGGGGGGGGGGGGGGATGAAAACATGAAAGAGGAGGAAAAAAGAGAAGGAGAAAGAGCCATTGGTGCCTTCTGGAATGTGTTTGTGGGTTCATTTGTTTTTAAGAAAAATGAGAAGTAGAATGTATAATGAGATTCCTCATTCTCATTCTGAATCATTTATAGAGGTTAGGGAGAATGCATTTTGAGAATCTACTACAAAGTAGAGTTAACAAAGTAGACCAAAATAATGCAAAATACATTTTCATGACTAGAAAACTGCAAAAGTGCATTTTTAGTAGATACAAACAAGAGCTAAGATGCAAAATATTAATTTCTTCTGTCTAGCCAATGCAAAAGATCAATGGAGAAAGGTTTTCTATGAAATCCTCAAGACATGCATTGGCAGCAGGATTTTTTTTTTTTTACCGTTAGAATCATCTACTATTTTATGTTAAGACTTGTTGGATAATGATTTCATGCTTTATTTTTTACTCACCATTTTGTCTTATGAACCTTCTGCAGAAAATACCTCTACAATTTGATGAGGAACAAGGTGTGTGGATTCTTAGGAGGGAATTGGCAGTAAGTGTATCTCATCATGCACTTCATTTGTGTCTTTTTGGTTCAAAATTTCTCTCTCTTCAAAATTGTTGTGCATTCAACACTTGGAAAAAAAAAAAAAAAAAAAAACTGCTTTATCATTTGAGTTTCTTATTAGGTACCAATGCTGAAATTATCCAATAACGCACATGCCTAACTTAAAAAAAAAAAACACTCAAGCTATAGAAATTATTCCATTATGATATTTAAGAATTATGCACAAGGAAAGCATCTGGATTCACACCAGTATTGCGTTGGTTTAATTTCTTGACTCCCAAGTTTTGTACATCACACACACACATGCATGTGCACGCGCGCACACACACGCATATGATATTGGACCACTAAAACCAATAGCCTTTTATCATTAGCACAGAATGGCTTAGGGTTCATTCTGGCTAATCCAAATTGGTTTGATTTCTTGGGAGTGTCGAGATATACATATTCCCAAATGAATTTAGCCTTAAATCAAATTATATTTTAATGATGTCACAAACTCATTCCTGGTTCCTCTAGAAAGGATCTCTTGCAGTTCTGAATATAAAATGTTGCAATGGACTTACCAGTTTCTTGAAATCAAAATCCATGTGAAATTGTGAACGTAAACATGTTTAGAATTATGAGCCATAAGTGTATTGCTTTACAGGAAGGATGCTATGAGTACAAGTACATTGCTGATGGTGAATGGACAATCAATGAGAATGAGCCCGTAACCTCGGCCAACAAAGATGGCCATGTCAACAATTTTGTTCAAGTAAGGTTCAGCTATTTAGCATCATACCTTAAAAGGTAGCGGTAAAAAAAAAAAAAAAGGAAAGGAAAAAAAAAATTTCTTTCTACAGTACCAATACCAATTGATCTGCATGTACACAATTTTTTCTGTGCTTGCATCCTGTGGGTTGCTTAGAGCTCTTTCAAAAAAGAAATCTCTCTCTCTTTTTCTGTAAATTAGTTTTCATAAATTCTCTTGGTCCAGGTTATTGAGTCATAGCTTATTGGGTTATATGGTCATCACATTTTCAGATTGGGAACTTAATATGTTCACTACTTTCTTGTTTGATTCCAATCTTTGGAGATTATTCATGATCCTATCGTCTTATGGCAAAATAAGTTTTTGAGAGAGTTCTATCCCCTTCACCTATATAGTTCTATCACACATTCAAATTCTTATTACCAAAAACTGAATTTGGTTAGATATGCTGTGTTCTCATTACTGTGGCCAAGTTTCATTGAGTTCCATTGAATTCCTGGTTCTTCATCCTCAAATCCCACCAATCCGTGATGCATTCTATTTGTAAAAAGGTAGTGCTTCTCTGTTGATGCTCTCATTTTCTCCTCTTTGCAGGTTTCCGATGATAATCCAGACAGTGTTAATGCTAACCTGCGGAAGAGGTTCACAGGTGATGATCCTAATCTATCAAAGGATGAACGACTGAAAATAAGACAGTTTCTTGAATCTATTCCTGATGAAGAGCAGTGAATATAGCCAAGACAGTTTCAAGTAGCCAGCATTTATTATAAAGAATGTAAAAAATTATCATCAATAATTGCGTGTATTGTTTATAAGTAATTTTAGTATATAGTTAATAAATTGGGAAATACTTACCCAAATTAATAAATTGGGAAAAGACGGTATATAAGAAACTTTGTTCTCAACATATAGTATTGCTTTTGGTGACCCAGAAGTTTTTTCTTGGGCTAGCACTTGGTTCCTGCATTCATGATTAAACTGCAATTACTGCCCCAATATTTAAGCTCATGTATGTAGTTGGGTGACTTTGGGATTAGTAGGCTACCTATGCAAACCTAATTCTAATTGTTATTAATACTATTTAATGCCGGAAGTTGCTCCTCATCAGTATGGCCTGTGTGACTAGATTGTATATTAAGAGGACATTCATGGTGTAGCAATTTATAATTATTGATGATATAATGATACTTGAACTAAGTTTTATTACAGAATTGGTTGTAACCCTACTTAATAAAATAAACATTAATACATATTTTAAAAATCTAACCGTTGAATTTCATGGTCATTAAGCTCTTAGTATAAATGTCAAATTTTGTATCAATCGGATATTATTTACTGTATCATTTATAAACGTTGACAAAACTTATGTATAGTATCTTTAAGTGCTGTTCATTAAGTTCTCTTAAAATTCAATCATGTGGCTATTTAACCAAAAAAATACATTTTCATCCCATGAGAAAAAATTCATATGGCAGAATTTTAGAAGGGGATTTAAGGAACAGTATCTAGGTATTGTATACAAATCTTGTTCTATAAATTTATATTTTATGCATAATTTTAAACTATAAAAAACTTGCAATTTAAACAATTTATCGATAACATACTTATTGAATTTTAATTTTCTAGAAATTTTGTAAGTATAGAGGATATAAAAGAAAAATGTAATCAAATGGTGGATTTGTCAAAATTTATCTCTAATAAAAAGATATTAAGTAAGGTTGTACCTTTAGGCTATAATTAATTTTATAGCTAAATTTTATTTATAATATTTTCAATAAACTAGAGAATTTTCATATCTACGGTGTATCTTCTTCTTCTTCTTTTTCTTTTTCTTTTTTGGGTTAAAACGGGGTATCTTCAATTCCTCACCAGAGTTGCAACCAATAAAATATATTTCTGAATTTTTTATTTATTATGTTGTTTATTGGATAAAGTTGCATTTCAGGATGGTAATCAAGAAAAGAACAACAGGGTGGATTTAAAAGTTAAAATTTAAAACCTTTTTTTAAGGATTAACTAGATAAAAGTATACTGCTAGATCTTATTTTTAGCTTTAGTCAGTTTAAGAACAATAGGGTGGATTTTAAAATTAAAATTAAAAACCCTTTTTTTAAGGATTAACTAGGGGAAAAAAAAAAGTATACTGTTAGAGCTTATTTTTAGCTTATTCATTTTATTTGGTTATTCCATTTATGTTAAATTTTAAAAAAATTGTACTTGTATTTTTTTTATAAATTATTTTTAAAAAATCCAATATGTCAATAAAAACAAACTCAATTAATGATGAATTTCTATTTATACACAAATTACTTATAACCAATTTGGCTCCACTTCTTGAACATATCTTGTAATCTTAATTCTTACCTAACTTCAATCTACTCTTTGTAATCTTGCAATTACTCACTAAACTTAAGAGTTAACACTTATATTTCTCACACACACACACACTCAACACACGGCTTTCTATTTTTGGTTTGAATCTCAATAAATTGAGCTGCTTTGAGTAATTAATTAGTATAGCTGTATTAATTAAGTATTAACACAATGTCCTTGTTAAAACTAGATATGGTTGCATTGTACCTAACAAAATTGACAAAAACCCCAAAAGTCATTTTCAAGAATATTTTTTATACTCCCATAAAAAATATAAATAAAAAAAGAATATTTTTTTTCTACTTCAACAAAAAGAAAACGCGTTTTCATTTTCACCTTTTATAAGTAATTGGAAAGTGTGCCTTTTCTTTCAACTTTCAAGTACCATTACCCAATCATTCCAAGAAAAAAAAAAAAAAAAAAAAAACCAAAAGATTAAAAAAGAAAGTGCCGCTATAAAAGCACAGCTAAGGAACAAAATATAAAAAATAAAAAATAAAAAATAAAGAACTCGAACTCACAGAGTGAGTTCAATTCATTCATTCACATTTGATTTGACAAACTTAGCGATTTTTCTCTCTCTTTCTTTCTTTCAATGCCAACTCTCACTGTTCGCATCTCAAATTTTCTTTTCTAAACTCTCTTTTGATTTTTCTGTCACTTTCTCGAGAAAAAAGGAGAAGAAAAGAATAGAAATTTTTTTTTTGGTCTATCTCTATGGGACGAAGCTCGTCTCCGCCTGAGACTGACGACAGTGGAGGCGGAGGAGAAGGCGGCGGCGCATTCCGCTCGATCCGCGGCCGTTTCCCTCTGAAGCGGAACCGAGTCAAGCCCGACTCGGACGATCGTCCGGTTCTTCACCGCAGTCGATCTCACCCGACCCGATTCAACCGTAAGAGCCTGCCCTGGCTGAAGGGGAAGAAGTCGGTGTTCTACTTCTTGGTGTTTCTTGCTGTGTTCCTCTACGCAATGTCGTCGATGGTGTTGCAGAGCTCGATCACGGCGGTCTTCAGGCAAGGGAGCGATCGGGGAGGCCGGAGGTTGAATAGAGAAGGGTTGAGGATCGGTAGCACGTTGAAGTTCTTGCCGCCTAGGGTTTCGAGAAGCGACGGTCTCGATTCGCTGCGATCGGAGCCGAGGATTGGAGTTAGGGCACCGAGGCTCGCTCTTGTGAGTTTTTTTTTTTTTTTTTTTGGCAGTTTCTTTTGGTTTTTGAATCTGAGTTCTTGTTTGCATGTTTGAACTCTATTTTGCTTCTATGTAATTAGTAAATCTCATTTATGTGAAAGCGTAAATTAAGTTTATGAGTTTGATATTTAAGCATTTATTGCAATTGAAATGAATAGGAGCTAGTTATGGCTTTAGTAAATAGTTCTTCCTTGATTGGAATTTGGGTTTATTTCCTTTTATTATTGATAGTACATTGGAATTTCAAAGCTCACATTAATGCTCTGTTTGGTTGATGTGAAAACTGAACGGAAAAGAATGGCTATCCAAATGCTAATCTTATGTCTTATTTGATTTGGGTTTTTACTTCTTACACTTTCAAATGAGACATGTATATCTTCTAACATTTGAGTAAGAAGCACATTTTGCTTGATTGGAAAGATTCAGTTTCTAAACTGCTGTACAAGATTTTCCATAAGTAGTTATGTATTTATTTTATGATATATTTAGTTGTTATATTGCTAGGAAATGGGGAGCATTGTAAAGATCACTTGGGCTTTTGGGAATCCAATATTGGGTTGAAGTTACAGTTATAGTAGAAAAATGGCATATTGTCAAGATGAGAATAAAAGATGCAAAGAATGGGGAAGGAGAGTCACTGTGGATTGGTATTGAAATAACTAATTTTGTACAAAAAGAAAAGAGAAAAGCAAATAAAAAAAGGTTAATATCTGCTTAAAAGGCCATTAGAGTAAAAGAATACTTGATATAGTGAGTGCTTTGATGGAATTAAACTCTAATGGAAAACAGGACTGTAGTCTTCCAAGATAACCCCATAAGCTCCCAAGATTGCATCTTTTCTTACTGACTAGAAGAGAGTTTACTTATTGGACCTTATAGGTTAACTTTGATATTATATTGTTAGTTTCTATGTAAGTATAAAAAGTTTTGACAGACAGGTTAAAAGGCCAAACTTTCTTTCTGTAATAGACCTCTGCTGGTGGCATGAAAGATCAAAGATGGATATTTTCTATAGTTAAATAAATTTTTAATAAAAACTGTAAAATAATTGCAGTTTCTCTTTTAGTTCATAAATTATTGAAGCAGCCTGAGCCCAAGGTCTTTGTTTTTGTAATGCTATCTCTCATATAATAATTCTTCTTTTCTTGAGATGCTTATGGTCCTCTTTTATACCTATATATTTAAGCATATGCGGAGACTTGTCTTTTGGATGCAGTGTGGTGGTGAACTAAATAGTCTTTTTGATATCTCCATAGTTCAATTTTAGATGCTCCATTGATTAGTATATAGAGGTTTTGTGGATTAATTTCATTCAGAGCCATACTCTGCATGAAAAGAATGTTAGTTGATTACTTTCTTCTGCATTAAAATTATTTGCATTTTTTATGTTAAAAATGACTTATTTCGATGAGTGTCAGATCTTAGGAAACATGGAGAAAAATCCACAGTCGTTGATGTTGATCACCGTGATGAAGAATTTACAGAAACTGGGTTATGAGCTGAAGGTCAGTGTCTTACATTTCTGTATGATATCATCACTTTTGTTAGTCATAGCAATTGTTTCTCCATGTTATGGGAGAAACATGTTGAAATAGTTATTTAATAATCCACATAGTTGAGTGTAATAGGGGCATGTTGTTAGAGGTTTATGCATCCCTCATCAAAATCAGCCATTTAAAAGTATAATTGGGGAGTTTTTATTTATGAGAAATGCTATGTCCACAACATTTTCACAACAAATCCTAAGTGGTAGGTTGTTACTGGTTGTTATTGTTGGGGCAAAAAAGTAATCTTAGTGTTAGGTTCAAATTTGAACCAATAACAACTAACCACCTATGATTTGTTGTAAAAATGTTGTGGATGTAGCGCCTCTCTTATTTATTTATTTGTTATGCGCTGAACAGTTTTTCCAGCTGCTGGTTCTGAAAAGCTTATGCATTCTCATGATGACTGTCTGACAGATTTTTGCACGAGAGGATGGAAAAGCACGTTCAATGTGGGAGCAGATGGGTGGCTGGATTTCAATTTTAGGTCCTGAGCAATATGGCCATATAGATTGGTTGATGTATGTTTGCCTTTTATTCTTTTGTGGGCAGGCAGGGGGTGTCTATTCTGTTTTATTATTATTTTTTGTGGTTGAGCGGGGGGCTCTTTTAAGGCTCATCCAGAGTGCAGTGAATTTTTGGTCAATGACTCTTTTTTGACATTATTGTCTACCCGTTGGCTTATGTATGGCTTGTTGAACTCTGTTCTTTTCCTACAGTTTTGAAGGCATCATTGTTGATTCCCTAGAAGCAAAAGAGGCCATTTCAAGGTTTGTTGATATTCTCCCTATAGTTCATGATGCTGATACTTATGTTTGAGAGTTTTTCTCTTGCATGCGTTCCACAGATTGTATTATGCTTGATCTGCATGGGCATGGCATATCACTTCTACCTTTGCAGGAAATTCTTAAAAACAAATGATTTTTCCAGTGGTTGATGATTTGAGCTTTTGGGACTTTGATCTTGTTTGCACTACCAATGACGTTAAATTGAGCACACCCATAAGGGAGAAACAAGATGCTTTTTGGTCCACTGTTGATTATAGTGCAATTGACTGAAGCTGTTTGTTTTGAGTTACATCTCTCTCTCCCCCAATTTTATGGATACAAAGGAAATATTTCTCTTCTGTCAGTTTAGGTTTTTTGTGTTGTTTTGATTTCTTGTTTTTTGCCATATATGTGTTAGTTTAGTTTGAGATGCTATAATTAGTGAGTTTTATATTTATGCAGCCTTATGCAGGAGCCTTTTTGTTCAGTACCACTTGTATGGATAATTCAAGAAGATATCCTTGCAAATCGTCTTCTACAGTATGAGGAAATGGGTTGGAAGCATCTTGTTTCTCACTGGAAAACTACTTTTAGTAGAGCTAATGTCATTGTGTTTCCAGATTTCACTCTGCCGGTAAATCTGCTATCTTACGTGTATACATACATGTCTTACTACCATGCTTCGTTTCCAACTGGCATTGTGTTAGAAATTCTTTTTCTGTTCTCAATTTTGTTCTTTCTTGTATCAGATGTTATATAGTGTGCTTGATACTGGAAACTTCTTTGTGGTTCCTGGATCACCAGTAGATGTGTGGGCTGCTGAAAGCTACAGTAAGACCCAGTCCAAATACCAGTTAAGGAAGAACCGTGGATTCAGTAAAGATGATATGTTGGTCCTAGTTGTTGGAAGTTCTATCTTCTATAATGACCTATCCTGGGACTATGCTGTAGCGATGCATGCCATAGGACCACTGCTAACAAAATATGCAAGGAGGAAAGATGAAGGAGGCTTATTTAAATTTGTTTTTCTATGTGGTAATTCTACTGATGGATATGATGATGCTTTACAGGTAGTCAATTATTCATTGGTGCACTATAGAGATTATGCTCTTTTTCTGCTATAAATTTGACACTTTTTATCTCTCAACTGCTCTGTATACCTGCAAGTGCCTCTCTTTTCGAATGAGCGAATGGAAGATTCATAATTGAATTGTGTCTGACATAATTTCTGGCTAGTGTCTTCTTACATATCAAAAAAGAAAAAGTTCTGGCTATCTAATAAACTAAATGACTACATTGCATTGTTTTAAAGAAGTATGTCTCAAGCTTTTGAAAAAAAAATGGAATTTCAATTAGTTTATGGTTTCATCACAATATATTTTCTAAGTCAGATTGTAATGTTTGTTGTGAGCAGTGAATCTAAACAGCCTAATTTATCTTCTATTTAGTTCCTGCAATATCTTCTTAGCAACACACACACGTTATTATTATTATTATTTTGTTGCTTGGTAGGTGAATAATATATAAGAAAGGATAATAAGAAACTTAGCAAGGCATCCCAGTCACATTATTTAAATAGAAAAAAAAAAAAAAAAGTAAGTTGGCACCTCCTAGTCTCCCGAACAAGGAGGTCTAGGGTTCAATCCCCCAACCCCAACTTAATGTAGCCAAAAAAACAAAAGAAAATAAAAAAACAGAGAGAATATGGTAAAGCTAAGAACCAGCCATGGAAAAGTACAGATAATTTGTTGAAGCAGTCCTATGAAAATTACATTGCATACTACACTCAGCTGCTGATGTGTTCAACTCACCTCATGACTTCCATTTGTATGCTTGAGCATCTTCTCTTTGAATTGTGAATTAATTCTTGAATTTATTGCATAGGAAGTTGCTGCACGTCTGGGACTTCTTGATGGCTCTGTGAGGCGTTATGGCTTGAATAGTGATGTAAATAGTGTGTTATTAATGGCTGACATTGTTCTCTACGGCTCTGACCAAGATGTACAGGGTTTTTCTCCTTTGCTTATCCGAGCAATGACCTTTGGAATCCCTGTTATTGCACCTGATTTTCCCGTCTTGAAAAAATATGTGAGTTCATTCAAGTTATTTTCCTTTTGGTTCATTGGTTGCTGTATTGTTGGGGTTTCTTCAGTTCTCTCTCTTACATTTTCAAAGAGGTCTCTGAAATTACAGGTTGTTGATGGAATCCATGGAATTTTTTTCCCAAAACATAACCCTGATGCTTTGATGAGGGCTTTCTCACTTCTGATTTCAAATGGAAAACTTTCCGAGTTTGCTCAAACAGTTGCTTCCTCTGGAAGATTGCTTGCTAAGAACATACTGGCATCAGAATGCATTACTGGATATGTGAGGCTACTGGAAAATGTACTCAATTTTTCATCAGATGCCATGCTGCCGGGTTCCATTTCTCAGCTTCAACAAGGGGCATGGGAGTGGAATCTGTTCAGGAAAGAAATAGAAAAGAGAACTGCTGACATGCAAAACGTTGATGAGAAGGCTACTTTGTTGAGAAAGTACAGTGTTGTTTATTCTCTTGAAGAAGAGTTTACCAATTTTGTTTATTCTACCAACGGCTCTGCTAATGGAACTGGGATTCTGTCAGAAGATATGCTGACTAAACTAGATTGGGATGTTCTGAGGGTATTAGAAAGTTCTGAAGAGGATGAGATGATAGAAATGGAGGAGGTAAGGTGTATCTTGCATTTACAGTGCCTTTCTTGCCCCCCTCCCCCCTCCCTCTCCAAAACAAACCCCCCACCCCTTGCAGGCAGGAAAAAAGAAAAAAGAAAAAAGAAATTCTGTGTTTCAAGTCCTTTTCTTCAGATGACAGCTAAAATTGATTATTATTTCTTGATCTGTAGCTTGAAGATAGAATGGACAGAAACCTTGGAGCATGGGATGATCTTTATCGTAATGCTCGCAAAGCTGAAAAAGTTAAGTTTGAAGCAAACGAAAGGGACGAGGGAGAGCTTGAGAGGACAGGCCAGACTCTGTGCATTTACGAGATCTACAGTGGAGCTGGGTCCTGGCCATTCTTGCACCATGGTTCTTTGTACCGTGGTTTAAGTCTTGTGAGTTCCTTTTATTTATATTGCAACATTTATTTGTTCAATGTTTTCTTTATTTCATTTCCCTCCTGTTATCCTCCCTGAAGATCTTTTTTTTTTTTTTTTTTCCCTTTAAATACAAATCATTCTTGATATATTCTGCTTAAGGTATATAATTAGACTGTATAACCATCTAGGATTTCTGTTTTGTTGAGATTTCCTCCTACCCCTGGGAAGAATTAGAGAAAAGAAAAAGAGAAAGAATGAAGTGAGAATTACCAGCCATGTCTTCTCACCCTATGGTTTTGACATGTGAACTTTTTTTATCATTTAAGTGCTTTAATTTATATAATTTTTGTTATATATCTAAGAAAAATGAATGATTTATTCCCCATTGAGATGAAACCTGCTTATTTGTTATTTTCGTTCAAAATTTAGGCTAGAAATGAAACTAATATATATATTTTTTAAATGGCTTGTTTCATATACATTCCTATTAAAGTCATCTATAATTAAATCTGGCAGACTTTAAGAGAACGGAGGTTGAGATCAGATGATGTTAATGCAGCTGGGCGGCTGCCCTTTTTGAAAGACTCTTACTATCGGGATATTCTATGTGAGATTGGGGGAATGTTCTCTATTGCAAATAAGGTGGATGACATTCATCGAAGACCTTGGATAGGGTTTCAATCATGGCGTGCCGCTGGTAGGAAGGTATTTCTTATGTTGGTAGTCTACCTTTAAATATTTTTTAATTTTTCGGAGTTTCGTATATGAAATTCATGATTTTTGAATTTTTGTATCTGAGGTGACCCTTTTAACTGAAGAAACTTTAAAATCTCAATTACAAAGTTGATAGTTAATGAATAAAGTAGTTTTTATAGGATTCAAATTATTACATTTTTTTCAAATATGCTGCTGAACCTGGTATATTCTTCTTGAAATTCATTATCAGTTTTTTCGTAATTGCCATTATTGCTGAGTCTCATTTCTTGAAGCAGGCTTCATTGTCCTTAAAAGCTGAAAAAGTATTGGAAGAAACAATACGAGAGAACACTGCAGGAGATGTAATATACTTTTGGGCGCGGGTGGACAAGGATGGAGTCACAGGAAGCAATGACGTGCTCACTTTTTGGTCCATGTGTGACATCTTAAACGGAGGACACTGCAGGCATGTTATTAGTATAATTTGTAATATAGTTATGTATGGATGGTTTAACGATTTGACTTTAATCCTGATGTGTACATGTTCATCCATTGTTTGGAAAGGGTGTGGCCATGTACGTCCTGTTGTATGTATGTATGTATGTATGTATGAAGGTGAACTTTCCAACAGTGACAGTAATGGCTGTTAATGGTGTACTTAGAACCAATTTGATAGAATGGTTTTGAGTTGCCGTTGTAATTATGCATTCAATAAAGTTGCAGACTGTTGGACCATTAGACCCTAAAATTGCTTTGGACCATTAGACTGTTGTTATAATCATACATGGAAAGGGTCGGTGCCACTTCCTCTTTAATAGTGTTAGTTTGGGGTATGGTAGGGCAGGGTTTTTCTATTTCCATAAATTCAGTGTGCTTTGACTAGCCTTGTTGGTTATTTTGTACCTCAATTATGGGGGTTAACTTGAAAATTAAATTATTTTTTAATATACAGATGGATGTTATTTTAGATGTAACTTATTTTTTGAAATCTAAATGCTTGCAGGTCTGCTTTTGAAGATGCATTCCGCCGGATGTATGGATTGCCATTGCATGTAGAAGCTCTTCCACCCATGCCAGAAGATGGTGGTTACTGGTCCGCTCTGCACAGCTGGGTGATGCCAACCCCTTCCTTTCTGGAGTTCATAATGTTTTCCCGGTAATTTACAGAGAATCAGAATATGGATTTTTTTTTATTTGACTTATAAAAAAAAAAAAAGAGTCTGGAATTTTTCACCTGCAGTTTTCCATTTCATTATAGCACATCATGTTACAGTGAAAGCACTTGAAGTTTGACTGTAAATGAAACAACAATAACAACAAAGCCTTAGTCCCAAAAAAAACTTCGGAGATTGGCTATGGATCCTCAACAGACTAATTGGGATTGAGATGCCCCAATGAGTAGGATCCATTCATGATAAGTGACTAAATTTTACACTGGCCATCAACCTACTGCAACCTTCCTTTTTTCCATACTTGGGACTGGCTGCGAGCTAAAAATACTACACAAAGCACTAACATAGGAGAGGTCCTGTAAATGAAACTAACTGAATTTTTCCTATTGAGCTGCAGGATGTTTACTGATTCTCTTGATGCCTTGCACACCAACTCTGGTAAAATTAATACGTGCTTGTTGGGATCCTCAGAGCTTGAGGCAAGTTGTGTGGGTCTGAAATTGTTTGATTTTGTTATTGTGGGAGAGTAATATTCCTTACCTTTGTTTGTTCTATGATCAACAGAAACAGCACTGTTATTGTCGTGTATTGGAACTCCTGGTCAATGTCTGGGCTTATCATAGTGCTAGGAATATGGTCTACATGGATCCACACACAGGTTCACTGGAAGAGCAGCACCCAGTTGAACAACGCAAGGGATTCATGTGGGCAAAATACTTTAATTTTACGTTGTTGAAGAGTATGGATGAAGATTTAGCAGAGGCTGCAGATGATGGTGATCATCCCCGTGAGATGTGGTTGTGGCCATTAACAGGGGAAGTGCATTGGCAAGGGATTTATGAAAGGGAGAGGGAGGAAAGATATAGGCAGAAGATGGACAAGAAGAGAAAAACAAGAGAGAAACTTCGTGAAAGGCAGAAGCATGGTTATAGGCAGAAGACACTAGCAGTTATTGATCCAAAAAAAAGGCAGAAGACTATCGCAGAATAGGAAGCATATAGTCAGAACTACTCAATTCTAACTCTGGAACACTTTTGACTCCTAACACGGTTACTAAACCCATTTTTCTCCAACATGGGAATTGGAAAAGGCACTTTCAGACTGAGGAGAAGCTTCGTTCATTCTAATTGCATCAGGAGTAGTACATAAAAAATGATTCTGTTAGTATTTTCTCACTTTTACTGAATATACATAATACTCAAATGAAGTGGAGGGTAGACACGTAGCTTCCAAGCAATTGTGGCTCGCTAGCTTTCGAGGCCTTTTTACTCGGTCATTTCTAGCAGCACAGAGGATATTGGGTTTTGAGAGGGGTACCCAACATTCATTGATATTCTTTTATACGGTTGAAACCATTCAATTTAGTGAGTATAAAGTTGTATTCTTTCATTACTGTATATTCATTCAACAAGAGGAATGGCAATTTTGACGACAAAAATGGCTGATTTCATGCTTGGAGCTGGTTCTGTTTTGATTTCACTTTGTTTCTTCAGAAGTATAGTTGCTTGCTAGAATGGATCCAGCTGTTTCTAGGAGCCACTAGGCACCAGTGACTCAGAAAATGGTCATAACTTTTTATTGGGGTGGTGGGGTGTTAAATACCTTGGTTCTACTTGTAAAGGAGAGCAGGTTATTCTGCTGAGTTATAAGGCTTTTGGCTTCATCATTTGAGTTATAGTAACTATTATGATAGGTTGAAGGGGGGGTTTTAAATACCTTGGTTCTACTTGTAAAGGAGAAGAGTAGGTTATTCTACAGAGTTATGAGGCTTTTGGCATCATTGAGTTATTAGTAATTATTATGATAGGTTGAAGTAGATTCTTGTATGTCTTTCATGTTTGATAATTATTTTAAGATATTTGATTTAATTCATTGATCATATATATTAGTTTGGCATTGTATTTATAATTATAAGGATATTGTGAGAAGAATAAATAATTCTTATAAGATTATTTAAGGTAAATTGAATATGAGAATTTCACATTTCCTTATCAAAATTTTAATCAAAAGAAATGTGAGCATACTTATATTCTTGGACATCGAGATGCCTAAGTGTTACATTCTTAAGAATACAGATGTTGAAGGATGTTGGGAGGATCATGATTTGGCTCTCTACAACTGCTCTAAAAACAAATATGTGGGGTGCGATGTCAAATGCTATAAAAAACTTGGGTATGTAGCCGATAAATAGTATCAGATCCAAGGTCATTAGTTTGAGTCATGGAAATGTCATTATAAGAGGGGATTGTTGGGGGAACTACAATTTGACTCTTTATGGCCGAACCAAATGTTACTATAAGAGAAGGATTGATTTTGGTTTTTGTTTGAGTTTATTTTAAGGATTTTTAAATTCAAATTATAAGAATATGCATTAGTTTGATTTTGACCTAAAATTCAGGATATTTTTGCATTTTCTCTAAGATTAACACATTCTTTTGGTTATGCATTCACATTTACATACATGCGAGGACAATTTTTGCAAGATCAAACTACGTTGTTCTTTTTAAGCAATATTTAGACAAAGTCAGTATATAAATAAATGGCCATGAGACAGATCGTTCAAGGCAAATGCTGCAAGCTTGCACCATCTCTCGCAAATTTTGCATTACTGCTAAATCGAGTGCGACATATGCTGTGTTCAATCTATTTGGGCCGTGCTCTATTATAGTCATTTAATACAAATCCAAGCTTCTTGTTCTTGAAGGATTAGGCAACAAATGGGTTATGCATTTTTTTTTTTTGCCGAATCTATTATACTTATAATAGAGAAACCATACTTCCAAGATAAGTAAAGGGATTACTTGTCTCCTTGTATGGCACATTACATGTGTTGAGTTTTGCACACTTTCTTCCATGTCAACAACGAAATTGTTAGGAATCCGAATCCTTATAGCTATATAAATAAGAATTGTTGTAATATTGCATTTAGTTAGTTAGTTGGTTAGTTAGTTATAATTTCAAGCATGTTAACCACATTTAACACATATTGGAATTATTAATGCACATGAGGAATAATAGAACCATTAGGATAAGGCCATGTGGGCCAATAGAATAGTTTTATAGTTTTATCAATACCTACTTGTAATCATATTTCCATCATTGAAGAATAAACCAATTTCTTAATGCATTAGTGCATCTCTCTCTCTCTCTTAATCTCTTTCTCTCTCTATGGAGGGTAACTACCTAAAATTAAGTCAATTCCTCTACAATTCATATTTGTCCCCATTAGAAACTACTGGGTTCTTAACAGAAATCGACTTATTAATTATAAGTTGTAACTCAACTCAACCTTCTAGTGTTTCCAATGGAGAGGCCCAAAATTTCAAATCTCCACCCAATTGTGATTAAAGAATTTATCAAAAAACAACAAAAATCAACTAGTGCAGCTAGCTCATAAATCATAAATGATCCAATGTCAAATTGGGCCTAAACTCAAATCCAAATGAAAGCCCAAGTTGAGTACCCAATTTTTCCTTTTTACCACCCCAAACTTAAAAAAATTACCAAACTCCCGCCCTGCCTTGCTCTGGACCAATTGGAATTGGAAATCGCTTAATTATGGGTTACAGAATACAGACACACAGGCTCACACTACTTTCTAACCTTTTTTACACTCTTCATCGTGTTGGCATTTGTCAGTAGGGTTCTTTAAAACCCCAAAAGCCTCTAATCTCTCTCTCTCTCTCTCTCTCTCTCTCTCTCTCTCTTCCATGTCTAGGTACTACTCTCACTCTCTTTCTAACCTTAATGCATTACTTCTTTGCTGCTAAGCTTCAGTTTTGTGTGTATCATTTCCTGGTTTTGTTCCCCCATATGTTTTTTTCAGTTGAAATTCAATCTGGGCATCGAACTGATATCTTTTTTTTTTTTTTTGTCGATTTTGGTTGTTGGGTTTCCTATAATTTACCTCTTTTTTTGTTGTGGATTATACTTGGGTCTGGTTACTATACTGTGTTTTGAGTGTATTCATGTTTGGAATTGAACCTATCACTTTCGAGCTCTATTTTTGTGCGTAATTCTGTTATCACTTCCTCAATTTTGGTCCTGCCCCACATAATTTTTCAATGTAAGCATTAGACTAATAGTGTTTGTTTCTTTTGATTGCTGGGTTTTTTTTTTTTTTTTAATTACTACCTCTTTTGTGTTGTGGGTCATATATGGGTCTGTTCATTTTTAAGTATTTGGCTTGGGTCTTATCCTGTGTGATTTCAACCACTATATGTGACTCTGATTGTCAATACCTCATTTTAGTTACAAATTTTGACTTATTAAAATTTCTTCATGTAGTGCTGTGGTGTGGATGATGTTTTGGGCTTGTACGTGCTAAATGATTGTTATGTTGCTTTTTCTTTCTACTTGATCTTTGTTTGGGATGTTGAATTTTTGGTTGGAAGAAATAACTCATGTAATTGGAGCTAAAGTTTGAGAATGTTTAGTTAATTTGATGAGTACATTTAGGTGATTGAGTGAGCTAGAATTTGGAAATTTTGGAAACTTGTTTTTGGGTCATGAAAAAGTAATTACATCTACTCAATTGCGCCTACCTCAACAATTTGGTTTGATTAACATGGGGAAGTTCTAGGGATAAGCCAAAAAGAGTGAAAATCCATTGAGAGGATATAGGGTAACCCTGGCTAATGGAGGACTATGTAGTGAAAGAGGATAATTTTTGTTGTCATTTGTCAACCACTTTATTTTATGGCTACTGATTTCTGCAATGTATGGTGTACCGACTAAAATTCAGTACTATACTCAAACATGACACTGGCAAGGTCCACCTTCTAGAGAGGAAATAGGCCAATGTTGTACACAAACTGATTGGAGATCAGTTTCAAAAGGTGATAACAAGTGATTCCAGGTTGAATTCTTTTTTTAATGCTTCATGGTTTTTCTGTTATCAAGCCAAAAAAAAAGAAAAAAGAAAAAAGAGAAAGGAAAAAAAGAAAAGTAGGCCAAGAGAAAAGGAGAAGTTTTACCTGTGATATTTTCATATTCAATGCAACTGCATAAAGGCAGGAAGCTCCAAATAGTCTTAGAAAGATGCTCTCCGTGTTACTTGTGTGAATTTACTTACTGACCAAGAGGACACTATAAATAGATGACAGCAAAATCAAGTGCACCCCAAAAAATAAAATATTAGATCTTTGTGTGTGTGTGTTTGCACGTGAGTGTTTGTGTACGTGCCCAACATTTAAATTATGTATCAATAGTTCATATAAAGCTTGTGGTTGCACATATGTAATTAACTCTTGGTGTTCAATGATGTGGACACCTGTCTCCGTTTTAATTTCTATTTTATCCAATTATTATATTTTTTTTTCCATGCACAATTGTATTTGTATTTCACATGAATGGGTTTTGTATAACGTTGAATGATGTTTTCAAATCGGATCTATCTTGGTGGATTTTTTGTTTGATGATTGTTGGATAATCTATTGTTCTGGTAATGACCCTCATTACTTTTTGTTAACATGAGAATTAAAATAAAGTATACAGTTGTGATTTACATGACTTAGTATCGAAAGTTGGCATCTTGATACTCTGCGTGGAGTTTGTAGAATGTCCATTCACTAATTTTGTCTGCTGACATGACTGCCTGACTAGTCTACAAAGAGGCCATGAACAGGGCCTTCAAAACCTGTACCATAAATTTCTACAAATGAAAATCTTCATATTTTGGCTGCATTTAGATAGTCATGCTTATCTGATTTCTTGTGTTTCTAGCTTACACATGCCAGGAAAGGAAGATTTTTGTGAACACAATTGTCTGATACTGGTTGTGATGCATTTAGGTTTGCATGCTAAAGGCTGTACGCTTCTAAACATCATGCTTGCTGTGAAGGTTGGCTGTGTTGGGCAAACTTTTGCCCTAGCTAAAGGGAATGAGTCTGAAGGGAGGAAGTCTCGGATTCGGCGTTCAAAGGAGGAGAGGAAGGCAATGGTTGAATCCTTTATAAAGAAGTAATTGAATTATAGTTTCCCTTTATTCAGAATATGGTATAGGTGGTATAAATTCATTTTCTAAACATCCCTAATCATTCCCACCACTCCCTCTATCCTTTCAAAAATTGAATCTGGTGCACATGCTCTTTTCTAGTATATTTTTCTCTTATGCTGTAATATATTATTATCATCTCTTAATTGTAGTAGCTGACAAAGTAATTGAGCAAGATGTGACAAGTTACCGACAATTTGAGTTGTAGGTCATTTCTTTGATTGTTTGTCATAAAAATCAGAGATTGACTCTAACCACCTGCTAATTAATTAATTAATTATTATTTTTTTTTGGAAATTTAAGGAAAGTAGGTTTGGTAGCATGTCTTAACTAACACTAAACTACGTAGATACATAAACACAAAATGATATCATTTGTTTTGCTTTAAGACCAACTTTGAAGTGAGACTTGTCATAAGCATCTGTTTACTAATTATAAGAAAGTGGCTCTTTTTTCTGAAAGTCTAGTAATATAAGTTATTGTTAAGCTTGATCGTGGAGTTCAACTGAATAACATGTGCATTTGGTAATACTTAGTTTCATATTTAACCAGGAGACTTCATTTTTTATTGATAGGCAAATGGATTGAACCTGTGACTTACCCTCCACACTTATTTATGGAGTGTGGATATGCTATTTAATCTAGAGACCATTGGAGACTTCATTGCAGTGATGAAATCATTATAAGTTAATTAGAAGATTCATAATGTGAATGTAGTGGTACATACAGAAATTAGCAAATTCACTTATTACAAAAAAGAAATTGGAAAATTGCTTATTATATTAGTCTACAATAAATTGTTTTGTCGGACTGGACTTATCCAAAAATTGTTTTGTAGGACTGATTTTCTATTGCTGTATATTTCATAGGACATATACATTTTGTCTTTTAAAAGGATTATTTGTAACCTAAAGGTGCTTTTTTTTTTTTTTTTTGCAAACAAAATATTTTTTTGTATCTAGGTCTATGTTTAGATTCTTTAGAACCTATTAAGTTGCAAATTGTTTTCTTTTACTTAATTAATTGCACGTTTTTGTAAATTGTAAGGCTGTTCAAGTTTCTAGGTTCCACTTGCCGTGCTCTTGAAAATAGCTATTAAAAAGCTGATTATACCCTTTATTTTTGGTAAACTTGCTTGCAGGTATCAAAAGACAAACAATGGGAGTTTTCCATCACTTAATCTCACACACAAGGAAGTTGGTGGGTCTTTCTACACAGTACGGGAGATTGTTCGAGATATAATCCAGGAAAATAGAGTGCTGGGCCCTGCTATGTTAAGTCCAGAGGAGCAGAGCAGTTATCAGTTCTTGGAACAAGATCCACTCTTTTCAATGGCTACAGAACCTCAAATTCCTCCATCACTAATATCCAATGAAACTCATCTTTTATCCAATCATCACCAGGGTACAAGAGAAGAACTAGTCATAGGTTCTGATGGGCATGATACTGGACCTGACCATCAGACGTTTGAGCGAATTGTAAATGGAACTCAGGTAGATGTAAAAGACAAAAAATCTGATGAATCAACTTGTATCGAGTTGCAAGTAGATGAACCTTCTGAAGCAGAGAAAAATCTTGAGGAAGAATGGGCTGCACCAATGGCCAAAATAACTCCTACAATAGAAAATGAAGAGCAAGTCTCTTTTTCTGATGGGCATTTCACTGAACCAGAAAATCGGATGCTTGACAACAGGGAAACCATCAATAGAAGCCAGCTAGATGTTAAAAACAAAAACTCAATTGAGCTGACATGTACTGACTACCAAGTAGGTGAACCTTCAGAAGCAGATAGGAACACTGAAGAACTGGCAGCATCTAAGGCTAAAGTAAATCCTATAGTAGCAGATGTTATAGTAGAGACCTTTCCATTACAGTGTGTTACTAAGACAACTGATAGCTTGGGTGGGAGTTTAGGAGAATCAAAAATTTTAAATAATCCTGCAGGACAAAAAGAGAATGGAAATCTGGAGTTGGAACCAGGCAATGGTAATTTTCTATCTGATGAAATGAATTCCACACAGAATTTTGTTTTGTTAAATGATAAAGCAGTGCAATCCTTTCAGGTCTTTTGTTTGAGAGAAATTCAGGTTCAGTGGAAAAGGAAGTAGTAGATCTTTCAGAGCCATCATTGGAAAGCTCAAATTATTTAATCCCTGGAGAAGATACTAAGCATGATACTCAGAGCATTGAAGTCCTTGAAGCTAAAGTATCCAGTAATGATTTTGGAACACCCCAGTCGTCTGAGAACAGCCAGGATCTGACTGGAGCTAAGGTGAATCTTTTGTTCACTTCTACATTTATGTTTGCACATGTGTGCAGGCATGTGAAAACTTTTAGAATTCTTAATTTTTGCAAAATTGTATTGTTAGTGATTTGTGAATGAAATCAGGATTGCTGATTTATTTATTTGCTTTCTATTGGCCATATATATGAAACACAAGTGAGGAGAAAAGTATTAATCATTAGGCACCATTAAACCTTCTGGGAACTCTGCATTTAAAATTTAAAATTGCCACCTGTGGGTAGTCTTATTTGTTCAAGCATTAATTATGCTATAGATATTAATCTAGTTTTGAGGCTTAAATTTCTTAGGTGATCATCTCAGTTTGGTGCTTGTATCTAGCCAATGGGATCTAGCTCAAATGCCACCTCCTCCCTTTGTAAGAGCAAGGTGGAGGGTGAGGTTGTGGGCTTAAGACCCACTGGGTTGATGTGTAATTACCTATAAAACAAGTCTGGTGCTTGTATCTAGTGCCTAGCTCATGCTTAGAGGTTGCTTTGCATATATAGGCATTTGCAGCGCTTCAATAAAAATGATATCATCTTCAAGTTATTATCTTATCATTTTTTGTCTTTGAATGACAATGTCTTTTAGACTCCCTAGTAACCCCTAAATTTATACCTAGAGTTGAAAATATACAACACTTTCTAGATAGTTATCTTTTCTATAAAACCTTTTGTTGCCTCACTTCATATTTACCTTTTCCTTGCTTGATGTTGAGGGGTCTGAAAAATGTTTGCATGTGGTGCTTTTCTGATATTGCGCGGTAAAATTTTGATGAATGTTTAGTTAATGCCTGAAATTTCTAATCAATTTATCTAGCAAGATTTTCCAAATAAGATGTTTAGGCCTTGTGCTTGTGCTTGTTTGGGTCCCAACAACAACGCCTTGGGCTTCAGAACATTGATGTGCATAATGTGTACGCCTGCATGTGTCTATGTGGTAATTGGATGTGCCCATGATATTGGTCGTCAATTTTGTCATGTTATATCTTTTCAAAGTAGCTTGGGGTAGTTATCCAGTGTGAGAACATAATGATCTTGCAAATCTGCTGTCCGTTTAATCTCTCTGATTAACTCCTTTTTTTTTTCTTTTTTTTTTAAATTATTATAAATTCTATGCTGTTTGAATATTCTCTTTCCATAATGATCAAAATCTACCCATTGCCATTCTTTAGCTGAAACTAATTTATTCACTGAAGAGGTGATATACCTACTGTGCACAAGAAACATATCTTAGCAAATTTATGTTATGAATTATCATTAATTATGCTTTTGCAGGCTGTTAATGCTCTAACTCCAAATGACAACATCAAGATTCTTAATGACACTTGTACTGGCAGTAGCGGTGTAGATGAAAATACCCCAGAGACCATCATTAATCAACCTAAAGCTGATTTACATGGTGGCAACTCCCAGAGAGGAAGCAATCCAACTTTAGATAGAATAAACCTGTAAGCATCTCTAGTAAACCCATGTTGAAATTTGGCACTTAGATATGTAATGCTCTATTATTTGCAGATTTTGAGCATTTAAACGGGTTCATATATAATCATTGATTTGTCTTTTGCTTATTTTTTTGGCAGTGAATCTTGGGAAGGGACAACCAAAGCTGCCAAACCGGAAACTAATCCACTTTTGGCTACAATTAAAGCATTTATAGCTGCCTTTGTGAAATTTTGGTCTGAATAATCACCTTGTTAGTGTAGTTCTTTTGATTTTCTTTTTCCCCGACAGTGTCATGGATGAAGCATGTACCTGCCAGATAATGCTTAAATATCACTTGGGTAAATCTAAAGTTGTGTGGTTGGATTTCTTTTAGTTTGATGTTTTTTTCCCCTCCCTGTTGTTTTGGCCACTTGAGGACACTTGAACATATGGACTACACCAAGGAGATATCACTTTATCAATCCTTAACAGGATGGAACTAAATTAGGTAATACGATGCCAAGAGACTACTAATAAAGTTAGCTAGCATAGTTCTTGGATGATTTCCTTGAAGGGACAAAAATCTCCATTCACCAGACAACTTTCATTTTTTTTCTGGAATTTCTACAAGAGGAAACAAAGGATGTGTGTACATAAGTGATGGCTCTTTGGAATTATTATGCTGACATAATTTGGATATGTTGGTTTTGTTTGATTTGCATATCATTGTGAGCTATGCTGGATCCTATCAAGTCATTGCTGTCTGCTTTTGAATTATTTTAGTCATTGCTAAGTAGTACCATTTTCTAACGTTACATACACACACACACACACACACACATATATATATATTTATATATTTATATATTTCATTATCTGAGTCAAAAGTTCTTCGATAACTTTTATTTTTAGAGTCCGGTTCATGTACCCGGTAGCAGCATTAGGGTTATATAAGTTGTAATGTTGCAGGGTTAATTATTACAATTTACAGTTTGATATAGCAGACATGAGTACTGTAGACTAATAATCTCACTTTAGGATATTTAAAATATTAAAAATAAAAAAAGGACCATGTTGCTAATTTTGCATTTCCCAACCCGTGATAAGGCAAGAATTTTGATCTTGGTTTCCATCTACAACTGTAAGGAAAACCTGAAAAGAGGGTAAATGTGGATTGTTGTTGAACCACTTCTTCCATTCTTGTAGTTCATTATTATTTTTTATTTTATTTTTGTTGTTGTGGAGTAAAAGATAGAATTGTAGTGGGCAACCATAGCACTTGACTTAGGCTGTAATTTCTTGTTAAGGGTGTTGTTCTACCCAGCCCAATTGTTACTTTTAATAAGGGTAAATAACACTTCATCTACATGTGATTTGGGTCAATATTTGTTAAACTATACTTTAAAAAGTTGTACTTTATGTGATGTTGTCCAAGGGAATATAGTTAAATCATAGGTGAGTAAAAAATACAGCTATTAAGTGAATTTTGGCCCTAAAAAGAAGGGGAAGAAAACATTTAAACTAGTGTTCTTTGTTTCAGCGTTGCAAGAGACTTGATTATGAGTCGATTATGTTATTTATCGAGTCGAATAAAGTTCCAACTTTTTAAATAAAGTCCATTTGGTAAAAAGTAAAAAACTTGTTGTATTTTGTCTCACATTTTCCAAAAAATCAACAAAACTTTTATTCCAAAATAAAAAAATAAAATTAGTTTTTTATTTATTTTAAATAAACTAACTTTTATTTTTTTTGTCTTGCATTTAGTAAACAAGTTACCAAAATCTATTGATACCAACCAAACAAAAGTGGACAATCAAATTTGACTAAAGTTATTGAAAATAGAGATTGAATCTTTCACAAAAGCTTGAGAATCTAACAAGTAACAATGATGAAGAGAGAGAGATATGAGATAGAAATGGATTGATTGATTGATTTTTTTTTTTTTTGAGGAAAAGAAATTGATTGATTATAATTACAGATCATCATCGCACATCTCTGATGCGATGGTCACTTCACAAGTATAAGTGCTTGTGGGGTGTGAAGGTAAGGGCTGGGGTTCAAATCTCCAAGAATGAGTTTCATACACATATACATTTAGATTAGGTTAGAGTAAAATTTTTATCTTGTAAAAAAAAAAAAAATAACAATTATAGGTCAAGTATTTATATACAATATAAACAAGAGAGATTACATAGAAATAATAAAACTAAATAAGTTTATTGTGCTGAATTAGCTGTTGTGCAATTATAATAGAACCCACTAATCACGCATCTAATAACAGATTAACAAATGGCCATAATAATAATTAATTGCTAATGCTTTAAACGCTGCCGTATTGACTGGATTTATGACTTCTCATGTTATACCATAAACATTAAACGGCACCATTTGCAGTCTGGCCTTGTGTGTTAAATGGAACACCACCATTTGCAGTCTGGCCTTGTGTGTTAAATGGAACACCACCATTTTGTCTCTGAACTTCTTCTATATCTGTTAACAGTTACATGTGAGTAAAGTATAATTAGCTCTTAGAAAAAGATATGAAACTGTTAATCTTCTCTCTTAATAATAATATTAAGGTTCAAATTTAATTGAGTATCCTTGAAGGGATCATCATGTCTTCTCTTTAGACTTTAGAGCATTTTCACATGTCGCAAATATCAGAGTGAAGATAAAAAAGTTACAACTAGGATGAGCTGTATGAAGTAAATTGTAAACAGGCATAAAGCTGAAATCCCAAATAGCAATTGAAGTTTAATGCATGAGTTTTCTTACTTAGTGGTTATGGAAAATTGACATCCCAGCAGAAAAGTGGAAAGTGGAAGATGTGAGAGAGAGAGAGAGAGAGAGAGATTTGGAGTTTGGAGTATAAATATATTGAAAAATCTAAAATGGGAAACTGCTCTAAGAGAAATTGGTTTAAAATATATTTTTAGAATATTTTTATGAAAAAAAAAATATAATTAATTTTTTTAATGGCTATTAAATTTTCTATAAAAATTATGTCAAAATTTTCCTAAAATAGTTTATTAGTAATTGCCCAAAAAACACTGTTAAACATGACCCATCTAACTACTGCACACCCTTGACATGATGGTTATTCTGCAAGTACAAAGTTCTTGTAGGGTGGGGGATAAATGTCAGGGTTTAAATCTCCAAAGGGAGAAATTATACAGTCTTCTAGTAGACCACATCATTTGTCTACTATTTTACTAAAAGACTTTCACTTATTTAAAATTATTGAGTTAGTAATTAGTTTTTGTTTTAATTATTTTTTTTTAACTTAGCAATTTTAAACAGGTGGGGGTATTTTAATGGAATGATGGACTACTAGGGATGACAATTTTACCCTGCCCCACTTAACCCGCCCTCCCCCGTTTTGTCTCGTGTGGGTTTTTCCCGTCCCGCAAAGGTAATGGGACGGGGATGAGGTAAGATTTTAGCACCGCACCATGGGATAGGGTAGGGATGAGTTTAGACTTTTTAGACCCCCTACCCCGTCCCCACTCCGCCCGCGTTGCTAAGGGTTATAATTATAAAATTTTCATTACCTAAAACTCTACTATTTAAATAACATATTAATATTAGCTTATATTATTCTACTTAATGTGGTTCTTTACCTTTATTTTGTTATGTGTTATACTACGAGATTTTTTTTTTTTTTTTGTTGTTGTTGTTGTTGTGATTGTCTTATTAAACGCTTGGATATATTATTCAATTTTTTCTAAAAATTGATTTGATTTGATGGGATAAATTTAGTTGTAATTTCAAGTATATTTTTATTAATGAAATAGGTTTCATTAAAAAAATTGTACTAATTGTAGGATAAATTAACAAAAAATAGAGTTTTTTACAAGGTTGGGTGTGGCTTCGTGGGGCCTTGAGGGGCAGAGATGGGGTGAGAAAATTTTTCTCGTCTTGCGGGGTAGGATAGGGATATAACACGACAAAACCATGCAGGGCAAGGACGAAGACCCCATCCTTCGGCCCTGCCCCGTCTTATTGTCATCTTTATGGACCACCTCACTTGTTCATCATAAGGACCTTATAATTTCTTTTCCAAAAGAGAGCTTTATATACATATATATTTAAATTAAGTTAGAGTAAAATTTCTATCATTATATTAAGAAACACGATACATCTAATATTCCAGCCCTACTTCTGTCTAATATTAAACTTTTTTTTTTTTTTGGTTGCTTTTTTTGGGTTTTTTGAGAAAGGCCTAATATTAAACATTGTTTTAAATGCAAAAATCAATTTCAACCAGTTTCTAGGTTCTGAAGTAACATTCAACAACTTTGTCCCCTCTGCAGCAGTAATTAGGTAATCATGATCTCCACGAGATGGACGTGACATCTTTCTTTTAGCTACTGTAGTTACTGCCTTTGTAAATTCAGTAGATACGCATTCAGTGGACACAATTCATTGCTTCTTGCCCAGTAACTCAAGGTGGGACCGAGCGGCGTTAAATGTTGCTGACTTGAAAATAAAAATATTATATATATAAAAAAATATTTTTTATTAAAGTATTTTATTTTAAAAAATATTTTTGAATACGTTGACTTAAATTTTATATATGTTGACTTAAATTTTATATACTCTAATAGTTTATAAGTTCGACTCAAAACTAAACAATAACATAGACCGACCTAGTCCAAAACTAAAATAACACAGATCATATAGATCTCTCTCTCATGAATTTCATCTCATCTCAGTTAATTATCTGATTATCTTGGTATCTTTAACTCTAAAATTAAAGAGTAAATATTTGTGAGTTGCAAGTGTCTATTTTATTATAAATTTTTATCATATGTGTGAGTGTGTTTAATATTGATTATGAATATATTTTTTAATAATTTTTGTGTGTGTGAATTGTGATGTGTGTGAATGTGTGCATGTATATGACTTTATATAATTTAATTTTTATGAAATATAGAGTTTTTGTAATGATTCAAAATATGAAAATTCATAGAAAGAAATTGTAAAATTTTATGTATTTGCGTGTTTTTTTTTTTTGTTGATAACTCAATATAGTCAAGTTTTATTTTAATTAAATTTTGTTTTAATTTATATTTTTTAATGAACCTTTGGATAAAATTCCTAGAGCCCGACACTAAGTGCTTCGAAATTAGCAAAAATATAATATATATATATATATATATATATATATATATATATAAAATCTCATTTTGCTTCTGCAAATTCATGATATTAATTTCTGAGATGCCAGCATGTAGTTCTCCCTCAAATCAACTGTCAAATCAACTGTTAAATTCCTGTACTGTACTTATTCAGTTAATCCAGCGTCAAAATATATATTTTTTTCCAGTGCCCCTTTCAACAACTTCAACTTTATATTACATTACGACCAAATAATTTACTCCACATTTTTTAACATGATTATCCTATCCACCAAGTTGTACCATATCTACCCAAAAAATAAATATATACCTTGTGCCTCCAAGGTAGTAGCTAGCCAATAAAATAAAACTAAGTAGAGTGTGAGATTGAAGAAAGAGAGTGAAAGTGGTTTGGCCTGCAAATTACATTCATGAAAAACCCTTGAACAAGAACATCTTCACCATCTTGAATTGTGTATGTATATATGAAGGCTAACCTTATAATACTTTACTTGCATTACAAGTAAGATTGAATTTATTTTACTTGCACCTATTACATTGAATCTAGACTAATTACAATGAACTTATCATACCATAAACCGTTACACTCTAACAAACAAAATAAGAAAACCTCAATCAATTTATTAGTAAATAATATCCAATACTTAAGGAAACAATTCAAGAAACATTAAAGAAATATTTGATTAGAATTTTTGGAAACCCGAGAGAGATCTTGGTGCATATTACCACCTTTGTACTAATGTGCGTTCAAGGCCCATTGGGATAGGTTATGTCCCCCCAAGGGTGGCGGTGAAGCCACCCTCAAAAGTCTCGAGAGGGTGGACCTAGTCCATATTTGGTCAAGATTTGAGCTCCCTTGCACCAAAAAATTGGATATGAGTTCAAGTACCTCGTGGGTTTCCCCTCTTAGTTATTGAGTCCTTATGTCTTCAAGGTGGGGGATGATTAATCTCATCAATCTGGTAATTACCCTTATGGCCTGTTTGGATGGAGGGGGGAAGGAGGGGGAGTGGAGGGGAGTAGAGTAGTGTAGGCTAAAAATAAGCTAATTTTGTACTAAATCTACTATACTCTACTCTACTCCCCCGCCCTCCCCCTCAATCCAATGGACCATTAGTGATCCAATTTGAAATGGATTCTTGGAGAACATGTGCTTGTTGTTTTTCAATTTTATATTGTTCCTTCTTTTCTATGGTTTGATTACTCTGCTCTTGTATTGAAGATTCTTATACTTTTGATTGGGTTTATAATTTTTCTCTGAGAGATTCTCTCTAGAATATAATGTTTTTGTATCATTCTTTTTTACTTATAATATATTTCTAGCAATAAAATATTGTCTTTTTTCTTTAATATCTATATATATATATTTTAATTCACTCCTTCCTGAAAAAGATTACAAAAAGATAATCAGTAGCCTTAATCTTGAAACAACAATTCCATCTCCATCATCGGTTATCTTATAACTTGGATTTTTTTTAATAGAAAAATAGTTGTCAGTTGTTGTTGTTAATATTTTGAATTTTGATAATTACAATAAAAAATAAGAAATTTAAACTCTAAACATTTCCATTAGAAACATGGTCAATTGAGTTACAAATCTCTTAAGAAATAACTTTGCCATTTTATACTTTCAAATCTTGACTAATAGTAGAACCCCTTGTCAACAATTCATTAAAGTGAATATAAATTATATTCATGATTGAGGGACCGGGTTTAAATGCTATATATATTTATGATATAATATATTAAGCTTCCAATTTGCTTGGGTTGAATGTCTTCTGTTATGGTTGATCAGCTGATGTACTTGGCTGTGACTATTATGGTTCTTAATTGGCACCTTCCTCTCAGCTTCTAATTTTATTGCTTCATCATTTTAGTAGCTACTTAAACGGTTAATACTTTATGTACTTCAACACATGCATGCATAGCAGAGACTTTATTATCATTTAGACATCAACATAAACTTTCATAAAGTTAAGTAGGTGTTATCTTTATTTACATTACTGATTTGATATTCTATTTTATTGTTTATAAAATTTATATAAATAGCTTTTATATGTTACTGGTAATTTCATTATCATCGAGTTATAGTGTCATACCGTTTCAACAACTTTCTGATAAAGGAGCAAGAGTGCCCATGGAGAGCAAGAGAGTTGGCGTATGGGTGTCAGTCTCTAGTTAATTAAACTACCTCTTTCCAAAATTTGCATGGGGTTATACTTTTAACACTTTTTATTTTTATTTTTTATACATCGATAGTTGGGTTGGTAGAATTCAATCTTAGATTGATATTTTTGTTGGAAATACTAAGAAGTATCAAATGAGCTATAAGACTGTTGACATTTTTTTTTTTTTGAAACTTTAATTTATCCAAAAATATTTCCTCTATCTATAGTTCTAGTCTTCTAGACTTTGATATGTTTTAATATTAGGTACGATAATTGGTCAAGTTTGAGATGCAAAAACTTTTTTCCAAACCCAAACCTCTAAATCTTTTACATTTGGCACTAGCTCGATTATTTGGTTTTCTTTTCCTAAAATTGGTTCAAAAAATGTGTGCGTCCTATAAAAAAGTGAGAATTTAAAAATTTGTACATAAGCAAATAAACTAAAAAGAAAGATAAATTTGATGAAAAAAAGACTCTAAACATTTTACATAACAAACCCTCAACCTAAATCCAATTATATTTGGAAGATCCAAACTGATCCATTTATTTTACCAAAAGTCTGTTCATATGGGACGGATTAAGTTAGGTTTTCCTAAAATTGAACATCGAAAATACTAATTAACAACATTCAAGTATTAGTAAATACTTTTACACTAAAATAAACAATATTTTAAGAGAAAAATAGAGGCACATTTACTTTTATTATAGAAATATAAATAAATAAAAAAAGAAAAAGAAAAAATATTTTAGGAGAGAAATAAAGAAACATTTACTTTTAATATTGTTATCTAATTTTTATGTTACAACAATTACTAATAGAGTAATTTTAGTAATTTAATTATATAATCGGGTCAAATTTGGGTACTTAAGCTATAAAAACTAAACCGCCAAGAGACTTGTGTTAAATTACTAAAATTTGACCTGATTATATTAAGCTATAAAAACTAATTTAATTATTAAATTTGTTCTTCTTCGTGTTCTTTCATTTCTTTTTCATTTTTTCTAGATCTGATCATAACTTCTTACTGGTGTATTGGCCAAAATTCACTCGAAAAGCTGAAACAAAAAGAAACTGTCCAAATTTCAAAAACTGGTCACGATTCTCAAAACCGTACTGTTTGATCACGGTTCGTATGGGTCCCTACTTTTTTCCCATAGAGCGGTTCTTGAAGCTAAAAAAACTGCAAAACTAAGAGGTTCGCGGTTTTTTTGGTCGGACTGTACGGTCTGATCCGGGTTTCAAAACCATGAACTGAACTAGCTGGCTTCTTCGAATGTTTCTAAGACATCTAGTGTTCAAATCCACTCTTCCCGTTATAACTATTGAATTATGTACTATAGGTTAGAAACTCACTACTCGCTAGAACAAACTCATTGATATTCCGTATTAATTTTGCACCAAAATTTGATTCATGAATGCCTTCTAATTAAGGAAAAGAAAAGTAGTTCAATATTTTCTTCAAAATTTAGCAATTTTACATATGGGGCAGTCTTGTCACGAGAAAAACAAATAGTGATCTAGCTAGGCAAAGCCAATGCATGCTATGTTGTCATTACAACTTTTTGTCCATTGTTTTTATGCTTGATGATTCACCCTAGGCCCACGATCGATGCAGTGTAGTGGACGTTTGTCTCCTTTCAATTCTAACAATTATGTGTTTGGCGTCCTTAAATGTGGAATGGACTTTATTTAGGCAACTACTATTCGTATTTTTCAAGAACTTTTACACAATTTTTTTAGTTTATTTTATTTTAACAACAAGTGTAGGAATTCAAATTAACCTAAATAAATTCTTCCTATACGAGAAGATTGCAAGAGTGCATTCCATTTTTCAATTGATTTGGCATTACTTAAATAAAGCTTCTAAACAATTGGTCCTAGAGGAAAGTTTGAGAATTGAGGGAGAATTAGAATGACTCAAATGATCTCACATTCATCCCCATATTTATAGATGAGCGTATACCATGGTTTTTTGAAAATCAAAATGTTAAAAGAACTAGAAAATGTAAAGCTCAAGGATTTGGAGGTTTAATAAGGGTGGGATTGGAAGCCAAACTATGGTGTCAAGGACTCAAGAGTGTTATAGTTCAATTGGTTCACATTTTCTGGTGTTTACAAATAAGACATTCTGAGTTTAGATCCACATACTCCAACTATCGAATTAAAAAAAAAAAAAAAAAAACTATGATGCTAACACAATTAATTAAAATTATAATCAATAGATCATACTTATAAAAATACAAAATTTAAAAAGATTTTTTTTGTGAAGAAATTTTTTTAAAAAAGATTTAAAATGAACTTTCACAACTTTTATATAAAAAAAAAATAATAAAGCATAAATAATACGTAAACAAATATAAACAAAACATAGGATAATAATATCCTATTCTCAAATTAGTCTCATAATACCCTGTAACAAAATAAGCCTATCCTGTAACTTATTAAAAAAAAAACTCCTACATTTAGAAAACTAATAAATAAAATCTTAATTTTAATTCATTATTATTGTTGTTGGATGGCCATCCAACAACAAAAATAATGGATTAAAATTAAAGTCCCTATATATTTGTATTGTTTCTTATTTCAAATACATTTTTTTCCTTCCCATCATTATAAAAGAGAAACGTTTCAATGTTTTGGTAGCAATTCAGCTGGATCTTTCTCCTTTTTTCATTTTTATTTTTTTTAATTACTATTCTTCATCCTACCAAATTGACACACATGTTTTTTTTATTTGTTTTTTTATTTTTTATCAATATAATAAATATCAACCTATGGTATTTGCGATTTTTTTTTTTTTTGAATCATCAAACCAAAATACTAAATGATTTTTTTACAAATAAAATTCAAATCCAAATACTTTATTCAATAACAATGGACTTTATCTATTAACTCATTGAAATCCATTTAATCACATGTTTTAAAAACACTTAATCGCATACTTGTTAAACCAAAACAATGTTGTACAAACTCTAATCTAAAAGATTCAAATATTGCGTGTATTTCTAGCATCATGGAAGTAGCTAGATCTTGTCTTTATTTTTCATTGCACGTGTTTTGTATGGATGAGCTAGATGCAACACTAAGTACACGTACGTATTGATTCTTGTAATACAGCTAAAAACACAGCTCATCTTCATCGAGCAAAAAAAGTTAGAAAATGGAATCCATCTCGAGCGTGAACAGTCTACTTTAAGCTTCTCGAAGTGAAACATTTTTTTTGGTTCCATGTGATACACATATGATACCTTTTCAATGGAAAAGCTGGCCACTTAATTACTTGCAATCAACTACACTTCTTCGAACCAAGCCAGTCAAAGAACAAGAACCAATCTCTCTCCTTCTTTTGCTCCTCTCTTTACTGATTTGGTTCTTCTTAATTAAAAACAAACAGAAATTCTAATTCAAGGCTTGTTATGAACTCTTCTTTCTTCCTTTGGATCTGGGGGTTTCTTCTTTGTAAAAAAAGGATTTAAGAGAATATTATAAAAATGAAAAGAAAGTAAGAAAAAGGTTAAAAGTTCTTAACCAACATTGACATGAAGAATAAAGTAGTGGTTAACGAGGTAAGCAAGGTTTGGAATGTCCTTGTCTGGATTAGGATTAGCCCAATTTTTCTTTATTATTATTATTATTTTTTTTTTTGCATTGAAGTTCATGTTACTGTTACTAAGGAGTGCACAGAATCTCCACACAACAATGTTGTATCGTGTCACAATAGGGATCAAAGGACGAGTAAGTCTACTATCACAATAATTTTCACAATTTTGATCACAACTCATTTATGTAACAAGTTGTAAGTGTGAAAAAATGAGAGGTTCAAGTAGGATCATATTTCCATTATTCACAAGTCGTCACGTGAACAAATGGTAATAAAATTATTAAAATAATTATGATATCAGACTTAGTTACCAAAAAGAAAGCTAGCCTACAAGATAACGACATTATCATAGAGTATAAAGAACTTTTTTTTTTCATGAGAGACATAATAATTAAGAAATTGCTAGAAGAACGTGAATAATCAATATTGAATTGCATTTGACCTGTATTGTAATGCAAGCATGGTTGAGTTGTTGTTCCCTCGGGATGATGATTGCATAGTATTCCATGAAAGTTAGAAGTAAAATAAAATTGATGATGACGATAAAAATAATTTAATTATGAAACGTAAAGATTTGACCTTTTGTTTTTTAATATATAAGCTGATGATTAACGGTGAAAACCAAGCGGTGGGTACAATCAGACAGTTCACGTGGGAAGATTCATTTTTGATAATTGGTTGTTGTTTGGTAAACCCAATCCAAAACAACCCGATTTTGTTTTTAACATATGGCAACGAGAGATATGGTGGATGGGCGTATTGAAGGCTCTAACTTTGGTATCCTATGCAAAATTGGTTAAGGGTGGATGTGATGTGAGAGAAACTAATCAGATGTGCCGTTTTTTAGAGGACGTACAATATTTATACCCTTCACGCTCATCTAAAGGGATTTGAAGCACACACACTCCAAAGACAAGGACGTATTAACTTCATTTCATGAAAGTCAATTCACTACAATCTATTTTAGACCTAGGAGTGGGTTTTAGCCCCCAAAAAAAAAAAACAAAAGACTTGTGTGTGGGGGATGACATAAGCTCGTTTATAATCTCTATTTGGAATGCATTTTTAAGATTTTTTTTTAATAGATAATTTCAACCTATGGTGTCCACTCTTGATGATAAATTTTTTATTATCAGATCAAGACACTAATTAATTTTTGGTATAAGATAAAATTGAATCTTAAATTTTTTATTCAATCACCAGAAATTTTACCAGTTAAGTATGAGATAACTTCACTTTTTTTCAAATATATTTGAATAACTTGAATACATTTTCTTCAAAATGATTTTTTTTTTAAACTATGAGAATATTTAAAATTGAGGATTATCATCCTAAATTTTAGATATATATATATATATATATATATATATATAGTTAATGAGACTCATCTCAACACAATTCATGAGACCAAGCGTCTCCCCCCTCCCCTCGGGTTAGAACAAAACTGGTTCTCCCATTTTTTTTCCTTCTTGCTTAGTCCCAAAGGTGATCAAGGTCAAGCTATTGGTATAAATTTTTTTGTGTAGATTTAAAATTTGTAAAAAATAGGAAAAATTGGAAGAGAAATTGTAGAGAATTATAGAAGAATATAGAAATTGGTTGGAATATGGCTACATGCTTGTAAAATTGAATATTTAATTACATCAAAGGAAAAAAAAAATTAGGAACATATCACCTTGTTATAGGAAAAAAATGGATTTTTAAAAAATTTATAACTAAACACAATTACAATGAATATAATTGCTTTACAGTAGAAGTTTTTTTTTTTTTTTTTTAAATAAATTTTTTATTTTTATTTTTTAAGGAAAAAACTTAGGTACAACATTTAGGTGTTGTTCATTAGATTCACCTCTTAAGATTCAATTATATGGCTTTTTTTTCATGAGATGAAAGTATATTTTTAATTAAGTGCTGCCACGTGGTTGAATATTAAGAGGGAAACCTAAGGAACAACATATACGTATTGTACCTAAGGTTTTTTTTTTTTTTTTTAATTTAAAATTTTAACTAAATGATTGAAATTTTAAAGAAAAAATGCACTATATTGGAATACATTTTGCCAGTAGAATTACCAAATACTACCTTAATAAATTAATGATAATGTGTTCTTGTATTGAAAAAAAGATACTATATGTTAGAGTGAGATAACTTGGATTTAGTGAGAAATATGTCAATTTTGGAAGTTAATTATCTATACGCTTAACTTGCTTTAATTAGCCCTTTAATTTTTTTTTAAAAACTTTGGGCTAAAATGTTTCTTTCTTCTCTAAACTTTACATGAATTTTATTTTTCGTTCATAGACTTTGAAAAAAATCATTTTTTGTCTCTAAACCATTAAAAATGTTACAATTATTAATTTTCAATTTAAAAAATTTATTTTATCCCTAAATTATTGTAAAAAGTTCTTTATTTGTCCATGTGTTAGTACCTAACCTATTGAAAAAATATCTCCTTTAAAATTTAGGGGAAAAAGTGAGATTTATGCAAACTTTGGGAATAGAAACAATATTTTAGCCAAAAAAAATGTCTTAATTAGTGAATTGAATTATCTTTTCACAACATTATAAAAGAACATATAAAGAAAGAAAATGATATAGCCACCAACTATTTTATAAATTTTTAATGTGGTGCGTAGTTATTGGTAAATAAAAAAGTGATATAATTGTAGTGTTACTCAAAGAAATAAGACAAGCATGGGTTCCAGTTAGCTAAATTTGTAAAATCTCTGATAGTTGTATAAGATATCCGAGGTTCAATCCCTGCTTACACTAAAAACTGATTGGTGTCTTGATCTGATGATAAAGAGCTATCATCAGGAGCGGACGCCATAGGTTGAAACTCTCTTAAAAAAAAAAAAAAAGACAAGCGATTAAAATCTAATGATCTTTGTTAAGAGTTTGTAATTCAACTGATACTTCCGAATGTTTCTAACAAGATGTTAAGAATTGAAATTCCACCTCTAATGATTGACATATTTATGTCGTCACGTAAGAATTGATCAAAAAACAAATATCTATATATCTTACTCTATTGGTTGATTTTGTAGGGAAAACTTATCACATCTTGGGTAGAGAATCTAGAAATGCACCATTACGAGGAGGAGTGCGTGTTGTTCACTCCAATAAAAGAGCGTAGGGCCGGTCGTTAGGCTACAAAGTTACCACCTTTTGCCCCTAACGTAAGATTTACGTTCCATATATTGTCAATCCAGAACCAGAAAAGCAAAAGGGTAACTGTGTGAAATGAAATGAAATGAAATCTCAGATCATGCAAGGTGTTTTATGCTGTGGCCCTGTGCGATCAAGCTGAAAGATTTCCCGAAAAAAAAGATGCATTAACCCCTTATATTAGGCCATAGTACACGGTAACTTTTAAAAAAATAATAATCCCTTATCATTCCTTATAATAATTGTTATTTTGAATGGCTTTTAATCTATAAATCTATATAATAGGAAGATTAGTTATATAGGCATATATGAGTAGTAAAACAAAGATTAACATACCATAATATAACGCACAAAAAAAAAAGAAAGAAGAAGACGAACCCATAATGATAAATTTGTAATTATGGTCAATAAGTGGTAAAGTAATAATCACCATTCACACCACAAAGGACAATTCACATGGTGAATATGACAACACTTCCAAAAACAGAAAAACAAAAACAGTAAAAACTGTTTTTAATACCAATACGCCAAAGTCCGTAACAAAGCTCAGCCAAATCTATCAGCTGCAACGCTGCTTCCTATACTCATTTTATTTGTTAACTGAAAAAAATAAAAGCCAAACATGGAAACCCATCTCACAGTTTACACACATGGAAATTAGCCCAAACCCAAAAAACGCAATAAGCACATGAACCCAATATCTTACATATTTGCACAACTATTATATATATTGACATATATTTCAATTGCAATAGACTGTGTCAATTCACTCAATTGTCACCAAGCATTAACCAAAAGAGAGAAAGAGGAAAAAAGAAAAACCCAAAGTGCAATGACTTAGCCAAGTTTTAACTTTTAATACGACAACCAGGTCATTTTCCTAACAAGAGATATATAGAATAAAGAATCAACAACCCCTCTCTCTCTCTCTCTCTCTTACCTTCGAATGCACGCCTTCCCAACTCTTTTGATCTTTTTTTCCTACATATATAGCACGCCACTCCGCACCTCTCGCCTCTATTTCCATTCAATTCACAAACACAAAAACGACCTCGAACACAATATACCAAAACCATGTCCACCGATCTCGAATTCTTACACGACCACTCCAAATCCAAATCCAAAACCAAACTACTCACGGTCAAGACTGCTCGAATTACATCATCATCAACAACTCAAGTGGGTGGCTTAAACGATAATATTGGTGCCAACAACAACAACGTAGTCGAGACACAAAATAAGAAAATTAATGTCGAGGAGGATGACAACAAAGAAGAGGAAGAGGACTGTTGTCGAACTCCAACATCCAAGGAACATAGAATTCCCAAGATCCTAGATTGTCCCCCGGCGCCACGGAAGCCAAAAAGAGCACCCACATGCAAAAGAAAACTCTCCGAGCTTCAATTCTTCGAGATCGTGAACCGCGAAGAGGTCGATTCGTTTTTCAGATCGAGTCTCGAGCAGTTAGCTGTTATTACGTCTAACAAGAGGAGCTGTTGCTCGTGTAAATGAAGAAGAAGAAGAAGAAGAAGAAGAAGAAAAATACAGCTCGCCAGGGTTGAAAATTTTACACGACTATTTGTTTTCTTTTTCTTTTTCTTTTTTTTTTTAAATTTTTCGTTATATATAATTTGTAATGCTGGGTATATGGTTGACATGTTCATATATATATCCATCCCACTTCTGCATAAGATTTGGATTCTGGGTCCTAATGGGTGTCTGAAGTTTTAGACTATTTGGGATCTGAACCCTCTTGGTTATATAAATTAATTAAATTACGCATTTTATGTATTTCATTTTAGTTATTTTAGTGATGTGATTATCCGAACAAAGAAGAGTTAAATTCTGGATATTTTCATTAAAAACATAGGAAGGCTTCGATAGTATTCAGTCGGATTTTATTTTTTACTTTTTGTTGATTTTGTTTTTTACCATGTTGTGGGGGCCGGAGAGATTAAAGAGGTTAAAAAGGTTAATGTGTATTGCTAAGTATAATTATGCAGAGAAGGATTTGGATTTGGTAGATGTGGTTGGTTGGTTATTTTATATTTTATAAATATAATTTTATAGGTACGTAGAAGATTATGAACCTTGATTGTGAATTATTTTACAGGTTGTTGGTTAAGATGGTTGATCTGTCTTGTGTTTGACATATTTGTGTTGAGTGATTGACACGGCTTTGGGATTGATAAACTTTGATTTTCAGAGAGACAGAGAGAGAGAGAGAGGTTTGTACGTGTTGACGACCAGAAAACGATGCAATGTGCTATGTCGTGCGGTACTCGTATTCAATTAAATATACGATCAAAATTCAAAACTGAAAGAAATAATTTATCACATACATCATCTTTGCGTCAAAACTATAGTCATAATTCTAACTAAACCATTAAGGCTGTTCAAGTATCCAATGTTTCATTTGTCAAACATCCAATTTGCCATTTGGCACACATCATATGACTTTTCTTTGCCGGCAAACGAGAGTCGGTTTGTTTTTGTTATTTAAACAACAGTTTTTAATGTTTAAATAACATTATACATATTTTCATACACTTTTTTTGTTTATACATATTTTTAAAAAATACAAATAACGTTATTAGAACAACATTATCAGACATGCCCTAAATCCTTAAAGCCATAATTGTTCATGAAAGTTTAGGGATTAATTACCACAAATGTAGAAATTTTATTTTATTGTTCTTGCAAGCAATGGGATTTGAATTCATGAAAGTGAGTTATTGTAAGCTCATTATGTCATGGGTTTCAATTGGGCCAAATTTTGAATTAATTAATTGGTAATTAATGATATGGCTACTTCTTTCTAACATGGTCAAATTTAGATGTGTCAATTCGGGTTAGCGTGTTGGGTTATCATGTCGAGATAGGAGTATTCGACTAAATAGCTCAACCTTAATTTAACCCATTTAATAATCATGTCATGATCCTTCAATCCTAACCCGATTTGTTAATAAGGCGGGTTGACCTGACCCAACTCATTTGACCCGCTTAATAAATGAGTCGTGTTGGGTTGACACAAATGTAACACAACTCATTTCAACCAGCATAATATTAAATATAACATCCATCTAAAAATATTTTTTTTTTTACATCTCAAAAGTAGTGCATACACTTCAAGTTTTCAACTAACATTCAAAATAATATAGTTCAACAAAAATATAATATTCATCTAGAAATAAGTTTTTTACACTTCATAAGAAGTGCATACACTTTAACCTAAATTCAAAATAACATAGTTTAACAAAAATAAAATAACATAGTTTAACAAAAATATAATATCCTTGGAACTAGCCAAATGCTAAGTATCAATATTGAAAGAATTGGAGCAAACAATAGACTAACCCTGACTTTGACTACGATTATCATCCATAGATTCTAGTTCATAAACTATCTCAATAAACCCACTTGCAAGATATGTAGATAGTGTCCAACACTAATACAAACACCGGAAAAAAAAAACACACACACACACACACACACACACGGCACAAGACAAAAGCTACAACCATGGCCTTAATCAACAATTAATATATCTTATATATTAATAATGGCACATGGGTTCAAAGTTTATAGAACAAAAACATTATACAGAAAAAATTATTGCAGAATTTTGAAATACTAAGAAAACGGTTTTCTTTAATTCTAAAACTCACTAAACACATGAGAGAGAGAGAGAGAGAGAGAGAGAGAGAGAGAGAGAGAGAGAGAGAGAGAGAGAGAGAGAGAGAGAGAGAGAGAGAGAGAGAGAGCAATAACCGATTTGAGACTTAGTTTGAGAATTGGGTGTGAGACTATAAGATAGTAGAGTGAGTAGTACAGCTAAAATAAAAAAATAAAAAAAGATATTTATAAGAAGGTTTAGAGATTTAGAGTTTAGAGATCTAAGGTTTGTAAAGTTTCAATTTCTAATTATATCCCTTGTAAGTTTTTGTAATTATTCACTTTTCTTTTTAAATTAAAAATATATGTTGGATATAAAAGATATTTGACAAATCTAAAATAAAATGAGTATTTATTTGTTAGTCAAGTTAAACGGGTTGTATTAAGTGGGTTATTTCGGGTTGATACAAATAAATTGATACGTCAAACGTGTCAATTGCGGGTTATGCGGGTTGACTCGTTTATGACATGTTTCTTATCGTGTCGCTTTCGGATTGACCCGTTTATGACCCAAACTCATTAAGGCCCAACCCTAACTCGTAAAAATCCATGTTGAGTTTGTGTCGTGTTCGTGGGTTGGGTCGAACATTGACACCCTAGACTCAAATTTGTATACTCATAATTAAGCATATGGAAGGCCATCTTTCCCGTGACTTTGACTAGTTATGTGACTTGAAACTTATTTAGAAGAACAATTTCTATCCGTAATAACATATCCCAACCACCTTGATCAGGCAAGATCCACATTATTGCCACCATTACACTTAAATTGTTCACCATTATTGGAGGGGAAAAATTTAATAACATGAGGCATATTTTAAAATTGAACAATTTTTTTCTTTCTTAATAAGTCTTGGGCCACAAATTTTTCATAATTACTTTTATGATTTGTTGCTACACAATAAAAATAGTGTCAATAAAGATTTATGTGAAAGTAATATTATTCCTAGGATCAACAGATCATATTAAGCAATCATGGAAAAAAAGAAAAAAAGAAAAAACTGTGAAAAGTATCATGTTCTAGATATATATTACTCATCTTTTCATAGTATATATTGAAATGCATTACATGTATAGATATACTACTAATAGGCTTTTATAGTTTTTTTTTTTTTTGGTGAAAGAATAGGCTTTTATAGTTGAAGTGCTAATCAATATATATATATATATATATTAATATATATATATATATATTGTAATAATTAATCAAAGTTAAAGAGTGCATATACATGCATGTACCATGTGAAATAACTCATACCACGTTAATATAATATAAATCTAATTTGAGGCCATCTCTCCTAGAGTAGAAACTAGAAACTAAAACAAGACATCTTTTAGTCTTGTATCTCGAGCCACATCCACCTAATTGCCATCACTCCACTTCAATAATTAACAAGTTGGATAATGAAAAATAAAAAAAAAACCATGATGTAAGACATTTGGCATATAGTCCAAAACTTATTCTTGTTTTACTTGTACATTATTGGAATCCATTCCGATTTATGCTATATCATCTACATGTATAAATGATCTCAAATCATGTTTATATGTAAAATACTCGAATTTTATTTTATTTTTCATTAAAAAAAAGTCTCAAAACATCTGAGCTAGGGAATATATATCACCATCGATCCAAGATCATATACATATGGGACATGGTCCATTTAAGAGGTGCCTCCATGTGACAATATAAAAAGCATAGACACATTAATTAATATAGCAAAAAAGAGGTCCCTTCTGGGGACAAATCAATCCCAAACAATATTGACATTGATTGAAAAAGCCATGCAATGCATATATTTTAATGGCAAATTATGTGCTGGCTTCAGTTTTACGTGTCTTTGAGTTGCTGCAAAAGTGGGTTTAGAATATAAATAAGGAAGATTAGTCATCCATGACCAGGAATATATTAATTACAAGGCTTTGGAGAGAGCTTAAAATATAAGCAACTCTGTGTATCTCAATTTTGACGGAATAAAGTTCATTCAGTGCGAAGGAATATGAGACACACAGAGAAAAAGAAGGCGAACAAATATGCATAAAGCAATGGTATATAGCAAGTAAGCATATAAAAACCCAAGGGAAAAAACAAAAGATGGTAAGCATTATTAAGATTAAAAGAGGGATTGCTACTTTTACACAGTCCTAAAAGCCTGAGTCATATCCAATCACAAGCTTAGGAAGCGTCAATGTCAAGGATGCTAAAGGGATCATGAGAAACTAATAAGACAACCAATGAGAACTTTACAGGTATTAAAAAAAAAAAAAAGGTGTTTTTTTCACTTTCTTTTATTTATTTATTTTTATCTTTTTTCCAAATACTCAATGTTATATATTTTTAACTTACTATATGGTCCTATGGTAAAGTAGAATCATCTAATTAATATAACATATGCTGTGGTGGACTATGTACTAAAAGTGATCTCTCACGAGAAGTGAGAACCAAAAAATTCACATAGTCCATGTCATATGCTATGTCACATAGTCCAAAAAATTCAAATTCCTATGTCTCTTATATTAATTTTTTTTAGAAGAATTATATTATATTAATTAACCTTTAAAACCTCTTACCGTCAATGTCATATGCTCACAAATCTCTATTCTTTTGTTCAACTTATTTTTCAAATCCAATAAATTCTTCCAAACAAGCACACAGTCCATATTACCCGTTACTATCATCTAAGGAGATTGCGAAAAGTAAATTTCTGGAATTATATTATGTTATATCCAAATGGGTATTTTTTTTTCTTATCCCTCAAAATAATTTGAGTAAAATTGGACCTACATGTTCAATGTGTTTAACTATTTATGGATGGATACTTGGATAGTGGGCAACACAATGTCCAAAAATGCGACTGAGATCAAGATCTGTCCATAAATATAGTGGTCTATCGTCCAAAACGTGATGCTAAAGCCGTTTATTAATCCTTTAATTAGTTTCCCTGAACAGTAAACAATCTCTTTCCACGTTCTCTCTTAAGTATTAATGTGTTCTTTATTAATTTATTACTACCGAAAGAAAAAGGAAATCTCGCATGAAATGGGAAAGGAAAAGAAAATAAATACCAAAACCGTAGGACAAAGAAAATCAAGGAAAAGTTAAAGAAAATGGATCCCGAGAGCTAGCAACCATTTTGCACTTGAAATGGATCCCTTTTGTCTTGTGAGGTAAGACATTAGTGTTTTTATCTGTGGAACAGTGAAAATTCGATCTTTTAGTTATTTTAAGTGGAGAAAAAGGAATATAATTTCTTGGGAATCGGGATTTTAGCCTTTTGTAGTTTGTACTTAATGTTGAGCCCTAGGGAAAAGAATAAGAAACAGGAGAATTTTCTGGGATTTGGAATAGCACATCTAGCTGGGAAAGTGTGATGCGGAAGTTCTTGTAACTTGGTCTTGGGATAAACTTATAAAAGATTAAAGAACAACAAAGGGCATCTAGAGATTCTAGAGCCACAACTTTTAGGAAAAATAGTGCTAGCTAGCACATAGGAAATTTGGGACATGTCAAATAGAATTTAGTTGAACTAATTTTTTTTTTCATAATAATTGAAGGCAACATATATTCCATCTTTGGTAAAAAAAAATTGACATTTGCCTTTCATCAATTGGTGATGAACATTGTCTGACTGATCATCCCCACATTCAGAGGACCAGCTTCCTTATTTTCTGGGGAAACCGTAGCATCTTGCTCAGTATTGTTCTGATTGTTGTATATAGTAGATGTGTTTTATTCATATATTGACCACTTTTCACTATAATTGGTTACTAATTGATTTGTGATTGATTGCATTGCACATGATATGTTGGTTGTGAAGTGTACCCACCATTAATTGTCCTCTTATAGTTTAGAATGTGATCCTTAGGCCGCCATATGTTTGTGTGGTCACCCTGCTATATGCACATAATATTTAAGCAGAGGCATATAATCACTTCAATTAATTAATTTGATCAGTTTGCAGTAACATTACATGATGGACATATATCAAAGCATTTGATACCATCACGACCCAATTCAGGATTTCGAGTTAAGAGAACTGATGATCTATGAAATGTGAATGTTTGAGCTTAATTTATAGAGGAGATCAAGATTTTGGTGAGAGGGTGTAAAGTTTTATTTTCCTTAAAGCCAATTCAAATAAGGCTCTAATATGTCTACAGTTTTATTTTTTGTGCAACTCATGTAGGGTCGGGCCCCCTTGGGGCCTAATGTGGCTCTAATAAGACTCTAATATGTCTACAATTTTATTTCTTATGCAACTCATGTAGGGTTGGGCCCCCTTGGGGCCTAGTGTGGATCTGTGGGTGGCATATATGATATAAAGCATTTTGCATACTACTTGTTAGTTTATTACACCTTTATGGCTAGGGTCTTTAGCAAATTTCTAACTAAGTTTTTCTTTAGAAAGTCATTTTTATATTTTAGTTACATACCTTTCTGCTATATATATATATATATATATATATATATATATATATTTTTTTTTTTTTTAAATTTTAATTTAAATATTCTTTCTTTATTTCTTTTTGGTATTTTAGAAAGAGGAAGATCTGTTGGTGGATGAAATAAAAAAATCGATGGAAAACTATTTATCAAAGCTATAATACCTCAGTGAGTATAAAAAATAAAATTAAAAGCTTTAGTACCTTACACTATTGTTGAAAAAGGGAACTAGTAAATGAGAAAATTAGTGACAGATCAGAAAACAGGAAAAATGAATATCTTGTACTATTACTTTATGACAAATGGAAACATGTGATCTTGTTTGGTTCATACACAACAAAGGGTTTGACAAAATAATTTCCATAATTCCATTACATTAGTGTGAGTAATTTTAGTATATAATTACATTTTAGATAGTCATATTTTCTTCCTCTACTGGTCACTGGTTCACTGGTTCTGTTCTTTTCTTCCATATCGTACCACACAAACTCAAAGAACCGTAACATCATCCACCACAACAGAAATGAAATCTCAGCCTGAATTTCAGGAAATGCACACTTTGTTGAAATGATATCTCAATATTGAAACGTTCATATTCAAACATTGACACCAATGAGAGTTTCACTACGTCTCACTCAAAAATGGTACAGACTCATTGTTAAGGAGCTGTCATGGACAAAGAAACATGTCCTTGGACATGAATAAATTTATCATTTATGAGTAGGTGTTTAAGGTGATATGATAAAGATGTTGGAGTTGAAAGTTTGAAAACCCTACCTGATGACAAAACCACTGGCTGAAAGTTTGGTTGTAAAATCCAGAGAATATTATTGTTCAGAACATCATTGAGTAAGGCACAAAAAGACATGGTTTACATGTCTAATTTTTTTTGGATAAAATGTGTGTAATTGTTATTGTCTAGATTTGAATAATGAATAAATTGAAATCTAATTACGCATGTGCCTATGTTTGCCGACAAACAAAACTCCAAAATTGTGATTTTGAAAGCTAGCCATGTTAACCACTACAGTTTTAAAAGGAAAAAAAAAAAGGTTTTTGCAAATTAGTTTTCAAAGTAGTTTTAGACTTTTAGTACACTACTCTGTCCCTTCAATTGAAGGGCTCAATCTTTTGGGGAAAAATTCAAAAACATAATTATTGAAGTAGAAGTGTCTGAGATAGTAAAAGGGCCTATGGTTCTCTTCTATCAGATTTTTATTTTTGTACAATTTTGTGTGGTCTTCAAGGGCCACCTTTTGATGATGGAACTCCAAATCAAAGGGCCTGAGCAGGCCACAAATCTTAGGACTTTTTTTGGGCTTAATTCTGAGTCTATCTTAGATTTTTCAATAGGCCCATTTTTCCACTAATCAACCCACTTGAAGTCTGTGGACCATTTTTAATATTTCACATTTTGTACATTAGAGACTTTACCATCGGCAAAATTTGATTTTTAGTAAATTTTTTGGTAGACTTTTTTTTTTTGAGAAACTTTTTTTTATATTATTTTTTGGTTGAAAGACTTAGGGTATGTTTGGTAACTGTTTTTTCCCTTATTTTCTGTTTTCAAAAACAATTTTCTATTTTTGAAATTAAAAAACTTGTTTAGCAACTCAAAATGGACAGAAAACAAAAACTGTTTTCAAAACTCAATTTATGAAGAAAACTGAAAACATGCATAATGTTGTTTTCAGTTTTTAATTTTCAAAAATCAATGAAAATATGCATTTAATTTTATAAATTTGTCTCATTTAATGAGTTTACATTAAAGTTCAAATCCTAATAACAACATATTTTAGTATTTTCTATTTTTTTTCTTAAAAAACAATTTTTTTTTTTAATTTCAACTAACCAAACATGTTTTTGATTTCAAAAATACAAGAAAATTGTTTTTTCTTTATATTCCTAAAAACAAATTTTTGAAAATAGAAAACAAAAACTGTTACCAAACATAACCTTAGTTTTACACAAACCCCACAAACTTTTATTTTTTTCCTTTTCTCCCATCAAAACACAATAGCGTTGCTAGATAAAATAATAATAATAATAATAATAATATTGTCCTTTGAAGTTTCAAAAATAAAAAGAGAGGTATTTTAGAATACCTCATTTTTTCATATCTCTCTCTTTCTCTCTCTCACCAGCTCTCGAACCCAAGGCCTGATACTCATTATAAGTAGTCAAACCGTTGAGTTGCTAAGAGAGCCGGTGCCAGATTTTGCATACTTAATTATATTAACATTTGAACAACGCGCCCTAAAATATATCAAAGAGAACAATGTCAAAACTAACTATAATAATTCTTTTTTTGAGGAAATCTAACTATAACACTTAATTGCAAATATCCAATCATATATAATGAAGTTATTATTAACCCACCCAAATTAGATTTTTTGCAGTCAATATCTTAATTCAAGAAAAATTGAAACGTCCACGTTGCTGTCCAAAATATCAATGTACGTGCATTCCTTTTGATATGATTCTAATTACAAATAATAACATTGTTATAATATTGGATGCAAGTGAATTTGCAAGCTCAAGTACGGTGAATTGTCAAAAGGTCTTTTATTATGAAGAGTGTATACATGATATAATATAAAGAATGAATTATGAATTCTGACTAAGGCTTGTGTTTGATACAATCTTCTTAAAGTTAAAATAGATTTCACCTCTCACAATTAATGAGTGTTTTGAGACTCTTAAGCTTTTATCTCTTAGAATACAATGATCACATCAATAAGAAAAGACACAAATAATCCGGATACATAAAGCCATAAATTATCTTTCTTTTAATGATACCCTTGAATTTTTTTTTAAAGATTCAAGAGAGTGTCTTCCTCAAAAAAAAAAAAAAAAAAAAAAAAAGGATTCAAGAGAGTGAAAAAAAAAAAAATCAAACATATATATAAGATGCAAACTTGAACGAGACTGGGATATTGTTTTCTTACTAATAAGACACATGTATGATGTCAAGTGTTTTATATATATGGATCTATATCAATTACAAAGGTGAAATTTTTTATATTTTTTTTATAATTATTAATATGGTATGTTGTGAATAAAGTTATTTCACTTGATTTCATCTGATGGTGTTTTTATTAAACACAAATCAAAAAACTAGTTTGACTTAGGATTGCCTCTTGGCAGCTATTAAGATAAGGGGTGACTTTGGCAGAGCCTTATAATTAAAATTTAAAATTGATTTTATATATATATATATATATATATATTTTTTTTTTTTTTGAGAACATATATTATTATTATTATTATTATTATTATTATTATTATTCCTGGTGATCACAGTTTTATATGTCAAATTTGAACCCGCCCAATAATGAGAGTCTTTTCACTTGAGATCTGTTTGGATACCGCTTATTATTAAAAATTAAAAATTAAAAACACTATAATAAAATAATTTTTTAAATGTGTGAATAGTACCACGAGACTTAGTTTTAAAGTTAAATTTACATTTTTTCGTACTTGTAGGTCCTGTAAACAGGGCACAGGACAAGACTAGCCAAAAAAACACAAATATTAGATTTGCTGCTATCCAAACTCACACCTAATATGCGTTTGAGTTAGAATTAAAAATTAAAATTATTTCATTATACAACTTATTTTTACTACACTTATTTATGGACACCGCTGTATCATTTCAATCTACTATTATTTTTATATTCGAAACTTTCTATAATAATTTTTCAGTTAAAGTAAAGTAAAAGTTGAACCCGCCCAATAATGAGAGTCTTTTCACTTGAGATCTGTTTGGATACCGCTTATTATTAAAAATTAAAAATTAAAAACACTATAATAAAATAATTTTTTAAATGTGTGAATAGTACCACGAGACTTAGTTTTAAAGTTAAATTTACATTTTCTCGTACTTGTAGGTCCTGTAAACAGGGCACAGGACAAGACTAGCCAAAAAAACACAAATATTAGATTTGCTGCTATCCAAACTCACACCTAATATGCGTTTGAGTTAGAATTAAAAATTAAAATTATTTCATTATACAACTTATTTTTACTACACTTATTTATGGACACCGCTGTATCATTTCAATCTACTATTATTTTTATATTCGAAACTTTCTATAATAATTTTTCAGTTAAAGTAAAGTAAAAGGTATCCATAAACGCCACTAATGCTATGAAATTAATAAAATACAGCAGAAGCAAAAAGACTAACTTTGAGATAGAGAGAGAGATATGGGTTTCACAGAGAAGCAAGAAGCTTTGGTGAAAGAATCATGGAAGGTGATGAAGCAAAATATTCCTGAGCACAGCCTCCGTTTCTTCACCTTGTAAGTAGAGAGAGAGAGAGAGATAAAGAACAGAGATTAAGTCTTTTTTCACGGCCATTCCATATATAACAATTTTGTATGGTTGAATTAATTGTTGATGTTGAATAATCAGGATCCTAGAGATGGCACCAGCAGTGAAGAACATGTTCCCCTTTCTGAAAGACTCTGATGAAATACCACAAAATAATCCTAAGCTCAAGACCCACGCTTTAATAGTTTTCAAGATGGTGAGTTTTTATTTTCCAATATTACATTTGTGCATGAATATTGTAAACGCCCTTTGCTGTTTGTTTGATTTCTTAAGGCCCAAAGGATGAATATTGTAAACACCCAGAAAACTCAAAACTGTACTAATTATTCAAGATCTCTGAGTTTCCACACCTGCATAGGATTTTATGTCTGATTGTAAATGTCAAGAATACATGCACCAGCACCACACAATCTCTTATGTTTCTGTACCAAACACGTGTCCGTGTCAGACACACTAGATATTCTACGTACGTGTCACTATATTGAGAAGACAAAAATTTTATTTATCAAAATTCCTTTGATTTTAAATACATTTTTACTTGAAACTTGTTATTTATTTTTAAAACTTAAAATAAACACAAAAGATGACTATAAATAATTAAAATATAACTAAAGTAAATATTAATTAATTAATTGTTTTATTTCCATTGCGTTGTGTTTTAATTTTTCAACAATTATATACCTTATTGTCGTGTCTTATATAAGTGTTTTATTGTCATATATATATATATACTTTGGTAAACTATTTAAAATAAGATTTGATAAAGTTACTATCAATTTTATTACAAAACTCATAAAATGGCTATAAAAGTGATTGGTATCACTTTTTTTTTTTTTAAGGAGTACGTAGGTAAATAATTCTAATGTCTAAGCACCACAAGAGATGTTGGTACTATTGAGATATACATTTAACCCCAATATTATAAAAATAAATAAATTATTTTCTTGTGATTAGTGATATATTAGGTTATAAAGCTTTATATAATAAAATTAGTAGTATTCCATTCATAATTGATTCACTATATATTTTGATGTATGCATCAAAGACATGCGACTCAGCTATTCAATTGCGGGAGAAAGGTCAGGTGGTGCTGCGCGATGTCCCTCTGAAGCATTTAGGGTCAGTCCATCTCGAAAAAGGAGTCGTCGATTCCCATTTTGAGGTAAACTCCCCTAATTGTATCTATGCTATCATGGGAAATTAGTTTGAGGTTTACATTTATATTACTCTTTTTTAGAAGAACATTTATATTACTAATTTCAAGCATGGTATTTTAGTAAAGATATAGAAGAACATGTAGGTACATTTGCATTGTGTACGTAGTATTTGATTTTCTGATGATTTAGGTGGTGAAAGAAGCGCTACTAGGAACAATCAAAGAGGCAGTTGGAGATAGTTGGAGTGATGAGATGGGCGGAGCCTGGGGTGAAGCCTACGATCAGTTGGCTGCAACCATCAAGGCTCAAATGGAAGAAGAAGCTGCTCAGCCTCAGTTATCTTCAAATTAACGTTTCTATGTATATATATACTAGTGGCATTTGCACGTATTATGCTCATTCTCCACACCGTTAGCAAAAGATAATTAATTTGAAGACTTTAACTCCCATGTGTGACTATTCATTAGTTTCCAAGTGATTGTAGAGAAAAATTAATGGTTGTGTAATTTATGCTTGAGTTATGTTATGGAGTGTCATACATAAAGAAATAAAATATAGTAATTAAAGAAGTGTTATAATTCAATATATAACAAGTGACCATGATGGAATAGGATTGATCCTCTCTATTTGATGAGAGGGGTAATTTCATTGTCAAATTAAAAATTAAAAATCTAAATATATGTTCAATAAAATTTTAAATGACATGACACTCTATACAAATTAAATTTTTAGAAAATAAAATTTTACCCTTAAAATAAACTTTCTCCAATACACTAATGGAGAATCTGGTGCTAAGTTTGACCTGCCTAATAAACTTTTTGTGAAAAAGAAAAAGAAAAAGAAAGATGACATCATCCACAACTGCCATGGAAAAGAAAATTAATGATGGTGGACGGCAGTCCCAAGAGAAGTAAAATAAGAAGGGTGAGATTGAGGGAATAAGTCAAAACTATGAAGACAACTGAGATTTCATAAGAAAAATTGAGACTGCAAAAGGAAATGAAAAAAAGTTTAGATGAAAAAAAAAAATTGAAATTGAGGGAAAGTGTTGGAAAAGATATTTTAAAATTTTGGGTTACTCCGTTTGTTTGTGCGTGCATATATATATATATATGTGAGAGAGAGAGAGAGAGAGAGAGAGAGAGAGAGAGAGAGAGAGAGAGAGAGAGAGAGAGTATGTGTGTGTTACTATGTGTGCGTGTGCACGCATACATGCGTGTAGGTGTTTTCTGAGTAATTTTGAAATACACGATTATACATGAAGAAGTTGCACGAACTTGAGTATAAAAGAATAATAATCATTGATGATATTCAAATTTAAATTTAAATGTATGCAAAATTTTCAATACTTACACCTCAATACCTTATTTCTTTTGCCTCATAAAGTTGTTTTGCTTTTTCTAGAATTATAGTATTAATGGGAAGATACAAATGAACAATAATTGTATTTGTTAGAGTGAAAATTCACCTTCAATTAGGTAGTTTGTCTGGAGATGCCGATGGAAGATGTTTTCAAAGAAGTGACGTTGGATGATAAGACAAGACTGCAAAAGAGAGGACTGATTGGAGGTGGCACTGGCCTAAGAGTCTTTTTCTATTTTTGATTTGGGCCTAAGAGTCTTTGATGCTTAAGTCAGGACTCCAAAGAGCTAATGTGCTTGATGTATAGTGAGTGAATAAACACGTACTAGAAGGTGTATGGAAAGCGTATATTTAGTGTACCTCTAAATGTGGAGATGGGTTTCCTTTTACAAGTGTATCTTCCAGTTATTGGTTGTTTGTCAATTAATGTTGTGCATTTATCTTATTAGTGTAATGTCTGGGCATTTAATGTGATAGCTGTTATTTATCCATTGGCCAATGCTGATTTTGGGTGATACTTATCATTTATTACACTGATTGAAATGTCTTTTGACTTAATGGGCATGTAACTGTTAGGTAACAGTTGTTTGTTACACTATTAAATGTTTCTATTAGTTACGCTTTTTATTTATTATCGAACAACTAGTGGTGGAAGATGGTCTTCTTATACGGGCATTTAATGTGATAGCTGTTATTCATCTATTGGCCAACGCTGGCTTTGGGTGATACTTATCATTTATTACTATGATTGAAATGTCTTTTGACTTAATGGGCATGTAATTGTTGGGTAACAATCATTTGTTACACTATTAAATGTCTTTGTTAGTTCCGCTTTTCATTTATTATTGAACAACTAGTGGTGGAAGATGGTCTTCTTATATGGACGATTTTTTGGGTAAGATCATTCATCCATTGGCCAATGCTGGCTTTGGGTGATACTTATCATTTATTACTCTGATTGAAATGTTTTTTGACTTAATGGGCATGTAATTGTTGGATAACAGTCGTTTGTTACACTATTAAATGTCTCTGTTAGTTACGCTTTTCATTTATTATTGAACAACTAGTGGTGGAAGATAGTCTTCTTATATGGACGATCTTTTGGGGTAAGATCATTCACCTACATGGAAGACCTTTTTGATTGTCCACCTGAATATGGAAGACTTTCCTGATTTTTTCTGGTCTAACAGTAAGTATCCAAAGCAATAGAAATTAGTTTTAAATTTGGCATTTTTACATATACATTCCTAATAAAATTAATTAATCAAACCTAAGTGTAGACAAACTAACTGTAAAATAAAACCAGTTCAAATTTTTTGAATTAGTTTTTGATTATACAAGAATTTTGTAGCTGGCAGTTAATGAATTTCCTTCAAGTGTTGGACTTTGATCCGACAAGCCTTTGTTCGAAATGGTCGAGCTGAACATGAGACTAGAACTACCTTGTCGACCTTATCCGTACCAATTTTATTTTCTATTGTACTTGTATTAAAATAAGCTATGATATGGTTTTATGATTTGTCAACCCTTAAGAAAAATGGGGGGAAAGCATGAAAGGTAAAAAGAAAAAGAAAAGCTTAATAAACATTAACTTTATCTTTATAAATGAATATATAATTTTCCTATTTAAAAAAAAAAAATGCAAGAATATACATATACACACACAAATATATATCATTTGTATAGGAACGGGAATAATTTAGGCTGCTTTCGAAGTCAATCTTGTTTCTATTTTCTTGGCCAATCAAAGTCAAGATCCAAAATAAGATACAAACATATGCAAGAATCAAAATTTCAAAGAATATGTTATCTTATCAGGATTAAATTTTCTTCAAATGTCAACGAGCGAATGTATGTATACCATTTTAGCATTTGATATCATGCATGAATTAGGTTGAAGAACTCCAATTTTTTTATTTTCATCTACTTTTTTCCCCACTTAAATAATTGGCAATTTCATGGAAGCTGCATAAAGAAGGTAGCTAGCTAGCTAGTCCTTCACTTACCTTCAATTTCTTTAATTTACTCTCACAAGTTGGCTTTCACTCCATTAATTAATCTCCATAAACTAAAAGGAGAGACTTTGCCATTTGTTACAAATCTAAGGCTGGCGATGGAATTAAGATGGCTTTTGTATTAACATATTTTGCTTAATGCAGGTCAGAATGAGATTGATTGAACATTTTTTTTTCTTCTTTTCCTTTGGAGACTGAGTTGAATTTTCTTTATATCATGGATACAGCTTGCACTTATACGCAGATCATAATCACACAAACGCGACGTATGGGTCAGTGAACTTAAAACATTTATTTTCAAAAACTATCACTATTAAATTACTAAATTAAATATAAGACTTTTAACTAAAGACAATTGGTGACACAAAAGTCTACTGGTCCTGGGAGTTGGATGACAGAACAAAAGAACAAGTGTACAAGTTTTTCGTGTAAAATTAATACTGACAATATAGCTTATTATAAATGCTCGAAAAATTAAATGCTATACAATTAAATTGACCTGCTTGAGGTTTAAAAATAACATAAAAATCTTTGTACGTGTTGGATATTTTTATAAAAAATTATATATTTCTGTTTTATTTTACTAACTTATTTCAGAAACTTACCAAATATGATAAGAATGACTTTTAATGTATTATAACGTCATGTGTTAAAAGTTATAATTTTAATACATTGATTTTGTATACAGCTATAGCCTATCTTATTAGTGTATTAGATGACGAGTAATGCTACAGACACAAACTATTTTACTACATTTTTACAAACTGTTGATGTATAATATCATCACTACAAGAAAATTGAGCTATTGCGGCAGTTGTGAAAAGTGCCACTATAATGTCACTTATTGCGGCACTTTTTTGCCCCGCCGTTGTAGATGAGATATATTGCGGTGTTTCATTAGACCGCCGCAATAGATGTAGCCTTTGTAGCGTACTACAGCAACGCTATATAAAACCGCCACAATATACATGTTTTAGTGGTGTTAGACTTAGCTATAGCGGCTCTCCATAAACCCACCGCAATAAATATATCCTTTTGCGGCATACTACAACGATGGTATATAAAATTGACGCAATATATAAGCTTTAGCGGCATTTCTATTACTTATAGTGGCAGGTTAGATGACTGCCGCAATAGATACTGTTTTGAGGCGCTATTTCTAGTTATAGCGGTAGTTTGGACCGCTGCAATAAACATTTTAACTGCCCATACCTGGACCAATGTATCCCTAGATACTGTTTTGGCCTAAGCGCCATTTTGCCTTTTCATTTCCTTCCTTTTTCATTTTCCAATACACTCTCTCTGTTGTTAGCTCTAAGAAAAAACCCACACACACACTTTCTCTCTCTTTGTTGTTAGTTAAAAAATAAAAAACCCTCACTGCCACACATCCTCACTCTCAAAATCCAACTTGGGTCTCTCTCTATTAGCACTCTCCGCCACCGCTTACCAATTGAAGGCCCAAAAAACAGCCGATGAGGCTTGGACGAAGCCAAATGCTTGGCTTTTGCCATTAACAACGCTGACGAAGCTATGTAAAAATTAGTTTTTTTTTTTTTTTTTTTTAATTGTATTGTTAATACTCAAACTGGGTCTTAAGGATTTTGCTAATAAATTGTAAATTTGTTTGTGTTATGCGAAATTTAAAGAGCTATGTGGTTGTTCTCTGTTTTAATTTTTCAAAAGATTAAAAAATAAAAATAAAAATTAGCAGTAATAGAAATATAATTGAGAATTTATTTTAGGATATAAAATTGGATTAGTCAATTTTTGTTTCTTTTCTTGCATTTTCTTAGCAACCAAACACCAAAACCCATTGAGAACAAAACCCAGGAAACACCAAAACATCTCAAATCCAAAACACCAAAACCCATTGAAACCAAAATCAAGCAATCAACAAACCCACCCCACAACTCACCACCTAACTAACTACCACTTCCACAACCACGACTCATCATCGGACCTAACTGACCACCCCTTCCACAACCACTAACCATCACCACCATAGAGGGACGAGGTAGAAAGAGAGAGACCCGCTAAAAGAGAGACATTGATTTGAGCGAAAGAGAGAGTGAAGCATCGATCTTTGGGAGAGAGACATCGATTTGAGTGAGAGAGAGAAAGAGAGACCCATCAGTTTGAGAGAGAGAAACTAGCTTGAGAGAGGAGGAGTTTGAGACATTTGGGTCTAATTTTGAGCAAAATTGACAAATAGAGAGAGCAGATCGATGGGGCAATAAGCAATAGCAAAGATGGCAGTGCTTGGTCATGGAGTTAGAGAGAGATTTGGTGGTAGCGGTGTGATGGGCGAAGATGGCAATGCTCAATCATGGAGAGAGAGAGAGAGAGAGAGAGAGAGAGAGAGGAAGGATTAAGAATGTCTTAGAAGAGTTGGAGAACTGGTTTGAGAAGGAGGTTTTGGGGTTGAAATTGATTGTGTGAAAAAATGCTTGATAAAATGTTATTTTGATTAATTGTTATTGATCTAAGAATATGAGTTATATTTTGGAAAGAACACAAAGAACATAAACATGTTCTTCCAAAAAATTAATAATAATGAAAGGAATAAAAAAATTAATTTAATTATCTTATTTTATTTATAAAAAATTTAGAAATTAAAAAAAAATTATGTGATTTATTATTTATTAAATGTTGACTTGGAATTTTTAATAAGCTAAATACGATTTATTTTAATAGTCATGTCAGTATTTAGTGTGTAATCAGTGCACTCCGTTTACCACATAAGCAATTTCCGTTAATAAGATGACGATAAAGACCAAATTGGAACGCATTTTTTCATTTTAGGGACTAAAATAGGTAAAATAGAAAAGTAAGGGCCAAAATAGAAATGACCCCAAAATATAGGGACAAAAAATGCATTTATGCCTTTTTTCTTTATTTTTTTTTAATTTTTTTTTATCCTTCTCACACAAAATTTCCCACGCCTAACTATTCTTTTCACTCTTTCCCCCCAATTGTCTTTTCCCTTCCCACAAAAAATTTCTCCAAATTTTTTTTCCCACTTACATCTTTCATTTCCCACACAAAAGTTTCACGGAAAGAACTAAACCGATCGATATATATAACTAACTTTAAGACATAACTGATCAGTGGCTTAGTGGTATGCTCCTTGTATTTTTTTTGGGGAACATGTACATACATTTTCTCTATATCCAAACAAAAAGTTGATTTTTTTTTTATAAATAATTTCAGGATGTTTTTGGGTTCATTTACTGCTTTCTATTTCCTCTCTCTTTACTCTACGTTTTGTTGCTTAGAAAATGTGCTCCAAGATTTGGTTAAATTAGTATATAAAGTTTCTTCCTTTTCTATGTATGACTTTTCTTGCATTCACCCAAATGGCCAACATTGGTTTCTATGTTGTTTTGATCAAGGGAAATTGTGTTTTCGATTATTGAGAAAACTCGTGGGAAATTATTTTTTGTTTGTCTACTAACCCAATAAGAATTTTGATTTAAAAAAAAAAAAAAACTTAATTTGTAATTTTAATTTTGAATTTGACTACAATAACGTAGAAGGGGTAAAATATTCAATTTTTTTTGGGGGGGGGGGGGGGTAATTTGTAATGTTTCTACCTTGTTGTGCTTAATTTTTTACTAGGTTTATTCTTCCAAAGAAAAATTGATTCTTGGTTTAGTTAAGAGGCTGAACATGATTAAACATGCACCAAAGGTGGTTAATTTTAAGGCTTTTGGGTTATATGTAGAAAATTTTAATTAGTTGATTAACGCAGCCAAGTTAATTTAAACTAGTACAAGAATTTGCTTTAGTGATAGAGTTTCAAGTCTTGCCAAGGTGGGAAAAAATCTTATACATTACTTAACATGATTTGGTCAGTGAGAATATTGTGGTTGATTAAACTTAGTGATCATACTTGTAATATTTTTTCAAAAAATTTAATTGAGATTCACACATGCTTGATTTTTCTTTGGCTCCTTTCTCCATTTCCTCTTGCAGCAAATGCTAGCTTTATAGCAGTCACTTTTGTCTAAGCTTAATCAATGGCAATCAACCTAGTAAGTGTGGATGTGTCTTGCTTGATTAGAATTTGGGATTGGTGCTATTAGTTTGCTTGCTGCTAGGTTGTAATAAGATCATCTAGTTAGTGTGCTGGTGCAATTACCTGATGAGTTATCAGAGTTGTTTCCTAGGTTATAATTGCTTGCTAGAAATGGAATGAATCAATATACATGGCAACTAGTTTATTCCCCTTGATTATAAGCCTCTAATTGAGTATTATTTTTTAAATACTTCTTATGAAAGACAAATTTTGGATATATGGCCATTTTATACTGATCATATTGCCACTACTCTATTTACATCACTATGGACTGATTCAATTTCCCCATGGCTTGTTATACACACCATTGTTTAAAATACTTGGTGTAAAAGATTCATTATCCCTCAATTTTGATGAATTGTCACTTCTTTATCTTAATTATGGATTATAGTGCCAATTTCTCCTTGTCTTGTCAAACATATTATCTGTGAAAGAGAAATACACCAAAAGGTTTTTAACTTGTTTTCTTCATATAGATTCATTTGCATTATGTTGACCAGCATTTATAAGTTCAATTTGTTGACCCTTAATTATTTGCTGCTCGCTTGCAGGGATGGTGAAATGCTCCACTATCAATAGCTCGTCGTTAGGTATGAGTCAAGAGTTTTACAACTTAACTGAAACCTCTTATTATTTCCAATAAAAATGTATAAAAATTGAGTTTATATGAATTTGAAATGTGTTATTTTCAATGGCTTATTTGTTTATGTAACTTTTTTAAAGTTATACTTTTTAAAATATAATTATACTTTGATCAACATTCAATAAAATAGTTAATTAAATCACCCATTTAAATGAGGAATTAAAGTTGAAAGTTAGAAATTTTGTAGATTTTCATTTACATAATTTTCTCAGTGACCAAATTTAATGTTTATTGTTTTCTAATCTCTAAGGGATTTTGTTGATTTAGATGAAGATGGGGCAAAGTTTGTGGAAGTGTCTAAAAATACAAATGTTGTTCCACTCTATCGATGCATATTCTCTAATCATCTTACTCCGATTCTAGCATATCAGTGCTTGGTTGAAGAAGACAATTGAGAGGCTCCAAGTTTTCTTTTTGAGTCAGTGGAGCCACATCCTGTTGTTTCTAGAATTGTAAGTGTGCTTCAAGATATATATTTCTTTTTAATTAATAAAATTGAATTTATTAAAAAAGATGAAAAATAATTCTAATACAAGGATAAAATGTATGAAAAAAAAAAAAAAAAAAAAAGAGAGAAAGGAAGGGAAAAAAAAGTAAAGAGAGGAAAAAAAGAAAGAGAATGCATTGAATTAACATGATTTGGTCTTAAGTTGCCTAAGTCCATATACAAAATGACTTGATTGAAGGCTACATATTATTGAAAGTAAAGTAGAATTTATGAGTCTCCATAATCATATTTTAAAAGGCAATACTGCATTGATTGTATCAGGCACGATATAGTGTAGTTGGAGCTCAACCAACAATGGAAATTGTTGCAAAAGAAAATAAGGTAACAATAATGGACCATGAGGAAGGGAGTTTGACTAAAGAGTTGGTTGAAGATCCAATGGTGATTACCAGAAGAATTTCAAAGGGCTGGAAACCTCAACTTATTGATGAACTCCCATGCACATTTTGTGGTAAGAAAACTTTGTTGTTGACCTGTACATGTTTCTTAATAAAATCTTGTTAGGTATGCTTGGATATCATAACTTCGTAAGTTATTAAAATTTGGCTCTTGAGTCTTGACTATACATTCTGCATATAATTTGAGAGTTGGTTGGCATGGATTTACTAGCTAGGATCAAGCTAAACTAGAAGTGAAAATTAGTTCATGTTAATTTCTGATTCAACAATGCCATGCATTTCTATTATTACAACCCACTTCGGATAGGAACAAGATCCTTGCCATTATAAAGTTTTCATTCTATTGTGTCATACAACTCTTTGACAAACTCGGGTTTAGAAGTAGCTAGGGATGGTGAAAAGTCTCCTACCTACTTTAATTGTTCTGCTCCACTCTATCTCATGTGAGTTTTCCCTACTTTAATTAGGAGACAAGACAAGGACAGGTTTTGCTAATTCCACCTTATCTCGGATGTGTGTGTGCATATATTTACACATACTTTTTTTTAATACATACTTATATATTATTTAATCTATTTTATATTGATCTAATATATAATATATTTATTGTAAGTATTTTATTATCATCCTCTAGGCATGAGTTTTTCCTTTCTTTTAGTATTCTCTCAACTAACAATCCCCTTTTGTATTCAAATAACAAAATACCTCTAACTTGCCACGTCCCATCCTGCATGATCTTCCTTGCCATCTCTCAACTAACAATCCCTTTTTTTTTGCTGAGTTATTCTTGTACCTCTCTCTGGTTAGTTTCTTCTCCTTAAAATTAAATCTCAATATTTGTATGTTTTTTCTTAAAGAATTCATTATGTTCTAATACAATTATTTGAGATTTGACTGTGTTAAGATTGGACTAATTGTTTGTATTGCTGGTGCATGTCAACTATTAATTGATTGGCTTTCTACAACATATCGGAGTTCGTTTAATAGAAGGGGAAAGAAAGGTATACTTTTTGAGTAAAGCAGGTGTATGATGTTATTTTAACTTGAATTAACTTTGTGCATATTTAAGCTCTCTTTTTCTTATTGCAGGACTATTGCCTGGTTGATTTGTTGCATGGATGGCAAGACGGAAGACTACCATATAACCTGTGGAATAAGGTGAAGTTTTGGGACTTCCACCCTTCAATGTATCCTTTACATTTTAAGGTTATGACTTTACTATGGAAGATTTGCTCTGATTCTCATAAATAACTATTCTCACATTATTGAGTAATCTTGGTTTGTATGCACTTATTGAATGAGCAAGATGAAAAGTCCTAAATCTCTAAGCTTTTCTTGTCATTCTATTTGATCCATTTATATGCACTTATTGAGTAATCTTGGTTTGTATGTAAAACATTCCTTCGGTCCAACAATCTCTAGATCTCCAAAAATCATCAGTTGCATCCCATTAACCAAGTAGCTTATAAGCAATGTTATGAATATTGTTTCAAACCCCATTTCGGTTTGTCCAGTGGAATGGAATATTTCGGTACCGGCTTATTTCGGTGTACCATTTCAAGGTGTTTCGAGGTTCCTAAAAATTTATATATATATATATATATATATATATATATATTCTTATACAACATAAAATGATCAATTCAAAGAAAAGGCACCATTTAATTGTATAAAACTATAAATTAAACACAAATCTACAAATCACAAAGTGCCAAACAACATTTTTTAAAAATTACCCAAAATCAAAATCATTACACAAATCAGAGATACTACAAATCAAAATTCAAAATCAAATGTATACCATTTCCTTTAAAAAGATATATATATATATCAGTTTAATATATATATATATATCAGTTTAATATCAATTAATAGAATATCTAATATATTTTATAGTCAAAATATATTTAAAATAAAATAACATAGTATAATAAATTATAAGTGCCCGGAGAGGAAAATGAATGATAACTTCATAAGTTCTTAGGTTTTTAATTTTTTAGAGAACGAGAAAACAAATATAAAAAATAGAACATTGCTATGTAAGACTGATAGTAAAGAAAAGACAAATGAGAAAGAAGCAAAGAAAAGGCAATAAATGTGAGGAAGAAGAGTAAAAAGTAAAGTAGTAGTACCTGACAATATGACGTGGATTGGAGAAACAAGTAAAAGAGAAAAGTTAAAAAAACAAATGCAGTGTAAAGTTGTTCCTTCCAAAATTCAAGTTTTGGCCGAAATTGGCTGAAACAGTCCGGAATGGCTGGAATGCACCAAAATTCCCTGGAATTGAAGCCGAGGTGGAACAAGGGGGTTTAGTATGCCAGTTTCATGACTGGAATGGAATATTCCGCCCGTTCTGACCAAAACGGAACAGAATTCACAACAATGCTTATAAGTTCTATGTTAGTGTTTGATGACTTTTTGTGTACAAAGAACTACATTTGAACAACCACATTTTTTGGAAGTGTTGAAGGATATTTTTAAACACTTTGGAATTTTAATTATGTTATTAACTTAATTTAAGCGGTAGTTTTATTCAAATGACCACATCTTTTTTTTGTTAATCTTATTATGATGATTATAGACAATGTTATGTATTTGATAATATATTTCTATGTTAATATAATGTTAGTTTGTAGACATTTGTGGTGTTGTTTATCAGTTACATTTGTGGTATTGTCTCATTAGAACTAAAATTATTACAGGTTCTTCATAATAGGACTGTGGTTTTAAAACCCAGGGGGAAAAAAAGAAGTTGACCTATAACAACGGGCAAAAAGCGCCGTTAAAGGTATAAAATTATGTTATAATTGAAGCCCTATAGCGGCGTTTATAGACCGCCGCTAAAGCTTCACACATATAGTGCTGCTAAAAGGTGCATATGTTCTGCTCTATATGAAGCCCTATAGCAACGCTTATCACTCACCGCTGAAGGTCAATTGACTCGAATTCTAACCTTATATGGCGGTGGTTATCTACTCACCGCAATAATCCAAAACTGCTGCTAAATGATAGATTTATTGCGGCATTTTTTGGTATCACCGCAATAGATCTATAGCAGCACCGCAACAGTGGCAGGAAGAACCACCGCAATAGCACTTGCCGCTAAAGGTCAAATGTACCTTTAGCAGCATTTTTGGCCCACCACAATAGTTCGTTTTTCTTATAATGCATCATAATTATTTGATTTGAATATATAAACATTTAATGGCTAAATGTATATAGTAATATTTCCTTACCAAATACATTTCATAATAAAACGTTTACTCTCAAGATAGTGACTTGATCCATGCCTTAACCCTGCCATCTAAAAACATATATGAATTGACGGTATATGATTCTTGACATGAGATTAATTTAAAGTATCATCAAGGTAACATCTCTCCAGTACTATTCTCTAATTTTATGGTAATCTAATTTATGTGATATGTGATTATTTAATTGATATTCTGAAGATTATTAATTGATATTTAATTTATGGAAATGTTTGTCAACTCAAATGTATACACATATACCATGAGAGAGAGAGAAAGAGAGAGAGAGAGAGAGGCTAATTATTAGTATTTTCACACTATTGTACTTGCTTGTACTACTAGCTTATTACTTGTATAGTATATATTGTCTACTTATGTAAAAAGCAGTTCCTTGTACTTTATTTTGCATAGTTTGGCTAATTATTAGTATTTTCACACTATTGTACTTGCTTGTACTACTAGCTTATTACTTGTATAATATATATTGTCTACTTATGTAAAAAGCAATTCCTTATACTTTATTTTGCACAGTTCAATATAATAAGTCATTCAAACTTTATTGTGGTATTGGAGTCAATATTTGATCAAGGTCAAAGTTAGAGCTCATAGCGTTTGACCTTGAAACAAATTGATGCGATAATGGCATAGCCATAACTATTGCAGAATGATACATTGGTGAGACTTGTGAAACTAGAGTCAACAATACAGCTCTATTCCAAACTATGGTTTGTCAAGCCATGATCAAGATAAAAAGAAAAATTAAAAAAGTGCTAAAGCATCTCTTAATAAAAACCCAAATATTTTATCGTGATATTCAAATTTCAAATGTTTGACCTTGAGACAATTTGATGCAATAATGGCATGGTCTGTTACTATTGCAGAATGATACATAGGAGAACCCTATGAAATTAGAGTCAACAATATAGCTTTATTCCAAACTAGGTTTGTCAAGTCGATCAAGATAAAGAGAAAGATAAAAAAAAAGTACTAAAGCATCTCTTATGGTCCGTTTGGATTGAGGGGGAGGGAGGGAGGGAGGGAGAGTATAGTAGATTTAGTTTAAAATTAGCTTATTTTTAACCAACTCTACTCTACTCCCCCTTCTTCCCATCTCTATCCAAATGGGCCATTAATAAAAACCCAAATATTTTATTATGATATTCAAATTTCAAATAGATCAAATGAATGGTAGACATCTGCCATAATCTCCTTACACTTCTTTTTTAAAAAATAATAGAAGATCACCTACCATACGACTAAGACTTCTAATGAAACATAATAAAAATAGAGATAAACTAGAAAAGAAAATAAATATATTCTAAGCTCAACTAGTAAAGTCTTTTGCGTTGAATAAATCGAAACAATGGCATGAATCATTAATTTGAACTACTATTGGACCTACTGGTTAGGAAAATTTCTTGCAAGTTCAAACAATTCCAACCACTTATTTTTAATCAACTCTCAACGAATATGACCAGTTGGATGTCTTGAATCACATGCCAAGTGTTTTTGGGTAGTGTTAGGAATCTTGAGAGTAATAATGAAAGAACAAAATGATCTAGTAGAGAAAATAGAAAATTTGATTGACTTAGAAGCACAATTGAATACTATTCTTAGACAATATTTGCCCCCACACAAGAGTTGCTAAAGGGTTACTACAAATCTGTCCCCATGATACATCCAAGTTTGTTGGGTTTTACAATTAATAATTTTGGAGAAGACTCACAGGATTTATTGTATTTCTAAGAAAGTCAAAAGGGAGAAAAATAGTTCCCAAAATGAATATGAACCACTATTTATACCCAAATGATTATGACTATTCCATATGCACATTTTCACTCAATAGACACATTTTCGTTTAATAGACACATTTTCATTCAATATACACCTTTAATATATATCCAATATGAAGGGTCATGATATTTCAATAGGTACCTTAGATATATCCAATATAAAGGGTTATGACATTACAATAGGTACCTTTAAATATATCTAATCTGAAGGGTTATGACTTTTCAATAAATACCTTTTGGTATATCCAATTTAAAGGGTTATGACTTTTCAATAATCACCTTTTGGATTGTGATGGGTAAAGTGTTGTTTGGTTACAAAGTAATATGCCTAGTTTAAGGATATTTATCTCTATCATTGATTTTATGATTTTATTTATTTTTATACTTGTTAATGACTATTATTAATGGCTTATTATTATGTTGCATTTGTTTTATAAAAAAATTGTGAAAGTATATCTAAAGTTATTTAATTTTTTTTTAAACAATTTTAATTTTTTATAAAATATTATATATCATTAGTAATTTAAATAGTTATGACATCATCACAAATTAGCCTTTGTTTAATGAAAAATTTATTGATAGGAAGTTTGGTGCTTTTCAGGTAAATTACAATAGGATAAAATAAAATTTTCGAATGCACCTTTTGCATCATAAACTATGACATTTACTACACTTTACACCTAGATGTTAAGTTTATGTTTAACTTGGATGGAAAAATATGGCACTACTTAAAAAGACCTAATTATCATTCATTCTCAATTCTTTAAAAACAAATGATAAATTATACTTTACCGCTCAAAACTATCTCTAATTACATTTTGCACTCTAAACTTATAATTTGGGTGCAAAGTGTAACAAGGGTCATAGTTTAGAGTTCAAAACATGTATTAGAAAATTTTTGGGTACAAAGTGTAATATGGGATATAATTTGCCCTTATACTTGTTTGTGTTTTTTAAATTAGTTGTCATACTATTATTTATGATTTATTATTATTTCTCAATCTATATCTATATATATATATATATATATATATATATATATATATATATATATATCTAAAAGTTGAAACATAGATTTATTGTTGCTATTCTCCTATTGAGCCACCTCATCACCACGCCATTGGTTACATAATTAATCTTTTTCATATTTTTTAATTTTTACCTTTAATTTTTTTACAATATTATATATATATATATATATATATATATATATATATTGGCTTTAAAAATTCATCTTGGGTGGTTTTAACTTTACATATTCATCTACTTTAATTTTGATATTATAATCTATATAATAAATCAATGGAAAATCAAACAAAAGTATTATTTATATATATTCATCTTGGGCGGATTTAACTTTACATATTATTTTTCTCCTTCATCTTCCTTTATTTTGGTTCTTCTTATTCCCACCATCTTACTATAAATTTACCAGTCTCTCCCATTTTATGCATATTTTTCCCATACAAAAAGGTTATCTCTCTCTCTCTATCTCTCTCAATTTTTTTTCATTTTTTGTTGGATTTTTTTTTCCCTGTATCTCTACCTTAGATTGATGAATATTTTTTTTTGGAATTCTACTTTTTAAAATTTTCTATAAAAAAAATATTCACTGCCCATAGGAGGATCTCCTACTAGAGGTTCATTCCCTTATTGTCCTATTATTAACTAACTCATACGTGTTCCTTGATGCAAGTATTTTTATTATTATTTATTTACAAACTAAATACTTTTAATGAATGATGTTTGATGTTGATCTGAATTGGGAAAAAATCATTTTATAATATGTCATATTTTGTGTTGTTGTCAGATTTTAGTTTATTTGGAAAAATACAAGATAATTTAGACAAGTTAATGAAGAACAGTAAGTATAATTGAGGACAATGGTCTTTGTGCAATTTTTTCACTGATTGTAAATATTATGTTTAATATATTAGCGGCAAATTTTTATGTCTTTATTTTATGATGTTCTTAGATGCTTAAGTAATTGTTTTAAACATTTATGAATATTTTATATTGTTTTTCATCTTCTTTATTTCATTAGTGTGTTCTTTGAGATTTTTAAGAAAATAAATTCTATTTTGTATTTAAAATTGTTTATTTATCTATTCATTTTTCATATGTTGGATTAGATGTTAGTTTAGATTGTGACAACATTAACATAGTACTTTTTTTTTTTTTAATAAAAAATCTCTACTTTTTCCCCTTTGGAATTGAACTCTTGGTTTTTTTTCTGTTTTTTTTTTTATTTTTAAGGAAAAAGAATTGTAATCTTTTATTTATTTATTGAATTGTAGTTTTGTTGAGTTTTATTAATTTTTAAGATAAGTTTCTCGGTGTTTTTGATTGTAAGCTAGAAATTTTTTGGTTTGAGAAAGTTTGTTTAAAACTAAAAGAAAGATTTTTAGATTCTATATAATTTTAAATGATACGCAAAATATTATAAATAAATTTGATTAAAAAGTTAATATTTTCGCTAACTTAGCTTTGGAATTCTTGAGAAAAATTGTATTGTTTTGATTTGGTACGACAAAAATTATTTATATATATATATATATATATATATATATATATATATATATATATATATTACATTTGTGATTGTCCTTATAATAAATTAAAATATGATTATAAATTACATTACTATTTATTAAATTAGTTCAAAATGAAATAATAAATAAATTTAATGAGATCACCCTAAAAAAATTATCACACGCAACGTGCAGGGTCCGCAACTAGTGTTTTATAGAAATCGTGAGTGTATATCTAAAAGTTATTTAATTTTTTTAGATTTTTTAAAACATTTTATAATTTTTATAAATATTATATATCATTAGTATTTTAAATAGTTATGACATCATCACGAATTAGCCTTTGTTTAGTGAAAATTTTATTGATAGGAACTTTGCTGCTTTTCAGGTAAATTATAATAGGGTAAAATTAAATTTTCTTTCAATTTATTTTCATCACATTATGCATGGGTGTGAGTGACTCTACCTTGGTCACGGTTAGAGCCAAGGCTTTTATCATCCTGTTGTTTGTCACTTTCACATAGACCCTGATGAGGAAAATTTTGGGCCTACCCTAGAAAGTGATGACTGAGGCTCGGAAGGGAGGATCGTCCCTCAAAAGGGACGATCAAACCCCTGAGGGATGATCAGTCCCGAAGGGATGACAAGTCCTAGAAGGACGATCAAGCCCCAGTGAGGGATGACCCTCTAGAGGGTCGTCGGGCCAGACAATCCCTGGATCGGATGACCCATCCCCTAGGGTTTTCCCACAGCTATGTGGGGGCCCATCCACGCAACCTTACATAGAAATTACTTGCACATCACGACCAAAGGCATTACCGCGCAATCAGATCTCTTATATATGGAAAGGCAATCCCGAATATCTGGGAACCCTTCACTCTACAAGAAAAATTCCCCTTATCAAGGAATTCGAGTCAGTTCTCTACCACTATATAAACCTCCAATCTAACCTTTCTTGAGATACGTGAATTCTCCCTAGCATTTGCACTCTTGAGTTCTTAGAGATTCTTCTTTCACTAACTTAACTTTCGGAGGGTCTTTGGTTGCTACCCCACCGGTGCCCTTTGATTGGTTCTTCTCTTTTTTTCTTTAGGTACACCTATTGGCAAATGTGTGGACGATCAACTCACTGACGATTTTTTTGCATCATCAGTTTAAGCCACCTATGGGAACGTGTGATAAGCCATATCGCTATTTCAAAGACAAAGAGTTGTATGGTCCAGACATGATCAATGGCCACCACCAACCAAGAGACCGAGAACCCGTCCAATGCGTTAGAGAGGCAGGTACAAACCCTGGCCACAACAGTTGAACGACTCACTCAATGGAACCACGAGTTAGAGCGACAGTTGGAGCAGCAGAATGATCGGGAGTTGAATGATCAAAACGATGAGCAAAATAAGGACGAACACAACAACGATCGTCCCCCGACAAATAACCATCAAGAGAGGGACGACCAAGAGGAAAGCAATGCCATCAGTAGGAGCGACCAGCAGGATACCAATTGTCCCTCCGAGTTAGAGGTCGACACATTGCGCATGGCACAAAAGATGCAGATGATGAAAGAAAAGATGAATATGATGATGAATGCCATGAAGGGTCGGGTGTCCACTAGCTTAGACGAATTAGTCCATCGTACCGACTCTCCTTTCACTACATCAGTCACATTTTTCCCCCTTCCAACCAAGTTCAAAATGCCTCAAGTGGATGCCTACAATAGATCGAGGGACCCCCTCGACCACCTGGAATCATTCAAAACCCTCATGCATCTACCAAGGGTTCTGGACGAGATTATGTGTAGAGCCTTCCCCATCACTCTCAAAGGACCAGCTCGAGTATGGTTCAACAAGATAACTCCCAATACCGTCTCAACCTTCAAGGAGTGGAGTAGGCTTTTCGTCATAAATTTCATTAGATGTCAATGATACAAGAGGTCCTTGGTAAGCCTCCTAAACATCAAGCAGCGGGACGACGAAAGCTTGAGGTCCTATGTCACTCGATTCAACAAGGAGGCACTACAAGTCGACAAAGCCAATGATAAGGTCCTGTTCTTGGTTAACAAGAATGACCCGAAGACCATGGATGACATGTTATACCAAGCCACAAAGTATATGAATGTTGAGGATGTCGTGATTGCTAGAGGGGGCAGACCGAAGAAGTGAGAGAAGCATGATGATTCCCATCCAGAGTGGGGAAGGAAGGTAGCCAAGACGAATGGCAAACTTCACTCCACTCAATGCCCCACTCGATCAGGTCCTAATGCAGATCAGGGATGACTCCGCTTTGGCATGGCCCGGTAAGCTAAAGGGCAACTTAAACAAAAGACCAAGGAATAAGTACTGCCGCTTCCACCGTAACCATGGGCACGACACCTCCAATTGATATGACCTAAAGCAACAAATAGAAGCCTTCATTAGACAAGGAAAATCGCAATGGTTTGTAAGGCAAGAAAGGGCAGGAGAGAACCCACCAAAGGACCAAGAGCCATACCGACAAGTTGAGAAGCGACCTAAGGCACCACTTGAAGAAATAAGAGTGATCATCAGGGGAGGCATAATGATTGGATCCTCGAGGAAAGCAAGGAAGACATACCTATGGATGGTGCAAAATGTCCAACTCATCGGTTGTCCGCCTAAGCTTTCTCGAATGGATGATCCGATGATCAGCTTCATTGAGGAGGATTACCCACATAACAATGCCTTGGTAATCAATCTGACCATTGCAGGCTTCAATACCCAATGGGTTCTAATGGACAACAGAAGCTCAGCTGACATCTTCTACTACCTAGCCTTCCAACAAATGAGGATTAATAGGGGATGGCTTATACCATCAGATGCCTCTCTAATGGGCTTCGGTGAAATGAAGGTTATGCCCTTCGAATCTGTTATGTTGTCAGTCATCATCAGCACCTATCCTCAGCAAATCATAAAGGATGTCACTTTCTTGGTAGTGGATTGTTCGTCAACTTACAATGCCATCATAAAGTGACCAATGCTCAATGCATGGAGGGCAGCTACATCCATATATCACTTACTACTAAAATTCCCAACGGAGTATAGGATAGGAGAGGCCCAAGGGGATTAGGTGGCAGCCTGGGAATGCTATGTAGCCATGCTGGAAATGGACGAACAAGTGACCACCATGAACATTAAAGAGTGACGGGTAAATGTAAAACCAATGGAAGGATTGGAGACCATCTCCTTAGACGAAGGACACCTGGATTGGGTAACTTGCATCAGCACGCAAGCCAGCCCTTCAATTCGGGATGGACTAATCAATTTCCTAAGGAACAACCTGGACATCTTTGCTTGGAGCCATGAAGATATGTCTGGGATTGACTCAAGTATCATGGTCCACTACCTCAATGTCTCCCCATCCTTTCCACCAGTTTACCAAAGGAAACAGGTCTTCACTCAAGAAAGGGACAATGCCATAGCCGAAGAGTTTCGTAAGCTATTGGACGCAGGCTTTATTAGAGAGGTTTACTACACCAAATGGTTGGCCAAAGTGGTCATGGTCAAGAAAGCAAATGGGAAGTGGAGAATGTGTGTGGACTTCACTGACCTAAATAAAACTTGTCCAAAGGATAGCTACCCTCTCCCATGAATCGACCTCTTTGTGGATTCAACAACTGGCCACCAGTTGTTAAGCTTCATGGATGTTTTCTCCGGTTACAACCAGATCAAGCTTGAGGAGTCGGACCCAGAGAAGACATCGTTCATCACTAGCCAAGGCCTTTTTTGCTATAAGGTCATGCCCTTCGGATTAAAGAATACAGGGGCAACTTACCAAAGGCTTGTGAACAAAATGTTCGTCCAACAGATCGGATGGAAAGTTGAGGTATATGTAAACGACATGTTGGTGAAAAGCAAAAAAGAGGATCACTTGTATAATCCTAGAGAGACGTTTGAAACTCTTCGCCTTTACGGAATGAAGCTCAATCACAGTAAATGTGTCTTCGGGGTATCGTCAGGAAAGTTTCTTGGCTTCATGGTGTCCCAACGTGGTAGCAAAGCTAACCCTGATAAGATCCAAGCAATCCTAGAAATGAGACCCCTAAAGAACATCAAGGAGGTAAAAAGCTTGAACGGAAGAGTCGCGACACTCAACAGATTCGTCTCGCCGGCAACGGACAAATGCTTGCCATTCTTTAGAATTCTAAAGAAAGCATTTGAATGGACCGACGAATGTCAGGACGCATTTGAAAATTTGAAAGCATACCTAGCATCCCCACCACTCCTAAGTCCATCTAAACTCAATGAAGAACTCTTCTTGTACCTGGCCGTATCCCCCACGGTCGTCAGTTCAACCCTGATTTGAGAAGAAGATCGCATACAATTGCCCGTGTACTATACCAGCCGAGCATTAAGGGGAGCGGAAGAAAGATATCCCCCCATGGAAAAGTTATCCTTCGCTTTGATCACAGCAACACACAATCTCAAGCCATACTTCCAAGCCCATACCATAGTAGTTCGAACAAAAAAGCCTCTTTGAAAGACAATGGATAATCCAGAGGCCGCCGGATGATTGGTACTATGGGCAATAGAGCTAAGAAAATTTGACATACAGTACTACCCGAGGACCGCAATCAAGGCCTAGGCCTTAGCTAACTTCATCGCAGAATTCACGACAAGCGAGATCGACGACTGAGGGGCAACCCCTTGGAAGGTTCAAATGAATGGATCGTCCAACAAACGGGCTAGAGGGATCGGAGTGGTCCTTCAATCCCCCGAAGGGGATATCATCGAATGTGCTTTCCTACTCCAATTCCCAACGACTAATAATAAGGAACAATACAAAGCCATTCTCACAGGCCTTAATCTAGCCAAAGCAGCTGGGGCCTCATCAGTCATCCTTCATAACGACTCCCAAGTTGTCATTAGGCATATCAATGGGGATTACGAAGCCAAAGGAACAAATGAAAAAGTATCTTGACCTTATTAGGAGGCAAACAATTCAAACCTAGGTAAAATTCTTACAAGTCCCGAGAGGAGAAAAAGAACACGCTGACCGATTGGCCAAAGCTGCATCCGCAAAACACATTACAATTGATCGACGGATCCTATCCTTCGTTCAGCAGCCCCCTGCCATTGAGGAGTTCGAGATACAGATGATTCCAAGGGGCGCTGACTGGACTACTCTGATCGTCACTTACCTTAAGAACGAGACACTTCCTGAAGATCAAGATGAATCCCAACGATTGAAAGTTTGGGCAGCACGTTTTGTGCTGATAGCAGATATACTATACAAGAAAGGTTTCTCCCTACCATACCTAAGGTGTTTAATCCTCGACAAAGCAGACTACATCATGAGGGAAGTCTATGAAGGGGTGTGCGGAAACCACTTAGGAGCACAATCATTAGTCCACAAGCTCATACGAGCAGAGTACTATTAGCCTACAATATAGAAGGATGCCCAATCCTATGTAAAAGCATGTCACAAGTGCCAACGCTTCAGCAATGTCATAAGGCAACCGTCCAAACCACTCACCCCGATGAATGCCTATGGCCTTTCACTCAATGGGGATTGGACATCATAGGACCCTTTTCAATGGTGATGCGACAACTCAAGTTCCTAGTTAGGGGATCGACTACTTCACCAAATGGGTAGAGGCAAAACCACTAGCAACCATCACGGAGAAGAATGTTCGTAGCTTCATCGGGAAGAGTATCATTTGCCAATTTGGGATCCCTAGGGTCATTGTCTCTGACAATGGGCTACCAAGCGTCTTATGGGCATATAGAACAACTGCTTGGACACCTACAGGAGAAACGCTGTTCTATCTAGCATTCGGGAGCAAGATTGTCATCTCCGCAAAATTGGGAATAGCAAGCTACAAGATAGCCCACCATGACGAAGGGAAAAACGAAGAAGGGATCTGTCTACACTTGGATCTACTGAATAAGGTAAGGGTGGCCACTGAACAACGAATGACCCAATACCAAGACCTCATGGCCAAACACTATAACGCTAAGGTAAAGCCTCAACACTTCAGCATCAGGGACCTTATCTTGAGGAAAGTGACCACGGCCACCAAAGATCCCGTGCAAGGGAAGTTAGGACCCAACTGGGAAAGCCCATACAGAATCATTGATTACAGTAAGAAAGGTACCTACTACTTGGAGACACTCGACAGACAAAGGCTACATCATCCTTGGAATATTGACCACCCATACAGAATCATTGATTATTGCTTATGTTATCACTTTCCTTTTTAAGTAGTTGACACACTAGCTTTTTGGCTGATCAGACAGCAAGTTATCAACATTTTTATTCAGTTATTTTTAAAGGGAATTATTATTATCTACAAATGAGGAAAGACTTATAAAAACCATAGCCCTATTTCAGGGGTAGATAGAAGATCAAGGATGCCCTCGTGCACCTGATCCAATCCTAAGTCCTACCTAAGGGATAGACAGACGATCAAGGATGCCTTCGTACACGTGATCCAATCCTAAGTCCTACCTAAGGGTTGGACTGACGATCAAGGATTTTCTCGCACACTTGATTAAATCCTAAGTCCTACCTAAGGGATGGATAGACGATCAAGGATGCCCTCGCGCACCTGATCAAATCATGAGTCCTACCTAAAGGTTAGACAAACGATCAAGGATGCCCTTGCGTACCTGATCAAATCCTAAGTCCTACATGAGGGATGGATAGACGATCAAGGATGCCCTCGTGCACCTAACCAAGTCCTAAGTCCTACCCAAGGATTGGACGTTAGCATACTTAATCTTTGCCAAAATCCAAAAGGGGGTAACCTAATGGTTGGGGGGCAAAAGGTATTAAATGAGATGACCCACGAATCATCAGGCTTAAGTAGCCAACAAAGAAATAAAAACAGCTAAACCGACGGTTCCACAATAAACTATGGTAAACCGACGACTCAATAATGGACTATGGTGAATCGATGATTGAACAAAAATTGTAGTAAATTGACGATTCAAAAGTCAAAGTAAACTGATGAACATCAACAATTGCGCAAAATATGTTATAAAGGATTAAAGTATGAGAAGTCAGCCCAAAACAAAGGGCAAAGATAAAGTTAATGCCTAAAACAAAGGCCCATCATTGTTCTTAACTTACAAACAAAAAGCTGATAAAAAAAAGTAATACAAGTAAAAATTTCTTTTAAGGACCAACAGGAGGATCGTCACTTTACAGTAGAGGGTTCACGGGATTATCAGCCACCCCACTTGGCCCGTCTGTCACTTACACCTCTTCGTTAGTCTCCACATCCTTAGGAGTTGGCTTGGCAGCAGGAGTCGTTGGGGTAGTAAGCCTGATATGGATTTGGGAGAAGTCTAGGTTTGGGAACATAAGGACAGTCTGGTTTCGAAAGTCCTCGAAACCATCCTATAGTAACCCCCAATTTCATTGAAGTAGGGTTAAGATCCCTGATACTCCTCAATGGCCTCCTCTTTCACCTTTCCCATATGCTCATGGAATGTAGCCACTTTGGACTTTAAAAGAGCATTCTCCTTTGCTAGATCGTCGGCCTGATGGGTCATCCCGCTCAGCTTGGCCTTTAGATCAACCACCTCTTAGCCAAGGGTTCAAGAAGATTCCCTGAATTTCATCAAGCCATCTGCTTCGGACCCTATGCCCTCCTTCAAGCATTTGATCGACGCCTCCCTAGATACACAACAGACCTATAAAGCCCGCATCCTCACCAAGCCTTAAGTAAGAAGAGACAATCAAAGTAAAGAGACGATCAAAGTAAAATGACGACTCAATGGTTAAGGGACGAATGAATAGACTTACCCTTATCATGTCATGGAGACCAGAGTTGCCTAAAGGGTTGGTCTCATGCTCCAAGCACTCGTCCAGATCAGCGTCTCGGACGATGGAGCAGGCAGTGTCCACGACATACTCCTTATCCTTCACCAACAAGGGAAGGGGAGGAGGAATGACATGGCCCTAGGAGGTCATGAAACCCTTCCCAACTTCATGACAAGGAGCATCAGTAGCCACCTTGTGCACCTCTGGACGAATGGATGGAACGCCGGTGCCCTTGTCGAACGACTGAACGTCAGGGGTGTGCTTCCTATTCTTGGAGGCATGAGGGGTTTAGGCCGACAACCCCCCCCCCCCCCCCCCATCTTGGGCTCTCAAGGCAAGACCTTCTTAATCTCCTTTTGTTTGTTTTTGTTGCTTGCTCATTCTTTGATGACTCTATTTCTGAAACTAACGGGTAAGTTAGAAAGTGCACGGGTCCAAGCTAAAACAAAGTAAGCATGATGAATGAAAGAAAAGCACTTACGAATTCTCAAAAAGCAGTCTAGTCGTCGAGCTTCCTTAGTAGGGATAGGTCCACTACAATAGGCGTGAAGCGTGTCCAAATTAACAAACTTATTCCAAGACCTCTCCTGAAACAGAATCTCAAAAACCCTATCCAGAAAGGCCTCTTGCTCAGGGAGGATTGTTGGGCAAGCTTTGGATGAAACAAAACAAAAAGTTAGTCAATTCAACAATAAATGTCTACCGACGATCTACATAGACCAACGACACAAGAAGAGACCGACGACTCACCAGATTTCAGTAATTGCCCCCAAGAATGGTTGTAAAAAGACCCTACACTATTCCACTTGTCAGGACGACAAACCCAATTAATCCCCTGCACAAAGAAAAACTTGGCCTTCCACTGACGATTAGAATTAGGCATGTCAGATATCAGCCTTAGGGCAGCTTGACAACATACAAAGTTGTAAAAACCCTTGGATCCGGGAATTTCCTGGAGTTTGTACCAATGGAAAAACTTCTCCAAAGTGAGGGAATGTTTCCTAATAGGTACATTGTCAAGTATCTGAAAACGGGGTCTTAGCCTGCCAAAGACCTCGTCACTCATATCTACGAGAAAGTCATGGATGGACCAATTGTCGAGCAGAATGACCTCCCGTGGTAGTTGCCCCGATGGGCTGGCCTCCCCTAAAGAGGATTCTTAGGACGAAATCCTATCGAATACCGACAAGTCATCGAAATAATGCTTGAGCCTAGGACTAGACAAATCGTCGTCTGAACCCATGCAAATGGACTGGGTATGCTCACTCGTCGCTTCACTATCTCCAAACATCCCTCACCTACAAGCGACGAATGAAAACTAAGAACCTACTCTGCTTCCTATGTCTACAAACTGACCAAAAAAAAAAAAGGAAGGAAAGTGTAAAGAAAAAATAGACCGACAAAGCATACCTGAGAAACAGACAAAAATCGACAAACAAGGGATACCAACAAACAAGTGATACCGACGAATCAAGCAAGACCGACAATTGAGCTTTAGGATTGAAATGGAAGAACTTTCAGATAATGAGGACAATAACAACATTAGGTTATTTATAGGACGACATGGCACGGAAAATGAAGCGTTGCGATGCTTAATTCCAGGAGTCAAAAGGTGACATGTGTCAATAGCCATGTTGGAAAGACATAATTTCTCCTATTCATGACATGCATTTATGACAACTCTGCGACCCATCAACCATCCCGATGACTCATGGATTGGGAAGCAACTGATGAGGAAAATTTCAAACCTACCCTAGAAAGGGACAACTAAGGCTCAGAAGGGAGGATCGTCCTTCAAGAGGGACAATCAAACCCCTGAGGGATGATTAATCCTGAAGGGACAACCAATCCTAGAGGGACGATCAAGCCCCAATGAGGGACAACCCTCCAAAGGGTTGTCAAGGCAAACGATCCCTGGACCGTACGACCCATCCCCTAGGGTTTTCCCATAGCTATGTGGGGCTCATCCACGCAACTTTACATGGAAATTACTTGCACATCACAATCAAAGGCATTACTGCGCAATCAGATCTTTTATATATGGAAAGGCAACCCCGAATATCTAGGAACCCTTCTCTCTACAAGGAAAATCCTCCGTATCAAGGAATTCGAGTCAGCTCTCTACCACTATATAAACCTCCAGCCTAACCTTTCTTAAGATACGTGAATTCTCCTTAACTCTTGCACTCTTGAGTTCTTGAAAATTCTTCTTTCACTAACTTAACCTTCGGAGGATCTTTGGTCGATACCCCAACGGTGCCCTTTGATTGGTTCTTCTCTTTTGTTCTTCAGGTACACTTATTAGTACGTGTGTGAACAATCAACTCACTGACGATTTTTGTGCATCATCAAACCCATTATTGTTTTCCCACTATTCACAGTCTACCACATCAAAATATTGACAAAATTATAGTTTTTGATTTTCTCTTCCAAAGAGAGCTGTAAATGGTGTGTAAACAATCAACTCACTGACGATTTTTGTGCATCATCAAACCCATTATTGTTTTTCCACTATCCACAATCTACCGCATCAAAATATTGACAAAGTTATAGTCTTTGATTTTCTCTTCCAAAGAGAGCTGCAAATGGTTGAAAGTTGAAACGTTCTGGAGGTACGGCGGCCCATGGAAATACTTCGTCCTCATCGCAGCCTCGTGATTTGACTAAACTTGATCAAACTGTATCCTTTAATGCAACGTAACAAGTCCGTTGACTTCATCTCAATCCCAAAACCAGTTCAAGCAAAACCAGTTCACCAAATCTTTTCCACGGCTACTCCTTTGTTTTCTCTCCTATATAAGTGCACCACCTCTCAATTTCTTCTTGCTCCATTCCTCTCTCTCTCTCTCTCTCTCTCTCTCTCTCATAGTAGTTACTTTCTGATCCCAAGCTTTATATTTTGTGGTTTCCAAATTAGTACATTCTAGTAAGTCATTTATTTCTTGAAATTATTTAAACTCTACAAGCACCTATATATTCTTAAAATTTTGATCATTACAAATTTTCTCTTTAAAGATATATGGTAGCTTTAATCAGCCATGTCACCAGGAATGAGTTTGGCAGGTGAAAATGAGTCATTAGAAAGAGAATTCCAAAAAGGAGTGAAACATTTATGTGAGAGAGGAATAAAAAGTGTTCCAAGCAAGTACATATTGCCAGTCCTTGACCAACCCAATTCAGGGAAAGGAATTTCTAGTGCTAGTAACTCAAATCTAAAGTTACCAGTTATTGATTTTGCAAAATTGCAAGGCTCAAATAGATCCCATGCTGTCAACTCCCTCAGAAAAGCTTGCGAAGAATTTGGTTTCTTCCAGGTATAGTCTTTAAGTTTTCCTCAAATATATCTACAAGGCCTTAAGACATGCATGCATGCCCCAGTGAAATATGCTTTTCTTTAACTTCTTATTCGATTTGATGCAGTTGGTAAACCATGACACTGCAAGGGATGTGATTGAAAACATGGTTGATGTAAGTAAAAGGTTCTTTGAGCTCCCATTTGAGGAGAGATCAAAGTACATGTTAACTGATATGAATTCAGCAGTCAGGTATGGGACAAGCTTCAACCAGAATAAAGATGCTGTCTTTTGTTGGAGAGACTTCTTAAAGCTAAGCTGCCATCACTTGTCCGATGTTCTTCCTCTTTGGCCTTCTTCTCCTATGGACCTAAGGTGATCATCATAATTGTACTCTTATTTGCTTTCATCCACAAACACATGCACCAGTTGGTTACTAGCTTAGGTACTTATTTTATTTGCTAATTGCAAAAGTCAATTGTGTTTATTATTATTAACATATATACCTTTTCAATATTTGAATAGGCAAGCTGTGATTAACTATTCGAACAATACTAAATTCTTGTATCAAATGCTAATGGAGGCTATCCTAGAGAGCCTAGGATTGGTGGATACTAATAACAATGAGAAAGAAAATGATGAATTAGAAGAATTCAAAGATGGAAGCCAACTCATTGTGATAAATTGCTATCCAGCGTGCCCTGAACCTGATTTGACACTAGGTATGCCGCCCCATTCGGACTATGGCCTACTCACACTTCTTCTCCAAGATGAAGTTGAGGGTCTTCAAATACAACATGAAGGAAGGTGGGTGACAGTCGAACCACTTCCTGATTCATTGGTTGTCAACATCGGTGACCATCTTGAGGTTGGTAATTATTAATCAAATTATTCAAATACGTGTAGGAATTTTTTTATAAAAAAATTATGAAATTCAGCAAGTAAGGATTTTCATACTCTATATATCTTTTGCAGGAACTTTAAAGAATAGTAATAATTTCTTTATTTACTAATAATCATTCACCATATAAAATTTTGTAAAATAGTTTTCGACTGTAGTATTTTTCTTTAGATAATGATAATAGCTAATCAATCATCATCTTTCTTTTTTTTCTTTTTTTTTTTACATTGTTTGACAGATATTTAGCAATGGAATATACAAGAGTGTACTTCATAGGGTTCTTGTCAATCCTTCGAAGTCACGAATTTCCATTGCTTCATTGCATAGCCTGCCATTCAACATCGTGGTTCAGCCGTCACCAAAACTCATCGATGAAGACCATCCAAGGCATTACAAGGATACAGACTTTGCCAGTTTTCTTGACTATAATTCTTCCTGTGAACCCAAGAAAAAGAGTTTCCTGGAGTCCAGGAAACTGACTTGAGGGGGGACAAGAAGTCTACGCAGTTTGATTTTTCCAGCATCGACCGGTGTGTAGCAAAGATTATTAGGATGTGAGGAATTTCTAGATAACCGACTTTTGAATATTATGGTATAATAAAAGCATATGCTTTTATGTTCTTGATTGAGAATCTAGTCTACTGATACTGGTCACAATCTTTTTTTTCTTTTTCTTTTTTTTTTGAGAAACTACTAGTCACAATCTTAATCAAGTCATCCAAATGAAAAAAATAGAAATAATGAAAATACAATAAACCTTCATCACCACCAATTCTTTGACCTCACATATTAGGGTAGTCATCACATCCCCTTATATATCTCCATTCATATATAGTTAAAATCTCCTCTTTTTTTAGGGTGGTTTGAGCCAAGGTGATCAGTAGCTTAGCTTTAAAGCTGATCCTCATCAGTGCCAAAACTTGTGAGAGCGTGGTCTCAAGTGGTACCTCTCCTTCTCAGCCAATGAAATAGAAGACCAACCTTTTTAATGGCGGTTCCAGGAATTTTGTTCAGGGTGTTTCTTAGGAAACATAAATTACACGATCTTATTTCTTTTTAGCCTTTAAGTAATTAGATTTGATTCAATGTTATTAATTTCATTCTATTTTGGCCGTAATGGCCAGAAAATATTGTGTCGGTAAACAAACCGGAACAGTAACTCACCCTATTCCACTTTTGAAAAAATTTCGAGTCATTCCGGTCTATTTCAGGTGTTTCGATAAATACCGGCCAAAATTTAAGATTCGGCTGGTATGAAGTTTGTGCTTTAAAAAAAAAAATTGTTCTTAAAACCAAAACAAATTTGCATTCTATAAACCAAAAAACCTCAAAAGGGAAAAAAATGAAAAGAAAAGAAATGAACAAAGGTACCTGTACAACTAAAAAAAAAAAAATCATATTGAGAAATTTGAGACTCAAAACTTGAAATGAGGCACTACTGCACTGATACTGGTAGAAGACACAGAAGTTACGAATAAGGAGGAAGGCAAAATGTAGATGTAAAAGTGTAAATGAAGATGTGATAAAATTTAAAAATATGAAATGTAAAAATCAAGAAGACAGAAGACGTGTGTGGTTAAGAATAAATAAAAAAAAATAATTAAAAATGAGAAGCAAGTAATATATGTCTGATGAGGAAAAATAATACTATAATAAAAAATAATAAAAGGTTGAAAATTGCGTTGTATTGAGCAATGTGCTGAGTTGAAAGAATTAAGTCACTACCCAACCTGTAGTAGTTTTATTATAGTTTTTTTTTTTTTTTTCAGTATATTGTTTTTTTTTTTTTTTTGGGAACTCAAAACAATAGAAAACTTTATTGAAATGGAATAAAATACAAGTAAAAAGACCGAGGAATTAAGCTCAGCTAGGGGGAACAGTAAACCATTAAAACATGTCCCTAGGGAAAGGACCAAAACAAAGAATAGCTCATAGGCATTACACCCCTATCCACTACGAACCTATCAGACCTATGCTGCCATCATCCGTTGAAAGACTCTAATATATTGGCACACCAAACACCAAAATCTTTGCTTCATTATGAGGTGTTCCAAATCTCAAAAAAAAAAATTCAACATGCTACAGGGCCATTCTATTACATGTGGCATCATTCAAATAAGTCTATCCAATGTAACTGGACACTAAATCTAATCCTTACCTAATCGTCTCCACCCTGCAATTGCACTAATTGGCTACTTTTTCACCTAGTTTTAATCATGAGTGGGTTTTACTGTTTACTGTTTTAAATAGCAATGTCGGTGGGAATGGCAACCAATTAAGATGGCACACAAGCTAGAGAAAGTATACTATGTTTCGGTAATACCAACTCAGTATCTGTTTTGGTATTTCCTACCTGATAAATGAGTGACACATGTTTCAAAAAATTACATCAGACTACTCCAATAAATGATTAATTTATCTTCCTGATAGTATAGAAGATTGTAATTAATTTATTAGAGTAGTCTAATGTGGTTTTTTGAAACAGGTGTCACTCATTTATTAGGTAGGAAATACCAAATCAGATACCGAGTTGATATTACCAAAACATGGTATACTTTCTCTATAAGCTGCCCAACCCACGCAAAATTTGTCCTATTTAGATGCAAAGGAGGTTCCATATTATTTCTTTTTTTTTTAGGGTGTTCCGTATTATTTCTAGTAAATTACAATTTGAGGCAATAGATATTGATTAATATAGCATCACTTTCAAAGCAATCACTACTAACACTAGCTAGTTTTATTGTATATTAATTATAGCTTGCCACCATAATAATTGTAAAATTTTGTCTTATTAAATATACAAAGTGCAAATATTTTGACCTCATCACGAAGTGGTATTTTTTTTTTTTTTTGTTTCTCACAGTATTTTCTCAAAACTTTCAACCAGAGACTAATCACTGTTCGTGATGAGTGGGAGCTCCTAGTCAAACCCAAGACAGCCACTTTGAAATCGAGTGCCCAACTACTCGGCCAACCCCACTAAGTTTGGCGTTTGGGGGGAATATATAGAGGGAATATATAACATTTGTCTTACTAAGGTAACTCCCACACTCACACTAATTCCCCTTTATATGAAAGAGATGTTATATATAAAAATTTTATTGTGGCTTGTGATTAATTTGACTAAATTTGTGTTGGGTATACACCTAAGAGCACAATCTCATATTAAATAATGATAAGTAGAATGAGTGATTAATATAATATAATTGAACTCATACTTATTGAATTTAGGTCTTATGAATTAAGTATCGCTATATTTTATATTAACTATTTTGTTGCATTACTTATTGCATGCAATAGAACAAGACCTTATTTTTGTTGCATTATTTATTGCTTACAACGGAACAGCAATTGACTCACATCTTTGCTGCTGTTACTCACTGGATCTTTGCTCCATTCCCCTCTCTCTCTCTCTCTCTCTCTCTCTCAAACACACAGTTTACTATAAATTTTGATCATTACAGATTGTCTCTCTAAAGACGGTACCTTCTATCGGCCATGTCAGCTGAAACGGGTTTAGCAGTTGAAACCAACGGGGAAAATGAGTCAACGGAAAGCGAATTCCAAAAAGGAGTGAAACATTTATGTGAGAGAGGGATAACAAAAGTTCCAACCAAATACATATGGCCGATCCCTGACCGACCCAATTCAGGGAACGGAAATTCTAGTGCTAGCATCCCCAATCTAAAGCTACCCATTATTGATTTTTCAAAGTTGCAAGGCTCCCATAGATCACAAGCTATCAACTCCCTCAAAAATGCCTGCGAAAAAATTGGTTTCTTCCAGGTACGTTTATATAGCCTTAAGTTTTCTTCATCTTCAAGGCCTTGATTGACTTGAGTTTCTTTTTTGTTAAATTTTCTTTTTCTTGGATTTGATGCAGTTGGTAAACCATGACATTCCAAGGGGTGTAATTGAAAGCATAATTGATGTAAGCAAAAGGTTTTTTGAGCTTCCATTTGAGGAGAGATCAAAGTACATGTCCACAGATATGCGTTCACCTGTGAGGTATGGGACAAGCTCCAACCAGAATAAAGATGATATCTTTTGTTGGAGAGACTTCTTAAAGCTAAGCTGCCAGCCTTTGTCCGATGTTCTTCCTCTGTGGCCTTCTTCTCCTGTGGACCTAAGGTGATAACAATTCGCTTTCTCTCATCCCACAAACTCAAACACCAGTAATTCTTCTTCTTCACTAGACTTTTAGTTGAGCAGTTGAGCTAGACCCCACCATTAACACTAGGTAACAATTATTAGATTCTCCCATACAACAATTATTGTGGTACTTTTTTTTCTGAATTAAAAAAAAAAAAAAATATATATATATATATATATCTATGGGTACACAAGTGGAAAAACACTGCCTTGCACACACATCAGTTGTCTTTCCACCTGTATAGGACGTGTGTAATAAATTTTACCAAAAAAAATAATAATAACAATAATAATAAATTTTCATTTTACATTATTACTTTATAGTATTTTTTTATAATTTTATAAGTAAAGTTAGGTTACAAATTTGATTATAGTCGATAACTACAACTTCATTCAATATATTTTTATTAAATGTAAATTTAGACAAATCTACAATTGAATTACAATTTCTTCTTTTTTTTTCATACATACAAAATTTTCATAAGATAAAAAATTAATAACTATGTCATTAATCAAATATTTAAATTTCAAATTTTTATAGTTTAAAATTATGTATAAAGAATAAGTTTATGGATTGAATAGTAAACAACTTTCGATTAAAAGAAAATTTAACATGTGAGTTAAGAATATAAAGAACACGTAATCTAACTATTAAATTTTTAAAATAAATATTTAGTATGTTAAATTTTTTAGTGGAAGTTGTAGTTATTGACTACAATCAAGTTTGTATCCAAATTTTGTCAGGCTTAATTTTATTAATGGTGTATAGATGTGACAAAGCTAGCTAGCTAGAATTAATTCATTAACCCGCCCAAACCAAAGATTAAAAATGGTTACTCGTTTTTAGCTTACCTACTAAAATCATTCATTATTTTACTACTAGCTTGCAAGAGTCAATTATGTTTATTATTAATATATATACCTTTTAAATATTTGAATAGGCAAGCTGTTCTTGACTACTCAAAGAATACTAAGTTCTTGTATCTAATGCTAACGGAGGCCATCCTAGAGAGCCTAGAATTGATGGATATTACTAACAATGAGAACGAAAATGATGAATTTCGAGAATTCAAAGATGGAAGCCAACTCATTGTGGTGAATTGCTATCCAGCATGCCCTGAACCTGATTTGACACTAGGCTTGCCACCCCATTCGGACTATGGCTTACTCACACTTCTTCTCCAAGATGAAGTTCAGGGTCTTCAGATTCAGTATGAAGGAAGATGGGTCACAGTCGAACCACTTCCTGATTCTTTGGTTGTCAACATTGGTGACCATCTTGAGGTTTGCCAAAAGTTTGTTGAATTTCGTGAGCTATATATTTCTCTTTTGCAAGAACTTCAAGGAATAATCTAATTTTTTTTTTCATCTTTCTTTCACAATGATTAACAGATATTTAGCAATGGTAAATACAGGAGTTTAATTCACAGGGTTCTTGTCAATCCTTCAAAGTCTCGAATTTCCATTGCTTCATTGCATAGCCTGCCCTTCAACAGCGTGGTTCAGCCGTCACCAAAACTCATCGACGAAGACAATCCAAGGTGTTACATGGATACGGACTTTGCCAGTTTTCTTGACTATTGTTCTTCCAGTGAATCCAAGAGAAAGAGCTTCCTGGAGTCCAGGAAATTGACTTAAGGGGTCATGAAGTCTGAGCAGTTTGATTTTTCCAGCAATGGTGTAGCAAGGATTATTGGGATGTGAGGAAATTCTAAATAATTGACTTTTGAAAATTATGTTATAATAAAGGCTTTTGTTAATAAGTGTTCTTAGACATTCATTAAGGAAGTACTGATTGGATACTGTCTGCATTGAAAAGTAAAAAGAAAAAACAAGTGCAAAAGTTAATTAAAATATGGACTTCTTTTATCGATATGTCAACCTTGACAATTATTAATAGTCATTATAAATCACGTCATTCTTACCTCAATCTCTTTCAACACTATTTTTTATGTGTTGTTAGGATTTATGAGTATTGGCTAATCCTGACAATTTTTATTGTACTTATTGGTTTTGAACTTTTAATGAAAATAGTTGTAATGAAAGTTGAAGGTTTAAGCAATTGTTTACCGTGCAAGAATGAAGACCTTGGTTGAGCGAGAATCAAGCTTGGTTGCAAGATTAGATAGAAACTCTTACTAGAGTCTTGTTAGACACTTGTTCAATAGAGATCTTATTATGGAAATTCCAAGATTTGCTTCTACAGCAATTTGCGTAACCAACTCAATCCAAAAGCCAACTTGTATAGAACCCTATTTGCAACCAGAAAAGGAAGATGGCCAGGAAAAAAACATTAAAAAATAAAAACACTTATAGATAGCCTTTTCTTAGTCTTCCAAACCTCTACCATTAATTTTCCTGGAGAAGTTGAGAGATCCAAACACAAAAATCACCTTCAAAATATTGGACATGCCTCCAAAACCATAAAGGAGACGTGAAATCTTTAAGAAGTCTAAGAGTACTCAGAGATCGATTTGCGGCCAATGTATCAACTTGTGATAACAAGTAAAGTAGATGGCATAGTGCAAGAGTCTTCATTAGCTCCACACACATACCTAATCGTAACCACCCAAGTACAAGGTGATATTAAATGTATTCTATACATGTATTCATCCTTTTATATGGGAGTAGACTCCACGTTAGCAATCAGTCTGCACACACATGAAATCTATCTCAACGAAGGAGGAAAAGTCAGAGGACTAGATTCAATCAGGAAGATTAAATAATATGCATTAAGTAAAAATAATGACGGGTTCCTATGAGAACTATGAAAGCTTATCAACTTAACAAATTAAATTAATCATAAATATGTCGAAAACTCTTTTCAATCGGAGAGGAATAGAACTAGAATGACTTTTTCCCCTATTTAACAATTAGAAAGACGGTTTGGTGTAGCTTTCAGAGTGGGAAAAAAAGAAAAAAAAATAGTTTTATCCATCCATTGATAAGATTCTAACTGGCATGTGCTGATTTGTACCTAATGAACCATTATAATTGGGCTTCATAAACATATTAAAAATTAAAATTGAAAGTTCAGGTCACACTTGTGCTATTTAACTGTTCATATTATGTAGCACATGTGTTAATTAACTACTAAGAGTTCGTTTGGATACAGTTTATTTTTGCTGAAACTAAAAATTGAAACTGAAAACACTATAGTGAAATAATTTGTTAATGTGTAAATAGTACTGTGAGACCCATTTTTAATAAAAAAATTGCTGAAAAATGTAATTTGTGAAACCTGTAAACAGTGCACCCGTGCACTGTTTATAGTGGAAAAGTCAAATGTTGCGGTTAAAAAAATAAATAAATAAATAAAAATGAAACGTGAAAAAATAAACGCAAACGCAACTTTCAGCCCAATTCAAGCAGGCACTAAGTCCACACGTCAGTTTGTGAGAGCTGTTTAAATTAATGTGTATGTGAACCATTTTCTAAAATTAAAAATAATTTAATTAATTAAAAAGGCAGAATTGGCTAATTCCTTAAGTCAAAACTTGTAAAGAAATCTTTCTAGATTTTGTGGCTGTTGCTGAACTGTTCACCATTTAAAAAAGAGACTGCAAAGTTCTTTATTGCTAGCTAAATCTTTTTTTTTTTTTTCCTCCATCAAGATTCTAGATTTTTTTTAAGAGCTTTTCGAGAGTATGAATATTCCTTCATATATGTTTAGTCATTCCATTCTATACATATCAGATAATAATTATAGGGATAAATCTCTTGTAAGTGATCTTAAAATGTTGGTTAAAAGTTTAAACCTCATGACCTCATGAATCTTATAAAACCTTAGAGACTACTAAGCCAAAGCTTCAAAAAAACAAAGTCATCAAAGCCCTACTAGGAAAACAGGTAAGTAACTATATAATAGTTTAAAACGTGTATTTCAAAATTCACTTTTTATTGTTTATATATTGTATATTGTAAAATATAAAAACACTTTAAAAATGAATAAAATGTTGTAATTAACATCTAATAACTATATATGCATATAAAAATAAAACATTCATGCAGCTTTCAATTTTCATTCATTTTCTTAGAATCTCTTATACGGTATTTTTTTTGTAGCTTCATATTTTTCTTTTTCAATTTAAAATAATGTTTCCAAAGTTCACAATATCCCTTTTATATATATAACTTATAAAATAAAGAAAGTCTATAAACACAAAAAAAAAAAAAAAAAAAAAAAATTCATAACAAATAATATTATTTGTTATAAATTTTAGTGATGGATCTAAACAAGAACGAATAAAGCTTATCAAATCAACTATTCAAAAAAATATTAAGGAATTTTTTTTGGTATATGTAACATTGCTTTGTAAATTAACATAAACATAAACCATTTGAAACTAGCTTTAGCGGGTGTTTTATTTCAGCAATGATAACATCATAATACTGTTCGAATAGTACCATCACATAACTGTAATGTTTTGCCATTTATATGTTCTATTACTTATGATAACATGTATGACATGATCTTGCATGAAATCTCCTATTTTTTATATTTCTATCATTTTTTAATCGTGTAATTAAATGGTATAATAATTTAAGAAATTTTAAATTCAAGTAACAATGAGAATTCTAAAACGGTAAAGCCCCAATTATAATAATTTTATTAGGAAAAGTTTTTGAAGGAAATAATTATGAAAAATTACATATAAAAAAGTAAATAAAAATAATGCAAGTCAAATATAATATGTTTATCATTGTTTTGAAATCTAAATTGTTCAAAGAAAGAACTGAAAAAATGAGATAGAATTTCTATCTGAAAAAGAAACCTGGAAAAATAAAATATTCAAAATTTTTAAGATCAGACTAAAATTCAACCGAGGTCAAAGTAGAGAAAAAAAAATTATTATGTCAATTATATGTAATAGATATAATAGTTTATAATATAAAAAATCAAGAAATTGACTTGCCTTAATGGTTAGCGTGTCAGACTTAAGTGCGAGTCCGTGCACATGCATTTTATCCAAAAATTTTCCAAAAAGGCAACTCCATTGAACTGCTTGCCAAAAGATCGGCTGGACCAGTACTATATTACATATTGGCAATCTCAAGAGCTCGGGTGGCTGCTAGAGCTTCAATATCCACTGCCGAAAAAGATTGTGACAGTCTTTGAGAAATGGAAGCAATTACCAAACCTTGACTGTTCCCGATAACAACTCCTATTCCATCTTAATCATTCAGAAGTCAGATTTGGAAACAGTGGTGGAGCCACATGTACCCTTGGGGGGGGGGGAGCCTTGGCCCCTCCAAAATTTTTAATTTTTTTTTTTTACAATTTATGTATATTTTATAAATATTTAAAGGTTATATGAAAAAACATAAGAGTTGGCCCCCCAAAAGAAATCATTGATCAAATAATTTAGTAATTTTTCCTAAAAAATAGAGAGTTTAGAGCTAATATACAATTGAAATAGAATGAAATAGTTAAGTAGTAAGTTTTGTGAGTAAATAGTGAAAGTGTGAAACCCCTAATTTTTAGCTCAATTTCAATTCCATTTAATACGTCCAAATTATTCAACATTGATAATATATGCAATTTGGTTGAAATTTCCTATTCTCAAGATTTTATCAAAAAATAAAAAAGCTCATATAATACTTCAGTTATAACATTATGATATTGATTTGTCAAACATGGATGAAGTTTTGCAAACAATTTATATATTTTACATTTACACACACATACACATATATTATGTGGATTTTTTAGGGGAGTGTCTATTTTTTATTTGAGTTTATCTTGACAGAATATATAGTTCCTCCCCCCCCCCCAACTCAAGATTCCTAGCTCCGCCACTGTTTGGAAAACTAATTAATATGAAAGTGCCATGTGATAGGACTCAAAGAATTGGTTCCCATACAAAGAAAACTAAATGTGGTCATATACTCATGTCCCTAAATTCTTCTATGTGGACTGATTAATCTTTTGCGTGTGATGTTTGGTCATTTAGTTAGTACCTACCTCTCGAGTGCACAATCTTTATCTGGAATTACAATCCCTATTTGATGAGTTGCAGTCATTTAAGGTAGGGGTGTCAATTCGGGTTAGCGTGTCGAGTTCATGTCGAGTTCATGTTGTGTCAAGGTAGGAGTATTCGACTAAATGGCTCAACCCTAACCCGACCCATTTAATAATCGTGTCATGATCCTTCAACCCTAACCCGACCTGTGAATAAGGCGGGTTGACCTGACCCAACCCATTTGACACGCTTAATAAAATAGTCGTGTTGGGTTGACACAAATATAACACAACTCATTTTAACCTACATAATATTAAATATAATATCCATCTAGAAATAATTTTTTTTACATCCCAAAAAGAATTGCATATACTTCAAGTTTTCAACCCACATTCAAAATAATATAGTTCAACAAAAATATAACATTCATCTAGAAAATAAGTTCTTTACACTCCAAAAGAAGTGCATACACTTCAACCCAAATTCAAAATAACTAAGTTTAACAAAAATAAAATAGCATAGTTCAACAAAAATATAATATCCTTGGAACTCGTCAAATGCTAAGTATCAATATTAAAAAAATTTGAGTAAACAGTAGACTAATCCTAACTATGACCACGATTATCATCCATAGATTCTTTGTTGATGTCCAAATTCATAACATTTTCCACAAACTCATCCAATTTCATTTGTGCAAGTTCTATGCCCAAATATATATATATATATATTAGTAGTTTTAGGGTATGTAAAGTTTCAATTTTTAATTATATCCCTTGTAAAATTTTGTAATTACTCACTTTTCTTTTTAGATTTAAAATATATGTTGGATATAAAAGGTATTTGACAAATCTAAAATAATATAAATATTTATTTGTTATACGAGTTAAACGGGTTGTGTTAAGTGGGTCATTTCGGGTTGACACAAATAAATTTGCGTGTCAAACGTGTCTATTGCGGGTTATACGGGTTGACCCGATTATGACACGTTTCTTATTGTATCGCTTTTGGGTCGACCCGTTTATGACCCAAACCCATTAAGGTCCAACCCTAACCCGAAAAAACCCGTGTCAGGTTCATGTCATGTTTACAGGTTGGGTTGAACATTGACACCCCTAATTTAAGGGCATTAGACTTTAAAGATCGGATCGATATTGACATCTCGAAAAGTTGATTTCGTTTTCTTCTTAAAGACTTTCATGCTCATTTTCTGGTTTCATTACTAAGGGAGTTTGTAAGTCGTGATTAACCAATAAGTATCCTTTCGCTATTGTTATCTTGGATGTTAACGTAAAATAAGATATTCTTTCATAAATAAGATATATCTTTGATTTTTTTTTTTTTTTTTGTAATAATGATATCTTTGATTTTAACTACACTCGAATTTTGATGTTTACTTGCTAACTCGAAGAACGTAGCCAAGTAAGCAGAAATTTTGTACTAAATAATTGTTCCAACAAATTTCTGATTCAAAGTATTCTATACTGTCTTGTTTCTCCAAAAATAAAAATAAAAATAAAATTGAAAATCTATACTCTATACAAGTGTTTTGGGAAGTAATTCTAGTATGACACAAAAAAGTCACAATTTTTATTACAACTATCTTACGTGGCAAACTGTAATTTGTTATTTGTTACTTTCATATGGATCCACCATTTTTTTTACTATTCACACTCTGCCATATTATAATTGTAACAAGAAATTGAAAAAAAAAATTATGGTCCTAGACTTTCTCTGTTTTGGACCATATTTGGCTATAAAGTCTACCTACTGCAGACTGATTTTTTCCTCTGCTGAAGATAACTTTAATGAACCCAAGTTGCAGCCCAGCCCAACAAAATCTCTTTGTACGTGTGAAGGACATAAGTGAAAGCATAATCAACAAATGATGATGAAACTTTAAGTAACCTGACTCATCAGCGTAGTTGTTTCACACTATTTGCTCCCCACAAAACATGTTAACTTCTATTACAAGTAACAATTTTGGAGAGACCAACATGATTTATTGTGGGTTTAAAGGAAATAAAAAAATTATATTTATAATGAGAGTTTAAACACACACACACACATATATATATATATATATATATATATAATAATAATAAAGTGTTTTAATTGTTAGAAAACAATAAGAAATATTGTCCTAACGATCACAAATATTTTAAATATCAAGTGATACAACTCTTGGTAATAAATTCTTAAGAAAACATAATTTTGCTTAATCTCGCCTGAAATTCAACTGATCAAGTCTTTTAAAAGAACACTTTAAACTCTCAGATAGGAAAATTCATTAAGTCTTGTTAGAATCTTGGTCAACAAATTATTAACAAAAATCTAATGAAAACATAAACATAACAAATGCAAGTATTCACTTGCATTACTATTGTTTCTCTGTCTCTATCTCTTCAAAAGAGATAATAATACTCTTCAACTTCCAAAATAGGATCAAAGTTGTATTACAACTTACTTGGATATAAAATATCAAATAATGTATTTATGGGAAATATAGAAGTAACGGGTTTTTAGTAAGAAATGGATACAAGTGCTGTTTTTTTTTTTTTTTAATTTAAAGATAAATAAAACTTTTGTTAGTGTAAGGCATGTAAATCTCTAACATCAAGGCTAGTTAGAGAGGGTGGATTGTCCTTCATTCACACCTTACATTATAATAGGACTCTGCACATATTTAGTACACTAAGTGAAAATTAGGTCATAAATAATAATTTTTATTACTAGAAATAAAAAATGTTGCAATGAAATAATATCCCAGCTATCTCTTAGCATAAAATTAGGGATCCATGTAGTCAAGGCATTATGAAAATTATTCATTTTTCTGAAACTCTCTCCTAAGCTCTCTTCCTAATCCTTATTCTTCTTCTTGGAAAGTAACTACCTCAAATAAATCATTTCCCTTTGCATTTCCCTAAACATATTCCATCCCATATCCCATTGGAGTTATCATGTGGTGATGGCAAAAATAGTGATGATGATAATGTCAATTAGTGATGGTAATGATAGTACGTAGTATAGTGGCAATGGTAATGGTTGTGATGGACGAGGCATTAATAGTTAGGGTAATAAATGAGTTGAGTCGAGTCGAGAATTAAAAGTTTAGGATTGTACGTTCATCTAATTTTATTTCAAACACAAGCCAGACTCAAGCTTATGAACATTCTATATTATGTTCAAGCTTGGTTCATTTTATTGTTAAATAAGCTCAAATTTGTTCATGAGCTACTTTTTTTTTTTTTTTTTTTTGAGAAACAAATACACACACACACAAGGGAGAGAGAAATGGGTTCTAATACAAAGACACACCACAACTTCAATCAAAAGTTGTGGTAACTTTTAAGGAAATGTGGGGTAAGTTATATTAAACACAATACACTCTCTTAAGCTAATCAAGTTATACTTGATTAGCTTTTTTTCTCCTTACTAAATTGCATGACTAAAATTTTGTATCCCTTCACAAATCTAAGCTAATAATTAGTAAATACACTATAACTATAATTATTGTGAGAGGAGTAAATTCAATTTTGGGCCGAGGCCCAAAAATCCTTAAAACTCGCACTAAAAAGGACAGGTCAGGCCCACTACTATAAATCATAAAGGAAAGCGTTCCCCCTAGATGATTCTCGAGGAGTTCAGGATATGCTACCAACACTAAAACTCTCATCCAAGGAAGCGAATATGGGTGACCTCAAATAATACAAAGAAGTAATTCCGGAAAAACCAGTTTCCTTTTTGAATCCGAGGTACCATTCTCACTACAAAAAAAGGAGTCTATAGCCGCGTTTAAAAAACGCGGCTATAGACCCCAAAAATTCAACTATAGGGTAGAGCCGCGTTTACAAACACGGCCTAAACAGCGCAGCAGTAAGCCTATAACCACATTTTTGAAACCGCGACTAAAGGTCTAATCTATAGCCGCATTTCTTAACCGCAGCTATAGGATTAGGGCCTATAGCTGCATTTTTAGAAACATGACTATAGACCCCAACCTATAGCTGCATTTTTTAAAAACGCAACTATAGCCTAAGTTTGAGCCGCATTTTAAAAACATGGCTGTAGGTTGTGCCAACGTAACTAAAAAATGGGTCTATAGCCGCATTTGAAACGCAGCTCAAAGCTGGCCTATAGCTGCGTTTCTACAAACACAGCTATAGGTTTCAGCCTATAGCCACGTTTCTAAAAATGCAGTTATGGACCCGGTTTGAGCTACGTTTCTAACCGTGGTTATAGGTCAGGCCTATTGCTGCGTTTGTACAAAAAACGCAGCTATAAATCCCTTTTTCAGCTACATTGGAACAACCTATAGCCGCGTTTTAAAAAACACAACTATAGGTTTTTTTTTCCCCCTTCTATCACAACTTCCTGCTATACAAGTTCCCAACATCACAACTCCTTGCTATCACAACTTCCTGTTAAATCCCAACATCACAAGTTCCCAACAACAAATCTAGAACAACAAGTTCCCAACACAAAATTGCCGAAAGATATATATATATATATATATATATATATATATATATATACAAGTTTTGTACATCACAAAAAATATACAGGAATGATTTTTTTTACATTCAAAACTGCCCTCAAACAGCCAAAGACAGTAAGCAGCAACATCACTAATGGTACCTTTTATGTCAAAAAAAAAAAAAAATATATATATATATATATATATATACTAACGTTTGTGTTTACAACATGCTTAGAATGTCCTCAGTTTCATTTGCTTCCATTTTGAACGGAAACGCTTTCTTGTCCACTTCATGGTAAAACTGCACAAATTATTCTTTGTCAAGTTAAATTTGCAAAATTTTTGCTTGCAATACATAATACTCTAAACATGAATTTGAAATTGTAATTCGGCAATGCTTAGATGCACAGTTGTATCAAAAGGCCTCACAATGGAGCAATTTGGCAGAATAATACCCATGGGAACGAGACATTATTTGGCATTATTTTTTGCCTAATTATGGAGTGATTTGGCTTTTCAAATGCCAAAATTAAAGGGAAAAGTGAAAAAGATAATATATGATAGGTACGAGACTATGTATCTAGATAATTAGAAATAGGGAGACCTCATCTGGATTAAAAAAAAAAACAATACAAAGAGTAACATGAGAGGAAAACTAAGCAATAGTTCAACTACTCGTTAAAACAATCTAGTCAAAACTTCCAATTCAATCAAGTTCAACAATGCATTATTGACATTGATAATGAGAGCTATTGTTTTGTTCCTTTACATTATGTATTTTGCATGTGTCTAGTCATGGAGATGTGAATATGCCAAGAAACTGTGTTTTTCATGTTTCAAGTGGCAAATAAGAATGCGATACTCTAGAGTAGTCACTATATCATACACCTTTGAAATGCGTCTTGAATCAACTTATATTACAATAATACAATTGCATTATGAGATTTTATAGCATATTCACTAGCAGAAAGTTTTCTTTCCTCCTGTATTGACTATTGAGGTTCATAGTTTATCCATCATAGCATGGTATGTATATATGTAAGCTACTGTTTTAAGAGAAATTTTTAGAGAAATTTTTTTTTACCTCAAGATTAACAATTTCATTCCCATCATTCTCATCAAGCATTGCCACCCTAAAATATATTAAAGGCATCGTATTAATATCACATAACAATGCATTGCAAAAAGTAGTGTTTCCCTATATAACATTTGTTTGCTACCTGAGAAGTCCCTATATCGCGCATCTCTTGGCTAAGTTGCTCAAATATGCCTCTCATCGTCATCATCATTTCGGCCATTTGTGCTTGGTGCCTTGCCTCAGATTGAACTTGTTCCTCCCTATGCTTCGCTAGTTCCTCCCTATGCCTCGCCTCAGATTGAGCTACTTCCTCCCTATGCTTCGCTAGTTCCTCCCTAGATTGAGCTAGCTATTCCCTAAACTCTTCATGACTCGTCTCCAACTCTAACATCCTTTGGTGAGCTCTGCTTGACGACAGAGTCATGGTAAACTATGAATAGTTTGTGGCACTTCTTCTTGATGGGGTGATTCCAAAACCTACCCCACGTACGCGTCCTAGGTGCTCTAGACGACCCATCACCTAAGCATACGCGTCGTCGTTGGACCAGAGGATTCCATTACCAATCTGTACTTGTAGTCGTATGCACTGCTCATTCAAAAGTGCTGCCGTCCTATCCTGTTTTCCCACAAGAACACACCATAATCAATACAAACACAAAATACACTAAAATTCAATTCGATCAAATTGTGCTTACCATGTTATCTTGCACACGAGCACTAACAGCAACCCCATCTTTGGTGCGGTATACTTGTTGATATACATCTGCGCGCTCAACCGCCGTCCCTTTATCTTTCGCCTACATGATGAACAAACATAAATACAATAAACACTAAGGTGTTCATGTTGTTATGCCACAATTAACACAAATCCACAATGAAATAGTCATAACATAGCAAAGTTAGCCAAATAAAGATAAAGCTAAGAGAGTAGTAAATAAATGAGAGGATTTGTTGAAGCTTCAAAATACACGTGGGCTTGTTAAATGAAGAGATTAAAAATAAAAATGATATGGGGAGTTAGAAAATAGGCATCATAGACTTTCTATAATGACACTTTATTTGAGATAAGATTGAGATGCCCACTTTGCACACAAATTTCTCACAAATTACCCATGGGTGATCTAAAATGTTGGGACTTAGTAAACTAGGCATGTTTCTCTATGATTTGCAACAAAACGTTATGTTCGATGCTCACCAGACAACATGAAAATATGTGCACCAAGGATGACAAAAAATAAACATTTAAAACTTCCCATTTGAATCACCCCACTTCTTAATTGCTAAGGAAATTTTTTTTCTTTTTATCATAGCACAAAATGACCCAAAGTTGGTAAATTTAGAAAGTACGTTACACAAACTTCCCATTTGTATCAAGAACAAGCAAAATGGTGTTCGTGAACTACATTTATAACCAAGTGTGCATAATTTGTACATCATGACTTTCATTAAGAGAAAAAATATATAATGAATAGCAAGCTTGTGTGATTGTCATTTAATCATGTTTGGGTGATTTTGAATATTTATAGACATGCATAATTAGGCTAGGATCATGTTAGGAATGGAAATTACTCTCCTTAAGTTGCTGCTTAATATCTATATATTAAGAGGATTAACAAAGTCATCTCCATATATTAAAAGGATGCATAAAGTTATTTATTGCATTTTTTACATACAAAATATCTATAATTTAACTAACTTATCCTTATTTCTAAAACATATGAAATGAGGTCAACTGTGTATATAGGAAAACAAAATATCAAAAACATCATGTAGGCATTCATGAATTCTAAGTTTATTTCTTACCATTTGATCAGAAATTTGAGCAAGACTTTTGGCCCCAGTCCTTGCTAAGGGAATGATTTTTTCTTAAAATGAACATTTATTAAAATGAAGCATCCCCATCACCTTAGGAGATAAAACGGTTGCCACTGTGGGAGGAAATGAGACAACTGAATGGAACTTGTTGAAGACAATCCTCAAAGCATCATACTCCACATTCTTCAAAATGTCATCTGCCAGAACAGAGACCTAAAAGGGCAACAATTTGAAAGGAGAATTAGAAAAAATGATTGCATGTTCGAAGATATAAAGACTTCTAATTTTTTCCTTAATAGGGGAATTCTGTATCTGTAGATACCATAGGATTTTTCATAAGTAGAAAACAAATCACCAAAATTAGGGGAGACCTTATTGCAAGTAAAAACTCACTGCAACAAATTATCAATCAAAATCAGTATGAACTAAAGAGGACAAGCTTAAGCCAAAACAAAGTAAATAAATCCAATTAAAATATTAGACCTTAAGCCCAATTGGTTGTAGGTTTCACTCATAAGGTTTTAAGGGCCATCTTCTTGCACCATTGTTCATGAGTATGTGTACTTGAGGCTTGTAGCCACCTCACAGACAAAATTTAAAAATTAGAGGAGGTTGTGCGTTAAGAATGGATAAGTATGGCGCTGTTACATCATTAAAGGCTTACTTATTAAAGGGATTGTACAACTTGAATACAAAGGTGTATGGAAAATTTTCAAAAACAAAGCAAATCATGACAACTCTAGCTCACTAAGGAGGAGCACAAAGAACATAACAGCAACAAAAAAAAAGCCAATAAATGTATGCTTCATCTATATACTACTAATACAACTTACACAGAGTAATACGGTACTCTGCAAATTACATGAAACTCTTTCAAGACCTTATATTCAAACTTATATTTATTTTATGTTACAAAGAATACAACAGGGAATTCTACTATGCTTCATCTGCTGCCTCACTGCAACAAATTTCTCATTTATGTATCACAAGGTTTATTTTTTCCTCCTTCTCTATCTCTACATCGCAAGCATCGGTGTTAAAAAATTGAAAAGGGAGTGAAAACAAAGTTACATATTAAAACCTGATTTCCTTAGCCCTAATTTTTGAATCGAAATCTATACCCAAATTGGAAAATTTGAACATTTAAACCAAAAATCGAAACCCTAGATTGACAATCGAAACCCTAAACCAAAAATGGGAACCCTAAAACACAAATCAAAACAAACAATTTAAAAAACTTACTATTAGAGAGTGTCTTGAGTGAGATTGAGAGTTCAAGAGAAAGAGGGAGAGTGTATGTGTTGGATCAAGAGGTAGCTTGAGATCATTGAGACTAGAGAGGAGGAAAGAGCAGAGGGAGGAAGGGGATTCAGAAAGGGTGGAAGTGAGGGAAGGAGGGGAGTGTGTTAGATCGAGAGGTAGCTTGAGATCGGGCTCGACTAGTCTAAGAATGTTTTGTGGAGCTAGGGTTTTTTTCAATTGTGTGCATTGAGGGATTATTTATTTATTTATTTATACTAAAAGCTGAAGCCGCGTTTAACAAAACACAGTTCCAAACATGTAGAAGCTGCGTTTACTTAAACGCAACTCTATAAATGTCTAAGTTGCGTTTGTTAAACATAGCTCCAAACGCGTTTTTAAGGTGCGTTTAATTAAACGTAGCTCTAAGCATCTTTGAAGCTGCGTTTATTAAACACAGCTCCAAACTTATTGGGGAAAAAAAAAAAACAAATGGGACTGAAGCCACATTTTTAAAAACACGGCTTCAGTAAATGCAGCCTCAGCTGGGAAAAACACGGCCTCAAAGCTGGTTTATAGCCGCGTTTAGTAAACGCGGCTATAGGACCAGGGGTGGAGCCGCGTTCTTCATAAACGCGGCTCAAAGGAAAAGCTTTAGCCGCGTTTTTTGTAATGTCTCCCTGAACATATCTCGGGAAACTCTTTGAGAGGATAAGCATCACAAAGACTACCACCTCCACATCAATAAGAGGTTCTTTGCCTAACTCCTGTCACATTAAATGCATATGAGACAACCAGAATAGTACTAACACCCCCTAAAAGTCCTATTTCAAGATAAGAATAGTGGGGAAACCAATAGGAGGAGAAAAAATATCCCAAAAAGGTCTAGCTTAGGGTAAGCCAACTGGAAGGATAAGGGAGGAAAAACGCCAATAGGAAAGAAGGGGGATGGCAAAAAGAAGAGGCACGTGAAAAAAGGCTTTCAAACAAAGAAAACAAAAGAGACTAAGGGGAGATATTTTTTCTTATCTTTGAATCCCATTACCACGGGAAAAGAGTGTAATGGGTGTTGCTAATAACACTAATATAATCTTGCTTTCATGAACTAGTTGTTTGAGTTTCTCATTGTGGAGTTATCACCTCATACATTAGATAAATAAATTGTGTTATCCAGATATTGGAAGGTGGAAATCTATCTTAAGGGGCTGTTGGACCTTTTAACTTATTTTTACGCCCCCACAATTATATTATTTGATTTACTTAGATAGAATTGTTTTCATTTATAAAATAGTAAAAAATAGATTTATCAAAATTATATTATTTAAAATTATATATAATTTTACCACGAAATAGAGGAATTAAATTATTAAATAAATTACAAATACTAATTTGATATTTTAAAGACTTACTTACAAACTTACACAATCCAATATCAAATTTATATATAAGTATGTCTTTATATAAATATATGTACACATAAATATATAATATCGTATATATCTAAATCAATACGACTAGTTACAAGTTACAACTGTACGTACTCCAGACACTTACCCTACCTTTGGTATTCCTCTCCTTGTAAAATGTGTAATTGTTGTTTACATACATTTTCCGCCTGCAATTGTGTTGCCTTTTTAATGTTCTCACACACACATTTTTAGTAGTATATTTTATTGGACTTATATGAACCATTCTTTACCTATGAAGCTGAGAGGTCGATATAAAAAAAAAAAAAAAAAAAATTGCTGAGAGGTCGTATACTATATATGACCTTAAAATTAATTGATGATCTATTATAAAACACCTTTTCTTTTCTTTTTTTTCTTTTCTTTTTTTTATGAATAGAGCACCTTTTCGTTGTAGACAGCAACGAACTCTTCAATGGAAAAACCTGAGTTAAAAATAATAATCTCGTGGTGGCCTTTAATTACTCGCTTTTGAATAATGACTTTTTCTAATGATATATATGTGATCATTTTACCTTCTCAGAATTGGTAAATATATAACCAGGTGTTTTTTTTTTTTTTTTTTGGTTTCCAATAATGACTTTTCCTCTCTTATAGATAACCATAATAATTTAATAAACTGCATGTATGTTTGTTTTTAAATAATGTAAGATTGAGGTTTTAGGTGTACTAGTTACTTTACGCAAGCAAGAAATGACATTTTTGTTTTCTTCTTATTAGCTTATTTGTTTCCCAAGGCCTCTCTCTCTCTCTCTCTGAGTGAGCTTGAAGAAGTGGAAGAAATATGGCAAGGTAAACTTTACTTCATTCCTCATTTTCAAAATATATTTTTTCTAGTGGTTTAGCGAAGAATGCTTATAGATTTTTTGAAATGAAGTTACTTACGGTACTTTTTTTTCCCAAATTTTCTTGTCTTTAATGATACTAGACTACTAGTTCACCTGCAGTTCATATTTGTAACTTAGCTTTGGACTGATGATTTTACGTTTTCAAACTATGAGCAATATTTTAACAAGCTTGAAACCCATGGGGTTTTGTAAAAATGTTTATTGATTGAAAATTTTAAAACTTGAAAAAAGGTTTTGTAAGAAAGCAGTCCAACACTATGGATTGGTGAATAAAATGAGCGCATTTCACATCACATGGGAGCCAAACAGTACTTTCCCCAAAAAAAAAATTTTTGAAAGCCCTCTTTTCTACAACTAATCTAAGTTATTTGTAAACTTGTGAAATTGTTGTAATATAGACTATAGGTGTTATGTCCATACAAGAAGAAAGAGAGAGAGAGAGAGAACAATATTGACTTTCCTTTTTATTTGCTAAGAAGATGCTGCGAACAAATTTATTAATTTGGTTATGATTGTTATGAGTCAGCCTGACCTTATGCATTGAGCATGAGTTAAAGTGTGTCAAAGTCTAACAAGATTAATAGAAGATACAAGGGGAGAAATTATAAGAATATATATAACAAGAGAACTATTTATTTCTTCGAAAGAAGTCACGTTTTTTCTTGGTTTTTTTTTTTTTTTTTTTTTTGGTTTGAGTGTGTGTACCACGTGTTTACGTGTGATAGTATTTTCCCATATAACAATAGAGCAGAAAGAAGATATATAATAAATAGCAGAGGTATGTATTAATTCACTATTCATGAAAAGAAAATGGATCAAAGTCAACTTTTATTGTATTGATTAAATAGTTAACCAGCACCAACAGCCATACTCTCTCTCTCTCTCTCTCTCTCTCTCTCTGTGCACGAGGTATAAGCATATATATGACAAGTTTTTCTGTTTGTGGCAGTGATGAAGAATATTTCATTGAAACTACGAAGGAATTGATCCTTCAACAAACATCTGGTTTCTTGAGATGAACCCTCTGAGGTTATGAGGGAAAGTGACATGTATAAAACTCAGCTTAAGAGGTAGGTACAATGGTATATTTCTGTTTATAAATGTACCAATTGTTTCCAAAGTAAGACAGACAAGTAGCAATTGAATGTTTTGAGTTCTCTGATTCCATTTCTCACATATAGATGTAGTTCTTTGAAAGTTTTGAGTTTTCAACTATTTACGTCAGTCAAGCATCCGCCGGTATTACTTTACTGAGACTTGGAAGAGCTGCATTAATATTTTTACATCCCACAAAAGAATTTCTAAGTGCCCATAACCCATTGGCCTGATACGTGTGGCGCGCTTTATTGACCTCCCTATGCACCCAGTCAAAACTGAACCTATGACAGTACTCCTGAGCTAATTAATTACACTTCTGAGATAATTGAGTGACTTTCCAGCTCGACTTCAATCCTTTTCCTTGAATAGAATCAAAACACAATTTAGGGTCTCCTCCTATGGTAACATTGTGGCTTCCTTGTTGCTTATTAGTGATCATAGCCCAGTTGCTTCTGTTTCCACTATCTCTGGCTTAGTGGCTTGATATTTTTTAGATGCAGCATACAGCATGGTTCCCATGCTATCTCTAATTAATCTAGCTTAGACAGCGTGTGACGATGTCACAACTGTGTTACAATTGATCTTTAGGCTACTCTGATCTGATGTGCTCTACAAGTTCATGAATTGATTCTCATTTTTATACCCAAAAACTACCAACGCTTATAGATTGATAGAAATTCAAAATCGAAATATCCATCTAATTAATTGATAGTTGACCTATTTTCAAATTTTGTAACTCCCACTGTAACTATGGGTTCTATTGCATTGTGTTATAAAATTAAGTAATTTAAGATGTGGTCTTTTGGCCTTTGTTGGTGTGGTGGTAGGCCATTAATTAGGCTGAACCACGTTTGTTTTTTCTTTCTTATCTAATTGCTTTCGCTTCCTCATCTTCTACAATTTTACATTGTCCTCTTTAATTTTCACAATAATCCTCCATAAGTCAAGACCTCCATTCTTTTTTGGTTGGCAAAGAGCCCTCCACGCCTTTAAAGCTAAGAACCTTCCTTCCTCATTCTAAGGCTTCCACCAAAATATTTTTAAGCAAAGAGCCAATGAAATTACAGAATCAAATGACTTCACTGTATCTGCTATTATTTAATTGTTTCAAGCCAAAATATAAAAAATCTTACTGAGACATGGTTGTACATACTTCCCAGACTATTCTAATTAATGTCCTGCCTAGAAAAACCATCCAAATGTTGTTCTCAAATAGCTAGCCTCATTTGCAACTCCAAGAACATACTACATCTCTATAAGATATAAGACGCATACCTTGGCACAAAAGTCACATACTTGGTGGCAAATACAAAACTGATGTTAATGAAGAAACTAAAACTATTCCCATATTATGTAGTGATTCTAAGTTGCTAACCATTTCTGTTACTACTTCTTTGTGTTCAGTTTATCATCTGAGGGACAAAATCGATATTTGAATGCTCCAGAGAAGTTGACAGGCCAACATCCAGTAGCAAATAAACAGGAATGTGAGCAAAGGATATCATTACTGGAGGCTGAGTTGAGAGACTTAAGTGAGCGCTACTTGCATTTGAGTCTAAAACATGCTGAGGTTATGGACCAGCGTGAGTAACTGGTGATGAATCTCAAGGCCAATACTAATGGAACAAACCAATTTCCATAGTTGTCATGGATTCCCAGTTCTTTGATTTCCATGACCCCGTTTATCATTTTGTTCTTTTATTGATTTTTGTATCCTAAATTCATATACTGGCTAAGTACCCTTTTATCATTTGGGGAAAGAAAATTGCTTTAAAATATTCATATAATTTTTTCAAAGATAAAGGAATAGAAGCTTGAAAGTAATGCTTCATGGCCTAAATTCTACCACCATTGCATTTTTTTTTTTTTTTTTTTTTTTTGCTGAATTACCACCATTGCATTTGGATGTAACTTTTTGTTGAAAGTTTGTCAAAATGTCATCTTAGTCAAAATATTGTCGCCAAATAGACATTTAAATATATATACTAGTAAGCATCAACCCCAACTAAAGGGTACATTGACGGCTCGCCCAGGCGATCCGGACCTGTCAACACAAATGTAGTTGGAGGGGATTCTTCCAACTATCATTTACTTGAAAATTTTAGGAGGCCATTCATAAAATTGGCATTGTACAAATTTTATAATGAATTCGTAATTTTTTTTTCAAGTGTTATTTCAAATCCCATTGCTTCTACACCCTAAGCAGAAGGTTTGATTCATTTAAACGAGAAAATGAGTATTAATCACCAATTTCGTTTTTAATGGAATTGGGAGAAAAAAAAATCTATAAAATATATTGTAGGGATGAAAGGCCCAGATAAGGATATTGGGCCGTGGGCCGCACCCGAGGGTGTCAAAGAGCCCGAGGACAGACAAGTTTTAGTGAAGGTAAGTAAGTTATTGGGCCAAGGAAGAGGTCCAGTCATAATAAACAAGTGACGTTGTTCAAGGAGCCACCCTTCCTCGGCCAACAGAGTGGAAACCTAAAGTCCAACCACCCATCAAGTATTGGGCAATGGACAACCATGCTTGGGAGGATAAGTTTCAGAGAGAAGTGAGTCAAAGAATTGAGAAATATTTGGAAAGAAAGCTGCTACCACCGCATTGAATGATCTGCACCTAACCAACTGGCCGCATTAATATGGAGGTGATATCTGAACAGTGACTTCTAACCTCACAGCTACCCACAAAGATTTCAGGAAGGTGCTGACGGGACAAGTGTCAAGGAGATTAGCAATCTGATCTATACGTGGACGGCTAAGATGAAAGAAGGAAAGGGGATATAAAAGGATGAGGATTCCATTACAGAGGGGATCATCAGAAAACCAGAAAAGAAATGACTGTATAACTAAAAACTTGAATATTTATATAAGTTTGAGAGAAATATATAAGAACATACCATCCTCAGACTTGATCGAGGAATATTTTTCTTTTCAAACTGTTTGTCCTATTCATTCTTACACCAACTAGCCTACTGTGATCTATACTTTAACTCATTGAATGTTCATTAACAAGCCCACTCTCTAACAAATTTATTATTTTGGGCTTATTAGGCCATTGTCCAAATCTCTTAGGCTGTGGATCAAAACACGTGAGTCCAAAACTTCAATCACCTTAGTTGTTTCTTCTTCGAGAGCCAAGCATGAGGAGGTCGCCTCTTCCTTGGCATTGCGCTAAGAAGGTAGCTCAACCAGATGGGTACCTTCGGGTGGGGGGCCAGTAAGAAATCCAGGAACTGCGATATTGATTTGATGCAGCTGAGGATCCTTTGCTTTTATAACATACTTGGGAGCTTGAAAGATTGTGGAGATAGTCTTGTATCCAAGGATGATGTGTGCTACTCGTAGTTGCCCGTCGAAATGAACGAAGATCTCGAACTGGAGTATCTTCGTCAAGTCAAGCTCATTAACGAAATTGAGATTGGGGGTTGTAAAATGCTTATCTACAAGAATCCCAAAAACAAAAGTGTCATTAGAATGTGATATCGTTAAATAAAGAAAAGTAAGTTTACAAACTACTAGAAGAGGAACAAGAAACTGTTAGTGTAAAATGTGCACTGTTAAAACAGGGCACCTAAACCTAAGTACCCCACCTGGTTTCCCTTCTCGTGTTGGACAATGAAGTCCATCATGCCATTCACCTGTAATAATCTGGAAATCTTGGTCCATGCCCTTGTTAGTTTCAGGGAGACACAAAATGAATCTGACTTCAAGGACCCTAATTTTAAGGTAGTACCTCTAATTCTTAAGGAGCTGACAATTATACACCCAATTAATGTAGTGATGGGTGAGGTTTACACCCATCTTTTCATTGAGGGCATCTACACTACCTAATATCCTAAATATGTTTGGGGAAACTAGGTCGGGCGAAGTCGATGGGCAATCAAGAAGTCCCTAGTTACTCTACCTATAGGGATCCTCATCCCTCCCTCTATAAAGGTAATCATAGGGATTACCACCTCTCCTTCTAATCTTATGGCATGCCATTCTCCTTTAAGGCAATGCCGGATCGAAACCCCAGCTGGTATGTTATAACGGGCCTTAAAGCTCTCTATGCCCTCTGGGGTCTAGCAAATCTACCCATTTGAGACGTGAGTGGAGGATATTAGAAGAATAGGGTGTAAATTATGAGGCCAAGGAAGAAAAGGTCCTAAAAATAAGTAGGTGGGTTGAAGGTTACTTACAAAAATATGGGAAAGAGCACCTCGGATTGGTTCTTGAGAGTTGAAGATTCAAAAAGTGGGCCATTTGGATTCTTTGAGCAATTTATATAGGAGAGGAAAGTAAGCGAGAAAGTTCCCACTCGAATCCCTAGAGAAAATCTCCACCGTATGATTTTCATCATACCGTAGAATATGGGGGACAAGGCGTCGTGTGGAGTAAATGCTGAAACATCCCAGTTGCCGAAGCGTCAGAAGCGTGCCCATTGTAGGTGAAAAGACACCTACACGTAAGGAAATGTCATAAGCATGAAAGGTACGATAACCTAAAATCGAAACTCTACTTTTCCTCGAGGAAAGAAATAGTAGAATTTCGAGGAGCTATTATAGAGGTGAAAGGATTAAATAAGGATATTGGGCCGTAGGTTGCACCCAAGGACGTCAAAGAACCCGAGGATGGACAAGTTTTAATGAAGGTAAGTAATTTATTGGGCCAAGGAAGAGGTCTGGTCATAATAAACAAGTGATGTTGTCCGAGGAGCCACCCTTCCTCAGCCAACAGAGTGGAAGCCTGAAGTCCGACCACCCATCAAGTACTGGGCAATGGACAACCGTGCTTGGGAGGATAAGCTTCAGAGAGAAGTGAGTCAACAGAGGATTGAGAAATATCTGGGAAGAAAGTTGTTACCATTGCATTGAATACTCTACACCTAACCAACTGGCCACATTAATGTGGAGGTGATACCTGAACAGTGACTTCTAACCTCATAGCTACCCAAAAAGACTTCAGAAAGGTGATGATGGGACAAGTGTCAAAGAGATTAGCAATTTGATCTACACATGGACGGCTAAGATGGAAGAAGTAAAAGGGATATAAAAGAAGGAGGATTCCATTACAGGGGGAGATCATCAGAAAACTAGAAAAGAAATGACTGTGTAACCAAGAAGTTTAATATTTATATAAGTCTGAGAGAAATATATAAGAACATACCATCCTCGGACTTGACCGAGGAGTATTTTTCTTTTCAAACTGTTTGTCTTATTCATTCTTACACCAACTAGCCTACTATAATTCTATACTTTAACTCATTGAACGTTCATTAACAAGCTCACTCTCTAACAAATTTATTGTTTTGGGCTTATTGGGCCACTGTCCAAATCTTTTGGGATATGGATCAAAACACGTCCTTACATATCCCATTACTACAATCATGCATATTATATCATTCTAATTTCATTATTGATGCATTTCGCTAGATATATTTATGTCATATCGAATTTTCATATTTCATTTTTATTGGAAACACCACTTGGATTGCGGCTTATGGGTATTGCTTGAAAAACGCAATCACATTCAAGAAGTATCATTATCAATATTAGTTTAAATCTTATGTTAATGTTTATGGTTATTTTGTTCATGTTTATGTGTATTGTTATTGATAGCATTATGGGCCTTAAAATGCATTCATTAGTGATGGTTTGCTAGAGTTCGTCCAAGTGTAAGTAGAAGAAAATAATTCAATTTAATTCTCTTCTTATTCTTCTTTTGGTTCAGGCTTGGGACCAATGTCCAGTGACACTGGACCCGTTAAGATAGTGACACGTGTCCACTTTTGGACACATGTTACCATCTGACAAAGTCTAGTGCACTGGAGTGCACTGGACCTAACCAAGTCCCTTTTTTTATGTGTTTAGATCTAAACCAAGTCCTTTCTTTTTATGTGTCTTAGTTTAAAACAAAAAAATTTTCTTAGTTTTCTTAAATTTCAATTTTGAATTGTTATCAAACTACAAGTACTCGAAAGTTGAAATTGGATGCATGGTGTGGAGGGAATTTGTTTTTGGTTGTTGATTTTAATTTCTTCTCATTATTACCATACTCTTACTAGTTGTAGATCTGACAAGTTCAAATCTTGTGATAAAGCTCTAAATTTCATTGATAAAGAAAAGGGCCTATAAATAGGCTTTACATCAGAACACTTCATCCTAGCACTAACCACAACTCCTATAAAATAAGATCACACATAAGACACTTTCTCAGCCATGAAATCAAATAACCAAATATCTAAAGACTTGGACAAACTACTAATGACTAGAACTTCCAATAAATATAATATAAAACATTTAAATCTTAACACCCTCCCTTAAACTGAAATCTGCAAAAATCAGTTTAAAAGAAGATTAACCCTCTACAAAGTCCTCCTTTACAACAACATGTGAACAAACTCCAAGTAGACCATGCAACTTCACAAATGTAGCCAACTTGAGAGGTTTGGTTTGTATATCTACAACTTGATCTTCACTTCGACGATAAACCAGTTTGATTGTTCCATCATTGCTGAGATCTCTTAAAAAACTTGATTTCGTGATTATTTGAGGTAAAAAAAAAAATTAGCTTCTAATCAAATGTTATTATATTCATTTCACTTTCTTTTTCTTTTTTTTCCTTTACCCTCCTAATTGCTCTTTCTCTATGACCCTATCCTTTTATTTGACCTGACCACACCTTCATATGAATCCATCATAATGGGATATTATACTAGCTTCGATGTAGCCAATTTAATCATGTTGGTGTAGGCACAAGCAACATGTTCCTAGCTTATTTATACAATATATAGTTAGCTTAGGTTCAACCAAGCACAAATTAAAATATTGTCCAAGTAGAATGGAGTTGGAGTGAATTTGGTGCTTCTACTAGAATTATAATGGATTTGCTCCTAACCTTGTGACTAATGGTAGCAACTTCATTTAAATCTTGTTGCTTCCACAACCTTGTTAAATAAGTTTTGACTAGATCTTGAATGTTTGGAATCCATATTATGCAAGGAGATATTACTTTTGCTAATTCAAATGGAAGGATTTGACAATATATATATATATATATATATATATATATATATCACATAACTATAATAGTGTATATTATATCTCATCTAGTTATCCATTTTCGTTTTTGATGGTATTGGAAAAAAAAAAATCTAAACAATATCACATAACTACATTAGTGTATATTTTATCTTATCCAATTTTGGTCTTGATACATTTTGGTGGATTTGTCAGGCAACCAAGCACATTTGTTGGGTTTACAATTTCAAGTCCAAATTATTAAAGCCAAAAATGCATTACAATAAAATAATTTAAGTATCCACATTTGGATGAACCCTTGCCAACCTATAATTATTGGTAAAAAAAATTACTAATGAAGGCTTAAGGTTAAGGGTATTGCTTGGAAAACAAAATCACAATCAAGAAGTATCATCATCATGATTTTCTATCATTATTAGTTTTAATATTATGTTGATGTTCATTATTATTTTTAGTTTATGTTTATGTTTATGTTTATGTGTATTGTTGTTAACAATATTATGTTGTAACCCATACTTACACATAGAAACATTTAACTCTAGCGATGATGAGGTAGTCTTACCTAGGTGAGTAAGGTGGTCATCTCGTCTTTTGCACTATGTATTATGATGAGCCACTTGGATTCAAAATTAAAAAGATTAAATTGAACACATGGTGCAAAATTATACAACAATTAAAAACTAATTTAGATTTTGATTGTGCTTCACCTTTAATATAATATATATGATATATGATAATCTTATTAACACACAATATCTATTGGAAAGATGGGTTTTAGCAAGTGTTTGGTTGGCTATTTTTCAGCCAAACTTAAAGTAGGATGCATACGCATAGGTCCAAAGTGGAACATATTCTTGTCCATGAGGAGATTATTATTACCTAAAACGATTTAAGGAGTGAATAAGAAATTGACTCTTTGAGGGCCCACTTATACATGGTTTAAGTGGTAAAATCCGTGTTTCCCACATAAGAAAGATAATGGACATTTATGAGATTATATACCCTTAGGCATGAGTCTATGTGGGCTATGTAGTATTAAATAATAATTTATTATTTTTTCTAAATGTCTGTTTATTGTGCAATATTTTTTTTATTATAGAACAATATGTCTGTTCATGTTGCACCATCATAAATAGTGAATCTCTTATTTATTTTAGAAAAATTTTAGTTTTCCATTTCATGTTCATAGACAGAGGGAGAGAGAGAGACCATTTTGTTCGTTGTAGCATTCCGATTGTTGTGCTTCGTTTGTTTGTCGTGATCAATGTATCCTGGGAGATAGAAGTCCAAGAAACTTAAAGCACTGATTGTGAAGGCAAAATCTGCCTCAAGGAGATAGTGTCAAACAGTAATCTTGATCAGATTTGCACCAGTCATTCTTTACGCATCCAACTTGTGAGTAATTCCATTTAATTTACAAATTTCTATTTGTTGTATTGTGTACAAATTCTATAATTGTTTTGTTTATAGCAACTGTTTATGTTCTTCATGATTGGATTTTTTTGAGTTCTTATTTACATCATCAAAAAAATAAATTAATTTCAGCAAAACTTCCAACAATCCTACCATCAATCCTGAAGGAATAGCGATTTAGACAACTTAGGTGTCAACTTTATTGAGGTCTCATCAAATCTGTTCGAGATCTCTTCGACTCTATTTAGATCTCATCAAATCTAGTCAAGATTTGACCAAAATATTGTAGAGAATGGTGAAGAAACCATCATATCAATGAAAAATGGCAACGTCTAACGATGGAGATTACTCGGATCGGTTGGAATCAAATTTTCTTGCAAAGGCTCACTACTCGTCACGCCGTCAACCATCACATTGTATGGATTCGATCAAGTCTCAAATCAATCCCAGTCAAATCGCTTGGTTTATCGAGTACCAGATTGGATTTGGACAGCCTAATTGTCACACATTATGAAGGAATTGCACCTCATGTAGACTTCTATTAGGATTGATAAAAGTGTTCCTAATTTAATTTGTGACATTTTTTCTCTTTTTCTTTGACTTCTTTTTTTTTCTTTTTATAATACAATGATTTTGTCTGTTTTGCGGATTATTATTATCACCAAGGCAAATCCACATCTAGACCTCGTCAATGGGCCGGGCCAGGCCGACCCAGCCCATTTTTACTTGGCCCATAGGTCTAATGGGCTGGGCTTAACGGGTCGTTGACTAGTCAATGGGCTGGGTCGGGCCGGGCTGGATGGAAAAACCCTAGCCCGTGGCCCTACCCATGGGCAATGCCCATTTGGGCTTTAGCGGGCTGGGCTAGTGAGGTGGGTTTAATGGGCTACCCATGGGCATTTTTAACAGGTCTTCAATGGGATTCTAAAAATTTAACCAAAAAAATTATAATTATATATTATTACAAACTATCAAATTGAACAATTAAATCTACTAAAAAATTCTATTAAAAAAAATACTAAAACATACCTCTTAAAAAGGTATTAAAATAAGATTAATTAACTTGTATTGATAAGAATAAATAAGTACATTGAAATTTTCATGAATATATTAGACTGAAAATAGTTGCATCACTACAAAATGTGTACATCCCAACTAGGTTGGCACCCACACACTTGTCTATCATTTGCAATTCCCAATCTATTTGTGTTGAAACATCAAATAATTTTATCTAAGAAAAAAATTGAAAAACTTGTTACATAAATTTTATAACTATTTGCTAAGCATTATCTTGAAGTGGTGGATTGTTGGTCATGTGGTGGACTTCTTGGCATCCACTCGGGCCTTTCTAACTTCAATCGTTCAAATGCCTCTGCTAATTCTGCTTCTTGTTCTGCTTCTTGTCGTCTTGTGTATGCTAAGTTCCAATCCTTTAAGCACACAAGTGCCTCAACAATCTCAGGACTAAGACCACATCTCTTGTCAGATACAACTCTACCACCTGCAGAAAAAGATGCTTCCGATGCTACTGTGGAAACAGGAACTGATAATATTTCACGAGCCATAATGGAAAGTATGGGATACTTACTTTGATTTGTTTTCCACCAGCCCAATAAATCAAATGATCCTTCTTCATCAATTTCAAGTAAAGGTTGATTTAAATAACGTTGAAATTCTAATAACCCACCTGATGTTACTGAAGATGCTTGTTCTCTTCTTCTTTTAACCATGTGATAAACATTTTGTTCTTCTTGGTCACTTAGAGAACTAGTAGAGGACAAAGAGCTTCTTGTGTTTTGTGTTTGGGCACCAATATCAAAATTTTTATAAGCATTTCCATAATAATGAAATAATTGTGTCATTGAATTTTGAAATGATTGTATGGTCTTTTGAATTTTTTCAACTTCATCATTATAAATTATTTCTAAAAAAACATTGAACTCTTCAATCTTAAATCTAGGATCAAGAATAATAGCCATTCCAAAAATCAAAGGAATATCTCCCCAATATTTGTCAAATTTTTGTCTCATTAAATCTAACGTTTCATCAAATATTCCAAAAGTTTGCCCATAAAATTTTGAAAATTTTGCACAAATGTTAGTCAATTGAATTATAACTCTACAAGATGTTGGATAATATACACCACAAAAAATTTTTGTTGAATCATCAAAAACCTTTAAAAAGTCTCTTACAAGTTCTGCTAACATCCAATCATGTTCTTCAATTTTTTCTAGAGGACAACGTGAATTTTGAGAAAGATGAGAATAATATAAATTTAAAACATCTTTATATTTTATTGCTGAATCTAAAAGAAGATAAGTAGCATTCCACCTATGAGGCACATCAATATTTATATTTTTTTTGTTTCTTTTCAATTCCATACAACATTTTATATACAATTCATATCTTGCTTGAGAACTATTAATATTACGAACAATATCTTTTATTTTTTCAACAGATGAGGATAAATTTGATAAACCATCTTGAACAATTATATTTAAAATATGTGCACAACAACGTATTCGAAATAATGTACCATGTAAAGGTAAACTTAATTTTTCTTTTAGGCTGTGTTTGGTTCATGGAAAATATTTTCCGGAAAATAAGTATTTTCCGGAAATGTTATTTTCAGGAAAGGAAAATATTTTCCGGTGTTTGGTTGCATTCCAAAATATTTTTTGGAAAATATTTTCTGGTGTTTGGTTGTATTCTTGAAAATGCTCTGAAAAACCCAATTTTATCATATTTCTTACATTTTCTTGCATTTTCTAAGCTTCCAAACAAATATATCATCAACTCCAACAAAATCCAAATTCATCAAAACCCAAATTCTCAATACCCAACAAAAAAAATTTCATCAAATCAGAGATCAGTTCGGGTCAGAGAACAACAAAACAAGAACCACCCACGCCACCAGAGGAGGATTGACCCAGAGCAAGCAGATCGGCGATTCGGCGGGACGATCTTGGGTTTGACGAATGGTGCGTCTCGGGTTCGCGACGATCGGTGACGAATGGGTTTGATGATGGACGAGCTCGACGATCTGAGGAATGGGTTCGACGGACGAGATCGACGATCTGAGGAATGGGTTCGACGGACGAGCTCGACGATCTGAGAAATGGGTTCGCGATCTGACGATTTGGGCATTGCTCGACGAACGAGCTCGGTCTTGGGTTTTCTGGGTTCGTCGGAGCTCTTGGATGTGAATCAATCTCGCCTTCGCCGGTGCTGGTGCGATCTCTCTTCAGTGCTGTCTCTCTCTCTCTCTTCTATTTTCCTGGGGCGGAAGTGATTTGAAGTGAAAATGAGAACGGAAATTATTTTCCGCCCCTCTTCACCTTATTTTACGGTCAAACTGAAATCATTTTCAGTTTGACCGAATTTTCAGTAACAACCAAACATCCCATTTTCCGGAAAATCATTTCCGGAATCAGTTTGAAGTCGATTCAAACGCAGCCTTAAAAACATCTCCGCTATATCATTATTTGTTGCATTATCAAGTGTTATTGAAAATATTTTATCAGTAATCCCCCAATATTGAAGTTCCTCACTAATAAGATTTGCAATGTTATATCCCGTGTGTGGAGATTCCAACATTTTAAATGATATTATTCTTTTATTTAAATTCCAATTAGAATCAATATAATGAATAGTTAAAGAGAGAAAACCTAATTTATTTCTTGATGTCCACAGGTCAGAAGTTAAACAAAATCTACCACTATGTGCATGCAAAATACTTTTTAATTTTTCTTTATAAAATTTAAAACTCTTCATAATATCTCTTTTTGCGGTGGATGCAGAAAATCCTTTATATTGTGGAGTAAAACCACGTTGCACCATTCCTGTAAAATCATGTTTTTCAACAAATGTAAATGGGTGTTTAGCTCTAACAAGATATTCTACCACTTCATTCCTTGCATTTGCATCAGTGTAAATAAATGTAGTTAAATTTCCCTCCTTATCTTTTCCTAATTGTTGAAAATCTCTAATATCCATTTGATTTTTTCGCTTACAACTATTTAACATATGACGTTTTAAATGGTTAGTACCCGCACTTGGGCCACCAGCAAGCTCGTCACCACATTTGCTACATATAGCTTTAATTTCTTTTGTTCCATCTTGTTTTATCCTCTCTACCCTATCAAAAAATTTCCAAACTTCACTTTTTAATTTTTTATTAGTAACACTTGGATTTGAGCCGAGTGTAGTATTATTATTAGTTGGTACATTAGATGTAGGGGAAATTGGGGATGTGGGGGAACCAATTGACTCAAAATGTTGCCCTTGCTCATCTAAATCATCTAGTATGATGTGATCATTTCTATGAGTCATTTTAAAATTTTGAAAACTAACAAAAATAATGTATACAAATAATGAGACAACAAGTATATAATAAAAGTTATGAAAAGATGTTACCCAATCAATCGAATTTTGAGACAAATAGCTTCCACAGTTCCACTCCAATTTGTAGAAGTTGATTTTCAAATGCAATTGGATGCTCAAGCCTCCAAGTTCCAAGCCTCCAACTTGAAGAATTTGATTATTTGATACTTGTAATTGTATAAATATAACTATTAAAAATATAATACTATTATTCTATAAAGTATATAACTATAAGAGGACAAAAATAATAAGAGATGAAAAATTGAGAATAGTCTAGGGAGAGTTTGAATTTGAGAGATTTTTTGTGAGTAAAATGAGAGAAATGGCATAGATATTTATAGATTGGATACTTGAACACACACATACACACACACACACACACACAAAAAAAAAAAAAAAAAAAATGAAAAGAGAATTGACTTTTGTATTGTTCAAAAGGTAAGCATTTTTAAAGGAAATTTCCTTTAAGAATGCTTACAATACCGTTTGAACAATATTTGTAAGCATTCTTAAAGGAAATTTCCTTTAAAAATGCTTAATCAAATATTTAAATATTTGAAGAATCAAATATCAATTCTTAAAGGAAATTAAAGGAAATATATGAAGAAAATATCAACTCATTAAGGAAAGAATTTCTTCCAACCAACGGTAAGCTTTTTATTTTTTATTTTTTTTTATTTTATAAGGAATTTCTTCTATAATTGTAACTTGTAAGGAAAGAATTGGAATTTATCAAAAGAAAAAATGACTTTCTTTCCACAAGCACAGAGGTAGGGCAACAATCATCTTAGTAACTTTGGTTTAAAAATCAAAGCTACTAGACTAATACCAAAATATATATATTTATTATGCATATTGTATCACAATCATTCCAAGTATTTAGTGGTTAGGTGTGTGGTCTTAAAGTTTTTATAATGTCTAAAGTTCAATCCCTCACTCACCTAACCCCCAAATTATTTTGTTATAAATTTTGGGCAATGAGTCGGGCTAATGGGCTGGGCTAACGGGCCGGCCCACCGGGCGCCCATGGGTAAAGAAACTAACCCATAGCCTGTCTCATTGGGCTACTGGGCTGCCCACGGCCTTCAATATTACCAGGCCGGGCTGCCCATTAGCCTGGTGGGCTAGCGGGCTACTGGGCCAGCCCATGGATCATGGGCTATTTGATGACCCTTACCACATCTAAATTACTGGCTTCATAGTTCAACCCCCATAACTTTCCTTTTCCCGCAAGACATGAGTAACATGGCCCTCTAGAGACAATGGCGTAGGGACATTTCTTGTGTTTCTTTTATGAAAGTAATAAAAGTGGACAGAGTTCAAAGCACAACAAGAGTATTATTGTAATGGAAAGAGAGGGATTTTTTTTTTTTTTTTTTTTTGAGAAAACAAAAGAGAGGGAATATAAGACTTCTATCTTTACTTTATTCAAGAAAAAAAAAAAAAAAAAAAAAAAACTTTGTTCTGACTTTTTTTTCCCCCTTAATTACTGGTGTGACGTGATTGGTTCATATGAAAATCATGTTGCACCTATTGCAATTTGTTACCTCAATATGCTGTGAAAAAGGTAGTTATTTTTTGTGCTTTAGCATTGCTCATCTTAAGGATTTGGAGTTTAGGACATGGGATGAAGAAATCTAGTAACACTGTTAATTAAACAAAGAAAATATATATATATAGAATTTTGGTGAGGGAGAGAGAGAGAGGAGTCCGTTTTTGTTATATGGACAAGGTGAGAGAGTCCATGAAGAGAGACATCAGGAGTTGGGGAGGTATGGTTTTAACAGATGATTCATAAGTGGTGGAATAAGTGTAGTTGGTTTTAGTAAAAGGAAAATTCTATCAAAAGTTGTAATCTTGATTGCTTGAAGAGTTCGTTTTAAAAAGGGTCTATTAGGGAATTTCCATTGTAGATGGAAACTAGCCATTGTCTTAAGAACTGGATGATTTCTCAAACATATACTAGAGACGTAACAGAAGGGGAATAAATAAAAAGAATCGACATTTTATTTACGCAAGAATGATGAATCAACAATGCCATTTGTTATTCCAATTATACAACGCATGATGTTCCATATATAATCAGAAAAACATTGGCAATTACTAAAACACTCTACTACTCTACAGACAAGACAAGAACCTCAAGAGCTTCCATTTGATGCAAGTGAAATGACATTTGCTCCCTCAGATCTACCGCACATTTTACTCATAATTTTTATTCTTCTTCTTTTCTTTTTCTTGTAAACCTTTCTTTTTACAGTATGGAGTATGCTCGGATCACCTCAACAATTGGCGCTCGGCACAATGGGCATTTTCCTCCACCACGAACTAACTCATTTGCACATTTTGAACAAGTGCACATGTGCCCGCATCTGCAAAAGGTTACAGTTTTTAAGGGAAGGAACACAACCAACAACAAAAATCAGCACACCCTCAGAACAGAAAATAATAAAAGTTGTTCAAAATATTGGTGCAAGTATACCTGTACAAGAGTGAATCAATATGGCTATCACAACAAACACAGCAAGTTCCTTTCCTCACATGACCCCATTTAGACCCATCTTCTGATGTCTCAGCACCCAAGCCTGTAACATAATTGCTTCTTTCAGCTCAATTATATAAGATCAAAGATAGAAGCATAAACAATCAATGTATTTCATGATTATGATAAAAGAAAATCAACAATGAAGGAAACTTAAATGGAAGGAGCTGCACTTACATTCTGTTCCCAACCCCCCCCCCCCCCAAAAAAAAAACATATTTTTAAAATTTTAAGAAGTAGAATAATGATGAACGGTACTGAGTATGTAAATAAACCTTTTTCACCAGCTGATCGATTCAGAGCCGCAGAGACTTCCTGTCTGACAGAACGCTGCAACTCTAGTTGCATATCCATGCAGGCCTCCAACATCCTCTGCATGTGGCTCATGCCTTGATGAAGTCTTGCCATGTCTGCCCTCAGATCATTAATCATCTCCCATTCCTGATCCGAATCAATATCCACATTAGGGGCAACTTAAAAGGCAGATATCTACTAACTATATAAAAAGAGGGAATGCCTCTACAGTAAATTTTTGGTTTATTCAACTCTTTCCACTTTCACTTGCTCTTTTTTTTTTTTTTTTTTTTTTTGAGTGGTAAAATGGACGTTGAACATGCTTTTTATTTTTTATTCTTTTTTATACAAATGAGCTACTCTAAAAATATATATATATATATATATACATATGTATTAACGCAACAAATTGCTATAATATTTTCACAATTGTTAAGGTGTTAATTTCATATAAGTCAAAATAAAATAATAAAATATTATACTAGAACCAACCACAGCTAAAAATAAAAGGTATTGTAAAAAAAAAAAAAAAAAAGTACGACATCCATAACATTTTTTTACAACACTTTCATAACAAAGCATAGAAGGTAAATTGTTATTAGTTCTAATTTATACTTACCAATAAAATTAGTTTTTTACTTACCAATAACAACCCATAACAACATACTATTAATGATTTGTTGTGAAAATATTGTAGTCATAGCATTTCTCTTGTGAAAATATTAAGACAATTTGTTGTCATCATAATATTTTCGCTACTACTAAAGTATCAATTCTTTATGAATCAAAATAAAATATAACAAAGTTATGGTGTTACAAAAATGTTGTACCACTATGTTGTGTTTTTAGAAAAAAAAATTTTGATTTAGTCAAGTTTGTTTAGCCAAAATTCATATGTACAATTTTCTTAAGTTGACTTTTTGTAATTTTTTTAGGACAAAATTTAGCTACAAAATTAGTTGTAGTTTTAAACTACAACCTTATTCAATATTTTTTTTTTATTGGAGGTAAATTTTGACAAATCTATCATTGAATTATATCTTATTCTTATATCCTCTATGCTTGCAAAATTTTAAAAAAATTAAAAATTAATAACTATGTCATCAATAAATTGTTTAAATTGCAAATTTTTATAGTTTAAAATTATACATAAAATATAAACTTATAGATCATACAGTAAATAATATCTGATTGGCAGAAAATTTGAAATGTGTATTAGGAGCGTAAAGAATATAAAATTCAATGGTTAGTTTTTCAAAATATGCAGTAATTTTATTTTATTGAACAAGGTTGGAATCTAAGGCCACAACTTACCTCCCATAAAAAGATACTTAGTAAGGTTGTAGCCTAAGACTATAACTAATTTTGTAACTAAATTTTGTTATTTTTTATTGTATTTTTATCTTTACGTACAATTTTAAGTAAAAACACATAGTTTTACACCCAAAAAAAAAACCTTAGAATAAAAACCCATTTCATCCTTTATGTTTGAGATGGTTCACAGTTTCTCACAGTTTCTCCTTAACCTTTAAAATCAAACAATTCTCCCCTTAGCGTTTTGAAAAAGAGAAAATATGTCATATTGTTATTTTCTCAGTTAAACCATAATAAAACTTATGATTCTTAAAATATTTACATTGTGTAATGTCTAAAATACTCTCACTAAATTTTAATATTCCAAAATTTTTCTTTACATATTTTGAGTTTTAGATGGTAGTAATGATTAGAAAGTTGGAATGATAATATAAGGTATTTTATTTATCACCTAAAGAACATTGATTTTCTAGGTTTAAATCTTCGATATTTATAATTTATCTAATGGAAAATTCAATACACATGCATTTTGTTTTTCTTTTCTTGCCTAAAATGGGTGTTCATTAAAAACCAAGCTAGCTAAACATTATAACTAGGCTCATGTGAAATGATAAAGAAGAAAGTATGAATGAAAAAATTTTCATTGTGTATGGTTGAAGGTATTTGATGAAAGGGTTCAATTGTAGCATATGACATCTTTCATTATGAAAATTTAAATATTGTGACAATGTCTTAGCAGAACTCAATTGCTTATTGTTGGAAGATGATGATATTCATTATCATTATTAAAAGTTTTTAGTAAGTGAATATTGCTATTAGCAAATAAGTACTAAGAAACTATTATAATAAAATTGAGATTCATATGTTAAATAGCTACTCTAACTTTGTGTGTGCCATAATTTTTTTTTATGCATATATTTCATACTTCTTCAAATATAAATTTTATCTTAATTTTTTCACTTAAGAGGTAGCACGAGCCTTGCACATGCCACCCTAACTAGTAATAGGCACATGCCACCCTAACTAGTAATATGTAAACTGGAGATAGATCTGGAATTCACAGGTTTTGGACAACATAAGAGAAAAAACCACAGCCCACAACAACAACAACCAAGCCTTAGTCTCAAATCACAGCACACTTCCCATTTATGTTAATCATCAGCAGAACAGGTCTTATTAGCACTGCAAACAAGACTTACTAACCTGGACATCCCATGAATTATTAAGCTACATCAATAATATTCCATATATATACACACTAGATGATTTCAGATGACCACAACCAAAACAAACTATTGTAACAAAATATTGGAATGACCTCAATCTTAATATCCTCGATTATAGTTCCAATAATTCAATGACCCCATATCTGGTTAAGGGTCGTACCTTAAAAGGCTATTTAAAACATGCCATTTAGTCAGGAAGTCCTAATGCTAGCTTCAACTTGTCCTAACGTTATGATAAAAAGAAACAAAATGCCTGACATGAAACTTAATGGGGGAAAATTAAGTTTATTAGCAACAGTAATATTTGGTTCCATTATTTGTAGAAGAAAGATTGCTCACCATTTCTGAGCGATGCATGCTATGACGAGACCAGCCAGTGTGATGCAAGTCCTGGTGCCAAAGTGGCTGTGGAGGGGGCACTGGTGGAGATGGTAGAACAAGAGAAGGTCTGTTAATGGCATCACGTTGATCCTCATTCTGGTCATCCCTCTGCTCCTGATCCCGCTCAGGTGAAGTAGGAGTTGGTGTAGGTAAGTTTCTATGCAAATCCCAGTCAATGGGAGCACGACCCTGCCTCTCCACATATGACTGTATTAATTGGTCCAGACTTTCACGAAACCCACTACGAAGAAGATTAGAAACACTTCTCCTACAACATTAAGGAAAAAAAGTCCATCATGTGAATGTCAAAAGCAAAGGTTCAACATCCACGTGGGTCTTAACACCTATGAAAATTCTGAAATTGATCAAATACCTGCTCAAAAGTTCCCGGAGTTCCATACTGTACACATTATCATCATCTGGCGGATGAAATCTATTGAATCTTCTAAAAGGAACAGCTCGACGATTTCTTGGAGGAGCAGAAGGCCCTTCTGACCAATTTTCAACAGTTTCCCGAGAGCCATCCTCATGCCAAACCCCTTGAGCTTCTTGTCGATGCCCCTCCTCCCCACTTGCATTCCTTAAAGGTTCCTGAGGCCAATCATTGACTGAGTTTTCTTGCCAATTTGTATCCATATCTTCAACATTGTCATCTCTCCACCCATTAAACTGACCATAGGTTGTCTGTTGCCAATTTGTTCTCTCATCTTCAGTAATTTGTTCTTGCCAATCCCCTCCTTGATTAGCAGTTTCTTGCCAAGTTATATTCTCAACAGCTCTGTTGGTTTCCAAGTTCACTGTTTGATCAGGCAACTGATTGACGTCACTTTCCTGACTCCTGGACTGTAATTGTTCATGATTTTCATGTTGGATGTCCTGCAAAGAGTTTGTTTGAGTCCGATCATTTCTAGAATCATTTACGTTATTGTTAGATGTGGTATCGGAATGGCTGCCTACTTGACCACGAACAATAGTTTCTAATCTGGAGCGGAATCCATCCCTAAAAGAGAAAGTGAACCTGTTATTGAACCAATCAACTAACAATCACTACAGTTCCTTTTATATTTCAGCAACAATCAATATAATTCTTGTGCTTCTTAAAATAGAAGGCAATGAGTAATGACCATCAATACAAAAATTTGTAAAATAAATTGGGAAAAAAAAAATTGAAGAGAAAAGCCCAATATACACCACATGTAGATGAGCTTTGTATTTCTATAAATGCAAAGTATACATCCAAGCTCCAACCATCTAAAGGGGAGAATTTAGAAAACAAATAGAAAAGAAACTGAATGTAACTGCATATAAGACGATACTGTGTGGGCATGTGTCACACATGCTACAGAGCAAGCAAGACAGAAAATTTTTTATCAAGGTACTTAAGTTATCCCAAAATACTAACAAATTTATATTTTCAGAAATCTTATTTTATACATATTCAACAAAGGATCAAGAAGACATGAGAACAATCAAGAGATGACCAAACAGATTAGGTAAAACAATGAAGATTGGACAGGATGTTGTCCAATCATTTAAAACCATGTAAATTCTCCACCATTTTTTTTCCCAATGATCAAGGCTACTAATACAAACCCAGGGAGTATATACTATGGGCTATCCCAAAACACATAAGATGATCAGTTCTCCCCCCCAACACCCCCCCCCCCCACCACTCCCCCACAAAAAAAAGCCAACAACAAAAAAAATCTGAAGGAGTATTAAATAAATAAAAAAGAGTGTGTACCTTAAACCAGAAACAGTATGTCGTTGTCTCAACTGAACTAACTCACTCGCTGCCATAGAAGGAGGTCTCTCCTCTTCAACAGGTCTTTCATTTCGCAAGAATCTGCCTCTAAGTAGTGACTGGAAAATGTTATGGCATTAGTAGCAAACCATGGCTATATTGGCAAGCAAAACATCCTAATGTTGTATAACAAAACATCACATCAGTTAACAAGTGCTAAAGCTGACCTCACCGAAAATGTTTTGAGAAAAATCTTAAACTAGCAAATGACATAAAGTCAATTGATAGGAACTGATTCCATAATAACATATTACAATCATTTACCTTACATCAAAAGAATTCCAGAAAAAAACAAATCTAATCTCACCTAAGTGAAGACTTAATACAAGTATAGCAAGTTTAGCCTTCTCTTAACAATACATATTACCTTGTATAATATAATTACAATTAATAAGCATCCAACCATACAAGCATGATTTTATTCTGGTGTTTTAATATCTACAACTAAAGGAAGAAAAAAAACAGAGGGGGAAGTAGTGTTTTACAATATATAAATACGTGAAAATATCTTCACATCAACCTAGAATAGAAGGAAGTGCAATGTGCTAGACAAGACCTATCTAATATAAATTTTTTTCAAAAGACTAATATATACATAATCATATAGGTCTAGATCAGTTTCAAAAAATTCAAGCTTCTTAAGGAAGAAAACTATCAAGAAAAGTCCAGTAGTCCAGACTATATCCTAATGAGATAAAAGCAAATAGGGAGAAAATCCCAGTAAAAACTGTGAAGAAGCACAACGAAAAAGAGTATTTACACAAATTGCAGGTTCAGCCTATACTCTGCAAGGAAGCACTTTGGGAGTTACATACTAAAACATTTCTTGGGGCAGGGGAAAGCTATCCTTCAGAAACTGATTTATCAACTCCAAAATCAAATGCAGAGTTTTTTAATTACAATGGTATACAGCTACATGACACCATGGAATTCTATTCTACAAATAAAATCTATAAACATTATGCAGCTCAATTCCACAATCAAATACTTTTTGCCAACTTTTATCCATTTTCCAGTAGCTTAATTGCATAGTGTTTATCAAAAGATATAATTTTTGGTAGCTTATATATGAATTTGTGACAAAAAGCTAAAAGTTAGCTTTTTTAAACTTGCTAAACGCACAATTATACTATCAATTTCCTGTTGATGGGAGAAAATATAACATATTCAATATCAAGGGACTCAAATTAGTAGCTTAAAAGTATGAAAAATTGAACAACATTCTCGATAAGCAACTGACCTGAATGCGGTTGCGATGAGCAAAATCTGAGACAGCCCGATGCTCCAACAAACCCTGAAGTTCCCTCTGCCTTTCTCTCTCAATCCTCACAAGCAAATCAAGTAGAGCCTGTCTTCCACGCAATCTCAGCATATCCCTACGGATATGCTCAGGTTGGCCTTCATCATGGTCGGTAACCAACCCATCACGAACTTGATCCACCTGATCACCAGGTCCAGTGAGCTGATCTTCCCGCCGGCTCCCACGAGCTCCTCTCTGCTGACTTGTCATTTGCACCCACTCCCGAACAATTCTCACCCTTTCACGCTCTGTTTCACCAAGCCATTCTGATCCGGGACTATTGTTCCTCTGAGCAACATTTGAAGAAGGCTCACTAATGCCACTCTCCATCCAGCCCCGAACTATTTGCCTCACTCTCTCCCTCTCAACATCGCCAAGATCAGGAGATTGCTCCCTACTAGACCTGTTATTATCCACACGTTCAGTCTGCGACCCCATCTGATCATGGGCCCAACTCCCAAAGTCATTTTCACTCCCACTCACGTCTCCCAAACTCCCCTGATTCTCACTCTCCCGACTATCTGACATGTTTGTACTGGACATATTAGTATTAGAGTCCTCAACACTCCTCCGTTGCCTCAACCTCTCCCTCACTCTTTCACGAGCCCGACTCAACAAATGCTCATCCTCCAACTCGCGCCACATTTGCAAAATCGTAGACGCCTGAGTGCTCGGCCTCTCCACAGCCCCCTGCCGCCTAGAGGTCGGGGACTGCGACTCCCTCAAAAAGGAGGAGTCCAGCATCGAAACAGTGTGCAAACCCGCGAGAGCCATCAACTCTGACTCGCGATTCCTCCTCTCAATGGTGGTTATCATCTCCTGCGCCTGGCGGGCAGCCCACCTACTCAAAATACGAGAGTGGCGACGCCTTGCAGCGGAAGACTCTGCCAAATCATCACCCTCCAAATCAGACCTCCTCCTCCTCCTCACGAGCTGATCACCACCCTCATCATCCTCATCATCTGGAGTGCGTGTAGAGCTACACGAAGCGAATGACATACACTCATCCAAGTGCCCACGCATGAATTCCTCCAATCCACGCTCAAAATCAGAGCAGGCATCAGTGGATTCCGGTTTCTGTTGCAGTGGTTCAAAATCGGTCATCCTCACCCAATTCCCAATTCCCAATTCCCCCACCAACAGAACCCACCACCACCTTCAATCCCTCTAACAATGCAACCCCACCATTACAATTGAACCCTTAACCCTCCATTTCTCAACAAAAAAAAAACCAACCTTTTTGCTTTATAATACAAAACCCCCAAATAAAAAAAGAAAAACCCAATTTGGGTTTTCTCAAACTCATACAAAAAAAAAAAAAAAAAGTACCCCACTAATCAGAATCAAAATTCAGTGTCATTAACACACACACCACCTGATAAACAATTACAAAGTCAAAAATAAATAAATAAATAAATAAAACTTCCAAACACTATCTAAATATATATATATATATATATATACCCACAATTTAAAATTTTTGACTGGATCAATTGGGAGATGGAAGAAAAAGACTGAAGCTTTGAAATGAATTGTGGAAATTAGGGCAAAATGGTAGAACAAGGAAACGTACCTTTGAAGAAGCTCCTATATGTATATATATATATATAATATTTATATATGTATTGTATGAATGTGTGTGTTATGTTTGCAAATGGTGAAAATTTTTGTTGAAGACCCAGAAAAAGAGAGATCAAAGAAGAGATGGTATGAGAATTTATAAATTACAAAATGAGAGAGAGAAAGAGAGAGAAAGAGATGGCTTTTTTTATTTTTTATAATTGAAAATGGATTTTTTTTTTTTTTTTATTGCTTTGTGAATTGAAAGGAGAGACAGCGGATCTAAAGATCAGAGAGAGAGAGGTGATCCATAGTGGATGAACACGTAGATTTTTTGAGAATAATAATTTGGATTTTGACACGTCATAATGTGTGATTAGGGAAGCCAATAATAAAGAAGGATAGTGTTTTTTTTTTTTTTTTTTTTTTTAACTTTTTAGTAAAGCACACATAGTTTCCACTAAACTCCACATAATTAACCCTTTGGATATGGTTTGCGTATTTATTAAGTGATTGAGCTAGGATTGAAATTAGGAAAGTTTTGTATTTTCCATAAAGTTGAGTTTTGGATACTGGAATTTGGATTTGAATTTTAAAGTGATGGATTTAAAATGGTTTAATTTTAAATCTCTAAATATTAAGGTATGTTTTATAGATTTCTAAGATTCTATGGGTTTAGAAGTTTATTTCAAATTCAATGATTTTAAGATTTAAAATCTTTGGTGGATTTATCAAATCCAAATCTTTGATTCTTTTTAAATTATCACTCAAATCCAAATTTATGTATCCATATCCTGCCATCCAAACATTTTTGCATCCATACAAATTGTATGGATTCTATAAAAAAAAAAGTTGTATAATAGTAATAAAATTATGATTATATTTAGAAGAAATGATATATTGTATATAAATTGACCCTAAAAATAAGAGACATTTTAAGTTCAAACAAATAGGAACTTTTTTTTTTTTTTTTTTTTTGAGTAACAATAGGCCCTTAAATTAGTTGGAAGAAGTAGATAAATTCGTTACTCAAAGAAATCTTTATTAGACAAAGTTTAAAGTTAACGCGTGCCCATCATGTCCAAGAAGTTCTATCAAACTGAAATTAAGAAACAAAGAAATTGCCTTTTTTTGGGTAAGAGATTCACAATTTTAGTAACAAATATTTTATGGGTTTTCTTTTACTAATTAGAGGAAAATATTGTTTTTAAGGTTTTTTTTTTTTTTTTTTTAGCTTTACAAAGGGACCAAAGACATTCCTTAAAATTGTGTTGTTATTAAGAGAGTGCTTTAGTTTTTTTTTTTTTTTTTTTTTTTTTCAAATGATTTATCAATGAGTTATTTTTTCCAATTATGTTGTAAGTGTTTTGAAAATATTAGAATAAGTTTATATTATTCAGCTGTATATAGAAACTGTACAAAGAAAAAAACTTATTTATAAGGGCAAATTACAACTTACCCAACTGTGATTTAGCCAAAATTTAACACTTTACCCACTTGAGGTTAGTTCAGTTAGATTTCCTTAACCCACCTCTATTAAAAATATGGCTAAATATATGATTTTGCTTTACTTTTATATTTCTCTCCTCCAAAAACACAAAAACCATAAAAATACAAGATCAAAAAGAATCCAGTGGAACACTTGTATCATGGAATTTCAAACCACAGGTAAGTAACTTAAATTTTTGTCAAACTTCAGGTGGGTACAGTGTAAAATTTTAATCCATATAGGTAACTTAAATTTCAGTCAAATCACAGATAGGTAAGTTATAATTTATCCTATTTTTAATCATATTATGATTTATGTGAGTGAAGTATAAGTAAAATGAGGATTATACAGGTAATGGGTTATAACTCTTATGTATAGCCTACAACTAATGAATGATATGATAGCATTGCTCGAACTCAATATGGATTTGTAGAAAGCCAAGTTGAGTGATACAAGATCATGGAATCAGTTTGGCAAATGAGATTTAGTAAAGATGTCAACTACTTGATCATCAAAAGGAATGGATCGTAGATGTAAAGTACCCAGAAGAAGATAGTGATGAACAAAGTGACAAAAGATGTCAATGTTTTTGGTCCTCTCGTAAAAGACATTATTGTATACAATCTATGTTGGACGCAAGCCCTCTCCTCTCTGTCTTTCCCTTTGTTGGAGTGATCAATAAAGTATTTATTCAGCAAAAAAAAAAAACACCCACGTTCTGAAGAAATCAATGAAACTAAAAAAAAACTCAAATGTAATATCAATAATTGCCCTATATTTTGCTATTGTGCTAGAAATGCAACAATATATATCTTCTTGCTACACTAAGACAAGTGAGTTGCCAAGTATAAAACATAAGCCAATAGTAGATAAATGATCAATTGGATTTCATGCCTAATTCGCATCAATGTAGGCACATAATGTAGGTGGTGATGTTGAGGAGAAAAAGAGTCCAAGAAACAGCGTACCCTTTAATGAATATGAAGAATAGTTGTAAAGTGAGTGGTTTGTGGTACTAAAATGAACTGACTGACTATATGAACTACATTACAAATGTTTAGATGAGTCAATGAAAGGTATTCTAGGTTGCCAACTAGGTGTTGCCTTTCATTAGAAAGTGGTATAACTTGAAGAGTTTAGCCATCACATGAGTTAAATCGTGTGTTAAGCTCGAGTTGTGTATCAATAATCTTTTTTTATTATTATAAGGTGTATCAATAATCTTACTATCAGCAGTTTTGGCAATGGAAATTAGATCATAAATGCACTTGGCTTGAGTGAAATAGTAGTAGTTTAAAAACGATGTTACTTATTACCTCAAGACAAAAGTAGTAAGTTGTCCAAGATTTTCTTTCCATATTTAGTAAATGCATTTGATAAATAACACTTAAGTCATACAAACAAGCAAAATAATTAAGATGACCTATACTAGTGTTGAATTTTTTGCTTTTAAGCATAAGTATAAACCGCTTAGCCTGACAAAGGTAAATGCCTCTAAATTACCTAAAACTTAGCTTTGGTCGGTAAAGACAATTACTCATGAGTTTTACTTGTTAGAGGCAAGTCCAAATAGTTCTTCTTTAGAATGGTTTTCTACATTTTTTTTCATTTTTCTTTTTTAAAGTTGAATTTTGCAAGCTAAGTTTGAGTTGCTTTTATAAGTTCAGGGCATAACCAAGTTGACCCAACTTGCTAGGATAATGAGGTATGTAGCACTTTGTTACTTCATAAAATTTGAACTCTAGACATTAAAAGAGGTTGAAATAAATAATCAAGCCTCAATGAAGCTTATAAAACTTGTTGAAGTCATCTTAACTAACATAGGCCATGTTTATTATGCTATAATAGATCACATAATGCAATGATTATTCACGAAGAATAACAATTCGATTATTTGATAGCATCTTTATTACGGAGAATGGTTATTCCTTAGTAATGACTATTCCTTAAATTGAGGAGTAGGTATTCATCTCTAAACGGTTTGTAATAACTACTTTATAGTAGAAAAAAAATACAAACTATCCACATTCACATAACAATTATAAAAAGATAATCTCTCTTTCTATCTACCCAAATAGAAACTTTCTATATGCACATAACAATTATTTTATTTTATTTTTTATAATTAACAATTAATTTTATTCTAATTTTACAACAAAATGTATGAATGGAAATAGTTATTAATATTACAACATCTTTTATTATTAGGAAAAAAAATTACCATTCCTATCACAATTTTCATTTAATACACCAAACGGATCATTAAATGATAATGAAAAGGAAAATAACTTATAAGATTAGCATATAGGGGCATAATTTAATTCCATTTTGATGGCAATAATTGGCCCTTTTGTTCAATACAAATTATTGAATGGAAATTTTACTTGCACAGAGGCAATAGTAAACGAAGAACAGATTTATTTTCCAAAAAGAGAGTGGCTAAAGACCCTTTTTGTTCTTTTTCAAGAAATAAATTTAAAGCATTTTTCACCATATAAAAAGAAACAATAAGTTTATTCATTAAAATGTCAAGGGGAAAAAAACTTTAAATTTTAAGAAGTACCAAAAGAAAAAGACGTTAGTTGTGATCTTTCACAAACAATTTGGTGTCGGTGCATATAAATTGCAAACTTGTTTTGGGAAATTGTCATTGTCATAGCTACCATAGAAAAAATTATTCCTAATGAGAAACACATGTCCAAACTTCAATTTTCGGGAAATTCGTATGGGAATCATTAGTAAAACATGTGTTTTTAGATTTTCACACTTGCAAGTAAACATGTCTTTCTCATTAGTGGTCTCAGATTTTGAGAATTCTTAAGATCAATTTAATCAATAATGTTTATGGAAAAAATTAACGAATATTCTAAGAGCATTTATTTGTAAATTATTTTTAAAATGTTTTTATTAAAAAAAGAAAAAAATTAATATTTTAATAGTTTTTTCAATTTCTCATAAAAATGTATAATAATAAAAATTTCTTAAAATAATTTATTAATAATTTTCTTAAAAACACCCGTTAACATGACCATTCATTTATAATTAATAGCTTTTTTTTTTTTTAGAATATAATTGAGATCAATTAATTTTTGACTCATGGGAAATATTTATTTTTAGGAACTTACTAATTTTAGATGTTTACGGTATTGGTTATAAAAGATTTCTCTTAGACTTTGTCAATTTGTTGCAGAATTTCCATTGTGGTTTCTCTTTCCTAATTCTCAATAGTAACAACTATTTTAAAAAATAAAATAAAATAAAATATATTCTTGAATATTTCCACATTGTTGGTCTTATGTACGTTAAGATGTCAAAGTCCTTGAGTCCTAATGTTGACTTGTGCCTTTGTGCGAGCATAAAGGCAGAAATATACCTATCCAAAAAAGAAGGAAGAAATTTAAGCGAAGTTTTAGGAAAGTTTTCAGAGGAATGATTAATTTTAATAAAATAAGTTCGATAGAAAACGAAAAAAAAAAAAAAAAACCAACCAAAAAACTTTTTTAAAAGTTTGACTACATTTTGGTTTATTTATTTATTATATAACTCTGGACAACAAATAAGATAGAGGGATTTGAACTCAAAAATAACACCACTTAGCCAAAGAGGCTTTTTTTCCCCCATTTTTTTATGGAACCAAAAATGCATTCAGTTGTGGGTTCCAGTTAACTCAACTAATGAAGTCTTTAATAGTTGAATAAGAAATCTGGATTTCAATCTCCGTCTACACCAAAAACCGAAAAATCTTTCTTTTATTTTGAAAAGAAAAATCTCTAAGCATTTAGTAAGCTCAAATTCGCCACAAATTTTTAATGTACGAAAAGAGATGAATGAATGGAAAATTATAATACTAAACCAAAAAAAAAAAAAAGCTTAACAAAATAAAATATATTGATTTCAAATTTTCAACTATGTAAAACTTAGCAAAATCAATATTGCTTTATCATATTTTTGTTGTAACTTGGAATAAGGAAATATTTTATATTAACCTACCTTCTCAACGAAAAATTATAAGGTTCTCATGGACAAGTAACGTGGTTTATCATTCCACTCAGCAATTTTAAACAAGTGAAAGTCTTTTAATGAAATATTTTATAATACTAAACCAAAAAAAAAAAAAAAAGCTTAACAAAATAAAATATATTGATTTCAAATTTTCAACTATGTAAAACTTAGCAAAATCAATATTGCTTTATCATATTTTTGTTGTAACTTGGAATAAGGAAATATTTTATATTAACCTACCTTCTCAACGAAAAATTATAAGGTTCTCATGAACAAGTAACGTGGTCTATCATTCTACTAAAAGACTCCTATTTATTTAAAATTACTAAGTCAAAAAAAAAAATAACAGAAAGTGATTACTAACTCAGCAATTTTAAACAAGTGAGAGTCTTTTAATGGAATAGTAAACAAGTGACGTAGTCCACCATGAGAACTGTATAATTTCTTCTTTTTAACTACATTATCTATTCTTTGTCATTTAAAAATTAAAATGCCTCCATAAAATCAAAAATATTTCAGAATTTGTGCAATCAATATGTGCTAAATATGTTTCTCAAAAATAAAAGAAAAAATATGTACTATATATGGATTTGGATAAAGAAATGTGTGAGCCAGACATCGAGACTAGGAAAATGTACAGTTTTAGGATCAAATTATGACAAATTAAGCTTCACTTAAAAATTGAAAAAGATACACAATTATGGGAAAACCGAAAACCACATTAGATTAATAAGATGCTTAAGTGATAATGATGACAATGATATATATACACACAAACATGTTGAAAGCGCTAGAGTTCAGTTCACTCTACCGCGAAAAAATAATAATAATAAATAAATATATAAATTTAAAAAAAAAATTAAAAAAAAAAAAATGTGTAGGTGAAACAAGCTTACTTTTATGTGTGTGAGAGAGAGAAATTGGAATACAATACTTACCCATAAGGCCACCGGTAATACTTTGTGAAAAAGTGGATTTATAACACTAATTACAAATTGACATATAATCTTGATGTGAATTTAGGTGTTAGTTTGAGTGTGTCACTAGAGTTTTTATATATATATACATATATATTGGTCTCATCAACATTAGGAAGGCCATGTTGTTATATCTAATGAGGACCGAAACATCAATAGGCTGTCAAACACACAAAGAATTATCTTTTGCATTTGATGCATGTATTTGAGGTCTTATAACATGTAGCATGTAGGCTATACAAGTGTCTAAATCCTACTAATTATGACACATTTATTACATACAATGGATACATGAGATATTTTCTTCACATGCATAGACACGCCTATTGACAATATACTATCATAAAATTATGAGTTAAGGCAATTAATTTTTATGGCAGTTGAAGATAATTTCCTATAAAATAAATATATGTATAATTTGAATTTTCCTAAGATTTTTTTTTTTTAAATGATCCCTTCCTATATTTGTCACTAAGGCCTCCAAAGTTCTGATATTCTTCAAATAGAAACCTCAAAGAGGAAATCTGACTTGGTCAGTGTCGGCAAATGAGGGTGTAAAGCTTAATTAGTTTTGACTATTCATATTAGATTGATGCCAACTAGGTAGCCATTTGGTTCATTTTAATATAGATCTGGTCTAGACTCTAGAGCTAACAAGGTACGTAGGGGCAGCAATACGGACACTACAATTTGTCTGCTTGAATGTTGGAAACTAGGTTTAAATTTAACAAATGAATATTTATGTTACTAATGAATTAAAATTCCTTAAATTTCTTAGGACAATTCTATCCCTGAGTTTATAAAATTCTATTTATTTGTTTTAAAATAAGTGAATTGGATTTTATTACGTCATTAATAATTGATATATACAACTTATCTAATAATGAGATTGTAATTCTATTTAAATAAACATAACTTGAAATTTTTTAAGAAATTATATGCTTTGAAAAATTTTAAATATATAAATATATATATATATAGGGAGTTATAAGCCTAGTTACTTTGCCATTTCATATTAATAAGATTTTTTTACATAAGATTAAAATTAAACAAATTTGGGGGACCATGGATCTTGGCCTAACGGGGCTCTACCAGTGACAATGAAGTTATCTTAAGAACTCTAATATATATATATATATATATATATATTCTCGATTTCGAAAATTAAAGATTAGTATTGTAAACAAAATTTTCAAAGTATCTCACCAAATTTTGATGTTTTTGGGGGGATAAATTTAATTGTCACAACGGGTATTGAAATATTTAAACTCAAGATATCTCCATTAGAATTACTAGGATGTGTCAATTAATCGAGTTGCATGTACCTTATTTTGATGTCATAATAATATTTTTGTGAAATTACCTAAAGGCCTAAAAACATATTATTTTAGGGATTTTAAAATAAATTAATCAAAAGAAAAAGGTGATACTAATCTCCTGCTGACACACAAAGGGAGAAAAAGTAGATGCAGAAGTGGAGCTTAATCACAGAAAAAGTCATGTCTATTGAAGTAAAAGAGATTGGGTGACAAGTACAGTAACACCTAGAGGGAGAATAACTTCAGGGTGTACCAAAGCAAGAAAGTAGAAAGTAAGAGGTCCTTTTTTTAAAATTTCATTTTTTCAACAAGAGGGACCAGTTTGATATCTAGGAATTGCCACGAGGGAAATCAGGGCCTTGTCTTACTCTTAACGCTTATTGGAGGTTGAGCATATGTATCATTCATGTATGTTGGGCTTCCTTTTTCAATGCTGCTGATGTTGAAAATTGAACTCAAGAAAAAAAATAAATAAATAAAAAGGTCTTGTTTGAAGCACAATTGTCTTTGAGAATGAGAATATACTTCTTCTTTTTTTCCCCCCAGATTGATGACTGATTAGGAGCCTCAAAAACAAACATCACTGATTGCTCTACAAGTACTGGTTTTTTTAGACTTGTACCAAGTCAAAATTCTTTATTGGGTTTGTTTCCAAAATGTCTCACATTTGATCACCTCATCCAAAACACTAATTTTTTTTTTTTTATCATTTTCTTTGGAATGAATGGAAATATACTATAGGTTATAGGTTTCAAGTAGTGTCTAGCTAACAGAGAATAACCGAATAAGAGATTTAAATTTGAATCATGTCTATACCAAAATTCAATTGATACTTTTGTTTGATAATAAAGAGCAATCACTATAAAACATATATAGCATACTGTAAGTTCGAATCCTATAGGGGTGTTTGGTACAATTGTTTAAACAACAATTTTCAGTGTTTAAATACTACAACACGTATTTCTACAACACATTTTAATCCACATGTATTTCCACAACACTTAAACAATAATATTAAAAATCTCTAACTACACATTTAAAAGGCATTTGTGCTCCACAATTGTTCATAAATCTATCCTTGAGACAAGCTTAATTCTTGGTTCGTGTGGAACATCTATTATCTATTATATTAAGTCATTTTATGTCAAAAGCTAGCTTCATCTATATGTATATTTTTCATTTAAATGAGACAAATTCGTAAAATAAAAACTCACTATTTGAAACCTCTCACTAAACCCTCGCTTTCAGTAGTTTACCATCTCTTTATCTCTTATCCTTTTTGAAATTTAAACAAACAAACTCTGTTTTCCTCCGAATCTCTTATCTTTTTTTAAATTTAAACAGATTCACTATTTTTTTTTCTTGCTAAACTATGAAACTAAACCCCCTCAAAAAAAGTCACATCGCATGCACAAACCATGTGTGATAAGGCTAGCTACTTTTATTTTTACTTTTTTGAATGATTATTTCAAGTATACTCGAGCATTTTATGTCCTCTCTAATTTGCAATTTGATCTACCATCTTCAATGATATCATGATTCATGTATGAGCTGGTGGGTTGAACAATTTTGCCAGAAAACCAGCCACCTCTCACTAAACCCACGTTTTTAGCAATTTACAATCTCTTTATCTCTTATCCTTCTTGAAATTTAAACAAACAAACTCTGTTTTCCTCCGAATCTCTTATCTTTTTTTAAATTTAAACAGATTCACTATTTTTTTTTCTTGCTAAACTATGAAACTAAACCCCCTAAAAAAAAGTCACATCGCACGCACAAACCATGTGTGATAAGACTAACTACTTTTATTTTTACTTTTTTGAATGGTTATTTCAAGTATACTCGAGCATTTTATGTCCTCTCTAATTTGCAATTTGATCTACCATCTTCAATGATATCATGATTCATGTATGAGCTGGTGTGTAGAACAATTTTGCCAGAAAACCAGCCGCCTATCTTTTTTCATTTTAATCTTTGAAAGATTAAAGTAACTATAGTCCCAGAGGCGATGGTCCATGGACAGCTAAGGCCGAAAAGTGTTGATATTTTGCTGTGCATGGCAAGTACAACATCTTTGCCCTCACAATAATTTCCTTTTCACTGTAAAAAAAAAATCCAAAAAAAAAAAATCTTTAGAAAATCATCTTCCTATTTATTTTGGAAATTATTTTGACAATACTAAAAATACTCATTTTATAGTTGTAGGAAAAAAGGAAGAATAAACACAAACATAACTATACAAACAAGTTGGTAGATTATTGATTTTTTTAAAACTTATCAACCATTTAACACTATTCAAGAAAGAAAAAAAAATATGTGGGCTTCATATCTACTACCACCCCCATTAAATTTTTGAGTAGGGAAAAACTAGTATGAAATATAATGATTAATAAAATAAATAGGGGCACACACACACACATATATATATATATATTAATTGAAGTGCAAGAAACTATTTTAGCTTGAATGAAAATATAAGGATAATTAAGAAAATATTTTTGCATACTTTAGTCACTTATGTTGGGTTAAGATAGCTAGACCTTAGTTAATTAATTCAATTACCCAAGTTGATTAATTAGATCAAATTACATGTAAATCGTGAAGGCACCAACAAATCACCAAATAAACTAAATGCAGCGGAAATTAAATTGACATGATAATTTGTTAACAAATGGGGAAAACTTTTCTCAAAACAAAAACCCCACTGAATGAATTTAAGGTCACCACTCCCAATAATCCACTAATCAATAATCAAACGATTACAAGTATGAGGAATCTTACCACTACCTTGGCCTATCCCAGTACGTGACTAACTCCAGCAACTTGAATGTTTGTTATTGTCTGCAAAGTTCTTCACTTCATCAATAATGAAGATCAAGAAACACTTGTTTACAAAACTATAGCGTACAAATGCAGTAACTTCTCATAGAAAATTAAACTCTTGGTCTTTATATGTGTATGTGACGGCTCTTAAAATAAGCCTTATATATGTCTAGGGTTGTGAAAAAAAACACCCTAAACAAATACATCAGGATGAGCCGAATTTCAGATTTGAAAATTCTAAAATTGTAATTATTCTCGATAGATAAAGCTTGTGTCGAGCTTCCCATTTAGTCTCGATAGTAGCTTTCTGTCAAGTTATCTGTCGAACTTTAATAAAACAACTTTTTTTTTACTTGTTTCTAGGACTAATCTTCATGTCTTGATTGTGAGTTTGACTCCAAATTAAAAAGCCAGTTTATTTTACTATTCAACTTATTTTTGCTACTATTTATGGGTATCACTGTACTTTTTGGTACTATTCATGTGTTCCACTGTACTATTTCAACTAATTTTTACATTTATCTACAGTACTTTTAGTAAAAAAGATTCAGTTTCAACAAAATAGGTTGATCCCAAACAGACCATTAATATTAATACTTAATATGTTTGAACGGATCAGGCTTAAGTCCGGTGTCTAGTAGTACTAGATCCATTAAGATGATGACATGTGCCCACTTTTAGATACGTGTCCCATCTGACCAAGTCCAATGCACTAGATGCACTAGACCTAAACCAAATCCTGTTTGAACAACATATTTCTTGAGGTATTAAACCCAACTTAAATCTACCTAATTATAAGCAAAGTGTGTTTTGTCAAAAAATTAGCCAATTACATAAAAAATATAACATTGACAACTTAAAACTCCAAAATTGTAGAAAATCATTTTTAAAAATTCTTTTATATTATATATATATTTTAGGAGGGCCATGCGTCATAACCTAATTAACTGATCATTTCATTTTTCTAGGGCCTCTTTGAACCAATTAATTTCCCCCCGGCGGGGGGGGGGGGGGGGGGGGGGATATATTTATTATGAAAAAAAAAATAAAGCTAGGGAGAAGAAAGAGGCATTAGCAAATTTGTCAATATTGTATTGTATTGGTAGTGTTGACTGATATTTACTGTATCTGTCATTAAATAGGTATAAATGCCCCTGAAATGTACCAATTAAAATATTAGCTTGTAAAAAAAAAAATCAAGTGTTTTCGTCAATATAAGAAATAAAAAGAGTTTTAAAACATGCTATTAGGGCTAATGTATCTTTTTTTTTTTTAAGTAAACAATAATACTTATTATAACATACACGAAAATATTAATAATAGTGTTTTAAACCGAATTTATAATACATTACATAATTAGAGTACAACTACAAAATGGTCTAACCTTTATAGTTGTAGACTAAGATTATAAACAACGAACACTAAACACACACAACCAATATGGGATAAACATCTTTTTTTTTTAGTAAACAGTAATACTTATTAGAACACACACGAAAATAGTAATAATAGTGTTTTAAACCGGTTTTATAATATATTACATAATCAGAATATAACTACAAAAAGGCCTAACCTTTGTAGCTGTAAACTGGAGTTATAAACAGTGGATACTAACTAATCCGTTGAACTTGGACCAGCTATTCTGTTGAACTTATAAAATATATTAATTATAACTTCTATGTTTATAAAAAAGATATCTCCAAAATATTACACCAATATTTATTAGTATCAAAATATTTCATTATCCAAATTAAATCAAAATGGCCTTTTGTAAAATAGTTACAAATTTAAGGTTTTTTTTTTTTTTTTTGAGAATCAAGGTTTTTTTATTTTTTTATTTCTATTTTTTTGTATGAAACAAATCTAGGTCCTTATTTATGAGGTCCATTTGTGTGTATATATAAATATATAATAAATCTACCTTTTCTTTTAATTGTATATCTTAAATGGCATGCAAACGGGACCATAAAACGAGTTAATTAATTAATAGACCACAATTGAAAGCTCTATAGTGATTGGAGAACAAGATTCTTTAAAGTTGCTTTCTCTCAAAGTCAAGAAAGTTTTTTAATAAAGAAAATGTATACTTGATTGCAATCTAAAGCTCAAGTAATTAAGCTACTACTCATTGGCCATCTTTTCTATAAAGTAGCTAGATAATATTAAAGGGGTAATTAATTAAGTTCTTTGATTAGCATGCTTACATAAGATTGAAGCCAAACAAAATTATTTTCTTAGCGGGGCCATTGATTGAAGGGTTTGAATTGCCCGATGACTAAGGTTTTAGAATTAAAGGCTACCCTAGCCAACCTATTTTTACTTAATCATTACTACTTGAAGGGGAAGATGAAATATGGTAGTCTTTGTTTTCTGTAGAATTTTTTCTTGGTTCCAACATTGCAAAGGAGTTTCAAATATAATAAAGTTCTCATTTTATATTCTTTGAAAAGCACATCCTATCTCTGGGTCTGTTGAACATAATAATCTACTCTTGGCCAAAAAATAGGAGATTGTTTTCTATCTAAAAATAAAATAATATAAAAATCTAGAAATTTGGTGATTTTTTTTTTATTAAGTGGTTACGAGATTTTTTTCTAATTTAATAATTTGATAATTAGAAGATTATGAAATTTAAACACTAGATGTCTTCGCTAGAAACATCAAAAAATATAAACTAGTTGAGTTATAAAGTTATTTGTGTATCACAGTGATTATAGTAAGCTATATAATGGAGGGTAAATTTTCCCTATCAAAAATTTTGAAAAAAAGAGAGAGCATATGCCACCACTTACTTCAAAGTTGATGTTATTGCACGGTAAAAAAAATCACCTCTCCAATTTTAAAATTTTATTTTATAGTATTCAATTTTCAAATTCAACGTAGCATCACTTGGTATAGTATGAGTGTTTCCTTTACTATTATTAGCCTTTATTTTTTTTCTTTTTGGTTGGCCAATTAATTAATAGCCATGAATTACTTCCCATATAGTGTCCGAAATATCTAAATGTCGTAATAAGTACACGACTACATGCGTACGTTGACTTCCATTCGAGATCATTAAAACTCTTTTTTGAAAGAAAGGAAAAAAAAAAAATCCCTTAAAGTTTTTTTTAATTATTTAAATATACGCATGATAAAAGAAGGGGGGTGTCTCTTATATTTCGCAAATAATAGGTATATAAAAACAAATAATAATAAAAAACAAGAATCATAAAAATTATGATAACTTAAAAGGATGGTTCCATAAAAATGACAAATAAAAATATCTTTTTTTTCTTATTTTTTGTGTTCTATATTATACTATACAAAATATAATATGTACAGTGAATTTTTTTATTTTATATATAAAAAAAATTGTAACTTCAGCCAATCAAATACTTTTTTTTTTTGATAAATAGTGTCACACCAACAAATAACAATTGTTATTGTGACATAAACATCTCAAAATTATTACTTTATTAGTAATAATACTAAAATTTGGGAACATATTTAATTCCAGGTGTCATGCATTGGGGTCTATATATCATGTTGTGAAAGGAGGAATGTTCCCTCATGGAGCCCACTTGGCTTTATGCATTTGCTTGGCAACATAACTACGTTCCTTCCTCTTGTCTTGATTTTCAAGTTTTTTTTTTTTTTTTTTTTTTTTTTTTTTTTTTTTTTTTTTTTGCATTTGATTTTGATAATGTAAAAACGGTAAAACCCATTCGAACTTTTGGCATGTATTGGTAAAATAAAATAAAGAAATGGATAAGGTGAAAGTTCACCTGAATATATTATAGATATATATATATATATATATATATATGCATGATGCAACCCATCTAATAATTATAATGATAAGGATAGGTCAAGGAAGTTTTGTCGCCATTTTGTTTTTTTATATAATTCTGACATATCAAATCGGAAAAAAGGGTACGTGTCTTTTTATATAAAACTTTTTTGGATTAACCATGCTTAACTTGGATCTGTTTATGGATAATGTTGTAGGGAAATAAAACAATGACTTGCTTGAACAAAAGAAAAGGTGAATGAGAGTGCCTGAAAATAATATAACAATGACACTTGCCTGAACAAAACGTTAATTTACATCTGCATGTTCTTATTTGGTTATTAATTATTAATTTTTAAATCAAATTACAGATAATTTATTATATCAGATAAGTAACATCCAATCAATAAGCCCAAGATATCATTAGCTTGACCTCACAGTTATTAGTAGTTTGTACACTTTCATATTTTTAGTTATCTTGTTTATAAATTCAAGGGAACATGGCTTCCTTCATTTTCAGTTCATTTCATTAGACACAAGACTGTAACTGAGGTTTAAGGGCTATTTGATTAGACTAGCAACTAGAAATTTTTGAATAAAACAAGGTTTTACAAAAAAATTAAAAATAGCAAAGTGATAATCAGTACCCTGATGTTGTAGTTAGGAGACTTTTCAGCATGACTTCTTTGTGGACAATTTGGAATTAATTTGAGCCACAAAACCCAATTATGGTTTTCTGAATCATTGAAAATGACCATTAGTCATTTATTCCTATTGTTCCACGGTTCCTATATCTTCCAAAAAGTTCTAATTAAGCATGTGAAGCTAAATATGAAGATCATATCTTAAAAATGTAAAAACCATTAAATAGACATCCAAGATTAAAAAAAATGAAAAACATTCTGCCTTTTCATGACAATCCAAGATATGCCAATAAGACATATAATAAGGAATAATTTCCTTGAAAGCTATATTATAAATTATAGAACTCTTGTTTGTATCTTATTGAAATGTTTTTGACCACATTATTGACATTATTGTTACACTATAATGTGAATGAATATATGAGACCACAAAAGTTGCTCTTGCTGCAAGGAACAAACCATATGCGATAATGTACAATATTGTGTGCATGAACCGTAATTCTAGGACAATAATTTATATGTGTCCATTAGCATTGAGACAAAGGCTTTGGGATATAAAAAACAGTGTTAAGTTGTGTTAGGTAATCTATCATTCACCTCCTTCGTCTCTATGCAATTTGTCTCCTTTCGATAAACCAAATCATTCTATAATGTTTTAGCAAAAATCCATCTCCATGAAGCCAGAAAATAATTTTCTCCATTACTCTGCACCTTTGGAGTTACATGGTGTTTGATCTACTATAGAGATAATATATAACTTGGTCAGAATTGGTAGCCTCTTTGGAAAACAAAATCACATTGCAGTTGGAAGTGTCTTTCCTGGATTTGGGGTTTTGAAGGTGGTGATGAATAAGAGTATATATAGAATCCTAAGTTATTGATAGAATTTGGGAAAATGAAAGAACAATAATATTTTGGGTCCATGCATGTAATTGTAACCTATACATGGGTTGGACTTTGCTGCTGTCTAGTTCCAGTGTAGGGAATATGCCATTTCTCTCCATGAAAAGCCCCATAACTTTCTGTGCATAATCTTACCTTTGTTCCTCAATCAACGTGCCTATAACTATTAGAGCAATCCCATTAGTCCTTGCAAAATTCTTATTTATTTTGCAATAAAAAATATTTTTTTTTTATTTTACACACCCACTTTTACAAAATATTTACATCAGTTTATCTATTCTATCATCTATTTTATTTAAATAATAATATTTCTTTCATTTTTTATTATATCAAACAAACCATTACCCACATGGCCCCACCCACCTTTTTCTTTATGTGTTGTGATAAGGAGACAGATGAGAGAGCAACTTGATGGGGAGAGAGAAAAAAATAAAAAAAAAAATCATTTACACATGAACAGTAACCGTGCATATATGCACGGTTACTATTCATTTACAAAGAAATTTTGTATATTTACACATTTTTACAGGTACTGATATAGGTATTTTTTGAGTTAAAATATGCAAAATTGAGCACTTTTTGAATTTTGCAAATTTTTGCAACCACTGTATGGTTGCTCTTATGCTTATAGAATCATACATAGTGAAACGTTAAGAGTAAGATAAAATATTTTTGTTCACTACGGATAAAATTGACAAAAACTAGGAGGGAAATAACTCTTAAATATGCTCTAAAGTCTTCATTCTAGTTTAAAATATGTGTACGTACAGTGTGTTGTAATAATCGTTGCTCAACTAAAATATGTGTACGTACAGTGTGTTGTAATAATCGTTTATAAAGAAATTTTGTATATTTACACATTTTTACAGGTACTGATATAGGTATTTTTTGAGTTAAAATATGCAAAATTGAGCACTTTTTGAATTTTGCAAATTTTTGCAACCACTGTATGGTTGCTCTTATGCTTATAGAATCATACATAGTGAAACGTTAAGAGTAAGATAAAATATTTTTGTTCACTACGGATAAAATTGACAAAAACTAGGAGGGAAATAACTCTTAAATATGCTCTAAAGTCTTCATTCTAGTTTAAAATATGTGTACGTACAGTGTGTTGTAATAATCGTTGCTCAACTAAAAATCTCGCCAATTGCCAAATTTAGTTGTGCAATACACAAGTGAACCTCACTCATGTATTTGATATATTATTACTCAAGTTTAGAATCTGTTTGTTACTATTTATATTTTTCAATTTTTTTGTGAATTGACTGTTTGAAACAACTGTGCCTTAAAAAATAATAATAATAATAATAAAATTATTATAAAATAATATAAAAAATTATTATATAAAAAAAAAAAGTACCATAAGAAAATACGATTTCAAAACGGGAAGTCACACGACTAACTATAGATTCTAGAATACCACTCTGTCTGAACCTCCCCCAAAATAAAAATAAAAATAAAAAAGGAAATTGATGTGATGGGAATAAAGATTGAGAGCATTAGTATTGAGGAATGCTAATGCCAAATCTAAGGGAAATTTGAAATTTTAAGCCCCAAAACCATCTACATTGGGGAATACTAAATAACAGTATTGCAAATTTTTTTGCAATACTACTACAGTGCAATTCTAAACATAGAATTGCACTATAGCAAGTATTGTAAAAAAATAATAATATTTTATTATGTAGAGAGAGGAGAGAGATGGGAGAGAAAAGATATAATTTTGAGATATATTATTTTATTATGTAGATATATTATTTTAATGAGTAAAAAATGGAAGTAGAAGTTTGGGATATGGAGGTATTGTAAAATAATATGGTATAATGATAAAATGGCTTTTTAGAATTGTAAAATAGAGTAACATTGGAATATTGGAATTTTTCAATGTTAATGCTCTGAGAAAGGAGGACAAGATTTATGAGAAAGAAAAACCTATATGCACAATTCCTTTTAACATATATAAACGAGTGTCAGTTTCTTCTTCAAACTCTTCACTTTTTTTTTCTTTCTTTTTTTTTCTTTTTGGCTGAATTCTTCAAACTCTTCTTGTACATTCCTTCACTTTTCTCTTTTATATTTTATATCTCACTATTTTATCCAATCTTTATTTTATTATACATCTTACTTTATCAAGGGGGTATCTCCCATTCAATCTGTTTTTTTTTTTTTTTTTTTTGAGAAATCTGTATAATCTATCATTGTGTGTCTAGGATTTAAAGAGATTATAAATGGTTTCTTCACCACTATTTTTTTTTTTTTAATACAATAAGTCATGTTATAGACCATGTTACGTTAAAGAGAATCGTATGACTGTATAAAAAAAATAATTAAAATAATAAGATATCAATTCCTTGTTAAAGTTAACAAAATTGCATTTCAATTTTATTTTTTTATTTGGGTACGTAAGATAGTTTGACAAGTGATGAATTGATATAAGATGCACTGTGCACTTTGCTTTGAGGATTTGTTTTGATCATTTTTTTTTTTTTAATGAACTGGATTTGTTTTGATCATTTTCTTTATGTGGTGATGAGGATTAATACGTTAACTTTCCCTTTCTATTTTAATACAGCCAAAAAGCCCTTGTGGAAGTGGGCATGTCCAATATTATTGAGCTTTAATAGATGAACTTAAGCTCTTATTTCCTAATTAATCTCCTATAGCCTTATCGTTCAACAGGCATTTCTTGGTGTATAATTAAATTAAGTTGTTTAATTAATTAGCTTATTAATAATTCTTTTAAAACTTTACTTAAAAAAAATGAAGAAGATCAACTATAATTTTTTTAAACTTGTTTATTAAGTCTAATAAACCATTAAAAATAAACTCTCTCAAAGGAGTAGTGACTTAATTGGGAGAGGGTATATCATGTTTTAGATGTATATACATCTAAAACATTATATGTATGGATATATCCATATATACATCCAGCCTCTCACAACGTGTAGGACTCGGGACTGGGTGTATGCACCCGAAACATAATATCATCTTGCCTTTAATTGAACAGCATAGGCACATACTAAAGAGATTTTACTTACCACCAGCCCCTGGTTTACAGATTATAGTTTTATACTTTGTACCTTGTGAAAAGGGAAAAACCAGCAAAAGCCATAGTCATGTCTTCTGCATAATTTCATGGTTCTGATGGGTCAACATGCGAATTATTAAGTGGCTCACATGTGAACATCTCATTTTCTTTTTAGTTTCTTCGTCCATTTGGTTTGTTGCAAATGATTTTCCACCATATTTTTAGCTTATTAGAATATTGGTGGCAGAGTCTTGTGGACGCATAGTACCCCAAAACAAGTGCTATGCACCACCAACTAAATAGTCCTCAGACTTATATAAAAAATGAAAAATTCATTTCAACGTGTATTCTTTTTGGCCATTTGGAGGCCTCTGGTTGTCTTTCCTCTATATTGTTTTGGAATTTAGTGATTAAGAGGAAACATCGGTGGATTTTCCAAGATAGCCATGGCCTACATAATGGAACATTATCACTTTTAGGTTTTAACCATCATTCTAATTGAACTCTCACTACTTAGCGTCACTTTCTTTTCTTTTTTTCTGAGTTATGGTAAAATCCTCTCCGTTTTTGTCTTTTGCCCGTGACCCCATATATGTCAACTTTCTAATTAGGGCTCTAAATGAACAAAGTGGTTCAAAAACATCTTGATGATCTGATAAAAAGAACATTAACGTTTGTTTACTTATAAATAAACTAAGTTTAAACCTTAATTTTAAATTTGTTTGGTAAACGAGCCAAGCCCGAGCAAAATAAATAAATAAATATTTTGTTTATTAAACAAACTAGTTAACAATAAGCTTGATAAAAATAAAATAAAAAACAAGTCGAGCGTAGGCTCATTTATGGACTTGAAAAATAAATCTATATCTTACTAAGCCCTTAGTTAATTGAGAGTTTGGACCACTGATCCAAACTAAATGAGTTTAATAATATGAATTTGATAATGTACTTATGTCGAATCTCAAGCTCGGCTTGACTAATGAATCAAGTTTAGCAAAGTTGAGCTCAAGCTTTTAGACTTCTGATGAATTCGAGTTCAAATATTATTTGTAGGCTTAGTTTGAGTTTGAGCCAAACTTGAATATTTTACTTACTTGACAAAACACAGTTTATTTACCATCCTAATTAAAGTGACTCAACCATCCGTTACTTAGCCTTGGAAAATAATAATAATATTAACAATAAAAAAATGGGGGGCTCATACATTCTACATCCTTATTTTATATTGTTATATTAAAAATTACTTTCCTCTCTAGGATACAAGCAACATTAGAGAAATAAAATTTTAACAACTTTTTCATAACTTGTTAAGCTAATAAATTGTTATTGGAGTAACATTATTTTAATATACTTCAGCCAATAGCACTTCTTGTACACACAAACCACTTCATATAAAAAAGTTGTAAAAATTTGTGCCACTAAACTTAATGGTAAGATATATTTGTGGTTTTAATTGTTGGACTTGGAATTTTGTTCTTGAATAATAGGCACTCAATTGGGTCCTCAAATAAATTGCTAAGAAATATTAGTGTACACTCTATTATGCACTCATATCACCGGTCTCTTACAATTAGCATGTGGCTCTTCAGAATATTTTTATTAGCCAAATCAAAGAGCATTATTATAGCATTAAAATTTGGCAAAATGCTACGGTGCTCAACTAGTTTGAAGAGCATTATAGCATTTTGTAAAATCGTTCCTTTTTTTTTCTTTTTTTTTTTATACAAACTTTCTCTCTCCCTCGCTTCTCTAAAGAATAACTTATGATAAATCTTAGTTAGGTATATAAGAAAATGAAAGTTGAGACATAGAGTATGTTTGAAAAAATAACAAAAATAGGAAAGTGGTATTTCATTTTAATATTGATTTAATTTGTAACACGAATACTGTCATAAGATTAAATTAAAAGATTCTCATATCATATGCCGTGGTATGTTTTCAACATATGATTAAGGGGATCTTGACTTTAATGATAAAAGTGAGTCTCAGTCTCCATCCAAGGGAATACGAGGCCAAAGCTTGATGGAGTTTACTTCTAATCTGAACACGGCACATCAACTAGTAAAATCTTTAGTAATTAAATAAGAGGTTTGGGATTCAATCCCCTCCTCAATGATGGCTCCAGAAAGTTTTTTGAGGGTGGTCATTAAAAACACTTAATTTTAAAAAATTTATTAATAATAAAACTTGAATATATTAACATCACAAAATAAAAACATATTCAAATACATAAAGATTTAAATTTTCTTTCACAAGTTTTCATATTTTAAAATTGTTGTATGATATGATAGTTTCACTATTAATATTATCAACTACATCTTTTTTAATATACATAACCAAGCAATTATTAAGCTACTAATCTCCTATTCAATTACTAACATATTGTCTAAATAAGTACTAAAATAAACAAAATACATTATCTTTTTGAAAAAATATATCACATAAATCCAACAAATTCGGCTAAAGACTAAAGCAATTACTAACAAACTAGCTATTTGAAAAGTATGCTTTTTTTATATATATAAAAAATAGCAATTTTAAAATATGCCAGCTGAAACACAATTTAAAAAATCACAATTAAACGTTTGATTTGAGATTTTAAGCTAATATGTTTGTTTGAGCAATTTTTGAGAAGTGTTATGTTCACAGCATTTTTGCAACACTTTCACAACAAAACCTAGGTTGTAAGTTTTTCATGGTTCTAATTTGAACTTACCACTAAAATTATTTTGTATTCATCAATAACAACTTGTTATTTAGGATTTTATATGAAAATATTGTGAAAATAGCATTTCTTGCAATTTTTTTTTTTTTTTCAACATTCAACGGAAATTTTTTTTGGAGAGGTTGAATTTTATTTTTAATGGGCTCAATTGTTATTAAGGGTGTTCAAGTGTTTTTTTTATGGTGGTCAAGGTTTTTTTTTCAAGAGTGGTCAAAAGACCCATATTAATTTAAAACTCAAAATTTTTGAAGTTATATTAAAAAAAAAAAATCAGGGTGGTCCTGTGACCACCCTGATTAACACTTTGCGCCGCCGATGCCCCTCCTACACTAAAAATCGATTGATATCTTGGTCTAATAATAAAGAGTTATCATTAAAAGTGAACGTCATAGGTTGAAACTATTAAAAAAAAATTATCTTTTTTTTTCTTTTTCTTTTTCAAGCAAATATCATTAATAACAAGAATAAAATATAAGAGAATTCACAATAGTCCATCCATAATATATATATATATATATATATTTTTTTTTTAAGTATGAAATTTACACAGTTTTGCATAAAAATAACTCACATCAATCCATGTATAATGTGAAAATTTATAAATTTGCTATAATAATCGTGTAAATTTTTTACACTAACACTATTCATTTTGGATTTAGTTGTTTATTATTTTTTTACGTATCTCGGGGATAAAGGAAGAAAATAGATAGTAGTTGTTGTATACGAAGAAAGAGAAATAATTTTAAAAATTCAAGAAAATTTATATTTTAATAAAATATAGTTTAAAATAAATAATTTGACGTGGATTGTTTCAAAAAATGAGTATATAAAATAGAAAAAATAAATTCTTATACTAAAATGAACAAAAAAATTTGCACATGAAAATGCTCTAAGCAATAAAAGTATATATATATATATATATATATACTGGTTAACAGATAACACTTAGGGTGGAGACCCAAGTGATACAATTAAAGGCCCAACGGGCTAAAATTATGGGCTGCCTAATTTTCTATTTACAATTAAAATAAGGTTTGTTCAAAGTTAGACATGATTTCAAAGAATGGAGTCAATCTTGGCACAAGTGGCTTTTGGGCTACTACCGTAGGTAGACATGGCACACAATGGAATGGAGGAGGAAATTGAATTAATAAGAACTAACCTGGCAGCTCGAGAAAGCAGTTTTGATTCCCATCCATCAATTCGCAAAGAGAACATAAGAGATGAGATGCAAAGATTTATCAAATTTACACAATCTTCATTAAACCCATACCGATTCAAGATTCAAGCTCCATTACATTTTGTTGAATGCCTTTTCTGTGTCAACTTTTAGCACTCTCCACCTTCCTTTCCTTTTATGGTCCGTTTGGATCGAAGGAGAGAGAGAGTAGAGTAAACTAATTTTCAGTCAACTCAACTCTACTCTACGCCCTTTTTGCTTTCCCTCTCTCCCTCCTCAATCCAAACAGGCAAATGATTCATTGATGCACAACAATGTTATTTTATAGAATTACTCTTCCGGACACAAAGGCCACTTGCGTGATTGGGAATGGTAGATGGTATTTAAGCCTATTCGGTATTAAAAAAAAAAAAAAAAAAAAAAAAATTGGAGGTAATCTTGTAAGCAACGTTGCAAAACCTTATAAGCCTAAATTGGTTTACTGTTGAGGTTCTGGAAATTTGAAGATAAATGCACTGAAAGTAGGGATGAATTCTCTTATGAGCGATTAAAAAATAAATTGTGGCTACATTGGTAATATGGTTAACAAAGCAAATTCCTACTTAGCCTATGTTCAAGACCCATGCCCCTACATTGGTTTTTTTTTTTTTTTTTTCTTTGATAGGTAAGAAAAAAAAATTATAGATGAAAAAAGTGCTATTTCATGTAGAGGGATGAAATAGCCAAAAGAATTCTGGCATTTCTACTTCATCCGACCACTGGAGTCAGAATTTTTGTTTCCTTAGGCTTTCTTCAAGATTCAGAGCTTCTTGAAATTCCTGGATTTAGTTGATTTTTCTTTTTCAAAAATTTTTATGGTTTGAGCTTCTTGTTGGATTGAGTCAATCGCATGTTTTAGAAAGGATATTTTGTTTTAAACAAACAAAAAGAGTTTTTGTTCCACCACTTCAACCTAAGGGCGGAGCCAGAGGGGGGCAAGGGGGGGCACCTGCCCCCTTGACTCCTAAAATATCCTTGCATATGTGTTCTACTTTAGTTACTCCCTGACATAGAGAAAAAAAGAAAAAGAAAAAAATGACTCCCACTTGAAAGTGACACAGGAAAAAGAAAGGAAAAAAAAGTTACTCTGAAATACCAAACCATGTACCTTTTCACCAATTTCACTATTCTTATAAGCAGCTTTTGTATGTCTAGTGTTGCACCTATTTCACTATTTTTATTTATTTATTTAATATCATTATTTTCACAATTTTCACTATGATATCTTTCATAGCATTTTATCATTGAGTGATGCTAAAGATATTACGAATTTTACTACTTATGTCTTACAAATTGGCATCTCACCAATCACAAAATATAATTTCAAACATATATTCATTATATTGTTTAGGTAACACTAATTACATTTTTACCACATTAGTTTGTAAAATTTGTAGTAGCTAAGATTATGAATTGGTTATTTTTATTTATTTATTTTAATACTATGAAATATATTCATATTTTCTTGCAATTGTTTATTTATTTTGTTATTATTAGTGATTAATATTTTTTAGACTAATTTTACTTTTAATATTTTTTTTAATTTTGCCCCCTCTAGACTAAAATCTTGGCTCCGCCACTACTTCAACCTTTGGTTCATAGATTGATCTAAGATAATCTGTAGGGAGAAGAACCAACTGCTTCTATCCAAAGCGTCTGTCACCACTGCTGAGCTATTCTTATCCGTTGTCCATATTTCTTCAATTTTGAAGAGTATAGGGTAGCTTTTCTTCTCCCTGTAAGTGAACAAAACCATTGGAGCATGATCCAAGGATGTAACTAGTGGATCTCTAACCAAAGCATAACAAAAACAACTCTCCATCCAATCTTTGACATTTGCATGAGTTGGTCTTTTGTTCGATGAAGTGTAAGGGTTTTCCCCAGAGGTCCTAGATCAATTAAACCTTCTTAATTCATAAACCCCCATGAATCCTTCTCTTAAAAAGCTTGAAAAAGGATTCCCCAAGGTAGCATTAGAGAAAAAAAAAATGGTATGAGTTTGTATCATATGCAATCCTCATACCTCCCTGGCCATACGCAAATTTCCACCAACATAGCAACTGACCAAGCATGGTTGCCAAAGCCATCAAGTTCATACTCTCTTGAAGGCATAAATCCATATCTAACCTTGCCAATTAATTTATCTTTTTAATTATTGGAAATCTAATTAGTTTGGTGCTAAGAGCCTTATAACTCAAAAACACTACCCAATTCTCTCTATAGGGAAAATCTGAGTTCAAATTATCCCACTCACTCCCACTTAATGCAAGGAAAATGGTGAGAGAGGGGGGGAGGTTCACTTCAAATTTTATCAGATAGAGAGAACAATATTTCTGAAAACCCTTTCCTGAAGTTAATGAATGCGGAACCAAAATTTATAGATTTACTAGCAGTTTCAAAGCCCACTAGAATAACTTGTTGAGCACACATTATATTTATTTCCTTTTCAATCTGAGTTTCTCAATATCTCCTGTTTTGAGGTCTATGATTTTTTTTTAAAATGAAGTGGAACCTCACCAAGGTAGGGCTCTTTTGATCCACTCCTAAAAAGTAAACCATGAATACAAGACCCTACCCGCCAGAACTGCGTATCAGGTAATCCAAGGAAGCTCTTAATGGGGATGGAACCCAGGATGTCTGGATCTACAAATCGTCTCATCCCAAGCCTCCAACCAACAGGTTGCACCCTGACGAGTTCTATGAAAATATATAGAGCAGAAGATTTAAACAATAATCTGAGCAGCCCCACTAAATCCTTAGAGAGCAAGGTAAAAAATTGATTGCGGGAGAACTAAGCCCAAGGAAAATTTACTCACAAGATGAAATTGTGACAGTCAATAGCAACAAGTTAAATAAATCATTTCCTAAATAAATTTTTTTTTCATTCTTTCCTTCCTCATTACTACAATCTAGGAAACAGTGAAACGGTATACAATAAAAATATATAATAAACACGTCAATAAAAAGCCAGTACAGTGGCAAGTGCTGTTATCCACAATCTCAAATTTCACCTGTCCCAAGAGGCTGCCTTGACGTATCACCAGAAGCCCATGCTTGATAGTCCTTCACAAGCTGCACAACCAAGATTAAAAACAAAGCATCGATTAAGATTAACATAAATGGCTCTATAGCAAATTCTTTAGCCGAAGCATATTCTTATGTGAAGATTTTACTCTTTAGATGATCAAAAAGAACCAAAATGGAAGGTCGACCAACTATTGGAAATAATTTGGGGAGAAGTGTCATTGCAGACATTGTAATAAAGAAAATTTTGGGAAGCAGTAAATAGACCTCAAGCATTAAAAGGAGAGTGAGAGATAAGCAGGAATGATATAAGTACTTCAGCACCATTCAGTCTATCTATACTTTCAAAGAAAGCATGCCAAACAAACATGCCGAAGCTCTTACAATGCTATTTAAAATTTTGGGAAAATTCCAAAAACACCCATATAGATTTATACTTAAGAAAAATTAAACCCTACACTTTAAATTGTGCCAATTTAAATGCCACACGATCCAATAAATATCACATGTATCGGATATAAGCATCCTCCCTCTCACAATGTGAGGGCCCCACATTAATATAGGACCCACACTTTATGTGTGAGTGAGGATATATATATATATATATATCCACTGCATGAGATACCTCCTTCGCACTTTTATTACTGAGAATCAAACTCCCAATCCCACTTCGTTAAACTCAACCTCAACAGAGAGAAATTTGCACCAATATATGCACAAAAATGACACCATTTTTTTCCTAAAGACAATAGTGATGTTTTTGTTGAGTGAGAAAGAGAGAACAATAACGGTTTCAATATCAATTTTTGCATTTTGGATAAAGTTTTTCATTATCTCTCTCTAATGTTAAATGATGAGTTATACAAGTTAAATAAAACAGTGCCTTTTACTGTGTGTATTGGTGTGAAATTTCTTGTCAAGACACAATTAAAAGTATAGAGTTTAATTAATCATAGGTATAAAATTAGGGTTTTTTTTTCCCCTAAATTTTTTTTTGGAGTATCATTTGATTGGTTTTTCCTAAGGAAAGATTAAGGTAGGCCTGGGTCCATTAAAATAAGTAGGCACAACCAATAAGAAGTCTCCATTTGGAACCTTCTCTGCCACAACACAGGCAAGAAGTTGCAATTGAAAATGTTGTATACCAAAATGCTATTTAATTATCATATTCCAGATAGAAATATGCACCCAGGTAAGGAAATATGACTAAATCTAATCAGAATAAAATATGCGGAGGCTTAAGATTTGCAATTGCCACTTTCCTGTTTAATTGGTAAGAAAAGCTAATAAAAGTTTCAACAAACCTGTGCTGTAAATCGGGGAAGCATAATCCTCAGTACTTGTTCAAGGACTTGGGTACCAGTTGATTCAATTGCTTGCACTGGAATTAGACTAAATGCAGAAGGAATCTCAATGCTAACCTGGATGCAACATAATAATCCCAAATACAATTTTTGGAGACTTATAAACACTTTAAATTGTTATGCAATGACTTGAAACAATCACTTCAAAACCATTACCTCAATGACAGTGTCTGAGGTCAGTTGTTGCACTAATGAGCTGCTTTGGTTGCTCCCACATGAAACTTGGTTCACCATAGAAGCTGCATTCCCATACCAAATCAATGTCAAAGCATTCCTGAAAAAAGCATATACCAAATGACTCAACATGATTAAGGTTGTTTTTCAATGAGGCTTTTTATGTCCACTTCCACGTTATACAAAAATAAATCAAATACATTTACTTGCGTGCAAGCTCTTCTCATGAACCCCCCGAACTTCAAATCTTCAAAACCATTATCTACATAGACCATTTGGTGAAGGAGTTTCTTTTTCGACCTAAAACTTTAATTAATCAATAATGAAATGCCATCAAAGTTATTCAATAAAGGAGTCATTACACTCCATAACCATACCACTTCTGTTCTTCTGTTCTTGCATAGCATCAGACTTATTCAGTAAAGAGTGCTGTTTATCTACATATCCATCAACATCTGTGCTTCTCTCTCCTGTTATTGATTGCTTAGCATCAAAGTTATTTAGCAACAGCTCTCTCTCTCTCTCTCTCTCTCTCTCTCATACTTATGTCAATAGCAAAATACTTGTCTGCTTATTGATATTTACTACATTTTGGGAGTAAAACAGACAAGAATAAAAATTTGCTAGAGGTCTATTGTTTGTGGATTTGTCTTAAGAACACACAAGGTACGCTATAAAACTAATCTACAACAAAACTCTATTAGCATGACATTAAAGTTTCATTGCTTGGATCAGTATCTTCTCTTTGGAATAGCTAGATTAGTCGTGATAGTCCTTATTATCAATTACACCATATCCACTAGTTGATTTACTACTTCAATTAAATATCCCACATACCCTCTATTTTTCTATATTGCCATCAAATCTATATTAATTTCCATGCCATGTAAAATGTATGAAGTAAATGCTTTGCTTGTAAGCTTAAATTTTCAAGTCCAGCCATGAGTTAGCCTCAAAATTATTCCTCCCAATCGGAAACCTCCCAATCGGAAACCCATGTATGTGAAGATACCCAAATCCATGTGTTTCTAATAACAATAGCGAAGCTAAGATCATTGCACAAACATTTCTCCAGTTACAATTAAGTCTGATTTTTTACTAAAACTGACTTTGAAACTAACCTCAATGACCAAGATCTGTTAGATAAGTTGAAATTCAAAACTCATTTCAAACCAATGGTACGGCAATGCAATAATAACCAGCTTAGATAAGTATTAAGTATGTTGCTGACAGTATTGCGGTCAAAATATGTCCCGTACAGAGTAAAACCAATTGAATTTGCCAGCAATTAGTTGTATCTACAAAACACAGCCAAGCTTTTATACTGCCACTCTGCACATATATAGTCATTATCAACAGAACTCTATCATGAACTCCAAACTGATTAACAAGTAGTTTCTAATTCAAATGCTATAGCAACCATATGTCATTCCAATTTGTCTGGTGATAACGCTAAGTCACAAACCAATTACAAAATCACTCACCCTCAAATTTGTCATTCTGCGCAGCAACCATTGGAGACCCCTCGAGCTGTACCGACAAACAATTATCAGAACAAAGGCCAAAATGATACCACCAGATTCAAACCAAAAGAAAAAAACACACACACACATACACAAAGTAGAGAGCAAAAGCAGAAACCTTGCAAGACAAGAGGCTAATGCAACACCCATTAGGCTGCTCTTCCACTCTAACAAGCAAAACAGGGCAAACCTCAAAAGCAAAGAACTTAATCCTATAAATGTAACACCTAAACGTGTTCTCATCCACCCTCTCAATTCGCTCCGCGTCCAACACCGAGTACTGACTCGCCGGCAACCTCATATACTCAACTGTCACAACAACAAAAACCCATCAAAATTTTCCAAAAACCCAATTCACAGTTCTCAAAATCAAAACCAAAAAGTCCATCCTAACATTACTTAGAGGCCGTTCGAGTTGCCGAACTGTAACGGACTCTTTTCGCCGAGCCACGAACCGGGCTTTCTGCGTTGAATCCGCCGAAATGCGAAGCGAGGAGGGTCTCCGAGATTCCTCAGGCTCAACAGAGAAAGCTAAACCCAACTGACCATGTCTTAGACAGTGACGAGCTTTTCTAGGGCTTCCTCTAGGACATGAAATGCCACCAAATCCAATACTAGAAGAGCAAGATGAGCTTAATGCCATCAAAACCCAAACGAAAACAGAGAGTCACTGAAATAAATTGCTTAAATTTGAGCCTGAGATTTTGAATAATACTGGTATTTGTGAATGGATGAGACTTGTGTGTGTTACTGTAAACACAGATAAAGACCACGAACTACGCTGTCTGCGCGCACGTGAGAGTCACGTGACTAAGCGACAAAAAAAATAATATATATATATATATATATATATATATATATATAATTATCTAAAAGTTGAAATTAAATTTTTTTCATTCATCAGTGAAAGAAAAAAGCTACATTCCAATGAATCTAACCCCTTTACAACAATCAGAAACACAAAATCCCCAAAACAACCCTACTGAACAATCGAATTTCCCAAAACGCCCCTACATAGAAAAAAACCGCAATTTTCAAGAGCTAGTAAACTTGGTAACCGCCTTGGTTCCTTCGGAGACCGCGTGCTTGGCGAGCTCGCCGGGAAGAACCAGCCGCACCGCCGTCTGGATTTCGCGCGAGGTGATCGTCGGCTTCTTGTTGTAGCGAGCGAGCCTCGACGACTCGCTGGCGAGCTTCTCGAAGATGTCGTTGATGAAGCTGTTCATGATTCCCATGGCCTTGCTGGAAATCCCAATGTCGGGGTGGACCTGCTTCAACACCTTGAAGATGTATATCTTGTAGGTCTCGACGTTGCGCTTCGTCCTCTTCTTCTTCTTGTCGACCGCGCCGCCTTCCTTCGGGAGCTTCTTCTCCGCCTTCGGCTTCTTCTCTGCCGGTGCTTTCTCCGCCGGCTTCTTCTCCGCCGGTTTCTTCTCCGCTGCCTTTGGTGCCATTTTTCAAATTCTAGAGAGAGAGAGAGAGAGAGAATAAAGAGAGGGAATTTCAAAAACTCAAATGTGTGTTTGTTTGTTGCGTTGTGCTCTGTAGGGTTTGGGAGTTTTGTTTATATAGAGGGGAACGGTGAGAGCTGATTGGTTGAGGGCTAGGGGACGCGGATCGATGACGTGGATGGTTGGATCTTTTTAGGGATGTGAATTGACGGTGGAGATTGGTTTTGGTGGGAAAAGAAAAGGAGGGATTTGGGAAATTTTTGAATTTTGCTTTTTGACCCTTTTTTTTGTTTTTTGGGATTTTGGAGTTTGGGCGGCAGAGGCTAATTTCGGCTGTCCAATTAGTTACGTGGGTGAATAGTTAGCTGGATAAAGAAGACTTTGTATTAGCTGTTCGGTGGGCTCTGGGCCCACAGTTCGCAAATGGACTTGTTAGGTAAGGTTAGAGCATCCACAGCAGTGGAGCTAAAAATTTAGCTTTTTAGCTCTACCAAAAGTTACTTTATCTATTTTACCTACATACATGCTGCAGCAGTGGAGCTATTTTAGCTTTTAACACAATAAAATAATATAAACATCACAATAAAATAATATATCCACTACAATAAAATAATATATCCACTACAATAAACAACAATCACAACCACTTGCAACCGCCACTGCTACCGCCGGCGCCACCGCTACTGCCACTGCCGCCGCCGCCGCCTCTTTTACCGCCACCACCTTTTTTTTTTAACCCAAATTATACTTATACATTTTTTTTTTTTTACTAAAATAAATGATAAGCCGATGAGGAAGATCGGAGCTTGATGAGCTTGAGAGATGAGAGAGCTTGATGAGCTTGAGAGATGAGATGGGTTCAGAGGCTTTGAGAGGAGCACAACGAAAAAAAAAAGAAATGGGTTCAGAAGCTTGGAGAGGAGCACAACGAAAAAAAAAAAGAAATGGGTTCAGAAGCTTGGACAGGAGCACGGCAGGTTGGAGTAAAAAAGAATGAATAAAATATTAGGTAAGTATTATTTTAATAGAAGGGTGGAATAAAATATTATTTTTTGTTTTTAGATGAGTGCTACAGTGCACATCTATAGATAGATGTGCACTGTAGCAAATCAGCAAAAAAATTTTGCTTTACCACCACTGCTGCAAGGTGTTTTTGGTATATCAGTGGAGCTAAAATAGCATTATAGCTTTTTAGCTCCACTGCTGTGAATGCTCTTACGCCTTAGGTTTGAGTTTGACCCCTTTTTTATTTTTTAATGTTTTCTTTACTTTACAAATTTCTAAATTATTACCTATTTTTTTCCAATAAAAATGAATATTTTTTCAAATTAGCCAATCCAACTTTGATCCCTAGTGCCCTATTTTTATAAAATTAAAAATTAACAATTTACTCCAACTTTAAAGTTTAAACCACTTATTGTTACTGTGGTGATCCATTCCCAATAGTTTTAAGCTTTTGGGTCTAAACCCCAAATTTACTTATACTCTGGGTTGGGCTTATCTCACAATAGGAAATCCAAGAAATGGTTCTAAAGGTAATTGGTAGAGTTAGAGTGTTGTTTTGACCCTAAACTCTCTTGATCTTAGCTTAGCTGAGATGATGACTATATAGCAAAACCCTTTCCCTAAAATCTGAATAGGATTTCTTAATTCTTGAGATGTGTCGTTCCTCACTACTCTTGTGTCTCACTTCCTAGAATTTTCCAACCCCCCATTCCTTCCTCTCCTCCCCTATTTATATCCTCCCCTTAGTGGGGTTATCATGATGAGGGCATATTCCCCACGTCAGTAGGCCCCCATCGTAACACACGCTGACCCGAGGGGACTCACCTCCTTCTAGTGATATGACTTCCTAGTAACTTGTGCATGACGTCGATTATTATTAGTGACCATAATCCCCCGAGGCATTATTTCTTGTTCACGACACGTCTTAGGATATTTAGTTCTAATGTTCGGCTAGGCCCATCTCAGCTCGCCTAAATGGGATGAAATGGGCCGAGAAAATTCAATGAGTTGGCCTGCATTTCTGGACCGGCCTGCTATTCTCGAACCATACAGTTACAAAAGTATTACTTAGGGTATTTTTGTAGGGATTTAACTTTTTTTTTTTTTTACCTATGCCTTGGTCTAATGAGATCTAAGATGTATCTCTAAGTGCATTAAACCTATTTTTCTCTCCATTTTGGAGAGCAAACCCACAAAAATCAACTCCAACGATCTCTCCAAAATGCAAACAAAAATTGGAGAAGCCACTATCACTTTTTTGGTTTTTTTAATGAAATAGAATATTGGACCACCTATTTTTTTATACAGCTCTCTCTCTCTCTCTCTCTCTATATGTCAAGGCTATAGGCTAAGAACGTGGACGATCTTGGAGAAGTAGTGGATGTAGACAACAAGGGTGGTGTCGTGAGCCGTAAAGGCAAGCGAGCTGACGAACATGAGCACCTAGTTAAGCATATTGATGTAGGCAAAGAGACAAGAGAAAGGCACAATAGTTGGAGGCGGCTTGATCTCTTATGACTCTCTAATCTCGTCCTTTGACTCTAAGATGCACACTAACTTAATAAAATTGTTGGGATCGAAGCCAACAACAATCTCTCTCCTCTTTGTTTATCTTAAAGCCACAATAAAACCCACTCAACACAGTCTCTCTCTAACTTAAGATTTGGGTTAAAACAAATAAAAAAATGTGGGTGTTGTTGGATGATAAAATTTGATCAAAAGAAATTTGGATCCTATTGGTTGGTAAAAATATGGGCAAAAAAGAGATTTGACTGTCATAGATTGTTGAAAATAGAGAAGAGTTTTGGGTGTTTGTTAATTGATAAAATGTATCAAATATAAGAAAATAATAATAATAATAATAATAAATGAATAAATAATATGTAAATGGTGATTGAAAAATGATAGAGAATCGTACGGGACTGGGCCCCAAGCCTCAGGCCCATGTCTCGTTGCACATTATATGACCCTGTCTCCATTCTTGGGCCTTTAACCTTGACTCGAACACCTCAGGGCCCAATTTGGGCCTAAGAGCTAAAATAAGACCGCGCTAGCTTGAATACCTCAAGCAAACCCCCTCGATCACTTCTAACCTGGTCAAGAGCATTATTGCTTAAAGACACCCTGCACTCGATTGCCTGGTAGTGCCTTTGAGAACATTGCTGCAGAGCGGGCTTTTGAAGGTGGGAATCAGTTCCAATGCCACTTCCACCTTTCTCGACGAAGCATCCACTTTGAGATGATGGAATTGGACCCTTATTCGCAATAGTAAGGGGGAGTAATCATAGCACCTCCACTTATCTTAGCCTATAAATAGGAGAAGAGAATGAGGAAGAAGGGGTTGGCAATTCTAGAGAGAACAATGAGAGAAAAGAACAACCATTCTAAAAAAGAGAGGTAGTGACTCTGTGAGGTAAAGAGAAGAGTTTGAGGAAACAAAAGTGTGCTTGGGTCTCTGAGTGTAGGACCACTCATAGTAGGAAACCTAAAGCATACGATACAAATAAATTGTGAGCCCGAGTAGAGGTTGGACCCAATAGCCATATTTTGGGTACACGCAAGAATCTATTAGAAATTGTATTTAAAAAAATATGTAAACAAAATGCAAAAGTAATGGTTCATTTTTCAAATAGTGTAAAATTTTGGAAAAGCTGGAGATGCTCTAATATGTTGACCATTTTGAATTCTTTTTCTAATCTCAGATTCTCAATCACACACGATGAAACTGTAGGTGTTTGTCTCAATTCCAAACTACAAACTCTTCAATTTTGTTCAACCCACAAACAATCAAATATAATAAATAAAGGTTAAAACACAATTTGTGTTCATGTACCATATGATATGTTTTAATTTTATTTTTAAAAAATATAGATTCAAAACCATACACGTTCATATCTTCATCCAGCCCCTAAGACTCATTTCGCAAATTAGTCGACAAGATTCCCGTATACTACGCCATAGAGGTCGCCATCTCCCATCACCCACTTGATCATGACTACAATTAAACAGCTATTCTTCCTCCAAAGTTGACCATTCATAAAGGGATTGTTACTGTGTTGGCGAGACAAATCAAAGCCATGGCCCAAAGTATAGATCATTCTTTAAAATTTGAATGTCTTGGTCTTTGTTTAGGGCACTCATAATCATTTATGCCCCATCACACTGCATCTACAAACTAGAAACTACAATAGAATATTAATTAGTAGACATTCGTGTTGGAACTTCTTACACACCACATAATTAAGAAGTTCTATAATGTCATGAAGTCAAAGAAATCTCTCAATTAATGATATATATATATATATATATATTTTTGAGAAAGAATGATAGAGATATTAAATAATTAAAACCTTCCATAGTGGACCAAATTAGAAGCCAACATCACAATGTCTCACATCACCACGAAGCATGGAACTGTCACCCTAAATATGGCTAAAATTGTTTTTCCACAATAATAGTTTGGCTAAACTGCAAAATCCATATTCTATGTTTCATCAAAATTCATTTTAGTTTTTTAATTTTGTGTTTGCTCATTTTAATCCTCTAACTTTTAAGTTTATTCAATTAAGGTTGTTTCATCAACTTTTGTTATATGTTATGATTAATTTTCCAATTTTTAAAAATATTTCTTCAAATTTTTTAAATAAACAAAATTAAATTAATGATTGAAAAATAACTTTCAGATTTTTGTTTTTAAAATTGTTTAACAAAAATTGATGGAAAAACCTTAATTGAATAAATCTGAAATTTAGAAGACTGAAATCAACGAAAACAAAGTTAGAGAATTGAAATTAATTCTAAAGAAACTTAGAGTGGGTTTTGTATTTTAGTCTAAGAATTATATTGGCATACAATGAATAATGATGGGCATGATAGTGTATTGGCAACCCTATGTGATAGATTGTCAAAACATAGGGACTCGATATGGATGACAACATTGAAACAACATAGAGTCTTGATCTTTAGTAAAAATTTTGGCTTTTAAGATTTCATAGTAGAGTAGAGTTTGCCAAAAATTAGAAAAACTGGGCCATAAGGGTTTGATCGTATTGGTGAATTCATATGGCCTTTGAAGTTTGATAGATTATCGAGAATATCAAAGATCTTTGAGTTATTCTAGGACCATAGTCAATTTTACAAATATTTTCATAACTATCGTATGTAGCAAATTGTGACCAAGTGTTTGTCTCTTTCAAGTTGATCTACTACTTTTTTTCCATCATCCACAATCATCCATATTGGATAATTGTGAAAATTGGTGTGAAATTGATTATGGTCTTAGAAATTTTCAAGAACTTTTACTGTCTATTTCAGGAAATTTTCTTTTTATAGTGTTTATTTACGATATAGTTGTATTGCCCAGTCTCAACTTAGAACTGGCAAAAAGAACAAGGAAGTATATTTTTGGCTAAAAGAGTGCCGTTAGTGTCTTTTTCTACTTTGTACACGAGGATATTTCATGAATAAAAAATAGCCATTGTTTTATCTAAAGATTTTTTTTATAAAAAAAATAGAAAAAGAAAAAAAAAGAGAAAGCCTTCTCAGTTCTCATAGGCTATAAATGTGCTCAGAGGCCTTTAAAAAAAGTTTTCATTTTTGTTTTTGTGGTTCCTTAAGAATTGGGTCATTTCAGATTATTTTATGGGTTAATTTTGGCATTTGATTTGTGATTTGAGAAATTTTTTTTTTAAATGGCCACTAGCATTTCACCATATAATTTAAGGAAAATTTAATGATTTTGACCTAAAACAATACCACATGAGATTAAATATTACATTTAAAATTAAAATGAAGAAAATTAACGGAAGTGAAAGTGGTGAAGTAATGTGAATGCAAATTTTGTTTGTCCAAATTGTGTTAGAAAACATTTGCGTGTGTATATATATATATATATAATATATGTTTGTATTATTAATTTATGTTTTTTAAAAAATCAATTTGAACTAGATATTAGGGATGTGTTTTTGAAAGTAAATTATTAGGGATATTTTTGAAAATAATGAAAAGTGGACTCCAAAAAAATTATTATAATCACACTCATAATGAAAATTATTAAATAAATTTAAAAAATGGTCCAATACTAGGAGCGCAATCTCATTATTATTTTTTTCATTTTTTTTGTTCTCATTAAATAAGAAAACTTGATGTTAAGAGTCTCGTAACTCAAGTGACACTTTATGATATTTCAAACTGAAATATTTAAGGTTCAAACAATCTAGTATGAAACATTAAATTATTGCTTATAAAAAGGAAATCTTTTATTTAGTTAATCAAATTACTTTTCTCCCCCTTCTCTAATCACATTGGCTTTAAATATAACAAAGTAAATTATTTTATTAAAAAAAAAATAACCTTCTTATAGGAAATATTTTGACAATGCTTGTTGAGTCAAATTAGGTTTGTCCAAAAACTCATACTCATTCAACATGCTCCACACATCCGACCTATATGTGTTGAGTAGCCAGTCATTGCAAGGGTCAGTGATTGATGAGGATCGTTCGCCAATTACATGATCATTCATCACCAACATGGTTGGGCGAGTGAGAACACATAACTCCTCAAAGTGATATAAATATTCTACTCTACATTTATGCACACATGGACACAGTTATGCACCATACCATAAGAGGTCCCCCACAATTTCGTACCCCCTAAGTACGAGACGTTGAACCCAGTGATTTCAGTGCCATTAACCCACTATCTCCAATACATTGGTATATCCATTATAGTAAACGTGGTCTAAGACCTCTTTATAAATACCAAGATATCATAATTTTATTTCTAACTTAACCATCAAAGGATCTTTGATTTTATGATGTCGCGGTTTACGATCTTGTGAAATCATCAACTTCTATTATATTGATCTCTCGGCCAAAATGGGTATTTGCCCATTTTGTCCAAAAAATATAGCAAAATGTCAATGTTTTGAAACTATATAGCAAAATACCCTTGTTTCGAAACTCGATTTGGTAAAAATCGAGTAATATGAAAATTTTTACATGGAACTCAAGTTCCATGTATTTTTTTTTTTTTTTTTTTAATTTTGAAACTATCTAGCAAAATGCCCATATTTTGAAATTATATAGCAAAATGCCCATATTTTGAAACCCGATTTGATAAAAATCAAGTATTGTGAGAAATTTTACATGGAACTCGAGTTCCTTCAATACTTGAGTTCCATGTATTTTTTTTTTTGGACTTAGCTTTTGTCCAGTGGCCAGTGGCTACTGGATGTGTTGGATACACGACACGTGTCCAAGACTGGACACATGTCGCGAATCTAACGTGTCCAGTGACACTAGCCACTGGACAGAAATCCCACCTTTTTTTTTTTAAAGTTTGATTTCACATAACTTGATTTTTAAAAAATTGAGTTTTTTTATTGAAACTCGATTTTTAGAAAATCGAGTTTAAAACATAGACATTTTGCTAGATAGTTGTAAAATATGAACATTTTGTTTGAAAATTTTGGTGAAATGGACAAATGCCCATTTTGGTCTGGCCTCCTCATCCTTGTTCAACTTCGAGTTATTGAAAATTCCAATTTGTTTTTTTTGTTTTTATTAATCATTTACTTTTATTTGACAGCAATTGCAAACCATAAAATAAAATAACTTGTTTAAAACATAGACATTTTGCTAGATAGTTTTAAAACATGAACATTTTGTTTGAAAATTTTGGTGAAATGGACAAATGCCCATTTTGGTTTGGCCTCCTCATCCTTGTTCAACTTCGAGTTATTGAAAATTCCAATTTGTTTTTCTTGTTTTTATTAATCATTTACTTTTATTTGACAGCAATTGCAAACCATAAAATAAAATAACTTTTAACCATCACATTCTTTATTTTATTTAAAATTTGTCCTTTTTCGCTTTCAATTAACGTGATAGAAAAAGTTCAAATTTTTTTATTTTATGCTTTCATTCTCATTAAAAAAATTGAAAAACAAAACACCACACAGGCACGAGAAGCTGTTACACAATATAGAGAATAGTCTAATAGATAGGTAGCAGAGTCAGAGGCTCCAACTCACAGCTCAGCCTCTCACAACTCCTTGAACCCAATCTCCACATTTCGCCGAGAACAAACGCTATACTTCTCTCTCTCTTCTCACGCATCTTTCTTCTTAAATCTCAAATCTTCATCTTCTTCTCTCTCTCTAACCTCATTCCAATTTTTACGCTACAGCGTATTGCTCTGTGTGTGTGTGTGTGTGAATTTTGCTGCTTTAGCTGAAAGAGGGAGGAGAAAGAGCAATGGAGTCGACGGAGTCTTCTTACGTTTCGTCGCCGGAGGCACCGCGGAAGAGATCTCCTCCGCCGCCTAAGTCACCGACATCAGGTCTCTCCTGATCCGATCTGCTTTCTCTCTCTATGAAATTTTATTATTATTATTTTATATATATTTTTCGGTGCTGAGATTCGTTTTGGTTGCTTAGATTCAGTGCCATTGTTTTTGTTCATATTTTCGTGTTTGTGTGGTAGTGTGTTGAAAAATAATATTAGGTTTGGAATTTGTGTTTACCTTTTTTTACGTTGAAATTTGAAACCCTAACCCTAAACCCTAGGCTACTGAGGAAACGAAGGAAGAAAGATGGAAACGTAAGATCCCGTGTGTTAGGCCTTGTTTGGTTGATGAGAAAGTGTGGTTTGAAACTTTTGAGTTACACCTTTACATCATTCACAATAGCTTTTGGAATATCCGTTTTCACTTTTGACCATTCCATTCATTCCTTTTCTCTTCGAATATGGTAGAGAATCGCAGCCCAATCTAGCTTGCAAATAATGCTTTTAGATCTTGCTTATGGCCCACTTTTTTTCTCTCGTTAATTTGATAGTATAGTCGAGTTGGGGGGATTTAAACCCTGGACATCTCCGTAGGTGCTAGTTGAGCTACAAACTCTTGGCTTATAGCTCACTGCTATTCAGAATCCCAGCTTCCAATAGTTATGACACAAAGGCGCGTCCTTAACACTTATTTTTGTATTCTTCTTGTATAGGAACATGCGAAAAAGAAGTGATTGCGAGACCCCAGTTTACTTTTACAGAATTGATATAAAAAGTCTCCATTGTATCCTCATTTATTGCCAGCTTTTCTTTTGTAGCGATTACGTCTTTATTTGTCAACCAGCTTAAAAAGCAAGCTTTTTTATGTGGCCTGCAAACCAAATTAACATCCACTGGGTAACATTTTGCCGCTTTTCTCTAATCTCCTCCCAAGAAGAAGTACAGCTAAAAACTTGTGAAAAAAGAAAAGAAAAAAGAAGTATTGCTAAATTCCCCATTTGTAGTAGCAACACATGAAATGGCCCTTGAGCTACCTTGCTTTGAATCAGCTCCATCTCATCTGATTTAGCAGGAGACCATAACCAGTTTCCACTGTGAATAACACTTGATAGTTGACCAAACTTCTTGTACGATGGGTCCTCTGGATGCCAATTATCATGCCAAAGGAATATGGGTCCTTTGTTTCCCACTCTAAATCTCATTAGATGCCTAGCAATAGTCCTCAGTTGTAGTAGCTTTCCCCATTCTTGTGTACGTTCTCTAGGGACTGAAATAACCCCTGCCAGTCAACAAATAAGTATTATCTCATGCCAACCAAATGATAACTTTGTTCCAATTTGCCGCTTTTCTCACCCTTGCTTGAATAAGATGATTGGTTCTATGCTGAGTTTTGTATTCAATGATTTGCATAATTTTACAGATAAGTATTTGCTATATGCTTGTGATCTTTTGGTTGTTTTTGCCAATTATGCACTCTGTGGCCATTTAAATTTGTCCCAGCTTTGTTATTTCTGCTTGTATGTAAACAAGATCTAACACATACACACATACACACATTAACTCTTGATGATATATATTAAATTGCTAATAGTTATAAATTTGTACCAACTTTGTTATTTCAGCTTATTGATTCTATTCTCTCATGCTTTTTTCTACTAGATTCAATGGAAAAGCCCACATACATCAGGTTTCTTGTATCAAATGCTGCAGCTGGATCTGTTATTGGAAAGGGTGGCTCTACAATCACTGATTTTCAGTCACAATCTGGAGCACGAATTCAGTTGTCACGCAATCAAGAATTTTTTCCAGGGACAACTGATAGGATTATTATGATATCTGGAGCAATTAATGAAACGCTCAAGGCTGTTGAACTGGTTCTTGCCAAATTGCTGAGTGAGGTAATCTTGATGTTTGTTTCAGTCACATTTCTTAAAAATTGTTCTACATATATCTGATACTAATTACAGATAAAAAAAAAAAAAATCTGATACTAATTACATTTTTTTTTTTTGTGGTTGGATAGATTCATGCTGAAGAAGGCGATGATGTTGAGCCAAGAACAAAAGTGAGACTTATTGTTCCAAATAGCTCATGTGGTGGCATAATTGGGAAGGCAGGTTCCACCATCAAGTAAGAAAACCATACCTTTTAATTTTTCAATCATAAAACATGATTAGATCTGTGCTCTTAATACTTACCGATAGATGAGCAGTTCTTCTTGACCATGATATCAAAACTCTGTTGTGATTGAAATGTTTCTTCTATCTTTTTTCCTTGTCAGAATGGTTGTAGAGTTTCTTCATAATACTCATCTGCATGTTCTCTGTTTTTGAGGATTAATAGCATTAGTTTTGACTACCAATTTAATTTGGATGATATTGAAATGTGTTTCACACAATTTTAGTTTACCCAGAGATAGTGGATCTCTAAATTTGTTTACTGCAGTTGTATCATTTCCTTTTCATTGTGAAGATATAAAATTTTTCTTCATGAAATTGGCTGTCATGTACAACATGTTAAAAAAAAATTGGTTTTGCAGCTTCATAGAGCACTTAAACTATGCCACTTACAAATCTGTGAAGTGCAATTAAGGCTGATAATGAACTTGCTTGTGATGAGGCAATCCCACGCACATATAGTTGGGTTTCAGAATTGAGAGCAAACTTTGAGGGTTATATAGGCTAGAGGAGATAATTTTTTTGATAGGTAAGTTATGCACCTAGTGGGTCTTAAACCCATGACCTCACCCTCCATCTAGCATTGAAAAGGCCTCAGGTGCCAGTTAAGTTGGAGCTCATTGGCAAGGAGATACTATATGTATTCGTGAAATAACAACGTTGAAGCTTGTGGTTAGGTACAGCCTGTGTTTTGCTCAGGAAACAAATTATTTCAAGTCCACTTCTTATGCCACCAAAGAAAATTTGTCCAAGGTTAAGTGTTTCATAGTGAATAGATCTTACATGAATTGGAAATTTTTTTTTTTTGGGGGGGGGGGGGGGGGGTTGGGAGGGTGGTGGTGGTGGTATTATAAGGTAAGGAGTTTACATAGTGTTTAACAGGTAAGGGGAAGAATAAGGAAATCCATCCTTTCCAATCTACTTCTCATGCAACTAACAAATATATGTATTTTTAAATGTTTTATAGTGATTAGGTCTTACATGAAATTGGACTTGTGTTCAGGAGACTAGAGCATGGGAAATGGAATGAAAAGGAATTTTTTTTAAAAGAATATTCTTTTCATTCTCTCGTTGGGGAGTTTAATAGGAGGGAATGAAATGGAACCCCCTGCTCCAATCCTTTCCCTCTTAAGCCCATTTTTTAATCATTCCAAAATTTGGATACTTTCTTTCTTTCTTTTTCTGAAAAAAAAATAAAATTCTATAATTCATTTCCTTTCAAATATCCATACAAGAGAGAGATTAAAGTTTATTCCTTTCTATTCTATCCATTGCATTAAATTCCTTTTTAACCTCCTAAACATGGTGTTGATGGGCTTCATTAAAATTCCTATGCTAAGGATCTTGAATAGCTATTGTTACGTTCTGTGTTATATAGTCATTAGATTCTCCAAAAAAGTGATAAGAATTAAGAAGCACACAATGCTAATTGACATTTAGACTTTGTCTCCAGTTACCTTTTTTCTCCCTGGTAGGGTGAAGAGAGCTTGGGGTTGGGAAGTCTTGAATTACATAATTGATGATTCCTGTAAGTCAACACTCAAGTTGGACTTGGAATACCTTAGGTAAAGAATAGGTGCTCAAAATTGAAAGTTATAGATAAATCCCACCCTTTAGAAGGTGAATATTGAGTCACCTAGAAGATTAATTGTAGTGAGGGAGTATTTTTGAGGTCCTCAATCTTCGAGTGTTAATCTACCACATTTGTATTTACTAAATGTATATTTTAATATTGATCTGGTAATCTTTACTTTTCAGTAGTTGCTCAACCCCAGAAAAGCATTGACATATACTGACTGGATAGATGCAAAATATTTCATTATTCCTGGCAGAAATCTTGAGGTTGTTTGGGAACCTTTCTTTCCAAATTTTTGGTGTATTTGTGCAGGGAGATTTTTTTGAATGTTTCTAGGTCTTTATGATTCAGACTGATGGACTGTCTTTGTAAACTGACTTAATAAATGATTAATGTGGTACAAAGACAAGGAGATTTGTGCTTAGACGGCAGGGAGGCAGGCAGTAGTTTCCAATTTCATTATGGTGCTATTTATTGAGAATGTGCAACAATCTAGACCACCATCTTTGTTATAATTTAAACCTTGTAACCACCATTTCTCAACTTTGTTACTTGCAAGGTCAAGTACTTCTTGATTTTGTATTGCAGGTTTCTGTTTACATATTTGCCTAAAAAAGTGGCTATTGCTGATATCTAGTTTTTCAATTGAGCAGGTCCTTTATTGAAGAATCACAAGCTGGCATTAAGATATCTCCTCAGGATAATAATTATTATGGGTTGAATGATAGGCTGGTTACAGTTACAGGAACTCTAGATGAACAGATGCGGGCTATTGATTTAATTCTTTCTAAGCTAGCTGAAGACCCTCATTACTCCCAGTCTATGAATGCTCCGTTTTCATATCCAGGTGTGCCTTCTTTTATCAGCTTATCAATTAATGATTCTGTAGTTTCACTAGCAGCTCATAGTTTTCATATGCTACTAGTGCTTTTCATGTTTTTGTTTTTGTTTTTTAATCTTCTTGGGTCTTATGGATTGAGTAATGCTCTTGAGTTCTAAATGGTTCCCTATTCTGTATTTTTGTATGCGTTTTAGCTAAATTAGCTCCTGTGAAGTGTGAGTTTACAGTTTGGTTAATGCATATTTGGCTCTTGTTTAGAGTTTTGCAGTGAAAATCTAGTAGATATGTAGCATGCTATAGATATGTGCAAGGTTTAAAAAATGGACCGGACTGGACTGGCTGGTTTGACTGTGAATCGATCAATTTTCTGGTCTGTTTAAAATAAAAAACTGGAGATTTATCATTTAAAACCAGAAACTGGCGGTTTGACTGGTAGAATTGGGAAGCAGACTGGTTTTAAACAGTTCAAGCCAACCCAATGGTCAATGCTCTTTGTCTTTAGTCTTCTCTCTCTAGTCCCCCCCCCCCCCCCCCCCCAAAAAAAATCTCGTCTCTTCTCCTTTGACGACTTTTGGGAAATAGCCTCCGTGTGCAGCCTTTGAAAATGACACAAATTTCGCTGGAGAGGAAATAATCATGATTAGTGGTGGTGGTGAGGAGAGGGGGGAAATGCAATTTCAGTCACAGCATCGCAATTCAGTGGGAAGCAATTTCCAGCTGAGTGATGACAACATTTTTTTTTTATAAACATCAGGTGACTATTAGGAATGATGTGTTTAACTACTAATAGAACATAGTAAAGTTGGAATTATCAGAATATTGGAAATTAACCTTACCTCCCATTGAGCCTTTAGAGAGAAAAATTGGATATAATATCGGAAGGCAACAGAATATTGCATCTGATGAGGTTGATAAGCAGAGTAATCACCCTCACTATTTCTTGATATACATAATCTCCAGCACCATTATCACTACTCCTATTAATTGGGCTGAGGAGCTTAGTGACCTATTTGATGTTAAGAAATTAGTATGTTCCCTAAGAACATGGATTTGGAAAAGTAAGAACTGAAAAATCTCTGAGCTGTTTATAGGAAGAAATCACAAAAAATACGAGTTATCCAATGGCAAGAGCAAAAGCCACAATCATCATGATAGGTAATGTTAACCATTTTTATAGGAAATGAATTTCAAGTATGTTAGAGATAATGGCTCATATTCTAAATGAGAAAATAAAATGGTTTCTAGTTTAGAATACAGGTCTCATGAGCATAGGTGCAGAGCAGAGCCAATTAAGCCCAATGCGGCTTTATTTAAGTTTGTTATGCCTGGGCTGAATAATGGTTTAGGGATGCAGGGGTGTGGTATGGATATATTGGGAAACTCAATCTACAAGGTTAGGGTTTCTTGGGGTAATATAAATGCACTGTAAACTGTTATTTTTTATATGGAGGAATCTCAGTTGCTTGCTCCCATGGATGTAGGCACACTGCCAAACCACATAGATCCTTGTGTTGATCTCCCCCCCTCCTCTCTCAAATTTTCACTAACATTGTTCAGATCTAAAATCTTCAACAAAGTAGTTGACTCCTATACCAATGTTACAAGATGATGAAAGTTGATGTGTAAATTGTAATTAATGAAGAGGATCTCATGAATGGTTTAGTACTTTAGTTCTCCAAAATAAGTGAACATTTTATTGAGTTGCTAGCTTGCTGGCAAGGTTGGTTTGGTCTAGAATGCCCTTGAGTCTCGTATGCTCTTCAAAATATCATGGGAGGGTAACTCTATTGATGAAAAGACTAGGGAGAGAGCAGCTTTAGATGATTTGGCCAATTTGTGGAGGAGAGCAATTAATGCACTGGTGAGGAAGAGTGAATTAATTTAATTCAAGGGAATAAAAAATTGTAAAGGATGACTTAAAATAACATTAATAGTAGTAGTAAAAAAAGACATGTCAATTAAGGAGGTGACAGAAAGTATGGTTTTAGATAGGATAGAATGGCTTTAAAAAATAAATGTGGTCAACCTTGATTAATATGTTGAGATTCCATAACCGACCCCAAAGTTTTGGGGCTAAAGCTTGGCAGCAGTTGTTGCTGTTTAACTTCCTGTCCACCGACTAACTGATTTTAAATAGTCTGTTGAGTGAATCTGTTGCTTAAATTTCCTGTAGGTATTATTGTTTAAATAATTGCTCAAGTATCATGGACTCCTCTTGAGGAAAAAAAATCCCCATAGAACTATGTGATATGAACTTAGTAGTTCATTAGCATTTAAGCACAGATACTATTGAGTTGAGTAAATCGACAAGGCTCATTAAAAGTCTTGTACTAGACATTCTAATGTTCTATGTTTTAAAACTGATTCTAGATGGCCTTCAAAAATATAAAAGATGGGTAGACCATTCTAGTTTGTAACAAAGGTTCAACATATCCTTAAAAAAAGGGTTTATGGCATGGTTTTATGGTTGCTTATAATGTACGCATGGAGTTATTCTAGTAAAGTTTGATATCTAGTAAGTTCTCTTGAACTTGAATTTTAGGTGTTTACTTCTCCGGTTTTCATGGTATGCCATATACACATGTGCTTCCTTCTGTTGCAACAGTAGCCCATAACTCAATGAACTATGGACCAAATGGAGCTGGAGGGAAGTTTCAGAACAACAAGGTTTGTTATATTCCATAATACTTTAGTTTCATTGATGTTAATTACACTTATTACATTCCTGCTCATCTTCGATGAATGTATCATTTACCTAGGGAGGCTTTATCAACTCTCATTAGTATACTCCAATTTTGCATGCATGGGCACTGATGTTCCAATCTTCAGTGACCTCAATAAAAGACTGTTTTATGTATCATATTTTCCAGATTATTTGACCTTTTTATATATTTAAATTATAACCTTGAATATATATATATATATATATATATTAAAAATTAATAAGTGATTTTATTAAAGAATTATTATTTTTTGATAAGTAATAAGACTTCATTGATATTAAAAAAGAAACACCCAAGCACACAGGGAGTATACAAGGGAGAACAAATCAAGAACGAAAATTACAAAAGTCAAGTAAATCCAAAAGAGAAAAAGAATGGTTTCTCCACACAGAGAACCAGTCAAGTAAGGTTCGGAAAAAAAGAAGCTTGATGTCGGGCATAGCACGCTTAGCGTCTTCAAAGCATCTATTATTCCTCTCCTTCCAGATACACCACATCAAGCAAGGAGGAACAATCTTCCAAATAACTCCATTGCGGAGGCGACCAAAGTGACCTTGCCAGCAAGCAAAGAGCCCAACAACAGACAAAGGCATGACCCAACTAACTCCAAATAAACCAAACACCATATCACATACCTCCGAAGCAACCGGGCAATGAAGGAAAAGATTGTTAACACTTTCACTGTTACACTTGCACATATAACACCAATCCAAAATGCAAACCTTTCTTTTCCTTAGATTGTCAATAGTCAAACATTTCCCTAAGGCTGCGGTCCATACAAAAAAAGCCATTCTAGAGGGGATCTTTTGTTTCCAAATGCTTTTCCAAGGGAAAGAATGCTCACTATGCCCAATAAGGAGATGGTAGTAAGCACTAACCGTGAACCCCTTCCTCTTACAAGGCAGCCAATATCTCTTATCCTCCTCGGTTCCCCTTACAGGAGTGCTATAAATGGAATGGATGAAGCTCCTGAAAGCTTCCATTTCACGATTGTGCACCTTCCTACAAAACTGAATCTCCCAATGGAGGACTCCATTGGAGAACCTCATAAGATCCGCCACACTTGCCTCTTTGCTACAGCTTATCCTATATAATTCAGGATAGCGGGTAGCGAGAGAAGAGGACCCACACCAACAATCTAGCCAAAACAACACTTTTGAACCATCTCCAATGTCATACATAATGAACCGAGATAAGGAGTGCCATCCCCTTCTAATATTTTTCCATAAGCTGACACCATACGGACCAGAGGAAGAGCTAGAACACCAACCACCCCAATCACAACCATACTTGACCTCTATCACTTGACGCCAAAGAGCATCCCTATCTTGCCCAAATCTCCATAGCCATTTCCCTAAAAGAGCAAAATTGAAAGTTCTCAGATTCCTGATCCCTAGACCACCTGAGGAAAGCGGGGAACACACCGAAGACCAATCAACCAGATGAAATTTGGGCTCATCTCCTAGGCCACCCCATAGAAAGTCCCGCTGAAGTCTAGCAATACGATTGGCCACAGAGGCAGGAATAGGGAATAAAGAGAGAAAATAAGTAGGAAGGTTAGAGAGAGTGCTTTTAATCAAAGTAACTCTACATCCCTTGGATAAGTATAATTTTTTCCAGCCTGCTAATTTTCTTTCCATCTTCTCAAGAATTGGATTCCAGATAGACTTATCTTTAAATTTTGCCCCCAAAGGAAGACCCAAATATTTCATTGGGAGAGACCCTTGATTGCAGCCTAAGACAGCCACCAAAATCTCCATGTTATGAACAGCCCCCACAGCCACCAGCTCAGACTTACCCAAATTGATTTTCAAACCAGACACAGCCTCAAACCAAATGAGCACCATACGGAGAATTAGCATTTGATCAATATTAGCATCACAAAAAACTAGAGTATCATCAACGAAAAGAAGATGAGAAACCAACAAAGATCTAGCATTAGAAGCACCTGCATTAAAGCCTGACAAGCGACCTTGAAGGACGGCCTTATCCAACATTCTACTGAATGCCTCCATAACCAGAATAAATAGAAAGGGAGACAAAGGATCACCTTGCCGCAATCCCCTATGACTTCCAAAGAACCCATGGGAGGTACCATTAATAAGGATAGAAAAACGGACAGTAGATAGACAAAAAGAGATCCAACGCCGCCACTTCTCAGGGAAGCCACACCGCTCAAGCAAGAGAGTGAGAAAATCCCAGTTCACATGATCAAAGGCTTTCTCAATGTCCAGTTTGCATAATAGCCTAGGTTTACCAAACTTCAATCTACTATCAAGGCATTCATTGGCAATGAGAACAGAATCAAGAATTTGCCTATTAAGAATAAAGGCATTCTGAGGAGCAGAAATGATCTCGCCTAAAACCAAGCGAAGACGAGAAGCCAAAACTTTAGCAAGAATTTTATAAACTCCCCCAACAAGGCTAATGGGCCGAAAGTCTTTTATTTCCATTGCTGCAGCTTTTTTTGGAATGAGAGCAATGAAGGTTGCATTTAAGCTTTTTTCAAACTGACTAGTGACATGGAAATGGTGGAACACAGCCATGATGTCAGATTTGAGGATCCCCCAGCAAGCTTGAAAGAAGGCCATCGAGAACCCATCGGGGCCAGGAGATTTATCCCCATTAAACTCCATGATGACATTAAGAACCTCAGATTCCTCGAAGGGTTTCTCTAACCAAGCCGCATTGTCCCCAGAAATACAAGGGAAGTCCAAAATATCCGGGAAGGGGTGCTGCACTTGCTGCTCCAAGAAAAGGTTCATAAAGAATTGTTCAACATGGTCAACGATCCTATCCTGGTTGGTGGACATAGCCCCATCAATCATAAGGGAATCAATACAATTATTTCTTCTATTAGAATTAGCCATTCTGTGGAAAAATCTCGTATTCGAGTCGCCCTCCTTTAGAAACAATACTTTGGACTTTTGCCTCCAACTAATCTCCTCAAGCAAGGCTGCCTTCTCCAAATCGGCTCTAAGAGTGGTTTGCTCCCTTTTTTCCTCAACGGATAAGGGTTGAGAGTCCTCTTTTACATCTAAAACATTCAGCTTACTCCACAGCTGCTGCTTCTTTACTGAAATGTTGCCGAAATCTGACTCATTCCACTTCTTAAGGTCGGATTTTAGGGCAGCCACTTCTTGGCAAGAATAAAACTGGGAGACCCTTGGAAAAGGTAATTCTCCCACCAAGATTTCACCTTATCTAAGAACCCATCCGCCTTCAACCACATATTTTCAAAACGAAAAGGAATACGACCTCTTTGATGTCTCCCACTCTCCAAAAGAATAGGGAAGTGATCGGATAAGACTCTAGGAAGCCTTTTTTGGGAGAAGTGAGTGAAGTGATCTACTAGAGCTGGAGAAAAGAGGAACCGATCAATTCTAGAGGCAGAGGAGGAGTTAGACCAAGTGAAAAGACCTCCCTCTAAAGGGTAATCCATAAGCTCATGAAGAGAAACAAAATCCGAAAAATCAAACATACAGCGAGAGAATCTTCCCTCCCCTAATCTCTCTGAAGGAAAGCGGATGGCATTAAAATCACCTCCCAAACACCAAGGCAAATCCCACCAACTAATCAAGCCAGCCAGATCTTCCCACATAAATTGACGCTTTCTGATCAGATTAGGACCATATATACCAGTGAAGGCCCACTCAAAATGATCACTGACATTTTTGAACTTACAAGAAATTGAAAAATTCCCCACTGCTTCCTCTAACTTTTCCACCACCCTTCTATCCCACATGAGAAGAATACCACCGGAAGCACCCTCAGAGCCCAAATATAACCAATCTAAGAAAGGGCAGCTCCAAATGCTTCTAACTAGACCTCTAGTTACCCATTCCAGCTTTGTCTCTTGAAAACAAACAATATCAGCCCTCCAAGAATGTAAAAAATTGCGAATCAAGAGACGTTTTTTCTTGTCATTCAAACCTCTAACATTCCAAGATAAAATTTTCAAATTCATTGGAAAGCAAGAAGAGCCCTATTCTTACCATAACTAGAGCGTCTTGAAGGCGTAGAACCATAATTAACTGAGCTGAATAAGCCCCTTAATTCCCTAATTCCTTTCCTGCCTGAGCTCTTCTCGGATTTGTCTATTTTATCCTTAAAAGTCCTTTGCTGAATCTCATTTTCCACCGCCAATATGAAAGCCGCTGCTGGCTCTTCTAAACCTTTAAGGGAAGTCCCAAGAAAATCAAGAAAGCCACAGAATTTGTCCTTAAACCATTCCGAGTAACTGCCCTTACCCAGAAAAGTGTCATCTACCAGAGAAGCTGGCTGGTCGGAAATATCCGTGGCATCTGTAGGTAAAGAGAAAGCCAGAGGATCAATAATGAGGGGAGTTGAGGAATCAGGGTCTTGAGAAGCTTTCTCGGAGCTAAAGTCTGAAGACCAATCCTCCACAAAAACATCCATCCCTTTATCCGACTCAGCATTAAATTCCTTAGATTCTGTAGCACTCCCCGGAACTATTGCTAATGGGTTAGAGTCGTCCACTCCGACAATGTCATCTCCCGGCGGCAAGGAAATTTGAATCGGGACAGCCACCCTCTTCCCATCTCGTAATTCGAGAACCCATTGCTCGGAGTTCCCCCATTTTTTGATGACATCGTCTGTGTGCTGATGAATGATTTGTTGGATGTTACGTTGCAAATCCACATCATCATCGAAGCACATGGAATCTTCCAAGGAAGTATCGGAAGAAGCATCGGAGGACAAAGACTCGCTGTCGGAGGCCTCGGAGTTGTCGGGGACAGAGGAAAGCTTCTTGGAGCACGTCGGAATCATGTGGGTCGATGAAAGCACAGTGTCGGAGCTCTCGCTACCCAGAACTGAAGAAGAAGAAGAGGAAGGGAGAGAGGGAGAATCTTGCGAAGAGGGAGGATGGGTCAGAGAATGAGATAAAGTGGGTCGGGGAGTTTTGGGTTTCCAATTAGATTTGCATTTGGGCTTTGGGTTAGATGCTGGGAGGGTATTGGGCTTAGAATTAGGAGGCAGGGGGTTCGCGGCTTTGGGCTTAGCATTAAAGGGCCTTGTGTTTCCGGAAATTTGCTTTGGGTTTGAGATGGGTTTGGGCTTAGTAAATAAGATGGGTTTAGGTTTAGAGATAGAAATGGGTTTAGGCTTAGTATTAGAGATGGGTTTAGGCTTCAGATTTGAGGTGGGTTGATAGGATTTGGGCTGAGAGTTAAAAATGGGCTTAGATGTATTGAGTTGGCTGGCTGAGGGAGGTTTGGGCTTAAGGGAGACCGAGGATTTTGGGTTATGGGGTTGGTTAATAGAGGATGCCACCTCAGAGACCTTGGACCAGCTGACCTCCCACGTGCCAAGAGGTCCACGCACCAATCTAAATTGGAGGTCTACAAGTAACTCCCCTTCAGTCCCATCAGAGGAAACAATAGGGAGCTGCAGACCGATCAAATCTTTCTCCTTCCCAAGGCAGCTCTTGCGAGAATCCTGGGTCTGAGGCTCCAGATTTGTAGAGCTAGGATTACAAGAATTCAAAAATGGAAGGTGAGGATTAGCTTGATCGCCAGAGCCCTGGGTCAGCGGGAACACCTCCGCTGCCAACCTGTGAGCTTTGGGCTCACTCTGACGGTCTTGCACCACCGCCGCTGCGTAGGAAGTGTTGGCTCGCAATTCAGACCCAGGTAGGAATAACGGTGACCTATTTAAGGCATGATTCCCCGGAGCTAAGACCTTCTTCAAATGCCAAACAAAACCTCTCCAACCATGGCCCATTCTTCCTTCCGGGATAACCAAGAAACCTTTCCCTCGGCCATGTAGAAGTTCAGAAATCATCAGATAATACCCATGTGCATTGGACCCTGATTGAATAATAAACACCGTCTCGCCTTCTCTAACAGTACGAGCAAAGTGTTCAGGAAGCTCAGAGAGAATAAACTTCTCCATAATGGACAGCATTCTCTTAGCACATTCTTTGCCCATGAACACTGATCGGAGAGAGTTTCTGCCTCTCTCATAGATGCGCAATAAGAAAAAAGAACCCCCTTCTTCAACAGAAAATTCGAAAGATTTTGACTCAACAAAAAAGAAGAGCGAGCCACCCATGATGAGAATCTCTATCTTCTATAATAATAATAATAATTACAGAACCAACGCAATAGAGGAAGCTCTCATGATCAGAGATGAATAGTTACAGAGGAGAAATGTTAGAGAGAGAGATTCATTGATCCGGCCATAGAAAATGTTATCATTCACAGTTTGTGTATATGGGAAGGTGTGATTTGAGCTTGAGAACATTAGCAATATTCTAAAACCTCAAAAGAATGATTCAAGAAGATTGCACATATCATTGTAAGACTAAGTTGTTCAGTAGCAAGGCTGGTAAAATCAGTGAGAGAAAAAATTATAAATACTGGAAGAGCACAAAAGGGGCAAATAAATATTACAAACAAAAATTCAGATCCAAAAACTCTTGGAAAAGAAGGGACATGGACAACATCACAAACCAAAATTCAGTCAACTAAGATTTCAAAAATATTGATTTAAGCTCAAGAGTGGAATCCTCAACATGGTTAAATGTTCGATAGTTCCTCTCCCTATGAATTAATCTACGTAAAGCAGAGGGCAATTGCTTTCAATCTGCATTTCAAAAAGTCGTATATCACTATGGACATCTTTCTGTTGCTAAACATTTATAAAAATAAAAATTAAGTTTCTGTTGCTAAACATTTAGCTTGAATGATTTGAAAGTTTTTTATACTTAGTTTTTAATAAATTGATTTGGATATTATTACGTCTCCCAGAAAAAAGAATGAATTTAGAAAACTTCACCTGTATTTCATGTCCTCCTCCTAGACCATGCTTGCTGGACCTGAAATTTGAAGTGGTTTGTTCTAGATATTTTCCACTGCTTTGTTCGTAGACAAAGCAAATATATTAAATTAGAATCTTATGTGGTTTTAAGAATATAATTGAATAACTATATAATTACATAATTGTTGCTTTGTACCTGATTCATAGACTTTAATAGCTTGATGCACACTAGAGCAACTCATGGGCTTGATCTTTTAATGTTTCTCTTTCTATCTCCGCTTTCTACCACATTAAGATTTTAATATGCGATAAAAAGAAACTGTGCTTTGCAAGTTTAAGATGACAGATTGTTTTCTCTTTCTATCTCTGCTTTTCACTGATAGAAACCATGCTTTGTGATCAAAAGAAAGTATGCTTTTCTACTAAATTGAGAACCAGCAGGGTGGGATGCATGTTCTTTGATGGGACTATTTAGAACAAACCTATCACTTATCAAAAAAATAAAGCCTATGTAAAACAAATCTGTCATCATTTCTGGTGAACCCTAGTGTTGATACAAAAAGATCCATATCAAATTGAATGTGTTTCCGACCAATCTGGTCTGTCACTGTACAAGCATTATCTTAGTGAGTGCATTCGTGTCTGTCCTTTTTATTTCATTCAATAATATTTTGGTATTGTTTTGAGATTTTTCAAGTCGGGATGCATTTGCGCTGTGTATGTTTTACGAATCATGATTTACAGAAAGGCTTCTGATGTTTTCCAGGAGGATCGAAGTAACTCAGTGACCATTGGCGTTGCAGATGGTCATATTGGGTTGGTTGTTGGCCGTGGCGGAAGAACTATAATGGAAATCAGTCAGGTATATAACTAGCAAACAGTGTCATTTCACCCATAATATTGCATATGCACTAATTGGACCACTTTGATTTTGCAGGTTAGTGGGGCCAGAATAAAGATATCGGATAGAGGTGATTTTATGTCTGGAACATCTGATAGGTAAAAAAGGAATTGCCAATGTCATCATTCATCAATTTGCTTGCCTATAGGATGCGTTCTTTGGCAATAAATACTTTAACATCTTGTTGTTTTGTACCTTGTTCTGCAGGAAAGTTACAATCACGGGGTCACAAAGAGCAATCCGTGCAGCTGAGTCCATGATAATGCAGAAAGTGGCCTATGCTTCTGAGAGGGTGATGGATTAATTTTCAAATGTTTCCGTTCAAATTTCTCGTTAAGAATATTTTGGTGAAGCTACCTGCAATTTCCTTATAGATATGGTCATTTTTTAAAAATGCATCCACATTCATTCTCACATGATGATATAAGTTGGGAGAGATCTGCATACTTTGGTAGGGGCAAGAGCGGAAATTTCCTTTTTGTTGAGAGAGATTATTGTAATAGGGATTTGTATGAGATTATAGATTATTTTTCCCAAGAAAATGTTGGAAAAAGCCATTGTTGATTGACCATATAGAATTATTAGCTTTATTTATTACTCTGTTCACAGTTGTAATATCTAAATTATCAGGTATTATGTCTGACCTATATCTTCATTGGATATTGAGTTTTAACATTTGAAGATTTTTCTAATGGAGCATTTCTGCTGCAACTCAGGATGGTTATGTACTCTTTGAATAAATTCAAATTCTGTGTCATAATTTTGCGGGTTTCATCTCAGCCATAGATTTGATATGGACAATCTAGGAAGCTGGTTATGTAAGACTCCTGTTTGTAAGTTTGTACTCACATGGTTCACCTTATTTTTAGACTCATGCACGCCTTTGGTAGTCAAAGTTTGGGTTGGTTTGTTTGTTTGTTTTGTTATGATTTATTTTTGGGCCATTTTGAGTCTCAAAATTTTTCATTCTCCAACCAAAAAAAATAAAAGGTTTGAAAATTTTCATTTTGACTATTTAGGTTTGATTTTGTTTTCATATTAGGCTTGTTGTACATTTCTATTAGTAATTAGACCGTTAAGTGTTATTTAAAAAAATATAATCCGATCATGAATAAATGTATCTCTTTCCCTCTGGTTCATATATGGACTGGGTTTTTCTATTTTACTTTATTTAAACAATGGATTTGTTGGATTTGCTGGGATATGAGAAGTCTTAATTTATTTACTATTTATTTATTTTATTGAAAAAAAAAACGGATAAGATAATAATGAATAAAATAAGATTCGAACTATGTTTGACTATTTCATAAAATACTAGTTCTAAAATATTGTAGAATGTTGGAATTTTATTGTTGTAAATAGAAAAACATATTATTGTGGTCAAATTATTAACTGAAATAAATAGCTAACCCAATATATAAATATAAAAATGGAATGAAACATAAAAGAGTAAAATGAAAATTTTGAAATATAAAATGGTCAAAATGAAAACGGCCCCAAAATTTGAGACCCAAATGAGTACTTCAGAGTTTAATTTTGTCCCAATGCAAAGTTGTGAACTGGAAGAAGTGGCTAGCCACAAGCCCACAATTATGACATGCACTGTGTGGGGAGCCAAACTCTCTGGTTCCTATGCGCAGGCAACATTTTAATGAACCTAGCATCATTGGCTATAGTCTTATAGACTTGTAGTTTGGTGTTTTCTTACACGGACGAGGGCTGAGACAGGAGTCCCGAGTCCAAGAGTGAAAGCACTGCATGAACTATACAACTTATGTACCGTAAGTGTTTTAGAGCCTCCAAGTTGGTGGAGGTAAAAATTTGGCTATTTAGTACTTACAAAAATCACTTTATCTATTTTATCTCTTCACTTTATAATACACTAAACATCAATAAATCTATATTTTTAGCTATTTGATTAAAATAATACAAAGAACTTATTAGAATAATAATAAAAACACTACCACAAATTTCAGAAACCAACTAGGGGTGTTAATGTTCGACCCAATTTACGAACACGACACGAATCTGATATGGGTTTTTTCGGGTTAGGGTTGGGCCTTAATGGGTTTGGGTCATAAATGGGTTGACCTGAAAGCGACACGATAAGAAATGTGTCATAAGCGGGTTAACCTGTGTAACCTGTAATAGACACGTTTGACATGCCAATTTATTTGTCTCAACCCGAAATGACTCACTTAACACAACCTGTTTAACTCGTATAACAAATAAATATTTATTTTATTTTAGATTTGTCAAATACCTTTTATATCCAAGATATATTTTAAATTTAAAAAGAAAAGTGAGTAATTACAAAAATTTACAAGGGATATAATTGGAAATTGAAACTTTACAAACCCTAGAACTACTGATATATATATATATATATATATATATATATATATATATATATATTTTTTATAAAATTTTTGGCATAGAACTTGCACAAATGAAATTAGATGAGCTTGTGGAAGATGTTATGAATTTGGATATCAACAAAGAATCTATGGATGATAATCGTGGTCATAGTGAGGATTAGTTTATTGTTTGCTCAAATTTTTTCAATATTGATACTTAGCATTTGGCAAGTTTCAAGGATATTATATTTTTGTTGAACTATGTTATTTTGTTTTTGTTAAACTTTGTTATTTTGAATTTGGGTTGAAGTGTATGCACTTCTTTTGGAGTATAAAGAACTTATTTCTGGATGACTGTTATATTTTTGTTGAACTATATTATTTTGAATGTGGGTTGAAAACTTGAAGTGTATGCACTGTTTTTTGGGATGTAAAAAAAATTATTTCTAGATAGATGTTATATTTAATATTATGAAGGTTGAAATGAGTTGTATTACATTCGTGTCAATCTAACACGACTTGTTTATTAAGCGTGTCAAATGGGTTGGGTTAGGTTAACCCGCCTTATTAACAGGTTGGGTTAGGGTTGAAAGATCATGACACGATTATTAAATGAGTTGGGTTAGGGTTGAGTCATTTAGTCGAATACCCCTACCTCAACACGACATGAACCCGACATGCTAACCCGAATTGACACCCCTAGAACCAACCATAACCACCACCACTACCATTGTGGCAACCACAGCTCATGATAGGAAAAAAAGAAAAGAAAAAGAAAATCAACCAACCAACTCGATCTATCCACACAACCACCACCACCGTTGTCGCATAGCCCATAATAGGAAAAAAAAAAAAGAATCAACCAAGCAGCCTGTTCTACCCACACAACCATAACCACCACCACTGTGGCAAACACAGGCCACAACAAGAGAAAAAAAAAAAAATCAACAAAGCAACTCGATCTACCCACACCTACCTGATCCCAGCCACCACCACGAAACCCACACGACCCACCACCACGAAACACCCACACCCATACCCACCAGATCCTAGCCACCACCATAAACACACCCACAGCCACCCCCACGAACCAACGCCAATGAACCCACCCACCCACACCGATTTACCCACAAACCCACCCACACAGACACCAAACCCAGTGATTCACCCACGAACCCACATTGACCCATCACCATGATCCCACCTATGAGAGGAAAATGAGGGAGGCGTTGTAGAGAAAAAAAAAAAAAAAGAAAAAAGAAAAGAAAAGGAGAGAGAGAGAGAGAGAGAGAGAGAGAGAAGAGTACATTTCTTTAATGAGAGAAGAGAGATAAGAATAAAGAATGAATTTTTTTATGCCTTCTGGCTACAATAAAAACAGCTACCCTTGCCTATTTACAGTAGCAAGAAGGCAAAAAAATTTACCTTTGGCACCACCAATGTTGAGCACTAATTGGAGTTTGTGGTGTTAAAAATAGCTATTTAGCTTTGTGGTGCTAATTCCTAAGCTTCTCTCTCTCTCTCATACCTCTAGCGTTCTGTTTGTTTCGCTGAAAAACTTTCTATAAGTATATTTTTTCCACATTTTTCAGTGTTTGGTAGCATAAAAAAAAGATTTGTCAACTGAAAATTATTTTTAGTCAACGGAAAACTTTTATAAAAATGAGGCTTATTTTCTATAGGTTGTTTTCCAATTTTTTTTTTTTTGAAAAACAATCTCTCTCTCTCTCTCTCACATCTTGCACAACTCCTATAAATATTATCTTCTTTTGACATAGGAAAAAATATTTTATTTCGCTCATTCAGCCTTTCTCACAATAAACTCTCTCACTTCTTCTCCTCCCTTTGTTTTTTCTCTTTTCTCACACCCTCACTATCATCCCCTCTAGCCTCTTCTCTTCTTACAAATTCTCTCTCTATCTACCTTTCTTCTCTATTTTTTCTCCCCTCTATAACACCGTTCTTTAATAAGGTTTTTATTTTATTTTTTCTCCTCACAGATAGGTCAACGGTTCTATAACAATTTTTGGTATATATATTTATCATACTATTTGTACTGGATTAGTTTGCCAGTAAAATTATTTGGCCTATATGGCATTTTGAACTATTTAAAATGGAACTTAAGGTTATAATGGTTATTTTGAATTATGAGAAGTATGGTTTATATATATATATATAATGGTTATTTTGAATTATGAGAAGTATGGTTTATATATATATATATATATATGATGTACGTTACTGTTCATATACATGAGCAAGATGGGTATTTGAGATCATGAAAATTGGATAGGTAATTTTGATTGTATCCGTTGTCAAAATTTTAGTTTGAAAACCAAATTCATTCTTAGTTTTTTTTAATTATTTATTTATATTGATTACATTAGGTGGGTTTACACAATGCACATATTATGCTTGTTTTAAATTATACAAGAAATGTTATAAAAACTGTGGATACCAAACACCAGAAAATATTCTCAAGCCCATTTTTAAGGTTGTTACAAAATATTAGAAAACGAGATAGTTTTCCAGAAAATGCTCTCTTAAAATTTAATCATTTTTTAGAAAACGTTAATACCGTAACAAACATAGCGTATTATGTCAAGAGAGTGATTTAACTTTAATATTTGTAGGCCGGCCTGCTGTTGTGCATGCATGATAGCACTACAATTCATCAATTGCTTTTAAAAAAAAAAAAAAAAACCTGAAATTAAATCATCATACTCAAGTTAACAACAACAAAGTAACTTTTATTTTATATATATGAGTAATAATACAACAAAGTAACTTTTATTTTATATATATGAGTAATAATAATAATATAGTAAGGCTAGTAGTAACTGATTACCCAAAAAAAAGAAAAAGAAAAAAGAAAAGAAAAAAAGGCTAGTAGTAACTAGTAACAATGCTTAATAATATAGTGCGAATTCGCAGACATGCACGTACGTATGCAACTTCCGCCAACACATATTCATGCGTAAGGAAATATGGTGATGAGGCTGCTGCAAATTTTATTTTTAGAATTACAAATGCCAAAAGCCAAACCATCAAATGCTACTAAAACAAATAAGCTTTTTATGTTCATGGGAAATCATAACCACCCCCCTCCCCATATCCTTCTCCATAGCCTGAGCCGTAGCCAGAGCCAGAGCCAGAGCCAGAGCCGGAACCACCGCCGCCACCTCCACCTCCACCACTACCCCCGCCACCACCTCCACCCTTACCACCTCCACTTCCATATCCCCCACCACTTCCATATCCCGAGCCATAACCAGAGCCACTTCCACCTCCGTTCCCTCCACCTCCACCACCACCACTACCACCACCGCCTCCACCTCCGTGCCCTCCACCAGACCCATATCCGGATCCATAACCAGAGCCACCTCCAGACCCATATCCAGACCCAGAAGCACCTCCACCACCTCCCCCTCCTCCCTTACCACCACCACCTCCTCCTCCTCCTCCTTCTGCACCATATTCAGAACCACCACCAGACCCGAACCCCGAACCATACCCGGAACCATACCCAAGGCCTGAACTACCACCTCCACCACCACCACTGCCACCACCTCCTCCTCCTCCACCACCTCTACCAGCTAATGATCTAGCAGCAAAGGCAAGGTCCACAAAGAGTAAAACCAAGAATGCAGCACCAATCAGCAGCCTAGAGCTGGCCATTTCTTATCTTCCAATACTCAACGTGGGTTGATTGAGACTCAGTTATATAATTTTTTTTCTTTCGAAAAGGGTGATTGAGATGGAGAACACTGCGTGTATAAGCTCTCACTTACTATATGAGAAATAAGAAAGCAATGCTTTGTGGGTGAAAAAGGCTAAGGCAGGGTTCCTATATATAGCCATCCTAAAGGGTCACATATTCCATGCTTGTTTGACATTCTAGTATCTTCTTTTTCACTTAGTACATTAGATAATGATAATTAGGAACGTGTATGTGGGATTTGATTATTGGTGTTGGTGGTGACGGTAGCGGTGGTGCTATACATTGTGCATGATAATGTGGTGAACTGTCTTCTACTTGTCTGTCTTCATGCAATTCTGCCTAAAGAATAAAGTTTTCTCCCACTTTTGAATTGGATTTGGATGTATACTAGGAGTATGATTTGTTGTTGGGACCAATGTGATGTAATCGCACTTTGTTGATCAGTTCAAACTTGGAAGTGAGTGCATAATTCATCAATGACTGATGAGGATACTACAATTTTTTAATGAGTAAATTGTGAACAATTAGGGAATTTGGGTACTAAATTTTTTATTAAAATTGACCAAGTCACATTTTAAATACAAAATTACACCACAAAAGTAATGGAAGGACTTTAAGGATACTAAAAATTTTACTATATTAGTTTTATAAATTAATGTGTCAATTTAAAAAAAATACTTAAATTACTACCAATTTTACTGTAAAATATTTATATACTAATGTGATAATAAATGTGATTAATATCATATTAAAAACATAATAAATAAACTTTTTACTATTATTATTACTTTTTTTTTGTGTTTAATAGTTAATACGTCTATTTATAAAATTTATATAGTTAAATTGTTAATAGCCACATCATTGCTTGTCCTTGTCATGTTAGTTTATAAGTATTTTGTAGTTAAAATTATAGTACCTTTAGCATCTTAGAAACCACTTGAGTAATATAAAAATTTATTTATTATTTTGTTGATGTGATAACAATCATAATAAACAAACTTTTTATTATTATTACTTTTTTGTGTTTAATAGTTAATACGTTGATTTATATAATTTATATAGTTGAATTGTTAATAGTCACATCATTACTTGTCCTTGTCATGTTAGTTTATAAGTACTTGTAGTGGAAATTATAGTACCTTTAGCATCTTAGAAACCACTTGAGTAATGTAAAAATTTACTTATTATTTTGTTGATGTGATAACAATCATATAAATTATCATGTAACTTATAAATTTTTATGTAGTAAAATTAATAATAGCTTTAAGATTTTTCTTTGTTAAAAAAAAAAGGAAGGAGAGGGAAGTGGTTACCTATTTTTTTCATCCACTTGGATTGTTAAGGTGACAAATTAAGTAATAATATATAAACAATTATCTTCTTGAGCATAATATAGAGTGATTGAGCCCTAGCCTAAATACAAATCTCATGAAAAAGCACATAAATCTATTAGGTTATTACTTATTACCACATGCAAGATGAATTTTTTGATACATCATAAATGGGGACGAAATTTAAATTCTAAATGTCTCTATTGAAAATATCAAAATTGCTTATTAACCCAAAAGTTATTAGTCATTAGTCATCTTCTGAAGCAATTGTACAAGCTAATAGGATATACTCATTTATTCTATTACCAAGTTACAATAGGCTGAATCAAACTACAAATGCTGTTTTACGATGTTTTTGTATTACACTATTACCATCTCCTTCTAAATTAAGATGACAACAAGATTGGATGAGATCATATCATGGATATTGGGCAATTCCTTGTATTTTCTAGGAATAAAGAATTATTTTTCGTATCGTTCTTGCTTGCATTAACAAGTAGTGCACTAAAAAAAATTCTAAGGAGTACTACGGACTAATTAATTACTCTAAAAAAGAGTAGAACTGACTAATCACAATTTTGACTTAGTACTTAACAAGTGAATTCAGCCATGCGTGTCATCTTCTAGAGCAATTGCACAAGCTAATAGGATATGCTCATTTATTCTCTCACAAATACCAAGTCACAATCGGCCGTTAATCAAACTACAAATGCTGTTTTAGGGTGTTTTTGTTTTGCACTAATATCATGTCCTTACAAAAATGGCAACGGAATGAGACTGAGATCAGATCATAGATGCCTTGTGGAGTTACAGTCATGGCAATTCCTTGTATTCGTGAAAACATCTATTAGCAGTGCACTAAGGCAAACTCTAAAGGACTACTACGTACTAATTAACGAACTAAAAAAAGAGTACAAGTGACTTGTCACAATCCTGACTTGGTATTTGACGAGTGAATATGCGGCCATGCGCGTCATGATGTCGAACCAACATTTTCTTTCTTTTCGATTGACCATTTGAACCACTTCCACATTATCTGAATTTGATGAGTGTATATTACATTTCACACTGTACATTCCTCAGCATTGTTCCAAAAAAAAATGATTAATCATAAAAATACGAATACCCATTTATAATATAAAGTATATAAAACAAGAAGAGTGTTGTATCTTCTAGTCCTACGCGTGTCCAGTCCAATGGTGCTACCCATTATGACATTATACGTACTCCTAGGAAACCTCAAAATCTCAGGCCCCAAAAAAATTCCCACTAAAACTCACCTACTTCGAAGTCTTGCTGTCCAGATCTCCCATACCTTAGTGGGGTGAGTGCTATCCTTTTTCTTTTCTTCAAATTTAAGCTTGAATGACATTTGGCAATGGCATTCATTCTTTACTATATTCTTTTTCTTGTGTGGTCATATATATATGCAAAGCTAGCTTGATTGCACTTTGCCTTCAATCATAGCAATATAGCCATTATATACGATCTTAGCCAAAGAACATGGGCTAGCTATCGACAATTTTGACTTTGCTATGAACGATTGAACGTATGTATGAACCGAATTTCGTTAGCAAAATTTATAATGCGTGATTATTTATTTTCTTCTTTTAGCTAAGTGGGATGATCTGATTAGCTGATTGTTATGACGCTTGATAGAATTTGTTAACAAAGTCTTCAAAGTGATTTCATAGGTTACACCGTTACATGATTCATATCCAATCGAGAATTGGGTTGGGGGACACGAATTAAAAGTAATGATTAAAGATAAGATAAGATAGAGCTCCTTAATTAGTAAATTATTTAGAAAGAATGCAAAAAAAAAAAGAAAAAAAGAAGAAAAAAGGTACCATGCCTTGGTGGATGGTGGTACATATAATGATGACCATGCAAAAAATGTCGGCGATACAGATTACTCCTCCAAGTTGTTATGAATTATGAGTTATGTGTTAGAAAATCAACCTATTAATTTCTCGATAGCATTTCACTTTGCAAATTGCACATAGGTTTCTAAGAAAATTAGTTTTGACGATGGCAGAATTTGCTCGTAGGACTATGAAACAATTACTTATAAGTAACTTAATTTAATGCCTTACCAAAACCCTTTCAAATTTGAACAAATTAACGTGGATCAAAATTCAGAAACTCCTACCACCGTACACTCTTGGTGTGATGATCACTCCACAAGTATAAGTATTTGTGAGGTGTGGGGGGTAAGAGCCGGGGTTCAAGTTTCTAAGAGGGAGCTTTACATACATATACACTTAGATTGAGCTATAGTAGAATTTCTATCTTGTAAAAAAAAAAAATAATAATAATAATAAAAAAAAAGAATTCAGAAACTCTTCTAAGTACTGGAAAATTATTAGGTACTCCCGGAGTATCATAAATGCGTAGTCTCTCATCTCACATGAATGGTGGGTCCCACCATGAATTTAATTAGTAGGATCCACCATTCATGTGAGAGGAGGGAGTACGTATTTATGGTACTCTGGGAGTACACAATAATTTTCACTAAGTACTAAGTAGGCTTGGAGAACCATCATTCAAGTGTCAACTCAGTTAAGACTAAAAATAGTTAAATTTATGTTTTAAAAATGAAATAGGGAAGTATTTGTGGGAATATTCAAACCCACATCAAACATATGATGGAATAAATAATAAGATTGAAGAAGTAACCCACATTTAGCAACAAAAATAAAAAAAATAAAATAAAAAAGAAGCTAATGGAATGTCAACAATTTTTATAAACAACATGATTTGATAATTCCCATTTGTTAAGGACTCTTTTTGTGTGTCACATGGCATTACTTTATTAGCAACCCATGTCACATCAACATATTTTTTGGGTAAATCTCTTTAAAACCCAAAATAAGCTTATATCTTATTCAACTACATGGATAGAGCTCATATGGCCCATAAAAACCTTACTTCAAGAGACGGATTCATAGTCCACGTTTCCTCATCATCAATTGGGATCATAACTCACAACATCATCAGCATTAATATATGGATCGGGTTCAAGCAATGAATCAAAACTCATGGTCCATATTATCTCTCTCATACTCATGGAAGGCGGCTTCTCCAACAAAAGTCCATATTTACACAAAATGACAGCAAAGCCCTATGTATGTTATTTCATCTTCGGCTCATGATCCAAGCTTATGAGTCTTTTTGGGAAACTTTGGGAGTTGTGGTTTGGAGGACTAAGAGGTATGTTCAGTAAAGCTTTAGCAGTTTAAAGTTAATAAATAAATAAAAAAAAACCATGTTACTTGGCTTGTCTTCTCCAAACCACATGTTGTGCGTTGTGAGGGGCAAGAGCCGGGGTTCAAGTTTCCAAGATGGAGTTTCACACACATATACACTTAAATCAGGCTAAAGTAGAATTTCTATCTTGTAAAAAAAAAAAAAATTCAGAAACTCCTCCAAGCACTAAGTAGGCTTGGAGAACCACCATTCAAGTGTCGACTTTGTTAAGACTAAAAATAGTCAAATTTATGTTTTAAAAACGAAACAGGGAAGTATTTGTGGGAATATTCAAACTCACACCAAACATATGATGGAATGAATGATAAGATTGAAGAAGTAAACCACATTTAGCAACAAAAATAAAAAATAAAAAAGAAGCCAATGGAATGTCAACCATATTTTATAAACAACATGATTTGATAATTCCCATTTGTTGAGGACTTTTTTTATGCGCCACATGGCATTACTTTATTAGCAACCCACGTCACATCAACATATTTTTTAGGTAAATCTCTTTAAAATCCAAAATAAACTTATATCTTATTCAACTATATGGATTGAGCTCACATGGCCCACAAAATCCTTACTTCAAGAGACGAATTCATGGTCCACATTTCCTTTTCATCAATTGGGATCATAACCCACGACATCATCAACATCAATATATAGATCGGGTTCAAGCAATGAATCAAAACTCATGGTCCATATTATCTCTCTCATACTCATGGAAGGCGGCTTCTCCAACAAAAGCCCATATCTACACAAAATGACAACAAAGCCCAATATATGTCATCTCATCTTCGGCTCATGATCCAAGCTCATGAGTCTCTTTGGAAAACTTTGGGAGTTGTGGTTTGAAGGACCAAGATGTATGTTTAGTAAAGTTCCAGTAGTTTAAAGTTAATTAAAAAAAAATGTATAAAATGCACTTTTAGTCCCTACATTTTATTTTTACCACTTGTAGTCCCTAAACCAATTAACGCGTGGCATTTAAGTCCTTACCTTCACCCAACTAACAGAAAATGCTAACGTGGCTGACGACATAGTAAAATAATAATTAAAAAATCTATTTTGGCATTAAAAAATTGCCACATCAACGTCTAAATTAAAAAAAAAATTAATTTATTAATTTTCCTAAATGAAAAAAAAAAAAAAACTCGGGAAGAACATGATGAAAACAAGAACTCCAACCTAGATCAAAGAACTCAAGAACACAAACCTAAACACAAAATTTTCTTTCTTAACCCGTGACTACCCTCAGATCACAACCACAAATCCACTGGAATCTGCCACAAAACCATCAACTATCCACCACAGATCCAAAACAATAAACCCATCCACTACCCACACAAACCCATCGGAGCAAACTACCCTACCCAAATCTAATTAAAAAAAAAAAAAAACTCAGCTAGTCCAAGCGCCATTCATCTTCGATCTGAGAACGAAACCCATGACCAAACTCCAATCTGTGAACGAATCCCACCACTAAACCCCGATCTGTGCTATCATCGAAACCCACCGCCAAACTCCAATCTCAGCCACTGAAACCCACCATCAAACTTCAATCCAGCCACTGAATAATCATGCAACGCATCACTGACCGACCCAAACTTTGATTTGTGCCATCACCAAAACTCCACCACAGACGCCGATCACCACAAACCCACGCCCTCCACCTCACCACGGCAAGTCGATAACACCATATGCACAAAAACCCACCAAAAAAAAAATGCCAAAGAGAGAGACCCATCGATTTGAGAGAGGAGCTTGAGGCATATGGGTTTGGGTTTGAGTTTGAGCAAAATCAAGAGATAAAGAGAGTTCAAGAAGGCTAAGCACCAAGATAGAGGGAGAAAGAAGAAAAAGAAGAAGAAAGAAAGAAGAAAAGGAAAGAATGGAGGCGGAGAAACTGAGAGACCGATCTGGGGAAGAAAAAGAAAAAGAAAGAAGAAAACAAAAAAGAAAAAGAAACCCACAAGCACCGTTGAGACATGAGAGTTTCAGAGAGTTGTGATATGGGATTGTGGTGTTTTGATCTGTATTGGGCTTGATTTTTTGTTTTTAATTTTTTTCATTTAGTTAAAATTAATAAATTAATTTTTTTTAATTTAAATTCTGACGTGACAATTTTTTAATGCTAAAATAGATTTTTTAATTATTATTTACTGTGTCGTCAGCCACGTCAACATTTTCTGTTAGTTGGGTGACGGTAAGGACTTAAATGTCACGCGTTAATTGGTTTAGAGACTAAAAGTGGTAAAAATTAAATGTAGGGACCAAAATAGAAATCAGATCAAAATGTAGGGATTAAGAGTCAGTGTGTAGCGGATAAAATCTAGTAAGTCCCTCTTATCACTTGAACACTTAAAATGATAAAACTCTCCATTGCTCTTTGACTAAAACTTAATATTCATCATATGACAAATACTCAAAAACACCAGCCATCTAAATGCAATTCAAATAACTATTCATTTTATCTCCAATTGTTGCTGTATGAATTTGGAAACCTAATCATATTATCTCACATAAACTACATTACTATTTTCAGCTAAAATCCAACTCAAACACATGACTAAATTTGATTGGTTATCTTTAATCCTCAAATATAAAATATTCATAATATCTTTAATATCTAGCTGCCATCTGTCATAATGAGACTAAATATTCCCCTTCCAGCTGCTTGAGTAGAGCTTTAAATGCTCTTCTTGCTCACCAAGATTAAGTCACAACACAATGAGACCCCTTGACTAGATCTCTAAAATTTCATGAACTACCAATCAATCATTCTATTACTTACTAATAATATATTGTAATGAAACATATAAATACCCAAAAGAGGAAACCTTTCTAACAGAACATCAGTAGTGTGTTCAGCACTTGAAACTTGGCTAAAAGTGACATCACCAGCCATTTAATGCTCAATCTAGCAACCAGTTGCTATACCCAAAATAGCAAGATATCCTTAAAAGAAATCTTACCATTTTCAGCTAAATCCAAGAAATAAAATCTAAATATTCTCTCTAGCAGCCTGACATCATCAGTTGACCTCATCTACTTTAGCCCCAAGCAACAGCTGTCTTATAACAGTTTTGATAGCTTTTTCAGACAACTGTGATAGCTGTTTCAAAACAGATGTGACAGCTAACCTAACAGCATTAACATTACAAAATTTTCTTATTTGACTAAAAACCAAAACCAATTAAAGAAACTATATATTTTTTTTGCTAAAATCATTTCATTTTTTTTGCAGGACTTTCCTCTAGCGGAATTGATTTAGTTTTAGACTTGGCTCTCTATAAAGAGGACCAAGCTAAAGCCTACAACAACACAACACCATTCCATACATCTCTTCCTACACACCTTTACTCATCTTATGTTCATTCTCTCACTCTCCACATTCAGAAAATATATCTATCTTGCTATCCATATCTTTAAACATCTCTTTCTCCATTTCTTTTATGTAATCTCATACACACTTACTACTCCATTCCATATACTTACTAGACCATTACAACATTACAAGACACCATCACAACACACCACAATTCTTCTAAAATTCTACTGTTTTGCTACACATAAACACATCTCAATACTCTTCTCAACCTCTCTTATAAAATCCCATATCTTGGAAAGCAACACAAACCATGACTATAATCTTTCCAGTAGCTCTAACATAATTCCTTTACCATCTTACATATCTCTCATACATCTTACAAAGTACATATCTCACAAAATACCCATACATATCTCTCATACATCTTACAAATTACATCTCTCACAAATTATCCATATATATATATATATATATATATATATTTCTCATATATATTACAAACCCATCTCTTATCAAGTACCCATACTTATTACCCATACAAATTACAAATACTACATCCCACAAAACATCTATATCTTTTACCATCTCCATATTTTTCAAGAGATATCAAACACTCATACTAAAAGCCCTACTCATGGAAAGCATAAACTTCTAATACTAAAATCCTTCTCCTAGAAGGCATAAATACTTCTTACAAAAACCTTTCTCATGGAAGATATAGACTTCTAATACATAAAGCCCTTCTCCTAGAAGGCACAAAGACCTTATACTAAAGTCCTTCTCTTAGAAGGTGCAAAGAGCTCATACTAAAGCCCTTCTCATGGAAGGCACAAACCTATCTAACAAAAACTCTTCTTATGGAGGGCAATACTATCCATAACTTCACAATAACTAAAAGAGCATTATCAAGACGAAATTCATTTAAGTGCATGATAGAGGGGACAAACTTAACTAGCTTCTACACATAGCTGGACATACTCTCTCTCCCTCTAGTTGCACCCATTTTTTTCCCTTCAATCTTGAAGTCATCGTGGAAGGACATATCATGGCATACTGCCTCTCTACTGCTGGAGTCATATTGCTGGAATATTATCAACTCACTGATATTATACAACTGGAGCTACAACCCATGCAAAGATAAGTCACTACGTTTCCATATCTCTAAATTTACATTATTGAATACACGATTAATTCACCTTTAAATACAAATTACTTTACTATTACATTACTATCTAGTAAACACATATGCTAGCTGATAAATTGACCTGTCATTGCTAGACATATATTATTTGGACATAAACCTCTGTTGGACATGTATCATTTGAATATATTTCTCTGCTGTACGTATATTATTTGAACATAAACTTCAGTTGGACATGTATCATTTGAATATATTTCTCTGCTGTACGTATATTATTTGAACATAAACTTCAGTTGGACATACACTTCAGCTGGACATACCTTATTATTTGAACATAAACCTCTGCTGAACATATCTTATTACATGAACTATACCACATCTGGACATGGACTACTTTGGACCCATCATATTGTTGGACATATGACACTTAATTAATTATTCCCTAATATTGGACATCACCCAATATACATCATTATGATCTTTAACTCATCACTCAATCAAAGCACTTATATCAAACACATATTATTTATTTATTCAATCACTATCATGATTCTTAGACTTTAGGCTTTACTTATTTTGCAAGTTTAAAAATATGCTAGAAGCCATTGGACTATGTGGCCCAATGTCGAGTTCCGAATGCAACTCTCCAAAACAAATCCGAGTCTAGCAAGGTCACCCATCCAAAGGACAACATGTGGCTACACAGCGAAAAACGGCCCCCAACACCATTTAGCCAAAAAAAAAAATGGAAATCTGATAATCTTTATCAAAATCTTTGTGATATAGAACAAACAAATTGAATGATTGAAATAAGATTTACATAGTTTTTGTTAAAGACCCCTTGCTTCTGCTTCTGCTTCCCTGCTTGTTTTTGCCATCACCTCAACTCTTTTTTTACCTACTTAGGATGTAATGTATCATGAATCTTTAACTACACCAAATCACCGTTGACCCTTTAGCTAGAGTAGTACTTCCTTGTTCTCCATTGACACTGACAGACAACGATAACCCCCCTTTTCTTTCAGATTTAATCATACCAATAACAAATCCTAAAATACCATTATGTGATCCATATAAGGCTTCATTAGCTTAATACATGTTGAATTTATTATGCTTCTCAAAAAAAGAAAAATGTTGAATTTATTATGAAAAAAGAAAAAAAGTCTGGTCTTTGTAATAGCCATGTTTACAGATTGGTAGGCTTTGAGCCCAAAAAAGGTCAAGCCATGATGACCCATTTTCGAATTACCGAGTAAAGCCTCCTAATGACCTAGAAAATGGTCCATTCTTTCATGCACAATATGAATATTTTAGCTTCTGTTAAGGCTTTTTGCTTTGAGAAATTGTTGGGACTATATTTTTTAGGTTGAGAAAATTGAGAATAAGTTTTGGGTCTATTATGACTTAGACCATTGGTACACCTATAATAGCCTACATTCGGATCCCAAACAAAAAGGGAAAAGAAGGCCAAAAAAATTCATTAAATTAATGACATGTTGTAGAAAAATAAGCGACATGCAGCTGATCTATCACATTGACGGAGAGAGAGAGAGAGAGAGAGAGAGAGAGAGAGAGAGAGAGAGAGAGAGAGAGAGAGAGAGAGAGCTAGATCTCTACAGTGTCGTTCGGTTCTTCACATCAATTCGGAGAATTCGCATTCTGCACCGTCCGATCTCTCCTCATTGTCCTTCCATTTCAACCTCTATCTCCATTCTTGGTTCGATCTAATTAAGGTACGTCTTTTTTTTCCTTCTCATTTTCTATAAATATTGTGCTTCAATTTTGAATTACTAGTTAATTCAATGTTTTTCAGCTCGAAATATGTGGTCTGTTTGGTTCCTGAGAAAAAAAAAAAAGAAAAAAAAAAAGAAAATGAAAATTTGAATTGGTGATTTGTATAATTGAACCAAAATAGTACACCACAAAACTGCTGTATTGAATTTTGTGAAATTAGCACTTGTACTCAGTTAATTGATAGTTAGTTAGGATAAGCATTAGAGTATTGTGCTTTGTTAGTTAGTCTGTTGGGCTATAATGAGTTGTACTCTTGTGGATCAGTTAGTTAGTTGGGTCATGTAATAAAGTATAAGACTCTGCTAAGACTGTAAAATTGATTCAAGGAATAAGAATGTAATTGTTTTGGATGTTGATTCCCTTGAAAGGATCATTGGAGGCCTAGTTCCCTCGAAGAACTACCAATTGAGTGAGTTGTTAAGATCATTGAATCTTAACAGGTGATGCTACTCTACAAGTGCTGAAGAAGACACTTTTTAATGTAAATACACAGAATTTTACATAGTTAAAATTGAATCTTTGGTTGAATGGTTTGAGTTACGCCAATTTGTTTGTGACTAAAAAATATTTTTTTTGAGAACAGATTAAAAAAAATATTTGGATGGCTGTCCTTCATTGTTTGATGAGGTGCATTTGGCAAGAGAGAAACAATCGGTGTTTTGAAGATTCTGAAAAGACTATAGCTGATTTAAAACTTTTCTTCTTTAAAATTCTATCGGACTGGATGTCTATCATAGGAAGTCATTCTATTTCTTCGGTCTATGATTTGATGGATGCTTGTAATTTATGTATTTGATTATGTTGGTCCCCGGCTGTATACTTCTTGTATACTCAGGTGACTCATTATTAAGTTCTTAAATTGTGGAGACCATTTTTGCGCAAGGCCAAGAGGTGCAGTTGTAACTAAGGCTCAGAGTCCCACATCGAAGGAAAACCCTCCCACTTGCTGCCTTATAAGCTGTGAAACTAAGGGAGTAGTGTACCACTAGAACACTGGGACTCTGAGCCTTGGTTACAATTGCACCTCTTGGCCTTGCGCAAAAATGGTCTCCACAATAAAAGGGCAGCAAGTGGGGGTTTTTCCTTCGATGTGGGACTCTGAGCCTTGATTACAACTACACCTCTTGGCCTTACGCAAAAATGGTCTCCACATGAATAAAATTTCCTTTACTTATCAAAAAAAAAAAATTATTGAGATTTTTTTTTGGAGAAGTACTTGAGTTTGTTCATTTATATAATAGTAGCAGCATTTTTTTTGCTGAATTAGATTAGGTTTTGGAACCATTTCATAGTATGTTTATGTTATGATATGTGGCTTTCCCTTTTGATTCTCTTTTGGTTATATTTTAGATTGTTAATTTTGCTTTATTTATTTATTATTATTATTATTATTTATGACATTGATGATCAAAATTAACTGAGATAATCTCAATGGGCCATGATTATTGAAGTGGAGGTCACTAGTTTGAATTTTCCCTCAAAAGAGAAAAAACTGAAAGAAAACTTAGTTTAAAAAAAAAATATATATATATATATATATATATATATAATTTAATAGTTATAATGGGTGTGGGGGGAGTTTGAAGTCTGGATGTTTTTGTTGGAAACAACAAGAGGTGCTAGTTAAGCTATAAAACTCTTGGCGAAAGAAAACTAAGCTTAATAAAGACTTAAGGTTGTTTTGACAGAAGTTCTTTAAGATCAATAAGCTCAGGCGTAGGCCATAATTTCTTTTATCAATGGCTTGACCAATTCTTTTGGGCCTTCTTTTTGTATTTGTAATGTCTTTTGACTTGTTTTGCATCACCCCTTCTTACAAAATATTGTTATTAATGATTGCATTTGATGATCAAGTCAATCTAAATACCTTCTATCATCTTGTTCTCCATTAGTGTTGTCCCTAATCCTTCACAATCACAAGATCATTGGCTTCTCATCCTAGTAGTGGTTGTATCTTTTTTCTTCGATTTAAGTATTTTTTTTTTTTCTGTTTATAGTTATATGCTAGCCTTTCCCGTTACATCTCTCACAAATTATCCATATATATTTCTCATATATATTACAAACCCATCTCTCATCAAGTACCCATACTTATTACCCATACAAATTTCAAATACTACATACCACAAAACATCTATATCTTTTACCATCTCCATACTTCTCAAGAGATATCAAACATTCATACTAAAAGCCCTTCTTATGGAAGACATAAACTTCTAATACTAAAATCCTTCTCCTAGAAGGTACAAATACTTCTTACAAAGGCCCTTCTCATGGAAGGTATAGACTTCTAATACATAAAGCTCTTCTCCTAGAAGGCACAAAGACATTATATTAAAGTCCTTCTCTTAGAAGGCACAAAGAGCACATACTAAGGCCCTTCTCATGGAAGGCATAAACCTATCTTACAAAAGCTTTTCTTGTGGAGGGCAATACTATCCATAACTTCACAATAACAAAAAAAGCATTATCAAGGGGAAATTCATATAAGTGCATGATAGAGGGGACAAACTTAACTAGCCTCTACACACAGCTAAACACACTCTCTCACCCTCTAGTTGCACCCATTTTTTTCCCTTCAATCTTGAAGTCATCATGGAAGGACATATCATGGCATACTACCTCTCTACCATTGGAGTCATATTGTTGGAATATTATCAGCTCACTTATATTATACTGTTGGAGCTACAAACCATGCAAAGAGAAGTCACTATGTTTCCATATCTCTAAATTTACATTATTGAATACATTATTGCTTCACCTTTAAATACAAATTACTTTACTATTACATTACTATCTAGTAAACACATACGCTAGCTAATAAATTGACTTGTCACTGCTGGACATATATTATTTGGACATAAATCTCTTCTGGACATTTATCATTTGAACATAAACCTTTGAACATAAACCTTTGTTGTACATATATTATTTGAACATAAACCTCAACTGGACATACATTATTATTTAAACATAAACCTCTATTACACATATCTTATTACATGAACTATACCACAGCTAGACATGGACTACTTTGGACCTATCCCATTGCTGGACATATGACACTTAATTAATTATTCCGTAATATTGGACATCACCCATTATACATCATTTGATCTTTAACTCATCACTCAATCAAAGCAATTATATCAAACACATATTATTTATTTATTCAACCACTATCATGATTCTTAGAATTTGGGCTTTACCCATTTTGTAGGTCTAAAAATATGCCGGAAGCCACTGGACTATGTGGCCCAATGTCAAGTTCCGAATGCAACTCTCCAAAACAAATCCAGGTCTAGCAAGGTCACCCATCCAAAGGACAACACATGGCTGCACAACGAAAAACGGCCCCCAACACCATTCAACCAAAAAAAAAAAAAAAAGAAGAAGAAGAAAAAGGAAATCTGGTAATCTTTATCAAAGTCTTTGTGATATAGAATAAACAAATTGAATGATTGAAACAAGATTTACACAGTTTTCGTTAAAGACCTCTTGCTTCTACTTCTGCTTTTGCTTCTGCTTCCCTGCTTGTTTTTGCTATCACCTCAACTCTTTTTTTACCTACTTAGGATATAATGTATCATAAATCTTCATTGTAGCTCCCTCTCTCCCCTTTTTAATTCTTGGTGTGAACTTTTATTGGGATTGAATTGAAAAAAAGATGCATGCGAATCCATATTGATTATATTATATTATTCTTATTACTAATGATAATTACCAAAAAAGTCATTAGCTTCAACTACACCAAATCACCGTGACCCTTTGGCTTAAGTAGTACTTCCTTGTTCTACATTGACACTTACAGACAACGATAACCAGTGCCGGCTCAAGGCCTAAGCCTAAGGCCCCACAACAAATAAAAAATTTCCCTACTAAAAAAAGGCCCCATCTCCCTTAGTAAAAGGCCTAAAATTTTATAAAAATATAACATTTTTTAAATAATTGGTACTTTTTTTTAAGAGTGATGCTAAAGATACCACAAATTTTACTAGAGATTTAACTGACATATCACCAATCACATAAAAAAGTAATTCAAACACAAATAAATTAAGTTGTTGAAATTCATCAATTACAGTCATAATCACATTTATTGTGAACATTTTGTAGTATTTTTAGTATTGTTCTTTTTCTTTTCTAATAAGGCTTTTCAAATAGGAGACCAATAAAAATTTAACCCAATTGAAACCCTAAGATGTTTCTAATAAAATGCTGCAAATGTGATAAATCAATGATGACTAATCTCTTACTTAACTATGCATAATCATATATCCAAGTTAAAGTAAGTTTTTTTTTTTTTTTTTTTTTTTTTTTTTTTTTTTTTTTTTTTTGAGAATCAAGTAAGTTCCTTTTGATTCAACTATAATATTCAACATTCTATATGAAATTAACCTTAGTTTAGCTAGTATTATTCATCAATTTATGTATTCACATCAAATTAGTCTTAATTTAATTAGTATTATATAATTTTATTTAATTAATGCTTATATATAAAAAGGTTTCATATAAAATTTTTGCCTTAGACCCCAAATTTGTTGGGCCGACTGATAACCCCCCTTTCTTTCAGATTTAATCATACCAGTACCAAATCCTAAAATACCATTATGTGATCCATATAAGGCTTCATTAGCTTAATACATGTTGAATTTATTATGCTTCTCAAAAAAAGAAAAATGTCTGCAGATTGGTAGGCTTTGAGCCCAAAAAAGGTCAAGCCATGATGACCCATTTCAGAATTACCGAGTAAAGCCTCCTAAAGAGTCGTGTCCTTTCAACACGTTTGCCTTCTTCCCTAAAACTACCAATTCGCTCATCTCTCTTTCTTCTTTTTAAGGCGGGAAGGGAACGGCTGGCTGTCCTGCTTTCACCGCAAAAAGTAAAAAAGACTGAAGTACACCACTACTGTCTGTCTTTACTCTTTACTCTTTCGGTGTGTGAGTGTGATAATAAGAATGAATGAAAGATCTTAACTGTAGTTAAAACAACATGTCGTTTATTTATTTATCTACCTATTCACTTGTTCATGTCGTTTTCCAATGGCATTTGCCTATATCTATGTTTTTTTCATTTGTTTGTCTGATTAGAAAAAACAGGGTCATTATTTTGTTTTTTTGGTTTCTTAGGTTACAGTTAAGGATCCAGAGGCAACCATGAGAGCATGTCAAAACCCATCTCCCGTGATTGATGGAAGGAGAGCAAACTGCAATCTTGCATCTCTTGGTGCCCAGAAGACTCGTCCACCAACTCCTCAACATGGTCTCCCATCTTTCTCATTTCTTTTTTCCCTTTTTTTTTTTAAATTTTTTAATTTTTTGTTTTGAAAATGACATATAGACAATTAATGGACACCTCCAATATCAACTTTCTAGCCAAGGTCAATGATCATTAAGTATTCATCTGATATGGATACACGAGACAATGTCGAAATGAGTAATGTTGGATTATAGGTATCCAACACAACATCAATATGCTCATTATCATTCCAGTCTCTCTATTTCAACCTTAGCAAGCTATTGCAAATGGATTTCACTGAATATGTATTTTGATGCTATAAATATATATGGATCTGACTGCCATAGGGTACCCCAAAAAAAAAGTGATTTTGTTTTAAAATAAAATGTCAGGTTCAGGAAGGTTTAGACCGGCAACTGGCTTGGTAGCTTCACCTGCTTATCATGGATCCTCATCTGCATATTACCATCAACCAACTGGTCAATACACATTTCCTTATTCAGCTTATGGGTAAGCTAGAAAGATCCTAGGAAAAAATCTTAGACTAATTAATACTTTGTTCTATTCATTGGTTTGTTATTATTCCCTATCAATCTGTGTTTTTTTCACCCTTTAAAAATCTTTTTGGTCAACTTTCAGGTACACTGGATATTCCCAAGATGCTATGTATCCTATGGTTAGTACATTTTTGTCTGCATATATTGCAAATGGTAAATACTACATTACATTACTTGATTTTGAGTTTGATGTCAATATTACAGAACTATTACAGTGTTTATGGGGGTCAACAATTCTCTCCTTATTATGCCACCTCTGGGGCAGCAGGACCACCTGGGATATACCACAATTTTTACCCATTCTATGCACAATACGCACGAAGTAGCCAGGCTCAGGGTTTTGGAGTTCAATGTCCCCAAATGGTACAATACCCATATTTGCCTCAAAACTATGGCTCTACTGGGATACTTTCTCTTCCTTCTTCAATGCCAACAACTAATAGCATAGGTGATATATTTTAAACCATTCTCCAATGTTCATTTTTAAGTAAAATACAATCCATTCTTACCATAGAATTTGCATGCGAAATGCAATAGGTGCAACATCAACAGCAGAGATGAGTGGAACAGCTGCAGCTGCTACACAAGCCTCTGGAACAGCTTCTGAACAGAATTCATCAACTTAAAATTCCATTGGAGGAAAAAAAAAAAAAACAACGTCTTCTTACAAGACTAACAACATACATGGATAAAATGGTGAACAGGGTCACGAGCAAAAGGAGAAAAAAGTGAATGAGGAAAGAATATTAAGTTACTGATATGATTCAAAAGGATGTCCAGGGGCGGAGCCAAGTAGTGGCTGGGGGGGGGGGGGGGGGGGGGGGGCGCGGCTCCTGCAAAAAAAAAAATTTCCATTAGAGTAGGTTGAAAAAAAATTTGGGCCCCCAATATTGGACAGCCAGCCCCTATGCCCAATTCTCAACTATTTTCCCAAGCCCAGCTCAAATATTCTCCCAAGTCTAGCTTTAATTTTAGGCCTTATCACCTTATGTATTCCGAATAAAACAAGCTAGTCCGCTCAAGTTTAAACACTAAAAACAAAACTTCATTTTCTTTTCATCTCAAAAATCCATCCACCGACTCACAGAATCCCTTTCCTTACTTCCTAATTTTTTTTTTCTTTTTTTTTTTTCCGTCTTCTTTGATACACTTTCATTTGCACTGGTGCCGTTGCCTACCTACCAGTCCCAAAACTCCAGTCCTCTGTACTCACAGTCCAAAAAAAAAAAAAAAAAAAAAAAATTCCTGACCAATTTTTTCTTTCTTCATTAGCTTTAGTTTTGGAACTTGGTGATTGGTGAGTTTTTTCCCCTTTCTTAAGCATTAGAAATTCATCTCTTTTTAGTGTCTTTTTTTGATTTTCTCAACTATCTACACTTAAATATTCACATGCTCTTTATATTTTCATAGATTTTTAGAGAAATACATGATTGAAGGCATGGGGAGATTGTTTGTGATGAGTCTTCAAAGGAAGATCTAAAGTTGGAGGCAGTCAGGCAGAGACAGTAGGCATTGCCGCACAGGTGACCCATCTTTGCACTTTGTGAAGACAAAGTTTCTAAGGTAAAATTGTTTTGATTTATTACTTATTTTTGATTAATTAGATATCATGTGGCTGTGGGTGTTATTAAATTGTTTGGTTTATGTTGTGTACCAATACTTGTGTGTTTAATTTTTGTCTTTGTTTGAGGGGTTATTATTAATTAAAGTCGTATTAAAAATGGGTTGTATGTTTAAATTATAGTGGAAATTTTGTTTTTTCTTGAGTATGAATAACATCCATATAACCAAGTAAAAATTTCTAATTAAAATTTTATTTTTTAAACTTCTTTTCAGGTTAATTTTTGAGTCATATTCTTAAAGCTAAAAGAATTATGAGCAAACGAAAAACAATTGATACATTCTTTAAAACAAAAGATGTTAGCAATTCAGAAATTAGGACACCTGTGGCTGTAGAAACAAATGTTGATACTTCAATGCCTGATGAACACCCTGACCCCTCCAAATGTTCAAGAATTCAATCTGAAGAGATAGTTCGTGATCCAGGATCACGTAAACAAATATGTGAATTTCCTATCAACAAACAAGATGAAATCCGATGAGCTTATCTCAAAGAAGGTCCATATCAACCTAAAAATATAGACTATTCATATAACGATAATACTCATCGTCGTCAATTTCAACCTTCATGGTTTGAATCGGCCCCCCATATAAAAATTCTTAGCTACACCCTTCAGGATGTCTGATCAGCTAGCATAACAAGGGAAAGGAATCCAAGAATTCTGCATGGGGATCCATTCATACATGGAACAGGCATATAGAGCTATGTTAAAGCTTGTTCCACTAGCCATCTTTGCTTCGTTTTTCAATTCATGCCCCAATATTACCATCTTCATCATCATACATGTTTGGTCTAGAACTGTAGGGAGTCTTTTTTTTTTTTCTTTCTTGTTTCTTTTTTTATAATTTTAAGTAGTTGTTAGGATTAGGACAACCGTATTCATTTGTGTATTGGCATACGGTAGAAACTAAATATTGGCTTTGGATTCTACCTTATAGACTAATTGCTAGATGGTAATGTCTCGGACGCAGAGAGCATCCAATGACATTAACTTGTTTATACTGGCAGTAATGGGTTCAAAAGATTGATTTTGTATCTTTGAACCCCGATTGGTTGGTCAAGAAGAAAAGGTGAGCTCGGATAGCTCAGCCATTTAACTTGTAATTTTTTTGTTTGTTCATTTTTCATTATTGGTACTTTTTAAGATAGGATTAGTTGGGAAAAAGAAGATTGTGTCTCTCTTGGTTTCTTTTTCTTACAGACAATCATCTCTTTTTATCTTTCATCTTTCGCTTTCAGTCGGCATTCTTTACTCATTGTGATTCTTCGTTGGCATAGTCACATCTTTTGGGCACTATAGAATGTGTTTAGAATCCAAGGGGATCTCACAGTGGGTCAATGGGTGATGGCCCTTTTTCTGTTTCAAAGTTGGGCTTGCAGATCTTGCCGCACATTTATGCTTGTGATTCTTGAAATTCCATCTGCTATGATATGGTCGGATTTCCATGACATAATAATAATATCATATAATAAGAATATTAATAACAAAAGTTATCCTGCAGTAGATATATCTCCTTAAGGAAGTGATGATGGATACACAAACCAAATTTTCCTTTGTCATGTGTAATAATATCATATATTAAATAAATTATATTATATATTATATAATAAAAAAGCTGATTGTACCAATTTGCTGCTTTTTACATAGAAATAATGAACAAAACTTTGCTTCTTTTTTTTCTTTTTCTAAATAAAGAGTAACAGAATTAGTGGTGACAATTTTACTTAGGCCTAATCATTATAATTATCAAGCAATTGAGGACTCAATGTTTTTTTTTTTTTTTTTTAAATATATTATTCATAACGAAAAGAAAATACATCTTAAATAAGGGTTTGTTCTAAAAAACAATGCATCTCTTCAACTCAAGCTAGGAAATCATCAAATGCCTAAAACATGTTTCAATCCAAATGTTTGGAAGGGTTTAGACGATAAGGGGGCTGAAGAAAACAGTTTTTTGCTCTTTATTTATTATTTATTATTTATTATTATTATTATTATTATAGGAGAAGCGATCATGGCGAATAGATGTTCCACTTTTACTTCTAAAGCTTCTTTCCTCATTGTATGATAATGATAATAGCCCACTATACCAAAGCCAAACTATTCGGTCATGGAAAGAGTGAGTGTTGATTGATATATTGTAAGTTTCACTATTATTTGTTACAAAGGATAAAGGTGCAGCATCATCTTTTCCTTTTAAACAATTTTGAATTCGTTTTCGTTATAGTATGCAAGATGAGTGTATCATGCATCACAATAGAGAGAATATGTCCTCTGAATTTTTTAGGGTAAATTGTGGGTACTGGATAGAGTAATTTGGCTTATCTCAATTGTTGAATCTTAAAAGCTCCGAGCTTCTCTATGAAACTAGGTTGGGTTTATCTCTTGGCCAATATTTGTTTTAAGTACTTGTGTAGAATCTGTACCATATCTATTTACTAGGGGACAAAATCCATTGAACCAAGTCATCTTCCTCAGCATTAACAAAACCAAGAGGAGCCCAATTATGACTTGATACTCATACCTCTTAGAATTATCTTCCCCTAGTGATAAAGTTGGCAAAAACCATTTGCTGTTCTATTGTAGCCAGTTGGAGGAGGCTTGTTGTCATCAATCAGTCTTAAGAATATAACATTTTTCACAATTCCTGACATAATTTGTTCTGATTGGTGCAAAATAAAAATGGACTAGCTTTAGGTGAAATTAATGTTGTTCTAATCACAATAGGTCATCGACAACTGAAAAAAAAAAAAAAAATGTTGTCTTAGTGTTACTTGACAGTCAAATATGTGTACTCTGTCAAAGACATTGAATTCAGTATGACACTGTACTATATCTAAAAACAACTTTACTTGAATTATTATTTTTTACTTTAGGTCATTGACTGACTCAATGTATTAACTGAAGTGCAACCAAGATAAAAGAGCAACCCAAAAACCTAACCTTCATAACCCATGTAAAATCTAAACACTTTAATAAAACAAATGACTTATGTAGTCCATTGACTCCATTCGAATAACAAAACATTAAATGGAGCCTGAAAACCGGTGATAGCCTAAAATCGCATTGCTGCTGTTTTCCATATTGCATTCCAGCCCATTAGGAAATGCGTGGGGGGAAAAAACCCCTGCCAAAAGTCACTTTGATTTTATTTATTTATTTATTTATTTTTCTTTTTCTTTTGTGTGCAGACTGCAGACAGTGCAGGAAATTGTGATTACTGAATTGTGTCCTTGTATAGATATGGCTGGGCGTGCTTCCCACACAATATATGTCGGTAAATTACCAATAGGCAATACATACGAGGAAATGCGAATTTGAAGAACTCTTTACAAGGTTAGAATTATAGAATTTTCCACAACTATTTTAACTTCATAAATGTTTTTAAATTGATTTAAAAAAAAGTTTCATGTGTTGAGTTTCTATTTTCATATAATTTTTTTTTAATCTAAATTGCAAATTTCACCCTTTAGCTTTTACTTGTTTTTAATTCATTTGGTTGATTGGAGATTTGGAAAAATTTGATGTGTTACACCGTACAAATTTATGCGAGGAATTTGTAAGCCTATACAGCTTTGACTTGTTTCTAATAAATCGGGAGAAATTCCCCCAACCACCCCTCATATTTTCCTCTAGTATGCATGATGATGCACCATAAGGACCACATACATCATATAGACACTATCCTTGCCACTCTCAAGTAGTTGTAATTCTTTTGTCTAGTTCACAATATTCATGATCTTAGAAATTTATACATGTGGACACTTAAGTAGCACTTAAAATGGCCCTCTTATGATGGATTTATGTGACAATAAGCACACACAAATGTGGGAAGTGGCATAGGTTCCAACATCAAGCCAATTTAGAAAGGAATGGCAGCTCCTTATCAAAGCAGATGGTTCCAAACATAGATGAAAGTACAAGAAGTGGCATTGCACTCCAAGGCATTGATAGGGAGGGAATCTTTTTTTTGGAAGCTTGTGATACCACAAAAGCCCAATCCAAAGCTATAGCTAAGCAGATAGCAATACTAGCTGCAGTCATAAAAAAAGCAACACAGTTGGGGTTCTCAAATATCATCCTCCTCACCAACAGTAAAGGAACTGAAAAACAGTTGGCAACAAGTCCAGGAGACCCATTAGAGTAGCAGAGCACTGTTTGCAGATCTTAGACAATTATACTGTGTGACTAGTATGGCTAAAAGTGCAACAAATTCTCGCATTCATTATTTTTTATCAGAACATTCAAGGTTTAATGGATATGTCTGGTACTAACTAAAACATTATGCTTTGTACTTTCCAGACCTGGTATCCAAAAAGAACATTAATAAGCTTTACAACCTGATCTTATTGCACTTGCACAACCCATTCTCCCTTTTTTTTTCCAGATTGACTACTGTCTCCCTCATCCAAAGGAAATTCAAGCTCATCTGGATGAGTTGCTGAGAATATTATGAAAAAAATAAAGCTTTAAACCTTTAAACCATTGATTCCATATTACCTATGGGGCATGGGCTTGGGGAGGGAAACATTTTTTTTTTTTTTAATATATAATAAACTAGTAACTTTTCATTAAACTGAAAAAGATCCAACATCAGTTTCAAAAAGAAAATCCAACATCAGCCTTCCAAAACTCCCAGACTGAAAGGGGAAGGGAAGAACTGTTACAAATTAGTACTGAATTATAGACAGCAGCACTTAGCCATATTATTGGCTACATTTTTGAACTCCTCTCTTAACCCAAACAAAAGAATTTTTTTTTTTTTTTTTGATACCATTCAAAGGGAGATAAAGACAAAAGTTATACAAGAGCTGGGTTATACCAGCAAAAGTTCAGAGGCACCTGAGTTGCTATCTTTGCTACAGACCAGAGATGTTTGACTATAATGTGAGGCACAAAAAGCATTTTACAAAAGAGCCCAGATTGGGCAAGGGCATTAAGATCAGCTAATCTAGTCTTGTCTAACCAATCAGTTGATCTTTTCTTCCTAAAGGCCTGGACAACCCTCCTATCATCACCCAAAAACAAAACATACTGAAATCCATGGTGCTTTGCTCTGATGGCAGCTTCCACCATTGCTTCAAACATTGCCCCACCTTTTGATCTGGCTGCACTACAAGCAACTCCGAAAAACATACTAACTCCCTGCATATTTACTGCTTCATAGGCAAAAGAGCATCTTTTAGTCCTATTACATCTTGCTCTTGTGATTTTCAAAATGATCTGCCAAGGACCTGCTACGGGTTGCTGCACTGGTTTTGGTCTTCCTAAGTTCCTGTTGTAGAGTGATTGGTCATTGAAAGCCTCTTTGTACCTGCAAGATAAAGCTTGTGCTGTTAGAATCACCTCCATAGGATTAGGAACTATTCCTTCATGAACCACCCTGTTTCTGTAAGTCCAGATTGACCACAGATATGTAAAAACAGCTTGCAAATATTCCATAGAGTGTGCTTCCTTCTTTTTGTGTCTGAGCAGAAGGGAGGTTAGCCATTGTTGGACTGTTATGCTAGTGAAGTCAGAGGAATGAACAGCCAAACCTAAACCATGCCAGCAAGCTCTTGTGAAAGGACATAAAAGAAAAACTTAAGATCAAAAACACATGCAATATAAAACTTTCATCCAATGCCATGTACAGTGGCATATTCATCTAGAGCTTACCATATCTGTGGCATTTCTAATAACACAGTAAATGCACCATAATTTATTAAAATGTCTATGAAAAATTTCTCCATAGTGGATATCACATGACACTATCTATAATCAACAATCAGTTCAAAGTGCATTTCAGGAATTGATAAAATAAATTTCAGCCTAGAAGGATATGCTTGTTTCATCACTACGATAATAAATTCTCAGAATCTAATCTAGACACTCCGTACAACTCTTAAGTTCCCTCAACTGATTTTGGGGGTGCAGTCATTCATTCCAGAAAAATATGATTTGCAGCTAAACTACTTCATTTTCACCCAATTAACATTAAAGAAAAACAATTGTTTTCGACGCTTAGTGAATGACCAAGAGTCCCTTTCTTTGGATTCATTTTTGGTCCTAATCTATTCCACTAAGGTCCGGGATGTTGGTGCTGACAAACTTTGTTGGAAGCCAACCTGCAGTCGAGGTTTTAAGGTGAGTGGGTATTATCATTCTCTTTCCCCATCTACTATCACTCCCTTCCCTTGGAAAATGGTGTGGCAATCGAAGGTTCCTCCTCGGGTTGCTTTTTTCTCTTGGACTGTGGCTTTAGGCAAGATTTTAACTATTGATAATCTTCGGAAGAGGCACTTTGTTGTTCTTGAGTGGTGTTTTATGTGCAAAGGGTGTGGGGAATCGGTAGATCATCTCCTCCTTCACTGTCCTATTGCTTCTGAGGTATGGAGTATGATCTATTGTTTATTTGGTATTTGTTGGGTGATGCCGCAAAGGGTAGCGGATTTGTTGGATTGCTGGTCTTGCAATTTTAGGTGGCATCGTAATGTAGTTGTTTGGAGGATTGTGCCGCACTGTTTGATGTGGTGTATCTGGAGAGAACGGAATTCGAGAAGCTTTGAGGATCGTGAACAGTCCATTCTTGAGTTTAAGTCTTTTTTCTTTGCTACTCTTCTCGAATAGTGTTTGGTTTTACCTTCTTTTTCTTGTATTTCCCTTTCTGGGTTGCTTGAGCATTGTACTTTGATTTCTTGATGTTTTTGCCTTTTTAGTACATTTCCTATGTACGGGGCTGTGTTTTTTCAATATACTTCTAAGTTACTTATCAAAAAAAGAAAAGAAAAACAATTGTGTATTTACACCAAAAGCTACAATTCTACAAAAACAGGTAACCATGCTAGTCTTCATCAGAAATCTTTTGCTTCTTCCACTTATAGGCAGCTTCCAAGATTTTAAGATTAGTCGTCTGAGTTTCCTCAGGGAACATATAATCGATGTATTCCTCATACCTGCCAATTTAAACTTGTTAGTACTGGCAAATAAGGAAAAGCCTAAAGAATGTAAGGAACACAATTATATCAAATCTAAATAAGACTTTTATAAGTTAATTAACATACCCAGCCGGACCATCCTCAGACACCATCTGCCTCCTCTTTTTCAGCTTCTTTGGCAGCTTAGCCTGGACTAAACTAATATCACCAAGCTCCCCAAAACTGCTCTCCATGTTCAGCCACTCTTCCAGTAGCATTGCTCTTTCCTCTTTTAACTCAGGTGCAGATGTTCTGTAGTAGTTAATGGCTTTCTCAAAAACTCCTGATTCATAGAAAACAAAAGAAAAGGGTTAGAGCTTGTTTTATTTGTGATGGAATTTAAACACAGTCAAATTATAAATTAAAAGAAGTAAACAATAAGATTTTGCCAAAAATTCCTTACTTCTAGCATGCTGAATGCATTGCTTCTTTTGTTCATGATGATGCTCCTGGAGATCATCTTCTGCAAAGTCTGAACCCTTAGCATCCTCCTCCATGGCAGACGCCTCAAACTTTGCATAGCTTATCCAGACCTTCAAGTGCTTAGTTCTGTCCAGAAGCCTCTCATAGAGCTCTCTGGTCCTTTCAAATTCACCCTCTGATATTTCAAAATCAATGTATGCCTGTCACAAAATAAATAAATGTATTATTACCAATTATCTAAAAATCAATTTAGTCAACAAGCTTTAAAAAAGTATGCCAAAGCTTTCTTACAATCAAGTCAAATTGCTACACTAGTAACCAAAAAAGTGATCATCACATCTGCAGAATTATGGGATATCAAGTGGCAAAATAAATCAGACTATAAGACAGAACTGACCCAATTTAGGTCACAAAAAGAAATGAATGAACTTCATTTATTTATCAGATAGGGCCCCTTTTTCATTATTTCTGGAATAGCAGGATTAAGAATCAAGAAACAATAACTTCTTTCATTTTTATGAGTAACAGAATTTACTGAAAAACTATGGAATGAATCAAGAAACAGCATCTACAAACATCATCCTGAAATAACTTCTTTCATTTTTATGAGTAACAGAAAATTTACTGAAAAACTATTGCATATACCTTCCACAATAACTCCGGCATATCCAGTGCTGGTTGGGCAATTGCAAGCTCAAAGATTGCCCTAGCTCGCTCAGTCTCACACAAAGATCTCTCTAACTCCGCATACTTGCTCCATGCATAACAGTTTTCAGGCGCCCACTCCAAATACTTCTCATAAAGCTTTCGGCCACGGTCTATATTTCCAAGCTGAAGCTCTATCTCAATATACTTCTTGAATATCTATTGGGTTAAAAGGCAAAATCACAAGTGTGAGAATATGTGGAATATGCCAAATATAGTACATATTTAAACTCAATCAGTAAATGACCTTATCTTTAGGAGCTTTGCCAATTGCATTTCCCAGGATTTGTCGTGCAGCCTTGAGATTTAGCTGCCGGATCTCAAATTGAGCAGCTAGAAGCCATAATTTTGCAAAAGAGAATTTCTCATGAGGAATGAGCTTCAGACACTCCCTGGAAAAATTAACAGTAAGTGAGCAATCTCTTCAAAGTCACTTGGGTTTGTCCACTTGTGTGAATCATACATAGGAAAACCAGTTACAAGTGCTGTTGTGAATGACTGTGTAAGTAACTTAATTCACATTAACAGATTTCATATAGTAATTTTTATAATGAATGTACATCAGAGAGATTTCCAAGTTGTAAACACTTACAATTCCTTATTAATTGTTCATAGGAACCAAAAAAAAAAAAAAAAAAAGCAAAAAACAAAAAACAAAACTTGAAACCAAATTTATTGTACAGCATAAAATCTCCTACATAACCGAAATTTATGATCATGCATTAAGTAATCAACAGTCACATTGTTTATAAGTTATAACCATAAAGACAAACTGAAGTATTGAAAATGTAAACTAAGTTTTTTTTCGGTGCTGTTTTCAACATTCATTTGTATAAACTAGGAAGCACAAACATGGACACAGGTATGGGTACCAGTGCGACACAGCAATATAAGTAATTTTTGAAAAATTAAAACATGACACAGCAAGTATGACACTAGTACAGCAATCCAAATGAAGTATCTGTGCTTCCTAGTGTATAAACTACATTGTTTTCCATGGTTATAAAGAATGGAGTTCAAGCCATCATTAGTATATTTTTTCAATTATAATTTTAAGTGTTTAGCCTACAAAATATGGGAAGAAGAAGCCTTTCTAAGCCTTTCTCTTATTATTTTTATAATTAACTTGAGAAGCCATTCCCTCACTCAAGACCTTTTTTTTCTTTGATAAGTATTCCCTCACTCAAGACCTAATACATAGAAATTGTGTGTTAATGTTCCTGTGTGTAGCATTCAGCAGATGCAAGCACCATTGTTTTATGCGTATGGCAGCACAGATGAGATGTCCTATTTCGCCTTTCTCACCTAATCCCACATTGCCCTTATAAAATGGAGGATGAAGCCTAAATTGTGAATAATCCTTGTGAGATTTCAAAATGGCACAATACTTGGATCAAAGTGCTTTAACTAGGCTTAAGTGTAGTATACATATACAAAGCCTGAAAACTTGCAAATTACCCAACCAATTCCCCCAAAAATGTCTCTTTCTCAATCGTCAGCAAGCCCAGAACCCCACCCATAGCAAATCACAACAACCACCACAAAGACTGATTATCCAACACCACTGCCAAGGTGCCAAAGCAAAGTCATTCAGCATCCACAAATTTGACATCAAGCCAAAATCACTAGTGTTGGCCAAGTATCACATAGTCTCTGACCTCAGCTTAAGCAACATCGTCATGATCCCAAACACTGATCACAAGTCCCTGTGCAATTGCCGACTACTAGCCACTCCCATTAAATAACAAAACAAACATTAGGTTGTTTGACCTCACCCCCTCCTAACACAGCTTTTATCACCCAGTATCCCAATGCCGCCACAAATAATGTTAGTTGTCATAACCCAAGTACATATATGGTATTTATTTAAAAAAAAAACAAAAGATTGCATTCCCCCACCCTCTATTAAATATAACAAATGTGTGGTTTGACTCCTCTTCAGTCTGCTGAAGTTTTTGACCCCTCAAAGGGGACATGGTCCCAAGTTCCAAGCATGCCATTCTCAAAAGCACAAGTGTTACCCACCACCCTTTTGGTTGACATGCTAAAGCCTATTGCCACCGGGTTGACTTCAAGCATGGGGAGGTTATGCGTCCCTCAAAGTTTGTATTCATGGACCTTTTTTGTTGATGCTGGAGGAGAAACTTATGACCCTGAAACAAATTCATGGGTTGAAATGCCAAATGGCACAGGAGAGTGATGGCCTGCACAGCAGGGAAGTACAAAACTGAGTGTTGTAGTAGATGGTGAATTATATGCATTTGAAACTTCTAGTCCCCTGGATAATGGTAAAATCAAAGTATATGATCAAAGAGAACCTCATCCCCTCCTAATTTTAGGATACCATTTCCCTTTTTGCACATAAACCCACTACTTATAAAATGCGCCTAGGAGTGAATGTATTGGAGCATTAAGCTTCCCCAGCTCCAGGATATAACAATAACAAACCTTAGTCCTCAAATGTTCAAACATTGAGGTTGTCTATATATCCTTCACAGACTAATGAGGGTCATTTTGTATGTTCTTTTTCACCTTCTATCCTATACAAAAGTCATTCTCTCTTATCATGTACTTAATTACTCTTTGAAAGTATCACATGACTCAACTAAAAGATTTCAGGACAACACATGTAGTAGCCCTTGTCATGCAATTGAATGCACATGCTTATCTTTAGTGCAAATGTGTGATTGTTCACCATGAAACATGAATGAAAGGAACTCATAACACACTTGGAATTTCGCTGAGGCACTCTATGATTGATTCAGCAAAAAAAGTACTCTGATTTATACACAGTCAGCACAGGCAGGAACAGTTAACTGTCATTGAATGTGGATTTAGAATCCCAGATAGACAAAAGAAAATGAGGGTTCCAGCTGCTAATTTTTACTTCCCTCAGATCTCTCTCTCTCTCTCTCTCCCCCCCCCCCCCTTTTATAGTCTCAGATCTCTCAAACGCTACCTTTTTTTCCTTAATAGTGGGAAACAGTGTTTCACTTAAAAGCCCCATATTTTTACTGTTTGATGCTGAAACAGTGTTTGATTTCAATTGCCCATATTCATACTGCAAAGAAAGATTTGGAGCCTGCAAATTTCACCTCCATTTCATCTATCTTTTCACTGACCTATTACATCACATAAGCAGTATAATAATTTCTATGTTTCCACTACTTTAATTCTACAACAACTTCTAACAACCTGTCTAATTCACTTGAAGGCATAAAAGATTAGTTCCAAGATTTTGGGGTTGTCTATGGATCCTCCAAGACTAGTCAATACTCTTTTCCATCATTCTATTCTATCCAAAACCATACTCTATGTTACTTCCTTAGTTGATAAATCATTTTTCAATACTTCTATCATTGTTATTATTTATATTCCTCCACCTTTTTTTGTTCCTTTAACTTGAATTAATTCTCTCTTTCTTATTGGTACACTAATCGCTCTCCTCTTTTAACATAACCAAACCATCTTATTCTTCTTTTGAACATAAACAGATTAGAATTATTGACCACATCAGGGGTACTATTCAATTTATACTCTCAGAAAAATAAACCTAACAAATTTTTGGGTATGGAACTTGACATTTTGAGAAGTAACCGAAAAAAAATTCAAAATTAAAGCACCTTCATTCGAATTTACAGATTTCTTATAGCAAACCTGCATTTTCAATTAATTTTTTTAGTGCACTAGTGTTATTCATTTGGAGGTGAGTTTCACACCATATTAAATATTGCTACTAAAGGACACTCAAAGTTATGGTAGAGGATCCGTATACTATGCATGAAACAAGAACTACAAATGAAAGAGAACTGCATCAAAATAGCATGTGAAACACAACACTGCCTCGTGTAAACATCTAAATTACAACCTTGAATTTATTTTGGCCACACACAGCAACAAATACAAGTGAAGTATGAACAACATCATGCAAAAGCATACATTGAAAACAACACAATCTGTTAGAGCTATCTGCCACATTTTTAAGTCTAAACATAAACTTTATGCAGTACATCAACTTTACTGACCACAAAAATAAGTTTTTGACAATCACAAACTTACCTATACACATCTCTTGTGCGCTCCACATCTTCTGCATCGAGCTCTTCATACAATGCATAATTAATCCTAAAAATCACAAACAAAAAATCAGCAACAAAAATTGAGAATATGAAATTGAATTAATCAAACTTCAAACTGCATTCTGAACCACATTACTTACCACAAATAAATATATCGCTGCCAATACCGCTTCTCCTCAGCAGGAGGCACATTCGAAATGGCTCGCTCGTACACTTCTCTAATCCTATCCTTATTCCCAACATTCTCTTCCAATCGAATATAATCGAACCATGAATCATAATTCAATGGATTTTTTCTCACTTCATCTTCATACTGAAACCTCCTCTTTCCCACTACGGCATCCTCAATTCCTTCCTTATCTCCATACTGTTTCTCAAATGCTACAAATTTTCTATACAAGTCCTCAGCCCTTCCTTTCGGTATATGATCAAGAGCGAACTTGTAGATACACCTAGCACGCTCTGATTCCTTACACCGCTCTTCAAATTCGGCGAATGCAACGAATAACTGCTCGGCTTCTTCATCGTCAGCGAGTTTTTCAACGGCTCGTTCATAGACATTCCTCGACCTAGCAGCCTCGCCATTCTTCATCTCGAACTTGGCGAAGCGAATCCAAGCAGCGACCTTAGGGTGACACTGCACGAACCGCTCGAAAATCTGCCTAGCTCGCTCTATTTCATTGTAACGGAGCTCAAATTTGATGTAGGAAAGCCAACCTTGCTGGTCCGGCATCCAACTCATCCACCGCTCGAAGATCTGTCTGGCTCCGGCGACATTTCCAAGCATCTCTTCCATGTGAATGTACTTGTACCACAACTGATCCACTCTTGGCAAGAGAGTGACGGCACGGTCCCAAACGTTCCTGGCGTGGTTGATGAACTTGTTCTTCATCTCCACCTCTGCGTACTTCAACCACAGCGTGTGGTTCCGATAATCCACCTCGAGAGCTCGTTCCCAAACGGAGCGAGCTCGATTGAAGTCCTTCTGAGACTCCTCCCACTGCGCGTACTTGATCCAAACACTGATATTCCATCGCACGCGGCGGATTAGGTCTTCGAACTCCTTCCGCTTGCGAAGCCGGTACTCGGAGAGTTCAGTCGCGTCGGTGATCTTCTGCTTCGGAGGCCGAATCTCAGCCTCTTGTCGTTCACGCGCTTCACGGAGGATCTGCTCGGCGGTAATCTGAATCGGCGCCGGAGTTTTGTTCTTGACACGTGTCGGTCTCGGAAGCTTCACCTCCGTGTCTTTGCGCGTGAGATATCCTAGGGTTGGGTCTGCTTCTTTGGCCATGGTTTTGGGTTTACGGGGGAGAGAGAGAGCGTGTGTGAAGAAGAAGAAAAGCGTTGCTGGAAAAGGAAGGACTTTGGTGGAAAAGCGTTGGCGCCCAAGATTTCTCTCTATCTCGCTCGTTCTGTGAGTGCCTTTTCGGACTCTCTCTCTCTCTCGCCCTCTCTACAGTCCCAAACTACGTACTTTTGACTTTTTTTTTTTACCTTAATCAAATATTAAAATTTTATTTAAAAAGTTAAAATTTATTTAATTTTTAAATCTTTAAAGGAAAAAAAATATATACTAGGGGAAAAAATGCTAATTTAGTTAAAAATTTCAAGAATACAGAGAGTAGTATTAAAAAAAAACTGGTATTTAATCCAAATAAACCCAAATCTATAATTTATTAAAGTAGTGAAAATTCAAGAAATCCATCCTTCAAATCCAATCGAGCCTATGAAACTATAAAGATCCTACCTACAATTTTTTTTTTTTGGGTAAAATATTATTTTCGTCCCTAAACTATTACAAAAGTTCGTTTTTCGTCCTTAAAGTTTCAAAAGTTCTATTTTCGTCCCTAAACTTTTCCAAACGTACCGATTTTCGTCCCTCCATCTATTTCCGTTAACTTATGTCTTACATGGCCTGACAGAGTACTGATGTGGCATCTGACTTGGATTACGTGGCCTGACAGAGTCAGATGCCACATCAGCACTCCGTCAGGCCACGTAAGACATAATTTAACGGAAATAGATGGAGGGACGAAAATCGGTACGTTTGGAAAAGTTTAGGGACGAAAATAAAACTTTTGAAACTTTAGGGACGAAAAACGAACTTTTGTAATAGTTTAGGGACGAAAATGATATTTTACCCTTTTTTTTTTTTAATGAGAAGCTACTTACAATTTATTATTATTATTATTATTTATTTATTTAGAGAAGACCCTACTTACAAAATTTAGAAAAGAAAAATAAACTATCACTTGACGGAATTTAGTTTTGATATTAGATAGATTTATTTTTAACGGTAATGTCGCCTTAAATAAAAAGAGGCAAAGTGCAAACACACAACACAACTAGCTAGAGTATATCTTAAAAAGAAAGCAAAACTTATGTATTGATTGCTACCACAGATCTTATTTGTAGTATATATTTGGAAACAATTTATTTAGTATTTTTTAATCTATAAAAAGTATGCTAAAGTATTCTTGTATTATAAAAAAGTAAGAAAAAGTAAAGTTTTAAAAAGTTGTACATCAAAATTAAAAACTAAAAAAAATTGAGCTTATAAGCATTAGCCAAACAAGCACTTTACTGACTACAAAATGGAATAATACCAACAAATTGATGCTCCTTAGCCTACAAAATAAGTTAAGACATAATGTTATATATTTTATTGTTTTTTTAACACTTTTACATGGCTGTTGATACTTGACATGATTTGTTGTAATTTGTATACTGAAAGAGAAGGATGGCAACAACATCAAATAACCAAAACCAAAATTGACATTGATTTATTTTGGACAACTTGTAACTTGGTTTAACAAAATCTGACCCTCAACTTAGGCTACTTTACTATACATCTTTTTAATTACGAATTTTCTATCATCCAACAAGTCATTTAAGTATGACATATTAACATAAATAACATATCAAATGCATTTGAATAATCAATACTCCCAATACATACTTACCAAAAAAAAAAAACTCCCAATACATATGTCTTTGCGAATATAACAAAATTAAAATAATCTTTACATTACTACATTTGTAATCAAACTATCTCAACATACAGACATAACACTACGTACCTACCAATATGTATGTCAAATGTTCGAACAGTTCCATCAACACTTCCACCAATAATTTCATTTTTTGTTAAACAAACAGACATAACACCGTCTGAAAATGAATCAATAATCTGCAAATTAGGGCACTCTTGAACATTAAGCCAACTTAAAAACTAATAAAGAGCAGCCATGAAAAAATTACTGACTGAAAAATAAATGTAAACCTGAGTTGGCTCAGTGCTGTGAGATTTGCAGTCCCAAGCACGCAATGATTGATCATAGCCTGCTGAAACTACGACAGACAAATACTCATTGAACTTTACAGCATTCACCTGAACCCCAAAAATAAAACAATAAAAATAGTGAAAGTTAGAAAACAAGTAAGAAAGATGTATATTCAAAAGGCTACTTTATGCAAGAAAAGCACAAAGCAAACCAAAAATTACAAAGAAAAGAAAGAAACAAAGAAGAAGAAAAAACAAGGAAGAAAATTAATTACAAATGAGGAGAGAACAAAGGAACGAAGGGAGAGAATCACTAGATGTGAGTCCCCAAGATCGAGACCAGTCAAGATCAACTAAAAGAAGTAAGCAATTGGTCTCTGGAGCTATCCAAGTCCTCAAATATCCGTCTATTACGCTTCTTCCATAGACACTACAATAAGCACAACAGAACTAAATTCCACATGTTAGAAGAGTGCTTTCCCAACCAATTCCACCAACCAAAATGCAAATCAAGAACTGTTCTTGGTAGGACCCACGAAATCCAAAAAGATTTAAAAACAAAACTCCACAACCGATGAGCCTTCTCAGAATGAAGCAATAAGTGATCCACAGTCTCCCTACAGTGACGACACATAATGCACTAGTCAACAAAATCAAAACCCCTAAGTCTCAAATTTTCATCCGTAAGAATCTTATTCCAAGCTACAGTCCAAATGAAGAAGGAAACACGTCCAAGAGCCTTAACTTTCCAAATAACTTTCCAAGGAAAGACAATGGAAGCAACTTATTGTAAAACGAACAGATGTCAAACTCTCCATTAGGCTTCAACTTCCATCACATTCGGTCCCCAATATTCGTTGAAGGAATATTGGATACCAAGATACAAAGAAAGTCCTCCCCTGTATCCAACTCCCAATCATTAAGATCGCGAATGAAATGAACATCCCAACTTCTCTTTTTCCCCTGACCCCAATCTTACCAATGAAGACTCAATGGAAGCCTTCCTACCAGTGGCAATACCATACAACCCCAAGAAAACCAGTTGGAGAGGTTGATCCCCACACCATCCATCTTGCCAAAATCTTACTCTATTCCTCATCCCAACAATGAACTGAGTATTTTTGCTAAAATCCTCCTAACCCATACGAATACCTCTCCATAAACCACACCCATGATTAAAATTTCTACAAAAACAAAGCCTTAATCCCAAAACTATGGAATCAACTATGAATTCTCAACAGGCTGATTGGAATCGCGTGCGCGCGCACACACACACATATTTGATAAGTAATAAACTTCATCGAAAAAAATGTTAGAAAATAAAGACGAAAAAAGCACACAGGCAATGTGCTAGAGGCAACAAAGAAAGTACATAAATCAAGCATATCAAGTAAAGAAATGAAAGTAAAAACGTCCGAAGCATTTGCACAATTGAGCAAAGTCTGAAAAAAAGAGAAGCTTCAACTCATGAATTGATCTTTCATTCCCTTCAGAGGTATATGTATTCCTTTCCCTCCAAACGACCCACATTAAACAGTGAGGGATCATTCTCCAAAGCACCTCAGTTTTGAGTCTAATCATTCACATATATTCTTCTTTACCATTCTATAATATTCAAAATCATACTCTTTGTCACCTCCTAAATTAACATATCATTTCTTACTACTTTTATTAGTGTTATTTTAGATCTCCCTCTGCCTCTTTTCATTCCCACCATAGTCTTGACTTACATCAAATCACTCTTAGTCACTAATCGCTCTCCTTCGCACACGACCAATATCTTAACCAAACTCCCTCATATTTACATCAACAGAAGCCGCTCTATCTTCAATAAAAATTTCTTCATTTCATATCCAATTCTTCCTTCTATTTCAACTTATCCATCTTAACATTCTCATGTTTTAGCTAAGCTAATTTTACATTAAAGTCAAACTTAATGTAACTGCTACAACCTCAAAATTACAGGTTTTCTTTGTTCTTTTTAACATGCATACCAAATTTTTTATTGCCAGTAAAAATTTCAAAATTTAATAAAATTAAAAATTCAACAAAAAATTATCTGATAAACTTGAAAAGCAGTTAAAATTAAAAAAAGAAAAAGAAAACAAACCTCGCCATCATGGCCATGAAATTTACGAATAACACAACCCGTTGATACATCCCAATAAAAGATTTTTCAGTCTCCACCACATGAACATAGCTTCGAATTATCCCTAAAAAAAAAAATTTAACGTAAAAAATAGTAATTAGGGATTGAATTAACAATTGGTTTAGAGAGACAGAGAGTACGGGGTGACGTGGACGTCGCGGACGTCACGGGCATGGGATTTGTAGGTCTTGATGTGGATGCCATGGTGGGGATTCTAGTGGCGTATGGTACGGTCTTTGCCACAACTCAGACAATAGTTTCCCTCGCTGTTGAATCTCGCTGCTAATATTGCTCCCTCGTGAGTAAAGACTTTGAAAATGGTCCATTCTTTCATGCACAATACGAATATTTTAGCTTCTGTTAAGCATTCTCGGGCCGAAATTGGAAATTAACAATGTTTTCCAAACAATATAATTAGTAGGCACTGTTACAAAACTATATTTTTTACTAACATCTCGAGTTTAAAAGACTTGATTAAGGGTTTATAAATTGAGTCTTTGAGACTTGATTTTAGTGTTATGATCACCTCTGATGTGGCATTTTTTCCACATGGCATCTACTTGGAAATCGATTTGTGTTGTACAGCTTCCTAGCATTTGAATAATATTATTTTTTTGACAGAAGTGATAGAATTATATTAATATATGAAAAGTACAAAAGGAAGAGACATAAGTGTCAGAGGAGTTTACATCAAACTTGACCTCACCTCCCACAAACTCCGTGGCCCAAGAAAACTCCTTACACACTAGCACTGATAATGTTTGAATAATATGTTTTTTTTTTCTTTTTTGATAGAAGTGATAGAATTATATTAATATATGAAAAGTACAAAAGGAAGAGATATAAGTGTCAGAGGAGTTTACATCAAACTTGACCTCACCTCTTACTAACTCCGTGGCCGAAGAAAACTCCTTACACACAACAACCAGAAAAGTACCAATAAACTGTTTTGTTTTGTTTGCTAGCACGTACATAGCGGTGCTAAGGGTTGGCTTATAAATTGAGTTTTAGAGACTCGATTTTTAGGTGGACGCCACGTAGAAAAAATGCCACATCAGAAGTGATCAGACCATGAAAACTGAGTATTTAAGAGTCGATTTATAGGCCTAAATCGAGTCTTTGAGACTCGAGATGTTAGTAATATATATAGTTTGAAAACAGTGTCTACTAATTATATTGTTTGGAAAATAGTGTTAATTTTCAATTTTGGCCAGCTTTCTTGCTTTGATAAATTGTTGGGCCTATATTTTTTAGGGTGAGAAAACTGAGAATAAGTTTTGGGCCTATTATGAATTAGCCCATCGGTACACCTATAATAGCCTACATTCGGACCCAAAAAAGAAAAAACGGAAAAGAAGACCCAAAAAATTCATTAAATTAACGACATGTCGTAGAAAAATAAGCGACATGCAGCTGATCTATCACATTGACGGACAGAGAGAGAGAGACAGAGAGATCTATTTCAACTGAAACGACGACCCGGTGCTTTTCCTCCGTACGGAAAAACACACAAACACACAGAGATTGTAGGAGAGAGCGAGCGAGCGAGCTAGATCTCTACGGTGCCGTTCGGTTCTTCGCATCAATTCGGAGAATTCGCATTCTGCACCGTCCGATCTCTCCTCATTGTCCTTCCATTTCAACCTCTATCTCCATTCTCGGTCCGATCTAAGGTACGTCTTTTTTTTCCTTCTCGTTTTCTATAAATATTGTGCTTCAATTTTGAATTACCAGTTAATTCAATGTTTTTCAGCTCGAAATCCGTGGTCTGTTTGGTTCCTGAGAAAAAAAAAAAAAAAAAAACGAAAGAAAACAAAAAAATGAAAATGAAAATTTGAATTGGTGATTTGTATAATTGAACCAAAATAGTACAACACAAAACTGCTGTATTGAATTTTGTGAAATTAGCACTTGTACTCAGTTAATTGATAGTTAGTTAGGATAAGCATTAGAGTATTGTACATTGTTAGTTAAGTCTGTTGGGCTGTGAGGAGTTGTACTCTTCTGGTTCAGTTAGTTTAGCTGGGTCATATGGTCAAGTATAAAAGACTGTGGTGAGATTGTAAAACTGATTCAAGGAATTAGAATTCCAATTTGTTTTGGAGGCCTAGTTCCCACAAAGAACTACCAACTGAGTGAGTGAGTGAAGTGTTAAACAAAGTTTGGACGATCAAGATACAGCAATGGAAACTAATACCCGAATAATAGAGGAACTGGGTACTACTGTCAAGGTTATGCAGACTGCAATCGAGGAAAGGCTACCACTACCAGCAATACAACGATTGGGACCACAACAAGAAGTGCCCCTTCTTGGGGCAGAAATTGTGGTGCAACCAGTACAGCATGAGGTAGGTGTATTGATACCCAAACCCATTAAGCTGGAATTGCGAAGATTGGATTTTTAGGGCCGTGTTATTGTTTAGTTATTATAACGTACTTGAAGAAGAACAAGTCTTGACTCTTGAATGCTTCTTATCATCTAGATGATGAAGCACTTATTTGGTTCGAAGATTGTGAGAGATCTTTGGATTCTTGGGAGACTTTTGTTTAGGCTATTCAAGTTAGATTTACAAGTTAGGATAAGCATTAGAGTATTGTACTTTGTTAGTTAGTCTGTTGGGCTGTAATGAGTTGTACTCTTGTGGATCAGTTATTTAGTTGGGTCATGTAATAAAGTATAAGACTCTGCTGGGACTGTAAAATTGATTCAAGGAATAAGAATGTAATTGTTTTGGAGTTTGATTCCCTTGAAAGGATCATTGGAGGCCTAGTTCCCTTGAAGAACTACCAATTGAGTGAGTGAGTTGTTAAGATCACTGAATCTTAACAGGTGATGCTACTTTACAAGTGCTGAAGAAGACACTTTTTAATGTAAATACATAGAGAATTTTACATAGTTAAAATTGAATCTTTGGTTGAATGGTTTGAGTTATGCCAATTTGTTTGTGATTAAAAAACATTTTTTTTGAGAACAGATTAAAAAAATATTTGGATGGCTGCCCCTCATTGTTTTGAAGATCCTGAAAGGTCTATAGCTGAATTAAAACTTTTCTTCTTTAAAGCTCTATTAGACTGGATGTCTATCATAGGAAGTCATTCTATTTCTTCGGTCTATGATTTGATGGATGCTTGTAATTTATGTATTTGATTATGTTGGTCCCCGGCTGTATACTTCCTGTATACTCGGGTGACTCATTATTAAGTTCTCGAATAAAATTCCCTTTACTTGTCCAAAAAAAAAAAAAAAAAAAAATTATTGCACTTTTTTTTTTGGGAAGTACTTGAGTTTGTTCATTTATATAATAGTAGCAGCGTTTTTTTTGCTGAATTAGATTAGGTTTTGGAACCATTTCATGATATGTTTATGTTATGATATGTGGCTTTCCCTTTTGATTTTCTTTTGGTTATATTTTAGTTTGTTAATTTTTTTTTAATATTTTATTTTATTTTTACGACATTGATGATTAAAATTAACTGAGATAATCTCAATGGGCCACGATTATTGAAGTGGAGGTCACTAGTTTGAATTTTCCCTCAAAAGAGAAAAAACTGAGAGAAAACTTAGCTTTAAAAAAAAAAAATATATATATATATATATATAAAATTCAATAGTTATAATGGGTGTGGGGGGAGTTTGAAGTCTGGATGTTTTCATTGGAAATAACAAGAGGTGCTAGTTAAGCTATAGAGCTCTTGGAGAAAGAAAACTAAGCTTAATAAAGACTTAAGTTTGGCTTGACAGAAGTTCTTTAAGATCAATCAGCTCAGGCGTAGGCCATAATTTCTTTTATCAATGGCTTAATTCTTTTGGGCCTTCTTTTTGTATTTGTAATGTCTTTTGACTTGTTTTGCATCAGCCCTTCTTACAAAAGACTGTTATTGACTATTGCATTTGATGATCAAGTCAGTCTAAATACCTTCTATTATCTTGTTCTCCATTAGTGTTATCCCTAATCCTTCACAATCACAAGATCATTGGCTTCTTATCCTAGTAGTGGTTGTATCTTTTTTCTTCGATTTAAGTATTTTTTTTGCTGTTTATAGTAATATGCTAGCCTTTCCCATTGGAAATTTTATATTCCTTGTGATTTTCCCCATATTTTGTAATAAATTTTCTCCAAATTATTGCAATTTCTTCATTGAGATTATTGTTAAAACAATTTAAATTGATGGACCTGAGTGACATGCAGCCAGCTTTTATGGAAACAGAGTGGCAATCAAGGTTGGCCTATGACCAGTGGACAGCAGTCCCTGTATCTGGTTCACGGCCACCAGCTCGCTACAAGGTGAATGAACTGAATTATATTGTTGGTTCTAGCTTAAGAAGAGATGGTGAGGTTGTGGGTTTAAACCTATTTTGTTCATTTGTAACCTACCAATAAAAAAAAATGGTGGTTTTAGTACTTTTTGAACCACTAAGGTTAAGCCTATTTTCATTTGACTATTATAAGTCCATGATCAGTGGCATATTTTTATGAAGCGTTTTACTCTTCATTATGGACCATATACTTATCATACTGTCTTATGTTTTAACTTTAGCATGCTGCAGTGGCAGTTGATGAGAAACTATACGTTGTTGGTGGGAGTCGTAATGGCCGGTACCTATCTGATGTTCAGGTATTGGATTTGCCCAATTGCCCATCCAGTTTTTCATATTAAACTTCAAGTCCCTTCTTGCGGGTCATTTGGTAAAGGGATAATTCTGCAGGTATTTGACCTTAAAAGTTTGGTGTGGTCTAATCTAAAACTGAAACCAAATGCTGATAAATTTGAAGAGACAGGCTCACTGGATATTCTTCCAGCCATTTCTGGTCACAATGTGGTAAGAAGTTAGATGCACATTGTCCACATGCGTGTGTGTATTTCCCTTTTGTCTGACTTCCATCTTTTAGTCTAGCGATTCAACTTATTTTTAAGTAATGACTTATTTTAAGTATACATTGTTTTGATAGGTTAACTGGGGAAATAAACTATTTCTTATTGGTGGGCATTCAAAGAAAGTAGCCGACAAAATAACAGGTTTGTATATGTAAGAGCCATATTGGCATTGGTAAGGGTTATCTGATTATTAATCTTTTGATGCTGCTGTGCGATATTGTGTATTTTTTAGCCCCTTATTTGTGTAAATTTACTTGTTTTAGTGCTATTCATCGATCTTGAAACACATCTCTGTGGTGTTGTGGAGACCTCAGGAAAAGTTCCGGTAATTAACTGATTCTATTGGCTGCTAAGTTTACTTCTTCCCTTGTGCTTATGCTTTGTCAATTTGCCATCTAAACTTTCTTTTGTTATCTATTTATTTAGCAAGGAAAATAATTGAGTCTTTTGTTTCTGCTGGAGTTGATTTGATGTTCTGTGAATTTGATTGGCATGCTGATGGAGAATGTTCCAGGTAGCTCGTGGGGGGCATTCTGCTACACTTGTTGGTTCTAGAGTGATAGTTTTTGGTGGAGAAGACAAGAGCAGGAGATTGTTGAATGATGTCTTCGTTCTTGATCTGGAGACCATGACTTGGGACATGGTGGAGGGAACGTAAGTGTCTACTCCACATTTATGGATGGCTACTTGTGTGCTTTCAGAAGATTCTTCATCACTTTCTTGTGTTTTGATAGGCAGACACCTCCAGCTCCCCGATTCGATCACACAGCAGCAGTGCATGCAGAACGCTACCTTCTAATTTTTGGTGGTTGTTCTCATTCTATTTTCTTCAACAATCTGCATGTACTGGACCTGCAGACTGTAAGTTCTTTTTGGCAGGATTTTTTACACTTATTTTTTGGGTCCAAATTGGTATATAGACTCTTCCACCTTGAACTCCTGACCTTCCCACCACCTTGCTCTTACAAGAGAAGGAGGTGCCATTTGAGTTAGAGCTCATTGGCTGCTTTGATATATAGGCAGTAAACTGAGTATCTTTTTATTTTACTTTTTGGATAAAAGAAATGCTACTTTGCTTCCATTCTATATTAAGAAGTGTCTCACTAGGGTATAATGTATACTGCAGTTCATTTTTGGAATAAAAATGTGGTTCCTTGATGGTTAATATTTGCAACACCTATGAATACAAGTGTGCTAGAAAGTGTTGAGTTGCAAAAACATATTACTTGTATGCCTTATGTCCTTAATTTATCTGTTTTCCTGAATTATCCTATGTATCATAAAATTATGGCTTGTTGTGAGGTTATGCTAGGAATTCATCGAGTCTCTCAATCCACAGATTTTTTATTTTGATATAGAGGGGCATGTCCTATATTTTTTGAATCATGACCAATCTTTTGAACTAGACTATTGAAGGAAGCCTCCCTTTCTGGATTTTCCATGGCCATTGGATTGGACAAACACTATCACATACCAACACAACAAACATGCAGATGTGCCCAGATTTTGGAAAGTTGTCTTATTTGACATTTAGGAAGTGTAGCAATGATGTCTATTAGCACATGTATTCAATTTCATGAATTCTATGTTAATGTCAAAGATTTATGCTTATAAAGGATCTAATTATTAAATTGCCAGTAATGGTTTCACATTTATAAAACTTTCCTAATTTCGCCATCAAATAGAGACCTCCATCCGTTTAAAGATAACTTCATTTGATGGACTTTCAACACTGAGACACTTCGAAGAAGATTAAAATATTCCATCAATTTGTGCTTGTGATTGCTTTGGTCACTGTATGCCTGCCTTCTATCTTTTCCTTGGCTTTCTGTGGGGTTCTAGAATTATTGTTGATATCATTATGTGGTATTTCTATGTCAAGCAGTTGATGTTGCTGATGTATGTCAGACCCGTTGAAAGAATTATCAATCACCATGAGATTTAGCCATCAACATAATCAAGGGGGCCGTGCTCATTTCTGTTCCTTGAAATTAGTGCTTGGCAATTTAGTTACTTATTCTTCTGAGGAAGATTAAAATTTCATATTTTCTGTTAATACAAAGAGACAAGGACAAAATTTCATTCACCTACATTTGTGATATAGTACGTTGGTTTTAATCTGCTTTGAAGCTCTTACTGGGTTGAAAGTTAACGCGGGTAAAAGTGGGATAGTGGCTGTTGGGGAAGTGGGTAATTTGGCTGCTCTAGCTAACATCTTTGCTGTAAAATTGGAAGTCTACCAATAACCTATTTGGGTATGCCTTTAGGGGCATCCTATAAGACAGCCTTGGTTTGGAATCCCATTTTGGAGAAGGTGGAAAGGACATTGTCGGGCTGGAAGAGACTATGTCTATCTAAGGGAGGTAGCCTTACTCTGTCAAAGTCCACTCTCTCTGGTCTTCCACTTAATTCTTGTCTTTATTCACCATTCCGAAGGCTGTGGCTGATAGAGTGGAGAAGATTTAGAGGAAGTTCTTATGTGGAGCTTTGGAGGAGGAGTTTGAATATGCTTTGGTTGCTTGGGACACGGTTTGTTCACCAGTTGATACTGGGGGTTAGGGGATTAGGAGGTTGGTGCATTTCAATCAAGCATTGCATGGTAAGCGGCTATGGTGGTATGGGCTTGAAGTTTCCTATTTGTGGTTACGAGTGATCATCTCCAAATATGGGGAGGATAAGGGAGGTTGGTGTACAAAGATAGGTAGGGGTACCCATGGGTGCAGTTTTTGGTGGAGTATTTGATCCGCATTTGATATTTGGAACATGGTGCTAGCTTGTTTGATGTGGCTTGTTTGGAAGGAGAGGAATAGTCATACTTTTGAAGACATGGAAAGCTCATTGGATCAATTGAAAGCTCTGTTTGCTCGTACTCTCTTTGATTGGTCTTGGGTTTGGGGTTTTACACAATGTTCTTCTCTTTTAGAATTTTAAGTTTACCTTAGATTTTCCTTTTGAGTCTTTTGTACTTCTATTCCCTCTGTGTTCATCATTGTGAACATAAGGTTTTACTTGATTCTCAATAAACATTCATTACTTGTAAAAAAAAATGAAAGAAAAAGAAGGGAAAAAAACTTTTTTCAAGTATAGTTGAATCATTTACTGAAATCATACTATTATTTCTGCTTACCTACAGTGTTGCTAGATCTTTTAGTCTTTTTTCTTTCCCTTCTCTTATTGTTTATTCCCACTATGTTAGTATGATAAGCTGTCATGTATTTGCAGATGGAATGGTCTCAACCACTTGTTCAGGGTGATTTAGTGACTGCCAGGGCAGGTCATGGTGGTATAACCATTGATGAAAACTGGTACATAGTTGGTGGTGGAGATAACAAAAGTGGTATGTAGAATTATGTGCTTATCAAATACTATTCTGCATGCATATGAACCCTTTTGTGCATTCATGGATGTATGACTATATATGTTTGCAGGTTGCCCAGAGACTCTAGTGTTAAATATGTCTAAGCTAGTTTGGTCAGAATTGACAAGTGTGAAGCAAAGGGATCCGCTTGCTAGTGAGGTCACCACTTTATTCCTTTTCTAACTTTTCTCTCCCATTGTAATGTCTTCCGATGTAAAATTGCATTTTCTCTAGCAGATTGAGATTGTTTGTTTGATAAAAACACCTAATGAGCAAAATTGGTATATGATTATAGTAGACTGGTGCTCGTGTGGCAAAGTAGAGGGGAGGCAGTGGATCACCTTTTGATTCACTGCAAGGAGGCCTATCAGCTGTGGAGTTTTGATTTTTGATCTTTTGGGATCTACTGGGTTTTATGGGAGAGAGTGATTGATCTTATGTTTGGTTGGAGGAATTGGATGGGCAAACATTCTTCAGATATTTGGAATTTTGGCTCCGCTATGTTTGATGTGGACCATATGGCAGGAATGAAATAGACGTACGGTTGTGGATGTGGAGACTAGATGGTACGGGAATCAGCTAATAGCCACCTTTGCATTCTATCTATTTGATTGGTCTTGTGCATGGGGTTTTATGGATAAAGATTACTTTTCTTTTTTCTTAAGAGTCTTTGTTCTTTTTGTAATTTTTGTAATTCTTTAGGCTAATTTGTGTCAATTATGCATGAACTAGTCTGATTTTAATAAAATTATTCTTACCTTTAATAATAATTAAAAAAAAAAAAAATTCTGGCATTAGTTTTGGCGTTTACCATTGTTTCCTGGTGTGAACCTAAAATTTTTTTATTTATTATGGACAACACTACTTGGGTTTAGTTAAGGAATCTATGGTTCTGCTTGAAGTGTGATGATGAATTGTTTAAAAAACTTATATCTATGTCAGGGTGGAGAGTCGGTAATGTCATGCCCCTTGTGCTTCATTTTATTTCATTAAGGGTTTCACCTTAGACGTTATTGAATTTGATTTTGGAAAAAGCCATGCACTTGAATACATAACACATGAATATGTTGATTTTTTACTTGATCAGTGATCATAAATGTGAAAACAGGGGCTCAGTGTGTGCTCGGCTATTATTGATGGAGAGATATATTTGGTTGCTTTTGGTGGCTACAATGGGAAATACAGCAATGAGGTATGTATTGAAAGTTTAGTTTGAATGAATACAAGTTCTCTCTGAAGATTAAATTTGTTTTGAGGGTATCAGCATGTATTGAAACGTAGTGTTGGTAATGTCAATTTTGAATATTATTTGTGCCTATGGCATCCCACCTCCTTCTGTGGGATTTAGTTCCAAGGTTCAAAATCCCCTCATTAACACTTAGAAACAAAAATTCACATCGCACCTAGTATAACTATTGGCTAATATTGCATTACCCAATTTCTTTTATTGGCTAAGTAAATTGTCAAACCTATCATTGGATTATAAGATTTCCCCATTCCTGGCAGACTCGTCAAATAAGAGATTAAGAATCCTCTCATCTATAAATTGTTCAAAAATTTAGATGCTTATGTTTTTAAAATATAATAAGTGCATAAATTTATGGATTGCATAAGGAATGACATCCAGTATTAAATTTGGTGTGCATGTTTAGCAAGGAGGGGATGTGTGATCTAATGGCGGGATCCACATTAATTGAATTTAAAGTTATTAAGTTGTTTAACTTTAACAAAAGATGCACACATATATATGGGTCAAGATGCCTATAAAAAAAAACATATATATGGATCAAGATCAAATTCTATATTTTTGGACAAGTAAGATGAAGTTATATTTGGTGGTAACTCTTTGTTATATTTTAAAATTTGACCATTGGATTATTTTTTCTCATTCTTAACAAGTTTGCCAAATTTCATGCTAATAAGAATGGTATTTACTATTTGATACATTAGCTCATGTTCTTTGTATGATTTTAAAATACAAAAACTTAAAATTTAAACGTTTTATAGATGAGATATCTATTGATCTTTGATCATCTTGAAATTTTGCAATCATGAAGGATAAATGTAATATAATGGTGGATTTTTTCAAAATTCTTGCATCCAATAAAAAATTATTAAGTGGTGTAACAAGCCAAAAGTTACATTGTGCAATTTCAACCCAACCCTATATGTATACACACACTTCCCTTAACTCATGTCCTCAAGGCTGTTTGAGAGATCTCTATCTCTGTTCTTACTAAAACTTGAGTACAGTACATAACTCATCAAATTTTTCCTCTTAAGGGTTAGTGGTGTGTGCACCTCATGAAGCGTCATTGTAAAATTGTTGATTTTCATTTGATACTATTTTAGCAATATGTAGTGTTCTAGACTATCATGACTAGTGAGATGAGGATAGACGCTACACAATGTTTCTGTTTCACCTCAATCTAGAAAGGGTGGGAAAAGTCATATCACTCTGCTTTGGGAAGTGGCACCTCAATGCCTCAACCTAATTGCTTTTTTTTTTTTTTTTTTTTTGGGGTCTTTTTTTTAAGATGCATTTTTGTTGCTTGTAAGTCCGATTTACTGCAGATGCTTTGATTTTTAGGTACTGACTCTTAAACTGCAAATTCTGCTGATTTTTATTTCTACCTGGGTTTCAGTTATTTTCCTCTAGATTAGTCTAGCGGTAGGCACTAACTCCGAAAGCCTATTTGTCTGCTAATTTTTTTTACAAAGTTTTCAGTGTGAATTCTTGTCAAAAGTTCTGGATTTATTTCAGTTGTTGCAATCTAAGTCTGTCCTATGCTTTCTGTGCCTGCCCCTTTTATTTCCTAGGTTTTTATTATGAAACCCAAACCTAGGGACTCATCACGTCCCAAGATTTTCCAGTCACCAGCAGCGGCTGCAGCTGCAGCTTCTGTTACTGCTGCATATGCCTTAACCAAAGCAGAAAAGTTAGATTTCACCAAAGCAGAAGATCCAAACTCCAAGGGAGCTGAAAACAGCATTTATGAAAAAGATGTCACAAATGGTGTTAAGGCCATTAGAGAAGAGAAAAATGTGTTGGAACTGTCACTTGCAGAAGTCAGAGCAGAAAATACTAGGATCAAGGGACAGATTGACGAGAAAAATGGTACTCTTTCTGAGTTGTCCAAGGTATGCTTTTTATGATTTAGTGCCACTTAAGGTGATTTTCCATTGGTCAGCTGTTTAAAACTCATGGTTTCAACCATATCCATTCAGGAACTCCTTTCTGTCCAAGGTCAACTTGGAGCTGAGAGATCAAGATGCTTTAAGCTGGAGGTCTTCCTTTCTCTCATTCCTTTTGTCATTTTTTAATCTGTTGTTCCTTTGTTGACTAACTGGGTCACTGACTAAATTTATTTGGTATTGGTGATGTCCAGGCACAAATCTCAGAACTGCATAAGATGCTGGAATCAATGCAGCCCATAGAGAATGAGGTACAAGAGCTTCGGACGCAAAAGTCTGCATTTGAACGGAATATAGAACTAGCTTCAGCAGTCCAGAAGCAAGGTTCAGGTGGTGTTTGGCGATGGATAGCTGGGGGAAATGGCAATGCATAAAGGTTGAAGGTTGGTGCCTAGAAATTAAATCTGGGAGCAATTCAATTTATCATTAGCCATAGCTTTTTTCAAGCAAATATACGATCTTAAGCTTAGGCAGATTATAGCAGTTGCAATTCCGAGAACTAATGGTGAAATTCAATCATGGTCAACAAGCATAATCTTCGAAATGCTTGCAACGTTTGACCATTGTTAAGATCTTCTATTGGAGATGAAACTAAACTTGATACAAGAATATAGTCTATGCTCTTTTTTCTTTTAAAATTCTTGGAATCCACAATATGTTCATTTTTTTTCTCTCACTTTCTAATTTCTTCATATGTGTTCCTTGTGTATGTGATGGTGAAAGTCACTCATTTTACCCTTTCATTAGTTTTTGTGCTTAGTACAATTGATTTGTATCAGTTACAAGATTCTTCTGGCTTGGCAATGAATTCTTACATATTCTGGAATTTCATTACTCATCTTGGTAGAATTTGTTCATTGATCTAATATATGCTGAATAAGTTTCACCTGAAGGTATAACAATTCATATTAATTAGTTGTGGTATCTATGTATATAATTTGGAAGAAGATCTCCTACATCATGGTCCTTTTGCGTGCTATCCTTTATTTTTTTCCTCTTGGAAAAAAAAAAAAAAAAAAAAAATCTTCCAATAGGCTAGGCACCAGTTCTTCTTCTATTTTTTTCTTTTTTTTGATAGGAGGCACTAGTTCTTTTAATTGCATATATATAATATTTAAAAGCCGAAGTGTAGTATTTATTGTTTCTACACTCCCGATAAGTCTCATCAATTGTAAATCTATTAATAAATCTTAACCAAAAAAAAAAAAAAGTCTATTAATAAATAATTAAATGATTTAATTTAATTATTTTGTCTAAATCTATTAGCACATGAAGTCATTTACGCTTAATTTTTTAAATGTATATCAATCAAATAATAAGGTCTTTTAAATAATGCATCTTGTGAATGTTCTTATTTAAATTATTAATAGTAAAAAAAAAAACATTTAAATGATATCATTATTGGTTTGTTTCACATCAACAACATATCTAACAAATTCCTAATTATTTTTTAGTGTCCGTTGAGACACATCATCGTAGTATTTGGTCAACTTCGGTCGATTTGTGTTAATTCGGTTCATTTCGGTCAATTTCAATTGTAAAATCTACTCGTAAATAATTAAATGAGTTAATTTAATTATTTTGTTCAAATCTATTAGTACATGAAGTTATTTAAACGATTTTTGAACTAATATTAATTAAACAATAAGATCTTTTAAATAATGCAGCTTATGAATGTTTTTATTTAAATTTCTAATAGTTCAAATTAACCAACCGATTATGGTATATATTTTTTAAAAATCCCTTTAATAATAGCTTGTCCATTGATATAAAATAATATTATAATTATGTAATTTAAATTTTTATTTATTAAATTACTTTATATATATATATATATATATCTCACTATGTAGTGTTGTTGAATGTAAAATACATTATATGATTACATATAACTTATAAAAATAGAAAATATGTTTAAATAACACATGCACTATTTAACTTACAAATTTTAGATTTTATTCTTGTAAAATAATTATATACTACAGTTTCTAGCTTACAACTAGTTTTGTTATAAGAGTCATGTCTTCCCAATTAAGCAATAGCCTCACCATAATGGTTTGTGCAAAATGAGATATGTGTCTATGAAAATTCTATGCCAAATGGAAGAAAATGCATGTTACCTCTCATTATAATGGTATGCCTCATATAATGCAGAATATTAGAGATTGAACATCATGCTGGCAATGCCATATTTTTCAAACAACAGAGTTAATATTCTCAACCCATCAAAAACTATAATAATCTGTTACTAATAACTGGTCCTATACTGTTCTAAATTCGAACCATCTCACATTTGGGAACATTAGGGGCAAATGAAAGTTGTTTGAATTTTATAACAGTCCATTACACAAAATGACCTTTGAAAGGTCTATTTATCTTCTAGACTGCTGAAGATGTAGTGATTGAGCGCTTCATTTCTTGAAGCTCTCTTATTTATAGGTTCCAACAGCAAAGTAAATCAAAAAGTGGAGAATTTTTTTACAACTTGGAGATAAGTTGTTGTTTGCTTTGTGAAACCAGATCCTTTCTTAAGATCTTGCCTGCAGCTGATCTTGGAATAGCACTAGTGAGACTAACTCTTCTTACTTTCTTGTATGGAGCCACCTGAAATTTCCATATACACAAATTAGGAGGAAAAAAAAGAGAGTTCAGCTATGGCTACCGAGTATAGAGGACAGAATTAGAGCCATGACAAACCTGGCCTGCTACGAATTGAATTACTTGGTCTGCTGTGAGTTCAGAACCAACTGCTTTTACCACGTTTGCCATTGGTATCTGCCCTGCTTCATCATCTTCAACCCTGTATTTTTTTTTGGTTAGAGAGAGAGAGAGCTAGAGTGAGAGAGAAGTGTTAAAGGTAACACACGGTATAACTGCTGCATCCATAATAGTGGGATGACTCAAAAGTATTGCTTCCAATTCTGCTGGAGCCACCTGCATACACATTGAGCACCGATCAAGTAATTAGTTTACTATCTCGTGTTGTCCAATAATTATCTTATGCTTTTGAGAATAAAAATCCTTTGTCTCACTCTGAGTATTCCACTTTATGTTCAATCATCCAAGCATGTCACACTTTTTTTTCCCCATTATAAAATAATTGAAATCAACCCTATTTGTATTTGTGCTTAGTGTCATATATTTAGTTCACAGCTAGTCTCAAGCCTGGGTAAAGGAGGAGGGTTGTGATAGGTTGACAGTCAGACTAAAATTTAGTCATTCTCTTATTATATGGATCCAATATAAATAAACGTTGGGGCTTTTTCTAGAATTAATATGATTGGCCCATTTTAATCTATTGAGGACATAATCAACCCTAAATTTTGAGGCTAAGGCTATGTTATTATTGTTATAAAATAATTGAAATTAAAAAAAAAAAATTAAAAGGTTGGACACTAACAATGAGATAAAGGACTATTATTAGTTGATCTGATAATATATGCATCATTCTTCTCACAGCATGTGAATCCCACATGATACACATTGTAAGAGAGATGATTCATATATCGGATGCATGAAATACCTTCTCAAAGTTTGGATTAGTTAAAATTTAATAAACCCTTCCATCAACAACTGAATTTGTGCTAAATTTTCAAGTTACCTGATACCCATTTTGTTTTATGAGCTCCTTAATCCTATCCACAATGAAAATAAATCCATCCCCATCAATATAACAAAGATCACCGGTTTACAACCACCCATTAGAATCAATTGTTGTTGAAGTAGCTTCCACATTTCCCAAATAACCTTTCATAATAGTAGGGCTCTTCAGCCACAGCTCTCCTTCCCTATACGGTGGCAAAGCCTTTCCAGTTTCAATATCCACCACCTTAGCACAGAAGCTTGGAACCAACCTTCCTGCTGACCCCGAACGAGCTTTAGCATCATTGTCTGACACAAAAAAATGTCGCTGCTCCACAGCTTTCTGTTAGTCCATATCCTTGCCTTATCTCCACCCATGGAAACCTCTCTCTGAACCCATCACCCAGTTCTTTGCTCAACGGTGCAGCCCCTGAGCCCACCCTTCTCAACGAAGATAACTCAGACTCAAACCCTGCTTTGCTTGTGTACTTTACTAGCCCAAGTATCACTGGTGGCACAGCAGGTATGTTATTAACTTTGTGTGCTTTAATTGCGTGAAGCATAGCATGGAACTCGAACTTTTGCATCAAAACCGTAGTAGTTCCCGAACAAAATAATCCTAGTGCAAAAAACGCAAGCCCGTAGATGTGAAACATAGGAATGAAACATAAGAACACGTCGTTTTGAGCTGAGGTTACGTCCACAGACCAATCTCAGTAATGTCATAACGGCAATGAAATTTACATGCGTTAGAATTACCTGTTAAAATAAAAGAAAAAAAAAATTAGAGAGCAGAATGAAATTTTCATGTGTTAAACCAGTTAAAATAAAAGAAGATAAAAGATTTAGAGAGAAAAAAAAGAAGAAGCATTTACATGATTTGTACGTACATAACCAAAAACTTTTAGTGATTACATTTTTACCGTTCTTAGCGTTCTAAAATGTGTATTACCAAAACCCAATGATATAACATCTATATATAGTTATATACACAACAATGAAGGCATATTAGCCATTGATTAAGCCAGAATCAAGGAGATTGATATGCGTTGATTCTTTGATTTTGGACATAATAAAGATCGAGGTTATCAAGATCGAGATCCTATATGGAATCAGTGAGAGGGTTCCAGAATCAGATTGTATGATCGGTACAAGAATCATAAGATACTACATTCCGATTAAAAAAAAACCTCATAATTATAATTCATAATATATTAAAGAAACATTGAAAAAAAGTAATTTTGATACAAATTAATGAAATTACTAATAAAAAGTAAAATACCTAATACATAAATAAAGTTCAAAATTCAAAAGTTACTACTCACAATTACTAAGTTCTAAGTTAAACAACTTAAAGCATACATAATGTCTCAATAAACAAAACAAAGCAAATAGCAATATTTCAAACAACTTCATAAACACTCAGTCATCAAGACCAAAGTTTTAGTTATCTTGGTTGAGTTTCTCAAAGTATGGGTTATCATTATAAACAACCTTATCGTCATTGTTAGCAACCACATGTTCAGTATCATCCATTAGATAATCATCAAAATCTCTTAATATTGCATTTGGAGGTTCATTTACTTCATTTTTATTGGCATCACCAAACTCACAGAATCTTTAGTATCATTATGGGATCGAGATCCTATAAAATCCTAAGATCCAGATCCAGATCTCACACGGATTTGACTTTAGTAGAGATCCTAGTAAGATTCAGGACGATTTAAGGATGTCAGATCTTAGAATCGTAAAATCCTAAGATCCGGATTGGTATACTAATAACTATGATAAATATACATGACTAATGTACATATACAGTGTAAAGTATAAAGGAAAAATATATTGTCATAGTGCATGTACAGTAACACTAAATATTTATCAAAAAAAATATACAGTTACACTAAATACGTTTGCTTGTCCCGGTAGTCCTAGAAGAGTATAGTATAGCTGCTGTGTCTGACTGAGACAACTTGAATTGTGGAAACTCTGAATGATCACAGCATTCAATCAACTCTTCAATGGACAAAGAATCGTTGTTGGGTTTTCGTGATGTTAGAATAATAGGCACCCTAGTTGGGACTAATTTGTGAAGCTCTTCAGGCGCTGAAATAGCTAGCTTGGCGCTTGAGTCACGTACTTGCTTGACTATTTCTGACTTGGTGTCAAGTGGATTGGTTGTGGTCAGTATTGCACCAATTGAGAACACAGCAAGACATATGGTTGGGTACAAGAGCGAGTTTGGTGACAAGACAAACACCACGTCACCTTTTCGGACCCCAAGAGCATGGTACAAACCTGAAGCAAGTGAACGGTTTGATCTTTGGAGTTGTGCATAGGTGACTTGTTGATTAGTGGAAGAGTCTATGAGTGCAATTTGTGACTCTGCTTGGTGGGGATGTGGGAATTGTGATAACACATATGTGGCAGTGTCAAGGTCGGGCCTAGTGGGGATTTTTTGGCGTTCATCAAGTTTATCAAGGGAATGGTAGATTCCGGATTGTGGGTCAAACCCACTTTTCGGAACATGTGGCAGTTGAGGGTTGCTGGAGACTTCTTTGGTGGTGGTGTTCCATGCCTCTTCTGCTGACATTTCTTGATGAATTTGCTAAGTTGTAGGAAATGTGCTTAGACAAAACCTTTGGGTGACAAACTAACGTTAATTGTTGTGGGTTATATATGGAAAAAATCTAGTACTAAAAACAATATCACTTCACCAAAACTATAATGTGGAAGTATAAATTAAAATAGTAGTTTCATGTATAAATGATAAGTAACCACTCACAATCTGCCACATTAGAATTATGGTAAAAAATTATGAAATAATTTGTAGTCCTGTACCTATTCTCGTATATGCTTTGCTATTGTCTTTTGCTTTGCTACTGTCTTTTGTGTTAGACAAGATCTAGCATTGACATTGATTAGTACGTCAATTAATGTATGTGATGAGTAGGCGATCAAGGCATGGTGTCTTGTAATTAGATGATTCGTACTTGATACCTTAATTATCTTTTTTATCCAATAAGCAACCGAACAAACAAATCACAAAACAACATATAAAAAATACATATCAGGTGCAAATAAGAGATAAAAAGACAATCTTATACAGCTTTTGTTGAAGTTGAAACACATTATAATATTGTAATTCGGCCGCTAAATTGTAAGAAAGGGTAAATAAACAGATGATTCGATGACCCCATGAATTGAAACCCATCGTAAATTACGTATTAATTGACTTGTCCTTGTACATGTCATATCATTATTGTGATATAATTATATATCTTCGTATTAATTACTCTTATATATTAGCTATATTTCACTAAATCTGGCCGGTAGAATAGGCGTAAATGCACTTTTAATCTTTATATTTTGACATTTTTCCATTTTAGTTCCTACATTTTATTTTTGCCACTTTTAGTTCCTAAATCAATTAACGCCCTTCATTTAAGTCATTGAAACACTGTTCTGTCACCAATTTAATAGGAAAACTGACAGATTAATAAAATATTATTAAAAAAATTATTTAACATTTTTTAAATGCCAAAATTAAAAAAAAAAATTAATTACTCAATTTTAATTAAAAAATAAAAAAAACAAAAAAAAAATTATTTTCTTTCAAACAAAAATTTTACTTTCTTTTAATTAAAATAAAATTTTTTTATTCCAATCTTTTTTTTTTCTTCAGAAGATCACCACCGAATCAAACCCAAGCCCAAGCAAAAGAATAGAAACCCAGCAAAAGAACATTATTACTTATCATTATTATTTTTCATAAGAACATTACAACTTATTCCTCGTGTTCTTCCCAGATCAAACCCAGCAACCAAAAACTCAAACGTAGATCACAACAACACAAACGAAAAAAAAGAAAAGAAACAGAGACCAAACACAAACACAGACCCATATCACAAATAGAGATTAAACACAAACGAAACCCAGATCACAACCCAAGCCAAAATCATCAGCAGACCCAACCACCAATCCATGTTCACAACACCCACATGCAAAGCCTCTAAATTTTTCCCATTGTTTTCACGGCATCAAGACCCCACAGCCTCCATGATCAAAACCTCGAAGATTAGCCTCTTGATTTGCTCGCCGCTAGTCAATATCGGGCTCCAATACTGAATCGGTGACTGTGTTTTGTACAATGGAGCCATAACTACATAGAAATAAACTGTGGGTTTTCTTTCTGGGGTTTCGTACACCTAATCGGCGGACCTTCTTGATGGGTTCGATGGCAACGACAATGGTGGACCTTCTGGGGTTTCTTTCTTCGACGGCAACGGCGACCTCATCATTGAGTCTTGAACGAGTTCAACGACGGCGACCTTAGCACTGAGTCTTGAACGAGATTAGAGAGAGTTTGGGTCAGTCAGAGTTTGAATCAGATCGGAGTTTGGCGGATCAACGAAGATGAGATTTTGAGATTAGAGAGACTTTCCATCCATGGAGGGTGAGGAGAAAGAGAGTTTGAGAATAGAGAGAGAAAAGGTTTTGTTTGTTAAATGTTCTTCTAAAAAAAAGAGAGTTTGAGAATTGAGTCTTGAACGAGTTTTGTTTGTTTTTTTAATTAAAATTGAGTAATTAATTTTTTTTTTAAATTTTGGCATTTAAAAAATGTTAAATAATTTTTTTAATAATATTTTATTAATCCGTTAGTTTTCCTGTTAAGTTGGTGACGGAACAGTGTTTCAAGGACTTAAATGAAAGGCGTTAATTAGTTTAGGGACTAAAAATGGTAAAAATAAAATGTAGGGACTAAAATGAAAAAAAGTCAAAATGTAGGGACTAAAAGTGCATTTACGCCGGTAGAATATTACTATGATCCCTCTTACCCCTTTTTTATTATTAAAAATCTTAGAACTATATATTCTTCTACATTTTCTGGGTTAACAACAACTGTAGTTATATTCTTCTTCTTCAAAAAAAAAAAAAACAACTGTAGTTATATACAAGCCTCTGAGCATGCGCTCATGCGCATGCTCAAGGGCTCTTCTATTGTTTGGATAAGAATTAATTTAGAGCATTTATTATAATTTGGGATTATTACATTTTTCAATTACAAAAAAAATCTAACGGTGTGATGAAAAATTATTTCATCACACATAATACTTATCACACCCCTAAGTTTTTTTTGTGATTGGAAAATGTAGTAATCCCAAATTATAATAAATGCTCTAAATTAATCCTTACCCAAAAAATAGAAGAGTCTCTGAGCACGCACATGAGCACGTGCTCAAAGGCTAGTATTCTGTAATTATTATCCACTTTTGCCAATTTTGTTTATGCAGTAATCAACGTGTTATTGATTAGAAGACGATGCTATAATTTAGTATTAACCTTTAGGGGGAGAAAAAATAATATCCTTTGAATAAATCTTATAAATAGTGCATATATTGAAAATGCATAATGAAATTGTAACTATAAAAATATTTACAAATTATGTGTGAAAATATTTACAAAATTTATTATGAAGAAGTTGATGGATAAATGTAGAAACTTGAAATATTTACATAAGGTAAAATACTAAAATAATTCACCACATTGGAAACATGGAATAGGTCATCGTATTAAAATAATTCACTACATTAGTTTTTATTATTAGTTTTGAATTCAGTCCGATATTTGTGGGCATATCTAAATTATCTTTTTTTTTTTTTTTTTTTAAGTGAAGAATAGAAAAAGAATACTTCATTTTGAAATGATTCATTTATCCAAATTTTTATTTACACCTCTTTCCTAAATTGTTTCTTACTTTTTTTAAAGGGAAAATTTTGATTTATTTATGGGAGTTATCTACTTATTTTTAATTCTAAAATTTAGCTACTTACTACATCTATAACAAAAGTTAAAAAGAGCTTAAATTCAAGATTTAGCAACTACCTTTAAAAGCAGGAAACTGTAGGTAACATTTTTTATGGAATAAAATAAAAATGGATGTGGGTTTTTTTTAGAGGAATGGACATGACTATTATCTATTTATGGTAGTCCTAATATGTAGCCACTTAGTACACATCCATAACAAAACTAAGTACAAAATTTTAATAGTTTTCATTTTTTTGGTTACAATAAATGCTTACATTTTTTTTTTATTTAGGTGCGGTTTGGATAGCTGAAACGTAGCGCGTTTTGCGTCTGCGTTTCAGCTTTCTTCTTCTTTTTTCTTTTTTTTTTTCTTTAGCGCATGAACAATAATCCACACTGTTCATGCATGCAAATTACACTGTGCATGAGACATTGTTTGCTGTGCAGGAGACATTATTCGCTGTTCACAGGACCCACAACCACTTTATTTAGGAAAAAAAATATTAAAAATGGGTCCCATGGTACTATTTACATATTTAAAAATTATTTTGCTACAGTGTTTTCAGTTTTCAATTTTCAGCTTTTAGCTGTATCCAAACGAACCCTTAATTTTTTATTTTTGTTAAAGGAAAGGATCTAGATCCATGTTTCTTTATCTTTTGGTGATGATGTTGTTGTTGTTGTTGTTTTTTTTTTTTTTTTTTTTTTTTTTAGTTTTATTTGTTACAATTATCATTTTTTGTTTAATCATAAAATTTTTAGTTTTTTTTTTTTTAATCCTAAAATTTAGCCACTTACTACACATCCATAACAAAAGTCAAAAAAAGTTTAAATTCATGATTCACAATTACCTTTAAAATCAAGAAACTATACCTAACATTTTTTATGAAATAACATTTTTGATGGAAATAAAAATGTACGTAATTGTCTGTTATTTGTTTATGATAGACCTAAAATGTAGCTACTCAGTACACTAAGTGACTAAACTACTAAATTTCCTACAAAATAGAACCACTCTCCCACTAATTCATGTCTTCAAAACAACCCTATTTATTTAACAATTAAAACAAAAACAAAAACCTCAATCCACTTTTCCATAAAAAAAAAAAAAACCTCAATCCACTAAACTGCTATCAAACCTACCCTTTTTTTTCTCTTCTTTAAATCTCTTTTTCTAGATAGAAACCTCTTCTAAAATCTCTCTTTTTTCCTCACCTTCTTAGAAAAAACAAAAGAAAAATACCTTTCATTTTAATGATTCTATCCAACAAAAAATCATGTTAACCTAGATTAACGTTGAATTAGAGTTGAAACTAAAAAAAAAAAACCCCTCATTTCCATTATATATATATATATATATATAACCCCTTATCCCTATCCCATCATGCATCCATGTATTTTTAATTTTTGAATGAGATTTTCCCATGTATTTAAAAGAATTTCCAGTTATCCACCACTTTTTTTCACTTATCTAAGTAAAATTATTAAATTTAAAATCCTAAATTTTAGGTTATAAAATCTCTCTCTTTTTTTTTTTTTCTTTTCTCTTACGCACGTTCAATTCTTCTCTTTCTTTTTTCCTCACCTTCTTAGAAAAATAAAAGAAAAATACCTTTGATTTCAATGATTCTATCCCCCCCCCCCCCCCCCCCCAAAAAAACCTGTTAACTTAGATTAACGTTGAAATTAAAAAAAAAAAAAAATTTATTTCCATTTTTTAAACAACCCTTATCCTTATATATATTTAAAAAAAAAAAAAACTATAAATTGAATCCCACATAGAATTATACGAATGATATATATAATTTCTTTTACAAAAGAAATTTTTTTATAACTATTTCTTAGATAACAACTACTTCATGTGAGGTTTGAATCATACAATAATTCTTACAAAATCTCTCACCCGAATTTATCTAATATTCCATTCCAATGCGTCTTGAATGCAATTTGAGAAATTTGTGCATATATAAGCCTGAAAGAGAAAAGAGGTGAATCTAAGATTATCATTATTTTGAATAAATCAAGTATTTAAAAATTGAAAAAAAGAAAAGAAAAAAGCAATCTTTATAAATGGAATGACGTTGAATGACTTTTTTTTCTTTTTTTTTGATAACCACCTTGAATGACTTTTTTGGTTCACAAACATGTTGAATGACTTTGAATTAATCAACAATGATGGGAAAGTGGTTCACAAACACGTTGAAGTTTTTATTTATTTATTTATTTATTAGGTTATCACTATTATTATTTAAAAAAAAAAAAGCAAAACATAACTAAATTGGGAAAACAAAGTAACTTAAATTCCTATAAAAAAAACTAAAAAAGAATTTGTGTTTGAGAGAAAGGTTTGTACTTTAAAAAAAATCCAATGTCAATCATTTAAAAAATAAAGAACGAATTCATTATAAAATAAAAAATAAAAAGCAAATGTTTGGAAACACGTTGGTATAAACTACAAATAGAAATAATCCTTACCGGTATCCTTTCTCAAGCACAAACCCTCTTGATTGAAATTTTTAAGTTTGCCATGGATTATAAGCAAGCATCAAAACAACCTCAAATTCCTATAAAAAAAATCACATTCACCCATGGGTAAGTACTTCTCAAACTCTGAATACTTGACAGCCATGCCTGTAGGTAAGAACTCAAACAAAGTCAATAATAAAGAAAAGAAAAAAAGGAAAAGAAAAGGGAACTTACAAAAGATAGAATCTGCAAAGTTGTTGGAGCCTCTAACCATATCTGTTTAAATTGTTTAGAAACTAAATCTAAAAGTATAAGAAGAAGCCTCTGACAAAGTCTGTTTAAATTGTTTAGAAACCAAATTTGAAAGTAGAAGAAGAAGAAAGAAGAGGATGTAGAGCTAAATTGAATGTCTTCAATTTGAGGAAGAATAGATAACTATTTTGATAGAAACGTGGGTTTTTTTTTATATTTTTTTTAAGAAGAAGTTTAAAACAGTTTAAATAAATTGTAGGAAATGTTTTAGGTGAGAGTTAGAGATATATTTTTACTAAATTATCCTCAAGTTTTGCCCCTACTTAAATGTAGTTTGTAGGGGTATTTTGGAAAAAAAAAAAATCCGGTCAAAATAGGAAAAGCTCCTTAAATAGTAGTATAGACTAGTCTCTGAGCACGCACTCACGTGTGTGCTCAGATGCTCTTCTATTTCTTGGAGAAGGGTTAATTTAAAACATTTATTATACTTTAGGATTACTATATTTTTCAATCACAAAAAAAACCTAGGGGTGTGATGAAAAAAATACCTAGGGGTGTGATGAGCGTTATATGTTTGTAGATGAAATATTTTTTTCATCACACCCCTAGGTATTTTATGATTAGAAAATATAGTAATTCCAAATTATAATAGATTCAAATTATTAACTTTTACCCAAAAAAAATAAAAAAGTCTCTGAGCATGCGCATGTAAAATCAAATTACTATATTTGTATTACATATTTAAAATCAAGGGGAGTCTCCCAGTACATTTAAAAACCTAGGGGTGTGATGAGTATTATACATATTTAAGTTGTTTTTTATTTATTTATTTAGGACAAAATTTAGGCATTGTTTTTTAAGTTTCTCTCTTAACGTGAGAGTGTAATAGGAATATAAGAAAACCTGTTAGTGTAACAGGAATATGAGAGTGTTATTATATATATATATATATATATATATATATATATATATATATATATATATATATATATATTAAGACAAAATAATGGTATAGAAAGGATAATGATAACCTATTATAAACCAAATACAGGAAAGTAAAATAGTGAATGGATGAAAGATACTTACATTTTTGCTATTGACTACACATCTACTATGTAAGTCTCATAGTTGTTGAGTTTAATTAATATGCTGTAAATAACAAATTCCAAAAGAAGCTATAGACCAATGGTATCAAATAGAATTTGGTGACAGAGATTCGAAAAACATAAAAGCTTAAATTACCTGACATGAATGGAAAGAAAATGATGAGTAAATACCTTTTTAAGTGGCTTCCTCTAGCATGTAGTCACCTATTACTATTCTTCCTCTTAGTATAAAAAGTAGGGACTTGAGGATGGAGATGGGGAGTATTTTCCTTTTTATGGAAGAGATGGGAAGTAATTTGATAACATTATAACTGTTGGGGAGATTTAAATTTGTTAGGTAGCAGTTTGGGGTTGTGTATGTGACTAAAATATGGGTGTATGGCTGGTTTTTTTTTTTTTTTTTGGCAATAACTGTAGATGTATTTGAACACCCACATTTACGTGTGTTAGTTTTTTTTTATTTAATTTTTATAACTATCAATACATGGGGTTTTTTTTTTTTTTAAATAATAGTAATAAAGTATTTTAAAAAAACAATAAAAATGGGTTAGTGGACGTTTACGTGTGTAAGTTTTTTTTTTTTTTAACAGTACATGTCTTTTTTTTTTTTTTACTATCAATGCGTGAGGTGTTTTTTTCCTTTTAAATAATAATATAGTATTTCAAAAAAAAAAAAACAATAAAAATGGGTTAGTGGGAGAGTGTTCCTATTTTGTAGGCAATATTTTAGTGCAAGTTAGACATATATTTTACCAAATTATCCTTTAGTTTTATCTCTACTTAAACCTAGAGAAATAGGGGTATTTTGGAACAAAAAAAATCCTGTCCAAACAGGTATAGCCCATTAAATAGTAGTATAAAGCAAGTTAGACATATATTTTACCAAATTATCCTTTAGTTTTATCTCTACTTAAACCTTGAGAAATAGGGGTATTTTGGAACAAAAAAAATCCGGTCCAAACAGGTGTAGCCCCTTAAATAGTAGTATAGATAACGTAGGATATTTACAAAAAAATGTTTTTTAACAACTACTTGATAGAATGACTGCTACTTCGCTCACCCGAATTCATCCAATGTGTTTGCTATGCAATCTAACCAAATTGTTGATATGTCACCCTAAAAAAAATACAGAAAAATAGAGAGTAAGGCTTAAATGTAAGAAAAACAACAAACAAAAATAATAAGAGGAAGAGAGGGCACCACTTAGAACACATACACTAAAATAATGAGTGAAGCCCAATAACCACAAAAAAGAAAAAAAAGAAAAGAAAAAGAAAAAAAAGAAAGACAAATCAATATATGTCATTCCTATTCTTTAAAAAATAGTCATTAATTAGAGAAAATACTTAAACATCCATCAAACTAACCAAATAAAAGAAAAAAAGAAAAAGAAGATAAGATAAGATAATGATATAGAAAGGATAATGACAACAAAGTGTAGTCCTATTTTGTAGCTAGACACTATTTTACGTTGGAGTTATTTATTTATTTTTTTTCCTTTTATAATCTAAATCATGATAAAGTAATAAGTTTTTGTTGGAGATAAAACAATTATTTTTTACAAATTAAGCAATAATTATCCTATTCCCGAAATCTACCACATAAATTTAATTTCTCATTGGTAAACCAACACATGATGAAGAAAATTAACACATAATCTGATAACCCAAGAATTTTTTTTGCTAAACGATAATCCAAGACTTAATATATTACTTGCTGCAACTTGTATTAAGACACAATATATTACTTGCTGCAAAGAGAAAAATAACCTCATAATTCTTTAAGTTTTCATAACCTTCCCGGAGAAAAATTGTGCTAAAATCACCAATTAATTTATCATCAATTCATCACACATCCACTCACTTTATGTACTTTAAGTTAACAAAATTAAAGTTAAGAATATATGAAGTGAAGAAGTGCTCGACAAAACATTCACACAACTTTTTCATTAAAAAAAAAAAAAAACCCTAAAGAAAGAAATCCCTTAAAAAAGTAAAAGACTACAAAAAGAAAAGATATAAGACTAAAGAAAAAAAAAAAAAAACTGTAAAATCAACTATTAGGTCGCCTCTAATTGTTCATTTATATATGTGTGTTCTTCTCAAGAGGAAAAACACAAACGTACAACACTACTATTTAGATCCCTCATGAGATGAGATTAAGGAAAAAAAAAAAAAGAAGATCCCTCGTGAGATGAGATTAAGGAAAGCAATAAGCAAAACATGGCCAAATTCGTTTATATATGTGTGTTCTTCTCAAGAGGAAAAACACAAACATACAACACTACTATTTAGATCCCACGTGAGATGAGATTAAGGAACACAAACAAAAAAAAAAAAAGATCCCTCGTGAGATGAGATTAAGGAAAACAATAAGCAAAACATGGCCAAATAGAGATAGAAATTGAAGTCAGAGAGAGAAATTGAAGTCAGAAAGAGCTTAACTCAAATCTATAACAAATTAAAGATTAATAGCCATGTCATCAATCAATTGTTTAAATTCAAATTTTTGTAGTTTAAAATAATGTATAAAAGATGAGTTTTTAGATCGAATGGTAAATAACATCCAATTGACATGAAAATTGGCATGAATGTTAAAAACATATAGATCATGGAATTCAACGGTGGGATTTTCAAAATACGAATTCTATAACAAATTATTAGGTGGTGTAACATTACTTAAAGTTACATCTGGTGTAACTTGAACCTAACCCATATAGGGTTGGGTTCAAGTTACACTTGGTAAAATATTAAATAATGTTACACTACTCAATATTTTTTTAATGGATGCGAATTTTGACAAATTCACCGTTAAGTTACATTATCTTTATATATTCTCCATATTTGAAAAATTTTGAAGTGATAAAAAATTAATAGTCATGTCATCAATCAATTATTTAAATTCAAGTTTTTGTAGTTTAAAATAATGTATAAAAGATGAGTTTATAGATCGAATGGTAAATAACATCCAATTGACAAGAAAATTAGCATTTGTTAAAAACATATAGAAAATGGAATTCAACGATGGGATTTTCAAAATTTGAAATCTATAACAAGTTATTGGGTAGTGTAACTTTGCTTAGAGTTACACTAGGTTTAATTTTAAGCAATGTTACATCACTCAATATTTTTTAATTGAATGCGAATTTTGACAAATCCACCGTTAGATTATATTATTTTCGTATGTTCTCCATACTTGCAAAAGTTTGATGTGATGAAACATTAATAGCCATGTCATCGATCAATTATTTAAATTCAGGTTTTTGTAGTTTAAAACAATGTATAAAATATGAGTTTATAAATCGAATGGTAAATAACATCCAATTGACATAAAAATTGGCATGAATGTTAAAAACATATAGATCATGGAATTCAATGATGTGATTTTCAAAATATGAATTCTATAACAAGTTATTGGGTTAGGATCAAGTTACACATAGTATAACTTTAAGCAATGTTACATCACTCAATATTTATTAATTGAATGCGAATTTCGACAAATCCACCGTTAGATTACATTATTTTCATATATTCTCCATACTTGCAAAATTTTGAGGTGATCAAAGATTAATAACCATATCATCAATCAATTTTTTAAATTCAAGTTTTTGTAATTTAAAATAATGTATAAAAGATGAGTTTATAGATCAAATGGTAAATACCATCCAATTGATCTAAAAATTAGCATGAATATTAAAAACATATAGATCATGGAATTCAATGGTGGAATTTTCAAAATATAAATTCTATAAGATATTAGGTGGTGTAATATTAATTAGAGTTACACCAAGTGTAACTTTCAACAATGTTACACCACTCAATATTTTTTTTTAAGTGGATGCGAATTTTGACAAATCCATCGTTAGATTGACATGAATGTGAAAAACATATAGATAATGGAATTCAACAGTGAGATTTTCAAAATATGAATTTAATAACAAGTTATTACGTGGTGTAACATTTCTTAGAGTTACACCACCAAATAACTTGTTATTAAATTCAAATTTTGAAAATCCAACCTTTGAATTATATGTTCTATATGTTCTTAACACATATACCAATTTTCATGCTAATCGGATGTAATTTACCATTCGATTTATAAACTCATCTTTTATGCATTATTTTAAACTACAAAAACTTGAATTTAAACAATTAATCGATGATATGACTATTAATCTTTGATCATCTTTAAATTTTGTAAGTATGGAGAATATGCGAAGATAATGTAATCCAGCAGTGGCTTTATCAAATTTCACAACTGATTAAAAAATATTGGGTGGTGTAATATTGCTTAAAATTACACCAGATGTAACTTGAACTCAACCCTATATATATATATATATATATATATATATATATATATATATATATATATATATTCTTTTAATATTAATAAGTTTCACTTGAAGGTATAAAAATTCATATTAATAAGTTGTGGTTTTAAGTTACACTTGGTGAAACTTTAAGTAATGTTACACTACTCAATATTTTTTAATTGGATGTGAATTTTGATAGATTCACTGTAATGACCCCACCTAAATTATGTAGATATTGTCCGCTTTAAGGCTCATACCCACAGCAGTGGGGGAAAAAACCTCTATACATTAAAGGGAGGTCACTAAAGTCTCTACACATTAAAGGGAAAGTCACTCTTTATAAGCCCATCATCATTTGCTTCCCCAGGCGATGTGGGATTTCATGGAATGCAAGACCCCTCTTTTGGGTCACTACCATCCACCCCTTTACGAATACACATGTCCTCGCATGCGGGGCCCATGCTTCTGGCTAAGGCGTGGCTCTGATACCATTTATAACGACGTCATTTCAACTGTGTAGATATTGTCCGCTTTAAGGCCCATATCCTTCACGGTTTTGTTCTCCTCCAAAGCACACATCAGTGGGGGAAAAGATTTCTACACATTAAAGGGAGGTCACTTCTTATAAGCACATCCTCATATGCTTTCCTAGGCGATGTGGGATTTCATGAAATACAAGACCCCCATTTTGAGTCACTACATCCACCATTATATTATATTATATTCATATATTCTCCATACTTGCAAAATTTTGAGGTGATCAAGGATTAATATTCATGTCATCAATCAATTGTTTAAATTCAAATTTTTGTAGTTTAAAATAATGTATAAAAGATGAGTTTATAGATCAAATCGTAAATAACATCTAATTGACATGAAAATTGGCATAAATGTTAAAAACATATAGATCATGGAATTCAACGGTGAGATTTTTAAAATTTGAATTCTATAATAAGTTATTGGGTGGTGTAACATTGCTTAGAGTTACACGCTTAAAGTCACACCACTCAATATTTTTTAATTGGATGCAAATTTTGACAAATCCACCGTTAGATTACATTATTTTAATATATTCTCCATACTTACAAAATTATGAGGCAATCAAAGATTAATAGCCATGTCATCAATTAATTTTTTAAATTCAAGTTTTTATAGTTTAAAATACTATGTAAAAGATGAGTTTATAGATCGAATGGTAAATAACATCTAATTGACATAAAAATTGGCATGAATGTTAAAAACATATAGATCATGGAATTCAACGGTGAGATTTTCAAAATATGAATTCTATAACAAGTTATTAGGTGATGTAACATTGCTTAAACACCATTGCTTAAAGTTACACATGGTGTAAACTCAATATTTTTTTAATTGGATGCGATTTTTGACAAATCCACTGTTAGATCATATTATCTTCATATATTCTTTATACTTGCAAACTTTTGAGGTGATAAAAGATTAATAGTCATATTATCGATCAATTGTTTAAATTCAAATTTTTGTAATTTAAAATAATGTATAAAAAATGAGTTTATAGATAGAATGATAAATAATATCCAATTGACATGAAAATTAGCATGAATGTTAAAAACATATAGATCATGAAATTCAACGGTGGGATTTTCAAAATATGAATTCTATAATAAGTTATTAGGTGGAGAAACATTACTTAGAGTTACACTAGGTGTAACTTTAAACAATGTTACACCACTCAATATTTTTTAATTGGATTCTAATTTTGACAAATCTACCGTTAGACTAGCATGAATGTTAAAAACATATAGATCATAGAATTCAACGGTAGGATTTTTAAAATATGAATTTTATAACAAGTTATTGGGTGGTATAATATTACTTAGAATTATACCAGGTGTAACTTGAATCTAACCTCTCTCTCTCTCTCTCTCTATATATATATATATATTCTTTTAATAATATGCTAATTACCTAAGACTTATTACTTTGATCTTTTTATGCCTCTTTTGGGATTGTAAATGTGTAATTTTTTAATAAAATATTAGTTGTTATGTTATTAACAAAAGCCTTGTAGTTTAATTGATACTTCTCCAGTCTCCATGCACGCTAGTAGCTTAATTGGTATCTCTCTAAACACAAAGTGCTAGGGGAAGAGTAAGTATCTTAAATATTTTTTTTCTTTAAATGTCACCTTATTGTTCTTTTATTCACATTAAACTTTAGGTTTAAAATGTTCGAGATGTAAAATTTAGGAACAAGTAGTATATTTTGGCTTGTTTGATGGTAAATATTTATAGAGATTAAATTGGGTTAGGAGCTGGCGTAAAAGGTGTGTTTTACGCCAGCCAACCCTGACCCGACACATCAGCTAATTGAGGTTATTTTCTTTCTCTTTCATGACATGCTCAAATATGCATTTGAAGGTTTTCTGTTGCAAGGCCTGTGAAGTGAAATTGCTTTATAATGTGGTTTTGAGTTTTTTTTAGTGATATTGTTGTCTATGTTGTTCTTTATGGCTTGGGTATTGCAAGATTGAAGTAAAATTGTTAGTTGAAACTGCTGGGTTGATTCTTTTTTTTTTGGGTGGATCTGAGTTTGTGGCATGGGTTTCTCACTGTATTTTGTTGTGAGTTCCATTGATGGTTGGTTTGGGTGTGTGAACATCCCCTTTGTTGGGATTTCTTTGTAAAATTTGCAGTTCTTTCAGAGGGTTTTGCAGAAGAGAGGAAGTTATGAAAAAAAAGAAAGATTATGGTTCTTTCAACGTTGCTTCAGGCCTTCAATGTTTTTGGAAAAGTGAGGGAGATGGGAAGAGGAGAGAGGAAGGGAGAAAATGGTTTTTTTATTATTTTGCTGACGTGTTGGGTCAAGATTGGCTGGCGTACGCCAGATCATGACCCAATTTAATCTCATATTTATAAGAAAATTAATGAGGCCAGACCAGAAGAGGGCCCTAAACAGTTATATACTTTTTCACTTGACAAACCTAGCGGGAGCTCAAGGTGGGTGTGAGTCTGACCTGTTACAAGAGAAAAGCCCAATACATCAGGTTATGGGCTGCTACAGTAGTTTCTCTATGAATCATAACGAAGCACCAATTTCTCAAAATTGTTTAAAAACGCTATGTGCGACTATGCCTTCAAATGATTAGGTTGATGGTCCATGGAGGAGCGAGAGTATCAATGGGATTCTCCAATGGACTTTAAAACGTCTAACCCATTTTATAGTCTGATGAGCCCATGAGATTGCAAACAGGACTGCTCTCTCTCCTCAAGGACCCAAATTAGCTTTTCTCCATGTACAGTTGCAGCGTCAAAATTCGACTTGGAACCAATAAACCAAAAATGGAACTCAACCACCACCATTACCGTAATCATCACCAACCCAACTCTGCAAATCATGGAGTCATAATGCACGCGCCGGCGGCTCCCACACTGGCTTCGTCACTCTCACATTACTCGTGAGTCGGGTCTTAGCGTTTTGTGCTCTAGCTGAGCTTACGTCAATGATATTCAACATGCCCATGTGATTTTCTCTCAGATTGAAAAAAAACCCATTACTTTTATATGTGGAAAACTATGATCATAGGCTACTGTGAAGCCAAATATTCTCACCGTGGGGTTTTCCTATTTTCGTCAAATGATTCGAGAAAACGCATCGAAATGGAGCTTCGTTTTTGCTCTCTAGGAGTGCGAACATTTTTTGTGTAGTTTTTAGAGGGGGAATCAGTTAATTGTTGGGTTCGGACTTTTGAGGATGGGTTTTTTGATAAGGATTTGTTAGGACGAATTGGGTTGAATTTTGCACGTGAAGTGTTTGATCAAAGTTTTGTGAGAGGGTAGTTACACGTTAGGTAGGCTATCATTTTCTGAGGAAAGTTTCGGTGGTGTAATAACAGTAAGAAACTCAAAAAACAATGAACGTCCCTTTTGAGAGAGACAGAGAGCGTCATTTTGGTCTTGGACAAGCCACCGTTGACGAAGCTGAGTCTGATATTGAAGAGGATTCCATTGTTAATGGGTTTGCTTCTATTACTCTATCCAGAGAAGATATAGCAAGGATTAGAGCTCCTTGGACCTCATCTTTGATAATCAAAACCTTGGGCAAAGTGTGGGGTTCGTGTTCCTCTTTTCAAAGATTAGAGTTATGTGGAATCCTTCAGGTAGGCTAGACTGCATAGATTTGGGTCATGATTTTTTTCTCATTAAATTTGAGCTTCAAGAAGATGTTGATAAGGTGCTAAAAGGGGTTCCATGGTTTGTGAGTCAGCACTTCCTAGCTATTCGTCAATGGGAGCCTAATTTTAAGGCTTCAGCTGCCACTTTCTCAAGTGTTGCGGTTTGGATTCGTCTCCCTGAATTGCCAATTGAGTATTATGGGCCTGAGGCTTTGAAAGAGATTGGAGCGGCCATAGGTCATGTTTTACGTATTGACGCTCATACTGTTAATGGACCTAGGAGGAGATTTGCCAGGTTATGCGTCCAAGTGAATCTGGAGCAACCGTTGATCAAAACGATTATGATAGGAAAGTTTGCTCAATCAGTTATGTGTGAAGGGCTTAATGCTCTATGCTTCTCCTGTGGCAGAGTCGGGCATAAAAAGGACGTGTGTCCCTATCTAATCAGGGCACCTCCTTCGCCTCCTACCCAGAAAAATACACCCTCTCAGGTTGACTCAGTGCCATCAGTGGATCAATAGGGTGATCAAAAGGAGTATGAACCTTACGGGCAGTAGATAGTTGCCACGCGGTGTAAGAAACCCCGAAAGCTTAGTCCAAAGGTTCAACTAGGCGGGAAAATTCGAGTTACTGATGTTCTGGTAACAACCTCATCTGAGGGTGTTGAGGCTTCTACAAAAGAATGGGTAGCGGTTGCTTGGCAAAAACCACCTCCTGGTTGGGTAAAACTTAATACGGATGGATCTTCTTTTGGGAATCCGGGTCAGTCTGGTGGAGGGGGTCTTCTTAGAGACGCTGAGGGAAGATGGATCATAGGCTTTGCTAGAAATTATGGGAATCTAAACAGTATAATGGCTGAGCTATGGGCCTTTAGAGATGGTTTACTTCTAGCTAAAGACCAGGAAATTGAAAACTTGATAGTGGAAATTGATGCTTTAGCTGTTGTTCATCTTATGCACAACTGCACTGTTAATTAGTCACTTGAGCCTTTGCTCACTGATTGCAGGAACCTTTTGAAGACTTTTTTTCCAATATGCGAATTGAGCATACTTTTCAGGAAGCCAACTGTTGTGCTGATGCAATGTCTAAGCTTGGGAACAGTAGTGATGTTGTTTATGGTTTATTCCAATCTCCACCATCTGTGGTAGAGCAACTAGTAGCCCTTGATAAGAAGGGAGTAGCTTGTAATAGACTAGTGTCTCTTAATTAATGTTATGCTTCTATTTCACCAAAAAAATGAAGTTTTGTGAGAGATGTTACTTGGACCTCGATGATGGATGGATATATGGTGCATAGTTCTGCGGAGAAGGCTTTGGAATTGTTTAATCCGATGTTATTGAGTGATGTTGAGCCAAATGAGGTTACTATCATTGTTGTTTTTTCGATATGCTAGCTGAAAAAGGATTTAACTATTTGGAAAAGCATACGTGGGTATATAAAAAGAGGAATGTGAATTATAGACTGAATTTGCAAAATACCATATTATATTTAATTGAATTTGGAAAGCTGGATTATAACCAAAAATCAAAACGGGCAAAAAATAATTTGATGAATGGAGGGTCAAATGATCAGAACCATGATTTATGTTTCCTTCTGCCTGGCTGCAAAATAATACTACCTCAGCTGAAAGCAGGATAGCTATATTCCACTCGTACACTTTTTATTACTATTATTATTATTATTATTATTTTGCTAAACCTTTTTATTACTATTATTTTATATAATTTGGTAGTTATAAATTATAATAAGGAAAGTGGTAAAGATATAAGCTATTTTATAATAATGGAGGAGGATGAATTTAAACCTTAATTCTCCTAATAAAGGGGTGCAGGTCATGCCATTGAGCTATAAAGCTTTTAACAACTTTGATCCTCATTTTTTTGAGTACTTATTTATTTATGAACCCATTTGGCATTATTGTATAAAGTTAAAACTTTTAGCTGAGAGAAATGGCAACGCATAAAGGTTGAAGCTTGGTGCCTAGAAACTTAATCAGGGAGCAATTCAATTGGTTAGGCCATAGCTATCTTTCAAGCAAATAATATGATATTAAGCTCAGGCAGATTGCAACAGTTGCTATGTGAAGAACCTATGGTGATATTCGGTCATGGTCAACAAGCATAATCTTGGAATTGCTTGCCAACGTTTGACCACTGTTAAGATCTTCTAATGGAGATGACAGAATCATGATATACAAGAACATAGTCTATTAATAAATCCTTGGAATCCAAAATCTGTTCGTTGTTTTTTGTTTTCTTTTTTTTCCTTGTGTATATATGTAACAGTACCAACTAATACTTACATCTTCTATAAAAAAAAAAAAAAAAAAAAAACAACAACAACATCAACTACTACTAATTCATACATATTCCAGGATTTCATTACTAATATCTTGGTAGAATTTCGTTCATTGACCTAATATAGGCCAAATAAGTTTCACTAAGGAATAACAATTCATATTAATAAGTTGTGGTGTCTATGTATTTAATTTGGAAGATCTCTGATACATCATGGTATTCTGCATATTATGCTTTAATTTTATTTATTTATTAAAAATTTTATAGGTTAGGCACCGGTTCTTAATTTGTATTTTCATATAACATACATGTCTTTTCTTTCCTACTATAATGGTTGCTGCAAAAAACAACAAACAGTTAATCACCATGCAAAAAGCCCAAATCTATCAAATAAATTCAGGGGGAGGGTAATAAAGAATGGTTACCTGAGATTTGGATGCAAATTCAACAAAGAATGGCGAGGAAAAACGGAATAGGAGCAGAGAGATGGCAATGTTGTGAAGGAGTACAGAACAAATGAGCTAAGGAAACAAAGGAGATATATATCTATTGGGAAGAATAGGGTAGTATTTTGGTCCTTAAGTATAAAGTTGGGGCTTTTTGAGATTTTCTTAAGAAAGAAATTTTCAGTAACTTAAGATTGCAAATCGTGTGATTTTGAAAAAGTACCTAGAAGTTGCTTATTTTAAAATGTGAAAATCTGCAGTTTTAAAAATCACAATCTCACTAATATCGCATGGGCAAACATTTTAAAATATTACATTTTGGTTAGAATCACGCATTTGGTTCCCAAATCATGGGCCAAACAAACATTATGTTAAACAATCATGTGCATTACCGATTAGGTCTTACATATTTTGAAATTTCATTACTCATATTAATAACCTGCATGGTATCTGAAAGTTCAAATAGTGTAAAATACACTATGAACGTTTAGACCCCCAATTTACAAATTACCAATTCAAGCTAAATGTCAAACAATTAATGTGCGGAATATGAACACAAGCTTAACACAGAATTGATAAACAATCTAAGCCAATTAAAATCACATCCACTGCAGAAAATAAAAGGCAAAGATAAGGGAAGAGAGATGCAAACACAAGGACAACATAACGATGTGTTATCGAAGAGGAAACCGAAACCCTCAGCGTAAAACCTTTCCGTCGCCCTCCAAGCGGTAAATAATCCACTAAAGAATACAGTTGGGATACATGACCAGTAATAGACTCTCTAACCCTAATATACCAAATGTACCTAAGCCCTCCAAGCACCTACTCCAACGAGGTTACGCCGAATCTATTTCTTCTTTAGCTTCTCAGATTCCACTACTAGACCATAGCATCAACCAATGTGAAATTGGTTCCTTCATAACTGCTTCCCAAAGCACCAAACAACCCTCTCACAGAAATTGGATATGGTGAGAAAAGGTTTTGGTAATAAGCCTCTCAATGATTTGACAATGGAGAGGAAGAGAATAGAGAAATTTGAAGAGTCTTTTAGGTAAAGATTGTGGATGAGTCAATCTTGTTTTCTCTAGGGTTTCTCTCTCAAAATTCTCTCTGGAAGCTCTCTCAAAATCATGGGTATAAAGGTATATATATAGTAGGGTGAGAATGAATGTAAAAAGTTAGTTTTCCCAAACAGGGTGTTCTGGCGACTTGACTTTGCGATGGTTGATTAAATTCAACCTTACAATCTCCCCCTTTGGCTATTCCGTGACAAAACCCTAAAACAGTCTCTAGACTTAACATGTGAGTTGGGAAAAGTTGAACATAATTCACTCACACCTAATTCTAGAAACTGTGAAGCTCTTGAATCATATGAACATGAATCTCCTGAAACATAACAATACACCATGATCATTGTATGCAGAAAAGCATGAAATGCATATGAAGCAGGCATGATGTGATCAAGCAAAGATGGAGTTAAGAAACAAACTATGGCTTGATCAAACAAGCAATCACTACAAGGTAGTGATCACAATGCTTATTCACACTCGGACATACAAGCTAATAAGCTCAATGCAAATCACTTGCATGCCTAACACTCAACCAATGCATAATACACTAAGTATATGCATCTAGGAACAATCCTACAAGGGCACAAGAGTGACAATACATAAAAGGAAAATACATGACATTTAATTAGAAGTACTGATTAAACAATGCATAAAGGCTGCATAAAAACACGGTACACACCATAAAGCCTACAAACTATGCATAAAACATAATCCTAAAAGTTTACAAAAGCAACATGGGTACAAAACAAAACAAGCACAAAAAAAAAAAAAAAAACTGAATGAACACATAACATAAGTTTTGACAAAATATTAAACATAGGCCAGCTTGCTTAATACTCCCCCTTTCATAGTGCTCCCCCTATCATCATCTCCCCCTTTTTGTCATGGAATAGCTAGTCCTTATTCTTTTCTAGCTACCTTTGAATCTAGTCCAGCTGTGTTTGGAGAGAAGTGAATTTCATGTCACACCGGATGTTATGATGGTGCAAGAGAGTGGCGAGTCCAGAGATCTTAGTGCTCAATTCATGGACAAATGCCATAATGGAGTCTAGCTTTTCATTAACTGAGAATGGGCTAGAACGTGATCCATTGTATGAAGGTTGTGATTCTGATTTGACTTCCTTTTTGCTATGACCAATGCTAGCATTTAGCGTCTGAAGGTTGATTGGACTTGGTTTTGGATGGGAAGACTCATCTGCTGATGGATAGATACCTTTAAGTTTCAAAATCCGTAAGACGAGACAACAGAAAGGAATGCATATCCGTGAGTCAGTCCTCACAACAGTTTTGCGCAAGATATGGAAGATATGCGCACAAATGTCGATCTCTACGTCAGAAATCAGATCGTGAAGGAACAAGGCTTTCTCTAGGTTCATATACCGGTACTAGATAGAGGGTATAGATTGTGGAACATGATGATTGTGAGCACCCTTAATTCCGAAGTCAGAGAGGAAACATTGATTGAATTTCCATTTGGTGAAAATTCCAAGACTTTACCAAGAGCCTGTCGGAGTAAATCTTCTTCCGGATACAAATCATCATATACCGGTGGGTTCCTCAGCATCGGCCTGTTGATGTAAAGAATTTATGCCAGATAGGCAGGGGTCATAGAGAAGGTCTTTCCACGAACCCAGCACTTAAGTTCTTCCCCCTTCAACAATTACATTAGCATAGAATTCTTTCACCAAATTCTCATAGGCATCATCAAGTGTAGAAAGAAGATAGTTCCAGTCTTTTGTGGCAAACCACTTAGGAATGTCAGTGTCAGAGAGAGATGACTGATCTAGAGCCCTTTCAAGAAGTGCTTTGGCATCTTTGAAATATTTTGCATGTGTCTGAAAAGCAGTAAAGGTCCTGAATTTGTTGGGATTATATACTCCTGATGATGACTTTGTCCTTTTTGAACTAGGAGAGAGATCATTAACATCAATCACATGTTCTTTGCCTTTATTGTTTCCTCCTTTCACAGCTGCTTTCTTGAAAGGAGACATTGTCACACTGCATCATGTGAGACATTGATACGAGAGGAAACACACAAAAGCAATAAGCATTATTAGTATCGGGTTAGTCCCAAATCAGAAAATTGAAATTAAGCCCTAAATTCATGGGAATAGGGTCTTAATCATGACAATGTATGGGTGTGTGACACAAAAGGCCCAATATAGATGCTATGTAGAGTGAAATATCACAGAATCAACAAAACTACACATTATAATCAACAGAAAACGAATACCCATATTCAAGTATCAGGTATAAAACAAGATCACAAAAACAACACAATCTAAGAGATATAGGGCAAGATATGAGGAACACATTGAGAAGGAAACAAAATCCATACTTTTGCTTGAAGATTGGTGAAGAGAGAGAGAGAGAGATTAAGGAGAGTTTGTGTGTGAATAATGTGTCTTTTAAGGAGGTTCAGACAAAGAAGACAATGAATAGTCACAAAAGATTGAGGGAAAACTGAAAAAAGGGTTTTTTTTATTTTTTATTTTTTTATTTTTATAAAAAAAAACTGCCTCATTTTTGCAAAACACGCGATTTTCACGATTGAGACAAGTCGCCAGCCAGTCGCCAGGGTCACCCGCCAAAACACTTCAAGCCTAAAGATTTGAAAAAAAAATTTCTAAGTGTTTTTCGTGACTGGAGGTCTCACTTGTGAGGGAGTTGTGAGCTGAGCCGCGAAAATCTCTGTGTACCCTTCGCGACTGTACCTTTAACTCGCGAACAAGTCGCCAAAACCAACCCGTGAGCTCGCGGCTGTAGCATGCGACTTGGATGACCCGCGAATGAGTCGCCAAAACAGGGCAACACTGTTTTTGAAAATTTTCATTTTTTGTAAAAACAAAGTACTTTCCAAAAACACCTAAAACATTCAAAAATCTTTTTATGTTTGAATCAACAAAGATTAAACATGTGAAAACACATTTTATCAAGTACAATCACACAAATGAATATGACATTCATTGAACATAAACTTGTGTGTTGTGTGTGGATATCAACAATGAGATAGTCCTTAGTCTAATGTGAAGCTTCAATGATCAATTTAACCAAGGCATACACAATTAGCACTAGATCATGTGACCCATCTCAATTATAGAAGTTTGCATATATGACCTCCCACATGACTTGATAACATAACTTGGAGCTTTACATTTGACTCCATTTTTTTTCAATCATAACATTAGATCTTTTTGATCTTTTTGGAACAATCACATCTCATTGTAAGAATGACATTTGATATTTTACCTTGATGGAATAGCCTTTGGCTTTTTGAAGAATCATACACTTTATTTTTGGTCGCTTTCCCTTTTTCCTAGTCGAATACTAGTATGTGCGACAGGCTTTTGCAGCTCAATATCTCTTTAAATTTGGAGAGCTCTTTTAGCAAAAACAAAAAAATAAAGAGTGGAAAGTTATATAGGCACAAGTCTATGCATATCTCAAAATCAACAAAACCATTCACTAATCATTCATGACAAGTTTGAAGATTTATTTAAAGATTTATTTACAACAGTCACATAGATTTCAAGATTTCTTCCACAGTGATAAGAGTGCAAAGGAACAAGCTACACTCGTAAATGCACAAATCCATTAGCACAAAGGTACACAGAAAAACAAGTTGTGAGACAAAACTCAACAATGTCAATCAAACTTTTTGATTTTCTACTTTTTATGTGGTTTTTGGATTTTTGACTCATAATAAGGAAAGGGTTGATCAAAAACAATAATGTAAAAACAACAAAAACAGACAAAGTAATTAACAATCAATAAGATCATGATATACAGATAGCCAACATAGTAGTGTGTGTCCCACAAACAATATAACACAATATAAACAAGAGAAGCACACATCACACAAGAGATTCAAGGGATTGTACCAACACCAATGGTCTTACGGAGGGATTCAAACCGTGGACCATCGAGAGGCTTGGTGAAGATATCCGCCTTTTGATTGTCTGTGTGGATGAATTCAAGACACACAACTCTTTCTTCCACCAAGTCTCGAATGAAATGGTAACGTATCTCTATGTGCTTAGATTTTGAATGCTGGACTGGGTTCTTAGAAAGATTTATGGCACTGGTATTATCACAGAAAACACACATTGTATCTTGAGGAATTTCGTAGTCATGAAGTAGCTTCTTCATCCAAAGAAGTTGTGTGTAGCAACTTCCAGCGGCTATGTACTCTGCTTCAACTGTAGAGAGAGACACAGAATTTTGTTTCTTGTTCATCCACGAGACAAGATTGTTACCAAGATAGAAGCAGCTTCTTGAAGTACTCTTTCTATCGTCCACACTACCAGCCCAGTTTGCATTTGAATACTCGGCAAGGCAAGCATTTGAGTCTTTTGAATACCACAAACCATAATATGAAGTTCCATTGATGTATCGTATAATTTGCTTCACCGCAGTTAGGTGTGATTCCTTTAGAGTAGCTTGATATCTAGCACAAACACCAACGTTGAACGCAATATCCAGTCTACTATCTATAAGATAGAGTAGACTCCCAATGATACTCCTATACAAGGTGGGACTTACTTCCACCCCTGAAAGAATCAACATTTAGTTTAGTAGACGAGCTCATGGGAGTGGAGGCATGTTTTTGAGAGTCTAGTCCAAACTTCTTGACAATGTTTCTAGCATACTCCTCTTGTGAGACAAATATGCATTCCTTCTTTTGTTTGACTTGAAGGCCCAAGAAAAATGTGAGCTCCTCCACCATACTCATCTCAAATTCTTTCTTCATCTTCTTAGAGAATTCTATAGCCCGATCATCAATGGTAGCCCAAAATACTATGTCATCAACATATACTTGAGCCACAAGGAGTTAATCTTCATCATTCTTGACAAACAAAGTCCGGTTGGCATATCCCTTTTGAATCATCTATTCAGGAGGTAATGGGTAAGCCGATCATACCAAGCTCTAGGAGCTTGTTTTAAGCCATAAAGGGCTTTCTTCAATCTCAACACATGATCAAGAAAGTGAGGATCCTCAAAACCTTTTGGTTGTTCAACAAACACTTCTTCATTCAGGTATCCATTTAGAAATGCATATTTTACATTCATTTGGTAGAGTTTGAAGTTCATAGTGCATGCAATGGACATAAGAATTCGAATAGACTCAAGTCTTGCCACATGAGTGAAGGATTCATCAAAGTCTACTCCTTCTACTTGAGTGTATCCTTGAGCTACTAACCGAGATTTATTCTTTATTATCTCTCCATTTTCATCGGTCTTATTTTTGAATATCCATTTAGTGCCAATGACATGAACATTTTCAGGCCTTGGAGCAAGTTTCCACACATCATTTCTCACAAATTAATTCGGCTTTTCATGCATTGACTCAACCTAATTTTCATCTTAGAGAGCTTCTTCTACCCTTTTTGGCTCAAATTGAGCAAGGTAGCAATGGTATGTTACATGATTGGACAAAAGGATGTTTCCTTTTTTAATGCTAAGACCTTCATCTAAAGACCCTATAATGTTGCTATTCGGATGGTTCTTAATCACTCTTGATGATGGCTTCTTTGATGTAGAGACTTCATCATTCTGTGAGATGAGAGGATGAACTTCCAGAGGAATGAGAGGACTTGATGTTTTAGTCATTGATTTTGTTTCCATTCTTGGGTTCATGCGAGTTGATTCTTCTACTGATGTAGATCCTTCAACTTCTATATCAAGTGCTTCGACCTCAACATCGGGTTCTTTGGTGCTCGACCCTTGTCCATCATCACTTGTCTCTACCTTTGTTAAGACATCATCAATTTTGACATTAATGGACTCCATTATTGTCTTAGTTCTCTTGTTGAAAACCATATACGCCTGGCTAGTAGTAGAGTACCCAAGAAAAATATCTTCATCACTTTTTGCATCAAATTTCCCAAGGTTCTCCCGATCATTTAGAATATAACACTTGCTTCCAAACACTCGGAAGTACTTTACTCTGGGCTTCTTTCCATTCCAAATCTCATAGGCGGTCTTCTTTGTTCCCACTCGGAAGAATATTCTATTTCCAATGTGACATGATGTGTTCACAGCTTCTCTCCAAAACTTTTGAGGTATTTGCTTGTTTAGTAGCATAACTCTTGTCATTTCTTGAATCACCCAATTCTTTCTTTCTACCACTCCATTTTGTTGAGGAGTTTTGAAGGTAGAAAATTCCCTTTTGATTCCATTCTTTGCACAAAATGACTCAAATCTTGCATTCTCAAATTCCTTCCCATGATCACTTCTTATCTTGACAATAGGAGACCCTTTCTCGTTTTGTAGTTTCTTGCAAAGGATTTCCAACTTTTCACATGCTTCTGATTTTTCTCTAAGGAATTCAACCTAAATGTATCTTGAGAAATCATCAACAATGACCATAATGTATCTCTTTCCTCCTAGACTTTCAGTTCTTATAGGCCCCATTAGATCAACATGAAGAAGCTCTAAACATCGTGAAGTAGCAATCACATTCACCTTGTGATGGCTTGCCTTCGTTTGCTTTCCCATTTGGCATGCACCACAAATAGTCTTCTTCACCTTTCCAAACTTTGGAAATCCCTCAACAGCTTCAAGTTTAGATACTTTAGCTACTTGTTTGAAATTCGCATGCCTAAATCTGTGATGCCAAAGTTCTAACATGTCAACACGAGCACTTCTACATGAAATAAGTGTTGTAGAAACTACTCCATAGCAATTATCTGTAGTCTTATTTCCCTCCAAGACTTGAATCCCTTCTTCATTAATGATTATGCATGCCTTCTTTGAGAATTGGACAAGGAAATCCTCATCACATATTTGAGTGATGCTTAAAAGATTTGCCTTCAGCCCTTTGATGTATAAGACATTTTTCAATAGAGGTAATCCTGGTATCTCAATAGTCCCTTTGCCGAGTACTTGAGCATGACTTCCATCATCAAAAGTCACATAGTCACCAACTTTCTCTTTGAGTGTCTTAAGCAGTGATTTATCTCCTGTCTTATGACGAGAATAGCCGCTGTCAAGATACCATAAGCATGAGTTAAACACCTTCAATGAGGTATGCACAAATAAGCTCGCATGAGACAAACATTCTTGACCTTCAAACAAAATTTTTTCTTCACTTTCCATGCTTTTGTTAGATTGACATCTCCTTTTCAGATTATCAACCTTCTCACTCAACACTCGATTTTTTCTTTTGTACTTCTTAATCAAAGATTTAGATTCAGATATGCTATTGTGTAAGATGTGATTCTCATTTTCAAAATATTTCAGCATGTGAACAAATATCCTAACATGTTTCTTTGTTTTTAATAACTCTAATAGTTCATTGTTAGACCACAATTTAGCATGACCTTTTCCATAACAGCAACCAAAACAAAGGGGTCTAGGATTGCACTTAGGTAATCAAACCACAGCAAGTGCACCCGCTCTGATACCAATTGAAAGTTCAAATAGTGTAAAATACACTATGAACGTTTAGACCCCCAATTTACAAATTACCAATTCAAGCTAAATGTCAAAAAACTAATGTGCGGAATATGAACACAAGCTTAACACAGAATTGATAAACAATCTAAGCCAATTAAAATCACATCCACAGCAGAAAATAAAAGGCAAAGATAAGGGAAGAGAGATGCAAACACAAAGACAACAAAACGATGTGTTATCGAAGAGGAAACCGAAACTCTCGGCGTAAAACCTCTCCGCTACCCTCCAAGCGGTAAATAATCCACTAAAAAATGCAGTTGGGATACATGACCAGCAATAGACCCTCCAAGCCTAATCTACCCAATGTATCTAAGCTCTCTAAACTCTTACTTCAACGAGGTTACGTCGAACCTATTTCTTCTTTAGCTTCCCGAATTCTGTTAGTAGACCATAGCATCAACCAATGTGAAATTGGTTCCTTCCTAACTGCTTCCCAAAGTACCAAACAGCCCTTTCACAGAAATTGGATATGGTGAGAAAATGTTTTGGTAATAAGCCTCTCAAGAATTTGACAATGGAGAGGAAGAGTCTCTTAGGTAAAGATTGTGGATGAGTCAATATTGTTTTCTCTAGGATTTCTCTCTCAAAATTCTCTTTGGAAGCTCTTTCAAAATCGTGGGTATAAGGGTATATATATATATATATATATATATATATATATATATATATATATATATATAGTTGGGCGAGAAGGAATGTGAAAAGTCAGTTTTTCCCAAACAGGAAGTTCTGGCGACTTGACCTCGTGACTGGGTTGAGTCGCGAGTTTAAGTCGCGAGCAAACGGCTTGGCCAGTCTGAGACTTTTGTCCTGTAGTGCAACAGCTGGCGCAACTCTTCAGTTTCTGGCATGCTTGGCCCGTGTGCAACATTCTGGCGGCTTGCAGTTGCGAGCCACCCGCGAGATCCAGCCGCGAGTCCTTGCTTCTTTGCACAATCTTGAGCAATTCTTCACAATCTCTCACACATTATCCAGCCGCGATTCCTTGCTTCTTTGCACAATCTCGAGCAATTCTTCACAATCTCTCACACATTACCCTTACATGATTCCCACATAAATACAGGGTTACTAATTACTTAAATACAAGCAAATTTGGCACGGAATAAAGCCAACAAGATGGTTGATTAAATTCAACCTTACAATATCCATGTATATAATTTGAAAGATCTTTGATACATCACGGTCCTTTGCATGCTATGCTTTATTTTTCATTAAAAAAAATTCTATAGGTCAAGCACTAGTTCTTAATTGCATTTTAATATAGAATGCATGTATTTTCTTCCTTATGATAATGGTTACTGTAAAATGAGACATTATGTAAATTCTATGCCAAATGGAAGAAAATGGTTATCCTCATTCTAATTGCCACTTCATAGATTATGACTTATGAGTGATTGTCTACTACTTTCCGATGAATCCGTTACTTTTTCTCTATTATTTATAGTTGACCACGTCATAATTGTGGCAAAAGTTGTGGTAACATACTTTGTCAATATGCTTATAGTGATGTATCACATATTCTTTAAACAACTGAGTTAATACTCTCAATATCCATCAATTAACCAATGTAATCTCTTAATAATTGCAGTTTATCTTGAACTGTTATAAATTAGAATTATTTGTCACATTTGGGAACCGCAAATTAGGCAGGCAAATGAAAGTTGTTTGAACTTTATTAATACAAACCATTATACAGTTTAACCTCTAATGTCCCATCTTCTAGACTGCTGAAAATATCATGGCTGATCAATTCATTTCTTGAAAATCTTATTTAGGTTTGAGCAGCAAAGAAAATAAAAAAGAAGAGAGAAAGCAGTCACAATTTGGAGATAAATTTCTGTTTGCTTTGTGAAACCAGGTTCTTTCTCAATATCTTGCCGGAACTTGACCTTGGAATTGCACTAATGAAACTGACTCTTCTTACTTTCTTGTATGGGGCCACCTGAAAGTTCCATATACACATAAATTACAAAAGAGTTTAGTGATGGTTACTTAGGAAAGAAGACAGAAGAGCCATGACAAACCTGGTCAGCCACAAATTTAATCACTTGGTCTTCACTGAGCTCAAAACCAACTGCTTTTACCACGTATGCCATAGGTATCTGACCTGTTTCGTCATTTTCCACCCTGCAAAATTTAATATATTTGTTAGAGAAACATAGAGAGAGCTAGAGTGAAAGAGATGTGTTAAAATTACACACGGTATAACGGCTGCATCGAGAATTGAAGGATGACTCAAAAGTATTGCTTCCAGTTCTGCTGGAGCCACCTGCGTGCATACACATTGAGCACCAGTCGAGTAATCAGAATACTATTTGGTATCCTTTCTAGTTGTTTCATTTAGCACCAACCAAGTCAAATTTTGCTTTCCAAAGTAGGAGTAATTAAATCATTAATCCCTTAGTTTGGACTATTGAGTTAAAAAGAAAATACTAAAGCTACTAGTAAATCTTCTCTAGAAAGTTTACAAACTTACGATGACAGTGAATAGAATGTTGTCATTTTAATAACATGATAAGTAGATGTCTAAATTTTTTTTATAATTGATCGCACGTCAATTTGTGAGATTTATGTAGCAAAATTTTTATTGTATCCTAGTATCACAAAAGTTAAAAACTGAATTAATGCTAAAATTTTAAGATACCTGGTACCCATTATGTTTGATGAGCTCCTTAATCCTATCCACAACGAAAAGAAACCCATCCTCATCAAAATAACAAATATCACCGGTTTTCAACCACCCATCTGAATCAATTGTTGCTGCAGTAGCTTCCACATTTCCCAAATAACCTTTCATAATAGAAGGGCTCTTCAGCCAGAGTTCTCCTTCCCTATAAGGTGGCAAGGGCTTTCCTGTTTCAGTATCAACCACCTTGGCACAAAAGCTTGGAATCAACATTCCTGATGACCCCGATTGAGCTTTAGCCTCTTTGTGAGTCGGCGAAAACGTTGCTGCTCCACAAATTTCTGTTAGTCCATATACTTGCCTTAGCTCTACCCATGGAAACTTTTTTCTGAACCCATCACCTACTTCTTTGCTCAATGGTGCAGCCCCTGTGGTCACCCTTCTCAACGACGATAACTCAGACTCAAACCCTGCTTTGCTTGTGTACTTTACTAGCCCAAGTATCACTGGTGGCACAACTGGTATGTTATTGACTTTGTGTGTTTTAATTGCTTGAAGCATAGCATGGAACTCATACTTTTTCATCACCACCGTAGTAGTTCCCACACAAAACAATCCTAGCGCGAAAAAAGAAAGGCCGTAGATATGAAATATAGGAAGGAAACACAAAAACACATCGTTTTGAGCTGAGCTTACGTCCACAGTCCATCTCAGAAATGCCACATCGGCGATGAAATGTGCATGTGTTAGAACTACACCTGATTAAATAAAAGAGAATAAATGATTATCATGTGGTTTGGTCCATAAGAAAAAAACTAGAACTACACACAAAAACTAGTGCACACAGTGTGTTTTACACAAAATACACTGAAAACATAAAAGCGTTTGTATTTGGGTCGTGCATATTTGCACACATTGTGTGCAATAAAGATGGCCCTGGTACAAAAGCTTGAGCCTACACTAAAATATGCTTAGCGACCATATTTTTAGTATTTGAATGGTTTATTGTCAAAATCCAATAGAGGGTATATATGCACAATAATTAACGCAATGGGTTATTATTATGCTTGAATTAAGGATAATTGATGTGTCTTGATTTAAGACATATCAAGAATTTTATAACTTAATTGAAATTGTTTGATGTTTCCGACAAAAACTTTTAACTCTCTCATTATAACTAATGAATTATTATAAAAAACGACATATATATTAAGTCTTTGTTTTAATATTTATGCTAGAAACAAAGAGTAAGTCATAATAAAACATGTGATTGTACTAACAAGACGCACCTTTGCTTGTCCCAGTAGTCCCAGAAGAGTATAGTATAGCTGCTGTGTCTGACTGAACTAGCTTGACTTGTGACAACTGATATAAATGATCAGAGCTTTCAATTAATTCTTCAATGGACAAGGACGACGAATCTTTGTTTGGTTTTCTTGATGTTAGAATTGTAGGCACCCCAGTTGGGACCAATTTGTGAAGCTCGTCAGGTGCTGAAATTGCTAGCTTGGCGCCTGAGTCACTTACTTGCTTGGCTATTTCTGACTTGGTGTTAAGTGGGTTGGCTGTGGTTAATATTGCACCAATTGAGAACACTGCAAGGCATATGGTTGGGTACAAGAGCGAGTTTGGTGACAATACAAATACCACATCACCTTTACTAATCCCAAGAGTATGGTACAAGCCTTTAGCAAGTGAACGAATTGATCTTTGGAGCCATGCATAGGTGAACTGCTGATTTGTGGCTGAGTCTATGAGTGCAATTTTTGACTCTGCTTGGTGGGGATGTGGGAAATGAGATAGCACATATGTAGCAATGTCAAGGTCTGGCCTAGTGGGGATTTTATGTTGGTCACCAAATTTATTAATCGAATGGTAGATTCCGGTTTGTGGGTCAAACCCACTTTTTGGATAGTGTGGCGGTCCAGGGTTGTTGGAGTCTTCTTTGGTGGTGGTGTTCCATGCTTCTGCTGCTGACATTTCCTGATGAATTTGCTAATAAGATGTAGGAAATGTGCTTTAGATAAAACCTTGGGTTTGTGTGAGTGTGAGTGTTGAGTGTTATTGATGTGGGTTAAATATGGTTTGCTATTGGCTTTTGTGTTAGCCAAGCTCCAACATTGGCATTGATTAGAACAAGAATAGGACGATTTGGACCAAGTCGTGGTGTCTTGTAAGTAGATAATTCGAATTTGATACCTTAGTTAATTGTAGGGATCCGTCTTTTATGTTGTGTTTAATGGTTCAAAATGACAATCACATGTCTTGCAGTATTGTAATGCTGCCGCTAAATTGAAAGCAAGAACAAATAAAGTGGTGGTTAGATGAGCTGAAAAGGAGAACAAATAAAGTGGTGATTAGTTGCCCATTTGGATCCAACTTATTGGTGTTTGTGTTTAGCACTGGCGCTTTTTTTTTTTTTTTTTTTTCAGCCTGTTTACTTTTCTCTTGTAAACAGTGCATGTCAGCAACTTTTACATTAAAAATAGGTCTCACGGTATTATTCACATATTTAAAAATTATTTTTACTAAAAATGGGTCCCACGGTACTATTCACACATTTAAAAATTAAATTATTTTACTACCGTGTTTTCAATTTTCAGTTTTTAGTTTTCAGCAAAATAAGTTGTATCCAAACAAACTCTAGATGAGCTAAAAAGGATTGGAATTAACGTATTGAGAGCATCTACGTTGGTGGAGATATTTTTTTAGCTATTTGGCATTATAAAAAGTTACTTTATCTATTTTGTTTACTCACTTTACAAAACATCTAGTATAAATGAATCTATTTTAGCTTTCAATAAAATAAAATAATATAAATATCATAATAAAATAATATATCTACTATAATAGCAGTGTAAACACACAAATAAAAAACAATATATAAGAAAGGAAAAAATATAAGAATAAAAGAACAATAGTAATGTGAACGCACAAACAATATATTGCAGTTTATATAAAAAAAGAAAAAAATTAGTAAAAAAAGTGTGAACTTACCAACAATAGCATAACAATGAGAAATAAGAATAAAAGAAAGAATTAAATTAAGTAAAACAATCAAAAGCAGTGTGAACGCACAAATAAAAAAAGGTTTTGTGGGGACAAGGGCCAAATTTGTATACAGGGCCTTGGGTACTATTTGATGATATGGATACGTCTGAGGAGGAGTAAATGATTGAAGAGGCCCCAGAATGGAGGAGCACGTACGGAAATGGTGGAGGAATATAGTCCGAGGAGGTTATCCTTTTCGGATAGGATTAATATCGGTGAAGCAAGTACGTGGGCGACTTAGGTGACTTTCCAGGAATGTTTAACGATAAGGATGAACTTCAGGCATGTACAAAGAAGATAAGAATATAGAAATATCTAAGAGAAAGGCTGCTACCACTGCATTAAATGCACTGCAGCAACTTTTCTGGTCGCATTTATGTGGAGAAGACCCCAGAACAGTGCAATTTCAACCACCACTATTCACAGAAAGCCAAAGAAAATGCCTGATGAGACATGTACTCGAGTGAAAGTTTAGATAAATAACAAGTGTACGATCGAGATGGTCTGAAAGGAAACTATATAATGTGAAGAACCCCCCATAAGATAGGGATCAAAAAACAAAGTAAAAGAAAAGAGAAAAAGAATTATTGTTGCACTAAGGGTTATATTAGCTTTCAGGAATAGCGATTCAAATAACAGTTCATCTCCTCGGACAACCATTTCATCAAGTTTTACGTGGGTTTCTATGTTTGTTGATTTTTTAAATCCTTGTTAGCCGTTGTCCCATTCACTAAGAGTCTAGCTCTTTTACTCACTTTCTATAAATTTATTGTATTAGGCTCATATCACAACTCTTTTGGGTTAGAGCTATAAATCGTGACCCTACAAGCTTCTTTTTACTTTTTTAACTATAGTACACAATCAAAAGTAGCTCTGTCCTATAATTGTGGAGCAAAAAAAAAAAAAAAAAAAAAATATATATATATATATATATATATATATATATATATATATATATATAATTTTGGCTCCAGGATATATTTTGGTAATTTATGGGGTAAAAAATAATAATATGGTTATTTATGTGAGGACATGTCCCTGTGCATGTCACATCTCACAATATTACTGTTAGAGTCCGACAAGGTAAGGACAAGAGACTTTAACTTTGATCTTTTATAATAAAATATTTATAATTAGTCCCAAAGATATATCTAGTGACCGTTTGCATACCACGTTTTCTCACGTCCACGTTTTCTGCCTTTTTTTTTTTTTTCTACGCGTGAACAATAACCTCACATGGGTTTACTGTTCACGCACTGTTTAGTACTGTTCATGCATTGTTTAGAACTGTTCATGCACTGTTCACGTATTAAAAAATATTAAAAATGGGTCCCACAATACTATTTACACATTTAAAAATTATTTTGCTACAGTGTTTTCAGTTTTCAGTTTTTAACAACAATAAGCTCAATCCAAACGGACCCCTAGCTAGCCCCAAGAATTCTTTTTTAAGAAAGAAATCCGCACAAACTTTATTAAAGAATATTCTTAAGGAATTACATCAATATTAGCATAAAGATGTTCTTCTTTATGGTTACTTTTTTAGTTCATAAAGAATTCTTTATAATTACTTATAGTTCATACAGAATTACATCAATATTACTTTATAGTTACTTTAAGGAATTCATATTGATGTAATTCTTTATAGCTCCTTTATAGTTACTAAAAAAGTAACTATAAAGAATTCTTCCCCAAGAATTTTTATTTTTTTATTTTTAAGGAAAGAAATCCCCACAAACTTCTTTATTTATAAAATACTTGTACTTGTATTTACCCTTTTTGTTGTTTTAACCGTAACAATAAAACAAGTATTTTTGGCTATATATAAATAGTGATAAAACTAAATTTCACAACGAAAGATAATATAACTTTCTAAAGCGGTATTGGACCAACAAAAGATAATATAACTTTCTAAAGATAATATTGACAAAACTAAGCTTCACAACAAAAGATAATATAACTTTTTAAAGATAACATAACTTTGAAAATTTAGTACAAAATCAATTATATATGATTTCCAAGATTTAAAAGAATGTTGACTTCTATTTTTGATAAATGATTAATTAGAAATGTATTGAGTAGCAATAAACTTGAGCCTTTTGTTTTATTTATATTTTGTTAACAATGAATGGATGTTAGTTTTTATTTTTTATTTGTATGTATTTGTGGGGGAGTAAAATATGGGCCCATGATCTAGGCCAAGGAATGACGTTTCATCAACAATACGCCCGAGGAGAAGAAGTCACAGAGGACCGTTGTAACTAACAGTAGAGCGCGTAAGGATCTAAAGAGGCTGGTCCGAGAGGAATACACTCCTCGGACATGACGTTTGATGGTGAGAGGAACCTCGCCTTTCCCTTAGTCCACCCTCCAGGAAGTTCCAGAGGTAAAGATAGATTACCAATGCATATGGAAGGGATAAGGATACAGAAATATCTTGAGAAAAAGCTGCTACCACCGCATTAAATGCATCACAGCTGCTTTCCTGGCCGCATTTATGTGGAGAAGACCCCTGAACAGTGTTGAAAGTGATCTTTATCCCTAGGAAGTCAAAAAGCTGTAAGAAAGGAAATGGAAACTCAAGTACCGTGCTAGATGACAGACAAGTGGACGATGAGATCGGGCAATGAAGGACTATATAATGGAATAAACCCTTCATAAGAAGAGGGAGGAAACGAAGGAAAAAGAGGAACATCAAGAAACAACTACTGTAGCACCGGGAAAAAGGCAACCTAAAAGAAAGTATCTTATCCAAGATCATACCCCTCGGATTTGATTATAACCCATGAAAATTACCCAAACCTTACTCCTCGGACGTAAAATCTTAACTCGCTTATGTGTTTTAGCCCCCTCGGCCAAGTACCCAGATCCCAGTAACTGTTGTAAAAAACGCTGCTAGCCCAACTCTTTAACCCACTCTCTCACAAATTTATTGTATTGGGCTTGTTGGGCCCATTTCCTGTTTCTATTAAGGTGTGGGCTACAATTTGTGACCCTACAGTATTAATCTAGTTTTAAATCCTAATATACTTTTTTTATTCTTAAATTCCAAGAAATTTTTTATCCATACATTGTCCTTTCCATAGCTGAAATTTTGGTTCCAACCCTAATTAATGTTATATAATTAATTACTTGACTAAAAGCTACTCAAGGAGTAAGGATAAAGCGTATTTTGGCATTGTAGTTTGAATTCACAATATGAAACAAAATTATATTTAGCCAACAAAAAAAAAAATGCATGAAACTAAATCATACTTTAGCAAAATCTAATAATATAATATTGATCGAAGAAAATAAAGAAAAGAGATAATAAAATTACGGAATGATGGATAATCAACTTACTTGAAGGCAAACACTTGAATATAAAACTTGAGAAATGGTGAGGTACAAGAGAATTGCACTTGATTGAAGAAGCCAAAGGATTACAATAGAGATGAGAAAAGATTACAGTTTAGAATTTGAAAGGGTTTACAAGTGAAAATGTAAGAGTTAGACAGAGATGGAGAGCAAGAGACAGGAGTCTTCAGAAGATTTGAATTCTGCCCACGCCTTTTTATGCATAGCTAAAAGCCTTGTTGTAGTCGTGACCAATTGGCCGACAGTACGTACTGATGTATAATCAAAAGGCAATAATTTTCCTGATGAATCATTCTTCACATGGCATTTTACTAGTCATTGAATTATGGCACCTGTCGTCCTTTTCCGTGGTTCGAATTGTATCAATCCATTTACAAGTGAGTGGTTTAGATTGGTAGCAAATTAATTAGAAACAACGGTTTTCAATGTTTGGTAAAAGTTTTATCATCAAATACTAATCAATTTTTGGTGTAGGCAAGAATTAAATCTCAGATCTCTTATACAATCCTAAAAATTTTTATCAGTTAAATTAATTGAAACCCATAATTTAATTACAGTATTTAAGTACTTTATCTTGAATTTTTGTCGTACTCTTTTAAGTTTGGACTCTACCTCTTAGTAGGTTAAGGTGGACCTCTTTTTAGCTATACATTGAAATGGGCATGTGAGACTATAAATGAGATATGGACCTCTTTAAAGCTACGTACTTGTATTTTATATCAAGAGAGCACAAACAATCACCACCACAACCAAACATTCTTGGCCACTCAATATTGTCGATATTTATTGTACGTTTAAGTGTAGGTTTGGATACACTTATTCTGTGCCCATGTTTGCATTTTACTTTTTTTTTTTCTTTGGCACATGTTTCAGGAGCTTCATGTAGTGTTACGGCTACTATTCATGAATAGTAGCCGCAACTTTTGACTATTCTCCCGTAAACAGTACATCAATGTACTGTTCACAGACTCACAAACTTCATTTTTCAATAACTTTTTTCATTAAAAATGGGTCTCACAGTACTATTCAAACATTTAAAATTATTTTACTACAGTGTTTTCAGTTTTCAGTTTCAACAAAATAAGTTCTATCCAAATAGACTCTAAATCTTCCAAGTTTCGACACCATTGCATCAACAGGATGTCTAAGTTTTGGATTTTGGCTGCTGGAACACCTTTGCAAAATGTTATGCTTTATTTTTATTTTTATTGGCTTTGAATGGAAGGTTCATATGAATCATATCTGTAAGATTCTTTTTTTTTTCTTTTTTTTTTAAGTCTTGAACTAGAATTTTAAAAGCTGGATTACAACCGATAAATCAAAGGGGCTAAAAATTATTTGATGAATGGAAGGTCAAAAATGATCAGAGCCATGATTTGTGTTTGCTTCTGCCTGGCTGCAAATTAATAATTTAAGCTGAAAGTAGGATAACTATATTACACACTCTTGGACAAAATATATTAATCAGCTAGTTGAACAAAACAATTCGAATAATTTTGATCCATACTTTTGAGTACCTAATTATTTTATTGTTTGTAACCGGCCGTTTAGCATTATTGGGAAAAAAAAAAAAATAGAACTTTAAATTATAGAGTTTTAGTTGTAGAGTTTCTGGGAAAAAAAGTTTAAGTTACAGAGAACTTTATATGTTTGAAGTGTTTGACAAACTGCAAACTTAAATTTGAATAAATTAATTAATGGAGAATTTTAAAATAATATATACATTTTTTTTTCTTCATATCTCTTGCAATTTTTTTTTTCTCTTCTTTCCCCTCTTTGTTTTCCTTTCCTTTTCTCCTCCTTTATTCCTATTCCTTTTTTCTAAATCTAACTTTTTACTCAATTGTGGATTCAAGCAATCCAAAGCGACCACAATGGCTCTCCACTCCTCTCTTCTCAAGAATCCATACATCTCTTATTAGTATATGGACAAATATCTCTCGAGTACTACTTCTCATTTGGAGCCTAAATGGAGGAAGCTTAAAAAATTTACAACCGACTTTATAGTTTTCAACGGCCATTAGCATTTCAAGATCGAGAATATACTTAAAAAACTTTTATATTTTCATGAGCTATTCATACACATATAATGGTCTTGGTGGTGGTGTTGGTGGTGGAGCCGGTGGTGGCGCTGGAAGTGGGAACGGTGTTCCTCCATTCCCTTGAGCTTGAAGTTTGGCATTTAAATTTAGCTTATGATCTACGACTTCGTACTTGTGTTTTTAACTTATTTAGTGTGTTGGAAGTTTAAGTTAGTTGTGTGAGAACGATACGTCTTAGTACTTTGTTGTGTTTCCTTATGTCTACGTACGTAGTCAAAAGACTCAAAAATAATAGTTTGAAAAGTGTTTCCATTATAATGGACAAAGAATCGTTGTTGGGTTTTCTTGATGTTAAAATAATAGGCACCCCAGTTGGGACTAATTTGTGAAGCTCTTCAGGTGCTGAAATAGCTAGCTTGGCTCTCGAGTCACGTACTTGCTTGACTATTTCTGACTCAGTGTTAAGTGGATTGGCTATGGTTAGTATTGCACCAATTGAGAACACAACAAGACATATGGTTGGATACAAGAGCGAGTTTTGTGACAAGACAAACACCACGTCACCTTTTCGAACCCCAAGAGCATGGTACAAACCTGAAGCAAGTGAACGAATTGATCTTTGGAGTTGTGCATGGGTGACTTGTTGATTAGTGGAAGAGTCTATGAGTGCAATTTGTGACTCTGCTTGGTGGGGATGTGGGAACTGTGATAACACATATGTGGCAGTGTCAAGGTCGGGCCTAGTGGGGATTTTTTGGCGTTCATCAAGTTTATCAAGGGAATGGTAGATTCCGGATTGTGGGTCGAACCCACTTTTCAGAACATGCGGTGGTTGAGGGTTGCCGGAGACTTCTTTGGTGGTGGTGTTCCCAGGGGCGGAGGCATGTATAAGGGTGGGGGGGCCATGGCCCCCCCCAAATTCTGAATTTTTTTTAAATATATATACAATTATTTTAATATTTTTAAAATTTAGTCTACAAAAATAAGAGTTGGCCCCCCCAAATATTTGAATTAGTCCAATAATGCTCTTAAAAAAAATAATTGGTCTAATAGTTATAGAGATATAACTTTATTTTTTGCAATTCTATTTTTTATTGTTATATCTGTTAAATATTTGATAAAGTTTGGCATCAAATATATTTGAATCTATCTTTTTCAACCCGTTATGTGACGATTAACAAGTCATTGACTCATTAAAAAAATTTTGTTACTAAAACTACACATGAAATGTGTCTTTAGTTGTCATATAATATGAGTTAAAGCAATGTAGCTTTAAATATGTTTGGAGCCTAACTTATTTCTCCAAGTTTTGGATCATTCATGTTTTTGAAAATTTCATTAATTCAATGGAAAGATTTTTTACTTACTTTAGCATAAAATTTGATAATTTGTATTTAAAATGAAACTTTTTACGAATTTGACTATGAAAGTGGAAAAAATGAATTTTATTTTATGAAAGTTCGCCATCACAAATAATTTTGATTGAAAATACTAAACTCCTTTTTTTTTGTGTGTATATATATAACTTATCAAATAAAAAGTGTGTATATATAATAAAAAAGCGCGCGTATGTGTATATATATATGTGTGGAAGTTGTCTTAATAAATGTATTAGCGTCGCACTTGGCCCCCCCAAACAAAAATTCCTGGCTCCGCCCCTGGGTGTTCCATGCCTCTTCTGCTGACATTTCTTGACGAATTTGCTAAGCTGTAGGAAATGTGCTTAGACAAAACCTTGGGGTGACAAACTAATGTTAATTGTTGTGGGTTATATATGGAAAAAATCTAGTACTAAAAAAAAATACACTTCACCAAAACTATAATGTGGAAGAGAGTGTGACTGGTGGAAAAAAAAAAAAAATAGTAGTTTTATGTATAAATAATAAGTAATCACTCACAATCTATCACATCAGAATTATGATAAAAAATTGTGAAATAATTTGTGCTTGTTATTGTATATGCTTTGCTATTGTCTTTTGATTTGCTAGTGTCTTTTGTGTTAGACAAGATCTAGCATTGACATTGATTAGTACGTCAATTAGTTTATGTGATGACTAGGTGATCAAGGCATGGTGTCTTGTAATTAGATGATTCGTACATGATACCTTAATTATCTTTTTTATCCAATAAGCAACCGAACAAACAAATCACAAAACAACATATAAAAAAAAAGATGTGTTACGTCTACAATATTTTTACAACAAATCATGGGTGGTTATTTATTATTGATTCAAATTTGAATTTAGCACTGAGTTTACTTTTTTAATTCAACAATAACAACCAGTAACAACCTGCCACTTAGGATTTGTTGTAAAAAAATTATAAAATTATTATAAATATATCATTTCTCATTAAAAAAACATATCAGGTGCAAATAAGAGATAAAAAGACAATCCTTTTTTTTTTTTTTTTTTTTTTTTTTTTTTTTGAGGATCATGAAAGGACAATCTTATACAGCTTTTGTTGAAGTTGAAACCAAGGTTGTCAACCGGAATATACCGTACCGGCCAGCAATCCGGTACGTTCGACCCCCCTGTTTCGTACTAGAAAAAATACCGGCCGTACCTGACAATTTCGGGCAATACCGGCCGGTACCGGGTGTACCGGCCCGTACAGAAAAAAGTTTTTTTTTTTTTTTTTTTTTTTTTAAAGTTTTGTAATTTTTGAATTTTTGTTAGGATAGAATGGTAACTTATTTGTATGAACTTATTAGTATTATTTGTTTTCTTAATATGCAATGGTAACTTTTAAGCTTTCTATTTTATTTATTTATTTATTTATTTATTTTCCCATTTAATTGATACTAAAGTATAAAACCATGAATAATTAGTTCTGAATTGATGACATGTTTTATGGTAAACTTTTATATTTATAATAATATATATATATACACAGACACATACATACATACATACATATATATATATATATATATATATATATATATATATATATATATATATATATATATATATATATTTATTTATAAATATAAAAAATAACGGTAAACCCGAAACGGTACACCGGTATTGACCGGTATCCGAAATATATCGTACCGATGGCTAAACCGGTACGGCCTCCAGTACGGTATTGACATCTTTGGTTGAAACACATTATAATATTGTAATTCGGCTGCTAAATTGTAAGAAAGGGTAAATAAACAGATGATTCGATGACTCCATGAATTGAAACCCATCGTAAATAACGTATTAATTGACTTGCCCTTGTACATGTCATATCATTGATTCATTATTGTTATATAATTATATGTCTTCGTATAGCTCACATAATTACTCTTATATATTAGCTATACTTCACTAAATCGGGCCGGTAGAATATTACTATGATCCCTCATACCCGTTTTTTATTATTAAAAATCTTAGAATTATATATTCTTCTACATTTTCTGGATTAACGACAACCGTAGTTTTATATATAAAAATATATATATATATATATATATATATATATATATATATAGAGAGAGAGAGAGAGGATTGAGTTTAAGTTACACATGATGTAATTTAAAACCATGTTACATCATTGAATATTTTTTAATTAAATGCGAATTTTGACAAATCTACTATTAGATTACATTATCTTCATATATTTTCTATACTTAAAAAATTTTGAAGTGATCAAAGATTAATAACCATGTTATCAATTAATTGTTTAAATTTAGGTTTTTGTAGTTTCAAATAATGTATAAAAGATGAGTTTATAGATCGAATGGTATCCTTTTTAATTAGTTGTTTCATTTAGCACCAACCAAGTCAAATTTTGCTTTCCAAAGTAGGAGTAATTAAGCCATTAATCCCTTAGTTTGGACCATTAAGTTAAAAGAAAAGTGCTAAAGCTACTAGTAAATCTTTCTAAAAAATTTATAAACTTACATGATAGTGAATGGAACGTTGCCACTTCAATAACATAATAAATGAATGTCTAAATTTCATTTTTTATAATTGATAACTCATCAATTTGTGAGACTGATGTAAGAAAATTTATACATCCCTAGTATCACAAAAGTTAAGACTGAATTGGTGCTAAAATTTTAAGGTACCTGATACCCATTATGTTTGATGAGCTCCTTTACCCTATCCACAATGAAAAGAAACCCATCCTCATCAAAATAACAAATATCACCGGTTTTCAACCACCAATCTGAATCAATTGTTGCTGCAGTAGCTTCCACATTTTCCAAATAACCTTTCATAATAGAAGGGCTCTTCAGCCACAGCTCTCCTTCCCTATAAGGTGGCAAGGGATTTCCTGTTTCAGTATCAACCACCTTAGCACAAAAGCTTGGAATCAACATTCCTGATGACCACGAACGAGCTTTAGCCTCTTTGTGAGTCGGCGAAAACGTTGATGCTCCACAGTTTTCTCTTAGTCCATATCCTTGCCTTAGCGCTACCCATGGAAACTTTTTTCTGAACCCATCACCTACTTCTTTGCTCAATGGTGCAGCCCCAGTGGTCACCCTTCTCAACGACGATAACTCAGACTCAAACCCTGCTTCGTTCGTGTACTTTACTAGCCCAAGTATCACTAGTGGCACAGCTGGTATGTTATTAACTTTGTGTGTTTTAATTGCTTGAAGCATAGCATGGAACTCATACTTTTTCATCACCACCGTAGTAGTTCCCACACAAAACAATCCTAGCGCGAAAAAAGAAAGGCCGTAAATGTGAAATAAAGGAAGGAAACACAAAAACACATCATTTTGAGTTGAGCTTATGTCCACAGTCCATCTCAGAAATGCCACATCGGCAATGAAATGTGCATGTGTTAGAACTACACCTGATAAAATAAAAGAGAATAAATGATTATACAAAATACATTGAAAACATAAAAACGTTTGTATTTGGTTAGTGCATATTCGCACACATTGTGTGCAATAAAGATGGACCTGGTCCAAAAGCTTGAGCCTACACTAAAATATGCGTAGTGACTATATTTTTAGTATTTGAATCGTGTATTGTCAAAATCCAATAGAGGGTATATGTAGACAATAATTAACGCAATGAGTTATTATTATGCTTGAATTAAAGATAATTGATATGTCTTGATTCAATGCATAATAGTCAAGAGTCTTGTAACTTAATTGAAATTGTTTGATGTTTCCGACAAAAATTTCTAACTCTCTCATTGTAACTAACGAATTATTAAAAAAATGACATATATATTAAGTCTTTGTTTTAATATTTATGCTAAAAATAAATAGAAAGTCATAATAAAACATGTGATTGTACTAACAAGACGCACCTTTGCTTGTCCCAGTAGTCCCAGAAGGGTATAGTATAGCTGTTGTGTCTGACTGAGACAGCTTGACTTGTGGCAATTGATATAAATGATCAGAGCTTTCAATTAATTCTTCAATGGACAAGGACGACGAATCTTTGTTCGGTTTTCTTGATGTAAGAATTGTAGGCACCCTAGTTGGGACCAATTTGTGAAGCTCTTCAGGTGCTAAAATTGCTAGCTTGGCACTTGAGTCACTTACTTGCTTGGCTATTTCTGACTTGATGTCAAGTGGGTTCTGTGGTTAATTTTGCACCAATTGAGAACATTGCTAGGCATATGTTTGGATACAAGAGCGAGTTTGGTGACAATACAAATACCACATCACCTTTTCGGACCCCAAGAGTATGGTACAAGCCTTTAGCAAGCGAATGAATTGATCTTTGGAGCCATGCATAGGCGACTTGCTGATTTCTGGTTGAGTCTATGAGTGCAATTTTTGACTCTGCTTGGTGGGGATGTGGGAAATGAGATAGCACATATGTAGCAATGTCAAGGTCTGGCCTAGTGGGGATTTAATGTTGGTCACCCAGTTTATTAATGGAATGGTAGATTCTGGTTTGTGGGTCAAACCTACTTTTTGGATAGTGTGGCGGTCCAGGGTTGCCAGAGTCTTCTTTGGTGGTGGTGTTCCATGCTACTGCTGCTGATATTTCTTGAGTGAATTTGCTAAGATATAGGAAATGTGCTTTCGATAAAACTTGGGTTTGTGTGAGTGTGACATAATAATGTATATTGACGTGGGTTAAATACAAGTCTTCTATACCATTTTTTATGTTCCATTTTATATTCGACTAATTACAATTTACCATGTTTTGTTTAACTTTCCTTATAAAACAACCAAAGTTCCAAAAAAAAAAAAAAAAAAAAACTTATACTTGAACTAAAAGTCTATTATCATCTCAATATTTTTTAATTAGATGCAAATTTTGACAAATTCACCGTTAAATTATATTATTTTCATATGTTATCTATACTTGCAAAATTTTGAGATGATCAAAGATTAATAATCATGTCATTAATCAATTGTTTAAATTCAAGTTTTTGTAGTTTAAAATAATGTATAAAAGATAAGTTTATACATTGAAGGTAAATAACATTCAATTGACATGAAAATTGGCACGAATGTTAAAAACATATAGATCATGGAATTCAACGATGAGATTTTAAAAATATAAATTCTATAACAAGTTATTGGATGGTGTAATATTGTTTAGAGTTACATTAGGTGTAACATTGTTTAGAGTTACATTAGGTGTAACATTGTTTAGAGTTACACCAGGTGTAACTTGAACCTAACTCATATAGGGTTGGGTTCAAGTTACACTTAATGAAACTTTAAGGAAAGTTACACCACTAAATATTTTTTAATTGGATGCGAATTTTGACAAATCCACTGTAACGATCCCGCCCAAACTGTGTAGATATTATTTGCTTTAAGGCTCATACCCCTTACGGTTTTGTTCTCCCCCAAAGCACACAACAGTGGAGGAAAATATCTATACTCATTTATGGGATGTCACTCCTTATAAGCACATCATCATGTGCTTCCCTAAGTGATATGGGATTCCATGGAATGCAAGACCCCCATTTTGAGTCACTACAATCCACCCCCTTTATGAGTACACATGTCCTCGCATGCTAGGCCCACACTTCCGGCTAGAGCATGGCTCTGATACCATCTATAACGACCCCACTTCAACTGTGTAGATATTGTTCGCTTTAAGGCCCATACCCTTTATGGTTTTGTTGTCCTCCAAAGCATACCACAGTGGGGGAAAAAGGTTTCTACATATTAAAGAGAGATCACTCCTTATAAGCACATCCTCATGTGCTTACCTAGGCGATGTGAGATTCCATAGAATGCAGGACCCCCATTTTGGGTCACTATATCCACCATTCTTTTATATTATCTTCATATATTCTCCATACTTGCAAAATTTTGAGGTGGTCAAGAATTAATAGTCATGTCATCAATCAATTGTTTAAAATCAAGTTTTTGTAGTTTAAAATAATGTATAAAAGATTAATTTATAGATCGAATGGTAAATAACATCCAATTGATATGAAAATTGACATAAATGTTAAAAACATATAGATTATGGAATTCAACGATGAGATTTTCAAATTTTGAATTCTATAACAAGTTATTGGGTGGAGTAATATTACTTAGAGTTACATTAGGTATAACTTTAAGCAATGTTACACTACTTAAGGTTTTTTAATTGGATGCAAATTTTGACAAATTCACCATTAGGTTACATTATCTTCATATATTCTCCATACTTACAAAATTTTGAGGTAATCAAATATTAATAGCCATGTCATGAATTAATTTTTTAAATTCAAGTTTTTGTAGTTTAAAATAATGTATAAAAGATGAGTTTATAGATAGAATGGTAAATAACATCTAATTGAAATGAAAATTGGCATGAATGTTAAAAACATATAGATCATGGAATTCAACGGTAGGATTTTCAAAATATGAATTCTATAATAAGTTATTGGGTGGTGTAACATTGCTTAGAATTACATTAGGTATAACTTGAATCTAACCCATATAGGGTTGTGGGGCTATAACCGGTTTGGTTTGGTTGGTTTTTTTTATCTGGCCACCTGAAACCAAAATTTTCGATTTGCAAAGTTCTCAACCGAAACCGACCGAAATAGTTGAAACTCAATCGGTTTCAATTTGTTTTGGTTTTAGTTGTTTTTCGGTCAATGTTCAGTTTTTACGCCTTAAGTTTGGACCAGTTGGGCCTTCGGTTTTTTTTCCAAAAAATTTTCTGTTTGGGATTTTTTTAAAGAAAATGTAGTGTTCAAGCCAATTGTTTTATGGCCCTTTTATGCTCTTTGTAATTAAGCCTTTTTTAGAAACCTGTTTTAGGCCTTTTTTAGGAACCAGTTATGGCCCAGATTTGGGCCTTCTCTATTTTGGCCAATGGCCATCTTTAGGCCTTTTTCAGCTTTCTGTTTTGGCCCTTTTGGCCTAGATTCAAGCCTTTCCTATTTTGGCCATTTTTAGGCCTTTTTACACATACATAAAGCATTTTACCAACAAAAAAAAAATCACAACCTGCTTTGCATTTTACATTTTTCATAACTTGCTTTTGCTTAACATAAATCCAAAAGTACACATCATAGCAGATTCATCAAAAAAAAAAAAAAAATCACAACTTGTTACAGATTCATAAATCCAAAAGTACAACACATATATCAAATTCATAAATCACAATCTGTCATAAATTCATAAGCTACTTTAGAGCTTCTATTAAACTCATTAAAATACACATATCACATATTTATAAATTCAAAAATAACCTATCAACATGATATAACCCGTCAACAATACATTGCATAAGCACAACCTGTCAACACAGATTCATAAATCCAAAAATAATCTAGAGCAAAAAATTGCTCTAGTGCTCAAAGCCTCAAACTAATCTGTAACTTGTTACAGACACCCATCAAATACAAACAAGATTAAAAAAATAAGTTGTACAAGTCAAAATAAAATAACTAGTGTAGATTTCATTACTTCATTAGTAATATGTCAATGTTCACATATTGTCCATATGTCAATATCTACATAATAGCATTATAGCCAGAGACTCAAAATAAATTGGCCATATGTCAATGTCAATGTCAACATATATTGTCTATATTTAATATTTGGCTAAATACTCAAAATAAATTGGCCATATGTCATTGCTTATTGCCTAATATCATATATTGTCTATGTATAGGCCATTTCCAAAGCTCAAAATAAAAGTCCATATCTATATGTAGGCCACTTTTAATTAGTGTCTAATAGCAAAAAGTGTACATAACAATATGTCAATTTGTTGTCAAAATAGAAACTAACAAAACCTTATGTCATCATCAATACCACCTGACCAAAGAGCAAAGAGCAATCTTCAACCATCAACTTCAATCGGTGTTGGTGTGGACATGTCTAGTTCCAATGTTAATGCATCATCACTCAAAATTTCTACAAACAAAAAATGGAAAAAAAAGAAAAAAAAAGTCACTTGTACAATAAAACAATAAATATGCCAAGAATCCAAGACAATCAGTTTTTTTTAATAAAGAAAAAAATAGACATGCAAAATGTACGATAAAACAATAAATATGCCAATATGCCAAGAATCCAGGACAATTAGTTTTTTTTAATAAAGAAAGAAATAGATATGCAAAATGAACAATAAAACAATAAATATGCCAAGAATCCAAGACATTCAGTTTTTTTTTTTTTTTTTTTAAATAATAAAGAAAGAAATAGACATGCAGAATGTACAATAAAACAATAAATATGCTAAGAATCCAAGACATTCAGTTTTTTTTTTTTTTTTAATAATAGACATGCAGAATTTTTTTTAATAAATAAAGAAATAGAAATTCATACCTCAATCAAGCTTTTCAAACTCTTTAACATCATCTGTGGCAGCACGATGGCTGATTGGAGCTGATAAAGGACGAAACCAGTTTTGACCACAAATGAGGGCTTCCACCATAAGTGGAGACAATGAACTCCAGAAGGGATCAAGGACACGACCGACCGTATTAAAGGTAGATTCTAAGGCCACAGTGGATATCGGAATTGCAAGAACATGTCATGCAACTCTTGAAAGCACACGATATCGTGGAGAATTAACCTTCCACCAAGCCAAAATATCAAAATTCTCATCCAAGATATCTTCACAACTCTCTAACAAGTATTTATTAACCTCTGATTTGGTATTTGAAGAATCAATACCCTTCAAGTGCTTCTTAAATCCCATCATCCTCATTGTCTTCACATCAACCACACTAGAATCATCTCCCTCCATTGATCCAATTTTTTTTTGGCCTTGGGCTTGTGTAGCAGCACTAGCATGACTACTTCCCACTTGATTTTGAGCATAAGCATTATACAAATCCACCAAAATAGCCTTTACTCTTTTTGCCATATCAACAGCCTTTTGGTTCTCATACAAAGTACCAAAATAGTACTCAAGATACCTCTACTTGTTTTGAGGATTAAGAACTAACCCTACATACAACAAGTGATTCATATTATCAAAGTTCCCCCAATACTTTTCAAATTTGTTCTTCTTGTAATCATCAATTTCCCTCAACAAATAACTATCTTTTTCATACTCCAAGTCAATTGTGTCATGAATTGACATGAGCTCCGAAAAGAAAGAATTGCTAGTGACATAATTAGCACCCGAAAACCACAAGGTTGTATCATAGAAAATTTTAAGAAATTTCGAAAAGATCTTAATCTTTTCCCAATCCACATCATCCATTCCCTATGCAACCTCATGTCTATCATTTCCTTCTTCCTTTGCCTCCTCTCTAATTGTCCTAAGATAATTTGGATCTTCTTCCTCCAATCTCTCAAAAGCCTTTTGATACTTCTCGACCTTCTCCAACATAATATAGGTGTAGTTTCACCTAGTGGGCACATCTAAGCACAACTGACTTTTAAAGTCAACTTTCTCCATTTTCGCACATAACTTAAATGTGTTTTGTCTTTGTGGAGATGATCTCACATATCGCATAGATTTCCTCACCTTCACTATTGTCTCATCCATTTCAACTAACCCTTCACGAACAATTAAGTTCAAGATATAAGCACTACACCTCTCATGCAAGTATTTATGCCCTAAAATTGTTGCCTTCCTATGCTTAGTCTTTTTTTGAATAAAAGAAATCAGCCCATTATTAGAGGCAGCATTATCAACTATAATAGTTAGAATCTTGTCTATCCACCAATCAAGTAAACACATCTCAACTGTCTTCCCAAGTGTTTCACTCTTGTGATTTTCCACTAAACGAAAACTAAGAATCCTCTTGTGTATTTTCCAATCACTATCTATAAAATGGGCAATGAGACATATGTAGTTCAAATTTTGAACGGATATCCATGTATCTGTGGTAAGGCAGACTCGTTGCTCTCTTAGGGCTTCTTTCAACTTTTGTTTCTCATCTAAAAACACCCTAAAGCAAGTTTTGGCAATTGTTGTGGGGTAAGGGATTGGATTGAACCTAGGTTGGGTAACAGACGTAAACTTTCTAAAACCAAAACCCTCAACAAACCTAATAGATAACTCATCTAGAATAATCATCTTTGCCAATGCTTTCTTACATTACTCAAAATTAAACACCCAAGGCACAAGTTTACCATTACTTTCTCCTTCTTCTTTAGGTTTGAATGCTAGGGTTGATTGGTTTTTTTTGTCTTCCTTGTAAGGATATTTCAAACATTGTGATTGTATGTGAGTTCTCATGGTTGTAGTGCCATTCAACTTAGTGTCACAAGAATAGGTTGTGCCATAATAGTTACAAGTTGCCCTAAGTTTTTCCCCCTTTCAATAACAGTGAAATGACCCCAAACAATAAATCTTTTTTTACCAGTATTACCTGCATTTGGTGGGAGTGGGGGTTTGCCTTTGTCTTCATGCACATTGGTTGCCCCTTGACCCGCTTCATTGTTTTGACCCTCTGCGATTTCTCGTTTCGTTCATCTACAATATAAAATAAAACAACAATAAACACAATAAGTCAGCAACTATAAAAAGTAAAAAATAAAATAAAAATAAAAATTTAACGCCAAAATGAGTCTAGTTTACAATATTAAAAAAAAATACAGTAACAGTAACACAATAAGTCAGCAAAAAAAATGAAAAAGACTCTTCAGTCTACTCTAGTATACAATAACATAACAAGTCAACCAAAAAAAAAAAAAAAAGGAATGACAAGGAATCTAGTATACAGCAACAAGCCGACAATAAACACGTTAATAAGATAATAATAAACACATCAACATCAAGGAAATACTAAACAAACACCCCAACATCATAGTCAACTATTAACAAATACACCAATAAGAAAATAACAACTCAACATCATAGTCACAGATTCACAGCATGTTAACAACAATAAACAAAAATATATCAACAATAAATACTTTATATATCAGAACTCAAAGGAAATTAGCTAACTTTAATTAAGAAACCAACCAGCACAAGTAGCCAAGCACATGGGTTATCAATTTTTTCAAAACCCTAACTTTATTTGCATATAAAAATTTTAAAAAAAAAAATCTAGATCATATGTTGTTACTACAAAACAGAGATTCAGTATTTTGAAAACCCTAACTTTATTGATTCAGTAATAAACAAAACCCAAAATACAAAACAGAGAGAGGGTTATCGAGATTTTCAAAGAGCACATGAGACAAATGCAATCAACTAACTTTAATAAAGAAACTAACTAACATAAGCAGCCAAGCACATGGGTTATCGATTTTTTCAAAACCCTAACTTTATTTGCATATAAAACTTGGAAAAATAAACATCTTGATCTTATGTTGTTACTGCAAAACAGAGATTCACTATTTTCGAAGCCCTAACTTTATGGATTAAGTATTAAACAAAACCCAAAACAAAAAACAAAGAGAGGGTATTGGGATTTTCAAAAGAGACTCACCGTGAGATCAGAGATGAGAAGCTAATGATGAAGCCGACGTGAGGAGGGTGGCGTGTGGAGGCGGTAGCAAATGCAGATTTGGCGTGAGAGGGAGTGTGGAGTGTGGAGTGGAGGTTGTCTGAAGACTCTGAACATGAGAGTGGAAAGTGTGAGAGTGAAAAGTGTGGGGTATGTAGGGTAGAGTTCTAACTTTTGCTTTTATAGTCTAATTAGTTTTAATTTAATTTGTTTAATTAGATATTTACTTAGTTTAATTATAGTTAATTAATCTAGTGGGTTTTAAAATGCTATCAACTATGTTTAAAAAGATAAAATGAAAAGGCAAAAAAGCCATTAAGCTAGGCTAAGGCCGGATTAATTTGATGACTGATGTTTGCTCATATAAACAAAAAAGGCCCAATTGTTTTAAAATAAGATGGGATCAAGGGAGGCCCAACGCAAAGTATATCTAATAAGTCAGAGGCCTAAAGCTCAAATTTTTAAGATACTTTATATTATATATTTAATATAATAATATATTGTAGGGATAAGGGGCCCAAGAGCATATATTGGGCCTTAGGCCTTGTCCAAGGACACTTTGTAGTCCGAGGACAGATAAACAATAATGAATATGTAAGACTCAGGGTCCCATGATCGAGCTACGGGTGAGAATGCTGGGGAAGGTAAGCTGAGGAGGAGTATCTCCTCGACTAAGCGAAATAGAGGCAAAAAAGAGTGTCCTGTCACCCAGGGTGACCTTTCGGGAAATTCTAGTGCTAACGATATACGTTGTGAACGTACAGGACAACTAAGAGGTGGGAAATATCTAAGGGAAAGCTGCTACCACCATATTGAATGCTCCACAGCTAACTCTCTAATCGCATTATTGAGGAAGTGATACCTAAATAGTAGTTTTCAACCTTACAGCTACTCTTCAAAGACTTCAGGAATGTGCTAATGTGATAGAGATCAACACTAACAATCTAATCTACACATGGAGGGCAGGGATGACGGCAAAGGGAAAGTATAAAATAGGAAGAAGGCAATGAGAGAAGAAGAGGGGGAGAAATGAAGAGAAAAAAGATTGTAGCAATCAAGAATTGAACTTGTAATCAAACTTGAGGAGAAATATATAAGAACTGATCTCCGCGAATTATGCCGAGGACGATTTTCTTCAGTTTAAACCAGTGTATCTTTATTTCCTTATTATTTGGATCCACTTTAATTGTTGACTGACTCATTAAAGCCTAGATTTCCAATCCACTATCTACAAATTCATTGTATTGGGCTCTTTGGGTCTAAGTTCATCCATCCTTTGGGCTTGGGAGTCAAATTGTGCCCTTACATATATAATAATATATTTTGGTTCGATTCAGTCGATTTGGTGCATTCCAATTGCTACTGAAAACCGAACCGAAATTTTTGGATTTTTTATAATAAAACTGAAACTAAACCGAACCAAAATTTTTGCAATTGTTCTGTTGGTTTAAAGTAGTTTTTTCGGTTCCTCAGTTTTTTGCACACCCCTATAGGGTTGGTTCAAATTACACATGGTGTAACTTTAAGCAATGTTACACCACTCAATATTTTTTTAATTGGATGCAAATTTTGACAAATCCACCGTTAGATTACATTATCTTCATATATTCTCTATACTTGCAAACTTTTGAGGTGATCAAAGATTAATAGTCATGTCATCAATCAATTGTTTAAATTCAAGTTTTTGTAGTTTAAAATAATGTATAAAATATGAGTTTATAGATAGAATTGTAAATAACATCCAATTGACATAAAAATTGACATGAATGTTAAAAACATATAGATCATGGAATTGAACGGTGGGATTTTCAAAATATGAATTTTATAACAAGTTATTAGGTGGTATAACATTACTTAGAATTATACTAGGTGTAACTTAAACCTAATTACCTAAGACTTATTACTTTGATCTCTTTATGCCTCTTTTGGGATTGTAAATGTGTAATTTTTTAATAAATTATTAGTTGTTACATTATTAAAAAAAGCCTTATAGTTTAATTGATACTTCTCCAATCTCCATGCACACTTGTAACTTAATTATTACCTCCCCAAACACAAAGTGCTTGGGGGTTTAGAAGGGAAAGTGTAAGTATTTTTTTTTTTAAATGTCACCTTATTGTTCTTTTATTCCCATTAAACTTTAGGTTTAATAGTATATTCTGGCTCATTTTCATTCTTAAAAAAAAGAAAAAAGAAAAAAATAGTAGTATATTTTGGCTTTTTTTATGATAAATATTTATAAGAAAATTAATGAAGGCCAGACCAGAAGAGGCCCCTAAACAGTTATATAGAGCCCGTTTGGTCATAGAGTTTGAAAATTGTTATTTAAAAAGTGTTTTTGAAAAACGTGTTTTTTAGTGTTTATTAAAAAAAAAATGTGTTTGGTATCATAGTTTAAATAACGTGTTTTAGCGTTCAAAAAACATAAAAAATGTGTTTGGTACGTGTGTTTATTTTTGTAAGAATAGCTGAACATTTGTACGAATTTTTTTTTTTTTAATCTGGACAGAGAACTCCCTATATCCCTTCGTTGCTCATATCTCTTCATCACTACCTTATATCCCTTCTATTCCCTCAGCAGAAAACCAAACCCCTGCACTCCTCATCTCCATCGACGCCTCAGTGTTAGGATTAGTGCCCTTAAATCCTATTGTATGATGCTATGTATGTTATTATGTATGACATTATGTATGACTTAATGTTGTGGATTAATAAAGATTCTTTATTATTATTATCTAAAATAATGGTAACATGAATATTTGGACATTATCATATAGTCCATGAGATGCATAGTACGTGATTTATGTGATTTAGTCATAGAAGATATAGATCACAAGTTCTTTGTAAACTCATAATTTTGGTTCGTAGTCAGTGATGAAATTGGGCATTTCATCTGCGAAGACTATAACATATCAACTAAGATGATTTGTCTTGATCATGGAAGTGGAGACTTCTAGTTGATATGTTGATATGTTTTAAGAGTTAAGACATATTGAACTAGACAGCTGTGAGATTTATTATTCTCCTAACGACTGTCAAATGAATAATAAATCTCACGACTCCTATTTGCATGAACTCTTAATTCTGAGAGAATAATGGACCTGATCATGAGGTGTAGGTTGCTTTGATCTATCAGGAGTGAGATCTAAAGGCACGATCAAAACCTCAGTATGTTGGGCAACCACATTTAGTGTTGATGGAACATATATTCTCAAGATGGAATTCATAGTCTCTTAACGGAGATATAAAATATTCCCTTGAGATAAGTTTAATGAGTTTGGTTATTCAGAGAGTTAGGCCTAACCACTTTAGTAAGAAATTACTAAAGTATATATTTATGAAATTGGATTTCATAAATATATGATGAATAACTTTAAGGATTAAACCGAGTACTCAAGGATTAAGATGTAGTAATTTTCAAAGTGGCAGTCTACATTCATGACTTTGTATTACTACGAATATTTTTTGAAGGGGTTGCATGTATAATAAAGTCTTGGGATATAATTTATAAATAAGACCTAGAGTGCAATTATATTTATATAGTGGTATTAAATATAATTAATGGTAACTTTGGACTTGTCAAGAGTTGACAGAAAAGCCCAAGGCCCATTGGAGCTAGTGTCTTATTGGTCCCTTTTGGTCCCACTCCAAGCCACACATTAAAGCCCAATTGGAAAGGCCCAATAGGCCGGCTCAATTAGATAATCAGTTAGTTATAAAAGGGAGAAACATATAGAAATTTATTTTAAGAGAATCATCATTGTGAAGTGGTGTGTATGTGCGAGTGAAACCACTCGATTATTCTCCCTTAGAAACTGATTGAGAGACCACATTTCTTGGGCGTAAAGTGGAATTGGAGTGAAGATTAAACGTGTTCCCAAGAACTTCTAATATTTTGTTTTGAATTTCACCGCACCAAGGTACGCTATCTTGTTCTCAAATTCTCAAAATCACATAGTGCATGTTATCAATCATGAATGAAATAGATCCATGAATGTCGCTTCCGCTGTGAGTTTTGTATGGGATACAAAACCAGATTTTCCTTCACTCAGAACATCCACGGCTGAGCTTCACGGTCGTCGGATCTCATCTCCACCGTCAGCATTCGAAGATCTAGCCCGAGATCGAGCTTTTGTCGCCGCCGACCCATCACTCCAAGATCCAGGTTCGAATCTCACTTTCACCTTCTTTGTCAATGGGTTTTGGAGCAAAGAGTGAAGAGTTCCTCAAACTGAAAAGTTTGTTTTTTGGTTTTGTTTTTCCTCACCAATCGGGAAAACCCATTTTTCCTGTTCTTTGTTTGCTGTTGAGATGGAGCTTTGATTTACAATCCAAACATAGACGCCCTACATTCTAGAAATCTAGAAGGGTTTTCTCTACTTCTTTTGCTGTTGAATCAATTACATCAACAACCCGTGAGATTTGTCATTTTTCTGTACACTCTGTTTGGTTGCCGAGAAAGCATCGGAAGATAAACATTTAAATTAAAAAAAAAAAATTTGCTAACAAATCTGATGAACTCTAAATTAAAAGGCTGTCGCAATGTTATGCAAAGAGGAGATGATATTTATTTTTAGATAGACATAGGAACATTTGTGTAGAGATCTCTGTGTTTCGAAGCATTTCTATCCCCCAATATGTTTCGGTCTACTGGCATGAAGTTAGAAGCCCTTGACTCGGTATCTTAGCTTCCCCCTGGGCTTTACTTCCTTCAGTCTGTTAAATTTTGTCTCGCATCTTTACTTCATACTCTGCGTAAATTCACCAATAAATAAAATACATAGGTTTTCTAAACAGAGTTGATATTGTTATATTATTCTTCTTCACCTGAAGAAAAGAGAATGAATAGAGGAAGAAAAAAGTAGCACAACTTTCCAATCAAATTATTTTGATTGGGGCATATCTGCAAATAAGACCAAGTTCAAAATTTTATCAAAGCACTAGGCAATGAAAGAGAGTGAGGTGTAGAGTGAAAAGAAAAAAAAATCCAGGGGCCACATAATGGGATATCTTGGGTGTTGAAAAATGCCTATATATATTCCAAGGAATAATAGGGTAAAGCTTCCCTATATGAGAAATGCATAAGAGGTTCACAGTTCTATGGTTAATTGATCTGGCTGCAAGTTAGGTCTACTTGGTGTTATGCCATGTTTACCTAGCCCAACTGTTAGGGTTGAAGGGCACTGCTTTTGTCCATCCCAATCGATCATTTCGCTATTTTTTTGTTAGGTTAAGCTAGGAGGGCAAGAAGCAAACTTCCATTTTAAATTATTAAAAGAATCTTTAATGCACTTGTTCCTTACATTCACTGTCATCTTTTTGTTTTTTATTTTTGGTTGTTGTTGTTGATAAGTATACATTCACTGTCATCTGTGGGAATAGTTGTTGTGGCACAGCAAATCTGTATAATTGGGGTATGAGCTCTTTGAACTAGCAGTTAATTTGGTAATAAGCGTCTCTAAATTCCTTTACATACTAGCAAAAATACTGTGAAAATGTTCTATTTTCTGAATTGGCTAAACATTTTTATTAAGGAATATATGGTCTACCAAATTCGCATAAATAGAGTACACTTTAATTCTTTTTTGTTTAATTTATTTTTGTTTTTTGCTATATATATGGTGGGGCATGATGGTGGAAAAAGTAAAAGAAATCAATTTGACTGAACTTAGATTTTAGATTTTACATGCCTAATCAATCATAAAGACAAAAAAGAAAAGAAAATTGTCCATGAGTAAGGCCAAACAGCCTAACCTGAGTGATGGGTTTTGTGAGGTTTGAGTACTGTAGGTTTTCTCTGTTTTGATTAGTTTTCTTTCTTGGAACGTTAATCAATTTTGTCTTCCCTTTAGCCACTTACTTGGTTGCCTAATCTCCTGGACCAACAATGACTGACCATGCATAATGGGTTGAATTTGTAGAATGGGTTCAATTAGGTCTTAGCTACAATCTTTATTAAGAAAAAAAATCAGGCTAATAAGTAGTAACGACATGGATTCCTCAATTGGTCTAGTTGGATATGTTGCTATAGTTTTTGTTGCATGAATTGATACCATGTTCAAATGGTTGTTTAATAGTGTTGATTATGTTTTGTAATGTGTAAGTGAGTACGTTTGTGGCTACTTTTTGCAGATGTCGGACACAATGCATGAAGATATTGACGATGGCCTTCGGTTCCGAAATTGCAACTGTTTCTGTGGCTTGAGAGCAAGCGTGAGGATTTCGGATAAGCGAAATGAGAACCGGTACAGGCTTTTCCAATGTTGCTCAAAGGACGCATGTCGGTTTTTTCAATGGTGTATTCCCTTGAAGACGCCATTGTCATATGCAGAGGATTTCCAGCAAATACAAGAAGAGCTATGTGTATTGCGAGAGGAATTGAGGGTCATGCATGACAAGGTACACCCCTTAGATCAGACAACAAAAATGGTGAAGATTATGTTCATTGGATGGTGTTTGTTTTGCACCGCGCTTGTACTACTGCTAACTATGACAATTGTGTAAACCATCAATTAGGATGATGTGTTCGTTCCTACTTTGTAACGATATTTTCTTATTATGTACTATTGACTCCTTTTGAACTTGATGCTCTATGTACTATTTTTAGACAATCTTGAGTCATCCATTTTGCTAGTGTATACAATATGTATGGGGCTGACTCTTGACTCTTACAATAGTATGTTATTGGCTTAATGGTGCTTTTACAATAGTGATAATTTATTGGAAGATAGGAGAATCATAAGTTACAATTTTAGAATATTGATGATAGTAATTATTTGACAAAGTTATTATTGATGATAGTAAGTATATATACTTGAATATAGGCCGTTGATTGTCAGGATATTGCCTCTATATCCACTTACGTTTAACTTGGGTGTTTATTTTTACGTTATCCATGTTGGATGATAATAGTAGGCATCTTTTGTTTTTTGTTTATTTTATTTTATTTTTATTTTGTTTTACGACTTATTCAAATATGCCACCAAAGGTTGTTAACGATATTCTTTTCATAGAATTTGTTGAGTACGAATGAACAAGATTTGGTATATGAGACTGCATTTAAAAATATTCATCACTTGCATATACAATTAGTGTTTAACTATAAGTTAAACATGCACATATAAAATCTAACATTGTTACTCAAATATGTGAATTGAATGGAGCCTTAGTAAAAGCTTTTTGTGATACACGTCTCCACATTTTTTTATTAGTTTACTATTTTGAAATTTTATTATTAGATCACAATTTTTTTTTTTTTGTTCCTAAGTTGCAAGCCAAAATATGTATTAATCGGATGTTATTTATGAACATATCGATAAATTCATGTCTCATGTAAACAGAATAACCGATCATATGCATTTTCTGCCAATTTTCTATCTAAAAACTTCTCGTGAGGTGCAGTCCTTCTAGTGCAATGTAAAGTTTCTAGAGACTTGAAAATATATCATTTTGATATTTACTTTAACGTCACAAAACAACCAGCTTATTATATACCCCAAATGAAAAACAAATTACAAATGTCAAACATTGTAGAATTATTAAAAATAACTGACAAGCATGTAGGCCTAATTATCTCATAATTCATTTAATCATATCGAATAGAGAATATCTTCACAATAAGATTAAGCAAAGAGAATATTTATCCAATTAAATTATCAGAATCCAATAACTTGAAGATTAAATTCAGAATTATATTCTGATTAAAAATCAAATTTTCCAGTAAACAATTACCAATCGAAGCAACTACAATGTACCATAAAATGACAAACAAATATTTTATCATTCCAACTGAAAGAAAATATGGAGGAAAATAATAATGCGGGCCAAGATAAACATGAATGCAACTTTACTAAACAAATTTTTTTTTTTTTTTAAGGAATCCTCAATTAGAGAAAAATGAATCTTAAAACAAAATATAGTAGTATTGCATAGTACAACATTAGTTAGGTCTATTGCACGCAAAATCTAAAATATTTAATTCCAGTTGCAAAAACAGAAGCTCTTCATCGTTGGTAGAAATGGATAGCAATAAGTGGAGGTTAAAAAACATATTTACGTAATTTATTATTCCACCCATTTCCTCCCACCTAGTAACTATCATGTCTCAAAACTGAAAAAAATATTTATAAAAACTCCAGGGTTGTGTACAACTACTTTATTCAAGACATGCATTTCAAAATGATTGTCCATCAACCCCATTTCCATAATATACGCACATACTCATTTCATTTGTACATCATTAATAACAAAATAATCGCAAAATCACAATATATAGAAAGTCAACTGTGACTTCGACATATACCTTAATGTATGGTGAAACACATTCATTACCAAATAGCATTATATATCGCAATACCCATTTCATTAATATAAGAAACACAAACATAACCTATGACAACACACATAGACAATTATGATTGCATAGTATTAGCTATACCCATTTCATTTCACATCATTCACAACAAAATACTCCTACAATAAATATCAAACACAAAGGCAACATGATCCTTATATTGTGACCATAAACAACAGTAACAGCCCCTGCACTCCAAAATAAAGAGGCCCACTACCCCGTTATACAAACCTATAAAAAAAGCCAAGAACACAGTAATCTTCATCTAGACTTATACAAAGTTCCATGTCATCCACATTTACAATCTATTCCCAAAAAGCTCAATCATGGTTGCTTGGGTAATCTGCCTACATAGCAGCAGTTATCGCATCATGATACTCCGACATTACTCATTGTGCCCGAGAATTAAAAGCTTCTTCAGTGCCCCCACTGCCTACGCATGCAGCTCCTGCTAGGTTTGCGTCGCTGTTACGCACAAATGATCCTTCCCACACGTGGAACATTTCATCCGCCCTGTTATACATGCGGATAAAGTTGTGCAGTGCACAACAAGCAGTCATAATCAGCCGTTGTCTAGTGATAGAGAACGAGTGCATTCCAGTCAAGATCGGGAACCTCGCCTTCAACACGCCAAAGCATCGTTCAATTACCATCCGCAATGAGGAATGCCTATAATTGAACAACTCTTGTGGGGTACTAGGCTGCCGGTTCGCACCTCGAAACTCTTGGGCATGGAAGCGTGTGGACTTGTGTGGGGGGAGGAATGCACTGCCTATTGCGTACCCCGAGTCAATGAAGTAGTACGATCCTGCAATACGAGTGATAACCATTGCCAATTAATGTTACCCAACACAACTATTTTTAAGTGCAGTGTATTCCAATTACGTAGCTACCAATCAAGTGCAGTGTATACAAGGTAATTTTTTTTTTTTTGTTCAGAAAGGACAAAATATAAAGTAGTTATGAACTCATTCACCTCAGTTTGGATTTATAAGTGAACTAATCTCAATATCTAAATTTAAACAAACCCATAAAAAGTCATTCACGAATAAAATATGTGACATGAGATTAAAAAAAGTATGACATATAAACCACACAACCCACACAAATTCACACCCTTTTTGAGAATTATCATAGACAAGAATGTCTTCCTACTTCCAAGTCAGATGCAACAATCACCAAATCCAAAACCAAATGCGCAAATTTTTTTTTTTTACCTCTAGGCGGCCAAGGGAACTCATACTCGGTATGTCCAAGTGCGTCCTGCATGACTCGTGAATCATTTGCACTCCCTTCCCATCCAGAATGCACATACGTAAATTGCATGTTGAAGTTGCATGCACACATCACATTTTGGGTGACGTCACTCCGTCTATCTCTAAATGCGGTATTCCTACTGGATGGGGCAGAAGCACTTATGTGCGTCCCATCGATAGCCCCCACACATTTCTGTTACAAAAATAGGTAGTTGTAGTTAATTAATTAAGCTTATGTGCAATATAGTGTGAACAATATGAAGTTCACCAAAGTGAAGTTTGCTAGTACAAAAATGTATGTATCCAATTGTTACAGGCTGAACAGTTCTGCCCAACTACCTAGGTACATAGCTAGAGATATTGGAACATTTTGACCTATTCAGTTTTCAGTACTAGTCACGGTTGGACATAGTCCTTGCATTTTACATTGGAATTTATCCAATGGGTTGCGTACTCAACTTTGATATATTAACTTCTCTACTTTATTTAATATTTGTCAATCAATTATAATCAAATTATAAAAACTAGAAATACTTCAGAACTCTTTCATACTTCATATTGTTTTCTTCCTATTCTCTATTACAAATCTTTCTCAATTGCATTTCATCACAAGGATAATTTAGCTAAGAACTAAAAAAAGAAAAATCAAAGCATACCTTAAACCATGGATAATATTTCTCATTCCCTCGAAGTGAATGAGGGAGCTCAGCTACATCAACGTCGGGCCGGATGATGATACATCCCAAAGCATGGATAGCACGCAAGGCACGTCGGAACCGCCTTTGAATGGTCTCGAGAGAATGTTGGAAGCGCTTGGCAGTTAGCCGGTAATCAGCGTTGTGTCCGACGATAAATAGCACTGTCCCAACGGACTCCTCAATTGAAACCCAACCTGTGTCCTCCTCTAATAGGTGCAGCCGCTTCAACTCATTACACAAGTGTCTAAAAATGGTCTTGTCCATGCGGAATATGTCATAACACACTTGGGGATTTCCTTCTAGTACTTCAATCACATATGACCTCCCACTCAAGATACTAGTGCACATAGGTCGCTTCATGTAGTACTTTTGCACGTACTCTATACATAGCTGAACGTAGGCTGTGGCAATCTCGAGCTCCACCTCACTATCGTACTCATCTGAATCGGACTCAGCCATGCCTTAATCACGATCTAAATCGGTGTCGGCCATAACTGAATCACGATCTGCATCGGTGTCGGCCATAACTGAATCACGATCTGAATCGGTGTCGGCCATAACTGAATCACACTTGTGGGTAGCCATTAAGTTCACATCAGCCACTATAAAATACTACATATATATATATATATATATATATATATATATATATATATATATATATATATATATATATATATATATATATATATATATATATATATGTATATATATATATATATATCGCTATATGTATATATCTATATTGCAGTATGTATATATATATATATATATATATATATATATAATTTAGTATATATATAAATGAGTATATATGACTGTATGTATATATACGTGAGTATATATTCATCACTTGCATAATAGTACTTATCAATTCTAGCAGACTAAACATGGTGTACTGAAAACGTTGAAAGTTTTTTCTATTTCTCTAAAAAAAAATTTGTCCTACATTAACATAGGTTAAAATACCCATTTAGGTATTTGGGCATCAGGAAATTCCTTCAAGACTCGCCAACAACAACTAATGAAGGATAATATATATGCATACTTAAAAATATTTTTGTGTTAAATTGAACAACATTTGTACTGTAAATGTTTAAACCTCTACTATAAGTACATCTAACAAGTAACACTAGAAACTATTTTCTCAACTTTCCTTCTTTTCCTTATAAGGTTCTTTAGCCCATGTTCTTCTTTGGGTCCTAATCCGAAAGAAATGAATGTATCAAATAGCATGTTTGTGAATGATTATTAATTCACAATTTTGTACTTAATCTATAAATTGTTCACGTTATATCAGAAATTTTTGTCTTTCAAATCTTGAGTTTTATTTTAAAACCTAGCTCATAGATTAGACTTCCACTCCACCTTAGCTTTCCTTAAAGCTTACAAGAAAACTAATTGATGGTTCTTAATGTTGAATAATAAAACACTGATAAAAAAAAAAAAAACAAAACGTTCTGAGATTTTATTTTTATCCATAGTAAGAGACAATAAAACCTTGTTCATAAGTCATAGTTCATACAGCATTGAGAGAGGGAAGAACATGAAAAGTCCCATTTAGTAAACAAACTCGTAATTGTAAAGAATCTATTTCTAAAGTTCCATACCCCAATTTCCAAGCCAATGAATCAATGATAAACCATCACAAACTACCCATAATTCAACAATTAAACTGGAAGTCATACCAATTTTACGAGATAAGCCAAGTATTCTTGTCAACTCATTACTCTTTAATCCATAATTGATTTTTTTTTCCCTTATTCTTTTAATTAGGTGCTAAAATTTACAAACGATAAATCACAACAAATATATTAAAAATCATGGGATTTATTTATAATAATTCAATCCTAATGATATTCTTTGTGATTTTCATGTTTGTAATTTGATCCCCACCTTTCCATCCTTCATTATCTACCTATCTTGTAAAAATAAAAAATAAAACAACTTATATTAATTACATATGAATTTGTCCCATGATAAACGCCCCTTTCCACCATATTATAGCAGAATTAGAGTGAAATCCAAGTAACAAATTCTTTAAAATGATCTTCTTAAAAAAAAAAAAAATTAAGTATGTTTCAAGAATGAATCTTTTCCTAACCTCGATGTCAGATGAAAAGTATAAATTCCTTTTTGGCCAATGAAAAAAACAAAAGAATTAGAAATTCACAAATGGTAAATCAAGCATGGTCCTTGTGGACACATGCATTAATGTGGAGCTCAGAGAAAACATAAATTATTGTAGAAAGTATAACCCGCAGCCATTAAGGTTTATTTCTGAAAAAAAAAAAAAAAAAAAAAAAAACCCTTACCGTTAGCTCAGATCTGCCGATGTTCCTTGCAATCCAATGAGCTCTAGTCAACAACAGGCTTGAACTGATGAGGATGCAAAAGACAGCCCAGCTCCTTTGGTAAGAGACAATGTTGTTTGTCTTATATGTTTTACTTTTATGCCTATAGTTTACAACTTGAATGCACTAAAAAGTATGACATTATTTTATTTTATATTATATTATTCTATTATATTATATATTCTAATATGATAATAGTGGTTTTGCATATATATAATAATATTAAAAGTCTTGGGATACAATTTTTGTGTCATAATTTTTGTTACATCTTTAAATTTATTGATTGTGAGCACTAGAAAAAAAGTAGTTAGTTCATGTCAAAGTAACGATTTATCACTTATTGTCAACTACTTCATCAAGTTGTAGCAAATGTTTTAGTGCCCGTTTGGGTTCAGTGTTTTCCGCTGAATCCAAAGTTGCGTTGTCCCTTTTTTAATTTTTTTTCCTCACTTCACGCGCGTTTCAGGGGACAACTAGCACTGTAACTGTACTGTAGCAGAACTGTTCATCATTGTTCACGCACTAAAAAATTTTAAAAATGGTTTCCACGATACTATTCACACATTTAACAATTATTTTGACACAATACTTTCAGTTTTCAGTTTTTAGTTTCAGCAACAATAAGTTTAATCCAAACGGACCCTTAGTAATAGAAAAATTTGGAGTATATTTCACAATAGTTTAATGTATAAACAATAAACATATTGACATAAATTGTTTGATAATATACACTATACTCTTTAATAAAAAAAAATAAAAAAGATATATACTTAGATTAAAATTTAATATTTATGTTTTCAAAGTATTAATAATAATTTGTGAGAAAATTTGTGAGAAAAAGTGCATTCCAGTCATATTACGTTCTTCTTGTCATTGACTTCATTCACCTAATTAATATTTTGACAAATGAATCACCAACTTCATGCTGGTTTCAATATGTATGCAGTGTAAAACAAATTTTTTAATATACACTTTGTGTGCTGCTTTCAAACTAATTCCAACAACACTACAAATAACTAACAAAAGACAATGGATGAGCCAAATACTCCTTCCAGCCAATGTCTCCTGTATGCTCAATAAAATACTACATTCTTGGAATAGCTGACAATGTCTACAAGCAGATATGTGACACAAAAAACAAATATGCAGCCACTGAATGCAACACATCACATTTTAAATATATATATATATATATGTCACCAAAGTTAGAAATTCATACAAGAGGTCCACCTCCACAAAACATATTTCTTACATAAGTACTATAGATGTCCCAAGGAAGTTAACATAATAAAGGAAGGCTTTCTAGTAAACATTGTTCAAAATAACAGAATATAATTTTTGCCTATTTACATTAAAGCAAACTAAGAGTACTAATTAACTTCCTAGGCTATCTACACAACACACATCATCAGTTAACTTCCTACACTGTCAACCACAACCACCACTACTGCAATCCACCCCTAACAAACTCAATCCAGGCCCTTCTTCTATCAACCGTCATAGCGAAAAAAGCAGCTCTACTCTTGGAGTTATGAAGCTCCTGCACGACCTTGCAATAGGTGACATGATCTACATCAGTGTGTTGGTTGAGAAGAGTTATAGCTGCTGTAATTGACTCAGAGTCAGGCCCCACACCAGAGTTTCCAGTGTCGATGGACTTTTTCCCCCGACGGTTCCTCATGTCAGTAAAACCCTATATTGCCTCAGTTATGGATTCAAGGGAGTGCCCTTTCTTCATTTTTTCGCTTGAAGAAGACGGTTCAGCTGGCCGCTTTTCAGCTTGCCTCCTGCTTTGGGCTTCACTCGGTGTGGCCAGCTCCTCCACGTCATCCACACCATCAGTGTTGACATTGACATGTACCCCCTCAGATAGGAAGGCTGCATCAAGTTCTCTCTCTTCATCACTATTGGGAGCTAGTTGTGCAGATGAAATTTGGAGGAACCCGGTGGCTGTGTTTGAATTGAAAAGCATGCCCAACAAGTCATAGTGTCTCACCCCCTTTTTCTTGAACTCCTTGAATTTATGATTGACCTATTAACAACCATATATATTGGGTTAGATGTTTTATTCATGTGAAACCCAATACGAAGTACATGCACAAATAGTAATAACCCTATAACAACACTCGTTATTCCAAATTGATGGTTGAATTGCGAATGTTATTAGCCATGACAAACTTACTTGGCAGTGTTGCTAGTCCTGAGTTATGTTTTTATTTCTCTTTAACAATATATTTTTTGATAAGTATTCTCTTTAACAATATATCATAATGCAAACCACATCCCATCCAAGAATATGCCTGGGCAAGTGGGATTTGTAAAACCAAAGATATTCATCTATAGAACTGCTCTAAGCTCATCAACCAGACCATACAATTTTTGCCTCTTCTTTTCTTTTTTTTATTAAAAAAATTCTAAGTAACATGCAACAGCTACTGGTGAGAGATACCAATTTCATGAGACAATCAGCAGGGCAGTTAGCTTACATGTAAGTTCACCTTCACATCGATAACCAAAAATTAATTTTCTTCCAGTTTGTTATCAGAGAAGCATACATAATTTTTTTACCAATTTAGCTTGACTCAAATGGACTGGCAATGCTCTAGCTTAACCAAATCAGACAAACACATATTCTATATGTATTGGCCACTTTAGGAGCATGACTTGTTCCAGTTTACATATGCAGATACACTCTTTTTTGAAATTTATAACCAAAATTTTCCTTTCTTCTAGTTTTGTTATCATAGAAGTGTAGCATATTAGATTCTTAATTTTAAAAAAGAAGAAGAAGAAGAAAGTGTAGCATATATGTTGGTCAATTAAAATAAACTCAAATGGATTAGAAATATCCTTACATAATCAAATAACACACACACACACACACACAAACATCCCACTCCAGCTCAAATGGCACACAACCAAAAATATGCATTCGCCAGTCAGGAGTATCAATTATTGCATTTTACAAAAATTTTCTAATGCACACAACAAGAGAATCGCAAATCATTAACATCAAAATGGGTTGCAGAATAAAGTAGGCTACTGCACCAAATGTTCCATGGCTAGGATGCCCATATTAAGTAATTATCAGGAAGGTCATGTAAATACAGATTCTAAACCTTATATAAAATTAGTGAATCTGTGACAGCTACATCTCTTAATGACTTACATGCTCCTAAAACAAAATGATCATTCCCCAAGTTTTTATCACTTTTTTTAGGGGGTGGGGGATTGCAAAAGGCCAAAAGAAGAGTCGGACTTTAAAGCTTTCCCATCTACTTAAAAATATCATAAGTTTGTAGTAATTGATATTAAAAGTTGTCCAAAAGCAAATTGATTAGATTGCCCAAAATCTTTTTTCATTGGATAGAACGAACTGATGTGTTAGTGTGTATATGTCACGAATGAACTTTTAGTAGATTTTGGGCATAATGAGTCATTGTTTAAGCTAGGGAGAGAGATATGTATGTACATGTGAAACATGTGAAGGAGTGGAGTGGAGCAACACTGTCTACTACATTGTTGAACTATTAATATAGCCATAATTCTTCATCTGTCGGCAACCAAATTAGTCGGACCCATAAATTTTTTTTTTTTTTTTTTTTGTGGCCAGAAAAAATTAAAAGGATTAAATATCCTATTTATTTATTGGAATGAATGTGAGAAAAGCATAGTTACAAAAATTGACAAATATGCTTTTACATTTTAAAGTTGCAATTTACAAATTAACCAAGCACTTGAAACTTATAAAAAATAAATAAATAATGGGTGTGATTGTATTCCCTAGCTAAACTGTGAAATTAGAAATGCGGCCATTGGTCTAGAAGATATTCAAATATCATGCCCAACATTAGGTTTCCATTGGAGGGGACAATTACCCAACTATTTCTTTCTTTCAGTTTGTAGATCAATTTTTAATTAATTCCTTTGTCAATTTTTAATTAATTCCTTTGTTAATTAATTATTAACCAACCTTTATACACTTATAATTTATGTGCACCACCTAAGCAAGTTTAGACAAAACAAGGTAAGTTTAACTATTTTGTTTGAGACTCTGAGGTTCCTTAGAAAAGGTGTGCTCTAGTTCTCCTAGAATTCAAGTTTTTGATAACAATAGTGATATTTAACCACCAACCCCCCCCCCCCCCAAAAAAACAAAATCTGTTGGGAAAATTAAAAAATTGACAACTGGACTGCCTAACTTAGATAAGTTATAAATTTCTAAAGGCTTTATGTAACGTCAAATATAACATTTGATATCCAAACAGAATCAAGTTGTGTGTGGCAATTAGAGACTCCATTAGTCCATTTATACATATCATGAATTCATGGAAAACATTTATTTATTTTCTGGTGTTAATTAAATTCTCAAGAAGCAACCCATTTGAATTAGAGTTGGCAGAAAGCAACTCACTCAAAGCTAAAATGCTAAAACTATTGATAGAATACTAGTAGTATCCTGAGCTACCTAGCTAACCAGTTAGTCTATTCCATGCCTTCAAAATATTTGTATGTCTGGGGGTGGCTGTATACCAAAGCCAGCAAAGAGTGTAAAATAAAACCGAAGATCTCTATACAAACTAAATAAAACATAAAATAAAATACTAAGAACCTAATTAACTACACTAAGCTCCTATTCTTGCACTTTCCCTTAATCTTAGGCTTCCAAAGAGGATATTTTACTCTAACCACACTATGGTTGTGCCATAACTCTGTGTCTACCTATTTTCAAGGATCATTGCCTTTTGTTTTGGTTCTGTAAAGAACATTTCATTTTGTATGACAGGAGTCTTTAAAATGCAGAGAGATTATGGTAATCTGATCAAACAACTTGAACAGTAATCTAGTCAGTTCCCATTTCAAAGTGAAACTAAAGGCTCATCATTGGTATGAGTGTTCTGGAATTATTATAAGTTTTAGTAGCTTGTGGAGGCTAATGGAAATTTATATCCACAAATATTACTTGAGGCCTAATATGATCCTCCTTATGACCTATTCCTCTTTTCTTTGGCATATTGTATTGTTTCAAGGACTCCTTGGCTATTCTTCCTTATTTATTATTGCTTTTTCCTAAACCAAAAAAGAAAGAAAGAAAGAAAAAAGAAAAAGAAAAATGTATCAACTACACAAGTAGTTATAATGTATCATATGTGGCTTTGATTTTCTTAAGGAGAATCTCTCTCGAAAATTTGTGTTGGACAAAGAGTTTGTGTACACTTACAACATACTGCTGGTCCATATGTATGAATTAGTGTTTTTGCGTTATCACTATCTTTTCTAGTTGTGAATACATTCAATGTTTAAAAGATGAGCCATGCTAGTATGAACACAATTCAAGTTTCAGCATCATTTGAATTTACAACTATAAACTATGCATATAGGTAATTGTACTAAATTTTGTTTGGAGTATGTTAAAGGACTTACCGCAAATGCAGCAGCCCAAGCCTCCTCACTGGCCGTCACGGTATTTGAAATGGGGTCCCATCCCATTCCTGTACGTGTGATGAGCTGGGAGAATGTGCGGTGTCTCTGTTTCATTCGTTGATATTTTTGTGTAAGTTGTGTCTTGCTGGAATTTTTATTCGCACACTTGTTAAACTCATTCATAACTGTTGTCCAAGTTCCAGGCTTGAACTGGCCTTGGGGCATATTCCCTTTAGCGTCATCTTCCAACAAGATATCAATGAAGTGTTTCTCGACTGCTTTAGGCCACTTCTTATCCTCGTCATCATCCATCTAAAAAAATGTTGGTATAGTTACATAGACGCAGAGAATGGTTTTCTATGATATGGATTAACAAACATTGGTTGCCTACTCACTAAAAGACCCAAGCAGCAGGCATATAAGAGAAAATCCACCCCATATAAAGGCAAAATACAAAGATATGCATTGTATACACATCAGTTTGAGCTTAACTTGCAATGGCATTGTATATTTATCAAGGCATAGGAGCATATTATAAATTTATAATTGAATATATGTTGAAAGGTCAATGTCATTTAATGTATCAAACGTTTGTTCTCATTAAACTAATGATATTTAACATTTTTATTGCTTGTTGTATTGCTATTTTTCCCCAGAATCAACCAAGGCTAAAGCCTTTTCTGTTCATGAAGTAAATAAGCAATTATACTACTTTTTGGCAACTAAATAGACTAACAGTGTATTGTATAAGTTTTGTTCATGTACTGGATTTTAAAATGTTTGGAGACATTTGCCGGGGATGGGAACCCTATATAATAGTTGAAGTCTCTCTCTCACACAGGGGTTTATACATACTCCCTTTCTACATGGTATAGTAATATGAGCTAAGAGTAGTACAAAGAATCAAAGGCCCAGGCTACTTCATCACTAAAGTATAGTAATACTATAAGCAAATTAAATATTATGGAAAACAAAGCATTAGTCTAGAAGTGTTCATCTAAGCATCATGAAGAAAATTACTTACACATGTTTATCTAATCTAAGCAAATCACCAAAAATCAGAAAATTTTCCATGTCATGTGCCATAGGTATGAGAAGTGTTCTTGCATTAATTTCATGTACTGACCATGCATAACCGAAATTACTAGCCAATATATTAGACATCCAAATTTTAATTACGACTTAATCAATTTTAAGTTAATCAAAATTATGGCATGGACCTCAATACTTGCATGGATAAACTTAATTAAGCAATATAATAATGTAAAAGACAATACGTAAAGGGGAAGAAAACCCAATATATGAAACACCAACTAGGCAACCACTTATACAAACACAATTATGCTTTAAAAAAGTAACCGGTAAGGCTAAAAAGCACCACAAACATTGAGAATTCCTCAAACTGACCAAATCCGTTGTGAAATTGCCAAACACCCATCACTCAATTTACCACCAAACATATAAAACAAGGTATCACAAGCACATTTCCAAGTACTTATAAATCACTATTCAATGGGAAATAAAATAATTTCGCAGGTATATTATTATTTGGCTTATTTTCCCAACGAGCACAATTACATCAACATAGTTCAAGAAAGTAATCAAAACACATATGGCTAAAAAGCACACACACACACTTTGAGAACTCATTAAACTAACCAAAACCCATGTCAAATCCCCTTCACTTAAATTACCACCAAAACACAACTATGTAAAAGTAGTAAAAAAAAATTCTTATTTGAAAATCTTACATAGCCATAGGTACATAGAGCAAATGGTTGTCAACATTATATAGAACTAATAGATAAAATATAAAACAAAAAAAAAAAAAAACAAAAAAAAAAGAAGACAAAACAAAAGAGAAGAAAGGATACTTCTGACATCAAATAGTAAGTAATCTTAGATAGTGTGAAGACCATTTCTGCTTCTGTAGTAATCATTAAATCCTTCAATTCTGTGATTGTGACGAAGACGTAATTGCTGAAATATTATATATAGATTCATCATTCATATATACCACCTTGAGCAGTGATAGAACTATAGTTGGAAATTTTTTTAAAATTTTATTGTGTAATGTGTATATATATATGTATGTATGTATGTATGTATGTATGTATGTGTTAATTTTAGCAATTTGTTTTAATAAATTTGCATTTTGACCTCTCAACAATATTATTGATCTTTTCAAATGCCATAAATAATTTTATTGATTTAAAATCTGAAATAAATTTAAGAAGCTGAACAAAAAAAAATTTAACAATAACAAACTTAAGCCCAAACAACACCCCAAATTAAACAGATATCAAAATTCAAAACACAAAGTTAAAAGGAAGAGATTTTTTCAATGAGCTAGGTACAAAATTAAATGTTCAACTTAGAACCTTTTTTATTACACAGACGTACCAGTAAGGGAACACAGTGAGGGGAGGAATCAGAGGAGGAAGCAGATGCTCTCACATGCACGAGAGAGGTGGATGAGGATGGGAGTGAGGCGTCCATCTGAAAGAATATGTGGGATTAAAAGAAGCCCTAACATGAATTAATGTGAAATGATCTGAACTTGATTGGATGTGAAACAAAGCTGAAACAAGTAATTAACAAAATTAAAAACCTTTACCTGACCAACCCCTCTGGACTGTGTGAGTTTGCCTTTTCCTTAGCAACAGAGCTTCGTTGGTGAGGAATTAATTGGGAGAAAGGGATTACTGTGATTGATAGGGGTTATTGGTGATGCAGTGTGTGGGATTTTGACGATTTTGAAGCCACTGTTAGGATTAATTAGGCTGGATCCGTGAGGGGTGAGATGGGTGAGAGTTATTGAGGTGGGGCGTGTGATCTGCTTTGTATATTTGGGTTTGGGGCCTTCCGAGATGAGAGTACAGAGAAGAAAATAATGGTGATCGGTTGAGAGTTATGAGGTGGGTGACTTCTGAAACTCAAGTACAGAGAAGAGAGGAGAGAAATTATTGCTGGTCGGGTGAGAGTTATGAGAGGTGGGTGAGTTCAATATAATTTTTGGGGTGAGAGTTTAGGGTGAGTTCTGAGACATGAGGGAGAGCACAAAAAGGAGAGGAGAGATGAGATGAGAGTACAGAGGAGAGGAGACAAAATTTAAAAAAAAAGCTGATCAGTGGGTCCATCGACAGTCAAAAAAGTGATTAAACGTGTTCAAGTTTATTACATAATTGCCATCAGAAATGTGTGTTCATTGTTTAAAATCACCTCCGGCCACATTTCAAAACATATTGTTCAAACATTGGTTTTTCAGCAACAATTTCCAAACAACACTATTTTGAACTGACAGACCAAACATATATTTTTGCCTTTTGGACACTAGTGTTCAGTGTTTAAACACTGAATACTGTGTTTTAAGCTGACAGACCAAACGCCCTCATACTTTTTCACCTGACAAACGTAGCGGGAAGCTCAAGATGGGTGTGAGTCTGACTTGTTACAAGAGAAAAGCCCAATGCATCAGGTTATGGGCTACTACAGTAGTTTCTCTATGAAACTTAAGAGCACTATCATCAGCTCTCTCAAATGTGCCAAATGCCAAATATTTGGCACATTTGACACACCAATCACAAAAACCATCCCTCATCAGCTCTTCCAAATCTCAAAAAATTTGAGACACGGCTACAGTACTGTCTCAAATATGAGACGGTACGGACATCAATGCCAAACACTGTTTGGCTTATTTAATTCGTTTTTTCTCTCTCCTCCTATCAGATGCATCTCTCACTCTCTCTCCGTCTTAATCTCTCACTCTCTCTCCATTTACATCTCTCGCTCTTTCTGTCTGGCATTCTCGCCACGCCCTCTCGCCATTCTAATCTCGCCATCGCCAATCTCGCCATCGCTGATCTCGCCACGCCGATCTCGCCATCGCTGATCTCGCCACGCCGATCTCGCCATCGCTGATCTCGCCACGCCGATCTCGCCATCGCTGATCTCGCCACGTCGATCTTGCCATCGCCGATCTCGCCATCGCCGATCTCGCCACGCCGAGATACAGTGACCGCCCAGGCTCGCCATTGATCATTGACCCACTTTGCGACGAAGAGGAACTCCAGTGTGAAGGAATGGTGGCCGGAAGTGAAAACTTCCATCAGCAACGACGACGAAGGCGGTTTGGGATGTGGGTTTGTTTGATTTGGTGGATGGGATGCGGTTTGTTGAATTTTATAATTGATCTGGTGGATTTGGGATGTGGGTTTGTTTGATTTGGTGGATGTGGGCTTGTGCTGGTGGTGGGATTGTTTTGTGGGTTTGTTTGATTTGGTGGATGTCTGGTGTTGGATGTCCGGTGTTGGATGTGGGTTTGTTTGGTTTGGTGGATGGTTTGTACTGATCTCTCTGGATGTTTTTTTTTTTTTTTTTTGAGGTGTGCGGCAGTGGTTGTTGGTGGCCGTTGTTGCCGCATGGTGGTTGGGCCGGGGTTGGTGATGAAGAAGATGATGATAGTGATAGGAATAGGGAGTAGGAAATATATTATTTTATTCTGTAGTAAATATTATTTTAATATAGAATTGAAGTATAGAACATCTGATAAATGAAATATTGTAAAATTATGTGTTAAAATGATAAAGTAGGTGTTTTGTGTGTCAAAATGACATTTTTTATGAGAGAGCTGATAAGAGTGCTCTAACAAAGCACCAATTTCTCATATTGTTTAAAAACGCTATGTGCCGCTATGCCTTCAAATGATTAGGTTGATGGTCCATGGAGGAGCGAGAGTCTCAATGGGATTCTCCAATAGACTTTAAAACGTCTAAGCCATTTTATAGGCTGATGATCCCATGAGATTGCAAACAGGACTGCTCTCTCTCCTCAAGTACCCGAATTAGCTTTTCTCCATGTACAGTTGCAGCGTCAAAATTCAACTTGGACCCAATAAATCAAAAATGGAACTCAACCACCACCATTACCGTAATCATCACCAACCCAACTCTGCAAATCATGGAGTCATAATGCACGCGCCGGAGGCTCCCACACTGGCTTCGTCACTCACACATTACCCGTGAGTCCGGTCTTAGCGTTTTGTGCTCTAGCTGAGCTTACGTCAATGATATTCAACATGCCCATGTGCTTTTTTCTCAGGTTGAAAAAAAAACCCATTACTTTTATATGTGGAAAACTATGATCATAGGCTACTGTAAAGCCAAATATTCTCACCATCGGGTTTTCCTATTTTCGTCAAATGATTCGAGAAAACGCATTGAAATGGAGCTTCGTTTTTGCGCTCTAGGCGTGCGAACATTTTTTGTGTAGTTTTTAGAGGGGGAATCAGTTCATTGTTGGGTTCGGACTTTTGAGGATGGGTTTTTTGATAAGGATTTGTTAGGACGAATTGGGTTGAATTTTGCACGTGAAGTGTTTGATCAAAGTTTTGTGAGACGGTAGTTACAGGTTAGGTAGGCTATCATTTTCCGAGGAAATTTTCGGTGGTGTAATAACAGTAAGAAACTCAAAAAACAATGAACGTCCCTTTTGAGAGAGACAGAGAGCGTCATTTTGGTCTTGGAAAAGCCACCCTTTACAAAGCTGAGTCTGATATTGAAGAGGATTCCATTGTTAATGGGTTTGCTTCTATAACTCTATCCAGAGAAGATATAGCAAGGATTAGAGCCCCTTGGGCCTCATCTTTGATAATCAAAACCTTGGGCAGAAGTGTGGGGTTCATGTTCCTGTCTTCAAAGAGTAGAGTTATGTGGAATCCTTCAGGTAGGCTAGACTGCATAGATTTGGGTCATGATTTTTTTCTCATTAAATTTGAGCTTCAAGAAGATGTTGATAAGGTGCTAAAAGGGGTTCCATGGTTTGTGAGTCAGCACTTCCTAGCTATTCGTCAATGGGAGCCTTATTTTAAGGCTTCAGCTGCCACTTTCTCAAGTGTTGCGGTTTGGATTCGTCTCCCTGAATTGCCAATTGAGTATTACGAGCCTGAGGCTTTGAAAGAGATTGGAGCGGCCATAGGTCATGTTTTACGTATTGACGCTCATACTGTTAATGGACCTAGGAGGAGATTTGCCAGGTTATGCATCCAAGTGAATCTGAAGCAACCGTTGATCAAAACGATTATGATAGGAAAGTTTGCTCAATCAGTTATGTGTGAAGGGCTTAATGCTCTATGCTTCTTCTGTGGCAGAGTCGGGCATAAAAAGGACGTGTGTCCCTATCTAATCAGTAATCAGGGCACCTCCTTCGCCTCCTATCCAGAAAAATACACCCTTCTAGGTTGACTCAGTGCCATCAGTGGATCAACAGGGTGATCAAAAGGAGTATGAACCTTACGGGCAGTGGATGATTGCCACACAGTGTAAGAAACCCCGAAAGCTTAGTCCAAAGGTTCAACTAGGCGGGAAAATTTGAGTTACTGATGTTCAGGTAACAACCTCATCTGAGGTGTTTAGGCTTCTACAAAAGAATGGGTAGCGGTTGCTTGGCAAAAACCACCTCCTGGTTGGGTAAAACTTAATACGGATGGATCTTCTTTTGGGAATCCGGGTCAGTCTGGTGGAGGGGGTCTTCTTAGAGATGCTGAGGGAAGATGGATCATAGGCTTTGCTAGAAATTATGGGAATCTAAACAGTATAATGGCTGAGCTATGGGCCCTTAGAGATGGTTTACTTCAAGCTAAAGACCAGGAAATTGAAAACTTTATAGTGGAAATTGATGCTTTAGCTGTTGTTCCTCTTATGCACAACTCCACTATTAATCATTCACTTGAGCCTTTGCTCACTGATTGCATGAACCTTTTGAAGACTTTTTCCAATATGCGAATTGAGCATACTTTTCGGGAAGCCAACCGTTGTGCCGATGCAATGTCTAAGCTTGGCAACAGTAGTGATGTTGTTTATGGTTTATTCCAATCTCCACCATCTGTGATGGAGCAACTAGTAACCCTTGATAAGAAGGGAGTAGCTTGTAATAGACTTGTGTCTCTTAATTAATGTTATGCTTCTATTTTACCAAAAAAAATGTAGTTTTGTGAGAGATGTTACTTGGACCTCGATGATGGATGGATATATGGTGCATATATAGTTCTGCGGAGTAGGCTTTGGAATTGTTTAATCCGATGTTATTGAGTGATGTTGACCCAAATGAGGTTACTATCATTGTTGTTTTTTGGATATGCTAGCTGAAAAAGGATTTAACTATTTGGAAAAGCATCCATGGGTATATAAAAAGAGGAATGTGAATTATAGACTAAATTTGCAAAATACCATATTATATTTAATTGAATTTGGAAAGCTGGATTATAACCAAAAATCAAAACTGGCAAAAAATTATCTGATGAATGGAAGGTCAAATGATCAGAACCATGATTTATTTGATGAAAGCAGGATAGCAATATTCCACTCGTACACTTTTTATTACTATTATTTTATATGATTTGGTAGTTATAAATTATAATAAGGAAAGTGCTAAAGATATAAGCTATTTTATAATAATGGAGGAGGATGAATTTAAACTTTAATTCTCCTAATTAAGGGGTGCATGTCATGCCATTGAACTATAAAGCTTTTAACAACTTTGATCCGCATTTTTTTGAGTCCTTATTTATGAACCCATTTGGCATTATTGTATAAAGTTAAAACTTTTAGCAGAGAGAAATGGCAACGCATAAATGTTGAAGCTTGGTGCCTAGAAACTTAATCAGGGAGCAATTCAATTGGTCAGGCCATAGCTATCTTTCAAGCAAATAATATGATCTTAAGCTCAGGCAGAGTGCAACAGTTGCTATGTGAAGAACCTATGGTGATATTCGGTCATGGTCAACAAGCATAATCTTGGAATTGCTTGCCAACGTTCGATCACTGTTAAGACCTTCTAATGGAGATGACAGAATCATGATACATGAACATTGTATATTAATAAATCCTTGGAATCCACAATCTGTTCGTTGTTTTTTGTTTTTTGTTTTGTTTTGTTTTTTCCATATTTGTTCCTTGTGTATATATGTAACAGTTCCAACTAATACTTACATCTTCTAAAGAAAAAAAAAAAAAACAACAACAACAACAACAACAACTAATTCATACATATTCTAGGATTTCATTACTAATATCTTGGTAGAATTTCGTTCATTGACCTAATACGGGCCGAATAAGTTTCACTAAAGGAATAACAATTCATATTAACAAGTTGTGGTGTCTACGTATTTAATTTGGAAGATCTATGATACATCATGGTCTTCTGCATGTTATGCTTTAATTTTATTTATTTATTAAAAATTTTATAGGTTAGGCACTGGTTTTTAATTTATATTTTCATATAACATACATGTCTTTTCTTCCCTACTATAATGGTTGCTGCAAAAACAACGAACAGTTAATCACCATGCAAAAAGCCCAAATCTATCAAATAAATTCAGGGGGAGGGTAATAGAGAATGGTTGCTTGATATTTGGATGCAAATTCAACAAAGAATGGCGAGGATAAATGGAACAGGAGCAGAGAGATGGCAATGTTGTGAAGGAGTAAAGAACAAATGAGCTAAGAAAACAAAGGAGATATATATCTATTGGGAAGAATAGGCTAGTATTTTGGTCCTTAAGTATAAAGTTGGGGCTTTTTGAAATTTTCTTAAGAAAGAAATTTTCAGTAACTTAAGATTGCAAATTGTGTGATTTTGAAAAAGTACCTAGATGTTGCTTATTTTAAAATGTAAAAATCTACCGTTTTAAAAATCACAATCTCACTAATATTGCATGGGCAAACATTTTAAAATATTACGTTTTGGCTAGAATCACGCATTTGATTCCCAAATCATGGGCCAAACAAACACTATGTTAAACAATCATGTACATTACCGATTAGTTCTTACATATTTCAAAATTTCATTACTCATATTAGTAGAATCTTTGTTCATTGACCTAATATGGGCTCCTAAAGGTATAACAATAGTATTAATAACTCGCATGGTATCCATGTATATAATTTGAAAGATCTTTGATACCTCATGGTCCTTTGCATGTTGTGCTTTATTTTTCATTAAAAAAAATTCTATAGGTCAAGCACTAGTTCTTAATTGCATTTTAATATAGAATGCATGCATTTTCTTCCTTATGATAATGGTTACTGTAAAATAAGACATGATGTAAATTCTATGCCAAATGGAAGAAAATGGTTATCCTCGTTCTAATTGCCACTTCATAGATATTACTTATGAATGATTGTCTACTACTTTCCCATGAATCCGTTACTTTTTCTCTATTACTTATAATTGATCATGTCATAATTATGGCAAAAGTTGTGGTCACATACTTTTTCAACATGCTTATAGTGATGTATCACATATTCTTTAAACAACTGAGTTAATACTCTCAATCCATCAATTAACCAATGTAATCTCTTAATAATCGCAGTTTATACTGAACTGTTATAAATTAGAATTATTTGTCACATTTAGGAACCGCAAATTAGGCTGGCAAACGAAAGTTGTTTGAACTTTACTAATACAAAACATTATACAGTTTAACCTCTAATGTCCCATCTTCTAGACTGCTGAAAATATCATGGCTGATCAATTCATTTCTTGAAAATCTTATTTCGGTTTGAGCAGCAAAGAAAATAAAAAAGAAGAGAGAAAACTGTCACAATTTGGAGATAAATTTCTGTTTGCTTTGTGAAACCAGGTTCTTTCTCAATATCTTGCCTGAACTTGACCTTGGAATTGCACTAGTGAAACTGACTATTCTTACTTTCTTGTATGGGGCCACCTGAAAGTTCCATATACACATAAATTACAAAAGAGTTTAGTGATGGTTACTGAGGAAAGAAGACAGAAGAGCCATGACAAACCTGGTCAGCCACAAATTTAATCACTTGGTCTTTACTGAGCTCAGAACCAACTGCTTTTACCACGTATGCCATTGGTATCTGACCTGTTTCGTCATTTTCCACCCTGCAAAATTTAATATATTTGTTAGAGAAACATAGAGAGAGCTAGAGTGAAAGAGATGTGTTAAAATAACACACGGTATAACGGCTGCATCGAGAATTGAAGGATGATTCAAAAGTATTGCTTCCAGTTCTGCTGGAGCCACCTACATGCATACACATTGAGCACCAGTCGAGTAATCAGAATACTATTTGGTATCCTTTCTAGTTGTTTCATTTAGCACCAACCAAGTCAAATTTTGCTTTCCAAAGTAATTAAACCATTAATCCCTTAGTTTGGACTATAAAGTTAAAAAGAAAATACAAAAGCTACTAGTAAATCTTCTCTAAAGAGTTTACATACTTACGATGACAGTGAATAGAATGTTGTCATTTCAATAACATGATAAGTAAATGTTTAAATCTTTTTTTTTATAATTGATCACACCTCAATTTGTGAGATTTATAGCAAAATTTTTATTGTATCCTAGTATCACAAAAGTTTAAATCTGAATTAGTGCTAAAATTTTAAGGTACCTGGTACCCATTATGTTTGATGAGCTCCTTAATCCTATCCACAATGAAAAGAAACCCATCCTCATCAAAATAACAAAGATCACCGGTTTTCAACCACCCATCTGAATCAATTGTTGCTGCAGTAGCTTCCACATTTCCCAAGTAACCTTTCATAATAGAAGGGCTCTTCAGCCAGAGTTCTCCTTCCCTATAAGGTGGCAAGGGCTTTCCTGTTTCAGTATCAACCACCATAGCACAAAAGCTTGGAATCAACATTCCTGATGACCCCGAACGAGCTTTAGCTTCTTTGTGAGTCGGCGAAAACGTTGCTGCTCCACAGATTTCTGTTAGTCCATATGCTTGCCTTAGCTCTACCCATGGAAACATTTTTCTGAACCCATCACCTACTTCTTTGCTCAATGGTGCAGCCCCAGTGGTCACCCTTCTCAACGACGATAACTCAGACTCAAACCCTGCTTTGCTCGTGTACTTTACTAGCCCAAGTATCACCGGTGGCACAGCTGGTATGTTATTAACTTTGTGTGTTTTAACTGCTTGAAGCATAGCATGGAACTCATACTTTTTCATCACCACCGTAGTAGTTCCCACACAAAACAATCCTAGCGCGAAAAAAGAAAGGCCGTAGATATGAAATATAGGAAGGAAACACAAAAACACATCGTTTTGAGCTGAGCTTACGTCCACAGTCCATCTCAGAAGTGCCACATCGGCGATGAAATGTGCATGTGTTAGAACTACACCTGATTAAATAAAAGAGAATAAATGATTATCATGTGGTTTGGTCCATAGGGAAAAAACTAGAACTACACACAAAAACTTGTGCACACAATGTGTTTTACACAAAATACACTGAAAACATAAAAGCGTTTGTATTTGGGTAGTGCATATTTGCACACATTGTGTGCAATAAAGATGGCCCTAGTACAAAAGCTTGAGCCTACACTAAAATATGCTTAGCGACCATATTTTTAGTGTTCGAATTGTGTATTGTCAAAATCCAATAAAGGGTATATATACACAATAATTAACGCAATGGGTTATTATTATGCTTAAATTAATGATAATTGATATGTCTTGATTTAAGGCATTTCGATAGTTTTATAACTCAATTGAAATTGTTTGATGTTTCCGACAAAAACTTTTAGTTACAATGAATTATTAAAAAAAAATGACATATATATTAAGTCTTTGTTTTAATATTTATGCTAGAAACAAATAGTAAGTCATAATAAAACATGTGATTGTACTAACGAGACACACCTTTGCTTGTCCCAGTAGTCCCAGAAGAGTATAGTATAGCTGCTGTGTCTGACTGAACTAGCTTGACTTGTGGCAACTGATATAAATGATCAGAGCTTTCAATTAATTCTTCAATAGACAAGGACGACGAATCTTTGTTTGGTTTTCTTGAGGTTAGAATTGTAGGCACCCCAGTTGGGACCAATTTGTGAAGCTCTTCAGGTGCTGAAATTGCTAGCTTGGCGCCTGAGTCACTTACTTGCTTGGCTATTTCTGACTTGGTGTTAAGTGGGTTGGCTGTGGTTAATATTGCACCAATTGAGAACACTGCAAGGCATATGGTTGGGTACAAGAGCGAGTTTGGTGACAATACAAATACCACATCACCTTTACTAATCCCAAGAGTATGGTACAAGCCTTTAGCAAGTGAACGAATTGATCTTTGGAGCCATGCATAGGTGAACTGCTGATTTGTGGCCGAGTCTATCAGTGCAATTTTTGACTCTGCATGGTGGGGATGTGGGAAATGAGAAAGCACATATGTAGCAATGTCAAGGTCTGGCCTAGTGGGGATTTTATGTTGGTCACCAAGTTTATTAATTGAATGGTAGATTCCGGTTTGTGGGTCAAACCCACTTTTCAGATAGTGTGGCGGTCCAGGGTTGCTGGAGTCTTCCTTGGTGGTGGTGTTCCATGCTTCTGCTGGTGACATTTCCTGATGAATTTGCTAATAAGATGTAGGAAATGTGCTTTAGATAAAACCTTGGGTTTGTGTGAGTGTGAGTGTTGAGTGTTATTGATGTGGGTTAAATATGGTTTGCTATCGGCTTTTGTGTTAGCCAAGCTCCAACATTGGCATTGATTAGAACAAGAATAGGACGATTTGGACCAAGTCATGGTGTCTTGTAAGTAGATAATTCGAATTTGATACCTTATGTTGTGTTTAATGGTTCAAAATGACAATCACATGTCTTGTCTGTATTGTAATGCTGCCGCTAAATTGAAAGCAAGAACAAATAAAGTGGTGATTAGATGAGCTGAAAAGGATTGGAATTAACGTGAGCATTTACATTCGTGGAGATATTTTTTTAGCTATTTGATACTACCAAAAGTTACTTTACCTATTTTATGTACTTACTTTATAAAACATCCTGTATAAGAGCATCCACAGCAGCTGTGGCAAAAATTATGCCATTTTGCCACACTAAAGACCTACTTTATTATTTTACCACATCATTTTACAACATCCCATTTATCAGATGTGTTATCATTCAATTCTATACATTAAAATAATATATACTAGTCATTAAAATAATATATTATCTCAACCACCAATAACAAACAAATACAAATCACCAAGCAACAACAGCCACCAACCATCACTGCTGCAACAACACCGACCAGCTACCACCGGCACAACCACCACTTCACCACCACACATGCCCAGCAAGGTAGCAACCACCACCGCCACCCCACCATCACACACACCCCAGCAAGGCAGAAACCACTAACAAAACAGGAAAAAAAAAAAAAAAAAACCAGCAAATACCAATCACCAAGCACAACCACCACCCAAATGCCAAAAAATCACCGATTCAGCACCGATTCAAACAGACAAACAAAGCCACCAATTCATCATTTCATCAAACAAACACCAATAGCAACCTTCACCGATCTAGATCATCCGTAGCAACCTTCATCAACCTTCACCCATCCCAAATCTCACACCCACAACGCCGACCCAAAACCCACATCAACGCCGACCCAAAACCCACGTCAAAACCCACATCAACGCCGACCCAAAACCCACATCGTAACCCACATCAACGCCGATCCACAAATCTCAGCCAACCAACAACAATCACAACAACAATCTCAGCCAACCACCAAAAGAGAGAGAGAGAGATCAGAGAGCGATGACGATGGCTCAGCGATGACAATGGCTCGTGCACCACGAGCGGCGAACTTGTCGCCCATGCCGCTTGCGCCTCCGATGATAATGGCCACCGTCAAATTGATCTTAAATTAAAGGGAAAAGAGAGAACAAAGGGAATCGGGGTGGCTGAGAAGAGAGGGAAACGGTGAGAAAGAATAGAGGTGAGAGAGAAGAGAAAATGATAAAGTGAAAACAGAGGAGAGAGGAGAGAGAAAAGAGAATAAAAAATGATTAAAATTATACAATTTTGATTTCGTACCGTTGCAAATTTGCAACGGTACTGTATACATGTTGTAAAAATTATAGAATTTGGCACATCTGATATTTGATGTTTTTATGTTTGGTGTGGTAAATGTGCCAAAAATTTGGCATTTGGCACATTTACCACACCTGCTGTGGATGCTCTAACTGAATTTATTTTAACTTTTAACACAATAAAATAATATAATAATCAGAATAAAATAATATATATATTACAATAACAGTGTGAACACATAAATAAAAAACAATATATAAGAAAAGAAAAAAAAAATATAAGAATAAAGAACAATAGCAGTGTAAACACCCAAACAATGTATTGTAGTGTGAACGCTATATAAAAAAAAGAAAAAAATTGAGTAAAAGAAGTATGAACCGACAAACAATAGAACTGTGAACGAAGAAAAATAAGAATAAAAGAAAGAATAAAAATGAGTAAAGTAAAAGTAGTGTGAACGCACAATAAAAAAAAGTTTCTTTTTATCTCTCAGCTATAATACACATTTCAAAGTAGCTGTTCATAAAAAAAAATAAAAAAATAAATATATATATATATATATATATAGTTTTAGCTCTACCGTTATAGGATATATTTTAGTAATTTGTAATGCTAAAAATAGTAATATAGTTATTTAACCCATCAATATAGATGCTCTTATAAGTGACATGTCCCTGCCCATCTCGCAATTCACACTATTACTGTCAGAGTCAGACAATTTAAGGACAAGAGGCTTTGACTTTGATCTTTTATAATAAAAAATTTATAATTAGTCCCAAAGATATATCTAGCTGGCCCCAAGAATTCTTTTTTTTTTTTTTTAGGAAAGAAATCTGCACAAACTTTATTAAAGAATACTCTTAAGGAATTACATCAATATTGGCATAAAGATGTAATTCTTTATGGTTACTTTTTTAGTTCATAAAGAATTCTTTATAGTTACTTATAGTTCATAAAGTAACTATATTTACTTTATAGTTACTTATATTTCATAAAGAATTACATCAATATTACTTTATAGTTACTTTAAGGAATTCATATTGATGTAATTCTTTATAGCTACTCTGTAGTTACTTTATAGTTACTAAAAAAGTAACTATAAAGAATTCTTCCCCTTGATTTTTTTTTTTTTTTTTTTTTTTTTTGTGTGTGGAGGAAAGAAAGCCGCACAAACTTCTTTTTTATAAAATACTTGTACTTGTATTTACCCTTTTTGTTGTTTTAACCGTAACTATAAAACAAGTATTTTTAGCCATATATAAATACTGATAAAATTAAGTTTCACAACGAAAGATAATATAACTTTCTAAAGCGGTGTTGGACCAAAAAAAAATAATATAACTTTCTAAAGATAATATTGACAAAACTAAACTTCACAACAAAAGATAATATAACTTTCTAAAGATAATATTGACAAAACTAAGCTTCACAAACTAAACTTCACACAAAAGATAATATAACTTTCTAAAGATAATATTGACAAAACTAAGTTTCACAACAAAAGATAATATAACTTTCTAAAGATAACATAACTTTGAAAATTTAGTACAAAATCAATTATATATGATTTCCAAGATTTAAAAGAATGTTGACTTCTATTTTTGATAAATGATTAATTAGAAATGTATTGAGTAGCAATAAACTTGAGCCTTTTGTTTTATTTATATTTTGTTAATATTGAATGGATGTTAGTTTTTATTTTTTATTTTTATGTATTAATCTAGTTTTAAATCCTAATATACTTTTTTTATTCTTAAATTCCAAGAAATTTTTTATCCATACATTGTCCTTTCCAAAGCTGAAATTTTGGTTCCAACCCTAATTAATGTTATATAATTACTTGACTAAAAGCTACTCGAGGAGTAAGGATAAAGCGTATTTTGGCATTGTAGTTTGAATTCACAATATGAAACAAAATTATATTTAGCCAACAAAGAAAAAAAAAATGCATGGAACTAAATCATACTTTAGCAAAATCTAATAATATAATATTGATTGAAGAAAATAAAGAAAAGAGATAATAAAATTACGGAATGATGGATAATCAACTTACTTGAAGGCAAACACTAGAATATAAAACTTGAGAAATGGTGAGGTACAAGAGAATTGCACTTGATTGAAGAAGCCAAAGGATTACAATAGAGATGAGAAAAGATTACAGTTTAGAATTTGAAAAGGTTTACAAGTGAAAATGTAAGAGTTAGCGAGAGATGGAGAGCAAGAGAGAGGAGTCTTCAGAAGATTTGAATTCTGCCCACGCCTTTTTATGCATAGCTAAAAGCCTTATAGTTGTGACCAATTTGCCGACAAAGGAAACTTGCAAATAATTTTCCTGATGAATCCTTCTTCACGTGGCATTTGCAGGGCATCTTTCCCTTATTACTAGTCATTGAATTATGGCACCTGTCGTCCTTTTCCGTGGTTCGAATTGTGTCAGTCCATTTACAAGTGAGTGGTTTAGATCGGTAGCAAACATTCTTGACCACTCAATTGTCCATATTTATTTTACATTAAGTGTGGGTTTAGATACAACTTATTTTACTGAAAATTAAAAATTAAAAACAATAAAAAAAATATTTTTCAGTTATTGTTTACTTTTAAAATTACTGTTCATTTACCTATTTGCACTATTCATGTCTTATAAACAGTACAAGAGGCACTGATTGAAGAAAAAAAAAAAGTCGGCAAAAAGGCAAACGGAGCAAACGCAGACATAATCTGAACGGAGCCTAATGGCCCGTTTGGTACATGTATTTAAAAACTGAAAATTGTTATTTAAAAACTTTTGTAGAAATACGTATGGGTGAAAAAATGTGTAGAAATACGTGAAATGTTGTTTAAAAACTGAAAATTATTGTTTGGAAACACTCACCAAACACCCATTTAAATCTTCCAAGTTTCAACACCATTGCGTCAACAGGATATCTAAGTTTTGGATTTTGGCAGTTGGGAACACCTTTGCAAAATGTTATGCTTTTTTTTTTTATTGGCTTTGAATGGAAGGTTCATATGAATCATATCTGTAACTGTGAGGTTCTTTTTTATTTTTTATTTTTTTAAGTCTTGAACTAGAATTTTAAAAGCTGGATTACAACCAATAAATCAAAGGGGCAAAAAATTATTTGATGAATGGAAGGTCAATTGAGTTAACCGAAACTCATAATTTAATTAGAGTATTTAAGCACCGTATTTTGAAATTTTAGGATGACTCTTTTTTAAGTTTGGACTCTTACCTCTGAATTAGTAGATTAAGGTGGACCTCTTTTTAGCTATACATCGAAATGGACATGTGAGACTAAATGAGATATGGACCCCTTTAAAGCTACGTACTTGTATTTTATATCAAGAGAGCAGAATCACCACCACAAGCAAACATTTTTGGCCACTCAATTGTCGATATTTATTGTACGTTAAGTGTGGATTTGGATATTGTTTATTTTACTAAAAATTGAAAACAATAAAAAAATAATTTCCAATTATTGTTCACTTTTAAAATTACTGTTCATTTGTCTATTTGCACTATTCATGTCTCATGAACTGTGCAAGAGGCGCTGAGCTGGAAAAAAAAAAAAAAAAAACGCAACAAATGCAAACGTGATCCAAACGGAGCCTAAATCTTCCAAGTTTCAACACCATTGCATCAACAGGATATCAAAGTTTTGGATTTTGGCAGTTGGGAACACCTTTGCAAAATGTTATGCTTTGAATGGAAGGTTCATATGAATCATATCTGTAACTGTAAGGTTCTTCATTATTATTTTTTTTTTTTTAAAGTCTTGAACTAGAATTTTAAAAGCTGGATTACAACCAATAAATCAAAGGGGCAAAAAATTATTTGATGAATGGAAGGTCAAAAATTATCAGAGCCATGATTTGTGTTTGCTTCTGCCTGGCTGCAAATTAATAATTTAAGCTGAAAGTAGGATAACTATATTACACTCTTGGACAAAATATATTAATAAGCTAGTTGAACAAAACAATTCCAATAATTTTTTATCCATATGTTACAAAGAACTTTTGGGGAAATTACACTTTACCACTCTAAATTATCCACTAGATTACACTTAGAACCCTAAACCATTCAACTGCACACTTAGCACCCTAAACTATTATATTTATCACACTTTGTACCCTACTATTATTTTTGCTATTATATTTAACAGAATCTTATTGCATGTGACAAGCACATACTTTTTACTTAGGTGGAACAAAGTTAAAACACTGAAACACCCTTCCTCAGAATCAATTAAAACAAAACCCAAATTTTATCTTATTTGTTTGGTTTCCCACTGCTTCATCTGCACTCTCTCTCTCTCTAAAAGAACACAAAATCTCAGGTTCTGATATTGGCAAAAGTAATACTGTAACACCAACAAAAATCTTGAATTTAATGAAACTGATATGGCCTGTCCAGAATTTGTGAAAGGTTTGAAGTTTGGTGACGTTGCCACTTTTAGAGAAGCTGTCAGAGAAGCCAACTTGATTAAAGGCAAAGATTTACGTTTTGTGAAGAACAATAAAGACAAGGTGATTGTGACATGTAAAGCTGAAGGATGCAAATATAAGGCCATGGTATTGTATCATACAATTTAGAAATTTGTGACAAGTGGTAAATTCTCAGATATTTGATTTGCAATTTGTGGAATTCAAAGCATTTCTGTGTTGTGATCAGATATTACATTTTATTTTTTATTATTATGTTTTTTTATATTATTTATTTGGTGGTGGTGGCCCTAGTGGGGGAGAATGTGTTTCCAGCAAGAATTACAGCAAGAATTGAACTTTTTATATTATTATGCTTTCCAGCAAGAATTACATCCGTGAATTTGGGACTTTGTGTTTCTCAAAATTGATTTTGCTAACCTGTAATAGAAGATTTGAACTTTGTCAATGGCCAAGGAAGATACAAGAGAAACTCTAAAGCTGCGTGTTTTTTTTTTTTTTTTAGAAACAGTGCAAATGAAGAGGATGGCCCCATGTGAGATAGAGGGAGATGTGGAAAAATTTAGGTTTTGTTTTAATTAATTTTGAGGAAGGGTGTTTCAGTCTTTTAATTTTGTTCCACCTAAGTAAGAAGCATGTGCTTGTCACATGCAGTAAGATTCTGTTAAATATAATAGTAAAAATAACACTAGGGTGCAAAGCGTGATAACTATGATAGTTTAAAGTGTAAAGTGTGCAGTTAGATAGTTTATGGTGCAAAATGTAATCTAGTGGATAGTTTAGAGTAATAAAGTGTAATTTTCTCGAGAACTTTATATATTTGAAGTGCTTGACAAACTGTAAAATTAAATTTGAATAAATTAATTAATGGATAATTTTAAAATAATATATACATTTTTTTTTTCATTTTCTTCATATCTCTTGCAATTTTTTTTTCTCTTCTTTCCCCCTCTTTGTTTTCCTTTCCTTTTCTCCTCCTTTATTCCTATTCCTTTTTTCTAAATCTAACTTTTTACTCAATTGTGGATTCAAGCAATCCAAAGCAACCACAATGGCTCTCCACTCCTCTTCTCAAGAATCCATACATCTCTTATTAGTATATGGATAAATATCTCTCAAGTACTACTTTTCATTTGGAGCCTAAATGGAGGAAGCTTAAAAAATTTACAACCGACTTTATAGTTTTCAATGGTCATTAGCATTTCAAGATCGAGAACGTGCTTGAAGAACTTTCAAATTTTCATGAGCCATTCATACACATATAATGGGAAAATTATTATATAGTCGTGAGTCCTGACTACCCAATAACAGCCCCATGACTCAAATTCAAGATCTTTACCTTAGAAAATAGAACAGTACCACTATACTAAAAAGTTTGGTAGCAATCTCAAGAAAATGATTTTTGTTTTTTTGTTTTTTTGTTTTGATAGAGCTCAAGAAAATGAATGATATTGTAAGTTGGGTCAACCAATTGATAATAATACAATGGAATATGATATAAATAAAACAACGCACATGACACGTGAGGGTCCAATGTAGTATTATACCAGGAGGATTGAACCCTAATGGAAATTCTCAACAGCCACTGATAGGCAACTTGAAGTACAGCTGAGTACCAAAACTTCTTACCAAGTTGAAGAAATTAAAGGAGACAATCAGTGTTTCTTGAACCTTTGGTTGTTAAGTATTTATATGGCAGACTCCAGCGCATAGGGATTGCAGCGACCAATTATTGGAGAAAGTCAAGGACATTGTGGGTTAGAGAGACTAGAAGTTTGAGTATTTCTTTTTAGGTATTTTATACTGCGGAGAATAATACTTATTTCTCTCATATTCATAGTAAGGTTTATTTATTAAATTTATAATGTGGTTTATTATGAATATGAGTAGATAGAATACCATTCCACTATGTTTCAGAAATACTTAAGAATTTTACTTTACTTATGAATAATCTTGGTCTCCCACATTGTTAACGTGTCATGTACATTGTACAATTACTGACTACTATCTTCACAAGGTTAAAAATTATTAAAGCCCACAAATTAATGAATTCTTCCAACCATTTAAAATAGTGCATGCTTAAAATAAATAAATAAAACTTGATTTGGTAGATGAAGAGAACTGTCCAAATTTTATAATTAATTTAATGTTTCCCCACATATAAATCTTACAAACTAATAAATTGTAATTTGATTTTAATAAGATTATGTGAACCCTATTGGTAATTTTTTCCAACCTTTGAATAGATGACCAAAATCAAACACACATAAGATCATCAGCTCTATATTGCAAAATTGATCTTTAAAGCATCTCTAATAGATTAGGCATCTCCTTTTCTAACCTCTTTTTTTTTTTTTTCTTTTTGCTGAATCCTTTTCCTTTTCTAACCATTTTTTACTGTGGCATCTCCAACCAATGAGGTTAGTCATTTTGGATAAATTGCTACAGTAACTCTCAAAGCTCAACACATTTGAAAAGTAATTGTAGTTTTCCAAATATTTATTTTATCATTTTTTTTCCTTAAAGAGATAGAGTTATAAGAAGAATATGAGTAAAGGAATAAAGAATAAAGAATAAAAACAAATATTTCAATAAAATAGAGATAAAAAAAATTATAATGAAAATTTGACCAAAATAAAAATGGAAAAATGAATTTTTTTAAAAAAAATTAAATTTATAAATGACATCTTGATTAACTAAAAGAGTACACATATTTCCTCTATCACACATGCCAAAATTCAGAAGCCACCTAAACTAGGTGCCTTGTACTGTTAAGTCTCTAACTGTAATTCAAGCCCACCCAAAAAACTGTAAAAGAATGCCTAAGCGGTAAGTGCAAGGAGATTTCCTGACTCACATTTTGTTGACAAGTGTCATGTGCAGGGCCTTATACTAATATTTCTAAAGGTCAGTAATCTCTTCTTACTTCCTCTGCCTCTCTTATTATCTTCTTTCTCTTCCTCCATTCCATTCAATACCTTCAACCAGCGAGTCTCTCACTATAACAAAAACCCTTCCTTTTCTTAAATAGAGCTTTTTTATCTGACCCTTTGAGTCTCTCTCTCTCTCTTTTTTGTTTAGTTTCCTCTCTGAAACTTTCATTCTCTCACTTTCTTTGAAAACTCTCTGACTCTGCTGCCATGGCAGTGGCAGAGCTATCAACTTCTTACACAAAAACCCATCTTCACTCATCCCAGCTCTCTTCCTTATCCAACCGTCTCGGCAATTTTCGTCGCTGTGCTTTTAGACCACTCCCACTCCCTCGAGCTCGAAACTCCCTCACTATCTCTTGCTCTGTTGCACCAAAGTAAGCTTCTTTTCAACCCTATCTGTTCTTTCTCTGATATTGTAGTTTCTTTATAGTCTTATGGGTCTTTAAATAAAATAAAAAAATTGTTTGTTCTTTTTGTAATTCTCAGTCAAGTTCAAGCTCCAGTAGCAGTGCAAAATGAGGAACCCAAGAACAAGACCGAGTGCTTTGGTGTGTTCTGTCTCACTTATGATCTCAAGGCTGTAAGTTCTTACAAATTTTGTGTCTTTTTATGTTAATTCGATGAGTCATGGTGAAATTCTATATAAATTTTGTAGTTATTTATGTTTTGATTTTGATTTTTTTTTTCTTCATGTTGAGCTCCAGTGTCTAATATAAGTGCATTGATTGTTTGTCAATATGTGCAGTCATTAGTTTTTATATGAGGGCTGAATGTTTGAGAAAGATTCGTTTGATTCTGTTTTTTATTTTTCAATTTCGCCTTGTCATCATTTTCCACCTCATTTGTAATAAATGGTACACAAGCACTTGCCTTTTGCTCATAGTAATAACTAACAAGAAACATAAAAAGAGTCCAATGGAGCAATTTTTATTCTGCAAATGCATTCCTCATGACTAGATTGTTTCCTACTTTGGTGGTTGCTAAAATTAGTTGGGTTTTATCGATGTTTTTATGGTTAGTTACATTTTAGCAACTCAATATGTCCAATTCTCCATGGTCTATAACTCAATATGAGAGGTGTGAAACATGCTTGCAAAATCAAGTTTACTATTTAACTCAAAAATAAATAAATCAAGTCGCTATTGTTATTTATTTAACATTTAAATCTTGGTAATCAATAATGCTAATACAATTACTGTGGAATGGTGAAAGAAGAAACAAATGTTACTGGCTTGGATTTTTTAACACAATGCATATGAATTGTTACTCAAGGTGAGTGCAGAGAGCATTATCTTGATTTTGTATATACAAATTATTAAATTTTATATTGAGTACTGAATCCCTCTGATGGTAGCACTTGATCTGACAATGAGAAATAATGAGAAACAGATTTAAGTATGGACATGGGGTACTCCATTTTCGCATCTAGTAATGTCTTGTTTGTTTGTGTGGGTGGATGGGGGTGTTAGAAGATGCAAATTCATATCCTTGACATCTTTTCAGCTGTTTCAGTGCAGTAATAGCTCATCGGGAGATCTTTTCTTCCATTGTTTAATCCACATTGACCACAGCTAACAAATCTTTTTAATATGTGGCACCAGGAAGAAGAGACAAAAGCCTGGAAGAAATTAATTAATATTGCTGTCTCAGGTGCTGCTGGGATGATTTCAAATCATCTACTTTTCAAAGTAAGGATTTCTTAGATCCAAAAGTGGGAGTATGCTGTTTTTGGGTGATTATTTTTTTTTTTTTTTTTTTTTTTTTTTTTTTTTTAAATTTTCCTGGACTCTATTGCATTTGAGTTGATATTGACCTGTATGTCACCCTAATTGTTCACAAGATACATAGAAGTCTAGCTTACAGTTTGACCCAATAATCATATCAACTTTAGCATGTTCCCATAAAAGTAGGAACCCTATTGTCTTTTGAAACTGACAGATACCAGTCTATGGTAAAATTTGCCCCTGCCTGTTGACTTATTTAGCTGTAAAATTTTAGCAATCCAGTGTTGCAGGCATGTAGCATAAAATTGAAGAAGGGAAAAAAAGGTTATTATATGCATATGTATTACATAAAGGTATAGCCTCACTCATTAGGAGGCAGTGAATTGAGTTCAGTTGCCTTTGACTGACTGTCCAATATATTAATATATTATTGAACCATCTTCAGAACTCTTATTGGTGCCCTTTGAAAAAATCATATAAATCAAATCACTCACTTCATTGTCCACTGCATTGAGTCACAAGAAAGAATACTTAGCTCAGGGTGGTGGGGGAAGAAGAGTCATAACAGAAGGAATAACATTATGACCTAGTCATAACAAAGGTTGTTTGTTTCAGACGTGTAATCTGATTTTGTTTGTTCTGCCAGCTTGCATCTGGTGAGGTTTTCGGTCCAGATCAACCTGTTGCATTGAAACTATTGGGATCTGAAAGGTCATTCCAAGCTCTTGAAGGTTTGTTCTCAAGTCAACATACTCTGATAAGACTATTAGTTGCACCACTCAATAAGCAGTGTTTTGTTCCACCTAAGCAAACAAAGAAGTAATAACTGAGGGGAAAAAAACTTTACACATATTTCAGACAATTACCTTTATTCTTGGAGCATGGTTTGTTGTGAAACCAATGATGATTGATTGAGGTACCAGACAAGAAAATTCCTTCCATATAGATTGCAGCACTATGACTGCACTGCCTTTTATTAACATTGAAATTATCTGTTTCAAGTGAATTCTAATAACGTGTGCTTTCATAAGGGAAAAACGAAATATCTAGTTCATTCTTGAAACAAAATGAAGGACAATCAATATTGCAAATTAATGATGTTCTGAATTTAAGGCCCACAAGACTCTAAAAAAAATAAAAAAGAACATTGCAGCTGAGTTGTACCAAGTCGGCATTGAAGACTGTTAGCTGCCTTAGCAGTGGTACTCCATCCATTTTGCAGAAAGGAAGTTTGTGATACATCTGCAGCAATGAATGTTTGTCCTTCCAATTTGGCTAGTATTACAGCTTGAAAATCAAGCAAAAAGAAGAAAAAGAACCTGTCATGGAAGTCATTTGCAAATTAGTTTTCAAAAAAAAAGAAAAAAAAGTTCGATTTTCCCTGTTGAGGATTTTAACTTCCAAAAATTCAAGCTTTATTATCTTGTCCAAATACAATTCATTTACCATAAATTCTCCAATGCTAAGAATATCAAAGTAAAAAATAAAAAATAAACTTTAACCTTTCTAGTTGTTTTATGTTTATTTGTATGACCATATGTCTTCAAATTTGCTATCATCTAAGAATAAGTTCTTAAAATGATGATTGATGTATCTCCATAATGATGAATAAATTCATGCAGGTGTCGCTATGGAATTGGAGGATTCCTTGTTTCCTTTGTTGAGGGAGGTAAGTATAAGTATTGATCCATATGAAGTGTTTCAAGATGTAGAGTGGGCCCTACTAATAGGAGCAAAGCCTCGAGGGCCTGGAATGGAACGAGCTGGTTTACTGGACATAAATGGGCAGATTTTTGCGGAGCAGGTACCACTATTTGGTGTGATTTATGATATTTTTTTAGCAACAATTGGCTATACTGAATTGATTCTTATATTTCCTTTATTATTTTATTATTTTATTATTATAGGGAAAGGCTCTCAATGCTGTTGCATCCCGTAATGTCAAAGTGATAGTTGTGGGCAACCCCTGCAATACTAAGTAAGAGGGGTTCTATTTTAGTGGTTGATGTACAATTGAAGTGTTCCATACTGTGCCTGTAACTGCCTTGTGTTTCTTTTTTATGCAGTGCATTAATTTGTTTGAAAAATGCTCCAAATATACCTGCAAAAAATTTTCATGCTTTGACTCGGTTAGATGAGAATAGGGCAAAATGTCAGGTAAAGTTAGCTAATGACCATTACTGGTGTTGATTAGCAGTTGTCATAAAAGGAATTATTATTCTAAATAATGGCTATGATTTATGCAGTTGGCCCTCAAAGCAGGTGTCTTCTATGATAAAGTGTCAAATATGACCATCTGGGGAAACCACTCTACCACTCAGGTTATTAAGTGGTTCTGTTATAAGATCATGCATGAAAAATTTCCCCACTCCTCTTCTAAAGAAACTTTATATGTAACTTTACCAGGTTCCAGACTTTTTAAATGCTAGAATCAATGGATTTCCTGTGAAAGAGGTTATAAGGGATCAAAAGTGGTTAGAGGAGGAGTTCACAGAAAAGGTCCAGAAGGTAAGATTTTCAGAATGCTAATATATATATAGTCCGGTAAAATCAAATGTGTGGGTTTCACGTTCAGATGCTAAAGGCAAGTTTTGATTTGCAGAGAGGTGGTGTGTTGATTAAAAAATGGGGAAGATCTTCAGCTGCATCAACTTCTGTGTCAATTGTTGACGCAATACGGTCCTTAATTACTCCAACCCCTGAGGGTGATTGGTTTTCATCAGGAGTAAGTCTTTGTTTGTTTAGAATGCATGCATACAGATATATGCTGTCAGTTTCTTGAGAACAAATTAGAAATCCCAAGTAACCATAATGTCAGAGATCCACTAACTTCATCCAAACTAATGGTGGGAGTAAATAATTTGGCACAACCCGTATGATGAAAATAACAGAAGTGACTACTGGAAATCATTCAGTTAGTCTCAGGAGTTCTCTATGTTCTAAATTTTCTTCCTATCCTTTACTATTTGTCCAAAACAATAATATCTTTAGTATCAAAGACATACTGTTTTTTGAAGCGAATCAGCTAATTGAATGCCACTTGCCAGAAGATTCCTATCAGGTAGCATAACTTGTCTGTACAACCATACAATTATGAACATGGTACAACCTAGTAGAATGGATTATAAACATGGTTTTTTGATATTATTTGAGTCACTTCAGTTGCAGACAAGTTAAAATACTGGCTTTAATTCTCCAGTCTCATTATTGCAATGCCATTGTAGGTTTACACCACTGGAAATCCTTATGGAATTGCAGAGGATATTGTTTTCAGTATGCCATGCAGATCAAAAGTAAGTTTAGCTCAGAGTTTTCTAATGATAATATTTAATTGACTTTTCCATAAAAACGTATTCCCTTTCTCCAGGGAGATGGTGATTATGAGCTTGTCAAGGATGTAATATTTGATGACTACCTGCTTGAGCGAATCACCAGGGTGAGCTATCTTTTTAAAGGAAGTTGATGGAAACTTTAATGATATCATAATTGTGATACCTTTGATAATGTGAATTGGATTGAAGAAGTGTGTGTTATGTAGGCGTGTTCCAAGTCTACCTTTTTTTCTTTTTTTTATAACACACCATTATTTTGCAGACTGAAGCTGAACTGCTAGCTGAGAAGAGATGTGTGGCACACCTTATAGGGGAGGTAGATATTCTGATATTGTAATATTTTCTAACTATTGATTGATGCATCAGTATATGAGTCATCTTCAAATGTTTTTTTTTGTTTTTTAATTTATTTTTTCAGGGCATCGCTTTCTGTGATCTACCCGAGGATACAATGCTTCCTGGAGAGATGTAACAGTCATCATCAGACTGCTCTTTTATCTTAAGAATTCACGCGACAGCTAGCTACCACAATGAGCTGTGAGGAGGGTTAACAGATATATGGAAAATTAAAATTATACTGTTATTTAATGTAGAATGTTTTCAAAAATAATTTCTCATTTAGTAGCAAAGAGTCAATGTTACTTACCCAAAATAAAAATAAAAAAAGAAAATATATGAAGGCACTGTTGAGCCATTTGTTGAATTTTGAAATCATATATTTTATGGTAAGCATGGGGCTTTTCACGTTAAATGCATATTCCTTGCTTTGCTCGGGTGAGCGGTTCTCAGCTAAACCATCTATGTTCTTGTGTTGTAATTTTGTTGAAGTGCTTTAATAAGCTAATCTTGTATTCTTTGGCTTGGGTGCCGTATATCATCCTTCTTCAAGCTCTGTTGCCGATACTGTAACATGATGGTCCCCTATGATAAGCAGAGAGAGAGTTTCTCAAGGTTAATAACTACTATAATCTGATTAAAACATGAGGACATTCCCGATAGAAAAACTGTTCAATACCATATCAAATCAAAAGCATAGTTCAGTTCAAGTCACAATATGGATATGGTTCACCCCAATGCATAAAATTTGTGGCTCAATGAGTCAATGGCATGGCAAGGGCGTCTCTTGAGACCTTTTCTTCTAGGCCAGTTTCTCACGGCCGTGTGTATACCAGAAAACTACTACACCAAAACCCACTGGCTATTCCATCATTCGCAAGACATCCTCAATATTACAGTTCATAAAAGTAAACAAATCTCGTCATAGCCTGCACGCTTGACTACAACATATAAATCATCCATTTGAAATGTTATTTTCACCGAGATCGGCTCCCTCAGCAGTCAAAATTAACAGCCAAAGCTCAAAAGTCAAAACCCAACTAAAACACCTGCTCAATGTGATAACAATCAAACTCAAATTCTACATTGCATTAAGAAAGTATTGACTAGAGACATAACAAGTAAATGCACGTAATGGCCCAAGATGTATGGAAAATTAAAGTCTGGATCACAATGGATATGTGGTATAATGTTGCAATTAATGTTTACAGTACAAACCCTATCAATGAAAGTGTATGTTTCAGGCAAATTTTAAAATTAAACATCTTTTTTAACCCTTGAATATGCATCAACACTAATTAATCGCTCGCACTATAAGAGAAAATCCTAAAACCTTTCTTGCTAACATATACTTTAAGCCTCGCTTTTTAGAACCATTGCAACATCAAAGATAGGGTGGCAACAACTATCAATAAAATTATTTAAGGCATGAAATAACCCATTATCAGTCTAGTCGTCAGTAAAATAACACAATATGCAACTATAGAATGTAAACAGTGTAAGAATTACAATGAAATCACAAGGGGTATAAAGCACAAAGTATCAGTTTGGCAGTCAGTATGAACTAAAAAACAGCTGCATCTTCGTGACGTCCTAGTCAGTCTATAGAGTATATAATTTTAACCATGAACCAACCCAAGAATATTCAAGATGGGATATTCTGTATAGTTTCACATAGGCAACTCTCTCACTAATTCAGCATTACTTGATGCAGATGTAGCTTCCAATCTTGAAGCTCACAGAGAGTAGGAGGACCCAAAAAAACAAAAAGAAGCACCAGCACCGTGAAACTACAGACGATCCCTTGCCAGTGAGTGAGCCAGCCAACGGCACAGAATTGGCAGAATTCATTTCAGCTTGTGGCAGCACAAATGACAAGAGGAGGCTGACATCATTATTCTTGCCAAGTGACCAGTCCATCCCATTGCCAGTTAATGTCGTGTTTCTTATTCTGATCATACCAGCAGTGACACGAACTGAGCTGGAGGATTGTGCAGCAGAGTGTAACCCAAGAGCTGCATGATCTTTTGCAGGGAACTCTGCAGCAAACGCGGGAGGAGCAGGGATGCTTCCCAACATATGACTGGCCCGCTTGACGAATGGATGCTTATCATCTGCACCATAGATCAGGCACACAAGAATAAGCAAAATCAAAAGATTAAGGGAAAACAAGACCAGGCCCACATACAAGTCTCAAGGGATTATATGGCTGCTTCAAACTTTTATCACTCTTCAAATATTTATGGACATAGAAACACCAAAAAGTACGTGACTGGAAGAGCTGAGAGATTTTGTCAAATTCAGATAAATCTTACCTGATTCATATATTGTGGCCTCTGGCTTATGCTTTGAAGATGAGGCATCATTGTTGTGTTGTGCCTCTGGCAGATGTAGAGTCTCGTTGAAGACTTGGTCAGTTCCTCCATTCTCATGCTGTTACAGAGTAATTAAGTTAATTAAATGCTGCAATGACAGGTATGAGCTAGTGTATTTAAAGAATCAATCCTTTACCTTCTGGGGTGCTTGGTCAAAAACAGAGTTATCAGTCCCCATGATTTCAGAGGGATCAAATGTTAAATGTTGTGAGTTGTCATCATCTGCATCAAAGAATGTTAGGTACTCATCAAGCATGTCAAAACCTTCAGGATCTGCCTCCACAGGATTTGAAAGATCATTAGCTTCAAGATATAATCCATCACCCATTGGAGCATTATCAGCAGCATCCATGTAGAATTCATCGAGCGAGTAATTGACTTCAGCTGGATTCACATTATTGCTTGATTCAACAAATCCTCCAAGTGAGTAATTGACTTCAGCAGGATTCACATTATTGCTTGATTCAACATAATATTCATCTTTGACTGGATTTGTATCCATCCCATATTGTTCTGGTATGTTTAAAAATTGGTCATACTGTGGCTCGGAGGTTTCACCAGTGCCTATGATAGGCTTTTGATCATCTTCAATGAACTCCCCAGAATGCTCAGCATGGTTGCTCGTTTCCCCATAATAAAAGTTCAACGGGAGAGGATTTTCGGATGGAATATTTATCTCAAGATTCTGGAAAAGGGAAACATGTATACAAAATTTGAGAATTCAGAAATGACTGTGCGTAGGTTTTTCTTTTTGGTTGGGGGGGGGGGGGGGAGGGGAGTGTTTGTAGCAAGGAGGTGCAAGAAACAAGACCATGTATACTAAATAAGACAAATGGAGAGCACCCAATCTGCCACAACTATACATTTTAAAGACTTCAAATTTATGGTGGATGCACATCATTAAAAGTATATCCACCTTCAAATTGAAGTCATACTAAGCATAAACTTGAATCCAAAGGTTGCAGCTTATGAAGGGAGGGGGACATTGATATAATCAACAAATTCACATATAGGGCCAAGTAATGAATCCAACTGCTCTACCTTGATTCCAATCAGTTTCCCAAGTGTAGATAGATCTTGATTTTTGAACCATCTATAAATTTGTCTTTGGCTTTATAGTAAATGCATCAGCATTTTTGTCCGAGAAGTCATAGATTCTGGACTGAAATCAACACCCAAAAAAAAAAAACCAACATACCCAGGCTCCTGCTTCTGCAGGGTTTGGGGTTCAATAAAGCAAAAATTACAGTAACTATAGGAGCTTCTGAAAAGCTTTCCCAATATTTTGAACTTAAATATAATGGAAAGCCTATGCATACATCTAAACCATAACTAATCTAATTTCACTAGTTTTTGCTACTAATACAGAACTCATCACATTAAAATCTCCTTTTCAAATAATGTGCACCATCCAAATTTGTCCTTACAGCTCTCCCTAAAGGGCCTAAACACATTAAGGGATTACCATCAAAATTTCAGCTTTCTTATTTTGGTCCCGCAAAGAATCTCATTTCACATGCCTAACAAATAGTGTCAATTCTTATAATCCAGCATATTCAAAAACAGGAACAAATAAACAGTTTTATCAATCACATAACACTACATTACAATTCAGTTATTCAACTGCAAAAATTTCACAAACCTGGTCAAGGTCATTCGTTTCAACAAATGCATCATCACCAACCATCACTTCTTCAGCTGCAGCAGCAGCCGCAGCCGCTTCACCGGGCATGAAAACCTCCACGTCATCATCTTCCCATTCCTCCTCAACAAACGGAGCGCCATACTGCTCCCCATTCTTCGGCCCCGTCCCACTCTTCTGGAAAATCCTACACAGCACAAACGCATCCTTCACCCAAACCCACCCACAAAAGAACATCAAATTTTCTTGATAGATTCGATAGAGAATTTCATCCTAGGCATCCGCTCTATGATGATTGCTCTTTATTATCAGGTCAGGACACCATATAGTTTTCATTGTGGGTGGGGTTTAAACCCCAAATCTCTTATTCGTGAACAAGAGACTTTACCAGTTGAGCCAACTGGATCCCCACGTAAAAAAAAAGACAAAATCAATTCCAATACCACCATAACAAAACATTTCCAACAAAAAAACATATATTCAAAACAAGAATCTTACAAGAACAAGTCCAGATTTTTCCAAATCCTCGTCGATGAGGCGGTACTCGTGCATAACCCAATTGGACCTAGCTCCACGAGGAGCGCGACCATTGTGGTAAACAAGGGTCTTCTTCATCCCGACAGTGCGAGAATTTTGACGAACAGGACGGTCCTTCCCAGTGGTTTTCCAATACCCCTTTTCAGTAGCTCGATTCGTCCTCGAACTATTCCCATACTTCTTGTCCAAAGCACTGAAGAAATACCACTCCAAATCCCTGCTCTTCAGCTTCGACTTGCCTATAAAAAATTTACCCAAAAAATCAACAACAAAGATTCAATCTTTAACCCATACATAAAAAGAAAGAGATAGATGGGTTTACTAGGGAGGTCCCATGGTTCGGACTTGTAGATATCGACGACGGAGATTGGGTCGAATTTGAAGGGCTTGTTTAACACCTTGCGCTTCAGGTAGTACCGAACGAGTTCTTCGTCGGTTGGGTGGAAACGGAATCCGGGAGCGAGTGAGGTTGCTGATTCGTCACGGCCCATTAATTCAAATCAATTCGAGCTAATTAGGGTTTTAAAATTGGGGATTTGAAAGAGAGAGAGAGAGAGAGAGAGAGAATAATTAGGGTTAGGGTTTTGGATTTTCAGAGTTTTCAGTCAGAGTCTAAAGGTTGATAGCTGGAGAGAGAAGAAGAAGCCGATGAAAGCAATGCCATTGAGCTAGAGAGAGAAAATGAAAGAGAGGAAGAGTCTACACATTGATAAATAGTGATACTTCTTAGGGAAGGAATTTGGGTTTTGGTTTGGTTAGAGTCACAGCGTCGGTGATGAAATTGGATTTCAATTCAGTACGGATTTGTCCACGTGGCAGTGTCTTTGTGAATAGGTAGCACTTGCGATGCGGAACTGTTGGGTGTTGGTGTACTGTAGTTATTCTAGAATGTGCCATTGGGGGGGGAGGGTGACGTAATCACATCCGTCAAAGTTAGATTGATAGTATTAAATATCCAATACCGAGTAGCCTTGATTTGTAAGGGAAAATGACAACCTTTGGTTGAAAATCACATCAGTCAAGTAATAAGATTATTATTGGATTTTAATAAGTGTTTTTTATTTTTGGGTTACATTAAATTTTTTTGAGCTTTCCGAAATCTGGGAACTGTTTCATCCACACACACACAAAAAAAAAAAAAAAAAAACACACATACACACAAATCTAGGGAACTAGATCACTTTCCCTTGCGTGTAAATCTGTATATTTTGGAATAAATTATGATAATATAATGATAATTTCTTATCAATTTTCATGTGATTATCAATAAGTTTGTTTATTTGAAATAGAATATAAAGTTGTTTAATTTTAAATACTTTTGATATATAAACAATCTCGTTGATTTGTAATTTAATCAAATTTAAATTATACATAAGTTTTTGTTGATATTATAGGATTGAATTACTTTTTATTGAATTAAGTTTTTTTTTTCCCCTCTAGGAGTTATTGAATGAGTAATATGATATATCTATTGTTAGATTATATTATTTGAAGATGTTATTACAAATGAATTGATGGTTATTAATAATGTAATGTTAATTAAAAGTTATATTTCTCAAATGAATAAATAGTTTAAATTTATATTATAAAGATATTTCCTAAAACATATAGGAATATACAATATGCATTGACTTCCTCCCATATATATACATTGACTCTGTTATTTAGCTTCAAATGACTTTTTTAAAATGTTAAAACCGTGTGTGAGGCATATAAATATGAACAATAATTTTACTTTTTTTTAGAATAAAATATATGAAAAATTAAGCTATAAAATCTAGGATCCTAAAAACTATTTTGGGTTCAAATGGAACATTGAGATGCATTGTTTTTGGCGCAGTCAAAGCTAGAAATGTACCATTGGATTGATCGGCTGGATCTACAATTATGGAACTCACCAAATAAGGAAAAAGGAAGACGAGGTTGTAAACAATTTCTAGGATCTTTCCTTTCTTTTTTCTTTTTTTTCCTTTTAAGGAGACTTGATGCACATTTTTGCTGGAACATAACAGACAGCTTTCTCTCTAGGTGGCTTTGGACTTTTACTTTAGAGTTTAGACCATAAATCTCTTACTCGAGGAGTCATCTATTACTAGCCACCAGCCAACGACCCTCACTACCCCACATATCTTTTAAACCAAAGTAGAGTGTCATTGGTGTATGTAAATTATTGTTTTCCTAAGTTTGCCGTGTCATAAACAATTTGTGTTAGCCTATGTTGTTGCAGCTGATGATAGTGAGTAACATGAAGAAGGCACGCAAGCAAGATAAGAACCTCGAGATTTCAGAACACGCAGCTGTTGTCATTGCCAAGACTTGTGTGAGTTGCATACAGACAGGTACACAACTAAATTGACTTGATTGAGACTTGTTTATCACATGATCTTCACAGTACATGTAGTTTGTAGGAGATGAACCCATCACTATCAACAAAGATTCAGAAGTTATGATGTCTTCTAGTCCAGTTGTATCATCTCTTTAAGTTTCAGCTAATCCACCATTCATAAAAATCCTTGAAAATAAAAAACGGCAGCGCATCACCGTCAAACTCGTCATGGAGTCATGGGGGCAATGCCATTGACCCAATTTTTTTCTGTGAGCCTTGGTTGCAGGCTTGGGTTCTTAATAAATAAGAAAATTTCTAATTGTTTTACCAAGACTGTATAAGTCTTAAATTCTGAACCAAGAAGTCTACATTACCTATTTTTCAGAACAAAGGCTTCGATAGCCGATACAACATTACATTTTGACATTCTTACAAACAAATGTTCAAACAGTAAAAAGTTCCTGACCCTAGAAAAGAATACATGATCTCAGATCAACTGATTTGAGAGGGAAAAGCCCATCAAGGGCTGCAAAACTTACATGACATACGCCTACCAGTCACTTGACATCTTGGACACTCATCTTCAAGTCCTCATTTTCCTTGTTCAGAAGATCAATTCGAGATCGAAGAATGTTTAACATGGTTTGGGCACTCATCAGTTCAAACTTCAATGTCTCCCTCTCTACTGAAATTTTATGTATCTCATTTTGCAGATCTTGTATGAATTTCAAGCAGCTAGGAGGCACGGACGAATCAAGATTAGCAATATCAAACGGAGGAGAAACTGAAAGACTATCTTTGGGTTCAATAGATTCTAATAGAGAATATTCCACGAGTGCAGAAAGGAAATTCCTTGTTGTTGCTGGGGCGGTGGTGGTGGTTGTCAATGGTGTTGCTGCGGTGGTTGTTGTAGATGAGCAATGATCCTGACTTGTCCTAGTTGAAGTCTCTAAACCATTTGAATGGTTAGAGTTCGATTCATTATGACGCCTTCTTTTATACCTTATTAGTGTGCTGGGTCTTGGATTAGCCAAGCACGGTGAAGGATAATCATCCATTCTCTCACTCTTGCAGACAACCAGAGCATTTTGATTCTCTCTTGGTACTTCACTAGCACTAAGAGGAGCCTCATTAATGGACTGTGTATCCTGAAACAACCAACATTGGAAAGTAAAAAAGACTTTTTGGATATAATGAGGCTTGAAATACTAAGTATAGGAGCTACATCATACTACATCATACACAACTAACGGCATAATAGATATAAACATACCCACAAATCGGAAGAGCACAACCAATATCTATCGTGGAATAAACAAATTAATCGTGGAATAAACAAATTAAGTCTTCACATGTTTTTTATTTATTAGGTATAGGGGGAGGGAGGCTGGTGGGGTTCAAACCGCAAGTGCCCTGGCACCACAAGAGGGGCTCAATCCACACTCATTTAACCATAGATCATATCAAGTATTAACTTTATAATCATTACTCTTGGATCTCTAACACTGTGTGACCGTAATTGTTAGAAATGGGGGTGGTGTGTATCATATCAGAGAATTTGTATCAAATCACTTGTAAAGAATTTCAAATTGTTTGGGGGTATAAAAATGCTCATAAATTGTATGATTAGTAAGTTTATTTTCCAAATCTATTCAAGTCAGGTGTATATCGTATTGAACAATAATTTCTGTTTCGTTTTTCATTATGATTTATTTCTTCTTCTTCATATTTGGGGTTTGATGGAGGCTTTAGATTAGACCATTTGTTTTTAGTTTGTGATTGTTAGAATTTAATTGGATGACTTTCCCCCTTATATATACTAGTTTGAAGGCAATTTATAACTCTGTTCTATTTTGGCAAGATTATGGGAAAGACAACTATTTGCATCACATACCATGTGTTGTCACGTTTGGTGTGATGTATTTTAATATGGTGTGAATTATCTACTTGATGCATTGTAACTTGATAATATGATCATTTTGAAGATTTTGTAAATATATCTTAATTAAATTTTTTGGTTGAATTTCTAAAATATTATTGTATAAATGATGATAAAATTGGTCATATATTGATTATGTCTCAAGCTTGTAATTCGTGTCTTTTTATAGATTTATATCTTATATCTATAATATTATTGTTCATGTATTTTACAATACATGACGCAAAAACTTATGTATCGATTCAAGATAATATTCACTTTTTGACAACAATATGCATAACCATGACTAAATATGGAGAAAATACATTCCAACTATCTATAACCACAAATGGAAGAGTCAAAACAGACTATCAAATATAAAAACCTAGTGGTATAGACCTAGCCTGTCCAATTTCTCACTATACTGCAATTCCTCCATACAATACAAGGTATTTTATCCCCCAAGAGGGTGGGAGGATAAACAAGGATACGGGTAGTATGCAAATGAGATCATTCACAACATATATAGAGAGGGAAAAAAATCTCAGTGCCTAAAGTTAAGGTCAACAGAAAACCTAAGAAAGAGGTCAAAGAATGGACCAACACCCAGCTGAACAACACTTTAAGAAAGTTAAACTTGATTACCTCCAAGGAAGTCTCTCTTCAAAAGCCCTCTTATTTCTTTCCAGCCAAATATACTAAATAAGGTATGATGGAGTAGCTCTTTATGCTACACCCTCAAGAAGTCAAGAACTGATCTGAGCATAATCTGATGCACTCCAAAGAGTGAAAAAGGCAGAGACCTAACTCACAGGCGAATGAAAAATGAAGTGATGCACAGTTTCACCATCCTTCTTGCACATATAACACCAACTAAGAATATAATTCTTAGATTTCATTTATGTAAATTATCTGCAGTCCACACAAAGTAAGAATATGGAGGGAATTCTAAATGCCAAATATTCTTACATGGAAACTGATTCTTCAACAAACCACGTGGTTGAAAATAGAAACTCCTACCATCTTATCTACCACTCTTGTTCAATTTTCAATTTAGTGTCTTCCCCCACTCCACATACCTTGGCAGCATAAAGCATTTCAAGAATAGCATCAACAGATTCATCCTCCCAATCTTGAACTGCCCGAAAAAACTCAAATCCTTACGCAAAACCCCATCCATCCAACCCTTGCAATCAGCTACTTTAACCTCTTTGTTCTTGTTATAGAAAATAAATCTGAAAATAGATCTTCCATTTGTAAATCAGAACCCACAAATCCTGCCAAAAAACGGGTCCTGCTTCCATCATGCACATAAATATGTGAAAATCAGAACAGCACATGTCATTCCAAAAAGGGTCCTCTCCCATCCTTCAACCTCACATATCACTTCAACTAAACGCAATCTTCTGGGGATAAGAAGGAAACGCAATCCTCTCCCAAAATTATCAGATGTGTGCAACACATCTACGAGTGATAACTTATGTTCCAAGTAGGCAACTAACACCAATTACACCTTATTACTACTTACAATAAACTAACGAAAAAGCACCTTTGGGATTATCCTTTATATATACATCTATAAAATACATAACCTTAGGGACTAGCATCAATCTAATACAAAGAATCCAAAATTGAACCAATTCACGTATTAGATGTAAACATGCTTCACTGAAGGTGCACACCTCCAACCAAAAAAATATATATTTATAAAGTCAGCTCTCCATTTATCTAGTTTCGAGACATCGTCTAAGCAAAATTTATGCATGCCAAAGTTATCACATCTGAATATAGACCATTTGCCCAACAAGTAAGCAAAAGGCCCAACCACTCAGCTGGTTCATATCATTACGTGCACCATTTAATAGGTTGATTTTATAACTGACTACACAAGTCTCACTCAAACACCTAGCTAGTGTGAGTTGGCTTGCTTTCACTTCCATGCTTTAAGGGGGTAAAAAAACTGAGGATTTCACAGACCAGAAAGCACATGATACGAGTAATAAAATCAAATTTAACTGAGGACAATGCTTCTTCATTTATAGTTTTACCTTGTTAAATATTCAAAGATGACCTTTTGTCTTTGAACCATACTTCTTATATATTATGCTACCATTACTACAATAATAAAAAGTTCACCTTGTGCTTCAACAATTTTTCCAAATGGTTTAACCATTTACCAGCCTGGCAGCCTCCAAACTGGTTGACATTCAATCCAAGTACATGCACAATGCCAAGAAACCTCGTAGAAAATCTCAGGCTCAAAAATCAGCTCAAGCTAGAACAAGTTTCCAAACCTCTATTCAAACTCAACTCCAGATTAGCAAAATGAGCTCACAAATGGCTTGCAAGCTTTAGAAACTTGGGCCAACATTTGTTATTTGAGGAGAACAAAGGCCACTTCACACTGCAAGCCCGTCACTTGACAAGTTTTATTATCTAAGAGGAACATGAGGAACCTCAAACCGCAAGCCCATCTTTTTGTTATTAAAGAAAGTTTAAGCTCACACAAAGACAAGCATTGATACATAAAACGCTTGGGCGCATAGGTGTTCATAAAGGAAAAGCCTCATTTACCTCCAACTTTGCGATGTGGAATTCCCAGCCAGCCTTCTCCCATATCAACAATCCCACATAAGAAGTGATGCCAATTACATTTTTTTGCTAATAAATGTATCACATGCCCACTCTGTCTTTCATCCGTGAAGTCTAAATGTCTCAAATACTGGACAAGGAGAAGCCTTTATAAGTTGGCCAAAAACTTTGTAACATCTCCTATAAGAGCTGGGCTAGCAAGCCAACAAGCCAAGCATCTTACTGCCTAGGGCTTGCTTCATTTACAAATGAGCCTTAGAATGTGTTCAAGTTTAGCTCATTCACCACAATGAACAAGCCGAGCCGGGCTTTGACCAAGCTACTCATGCATCTCAGAGCTCTCACAATTCCCCCATCACCTATGTGAAGGCACCTATTAAAAATTTGTCAGATAAAGCCATGTTCAACCTATCAGAACCCAACTTGTTCAAAAGATTCAACTTCTTTCCAACTCCCACCAATTCTTCCTCTTCAATAGGTCTTTCAAACTACCCAAAATATAATACTCTATATCATCAAACTCAAAGAGATCCAACTCGAGAGACCACACTCGCTTCTCAAAAAACCTCTTGAAAAACTTAGCTCTACTTCCAACTTCTCTCATCACCTTCCTTAAGAATTTCACAACTAGCTATTCTACGTAAACTTGCCATCCAATTAGAAATTTCAGGCTCTGCTTTTTAGCTAGAAAAACTTCTCTACTTTGCTTCCAATTGATTTCCAACTCAAACCAAACAACCAAAATCCCTTCCTTTCCTGCTTCTCAAAAAAAAAATCCCTTCCTTTCCTCTCCAACAAATCTACTAGCCTCCGGATATTTCCTTATTCACATTCTAATTTTCACTTGGAGCTTTTAACTACTTTTCATATATAAATCTCAATAAACCTTCCTCAAATTGGAAGAGACTCTGCCACCTTTCAACCGAATCCATGAAAACATCAACCCCGGCCCACATATTCTCAAGACAATTTTTTTTCCAATTCCTATTATACCCATGAACCTAGCAATAGGGAAGTAAGATCATAGGTAGGTATTGGAGTATAGAGGTTAAATCTATTTAATAAACTATTACATGTGCTATCGGGGGTGGTGGTGGTGGTGTTGGGGGGGGGGGGGGGGGAGTGTGGTGTGTTTGTTGGGGGTCAGAATGGAGTATGAAAACATAATTGAATTGCACACACACTTATATACATGTACATATACACGTAAATGCGTATGTGTGTGAAGTATGAGGAAAGATTCTTAATTCAATTATCATTTGCACTTGATCACATTATAGCTTTTAATTGGATGCTTCCTCTCATCTTTTTTTTTTTTTTAATCAATAAGTTTTGGCCCAAGGGGAGAGGAAGGGGAGATTTGAACAAGAGACCACTTCATGAGGCGTGATCCTAGCTGATTATGCTACTGCTTAGGGTGATATCTTCCTTTCACATAAGATTGTAAAAGGCTTTACTAAAAATTGCTATATAATATTGAATACTTTAAGACTCAACTTTTATTACAAAAAAAATAAATGAGAATTGGACATCTGTGATGTCTCTATAATGTACTTATCTCTTTATTCTCGTTTTACAAGATAATTTTGTTTTCTTGAAATTCCAATCTCGTGAATATATGAATATAAGATACCTAAATTTTCTCTTCTTTTGTTTCCATTTTTCTTTTCTTTTCTTTTTTTATAAGATTTCTCTTCTTTTGTTTTTCACAGACAGGGTGCTCATAAGGTTTAGGTGGCCAAAGCACAAAAAACTGATTTTTATTTATACTCTACATTTATCCCTCAATGTTTTTGCAAGAATAACATGGTGTAATTCAGTATCTATAATTCAACACTTCAATGAAGGACCACTAATAAGTATAAGTACTCTTTCAAGTTTTCCTACTTATTTCTTTTCTCTCTTTCCTATTCCAGTGGAGACGGCCAATTGGATTGAGAATTACAAAGAAACTTTTTATAGAGAGGGATTGGTGAGGAACCTAAATTCCATCTGGTTAATTGGGCTCAAATTTGTGAACCACTGCAAAATGGGGGGTTGGGTGTCAAGAATTTGAGAAGATTTAATCAAGCATTGTCAGGAACTAATTGTGGAGATATGAGACCGAGAAAGAACTACTTTGGAGTATCATAGAAGTGAAGTACGGGAGTGATATTTTTGGGGGTGCTAGTGTCCTAAAGGTGTGTCAGGTCCTTATGGTGTTAGTCTTTGGAAATCCATAAGACAGGAGTGGCTGACCTTTTCCCGGTTTGATGTGGGTGATGATGCTAGGGTGAAGTTTTGGCATGATTTATGGTGTGGTGCTAGTCCACTTAAAGAGGCCTTCCCAGAATTATATATAATTAGTCGTGATAAGGAGTCTTCTATAGGGAAGGTTATGCAAGTCTCTAATGAGATGACTCACTGGGATGTTCAATTCACTAGATCATTCCAGGATTGGGAGTTGAAGTCTCTGGCTGCTTTTATGGACTTAATCTATTCTAGGCCAATGAGGACTGAGGGTTGAGGGGCTTGATAAACTTAGTTGGAGGCCAGCCAAGAGTCGGGGTTTTGAGGTGCGTGGGCATTACCATTCCTTAAATTCACCTAATGGCATGTCGTTTCCTTGGAAATTGGGGTGCCGCTTGAAGGTTCCTCCTAGGGTAGCAATCTTTGCATGTACTACTGCCTTAGGGAAGATTTTGTCTACAGATTATGTATGGAAGAGAGGTATTATTGTTGTAGATTGGTGTGTTTGTTTGGTCTTCAATGGGTTATGCCACAAAGGGTTCTCGATTTGACAGCAACATGGCAAGGTTCTTTTGATAGACATCAAAATATAGCTTTTTAGAGGGTTGTGTTGCATTGCATTATGTGAGTCTTTGGCGGGAATAGAATGCTAGAAGCTTTGAGGGATGTGAATGGTCTATTTTTGAGATTAAATCTTTTTTCTTTTCATACTTTGCTAGATTGGAGTGTTACTTTTCAATATGTTCCTTGTTTTCCTTTTTTAGATATGCTTGAGCATTGTAATTTCAGAGATTGATTGCACTGCTCCCTAAGTTGAGTACACCGCCGATGTACATGGGTTGTTTAATTCAATAAAATTTTACTTATCAAAAAAATAAAATAAAATAAAAGAATCAAAGTTAGAAAAATAACCAACCTGCTCAAAATTATTCCCTTCAATAAACGAATCCTGACGATTTTCAACGCATTCAACATAACCATTCTCGACATATTCGTAACGGCCATTCTCTTCAGCACATACAACATTGCCAGCGTCTTCATCACATTCATCATGACCAGCCTCTTCAGCATATGCATCATAGCCAGCCTCTACATCACATGGATTGTGGACGGCTACCACTTCCTTCCCAGCCTGTTCCCCCAGAAACAAAACCGGTGCACTATCATCCCATTCCTCCTCAATAAAAGGAGCATATCGGTGGCTATTCGGTGGTCCAATATTATTCTTATGAAATACCCTACACAGCACATATGAATCCTTCTCCACACAAACAAAAAACCCAAACATAAAGGTTAACAAAATAATAGAAATAATACAATTCCAATTCGGCAAAACATAATAAAAATGCTTTTTAGTTGCTGAGAAAAATGTAGGAAATGAACAACCTTGAACTTCTAAATTGAGATTCACACTTGGGGGGACCCAAATTGACTAACTCCTCCAGCTCACTAACATCAACTAAAAATCCCAAATGTGGTGAGTCTTTCATTCAGTCAAACCAGAAGTGCACAATCCATAAGTTCCAAAGTTCACATTTTAACTCATTTGATAAACATTCTCAGCAACTAAATGCAAAACTGCATAAAACCATTAACTTGCCACAGCCCTCACCTGCATAGTAGCCCCAGCCCGAGCTTTCTCCAATTCTTCATCTACAAGCCTGTACTCATGCATCACCCAATTGGTCCTCAATCCATCCGGGGCTCGGCCACTATGAAAAACCAAAGTTTTCTTGAGCCCAGCCGTCCTAGAATCGTGATGAACCGGCCTGTCATTCCCGGTGGCTTTCCAGTACCCTTTGTTTGTAGCCCTGTTCATTCTCGCCCCATTGCCATACTTCTTGTCCAATGCACTAAAAAAGTACCACTCTTGGTCCCTCGTCTTCAATCCCGACTTATCTAAACACCCAATTCATTTTTTTTTATTTAAATTAATTAAACAAACAAACAGGCAAATCAGAACCCACTAAATAAGAACAAACAAATTATAGACTTATAGCCCCCCATCAAAAAATACATAAAACAACAATTATACTACAATAAATCAAAAAATTAAAAAATTAAAAAAATTAGCCACCAGAAAGTGATCAATACCCACATAAGAAAAACACGTGATCAATACAACAACACTAATAAAACACATGAACAGGAAGTTTTATAAAAACATAAAGATACAACCTTAAACGAAACAAAAACAAAGACCCAACAGAAAGAGAGGTACAGGATATAACCTGCGAGGTCCCAAGGCTCGCTTTTGTAGATGTCGACCTCGGAAATAGCATTGATTCGAAAGGGTTTGCCGCAAACCTTGCGTTTAAGGTAGTATATGACAAGCTCTTCGTCCGTGGGGTGGAACCTGAACCCAGGTGCCAACGCTGTGGGTGGCGGTGCTGGCAGCGACGGCGTTTCACGGCGCATACTGTTTTGAGATTTTTTTTTTTTTTTTTTTTTTCTGGGGTTGCTAGGGTTTGTTTGGAAGGAAGGAGGGATATAGGTAGAGAAGGTGAGGGTTGGCTTTGAGTGACGCTTAAGGAACGAACGGTGGGTACCTTCGATTGCAAGGCAATGGTATTTTTGAATTTTCCTGTGTATAATTTGCCTTTTTAAAAACTTTTTTTTTTAAGTTTTGTCTGTTGTGTTTTTATTTGATTTTGTGGATATATTTGACGTGGTTAAATTGGGAAACTTAATTTGTAATTGTATACTGCTAAAAATGGAAGAAAACGCATTAAATTTGGTTAGAGATATATATGGTATGAGAGTTACGTGGTGCTTTAAAAAAAAAAAATCAACACAACATAAAAACAATTTGAAATGTTTTTTTTCTTTTTTTGGGAAATGTGAGTGTGGGGTTTTGAATTTCATTATTTTTGTATTGTACTAATTGTAGGTAAAAAATGTTGATGATAAATGAGTTTTAAAATATTACTAATAAAAGTTTTAATACTATTGTAAAATTATTTAAGAGTTATGGTTTGAGACCTCACGGTTGGGATTATCATTTAGGAATTTTAAGGATTTTTAAAGATTTCATTTAATTCTCATATTTTGGTCATAGATAGTTTAAAGGATTTAGATACCGTTAAAATTTACTTATGTCAAAATGTGGTTTAAGGGATTTGGATTTCAATAAAGTTCACTTTTGTCGAAATGTAGTTTAAAGGATCTAGATACGGTTAAAAATCACTTATATAGAAATGAGGATTATGTTTTAAAAAGTGATTAAATGTAAGGCAATTTATTAAATACAAACATAATAACTCGGCCTTACCAAGAGCTATCAGAGTCTCTCCATCACATTCAGTTGGTCATCAAAAACAACAAAAATAGAAGTTTATACAAAACAATGATTGGCTTCATGATAAACATGATCAACAATTGTGTCAGGAAAATTCCTTAAAAAGCGTTTGATATGAATAAGTAAAAGCTCCACTACTTAGTTGTTGCAAAGGTTATTCTTTGCAAGAAGAATAGCAGTCTTTGCATCAAGCTCAAATGAATATTGGTGACACCGAGCTTTAATGCAAATATAAATCCATCATTGAGTGCCTAAATCTCGATCATCACACTTTCTAGCCAATTGATCTAGCGAGTCCTTTTAGCCAATTCCTTTCAATATTTTTGAGGAGTCTTCCTCCCTTTACACTGCCTAGATTTCCAAACAAAGATTCACCTGTGTTAAGCTTAGTTTAGTTTTATGAAGGTTCCATTTAATATGTATATTGATTACTTTTTAAAAAGACAGGTATTAACATTCACTTAACTTACGAAAGGTATACTTTTGATGTGACAATAATAACCCTAGTTTATTTACCCTTTATCTACCCATGATATAACTATTTTCTACAAATTTGAGCAAAGCAACCCACGATATTGATATTATGAAAACATATATGCATTTTAAAAATTTTAACATTTTGATTTATTTTGGACTTTTAGAATTAATGTAAATTTGTTTGTTTGATTTATAATTGAAGATTCAGCATTGATGAAAATTGAATACTAAACATGGTGCATTAATTGTATCATTTATTGAATAATGGGTTTAAGTAGTTAATTGAAATCCCTTTTTTTTTTCTCTCATTAGGGTTGACAAAATGGCCGAAACTAAATGAACCAACCTAATTCTATAGGGTGGGTTAGATTGGTTATTAAAGTTAATGGGTTGGAAAACCCAATGAGGTTGAGTTAGAGTTAGGTATGTTTTAATCCAAAATATTTAATTTTTAAGAAAGTTAGGTTGCTCGATACAGGATCCTTGTAGTAGGCTGGACCAACAATTAATTGAGAGGTACCCAACGGTGGACTTTGTTTAGGTCTAGTGCACTGAACCTGATCAGATGATGACACGTGTCTAAAAGTGGATACATGTCATTATCTCAACGAGTCCAATGCAACTGGACACTGGACCTAAGCCTAACCCTCCAAAGGCAACTAGTTCATCTTTGATGTAGGTGTTGTTGGGTAATTATGTGCCTCTTGCACAACTGCGTATGCACCTATTTATGTACTAGTGCCTTCACTAGTCTCCTAGCCTTACAGTTGGATTAAAGGATCGAAATGTTAGCATGATATATTAGTGTGAAAGTCTTTAAGGTTGCTCTAATTCTATAAAACCGAGATTCCAAGACCTACAAATGATTATTTGACCATATTTTGGGCACATCACCAAATTCTATTTCTCATTAAAGTCATGTCAAACTGAGTTTATTCAACTGGTCAATATAGGAATCAATCCTTAACCAAGGTTTGCAATACATTGTTCAAAATAAATTTATATAAAAAACCACATTCGTAAATTTTTATGGTATCTATTTTTACATAATAAATAAATGGATAGAAATTAGTGTCCTCTAATGCACACTCATTCTACGAGATAAAATGTATAGAACTTTTAAAGCATTTACATCAACTTAAGGAAAAATTAATGTCTATTTTAGAATAAAAAAACTACTATTTTTTTCTATTTTAGCTAGTCGTTTTCAAAATACCTATATTTGATTATTTATTTTATACTTTATTTCATTAAAGTATTGATTTTCTTAATTTTTTTTAATTGTTTCTCTCTGTCTCTCTTTGTCTCTCTCTCTCTTTTCACATGCAATAATCATTATCCACTCTCTTTCTTCACCATCGAGAAACACAAAAAATAAAAATAAAAATAAAAATTGCATAAGCTATAGTGACTTGTATATTTGCACAAACACTATATCAAAATCTCATTCTGCATAATTGGGTCATAAGCTAATATGGGTAATTTTGGACTTCATTGACTATATTTTGGGTTTTATGTTATTTTACAGCAAAAACAAAAAAAACAAAAAACAAAACAATAAATGTTGAATTAATAGTTTTCAAAACAATTTGACAGCATATGAAACATCTTCTCATGTTTAAAGTGCAATCACTTTTTCTTTTAAAAAACTCATAACTGTGTTTTTATTTTGGTAAATAAAATGATAGTTTCTCTCTCATAAATTCTCTATTTGTTACGTGAGTAGGGTTTGGCGAATATCAAATAATTGGTACAAGTTTAAATATACTTTACTATTTTATGACTTTATCAACTAAAATTAGTTTTTTTTTTGAGGAAAACTAAAACCAGTTAGTATCCATATATCTTATACTCAATTTCTCTGTGAAAATGACATTTCCTTTATTTCTACCCCCCAAAAAAAAAAAAAAAAAAATTGAAAATACAGCAATTATGAGACAAACCTACCTATAAATTCTTATTAGGAAAGTAACTTAGGATAGTAAATGACTGGGATACCCCAGGTGGAAAATGCATCTCTTCCAGTTAAGTAGCCAACTCTTTCTATAAATAAAAAAAAAAAAAAAAAAAGTAACCAACTCAGTGCCAGTGTCATTTTCTCAAAAAGCAAAATTAACAACTTTGTTATTATTAGGGACCTTTTTTTTTTTTTAATATAGTTAAAATTAATGACACTTCTTATTTAAGTCACAACTGGCTTCATCAAATTGGGAAAGAAAGTGTTAAATAAGCTGTCACAACTCACAAGACTTTCAAGACAATGAAAGGCACCACATGTGTCCGTGGGTGTCTGGAGTCTCTGAGATCCGAATCTATGTTCGTCTGTGGACAGTGCACATTCCAGAAAAGCAAACACAGGAAAAGCTTTGGTGTGAGAGTGAGGTTTGCCATAAGTTCGATCACTTTGGTTCGCGCACTTAGAAAAGCACTGGCTGTTTTTCTTGTATTTGCTAGAATTTATATGTGGATACCATAAATCAAAAGGAATAAACAAAACGTTTCCATCAAAGACTTGAAGACTTTACCCCTAAGGCAAGTAATTGCTCGTGGGACCTCCAAAATTATGAATTATCTTATTCTAATAAATAAATAAATCTTAGCGTAGATATCAGATCCAAGTTAGAAGTTTAACCTGGTTTAGGAATTAGTGGATCACTGGTTTAATTAGTAGGTCACTGGTTGAACCACACGAATATAAATATAAGTTTGAGAAATCGTAAAAATAAAAATAATAATAATAATAATAATTAAAAAAATAAGTATGACTAAATTACTAACTAAAATTCAGTTTAAAAAACTAGTTGCCTAGAATAAATCAAAATCAACATTTCACAAGTTAACAACAATAAAAAGCATAAAATTGCAACAAAGTTTTTGCTAAATTTAAACCTATTAATGTCTTAAAAAAAATACCTATTTAACGTTTAGATTGACAAGTGAACAAATGGATATCTTATTTTTATTTTTTTTTAAATTAGTATTTTTTTGGAATTACAAAGCTGGTTAGGTGAAGATCACCTATCTGGATTACCAAAAACTCACTGAATTTTATCGGCCCAATTGCATAAATAATCCAATTAAACAATCAGATCGACTTAGGTATTAATTCACCGGATTGCCGGTCCAACTGGCTGGTGGCTTTAAATGTTTAATAATTATTCCTTTTGAGTACCAAGCCCTTTCATGTTTGATCACGAGCATGGTTTTCCATGTTCTTGAGGTCTTAATTGCCATCACAGTTAATTAACTAAAGTAGCCTTAACGTGTGACTTAATAAACAAATGAACACTAGCCTTTCAAAAAAAAAAATGTTATTTGTTCGCAGGTAATTATTTTTTTCCACTCCTCTTTAATAAAAAGTTTTTTTTTTTGGTGAGAACAGATAAAAGTAAATTATTCTCAAGAAAAGTCTAACACAAAGACTAAAGATGTTATCATGTAGGGTATGCAACAGTGACCCTTATCATGAATGGCATATTCTAAATTAGAATATTATTCGAACTAGAGTAGTGCTTCACTTCTTCTACTAATGAGTGATGATGATGTTGAATCTTTTTTGTTTTTTGGCTGAATGATGATGTTGAATCTGACCATTGCTAAGCACTTAGAAGTTATCACTATCAATTAGGGATACCAAGTTAATGAATTAGATTCATGTTCATGACATCCAATCATCGTACTAGATTCATATTTATGCATGCCATGTAGCAATTGATGTTGGGAAATTGCCTCAATTTTCTATTATGATTAGGTTAGTTACTTGGGTTTTCTTGGTGAAGAAGGAAAATTAAATTGGTTATTGCTGAATTTCCTTTATGTGAAAGAAAGGTTTATTCCTTGACGTTGAAGCAAAACATTTTTTTTTTTGTTAAATAAGTATAATTGTATTTTTTAAAATTTCAAAAAAGTAATGTTTTTATCATCCACCAAAGAATATGAATTGAAATTATATAAATTGATAGTGTTGCAAAGAATTTGATAGTTTTGGACTACGATCCTTCCCTATGGACATAAGAGAAAAATCTTAAAATTGAGCATGAAAGTGAAACCAAAAGAGAAAAAGAAGAAGAACAAGAGATTCTCACTTGAAGGTAGTGCAAGCGCAGGAAAGGGAGAGAGGGAAAAAATTTAGGTTTTTTCTAAAATTTATGTAAAGTGCACAAATCAAAGAGAACTTGCTTTTGTCTTGCTTTTAGACTTGTATAATGTATAAAACTAAGAGAAAAAATGTCCTGCCTTTGTGCAAGAACAAAGAAAATAAGGAGAATTTTTGCTGCTTCACATGAACTCAAATGGATTGAATTTCTTACATTGGCTGACAAGAAAATAGATTGACACATTTGTTAACCAAATATGCTCTGGGCATAAATGATTATATAACTTTGATTGAGGAACGCCCTTATTTTATAGAACATGCTCTATTTTAGGATGTAGTTTCTCTTTCGGTTGAATGAAATTTTCTATCTTTGCATAAATAAATAAAAAGAAAATTGTTTTAGTTGTGAGACACACACTAATGTAGAAACATATGAGTTTTCTTTGGAAGAAGATTTTGGGTGTTATAACTATGCAGAATTCATAGTGATTGAATAATTTAGATAAATTATACTAATTATGAAAGAATTGTTATCCATGCATTTAATGTGGATCTCAAGTTAGGTATAAATTTGGAAACAGATTGTAACAAATTTTATTAAAGTGAGTTTGTCAGGAATTGGCCCAATGTTTTTTTTTTGTTTTGTTTTTTTTTTTTTTTAATGAATTTCTACGTAATTTATTTTGTATTCTTGTGTGTGTGTGTTTTTAGAAGATTGTTCTTGTGTGGGAGTGATCAATATCTTATCTTGGTTTGGTAATATTATGGTTATAATATTTTTTAAATTAGTTAAAATGTTTTGTTTAATTTTTTTTTTTTAAATTCATATAATGCTTGGACGGAACTAGAATTTGTTCATTATTTAATAGTGAGAATGATACAAAGATCCCCCCCCCCCCAAAAAAAAAAAAAAACAACACATAAAGATAAAACTTATGTCTATTCAATGTTAGCATATAATGAATAAAGGAAAGACATAATAATAATAATTTTTAGTTTTTACTACAATTCAAATTAATCTTCTATCAAGTACTAAATTTTGTAAAAATAATAGTATAAATTGAAGTTAGAGGCTACCCTAAATTCTCTTATATAAATGCATTTTTATATGATATTTTCCACTTAATTTCATACCCAAAAAATAATATATATATATATATATATAAAAGAATAATTGGAAATTTGAAGTTCTCAACCAGAATATCTTTTTTTATGACCCTATTATATGAGAGGGTATATCATGTTTCGGGTGTATACACTCAGCTCTCTTACAACACTTGGAACCCACTAGTGTGTGAATCCCATGTGTTATAAGAGAGATAAGGGTATACACTCAAAACATAATATTCTTTTGCCTATTTCATAGTAGTATATAAAAAATAATTTTTTAATCATATATAAGAAAAATATTATCTATTATCAATTAAATTAGTAATTATGACATCTTATTAAACTTAATACGACACACTTACCACATTGTTTTATTTTTGTTTACTCATCCATTTTGTATCAACATGAACATAAAAATATGTCCCATAATGTTCCATCAAAACTACTTGGTTTCAATTTGTCTAAAATCACTGCTCATCACCTTGTTAATAATCCTTATATTGTAATATTGTTAGACCCAAATTTTCCCTCCACTTTTCCTTCCATTTGGTTTTGTTGGTACAAACACAATAATAATGGAAAAAACACCTCCTTCCTTCACCCCCTTACGCACCTATCTAGCCCAATATCATAATTAATACATATCAACCCATTAATTACTACAATTAAAAAGAATAAAATAGTTTCTCTCATTTTCAATATGAGATTTAAAATTTCATTAACTTCTTATCTTCCATATTAACTTCCATAACATTGTATTTATATTATCATATTTATTCGTTTTAATTAAAAATATTAAAATGCTCTAAATTTTTTTAAATATATTTTGAGCTATCTTTTTCAACTTATTAAGTAACAAACTATATGATTATTCATATTTAGTTTTAGTAACATGATTTTTTTAAATGAATCATATGATTTTTTAAAATAAGACACATGGATAATTTTATAATTTGTTATGTAATGGACTAGAAAAAATAATTCTAAGCGTGCGTTTGGGACAAGTTGAAAGTTTCAGCTTATTTGTAATTTCAGTTTATTTTTGTTGCTATTCATAGGTTTCATTATATTATTTGACTAATTTTTACTTTTATACAGTACTTTCAGTAAAAAAAATTCAATTTCAACTAAATAAGTTGTTTCAAAATAGACACTTAAGAGCTGTTTGGTAAGGTGTTTTGAGTAACAGTTTTCAGTATTTAAACAACATCACACGTATTTTCATTTTCATCTACTCACATTTCACTCGAATCACTCCCACCCGAGTAACTTTTTCCCTCCAATAAATAAATATAATGGAGAAGAGGTACAAATTCAATTTCCATTAATTTTTTTTTTAAAGGCAATCCCCATTAAATTGAAAGAGAAAAAAGGGAAAAAGAGGAAAGAGGTTGTGTAAAAATTGTGCACGGATCCATCTAGTGCACAGTGATTGGTTGGTTGGTGCACCAAGTCTGTGACTCTGTGTACTTGCATTGCAAAAAGTTGAACAAACCAGCTAGATACTAGATAGAGAGCTGGTCAAACAAGGACGTAAAAGCTACTATAAGGTTTGTTCCCACAAGTTTAGCCTTTTAGGTGTCGCTGGTGGCACGTGTCAAGGGCCTGGGCCTTTGCCACTGCATGGAGCCTGCGCGGCCCTCCTTCAAAAAACAGTCATGAATAAATAAATAAAGCCCAAAATGGTCCAATACCACAATTTTTGGAAATTTTTAGCAAGAAAATACTGTTTCAGAAATAAAGAGCAAAATACCATTTTTTCTAAAACTTGAGTTTCAGAAACTCGAGTTCCTCATTAGTTTTCCACCGTGACACTGCTGAGTTGGATTTGTGCGATTAAAAAAAATTTTGTGGTACTCGAGCTTGGTAAACTCGAGTACCATTTACACAGTACTCAAGTCTACCAGGCTCGAGTATCTTTTTTTTTTTTCTTGTTTGGGGATAATCAAAAAATAAACATAAAGATAAAAATAAGTAACTTTTTTATGTTTTTATTTATTTAAATAGAGGCATTGTAAAATATAGAGATTTTAATTTCGAAATATGAATTTAATTTCTACATTAATTAAAACTAGTGTATGACCTGCACAATGTGCGGGTTAATTAGTTTTATTTATTTATTTTGAATTATGATACTCTTATTTGTTATTTATGGTAAAATAAATAAAACTCTCTAATTTATAGGTATGGTATCTTAAAATTTTAAAGAAGCTCTATTAATATGATATTACAATTTTCACTTATTTTATGAAGCTAACAAAATGAAAATGAAGTGACGATAATTATTTTAGAATACCTATCATCACTCACTTGAAGTGTCAATGCTAGGCTTGTAATGCCCTTGATAATAACAGCCTTCAATCTTCTATATGATCCAATCCTTAATACATATTGGGTTACACCTCACCCACATAAGTAATAACTGCTAACCATATACTTAATAACTGCTAACCATATACAAAGTATATGGTAAACTTCATTCTCAAAAAAAAGAAAGTAAACTTAATAAATTTAATATTGTGTTTTATTTTTAGGACCCAATATATAATGATTGTTAATTTTTTAAGTGAAAGAAAAAATAAAAAGAGTGATTAGATTCTTATTAAAAATAAAAGCAAAAAAATTGTCCTAGTGTAAATAAAGATACATATTGGGTATTTTGTGAAGTATGAACCTTCGAAGAATGTTCCTATTCAATTATTTTTACTATTCCCAATCTCATCCATGATTGAGATATATCTCACCTCTACTATTCCTATAAAATTACTTTTCCTTTCCTCCATATTCTTCTTCAATTCTTTACTTCTTCCTCGTTAGTGAGCCTCTGTGAACTCCCATCACATCTTTTTTTTTTCCCTTTTCACCATGCTTTTCTGCTAACATTTTTAAGTTTTAGTTTTTTCTTTTTTTAATAATCATTCAGTCTCATGAAAAATAGCACATGAAAATATTCTCACCTTTCAACTAGCTGTAGTAAATCCAACAACTTTCTTGCCATAGTAAATTATTCTTGCAGAGCGAACATTAATTCGAAACTTTTATCACTTTTTGTAGGGAAAAAATGGTTCAAAAGGTAAATATAAATCTGTTTAGAGGTTTTGAATGGAAGATGGCCGTCGTAGTTAATTTCGCAACTATCTAAGATCACGTTGTTTCGGATTTCTATTAATTGGCTGAAAGAGTTATGAGCGGTGTTTGTTGATAAAAGTTGGCAGACAATAGTCCGCTTAAGCATTTTTTAAATGTAACAGTTCCTAAAGCATTTCTCTTTCAATGGCGAAGGAGTGCAATGCTTGATTTTTTAAATCCTGAAGATATGAAAGCCAAATCTAAATGCTTTTTCATATTTAAATTTCACAATAATCGAATTTATTTTTCTGCATTGATAAAATCTGTTTCTACATTAATAAAATTTGCTCTCTACACATCATGTTTACTGTATATTCGAATTTGCTTATTGCATTCATAAAATCTGTTTTTTGTATTAAGTAAAACTGTTCACTGTTTTCTCATAAAAATTGTTCACTGTTTTCTGCATAAACGGTTTTTAGCATTGGCGCAATTATTGCACTTAAATGGTTTTTGTGTTTTTTTAAATATGTAACCATATGAATAATGGACAAACTCCATGAAAGAAAAATGAATGATTTGTATAAATCACCTAATGGTAAATGCCTCGAAAAATTCGAATTTGTAAAAAAGTTCGAATTAGTTGAATGTTGAAATTCTAGAAAATTTGATGGAAAATCAATGAACGTACCAAATCGTGAAGGTGTACATAAGATGTACAAATAGTCTAGACTTGTAGAGAAATTTGATTTTGTTGAAAGTACAAAATAATGAAAATTCAATGGAAAAGTATGTACGTCAGATGTACATACTGAGAAAACTCAAGGGAAAATTGTGTATATTAGATGTACAGATAGTACGAATTTGTTGAAAAATTTGAATTCGTTGATTGTGTAAAATCATGAAAATTCAAATGAAAATTGAAAAACATAACAAATTGAGTAAACTTAATGGAAAATTAATTACATTAAATGTACAGATCATCCAAATTTGTTTCCAAATTTAAAGTCGTCAAATGTACAAAATCATGAAAATTCAATTTAAAACTATGTACTAATGTACTAATCATCCTGATTTGATAAAAATTTCAAAATTGTTGAACATACAAAATCGTGAAATCTTAATGGAAAATCAAAATTGTTGAACGTACCAAATTGTGAAAATTCAATGGAAAGTTGTGTACATTAGATATACAAATATTCTGGACTTGTTGAGAAATTTGATTTCGTTGAAAGTACAAAATCGTGAAAATTCAAGAGAAAATTGTGTACATTAGATGTACAGATCATTCGAATTTGAAAAAAACAAAATTTAGATGTACAAATCGTTCGAATTTGTTGATTGTATAAAATCTTGAAAGTACAAAACGTGTAGACATTAACAACAACGTCTAATGTTTGAAAGGTAGAAATTTTTGGAAATCATCATTACTTGAATCTGAGAAGTCTGAAATATCTCTTTCATCATCTAATGCAGAAACTTCATTAATAGACTTGAATATACAGTAAATATGATGTGCAAAGAGAAAATTTTATTGATGTAGAAACAGATTTTATCAATGCAGAAAAATATATTCGATTATTGTGAAATTTAAATATGAAAAAGCATTCAGATTTGGTGTTTAAATTTAGAAAACACGATTTCACTAGGTGTTTTATGAGAAAACAGTGAACAATTTTTTTAAATAGTGAACAGAAAATAATTTATGCAAAAAATATAGCGAACAATTTCAAAAATAATGTTGAACATAAAATAAATTTATGCAAAATCGTAGAAATTGTTTATACAGAAAACAATGAACAATTTTTATGAGAAAAAAATGAATAATTTTAATTAATGTAGAAATTAAATTCATATTTCGAAATTAAAATCTCTATATTTTACAATGCTTCTATTTAAATAAATAAAAACATAAAAAAAAAAGGAAACATATTTTTCATCAAATCAGGATGATTAGTACATTAGTACATAGTTTTAAATTGAATTTTCACGATTTTGTACATTTGATGACTTCAAATTTGGAAACAAATTTGGATGATCTGTACATCTAATGTAATTAATTTTCCATTAAGTTTACTCAATTTGTTATGTTCTTCAATTTTCATTTGAATTTTCACAATTTTACACAATCAACGAATTCAAATTTTTCAACAAATTCGTAGTATCTGTATATCTAATATACACAATTTTTCCTTGAGGTTTCACAGTTTTGTACATTCAACAAATTCAAATTTCTAAACAAATTCATACGATTTATATATTTAACATACATACTTTTCCATTGAATTTTCATTATTTTGTACTTTCAATAAAATCAAATTTCTCAACAAGTCTAGACTATCTGTACATCTTATGTACACCTTCACGATTTGGTACGTTCATTGATTTTCCATCAATTTTTCTAGAATTTCTAAATTCAACTATTTCGAACTTTTTTACAAATTTGAATTTTTCGAGGCATTTACCATTAGGTGATTTATACAAATCATTCATTTTTCTTTCATGGAGTTTGTCCATTATTCATATGGTTACATATTTAAAAAAATACAAAAACCATTTAAGTGCAATAATTGCGCCAATGCTAAAAACCTTTTATGCAGAAAACAGTGAACAATTTTTATGAGAAAACAGAAAACAGTTTTACTTAATGCAAAAAACAAATTTTATGAATGCAGTAAACAAATTTGAATATACAGTAAACATGATGTGTAGAGAGCAAATTTTATTAACATAGAAACCGATTTTATCAATGCAGAAAAACAAATTCGATTATTGTGAAATTTAAACATGAAAAAACATTCAGATTTGGCGTTTAAATTTAGAAAACACGATTTCACTAGGTGTTTTATGAGAAAACAGTGAACAATTTTTTAAATAGTGAATAGAAAATAATTTATGCAAAAAAGAGAGCGAACAATGATGGGTTTGCCTGTTGGATTCCAAAAAAGCTTATGATATGGTATGGTATTTCTCTAACTATGTGCTTTTGGCAAAGAATTATCTTGCCATATACCAACTCAAATTTTACCTTCAGGGTCTGGTTAGCTTCATAAAGTAAGTGAAAATTGTAATACCATATTAATAGAGCTTCTTTAAAATTTTAAGATACCATACCTATAAATTAGAGAGTTTTATTTATTTTACCATAAATAACAAATAAGAGTATCCTAATTCAAAATAAATAAATAAAACTAATTAACCCGCACATTGTGCAAGTCATACACTAGTTTTAATTAATGTAGAAATTAAATTCATGTTTCGAAATTAAAATCTCTATATTTTATAATGCTTTTATTTAAATAAATAAAAACATAAAAAATCTACTTATTTTTATCTTTATGTTTATTTGTTGATTATCCCCAAACAAGGGAAAAAAAAAAATTGCACAGTACTCGAGCTTACCAAACTCGAGTACTGTGCAAATTTTTTTTTTTTTTTTAAAAAAAAGGTACTCGAGCCTGGTAGACTCGAGTACTGTGTAAATGGTACTCGAGTTTACCAAGCTCGAGTACCGCAAAAATTTTTTTAATCGCACAAATCCAACTCAGCAGTGCCACGGTGGAAAATTAATGAGGAACTCGAGTTTCTGAAACTCGAGTTTTAGAAAAAGTGGTACTTTGCTATTTATTTTCGAAACAGTGTTTTCTTACTAAAAATTTCAAAAAATTGTGATATTGGGCCATTTTGGCCAATAAATAAATCTATGAGGCCCGAGGAGATTGGTGTGGAATCTATGGCTGATTGAAAGTTGAAACCCTTCACGTTTTATTATTTGGATTTTGCCGTTTTGGCCATAGATTCATTCTGCAGGGGCACTTTGTGTGTTTACACTTTAAAGAATGAGAAAGTTCGAAGTTTTCTGTTTTTTATTAGGCTGAAACTCACACATTAAAAGAAATTAAGAAAAGAAAAGAAAAAGAATAAATAAATAAAGAGAATTGATGGAACTTTCAAACATTGATACATACCTACCCACGCAAAAGTAAAGCCTCTTTTTCTTGCTGAATCAAAGGGTCAAACTTATACGCCACAATTTTATACTTTAATATTAATTAATAATTGCAGATTCCTTATCATTTGTGAGGGGATCGTCGGTCTTGCTCACATGTTCTGAGAGGTTAATATAGTGGTTGACGGACTAATTAAAAGGGGAAGCTTGCCAATGGATAGAATTTTTGTATATGAGTCTTGCTTGAGTTTTGTGTATGAAAAGTATTTCAGCGGTATTTGTTAAATGGGCACTCTTAGAAAGTACTATGTAACAAACTATGCACTATTTTAAACTGTCTGTTTAAATAAATAAAACTTTCCCTACAAAAAAAAGGGTCAAACTTAATTAAGGAGAATTCTTTAAAAAAAAAAAAAAAATTGGTGGTACATGATATTTCTTGGTATGAACTAGCCTTGAAATATATGCTTACTAAATCTCATCAATTTCACTTTTCTAATTAAGAAAATTTCTTATGAGTGACAAATACCATGAATGCACCCATCACCAAATAATGAAGAATTTTACAGATTCATCAACCAAATTGAGGGATAAGGATAGGCACATTATACAACAAGTGTTTTAGACCTTTGTAAAAAGTAAATGGACAACTCATTCTATAAAATATTTCTTTATAAAAAATATTTTCTTCCATTTCTATCATAACACTATAGTATGACACCTATGCATGTATTCTTATTAGCTTCTTTTCGTGCATCTCTTTTTTGCTTTATAAAATAAGATCACAAGTATAATATAACCTTTTCCAATATATCTATAAGTGGCTTCTCTTATAAAATATTGGGTACAAGTTTTATTTTTTTAATTAAAATTAAATAAAATTTGGATCAACCAAGATTGATAATAAATTTTTTTTTTTTTTTTTTGGGTTGATAATTTCTTTTCGGCCATATATATTTGCAGATAATTTCTTTTCGGTCACTAAAAAAAAACACCACTATAGGCAGTGTTTTTTTGTAGTGATAGCATTCTAAATTAAACTATTAAAAATAGACATTTCATCTGATAATTGGGCTCAACTTGCAACTATAGTATTGTAGTTTTCAGATGGCTTTTTTAAGCTTAAAAGTTAACACAAAATATTAAAACTCCAGTATTCAAGAAATTTTTTTTTTTTAAAGGTGATCATACAAGAAAACAAGAAAAGGAATATAAGATAAATTGTATTGCGTGCATGCGTGATGATGTGAGTAGGTAGCTAGGTGTAGTTTCGTGTTGGTTGCATGGTGCACACTTGTTTAGCTGTGGCAATGCTACTTGTTTCTTGCCAAAATTGCTTAGCTTGGCTCTATACCCCTTGAAGGCTCGTACAGTATCTCTATAATATACATATGGTGTGTGGGGGGGGGGGGGGGGGGGGGGTGGGTGTTGGTTTGGGGGTGGTTTGGTTAATTAGGTCTATTTAAATACTCGGTTGGTCATTGTTGTGGGTTCTAAACTTCATTATAAACTATAAATGTGTCATAAATTACAAAAAAACAAAATTTAATATGCATTTATTTTTTTATGGGAGCATTTATTATGTTTTTAAAATCTCCAATTACATTCATTATTCCATTAATAATAATAATTGTAGGGTCTTGATTTTCGGACCAAGCCCAGCGACGGACTGAATCTAGGCCTAGCAGACCTTTTACAATTAATTTGTAGAGAATGGGTCCAAAGGTTGGGCTCTGATGGGGCAACAACTGGTTTGGGAGCTAGTGCGATGATCCAATAGGAGGCAAGGACACAGGATCAGACGGCCTTACATCTCAGGGAGAAAAGGGCTTCTCATCTGAGGATGTGATTTCCCAGCTCCTCTCGTCTCCCAGGAGCTTCTCTTCCTCCTTCCTCTTTTTTCCTTTCCCCTTTCTTTGTGAGATCTCTGTTGTTATATATCTTTCTCCTCCGTTTATCCTCCTCCTACACCTGTTAGTCATCCATACCCATACTTAAGTGCACGTCCCATCGGCTACTCTTTCTGGCGCTCTGTGAGCTACTGCGGCCCCCATCGCACTGTCCAGGGGTCACATCCACATCAATGGGGTCAGGGTGTTAGCTATGAGTATTTAATACGGAGTGGATAGCTTCTCCTGGGGTTGCTTTTCTACCATGCTCCTATGGTTGACCCATTGGGCTCGGAATCTCCTTTGGGATCCTCGAGGGGATTGCCTCTAGTAATGCGGCGCCTTCCCCTTCTACGATTTTGGTCTGTCGAGGACAGGGTCATCCTCGGCAGTGTATCCTAGTAGTCTGGATTCTCTTCATTCGTCCTCGGACAATTCTTTCTCTTCGACATGGGCCTTGGGCCTGATATGAAATGGGCTGGAGTCTTTAGACCTTTTGGCCCCATAATAGCCCCTCAAAATCATGCTGCCCAGCTCCTCAGACGGGGAGGAAGATTTTGATGTCCTCGGGCCTACCTCATGGCCAGTCGAGCCTTGTTCCCCTATGGGTGCCAGGGTCTCTTCGCTTGCTCAGGGCACGCTCCTGGTGTTTCGGTGTACAAGGTGCATCATCATTAGTGCTTTTACGAGATGACATGGATCGCTTCAGTATACGGAACGTGTATTTAATGGCGCCTTTATGAAGCAGCGCGGATTTGGCGGTTGAGGGTTCCCTTGGGAATTGGGCGAAATTTATTTTGCTTGACATTCCCTCTTGGAGCTTCATGCGCGGTGAACTCTCCCAGATTTCGTCCTCTATATAAGGTGCCTTGGGAGGACTATCTTCCACACCCACTATTCTTGGAATCCTGCAGGAGTTCCAAGCGTTTTTTTTTTTTTTTTTACTTTCTTGAACAAAAAAAAAAAAAATGCCACCTGAATTATGAGCGTTGCAGTTGAGGCAAAGAAAGCGGAGGCTAAGGATCCTTTTATTCTTTAACTAGACAAGAAAGAACGCTCTCCTCCTTCGACCAGGAACCGTAGCTAATGCAGATCGTGTCAGGTCCTTGATCATCCTCCAAACGCCAACCAAGAATGTGCAGGAGTTGGCTAAAGAGGAAGGGGAAGAAAGTGAAGCGAAGTTGAGGGGAGCAATTGAGATATCAAAGGGAGCCGTCTCCGCCATTGCAGGCAGCTGGTGAATACTCTGAAGGGCGACTTCCTAGGAGTACCAATATTATATTATGGATCAGAGTTCGCTTCAGGATAGCCTCAGCAGGTGGAAACCAATTCAGGCGCTCTCGCCTCTTCTTCCTCCTCACCGCCTACGCCAAGCGCACGGGCTTAGAGGCTGCCTAAGCGGGATCGTGAATCCACCATCACCACCAGTCTTCTACCTTTTATTAGCTAACTTTGCCGTAAGCATGCCTCGGCTGCTCTGTAGTTAGTTGTAAATCGAGCCTTCCTCGGCTGTTTTGTAATTAATGTTGCCATCATTTTATTTAATAAAAAGGGACTTGTGACTTTTGCTTGGTGAAAAATAATATACTTTTATTATTTTATTATTTTATTATTTTTATTTTATCTCCTTTACCTCTCTTAGAACAGCCGAGCATACAACAATACATTTCATGTTGCAAACCGTGCGTCCGTTTAGAAAATGCTAGTTTTAAAACAAACGATCTGAGGAGGCCATGGTGCTCCATGGTTCTTTTTGACACTCATAGGGATGCCAGAGCATCTATTTCTCTCGGTCGTCCGATCCGAGGATCCAGGCGCAACCATGGCTTTATCGAATGCTTAGCAGGAATAGACTCTGGTTCTACCTAATACCCAGATAATTGTCACAAGTTGTTAGTTTTCCCATAGGCTTGGATGCGAGGACCATGCAAGATCTTGGTTCTGTCTAACACCCAGATAGTTGTCACAAGTTAGTAGTTTTCCCATAGGTTTGAGTCCGAGGACCATGTAAGACCTTGGTTCTGTCTAACACCCAGATAGTTGTCACAAGTTATTAGTTTTCTCATAGGTTTGAGTCCGAGGACCATGCAAGACCTTGGTTTTGTCTAACACTTAGATACTTGTCATGAGTTATTAGTTTTCCCATAGGCTTAAGTCTGAGGACTGTGCAAGGTCTTGGTTCTGTCTAACACCTGGATACTTGTCATGAGTTATTAGTTTTCCCATAGGCTTGAGTCCGAGAACTGTGTAAGACCTTGGTTCTGTCTAACACTTAGATACTTGTCATGAGTTATTAGTTTTCCCATAGGCTTGAATCTGAAGACTGTGCAAGACCTTGGTTCTGTCTTCCAAGGACTCGCCATTGCTAAAGCCCCATTCAACTGCTCCAGTGGGTCAGAAGACACCAACATCTATCTTTCATAACTAGTCCCGTCGCGAAGCCCCTTTAAGGTGCTTCGCGCGGCCGCCGCTTTCCTCAATCAGGGCCCAAAGTGGCCGGCCATAGATTCGCGGGGGTCTGAGCCTTGGTGGGGGCGAGGGTCACGCACATGGTGCCAAAGGCTCGTTGAGCTGTGCACCACCCGGCAGTTCTCCCCTTGTGGTACGGTAGACTAGCCACCGTAACCTCCTCTAGAGAATTTGATCCTGCCTCAACAAGCCATTGCACTCATCATCGCTTGAGCAACCTTTCCCACATACGGCGCCAATTATAGGGTCTCAATTTTCGGACTGGGCCCAGCGACGGACGAAATCTAGGCCCAGCAGACCCTTTACAATTAATTTGTAGAGAATGGGTCCAAAGGTTGGGCTCTGATGGGGCAATGGCTGGTTTGGGAGCTGGCGGAATGATCCAATAGGAGCCAAGGACATAGGATCGGATGGCCCTACGTCTCAGGGAGAAAAGGGATTCTCGTCCGAGGATGTGAGTTCCCAGCTCCTCTTGTCTCCCAGGAGCTTCTCTTCCTCCTTCCTCTTTTTTCCTTTCCCATTTCTTTGTGAGATCTCTGTTGTTATATGTCCTTCTCCTCCGTTCATCCTCCTCCTACACTTGTTAGTCATCCATACCCATACTTGAGTGCACATCCCATCCGCTACTCTTTTTGGCGCTCTGTGAGCTGCTATGGCCCCCATCGCACTGTCCAGGGGTCATATCTACATCAATGAGGTCAGGGTGTTAGTTGTGGGTATTTAATACGGAGGGGACAGCTTCTCCTGGGATTGCTTTTCTACCATGCTCCTATGGTTGACCCATTGGGCTCGGAATCTCCTTTGGGATCCTCGAGGGGATTGCCTCTGGCAATGCGGCGCCTTCCCCTTCTACGATTTTGGTCTGCCGAGGACAAGGTCGTCCTCAGTAGTGTATCCTAGTAGTCTGGATTCCTTTCATTCGTCCTCGGGCAATTCTTCCTATTCGGCATGGGCCTTGGGCCTAATATGAAATGGGTTGGAGTCGTTAGACCTTTTGGCCCCACAATAATAATAAAAAAGTTGGTGTTGCTATAATTTGATAGCATGTGGAGCTGGGAAAATTATTGTGTACTTCCGGAGTACCATAAATGCGTACTTCCTCTTTGCACATGAATGGTGAGTTCCACCATGAATTTAATTAGTAAGACCCACCATTCTTGTAAGAGAGGGAGTAAGCATTTATAGTTTTCCGAAAGTATACAATAATTTTCCGTAGAGATGGACAAATAGAAAAAAAAAAAATTAAAGTATTAAAACTTGATAAAACATTAAACTTGAAGAAAAAGTTGATAATTACTTGAAACTTACAGAGATTAATTTCAAAATTTGAATTTTGAGGGACTAAGTGTGCGTTTGGGTTCCCTGCGTTTGCATCTAGCTCCTGTGTTTGTGTTTTTTTTTTTTTTTTTTTGAACTAGCGCATATGCACAGTGCATTTAGGCCAATGAACAGTAACCCAACCAATGAATAGTAACTTTTTTTTTTTTTTTACTGTTTTCAGCAAAATAAAGTTGTATTCAAACGGACCCTAAAATGATAGCAATTTAAAATTTTAAGGGAAGACGGTTGAATAAGGTGAGTGAAACATTTAAAATGGAGAAAAAAGCCTAGTTGGAAGGGATTTGAGGCCGGTTTTCAATTCGCTTCCCACCACGCGAAGTTCAAACCTTGCTGGAGAGAGAAAGAAGGAACAAAAGCTGGCCGAGAAGAGAGGTCCGGCCATGGATAGGCATAACCTTTGGCATGAGATTTATCAACTAAGCCTCGCTGTTTGCACTCCTTGGCTTAAGGTGGCAGTAAGCTTTCAAGTTTTAAAACTTGAGGTACCAATTTATAGCAACACCAACTTTAGAGAATAATTATTAAGCTCATACTGAACGTTAGCCAGGTCTAGGAGTTGGGTTATTGGGTTACTGTTTCAATCAATTGGCCATCAATCGAACTGTGAAGTCAAATAAAAAACAAAACATAGAAAAATAAGTTTGAAAAATTATAAAATAAATATGTAAATTGAAAAATAGACATGCTTAAATTTATAATTAAAATTAGTTAAAAAAAAATAGACATGATTCAAAAGTAAGAACTCTAGAAAATATAAAATTATGATTTAAGCTAAAACTTGAATTTTTATTTTTATGGAAAAGTCCAACATCAATCTCATTATAAAATCTTATGTGTTTATTGCCATTATCATTTAGAAAACAATATTGGAATGGAACCTTAAAGGTAATTTTATTCAAAATTACAAAACTTGTTGAGCAAAAATGACCCATTCAGGTTGCAGGAAACCCATTGAGTTTTACCGATTTAATTGCATTAGTGGTCCAATTAAAGAACCGTACTAACTTAGGTATCGAGTCAAATGATTAGTGGCCAGTCTGGAGTTAATAACTATTTTGGAGTGATTAAAATGTATTTAACTATTCTTATTATATCAATATATATCATTTGAATCCTATTTATTACACTAGCCCCGCCCCCCCCCCCCCCAAAAAAAAAATTGGTATTCTTAAATTGAAAATAAAGAGATGAACAATGACTAGGGATTAGGATCCATGTGGGATAGCTAATTTCTATTAAATTATTCTGTTAACAAAAAAAAGATAAAAAGTTAAATTTTTAAAAAACTGCTCGCAAAATACTAAAAATAAATTGAGTTTTTATGTTTATTAAAACTCACAGTGATTACCTTTGCTATGCCATCATCTAAATTTAGTGCATGTACAAAGCTATTCCACATCATAGGTTATGATTTTGAGCACCACCTACCAAACTCTAAAGGTATTGTTTTGTTTCCAGGGAAGGGAATTTGGAGAGAGAAACTAAAGGGGAAGAACCAGTGGGGGAGCCACACACAAGGGTGGGGGCCTAAGGCCTCCCAAAACACACATCATTTTATAGTATGTATATTATTTACATTTTAAAAAATGTAGCTTGTAAAAATTGAAGTTGGCCCCCTCAAATTTTGAGTCATTTCAATGGTGCTCTTAAAAGAAGGAAATTATATTTAAAATCATAGAAATAAAGAGGTTTAAGAAATTAAACTATGTAGAAAATGATAAATTTTTGTACATATCTAATATAAGAAATACACGACTTTTAGATACTCATTAAAATTTAGAAGATGATAAATTCTCTTAGTAAATTAATTTATATATATATGTGTGTTTGTGTGGAGGTTTGTTTTAACTAATATATTAGTATTACAACTTGGCCCCCCCAAACTAAAATTTTTGATTTTGTCCCTAGGAAAAAGGAAGGAGTACTAAAATTTAGTACATCCTAATAATCTTTCATTCTCCTCTCATCTCCCTCAAATTGCACCAAAACATAGGGAAACTAGTCATTGTATAACTTAGCCCAAACAATAAGGTTAATGACGTTATAAATTATTCAAAACAGTTGAAATGAATTTTTATTTTATTTTTTATTTTATCTTATTGTTGGTCATAATAAAAATTGCATGTAAAAATGATGCTATATTAATCCTTTTTAGAGATATTAAAGATATATCAAGCCCAATATGCTACGCCTAAACTCAGTTCTATTTAGTATGCAAGTCAAGTCTTATATTTGTACTGCAAGTCTATTAATCATACTTAATGTATGGATAGTCTAAGGTTTAGCCTATTATAAATATTTATATTTGGTTTATTGTAACATGAGTAAAACTTGGGTCTAGTGTCTAATTGCACTGGACTTATCTTGATAGTGACCCATGTTTATTTTTTGTTACATGTCATCATTTCAATAGGTTTAGTGCATTGAACTCAAGCTAAGTCAATTGTAACTTTAGATTTATATTTTACTTATATATCAATTATTATGTAGCCCTTAAAGATTTTTTTCGATAGACGTGGGTTATCACGCAGAATCACATAATTATTTTGTGTTTTATTTTTGGTGCTATTGCTTCCACATTTAACTTGTATCTCATCCAAAGTATTTAACAATTCTAATTTACCATTTTCACAAATGGTAAAAAGGAAAAAAAAAAAAAAATTATGGCCCTGGGATTGCTATGATCTTTTTAGAAAATGGTATTGCTCTGATCTAGGCCAACAGAATCTATAAATGTTGGAAGCTAGTCACTGTACTAAAAATTCCACTGTGACACTTACTCACAATGTGACAAAATATTAAATGCCAAAAAACCGGCAAATGTAGGCGCTTGCAGAAGCGCGTGGAGCTTATAGAAAGATCCGAAAACCAGTTCAAAGGATTGAAAGACGTTTGTCCTTAAAAAACCATTCTGTGTTTATCAAAAAAAAAAAAAAAAAAAAAAACCATTCTGAATTGCCACATTGTTTAACTCCATGCCTTACACATGCATGTACATATACTAGTACTACCCGCAAACCCCACCACCACTGTCTCAATTCTCATCCACCCCACGCGAAATTTCGCATTTTTGTGTGTGTGTGTCTCAAAGTTCTGTCTTTCACACTGTTTTGTAGCTGATAAAGATAGAGAAGAGGAACACTTTGCAGAGAACTGAAGAGGGAAAGAAAAAAAAAGAAAAGAAAAAAAAGAGAAAAGCTTTTGAGTTGTTGAGTAGTATAAAAAAGAATTATGGGTTCAAAAATAGGGAATAACAACTATGATTACTCTTTCAAGGTACTGTTGATTGGTGATTCTGGTGTTGGCAAAAGCAGCCTTCTTCTCAGTTTCATTTCCAACTTTGTTCATGACCTCTCTCCTACCATTGGTACCTTTTCTGTCTCTCTGACTCTCTCCACTATATATTCCAAAACCTTTGTTCCAAACTCTTGTAGAATATTAAGCTTTTGTCTTTTTGCAATTTGTTTCTTTGTTGTTGAAGAATTTGAGCATGTGATAAGATTATACTTATTCTTTTAAAGCAATCTCTATGGAAGTGTGTAAATTTTATGAAAAGGACTATGATTGAAAGGCCCATTTGGTGTTGCATGTGGCTTGAATAATGAAGGTTTAGAAAAGATGATTTCTTAAATCAGGGGTGAAAAAAGAGAGTTTTTGGTAGCTCTCATATATACATGGTAGTTCTTGGGAATGCATATTTAATTTCATAGGGGTACTGAATTGTGACTAATCTTATATTTGATTCTTTAGATGACTAAGTTGAGCGGAAAATACGAGGCTATATAACTTATAACCCACATAGAAAGGGGAACAGTGGAGATGAAATAGGAGATTGCACTAGAGGAAGCTCAAGGACTAATATTTGGGTGTAAAAGTTAGAGCCATGCTTAAGCAGTTTCTATTTAAATTTCTCATTGTATTTGACTTCATTACTCCCAATTCTGTACTGTACATTATCCAAACGTTTGAGTTAAATAGTCAATATTAGCTTGGTCTGAGAAACTTATCAAGGGATGCCAATAGCTTCCTTAGTCTCAGTACTATTAGGTGCACCAAGAGCTTTCATGTCCATTTTCAATCTTTAGATTTTATTATGAGCCTTCATTATTGTTTCAACCATTTCCAGGTGTGGATTTTAAGATCAAGCTGCTCACAATTGGTGGGAAAAGATTGAAGCTTACAATTTGGGACACTGGTAATTGCTGGAATTATTTTGAATTATATTTTCATTTTAATTTTTATTTAATGATGCTTTTTAAAAGTGATTGTTATTGGGAACAAGTTATCTTTCTCTTCTTTCAAGTTAGTCACTTCTTTTGATGCATAAATAGATTGTTTGTACACTAGCCAACCTCTGCATAAGACCCTCCACTTTTTTAGAGAGTATGTTTCACTCTTTGGTTGGTTACCTCAAGAAGTAGAGCTATTGACAATTGATGAAGATATGAGAATATGTATGATGTTTGGTTAGGTTGGTTAGGTGAACTTTTGGGTTTAATAGAAACATTTAACCTTTGGATGTCGAAATATCAACAAGAAGGTAAAAATGTTCTGGAAATTCAAATTTTGAGAAAAATGATCAATGGAACTTTGAAGTGTTAAAGAGACAACAGTGTAGACTTTGGCTTGAAAAGTACTCAAAAGAAACTCAAGGACAAGGTATTAGACACGTATATTGGGGAAAAATGTATGCTAATGACATCTCCACTTAAAACTGTGAAGTGCAACACACTTCTGATTCCAAGATGCTATTCAAGTATTAAAACAAATGTTTGACATTGTATTTCCATAACACAGAGTTCCATAACACAGATTTTGGATTGCAGTGCACTAGAGAGTCCACACATGAATGAAGCTTTAAGTACAAGTAAACTTGCATATGTCATAGACCTATAGATAAGGCAAGTTTTCATGTTAAGACTGACTACATGTCTTTTTTTATATGGTTGATTACTGTAAAAACAATCAGCTCTGGCAGCTGTAAGTCATACCTTTGTATAAGTTTGGGAAATTTCAACTTTGATTTTGAATTTTCTATGGTTAACAATTTCTATTGTATTTGCAGCTGGACAGGAAAGGTTTGGGACATTAACAAGCTCCTACTACAGAGGTGCTCATGGAATTATTCTTGGTATGCCACTGCAATTGTGAATTCGAAGATTTTTTACTACTATGCAAACAGAGTGATTATATTTTTTAAAAATTAATTAGTACTTTTATTTCTTCAAGTTTTTTTGGTTCAAAATATTTTTCTAATTATTTTAACTTTTTAAGTGGTTGATGCTACCATGAAAATTAACTACATTATAAAATAGTTAAACAAATGAACATATTACAAAATCTATTTATTAAGGAATTTCTATTCTGGCACTGAAGCCTTATCCTATATCGTGAGTTTAGTAGGTTTGTAGAGTAAAATATTGAAATTTGTTGGACAGCTTTATGAGCTCCAACAACTTTTGTTTGATTTTGCATGCATATATGCTGCTTTCTTTCTTTTGCTTGTCAAGCATTGTATAGTACTTCATGACATTTGGTTCTTGTTATAAGATATAGCAGCATGTCAGTTGCGCAACATAGTTAGCCCCCTTTTCTTGAGATAGATCACTATGTCTAGTCTTATTCACTTTATATAAGAATTGTTTCTCGGGTTTTTCTCCCCTCTTCCTGTCTTGTTGGTTTTTCACTTGGAAGCTAAATAAAAATAAGGCACAAATTCACTCAACGTTTTTACATGTTGTTGCCTTTTTATCAACTTCTAAACTTCTTAAATTCCATGACTCTGGTATTACTCTCTTTCAATAAGGAATGTAGGTCTAACTGTTTTGTGATTACTTGCAATTTTAGTGTATGATGTGACACGGCGTGAAACCTTTACAAACTTGTCAGATGTATGGGCAAAGGAAGTACAGCTCTACTCCACTAATCAGGAGTGTATCAAGATTCTACTGGGGAATAAAGTTGATAGGGTAAGTTCTAAGGTCAAACTGTCTTTCCTACTGTGGATAGACACAATTACATTCAAGTGAATAAAATTTTAGTGCCCGTAAGGTATAAATAATGTCCAACTGATTTTGTATTAATTGATAATCTATATATCTTATAACAGATACAAGCTTCATCTTTCCTAGTCATATCATGTGAAATTATACACATTTCATGCAGCTGATATTTCTCATTCTTATGGTGTGATATATATTCTAGGAGAATGAGAGGGCTGTAACGAGGGAAGAGGGGTTGGCTCTTGCACAGGAACATAAATGTTTCTTCCTTGAATGTAGTGCGAAAAATAGAGAGAATGTTCGGCAGTGCTTTGAAGATCTCACACTCAAGGTATTCTATTTCAGAAAGTCTTACATTTTATCTAACTGCCATCTTGTATCAGCAATGTTTCAATAGCTTGTTAGACTCTGCCTCACTTGGTAATGTTCCTGTTGTTATCTATTGGAGGGTGAAAGAATTCCTCGCTGGTTTGATTGATGATAGCCGGCCCTAATTTAATTGGGATTAATGCTTAGTTTAGTGGAGTTGAATTGCTTTGACTGGTGATAGTTCATTACTTCATTTAGAACCTACCAGCCCATGTAGTACTTCTGCTGAGGTTGGCAGTGTTATTGTAATGTCCTCTAACCTAGTTAGAAATAAGCCCACTGATGATGCAAGTTGTGACATTATTCAATTTTACAATGTTGGCTAGTGGTCATTGCTGGGATGTATGGTCATTTATACCGGCTTCATTTCACTTATAAGGTATTGGTGGTAATAATATTACTTCTAGTGTTAGTCCTGACACAATTTTTTCTATATTGTTAAACTAACATGCAAAATACAACTTATAAACAACTAGACGAATGCTGTTATAAGATGAATGCTAGTAATAGTAGCCAATCTAGAATGGCATTAAGAGAATCTTTTCTTCATCTTCATGGCTTATATTTAATTTGATGCTTTACACATATTTTAACTGAGTTTAATTAGTTACAGATACTTGAGGTTCCAAGTTTTTTAGAAAATGGATCCTCAGTTGTGAAGAAACAAATATTACAACAGAAGCAGGTGTACTCAAAAACTCATAGTGGTGGTTGCTGCTCTTGATCTAAATGTTGCATGCCAAGGTACAACACCAAAAACTACAACTTGCTGCAACAAAACAGAAGACCTCAAGAAGTGGCAGAATTGGCATGCAGTTGAACCACATCATCTTAAGACAATTTCACAATCGGTTGGAATGTACGATTAAACACTCGTCAGCAAACTTTGCAAGCCATTTTCTCACTTCTATAGTCATGGGAATTTCTGGGGTCTTGTAACATCTTGTAGTTCATGTAAATATGTATCGTTGTTGAATTTACTTGATGCTGTTAGCCTGTTAGGTTTAGTTTGACATTGAGTGAATCAAAAACATGTAAAAAGAATATATGGATCGTGAAGTGAATAATGGTTCTGTATTCAAAACGGTTTCTAGTATATAATATGTTCATGTAAGAGCTGATGTACAGGCTGAATACAGAAATTGTGCTTGCTTTCTTGTGAAACTAGAGCATAACTAGTCAGAACTCTAATATTTATGTAATTGAAAAGATAAATTTGAAAATGATAGTATGGAAATATGAGTTGGGCTTGTGTCCAGTGGCCAGTTTCATTGAACATGTTAGGATATATACACGTGTTTAAAATTGGACATGTGTCTGTGTCCAGTGAAACTGGCCATTGGACACAAATATCTAACATTTAATAACATACGAAAAAATATAGGAAATATCATTTTCAAGAACCTATCAAAATGGTAGATTTTATTTCATTGACAATTATATCATTTTCAAGGTGATAGGCTTTAATAACATACGAAAAATGTAATTTTATCAAGAACCTATCAACATTCTGCCGAGGAGGTGATATATAATTGTTAATGAAATAGCTCATCTTTCAACACAAAACTCTCCTCCCAAAGCATCATTGGAGTGGACTAAAATGAATCAAACTAGGTCGAATAAAAGCAAAGTGGGGTCAAATGGACCAAATAGACTGAAGTGGACTGAATGGATTGAAATGGAACGAATGGACCGAATGTTAGGTTGATGTCTCTTAATAAAAGCGTAGCAACAATAAAAGCTACGCTACAACTTTTAGATATTTATAAGTATAGAAATATATTGTGGAATAGTTATTCCTATCTAAAATGGTTATAATAATTATTCCTTAATACACATAACACCATTTAAATTTACTATATTTCCAAAATATACAAACTTTTCATATGCATCATTTTGTATGAATTTCCCATAGTTATCAACCAAATTTATGAATAGAAATAATTATTCTATAATAATATCTTTTATAACCAATAATAAGATTATTATTCTTAACATAATTTCATTCAATGTACTAAACGTGTCCTTAAAAGTTAAAATTTTATTGTCATACATTTTAGTAATTGATGGAGAATAACTATGACGTATCAAATCAGCTTGACAATTGATAAAGTGACTGATGTGGCAGCTCGGTCCAGCTCGGCAATTGATGAAGCGATTGATGTGGCAGCTCGGACCAATGAGGTGTTAGCTTAGCCAAAGCATCCAAAAGCCATCCAAGTTCACCAAGGTTAGATTCCACATTTATGGGAAGTCCTACGTATCCTTGTGTCATCTCTAAATCTCATGCCACAAACCCGAATAATTATTTACTCTTGGAGTATTATAAATGCGCACTTTCCGGATAATTGTGGATCTCTCTAATTAAATTTATGGTGGGACTACAAAATTCATGTGAGAGGGGGGGAGTACGCATTCATGGAACTCCCGGAGTATTCAATAATTTTTCCACAAACCATTAGTGGATAAATTGAGATTCCTAAATTAAAGGAAAGAGACTGAGTGAGAAAAAATCCCCAAAATTTTGGAATAATTCAATCTTCAATAGCAATATAAATAACACCCATCATCAACTTGAGTTACAAGATACTCACTTACACAACTTCTTAACTCTTAACTCTTAACTCTCTAATTGGTTACTGACTTAAGCATTGGAAAATCCCCTTGCCGTAATTCCGATAAGTCTTTGGTATTTGGTGTAGTTGTTCTTGGATGTAATATAACTTCTGATCAGTAATAATCCACTGGTTTACCAGTTTGAATTGATTGGAACTTCCTAGGAAAATTGAACAACTTAGGAATTGCCGGATTTACTAGAACTTACAACCATTTTTAAAGCAATGAGTGGTCCTTGAATGCTCCATAACCCACCTGAAAATTTGTCTTGTTATTATGTAAACAATTACTAACCTTTGGTCAATGACAGGCAAAGAACAACTGACAATTATACTCCAATAGGACAATCCGAGCATCAAATGTGTGAAAAAGAAAGAAAATTAATATTGCATGACTGTATCCAGTCTCAACAAGGCCAGCTTTGATCTCTCTTTTTTGGCCGAGGCACAAGCGACAAAAATAGTTGAACAAAACTTTGATATAAAAGAAACATTTTGTTATTGTCACAATCTCACTATACTATATAACCACATTGTAAGTAGTCCACCTTGGTACAAATGTAAAGTTCTTTCCTTTTTTTCCGGTTATTTTATTTACTCACTTTCTTAGTAATATCCACCCCTTTAGACCACCTCTTGCTATATACATTTAAGCTCTGAGTCCATATATATATATATATATGTCTCCCATCTCCTAGTGAGGCCAAAAGGAAAACCTTTCACCATTCTAATGGCTTTCACCAGTACTTGCCACATGGGCAGAGTTGCATTCGCAACGTTGATAGCAATCTTTGTTGCAGGAGCCAATGCTATTGATATCTTTCTGGAATGGAATGTTGCCCTTGACAATACCATCCAACCTGTGTCCCTAAAGCAACCTGTATAACATATTTACTAATGCTATAAATTTCTTTGCATGTGAAAAAAATATGCAAGTGTCATGTGCTTTTTTTACTATGACAATGAGATATATTGGTTGTTTGAACAGGTAATCACCATCAATGGGAAGTTCCCAGGACCCCTTATCAATACCACAACCAACGATTTTGTCCACGTAAACGTCTTCAACAACATGGAAGAGCCACTACTCTTTACATGCTATATATAAACTTGTGTTAAGAAATAATGAATTTAATCATTTAGCCATTATTCTAAAGGTGATGTTATTGGTGTAGGAATGGCATACAACAACGGTTGAACTCGTGGTAAGATGGAGTGTCCGGCACGAACTGCCCAATCCTACCCGGCAAAAACTGGACTTATGTGTTCCAAACCAAGGACCAGATTGGCAGCTTCTTCTATTTCCCCTCCATCAACTTCCACAAGGCTGCTGGAGGGTTTGGACCCATACGTGTCTACAATCGTATTGTCATTGCTGTGCCCTTCCCCAACCCAGAAGCTGAGTTTGATCTTCTTATTGGTGATTGGATATTTGATAGCTACAATGTCTCTGCCTTGAAAATTTTATTCATGGTTATAAATTTTTTCGTTCTCAGGTTTCTTTAATGCTAACTCTTTTTTTTTTTTTTTTTTTTGGGAACATGAAATTGTGATATAGTTGACTAGGTCGTTGATAATGGAGGACAAGCAAATGGCATTTCAGGCTATTCCTGATATCATTTTGATGAATGGAAAAGGCCCTTTTGGGCATCCACTCTCAAAATCCTATGAATCTTTCAGTGTTACAAAAAGTACATAAAAATAGAAAAGAGAAAAAGATATGGGTATTTTTGGTTTTCAATTTTGCATACAGTTCTTCTAGAAACACAGAATTTGCCAAAACTTGATAATACGTGTGATTATGATTAATTAGTGAACCATCATTTTCATATAGAGCCATTGCTTATAATGAAGCAATGATCACACATGTCATGATTATAGCAAAAGTTGTGTCATAGAATTGAGCTGCTTAAGCCGGTGGTACAATAAAACTATGTATTGAGTTTCATTTGTGTGTCTTGGCAGGGAAGACCTATAGGTTCAGGATATCGAATGTGGGGACTGCTTTGAGCTTCAATTTCAGGATTCAAAACCATCAGATGGTGATAGTTGAAACAGAAGGATCGTACACCAATCAGATCACATTGGACTCACTGGACGTGCATGTTGGCCAGTCCTACTCTGTTCTTGTCACGGCAGATCAAAACGAGGTTGATTATTACATTGTGGCAACTCTGGTCCTAGAAACCTTGATGGTGTGGGGGTATTACACTATTCCAATTCCATTACAAATGTTAGCGGGCCTTTGCCAGCTGGGCCTGATCCATTCGATCTGGAGTTTTCAGTGAATCAATCTAAATCCATTAGAGCATCCGTAGCAGATGTTCCAAAAATTATGCCATTTTACCACATCAAATGCCTACTTTATTATTTTACCACATCATTTTACAACATCCAATTTATCAGATATTTTATAATTCAATTTTATACATTAAAATAATATTTACTACACATTAAAATAACATTTACTACACATTAAAATAATATTACAACTCATCAACACAATAAACAAACAATAAATAATATACCACACATCTTCCGTACCGTGGCAAATTTGTCACGGTACTGTTCAATGTTGCAAAAAAAAAACCATTTCCCACATCTACTAAATGGGTGAAAAAAGGGTTTGGTGTGGGATATGTGCCAAATATTTAGCATTTGGCACATATCCCACATCTACTGTGGGTGCTCTTAGGTAATGTACTTTTCATCTATCCTGGCCCAAAAGGCTCAAACAAAAAAAAGTCAGTAAATAGCCATCAGACAAAGGGGCAATATTTTAGATATTGTTTCTTAAGTTCTTATTTTAAAATTTAGTTATATGGTTGTACTTAACTAAAAATACACTTCCATACCATGAGCTGTTCCTTAGGTTCTTATTTTAAAATTCAGCCATATGGTTGTACTTAACTAAAAATACACTTCCATACCATGAGAAAAAAGTCATATGGTTGAATTTTAAGAGAGGAACCTAAGGAACAACATTTAAATAATGATCCTAAGTTTTGCTCTAACCAATTTTGGATTAGAAAGCTAAACAAATATGTGTGTGTCTGATTAAAGAGGTACTTTTTATCACGCTGCTATCTTTCAAATACATCATGTTGGTTTTGTAGAGGTCAAGAGAATGGAACCCAATTTTTGGAGTTATTTTCTTCTTTACTTTTCTTAGTTAATAATATGCGAGTTTGGGGTTTGAGTGATAAACCAATAGTATCAACATGTTTAGTTGAACCCTAGCATCTTTCCCTTATTTATCTAGCAAAAGAGAAAAAAGGTGTCTAGATCTGATTAGTATTCTAAATTTTATTTTTCAATTATAACTTTCTTAACATATAGATTATCGTTGTCCATGGAAACAAAGAAAAAAAAAAAAAAAAAATTATCTTTCATACTCGCTTTATTTTGACTGTTAAAATACTTAAACTAGTGCAATTTTCCACGTATGCTTAACATTTGGATTTCGGCACTCACAATCTCATATCCCTCATTTTATTCACGAGTAGGTGGAACATGACCGCAGGAGCTGCAAGGCCTAACCCACAAGGAACCTTCAATGTAACAAATGTGACCCTATCACAAACCTTCATTCTCCAAAACTCTGTGGCTGAGATTCAAGGCCATCCTCGTTATGTTGTCAACAATGTGTCTTATTTGACTCCAAATACCCCGCTGAAACTTGCCGATTACTTAAAGAATGGATCTCAAGTGTACAACCTTGATCAATTTCCGGTTAAATCTGTCAATGATAATGCCTCATATGGAATTTCTGTCGTTACTGGGAATCACAAGGGGTGGATAGAGCTTGTTTTTAAGAATCATTTGGATGTCATGGATGCTTGGCATTTCGATGGTTTTGGGTTCTATGTTGTTGGGTAAGTGTGATACTTATGGTGAAATTGATTTATTTTATAGTTCAAATTAAATATTACAAATAAAAATATATCACGATTTATGGGTTGAAAAATTATAGTTTTATATATAGAAAATGATAAAACTTAGGTATAGTACCTTAAGTGCTGTTCCTTAGGTTTTTCTCTTAGGATTCAGTCATGTGGCTACTTAACTAAAAAATACACTTTCATCCCACGAAAAAAAATCTACATGACAGAATCTTAAGAATAGAATCTAAAGAATAACACCTAAATCTTGCCCCATAGAAATTATGTTGGAAACAACTCTTTAGCCATTATTCTAATATGGCTGACTATGCATCATGGAGAAACAATGACATGTTTATGTGAAAAATAATTACATTAGAATTGTGACAAAAAGTTGTGGTTTTAGAAGAACTCTTTTATATATGTCGTTAACAATCGTACAAACGGTAGTGAATTACCTTGATTGTTTGTTTGCATGTTTAGGTTTGGCAATGGAGAATGGACAGAAGAGTCTCGCAACACTTACAACCTTTTAGATCCTGTTGTTCGCTCAACCGTACAAGTGTACCCGGGAGGATGGAGTGTAGTTTATGCATTCCTATATAACCCTGGAATGTGGAACCTAAGGTCACAAAACTTGAAAAATTGGTACTTGGGTCAAGAACTCTACATCAGAGTTCATGATGATGATCCTAATCCTGCCAAAGAGCGCCCACCACCTCAAAATCTCCTTCGATGTGGTAATTAGTGCATTTTAATAAGCTTCTCCTTTGGTTGTTAATATAAATATTATTTTTTATGATACCTATTAAATTACCGATTGTCCCAAAAGTTTAAATTATTGAGATATGATAAATTTAATCATTTAATCACACCGTTCTAATGGTACTCTAGCTTAGTCACGCTCATTATTATTCTATGTTTCTACAATGACCTCTTCTGTGGTTACCTATTTACAGGTTTGTTTGATGATCCTCGTTCTCCTCCTCCAGCAGGTCCACCATCTCAGGTTGTAGGGTAGACGAGATATAATGATTAGACCCATTCCTATTCAGTCTTGATGCAAATAATGCCTATGTATAATCATTGTAACCTTGTGATTGAATCCATCATTTTGTCCGGTACTGATATTCTGCAAAGTTTGTTAATAATTTTTATTTTTAACAGAATGCTATTCGGTTTCTCGAACATAACAACTATGAGAATGCTATATTTTCTTTACTTCTATTCTAGACCGTGCCAAGAAACTACTTATCATTCATTCATGTGGATTTTCTAGAAGAATAGGTACAAGTTGAAGTTCCTATATGTCTAATTGATAGATTTTACTGAGCAGTGAACTACTGCAGGGCAAGAGTTCTTACTTCTTAGGCCATACCGTCATTAAGCTTATGTGATCATCTTATATCATGCTCTATTTAGAAAGGAAACTAATGCTGGATTTACTTTGAAAACATAGAACTTGTCTTTTTAAAAGATTATTTTTATTTTTGTTTCAGAAGAAATTAATTCGGTCCAATTCAGTCTATTTCGGTCCATTTGGTCTATTTAGGTCGACTTCAGTCCATTCAGTCTACTAAGGTCCATTTAGGTCCCATTCAGTCCACTTCGGCCCACTTCGGTTAATTCCGTCTGATTCAGTCTATTTTGGTCTAATTCGGTCCATTCGGTTCATTTTGGAGTAATTGGGCTCTAATTCAATTCTTTTTGTAGGCTTCCTTTTAAGTTTTTGGCTCAAAAATTAATTATTTCCTTTTTGGGTTGAAAAATATGAAAAATTATTTTATTTGGGCCAAATTCTTTAGTTTTGGGCTAAAAAATACAAATAAAATAGGTTATAGAAATTAGAGATATAGATCCTAAAAAAGCAATAAAAATGATAAATATTTAAAAGATTACCTTAAAATTCAAGTTTCAATAATATATGCATTATATGTATATTTGGAAAGAAAAAAAATGCTACAATTCTAAACTCATAATAATTTACACTCTTTTTTTTTGAGAAGCATAATAATTTACACTTAATATAACATCTTACATGTGTTCCATAGAATGAGAGTGGATATTCAAAAATTATATATATATATATATATATATATATATATGGATATATTAAAATTAGTCAACCAATTATGGTTAAAAAAAATTCATTTTAATAACATCTTCTCCATTCATAAATAACAATATTATAATTGTGTAATTTAAATCTTTTTATTAAATTACATTTTTCATATAAATATAAATATATTTTTTTTTGTTGAATGAAAAATACATTATATGTTTCATTGCATAAAACTTATAAAATAGAAAATACTTTTTGTAAGGGCAAGATTCGGTTCCTCAACCCAAAGTGTTAAACGATTTGGGCCCAAAGAGTCCAACACAACGAATTTGTAGAGAATGAATTTGAAAACTAGGCTCTAACGAATCATGCAACAATTATAGTTGGCCTAGATGACAAGAAAATAAAGATAAAATAGTTTAATTCAAAGAAAAACGTTTTCAGCTCAATCCGAGGAGATCAATTCTAGAATATATTTCTTTTTGATATGGTTACAAGTCTAATTCTTGTTTTTACAGTGTTTTTCTTTCTTGATTCCGATCTCTTTTCCTCAGGGTGTTCTTTCTCTTTTATACTCTCTTCTCATTTCATCTTCACCCTCCACGTGTAGACCAGGTTACTGGTGTGATCCTTGTCCCATCAGCATCTTCCTAAAGTTTTTGGAAGTAGCTGTAAGGCTGAAATTCATTGTTCAGGTATCATTTCCTCATTAATGCGGTCATAGAGTTAGGTATAGAGCATTCAATGCGATGGTAGCAGATTTCTCTTAGATATTTCATAGTTCCCCTTTGTCCTGTACCTTCATGAACTTCCTAGAGTGTTGCCCTAGATGACAAACCACACATTTGGACCTCTGCTGTGCTCCTCGGACCACCTTTTTGGACTCTTATGACCAAACCCCCTTTTTTCATTCACTAACGCAGACTTCTATGACAACGTTTAACCGTCCTTGAACTATTAGGCATCCTCAAATCGGGCCCCCGACCTAATATATATTACTGGGCCTATCATCTCTATACTTTTAATAATAAAACATGCCTTGTGACACTCGTGACTGATAAAATAATGGTGATTAATTTTATTTATTTATTTATTTTTTATGAAATGGTGGTGATTAATTAATCCAACTTCTTGATGTTTACCAATAATATAAGGAAATTAAAATAGACGTTTAGTAATATCATTTAATTGATGAAAGCGAGAAATGATTGCTTTGCATATATTGACGACTAATTCTACTTCTTCATGTCTACGAATAATATATATATTTTTTGTGATATGGATTTCTTTAGAAACAAAACAGCAGCATAAACTGCTGCATTAGTACAAAAAACTATTCCAATACAGGCCAGACTTGTCTATAATATAAAAGTTGGGACACCCTCAAAGGCGGATCATCTAAAACAACAAAATCTTGCTGATGCCGAACTCATTTCCTAGCTAAAGGCATAGTGTAAGCATTAGTTTCCCTAATCCTTCATTGGTGGGATTTGCCTCATGCAATCATCAATGATGGTGCAAATCCAACATAATGTCTATCAATAATGTTAAAAAATGAACTATAAAGTCTTTTGTCGTGGAATGAAATGTAAATTGCTTACACTAAAAATTAATTAGTATCTTAACTTGATGATATAGAGCAATCATTATAGAGAGGACGTTGTAGATTCAAATTTTATAGTATCAAAAAAAAAATTAGAGTAGAATTCTTTTAATATCATTTTCATCTAGGATTATGTATTAAAAAAACATAAGAGATTTTTTTTTTTTTTGAAAATTAAATAACAGGAGTTTACTTAGCGTTTAAGCTTTTTGTTAAGAGTAGAACTTTTTTAATCTCGTTTTCAACTAGGATTATCAGATTATGTATTGAAAAACAGAAGAGGATAATTTTTTTATTTTTTTATTATTTTTTATTTACAAAGAATTAAATAAGAGGAGTTTACCTAGTTTTAACTTTTTGTAAATCACTCACTTACCCCACATTTAACTGTTATGTGTTAATTAATTTTAGTTATTCACCTATTTAGTTTAGGGCCGCCCTTAGGCCTTCATTACAAACTCTCACCCCCTTTATAAAAAGTCCACACCCTAAGTTGTGAGTGTTGATTGAAACTTGAGAATCATTGGAGTAGCCCATAATTGAATTACCAATGAGACTTGGTGTTGGCAATTGGAGCTCAATTGTGGATTTGGAGCTAAAGTGGAGAAAGGATTCATGAAGTTGGTTGCAAGCAGGGGTTTGGAAGACTCAAGTACATTGTTTATGTCTTAGCTTGGAGGGCTATATATGCAAAGTTTACTACAACTATCTATTCTAGTGGATTAGTTTTGGTGCTAAGGTAGTAGAGAGATATTTCTACTAAGTTCTTGGGTTGTTTTTCATGCTATTATCCATGATTGTGTTGATTGATTGATCATTTTGATAATTGGACTTAATTGTTAGATTGACCTAAAATTACTTAAGTCGTAATCGGGGTTCAAAATTGGACAATACTTTGTTAATTAGGAGATCGTCAATTTCTCAACTATATGAATTTAACCTAATTAACTTTGGTTTGGTTAATTAATTTATCAAGTTATGTATTTAATATATCAAATTAACCTGTCGTCAAAAAATATATCAAATTAACCTTGGTTTGGTTACTATTAAATAAATTTTTTTGATTTATAATTTCTTTAGAAATTTATTTGATTTATATTTAAATATAAAACATTACACCTAAATTTATTGCCTAACTATTATTGAGACGTTATATTAAGAGTTTGTTCGACATTAACTTCAATTTTTAGCTTTTATTTTTTATGTAAAGCTTTTAAAAACCTTACTTTTTTCTGCATTTTTTCAATTTTTCAAATTCTTTTCATATACAAGTATATTTTAGCATACTTTTAACAAAAAATTTTCAGCAAAAAGTTAAATAAGTTATTCCCAAACGAACACTAAATTAATACTTTTCTAAAATTCTTTGAAATAAAAGATAGAAATTTTATTGATAATCTGAATAAAGAATCCTAATATCCTATACAAGTTTGAGCCTTCACCTGAGAGGCTCCAGCCAGGAAAACAGACACAGCAAAGATACTTTTCTAAAATTCTGATCAACAAAACCTGTTATCAAAAAATTCGGGGAATAAACGTTACTCTTATATAAAATATTATTAAATCACATCATGGGTAAACTTCTTCTAAAAAAAATTCATGGGTAACAAAAACAAAGAAACAAAAAAGCCCCTTTGATTTCTTCATTGATGCCAGATAAAACATTGTTCTGAATAAACAAGGCCTGCAGTAGAAGCAAACACCATTTGAATCTTATTTCAAATCTTTGCCATTGACTCATTTGGTGTCCTATTTCTCATTTTTTAATTTTTATTATGCTTGACTCTTTGTGTTCCCTTGAAGTTTCAGAACTTTCATTTTTATTTTTATCTTGGATTTTACTAATGTGTGCCCTAAGGGCACACATTAATTTCCATTTTTGGAAAAAATTTTCTCTAGAATTGAAAAAGTAATGACAACTTTTTGAATTCCCAAGAAAATGTTTCTAAAAATAGAAAACTTAATGTGTGTCCTTAGGGCACACGTTAACCGGACCCTTTTATCTTTATTTTTTGGGTTGTCTACATCAAAACCAAATAGGAGACATAAATCCATTTGAAGTTAAGATATATAAGCTATATGAACCAACAGGAGGGCAAGGTAATCAGATAAAGCCTATGCCATGGCTTGGCCTTATGATTGTTCATGGCTAATTGTGTGTGCAACTGTTCTTTCTCTCCTGAAAGCAGCCAATAGTGTTGATATTTTTCTGGAATGGCACATCGCAATTGACACAACAATCAAGCCAGTGTCTATGGACGAACCGGTAATAAATGATAAAGTAACATCTTTTCCCAAAACCCCATGAAAAGGGATAGCTGGAATTGGTGGTGGCTTTGTTTTGCTTCTTAGTGGTTTTTTTTTTTTGTTTGTGTTTCATGCAGATCATTACCATCAATGGAATGTTTCCTGGACCCTTTATCAATGCAACGACCAATGATAACATTCATGTAAACGTGTTCAATGATATGGATGAGTCCCTACTGATAACATGGTATAGAGCTCTCTCTCTCTCTCTCTGGACTCTTTACATAATTGGTTTTCTTTGAATTCAGACAAAAAAAAAAAACTTCTCTTTTAGGGAAACAAACCTTTAAATGAAATTTCAAAAGAACAATAATACTTTTCAGCTACTTTTTATTCAATATGAAAACAAGTAGTTTTAGGATCACAAATTATTTCATAATAACTTTTTTGCTACAATTTTGATGTGATAGACTGTGAATGGTTAACTATCACTAAGATAACTTATACATGGACACACTATATATGGTCTTAGAATTTTTCATAGAAGTGTTTATAAGATAAACATAACATTCATCTTCAAAATGAAACACATTCTTATCTACCACAACTAGATAATGTTAATTCAGAACATATAAAAATACGAGATGAGAAGAGAAAATTTAGATATAGATAAATACCATAGTGGTGGTGCAGGAATGGCATACAGCAAAGATTGAACTCATGGCAAGATGGAGTGTCTGGCACAAATTGCCCAATCCAGCCCAGTAAGAACTGGACTTATGTGTTCCAGACCAAGGACCAAATTGGGAGCTTCTTTTATTTTCCCTCAATCAACTTCCACAAAGCTGGTGGTGGGTTTGGGCCAATTCGAGTTAATAATCGGGAAGTAATCAAAGTACCCTTTCCCAAACCAGACGCTAAATTTGATATTCTTATTGGTGATTGGTATCAGAAAAGTTTCTAGGTATATCCACTTCACCATTTTTTGAAGACTAATCATTTTTATTGACCCGTCACTTTATAAGTTTTTTTTAATAGTAAAATTGATAATAATTTCAACTTCATATTATTATTATATGCTATCTAATAAAAGTTGGATTTAAAAGTCATAGTTGTGCCAAATAGTTATTTTCTCTTTTCAACAAATGGTTAAAAAACTAAGTTTTGAAAATTTTAAAATTCTACTTCGAATTCCAACCATAGTTCAGTTTAGGCAAAACTCTTTTAGCTAAATTTTAAGAAATATAAAATTCCCCAACTAAAATTATATTAAAATAAATTTCAAGGATTTAATTTAATTATTTTTTATCATCTATTATAATTATTTTTTATTTTAATATAATAGAATTTACACATTACATACGATCCTTAAGCCAAGTAACCCAATGTATATTTGCATTTCGATAAGTTAATTAGATGAAACTCTATTAAAATTTCAAATGACTCACTAAATATTTGATAATTTTATTTTTATATATAATTTTTAATTAATACGTGCATTGCAAGCTCATACTACTAATTTTAAATAAAAGTGGTAAAAAAATGTTACAGGATATAGAGGTCCTCGATGAACACCACGGTTATAGCCAATAGCAGCCTCCCAGATATGATGCTTATGAATGGCAAAGGGCCATTTTTGAACCTTTACTGTCACGCAAGGTACAAAGGCAAAATTTCTGACTGTCCACTGGGTCATTGAGCCAAACTTTTTGGGCCCATTGGGCTATTCAACATGGTTCTAATTTTTTTTGACAATATTATGGTTTTATATAGGGAAGACATACAGATTTAGGATATCAAATGTGGGTATTGCGTGGAGTTTCAATTTCAGAATTCAGAATCATCGAATGGTGGTGGTTGAAACAGAAGGATCTTACACAAATCAGATAACTTTGGACTCTCTTGATGTGCATGTTGGCCAGTCCTACTCTGTTCTTGTCACAGCCGATCAGATCACTGCAGATTATTTCATTGTGGCAAGTCCTAAAATGTCTAATGTCACTGAAATAAGTGGGGTTGTGGGCATTGGTGTGCTACACTATGGGCCTCTTCCAAGTGGGCCTCACCCATTTGATCTTGAATTCTCCATCACTCAAGCTAGATCCATTAGGTAACGTTACGTTCCTCCACCTTCATGATATTCTTCTTGCCAATTATGGCTAAGTTTATATTTAATAAAAGTTCGAGTATAAATTCTTATATTGCATACAATAAGTCTAGAGATAAACTTCGATCTTTTACAATGGTTGGCGTGATGAGCTATGATTAGCATATAATAAAAATGGTATTAGTAGTAGGTCTATGTGAAAGTTATATTATTACAATTGCAACATACCGCATCAACAAGTTGTGAAAATTGTTATAAAAATTTGTGTTCATAAGTTGCTTTTTTTGCATAATTGAGACCCATAGAATTAAGGTGTTATTATACTATAGGCGAAGTTAGGGAGGGGCCAAGGGGGGCCATGGTCCCCCCTAGCTTTTAAAACTTTCCATTATTCTTCTTAGGGCTGTCCACGGGTCGGTCAGGGTCGGGTTTGTGCCCAACCCGCAACCGACCTGATCTAAACGGGTGGAGAAGTTCCAGACCCGCCGCCGACCGCGAAAAGCCACCGGTTGAGTCGGATCGGGCTCGAGTGGGCGGCGGTCGGCTTTGATTTCGACCGAAATACAAAGATCAAACATTGAACTTCGATTCCTGAAGAACAAAATCAACAGATCTACAAACCCAAAGAGAAGATCTACAAACCCAAAGAACATATCCACAAATCCAAAGAACAAAAACAACAATAGACAGCAATTTCATAGATAACAGAACCTAAGAGATGAAAATTTCAAGGAGGCGAAGACAAGTCTGAGAGATGGAGGCGAAGACGAGCTAGGGACATTGAGGACGAAGAGCGAACGTCGGCGACGAAGAGCACAGATCAACGACGAAGAGGCAGAGATCGACAATGGAGAGGCCGAGATCGACGACGAGCAGGATCGGCGAAGGTAGACATTGGCGAAGAACAGATCGTGATATTGAGACTTGGTCATATCTCGGTTTGGTCGGGTTTCTTTGGGTTTTGGGGAGAAAACACGCCAACCGACCTGCTGTTTTCGGGTTCTGGAGGCGGAGACCCGCCGCCAACCGTCATCAGCGTCGGGTCGGCCGGTTCTCGGGCCGGATCGGACGGGTTGGGCGGGTGGGTCGGGTCTCGGTTTCTGTTGGACACCCCTAATTCTTCTTTTACATTCGGTAATAAATTTAAAAATTACACAAAAATGTATTCACTGGCCTCCCAATAAAATTTTCTGGCTCCACCACAAATTATAGTCAAGGTATGGCTTTCTTCTAATAATTAGTTGTTATTATAGGTTACAAGGTGTGCCTATTAGAGTTTGCTCTTATAGTATCTGGTTAAAAGCCATATGAACTGACAAAGAATGCTTTCTACTTGGCCATTTTTGTAACATAGTATATTTTCCATAAATCTCTAACAATTTCTTGTATTTTTTGTTGTTATGAAGATGGAACATGACATCAGGTGCTGCAAGGCCTAACCCACAAGGAACTTTCAATGTAACAAATGTGACATTATCTCAGACCTTCATTCTTAGTGCATCAACAGCAGAGATCAATGATGCACCTCGCTACACAGTTAACAATGTCTCCTATCTGACCCCAGATACCCCACTAAAACTGGCTGATCAATTTGCCAATGGGTCTGGTGTTTACGTACTTGATGAGTTTTCAACTAATTTTACGAATCCTGAGTCTATGGGAGTTTTTGTTGCAACTGGAAAGCACAGAGGCTGGATAGAACTGGTGTTTAAAAATGATCTAGACGTTATGGATGCTTGGCATCTTGATGGTTTCAGATTTTATGTTGTGGGGTAAGCCTCTTCATTACTAATTACATCTTAATTCATGAAGCTTAATTGGATTTTCCCAACCATCAGTTGGCAAAGGCTGAAGGCCACACGGTTTGTCAAAACACAAGGCCATGCTCTTATCTCGTAGGAGTCAGGGACCTTAAAACAATAGGTCAATGTTTCAGTCTAGTGCACTGGAGTATTGAACAGGTTACGAGAATTGATATGAAGTCAATTCTAGATATGTGTTGTGTCCGTATCACGTATGGTGGTTCACTGCATTGGACAAAAGCCAAATCTAAAATAATATTGCTAAATTACGTGATAAATGATGGTTTGTTTCAAGATTTTAAATTATTAGGAAATATGATGAATTAATTATTTAACCATTATTATTCTAACATTACTTAATGTGTTTTGTTAATCTATATTTAGCTTTGGTAAAGGAAAATGGTCACCTAAATCACGCTCTACTTACAACCTTTTTCTACCCAGTTGTTCGTTCAACCGTTCATCTCTCTCTCTCTCTCTCTCTCTCCAAAATAATAGTTGTAATTTTAACTAGAACCATTTTCCCCCCACAAGACATAAGGCTTAGGGGCCTTACAGCACAAGGTAATAAATCTAGTGTACATGTTTAGGTATACCCTGGAAGATGGAGTGCAGTTTATGCATATCTTGACAACCCTGGAATGTGGAACTTGATATCACAACTCTTGAAATATTGGTACTTGGGCCAAGAACTCTATCTAGGAGTTTACGATGTTGATCCCAACCCTGCCAAGGAGCGTCCACCCCCAGAAAATCTCATTCTATACGGTTAGTGCAGCCTTATTTAATAAATTATGTGACTTGTTTAAATATTTCAATAAATCATGTGATTTATACAGGTGGATAATTTTATAAATCACTACATAGTGGATTAGAGAAGATTCATTCAAACTTATTATGAGAAAAACTTTGTCCTTATTCTCCCTCTAATATATTTGACCTCTCAACTATTAATCATGTTAAGTTAAATCATCCAACTTTCAAATCAATTTCTTCATCGAATTTGTTCTCATTTAAATTTAACAAAATTAACAGATGTAACAAATTGTACATTTGTCAAAAAGTTACTATGAAATGTAAAAAAATCTTAAAATTTCTTTATAATAAGTTAACCTTATTTTTACTTCTATTTGTCGAAGTTATGTTTCGGTAGCTTATTTTGTTTCTTAATGCTGTTTACAGGAAAGTACCAACCTTTAGCTCCCCCACCCCAACCCCCACCTCCACCTCCATCGTCGGCTAGTGGATTGTCTTCACAAATATCATGGTAATCAAGATTTTGAATCTGTTATGAAATAATTTCAATGTGTTTATTATGTGGTCTTAGCACTGCAAGAATTAATATGCAATTTCTTGTGATTCTAAATAATTTCCCTTTTGATCATTTCACTAATATATCATTTAGTCTCTTGTTGCTCTTTTTGGTAGGTTTCACAATGCCATGATTATCATTGTGACAGTTCTCTACATTCATCAACAGTAACAGGTGGTGTTTTCCTTATGCAGGAATGTTCACTGAACTTGTTTATAAAGTGAAATCGTTCATGAACTTTGGAGCTCTATAATTTTTGGAAGTTGCCTTTTGTGAGAATTCTCTTGGAACTGTCCTAGTTACAAAGGAATTTCTCATTTTATGCGCAGTTTATGGATGAAAGCCAAAAAGAGAAATACCGGTCCCAACACTAGTCAATGTAAAGAATGTATAATCTCATCCAGAATGATAAGCCAATTTTCAAAGTGTATTCTTGAAAAAAGCAATAGAAATTGTAATGGATCAAGCTAATCTAATACAAATAGCCAGTTTGACAACCATACTACCAACACCCACCTCTAGATTGAAGGATATTAGTTAAACTCACAAGGAAACAAAAAATTTTAATCGGTTAATAGATTGTAAAAAAAACAAAGAGAAAAAGAAAAAGAAAAAAAAGCTAAGTGATTAATATAATTAAAATAAGGGAAATGCTAATGAGTACCCTTAATGTATTAGTTAAAAATCCAGTTAAATAAAGTTTTGATATCACTTTTATGGGAAATGAAAAAAGCTGTCAAAATATTAATTGCTTTTTTTTTTTTAATAAAAAACTTTCTTTAACTGGATTTTTAACCAGTGCCCTAAGGACACTCATTAGCATGACCCTTAAAATAAATTATGAAAAAATTATTTTAATTTTCTTGAAAGTTGAAACATTTAGTAATAGAATTTTAATAGGAGTACCAGAATTTGGAACTTTGGTAATAAAGTTTTACATATAGAAGTAATCTGTCTTAATTATTTAGGGGGAGATTGGTAGAGTAATTTGATATGAGATGTTTGTAATTTTTTGAAATACGTGTGGGTGAAAAAGTGTGTGGAAATATGTGTAAGTGTGTTTGAAATGTGAAAGTTGTTCCTCAAATAGGGATACCAAACAGGCCCTTAGATGTATTTATAGTGAACCACATGTCAAAGGCAGTATAATATGAAATAATCTATATCTATATATATCTAAAAGTAAATGCTACGCTTCAGTTGAACCACATCATCGACAATGTCACATTTTTTTTTCCTTCATTTTTTAAACAATATTAATAATAAATAAATAGTACAACTTTACACATTCTCTAACTCATTAAATCCAACTCACTATGAACAACCTTACACATTCTTTAACTCATTAAAACCAACTTACCATTAATTTAGCATTTTTCCAATTCTCAACTCTTCATTTTTCCCTTTAAAACCGTTTCGCTTTTTTGAAGTTCAAAGCCTTCAACCACCACTCTTGTGATTAACTGTGTTATTTTTAACACTATAAATTTCCAACTTCTCTCTACTGTTGCTCTCTCTACCTCCGCAAAAGTTGTCAAAGTGGCATCAAATTTGGAAAGTCCCTTTGAGATTTGTTCTTTCCCTTCTTATTTTTTCTTTTCCCCCAACTTCGGTTTATCCATTGAATTTCTAAAGTTTGTGGATGATATGATTTTTTGTGGGTAGCCGACAATATGATCACTTTAGGGCTATGGGTGGCTAGGATTGGTTTGTCGGTTATGAGAAGGGTTTTCAAAAATTAGAAATCTCTACAACAACTTCTTACTTCATATTCATGTTGTACAATTTTTATTTTATATTTGTGTTTTACCTGTTCAATATGTTTATCTTTAATATTTTAGTTTTCTTACATTTGACATTTGTTTAACACTATGTAAAAAAGAAGAAGAAAAGAAAACCAAAATTTAATGTATTTACCTATGATTGTTTTGAAACAATAATAGAATATACGCTGTAATTATACTCTAATTACTGCTTTCATATTTTTTGACTCAATGGTTATTTTTTGTTGTGGAACCTTTCTCAATTTCTGTTTGGCTTCGACAAATATTATGTTTAACACACTTTTTCTTATTATGTGTAGCACATAATAATTTGATTTTGCAGTCCAATAGATAATAAAAAATCTACCTCAAAAGTTTGGTCACGAGGAAATAGACAATCTCAAAACATGATTGAGGGTTTAATTTTTATTTGATTTTGATAAAGCTAAATGTGGAATTTGGTTCTTGCAGGGTTTAGAATCATTGACCTAGATACATGAGAGTTTGACAATGAAGGTTTCTTAAGTGGTCAAAGACATTTTTAAGGAACTTTAAGAGAAGAAAGAAAGTCTTTTTTTTTTTTTTTTTCAAAATTTTCATTATTATATATAGTATAGATATGTATAGGCATTGTTTTTGGTTTTTGATTCTTCATTGATTTCATGATTTAGTTATTAAAAAAAAAAAACCCAAAATAATAGAACGAAAATGGATAATACTTTTAAAAATAGTTCAAATTTTAAGGAGAACAAATTATTTTCAATAATTTTAGAGAATAAATTATACATTATAGCATATTACAAAATAATTATATATTCCCACGCATCGCGTGGGTCTGCGACTAGTTACATTAATATGCATGGTTAAACATGGAGTTCAAACTTTCCAGATATGTGATCTATATATATGTTATTAACAATGTGTAAATTATCATTTTTTTTTTTAATTGTTGAATAGTTTATATACCGTATATGACAGGAGTTTTTGTAATTTAATGATATTATCTTAAGTTCTCTCCAGATAAAACTTAGATTTGAATTCTCTTACATATTGTAAGGGGCACAAAAGAAGAAGAAAAAAACTAAAAGCAATAAACTAAAAGCTCACCCACTTAACCAAATATAAACCTTCAAGTTTTACTCACTACTTCATTCTTATGAAAGTAGGAGTACTGATGTACCATTTAGTTACCATCACTATTTATATTATGATCATAATTATGTAAATGTCCCTAAAAGTTGTGACTTGTGACCATTATTGTGTTTGCAGCACATTAAGTACAATTTATTAGGTTGGCTAATATTTTTTAAAAATATTGTAAATTTTAATACCAATTATTAATAATTTGTTGCCGTGATCATATGGACTTGGATTTATGCTCCACGGGAGAAGCCATATTCAACATTAGGCACCAATGATAGGAATGGACCGAATGGTATAAAATAACCAAAAAAAAACAAACTAGTAGCAGTAAAGGAGAGATCCTCGAGATTTATTGGATAAGTATTAGAAATTTAATGACCTATTGGCCAGGGAGTTGGTATTCTGGATTTTGTTTGTTCTAAAGAAAATGGGAGAAAAGAATGAGATACACGGAATCATGGATCGATATAGGTGACCACTTGTTTTGTTTGGTATTCCATTTATAGTTTCTAGTAGTTTATTTGTGGGTTTGGCTTACTTTCAGTATTTTTTTAAAATGAATCTCATTTTGTTTTAATGAGAGACTGCTATATTATCCACTAACTAAATAAAATGTGGGGATTAAAATCCACTATCATTTATTATTGTTTATTTAAAACAAAATGATATATTCAATTAAAAAAGTACTGGAGGTAAGCCACACCCTTTGTTTGCTACATATGAGGAAAAATATATAATTTTTATAGTTTTTATGCTAACTGTATGACAAAAAAAAAAAAAAAAAAGTTTTTGCTTTTTCTCTCAAACTCATATATAATTTTTATAGTTTTTATGCTAACTGTATGACCAAAATATATATATATATATATATATATATATGTTTTTGCTTTTTCTCTCAAACTTTATACATAAAGTTTGAGAGAAAAAGCAAATTTTTTTTCCCAAGCAGACAATTAGTCTATTAGCAGTGCATGCCTTAAAAGATTAATTTGGGGTGAGCTAGCTAGTCAATTTCTTGTTATTGTTTCACTCTCACTTGGGTTTTGAGTTTTGACTCTTTTGTGTGGGAGAGAAGTGACTAGTGAGGGTTGACAAATGGGTGTGGATTTTTTGTGGTGTTACCGAACAGGGGCTTAAGTAATCCAAAATTCCGGGAAGGTGGGTTTTTTCTTTTCTTTTTAATGGCTTTCTTTAATTAGCCATGTACTTATGCTTTTGATGTTTAATATATTATAATCTCTTATTAATAGCTTTTGGTATCAACCTTTGGCGTTTGGCTATGGCAAAGATAAATGTTCCAAGAATTTATTCCAATTCTTCCCAATAATTTTGGTATAGTGAAAATGAAAGGAAAAGAAAGAAAGGTTAACTCCAGGTTGTTAGAGAATGATAACAGAATAATCTTTGATCAAGTTTCTTGACCTTTTGACTTAAAATTAATCAATTCTATTTTTGAGTCTCACCTTTTAAACTTATTATGATTGAATACGTAATAAAATTACCCTTAATTTGATAATATTGTGGCGTGTTTAATTTTTTTTTTTTAAATTGATAATATTGTGGTGTTATGATCCATATGGGGTTTAGAGAATCAAAAGTTTGAAATTATAGTATCTTTCTTTGTCCAAACAGGACAGAAATACTAAAATTCATGGAACTTCCAAAAGGAAAACATGTTCTGGACGTCAACATTAACATGCATGCGTGTCTTAAAATTAAAAACAAAATCTTAATTGTTATTTTTCATTCAACTTTTCACAATTCCTAAAATTTCGTTTTGTCCCTTTGTCTTTGATTTGCTTTTTTTGAGAAAGTACTTTGATTTGCTCAATGTTTATGATGTTTACGGAATCCATTTTCCACCCAATTCCTCTAAGCTAGTTTCCAAGAAAAAAAAATTATTTACACGAAAACTGAGTTACTTGATACTCCACGGTGCCTGATTTTCTTACGCAACCAATTACAACCTCAGACGTGCACATTACAAACTCGGAAAGCCTCAAAGACAATTTTTGTACGCCCAATTTCCTGAGTATCACTATACAGTGAACACTAAGGCAATAGTTTCTTTGAATTTATTCATTAAGAATTTTTTTTGGAAATTAAACTTAATAAGCCACACCACAAATCTATAATGTACCGTATTTTATTTATTTATTATTATTATTATTATTATTATTATTATTTTTTGTGTGTTTGTGTGTGTCTACCTACCACTAGTCTTTTTCCCTTTGATAAATTTGGGTCCAATTTTGCTAGATATTTGTTAGAAGTCGGTAAAAATAAAAGATTTTAAAAAAATGTACATAAACAAATAAGTTAACAGATTGGGTCTAATTTTGCCAGATCAAATTATTTGTTAAAATTGGTAAAAAATTAAAAATTAAAAAAAATTGTACATAAACAATTAAGTTAATAGACTCATGACAAATTTAATTCAAAGGAACACATGAAAGGTGTGTTGGTTTATGACTAATATCCCCATCATTTTTTTTTTCTTTGAAGAACTTTTATAACAAGGGCATAAATTAGTAGACTCTTGCTCCACAGTGGATGTGAAGGCCTTATGTAATTATTGTCATTAAATAAGATATCTGAGGTACAATCACTACCTACACAAAAAACTAATTGGTATTTTATTCTGATGAACATAAAGAGCAATTATTAGGAGCAGAAACCTATAGGTTGAAACTATCTTTCAAAAAAAAAAGTTTGGTTTACATTTAGTGCTTTTTTTAACTAGACTTCTCATTTTGTTTTAAATAACAATGGTAAGTGGTACGTAGTGAGTTTTAATCTCTATCTTTTATTTAGTTAATGAGTGATGTGGAAATTTCTCATTTATACAAAAGAAGATTCTACTTAAAAAAGTACTGGAGGTAAGCTAAATCCAAAAAAAATCTAATACTTTCGTAATTTACCAAATTGAATATTTATTCATAATCTTTTAGCTTCATAAATTCAAGCCACACATAGTTGTTGACTTGTTGAACTCAAACAGGCTTATTGAAATGAAACTATCTGAATTGGTGAATCCCTCACAGATTACCACATATATTAAATATTAAACGAAAAGAAGAAGAATTATTAAAAAAAAGAAAAAGAAGAAGCATATGTAGCCCAAGAAAATCACCAAAATATAACTACCTAATTTGGCACTTTCATCTGTAACCTCACAAGTTGCTTATCTTTTATTTGGCTCAAAGAATTGACCAAACTCCCAATTTAGCACACTGCTCAACTTGGCACAGTTAATAGCAATCTCACAGTCACAAGTTGCTTCTTTCTCTCTCTCTCTCTCTCTCTTTGTGAGGTAGACATACACCTACTCTTAGTTTAAAAACAGCTAATTGATGTTTAACAATGCCACAAAAGTAGGACGAGGGTTTGGTACAAGGTTATCTCTCTCTACTTAATATCCTACCATGAATGGTATTATCCCTTATTTTGTGCTAACATGTACTCACTCAAACTAATTTTATTAGTACAAATTAAGTAAATCTGTAACTTATTACATGTGAACCGTTGGTTGTCTTTTTTAAACTAATTATCCTACTTTAGTTATACATATATATCTAGTGGTCAACCACATTTAAGCAATAATAATAATAAATTCACTAATTGAGATCTAGTAACTAAATTCCAAATAAAATTTCTAATCATGGGTTTAATTTGTTTAACTAGTAAATTAATTTTTTTTTTCCTTCTTAAGAAAAAAAAGAAGAAGGTAGCATTGGTGCAAATCATATTGAATCAATTAAAGAAGAAACTTCTGATCGGATTTACTAAAATAAGATTTGATGAAACCAAACTTCACATGCCCCAAGTTGAGAAGTTGAATTAAAGTAGTGTACCAGAAGATTCAGAACCTATTGGAGCATTGTAAAGGCTTGTGGGTCATGGAGTACTGGATGATAGCTAATGTTGCTTAGGTGTAATGTGTAGGCTGTTAACTAACAGAGAGGTGGACCAAGCAAAGAAAAGAACAAAAATGGCTAATTAAGAACGTTATTTTAATGCCACTTTGTTATTGAAAAAAGAGAAAAAGGACAAGAGGTGGATTCATGTGGGAATTGCAGTTACTTACTGGCTTTCTATACTTTTATTCTATTCTTGTCACTGGCTATAATATATGAGAGAGAGAGAGAGAGAGAGAGGCTTTCTTTGTAAACAAAATAATGAAACCTAAACCACGCTTTTGGTTGTGGTGGTGAGTGGTGACAACCCAAGCCAAACACCCATAGTTTTCTCTCTCTCTCTCTCAAAGTGTTTATCACATTCCCTCCCACTGAAAAGAACAAAAACCAATCAAAAAGAAGATGAAAAGGACTCCATATCATGCACTTTTCATGAATTACAACATGCCTTTAAGAACACAACACAACTTGCTTTAACAAAGAATTTTAAGTCCATATATATATGAAGGAAATTAAAATAAAAAATAAAAAATAATTGAAAGAATCTTATAGTTTTTGAATGGTAAAATATATATAAACAAAAAAACAAATTACCGTATATAATTCTCCTCAAATGAGCTTGAGAAATCGTGCAAGATAAACAAATTGAAAATAAACAAATAAAAAAATTTCTGACCCTTTTGTTTAGTAATGACAGTCCACCAACGTTGGGGCGGAGAAAACAAGACTAGTTGATTGTTGTTGCTGTTGTTTCTGTTGTTGTTGTTGTTGCTGCTGCTGTTGCTGTTGTTGCTTTGGTGCAAATGGGAATTTCTGTTCAACTCCATGAACATGATCATGATCATCTTCTGGGGCAGGAAGGTTGAGATCCAAATCCAATGAAAGCATGTGTGTTGGCTTCTTGTTTGGAGGTTGTTCCTGATGATATTGATCAGATTCCAAAGCTATTGGAGCTGTCAAAGACAAACTAGTACTACTACTTGTCCCCATAGGTGAACGGTGCCGTCTCATGTGACCACCTAAGGCCTGTCCGGACGTGAATTCCGCACCACAAACCGAACACTCATGAACCTTATTATTATTACTATTATTTGACCTGTTAATATTGTTGTTATTGCTATACAAACCTCTAGAACTATTACTCAATTGTAGAGAAAGAGATGATGAGAAATGATCATTATTATTCTTCTTGATGATCACTTGTTGTTGTTGTTGTTGTTGTTGTTGCGCTTCTTCAATACTATCATCCTCCGAAGACAATAAAAATTGCTTCTTTTCTTCTGCTGCTGCTGCCAAGGCCTTAGTCTTCTTGTGACTTGCCCTATGCCCACCCAGCGCTTGGAATGATTGGAATGTCCGGTTACATGTCTTGCACTCGTAAGTATAATTTCCAGCCTTATTACTCGTGTCTGTACCTGTACCCGTACTCGTGCCTGTGCCCATGCCTGTGCTTGGACCTATTCCCGTGCCTGCCGCCTCTAAGAATCTTCGACTATTAAGCTTATAAGCAGAAGCAGCAGCAACATCTTCTTCAACTTGTTTGAGGGACTCACCGCGGCCACGAACGGATTGTCCTTTAGCTAGAAGGATTAGGCAATTGGCCATGTCCTCTTCTTCCTCAGTGCTATCTTGTAATTCATTTGAAGTAGTGGCAGGAGGTGACCAATTGATAATATTGTTGGTATTGAGGATATCAACATTGTAACAATCGCCGCCAGTAGTAGTGCCATCGCCGCCACCACCGCCACCAGCAGTAATATCATCTCCACTTGTAGTTGTGATCATGGCAAAAGGGATGGGAGATTGAGGCCTTTGGCGTTTGGTGCGCTTGCCTTTGACGATGTGGGTTTGATCTCTAGACCCCATCATGACTTCTTCTTGAGCTTCCATTTGTTCCTCCTCCAATACCCCAAACAAAAAAAAAGAGAGCTTTTGTGAGAAAGGTTGGAGGGTATGAAAGAAGCAAGAGAATGAGAGTGGGGTAGTGAATTTATATATAGAGAGAAAGGGATATATAAATACTATGGATACCCAATAGAACAGTGAGTGTGAATTAGTCTGCCAATGATTCTTTGGTTTAGTTTTTATAACCCCCGAAGTTACACATATTAGCCTAGTTTGGATGGAATTGGGAAGTTATGGGATTTTTAGTGAAGCAGAGAGAGAGAGAGAGTTAATTGGAAGAATAAGAGATTGTATTTAGACAAAATTAAACAAAGGGTGGAAACTATAAAAAAACAAAATTTGTAACTGAAAATAGGCAAAATTAGAGGGATGGAAAAGAATGGTAAAGGTTGTTAAGCGTATTGAAGTCCGTTTCACACTCTCTTTCTCACACTTTGCCAACGCACTCTTCACCAATTGAAAACTAATCCCACCACCAAGGCTTAGTTGCACGAAATAAGCGTGCTACCCCCCCTAATTTTTGCCTATTTTAAATATATATTTATCCAAATCTCACGCGCAAATACTGTCCCACGTCTTAGCACAAGCACATTCCAGAGGCTGGCAGTATATTACTCACTGTTTATCACCATCTAGATTTTAATGAGGGACTCCGAAAATGTTAAGTTCATCGTATTTTTATAACACTTTTATAACAAATTTATGTTAGGTTCATCGTATTTTTATAACACTTTTATAACAAATTTTACGTAGTAAGTTGTTACTTATTGTTATTAGTAGGAAAAAAAATAATTTTAATAGTAAATTTATATTAAAAATCTGTAATAATTTACTACTTAAAATTTGTTATGAAAATATTGTGAATATTGTATTCCCATAAGACTCAAGTTTATTTCCAAATTGTAATATGATTTATAGTTGAGATTCAAGGATTTGGCCATATCTTCTGAAGTTGATTGAATTCAAGCGTAAATGGATCTATTTTTTTATATATTATATTAGTTGAATATGGTATTAATAAAAGTGTGATATGACATTGATACTAGAGGATGTAAATAGGGATTTTTACACCTTATCTTTATTAAATTTATTATTCCAATAGTTTATGATATACAATACCAAAAATTGCTCTACTTTTAGTGCCAGCCTTTAGTAACAGAAGGAATAGTCTTTTTTTTTTTTTTTTCCTGGTTATATTAAAGCTATTTTCCAATTCATAAAGTATAATATATTTATTCTTTAATTAATGTTTCACAGAGCTTGGGACTTGAAGCCCACACAAGTACATGAGAGATTTCTTTATTTGGGTTGGGACCTGAGAGAAAAAAGGGGGAAGTGTGTTACATTATAGTGATGGTTTTGAAGGCGCGTCTGGATCAGTAACAGTGCTATGTAGACTTTCAATTTAGTTACTTCACACACGTTTTGTTGAAGAAGAAAAAAAATACTAGTAGAAACTAGAAAGCAAATTCCAGGCAGATTTACGAGCAAATTATGTGTGGGATCCATCTCTATGTGAGAGAGAAATGAGATATTTGCATTTGATATTTGCACCGGATGCATTGAATACCGCTTCTAAATTTAGATGTGTACGTGCTATTTTGGAGAGAGAGAGAGAGATTAGGGATAAGGGTGGGTGTGTGTGTGAAGGGTAACAAGCAAAGCAAAGCAAAGCAAAACCCATTACTTTGCCTCAACGATTGTGCATGAGATGATTGGAGTGCAAGCCTGGAACCCACGGAATCTGCGGTGCTCCCTCCACTTTCTTTCCCTTTCTTTTTAATTTCTCCCTTCTCTTAATATGTTATGTTTGCCCTCATGCTTGCATTACCAACCATTGCATCAAATTCTTGTGTGCCCTCTTTCTATTTTTCTAGCTAACTCTCACCCAAAATAAGCTATGCCAATGCAAGTTAATAATAACAAGAGAAACACTCTCAAATCCACTATTGTTTTACACTTCTATTGTGCCAAAAGTTAACACTCAACCTAAATAAGCTAAAAGCCAAGTTAATAATAACAACAAAAAACAATCTCAAATCCACCATCCAATGATGTTTTACACTTTTATTTGTATCCAATAGTGAAAAAAAAAAAGGAGAGAGTCTAAGAATACAACATTTCTCGTAATTGCTTATATGTAAGTGGTGCATAATAAAAATGATGTTAGTGATAGACCTAAGTGCAATTGATATTTAAATTACAACAAATTATATCATGTTGTGAAAAAAATTTGTATTTCTTATTTTACTTATTTGGAAATGGTTATTAGACTCAAATCACATTTCCTTATTATTGATATGTAATTTTCAGAGTTGAAACTTTTTCTACTTTTCAGATATTCATTAATCTTGCTTTTTGATAAAGGTCTTTCTAGCTAGTTTCTACACAATCCAAGTGACTGCAAGAAAATTTAAGATGGAAAAGAGGAGGGGTCCTTTTCAAGTAAAAAGTGAGGAGGAGTATTGTGGGTTTTTTTTTTTTTTTTTTTTTTTTTTTTTTTTTTCACTTTTTTGTTGCTTGAAGGGTTTCTTGTTGTGTCTCCGCAAACTAAACTCTGTTGCATGTAATATTCATAACGAAGTGTGTACTCTAGCTTTCTTTTATTTCTTCTGTAAACAATAAGCTTCATAAAATACATGAACATAGAATTTCTTAAAAAAAAAAAAAAAAAAATCTGTATCTTTGTGATTGTTACATAATGCATTATTATGTTATGCATACTCCTTTCTAATCAATCAGTTCATGTGTTAGTGACCCACCCATCCATCTAGTTTTCATTAATTATTGTGTCACCTCTTGAATAACCAAATGACTACTTGATTTATAAAATATATAATCTGGCGCATAGTTTATGCTCAAAGCCAATCATAGATGTTCATTAATTTGATTGGATGATATGGATAGACACCAAGTGTATTGATTGAAATTCCACATTTGTGAGAATCTGGCTTTAGTGAAATGAACACGATGTTGAAACTTGAAAATAACTGGCCCATACTACAATTCCGTAACAAAGTAAAAAGCTATAACATATTTAATGTGAGTTCAAAGAAATTAAAAGCAAAAGCCACGAAAAGTCTAGGCTCTTTCAAGTGAGGCTTAAAGATGGTAACCAAAGTTTATTATTCTCCACATTTATTTGAAATAAACACTTTGTGCTATAATAAAACCAATATTTATTATATAGAATTGGCTAGAAGCCATAACAAGGTCCATGGTTTGGCACGTACAAAAGTCCGATTTTGATACATATATAATAAAACTGAGGGATATTTTAAGAAAGGTTAAAAGCATGCTATAAATCAACATCATAGCGTAAGACTTTGAAAATCTTACTATAATAAGCAAAGCATACCGAAAGTTAAAAGCTATTTGGGGATAAAAAGATGCATACCTAAAAGTTGAGCCATAATAAGCATTAAGCAAGTAATAATATTTGAAAAAGAGAAATGCCAAAATTGTCCTTAAAATTTGATATAATTGACAATTTGGTCAATAAACTTTCGATTTGAACGGTTAACCCATTGCAAATTCTGTTAGTATTTATCTTAAAAATTAACAGATTTTTTTTTTTTTTGGAAGAAGAAAGCTGTAATATTATTACTAAGGAATAACCAAATCAGTTAATATTACAGCGTTAAGATGTGGATGAATATCCACCATTCACATTGAAAAACTACTAACATGTTTAGCAATGTGATGAATAGTAGAGTTACCCGACCATTAACAGATTTAATCACGTGTTCATAATAAAAATGATATGGAAAAACTATATATACATCATGCTTTTAAAGAAAAATACTAATAAAAGTATAATTTGTTACAAAACTAGAGTGTAGGGTTTTTTCTTTGGGAAAAATTTAGAGAATAAATTGTTCAAATCAAGGGAATAACACTCCGTTTGTTTCGATTAAAAAATTTGCATAAAGATAGTTTTCTGAATTTTCAAGTGTTTGGTAAAATCAGAAAAAATGAGTCAAAATGAAAATTAACTTTGGTCAACATAAAAAGTATGGCTTATATTCAGAGATTGTTTTTCATTAATTTTTTTTTTTCAGAAAACAACTCTATCTCACAAAAAAATATTTTGTATCAAATAATACCACGTCGTCCATATCAAAATCTAATAAACAAGAGACATGTGTGCAAAAATAATTGCCCACCAACACACGTCTTTCATTTGTTAGTGAGGTAATTATTTTTTGCAAACATGTTTTATACTTATTGGATTTTGATACCACCGACATGATATTATTTGATATCAAATATCTTCTCCTATCTCACAGCAAGCTAATTAATGAAAGTTAGGGAAAAAAATTTTCAAGTCATTTAAGATTAATATTAAACATAGGAAGATAAGATAGTTTTATAGAAAATATTTTTTGAACAATGACTCATTTTCTAGAAAACATTATCACCAAAATAAATAGTGTGTAAAAATCAAATGATAGTCACATTAAAGTTTAAGGGTGATATGTGTAAAAAAGCCATAATAAGTTATAATTTTGGATACAACACACTTGTAAATTAATTAGTTTTTGTTTGAGATAATTTATGATATTTATCTTCCAAGGAAAATTTCTTTTTCTTCCTTTCTAAGGAGATGACAAATTGTTGATGTACATGCTAATTAATGGCATGTGCCTTGAACAATTTTGGTCATGAAGATATATAATATATTAATTTTATTGAGAAATAATAAAAATGATAATATCACGTGATAATGTTGAGTAAGATATCATCACGTGACAATGTTGAACAATGACTCATTTTCTAGAAAACATTATTACTGAAATAAATAGAGTGTAAAAATAAAATGATAGTCACATTAAAGTTTAAGGATGATATGTGTAAAAAGCCATAATAAGTTATAATTTTGGATATAACACACTTGTAAATTAATTAGTTTTTGTTTGAGAGAATTTATGATTATCTTTAATTAGTTTTTGTTCGAGATAATTTATGATATTTATCTTCCAAGGAAAATATTTTTTCTTCCTTTCCAAGGAGATGACAAATTGTTGATGTACATGCTAGTTAATGGCCCGTGCCTTGCACAGTTTTGGTCATAAAAATATATAATATATTAATTTTATTGAAAAATAATAACAATGATAATATCATGTGACAATGTTGAGTAAGATATCATCACTTAGTGCAATCACGATTTTTATGACCCAATTTTCATCATTAATAAAAATGATAATATCACAAGACAATGTTAAGAATTAATTTTCTATTTTGAGTGTCAAGAATTTTTTTTTTTTTTTAAAAACTTCATTATATTAATTTGGCTTTAGATTAAGATAAATATAAATGTCTTGTTAGAGGGTGACCTTAGGATATTTGTTAATAGACCATTTAAAAAAAAAATTATACCACTTCTATGTGAAATGTAATAAGTTGTAAAAATCTTTTTTTTTTTTTTTTTGGTATAAAGTTTCTAAATTTTTTCCTAAATCAATACCCTTAGGGCATTCGTTAATTTTTCCCTTGATAATTTTATATTTTAAGAGTCATGGATTGAAAAAAAAAATCCATTATATTAACTTTTTATATAGTTTATTTATTTATTTTTATTTTATTTTATAGATAATATAAACAGAAGACATAGATGATGAAGTAATGAACACAAAACATGATCCCAAGGCATTAATAGTAAAATAATTACTAAAAATAGTAAATGTGGCAATTGAGTAGGATATTTATTTGGCATAACTACACTTTCTAGGATAAAACTTCTAGAGTAAATGATTTGAGTAATAAAATTTCTAGAGTAAATGATTTTTTTTTTTTTTTTTTTTTTTTTTGAGAAGGTCTAGAGTAAATGATTTGAGTGTACCAATGTTCATCCTACTGCACATCAACACTGTATAATCAATTAATCATGCAAACAGCAACTTGATAGTAAAGTCTTTAATATAGTGATCATCTCGTCAAACACAGTTTTGTAGGCATAGCAAACTTAATTAGCTATGACTGGGTGTGAGTCAAATTTGTGCTGTATATTCCAGCTTGGGCGCCTCCATTAATAGGGCTTGAGTGTGGAGCTTATTTGACTAAAAGAGTTAGCAAACTTAATTTTGCTGAATTTAGGAATCCTTAATTCGGTCAACTTAGCTTAAGCACTATTACACATTATCCACTATACTTTACTTTAGCAACAAGTTGATGATAACATATTATTATGCTTAACCGACTAATCCGTACAATCTTTTTTTTTTTTGCCACTAATATATATTATATGTATGTCATCAATTTAATCCAACTTCAAAAATAAATCTCAATCTCTTTTCTTTCGCAAGGATTTGATTACTCAAGTTGATCAAGTTTCCTCTTTTTAGGTTAGGAAAGGGGATTCTGGCTCAGAAAGCTAATCCAAGTATAAATCCAACTTTATTTTGGGTTGTCAAAACTTCACTAAAAAAATTGACCAATAATAGTTCAAACTATGTTACTCAAACAAGCTAATGTTTTCCTCCTATTTTAGTTCATCTCATGTGTTCTTCCCATACTAATTCATGTAGAAATTTCCTCTTTTTAGGTTAGGAGAGGAAATTCTGACTCAGAAAACTAATCCAAGTATAAATCTAACTTTATTATTCCTTTCTCTTTCTATTTTTTCTTTATTTTGGGTTGTCAAAACTTCACTAAATCTTTTTACCAATAATAGTTCAAACTATGTTACTCAAACTAGCTAATGTTTTCCTCCTATTATAGTTCATCTCATGTGTTAATTCTTCCCACAATAATTCATCTAGAAATTAATTTCCACCCACTTAATTATAATAATTACCATAATATGCAAATACTGACTCTCCCTATAACAAAATCAATGGCATTATACATGCATTATTGGTAGTTACTTGATTATATAATATATATTTGATGGTGATGAGTCAAAGGATAATGAGTGGGTCGAGGAGAGCAAGTTCTTGGCGTGAAGAATTACTATAATTATTGACGGCTTGGTTGTGTGCTGCACGTTAGAGGCAAAACCAACCCATAAAAATTGGAAAGTAGGAATTAGAGGAAGCAAAGGATCCTCTTTGTTATGGGGTTCCTCTCCCCTATTTCTTTCTAATCTAACCTTCTAGTCTAGGATATCTCTCTCTCCTAAGCACAAGACAAGCATATCTTAAAGTATAAATATATTTTGCTTTTATATAAAAGTGTATATAGCTAGCTTCAAAGAAATTTCTAGCAGCAACTATGCCAGTGGATATAACCGACATTTCAATTTTTTTATAGTTTATACTAGTATTATACTATTTTTACTTAACACGACATCTATGAGTGAGAGAGAGAGAGAGATTCAGTAGCTTCTGAGCCACTCAAATGACATGTTTGTTGCAACTAAGCAAAACCAAAAACCAAAAATGAATTAATTAACATTAAAATAGAACGTGAGTAAACGAATCAATCAAATTATATATGCTCCATTCTTGTAGTCAACGTTTTATAATATTCACTACAAAGCTTTTTAATTTAAGGTGATTGTGTATTTGGAAATTGAAATAATTAAAAAAAAAATGGCAAATCAGAATGAGGTGGATGTAAATCTCTAATTGGTCATTCATCCAAACCCAAAGAAGAAAAAAAGGAAAAGAAAAATTAAAGATTTGGAGGGTTACCAATTTGTGGAAGGTTTATCTTTTTGACTGGTTCATTTACTTTGATCTTTACTCATTTCTTTTTACTTTTGAGGAAACAAAAAAATAAATAATAAAACAAAGTCTCATTTAAAGTGGGATCGAATGGCTATGTTTTATTTTTTTAGATATGAACACCATTTTCCATGCATTGAACCATATAAATCTAAGGCCAAATTAGTTATAGAACAAACAAATGTTTTGTCCAAGAGTCAAGACTCACAAGCTTTGATGACACACTAATGGAGTGGAGTGGAGATGGGAGTCTATACTCTATACTCTAAAAGTCTTCCTTTTTAAGCAATTTGTCTAGTATAAATTGTATAAAAGATTGAACAATTGAATAAATGCTTGCACATTTTGGTTGAAATAATTGTGCAGTCGAGTCACATCTTACGTAAGCTGACTTGCTAGTGAAATCAATAAAGAATTAAGAATGCACATGTAGTAATAAGAATTATAATTATTTGAAAATCAATCAATTTAATAGCTCGGGGGAGGAAGAAAAAAATAATAATTAAAAAAAAAAAAAAAAACTAATCTATAACAGTCGGCAGCTAAAAATGACTTAAAATGAGCTGACTTGCAAGTGATTTTTTTTTTTTTTTTTTTTTTGAGATAGTTACAAACTTATTTGTGTATTTGTAATTTTATACTTTCCCATTTACTAGTAATCTGTGTTAAACATTACTTTTGCTCAATGTTTTTGAGTATATTTAATATATATTATGAATTACAATTATATGTATTTATTAGTATATTTTTTTAATAGGAAAGTAAAATCTAATGATACTCGTGCCAATTCTACGATCCGATCGCTGAATTCTATCATCGATCCAATGTTGAATCTTGATTCTGATAACTTTGTGTGGGATGCATTTGAAATGTTCGAGTTACAAGGTTAGCAGTATATTGTAAGTTTGTAACTATATATATATATATATATATATATATATATATATATATAAGTTAACAAAAATAATTATTAATTAATAATAATAATAAACTTGATAATATTAAGTGTGAGAAAATTACACAAAAGTTAGATTACCAGCAAGGTGGATCTTCACTTGAAATTCAATTGGACAAACAATTCATAGCTGCAATTTGCAAAATGGCCTCTCTCTTTTTTTGTTGTAATTTTTCTATTTTCTTAGAAAACGTTTTCCTCTCAATTAACATATTCCATACCGACACCATTAAGGATCATTTTCTGAAATTGAGTGCTTCAAAATGAATTTAGTATGCGAAAACACCAACATTTTTAGTATTGACAGCAGTCATGTTCCTAAATGAGTAGTGTATTTCAATTTCAATCTGAAATTAGTGTTGAATATGAAATCTTTTAATAACATTTTCTAGCACTTTCTGTCAAGGTTGTGGTGTGTTTGGTTCGCTGGGCGTGGTTTTGATGTCAGTGGTCAGTGGTCTTGATAGTAGTGGCAATAGGTATGTATATGTTTCTAAGAATTTCTTTTGATTATTTTTATTCCATGTTGTGGAACTGGAATCAAAACTCTTGCTTTCAATGGATAATGACCTTATGCCTACTCTAACCCAAGATTGGTTTTTTATTTTCTTGATTTCATTTAAATTTTAATATGTCTATATATGTAGTCACTTGTTGCATTACTCTTACATTCGTTGTTCTAAATCTAAAATCAAACCATTATAAGAATTGAAAAAACATTCGTTGTTCTAAATCTAAAATCTAAAACTAAACCATTATAAGAACCGAAAAAGCTAGAGGTTTAAGGTTTTGAGGTAAAAAAAAAAAAAAAAAATTTAAATTGTAATAATATAATAATTAATTTATAAAAAGAAAAAATTGAAAAAATAAAATAAATAAATAACAATGATATCTAAGATGTTCAAATACTTCCACTTGCTCAAGTGGCTGGCTATAGTTTAGATAATTAATTAATTACTAAAATGATTTTTTTAAAGCACCTATATTAATGTTTACTCAAAGATAAAAAGAGGTTAGGATTTTTCTATAAATTTGTAATTTATCATTGAGAACGAATTTGTGGATTTAATGAATTTGAGGCTTTGTTTGGTTCGTGTAAAAGTATTTCCGGAAAATATTCTATTTTCTGGAAATGCTATTTTCCGGAAAGGAAAATGTTTTCATGTGTTTGGTTGCATTTCAAAAAATGTTTCGAAAAATATTTTCTGATGTTTGGTTGTGTTCTTGAAAATACCATAGAAAACACATTTTCTATTTGTTGCTCACATTTTCTTGATTGCAAAACGAATATATAATATCATTCATTCCTCAAAACACAAACAAAACCCAGAAAAAATCATCAAATCCGAACACTTCGCACGATCGTGATTGGCGTGAAGGTGAGATCGCGATCGGCGCGGTCGGCGCTTCGCGCGATCACTATCGAAGCTTCGTGCGATCGCGATCAACGCTTCGCTCGATCGGCGCGATGCCGGTGATGTCAGCGGACGATATCGGCGAGCTCGGCTTTGGACGATCTCTACTCTCTCTTCTTTCTTTCTCCCTCTCTCTCTTTCTCTCCCTCTCTCTCTCTTTTGCACGTGACCCGGAAATGGTTTGAAGGTAAAATGAAAGTGTAAAACCATTTCCGGGTCAAAGGAGTAAAATTTCGGTCAAACTGAAATCATTTTTCAGAAATTCTATTTTCCGTAGCTGCCAAACACGCGCGTTTTACAGAAAATGATTTCCTGAAATCATTTACTGCCAATTCAAAAGCAGCCTGAGTCTAATGTAAAGGTGGCTTGGTGTTTTTGAATGTCTCTTTGGAAAAGAATTGTAGACCTATAAATGCGAAGTCTCATACATTGGAGATTTTTACTTATTTGGTAGACTATTTAGGTTACCCTTCACGGTTTTAAAACACGTCATACCATTTTGAATACTAGCCCACATGTATGGTCTTTCCCCTTTCCTTTCCAAGGTGATGTGGGACACCAAGATCATGTAACCTTTTGCACATGTGTCACACAAAAACTTGATGCTCAAGACTTCACATACTTTGCAAAGTAAATTATCAAGCCGACTTATCTAACCTGACTACAAAAAAAAAAAAAAAAAAAAGTTGAAACTTTCGTGAATAACATTGTGCAAACAATATATACACACACACACACCAACATTGTGCTTTGATTTAATCAATTGATAAAATTCATTATCTTTAAATAAGAAACCTGAGATTGAATCCCATTTACACCAAATAAAAACTCATTAATGTTCTAACCTAACAATAAAGTGAAATCATTATAGAGTGATCATTATAAGTAGAGAAAGCAATCCCTATTTATCTATTTTACAGGTGCATAAAATCGTTGACTAAAGACTATAATTTTACCATTTTATTGAAATACAGATTTTTTTTTTTTTTTTTGGTTGAAAGGATATTGCATTAAACAAAAAAAACTAACCGGCCTCTAAAACAGAGGAAACAACCCGGTCATACAAAGTTCCAGCCGCATCAAGGCTGAGAAGGAGAGCTACATCAGAGGGAGGTTCAAGAAAAATGGAGAAATTTTGACTAAGAAAAGCACCCCGTCTAGCGAGGGCATCCGCACACTTATTCCCCTCTCTATAGCAGTGCTGAATCCTAACTATGGGAATATTTCTAAGACAATTCCTACAGTCAGCCACCAATACATCAATATCATTTGGATTATTCAACTCTTTCTTCAAAAGATCCACTGCTAACTTAGAATCAAGTTCAATCACCACCGCTTGGAGTTTGAGAGCAATACATAATCTAATTCCATCTCTAAGGGCCCAAAGTTCTGCTGCTACACTAGTTGTGGTCCCAATGACACGAGCAAATCCCTTCACCCAATCACCATTCTCATTCCTAATAAGGCCACCTCTACCAGCCAAGCCGGGGTTGCCCAAGGAGGTACCGTCTGTATTTAGCTTAAACCAGTTTGGAGGAGGACAAAGCCAACGAACCTGAATTTTTTGCTTGGTTCGGACCTGCTTCCCATTGATACCCAAATAAAGAAACTCCGTTGCTTTAGCCAAAGTCTTGGCTTTCAGGTCCTGGTGGTTGAGCTCTATCAAAGACAACACTGTTACGGTGAAGCCAGAGACTCCAGAGAGCAAAAGGAAAAAGAATACTCCAATCAATGCTCAAACCGGTACTGATCTTGGAGCTTTGGCAGTTCAGCTTCAACCAGTTCAACAAGCTCGCACCATAAAACAAACTTCTAGGGATCGGGGGATTTAAGGAATTCCAAAACAATTGTGCCGTGGGACAATCCCTTAAAGTGTGTGTAATTGTTTCAGGCATTGAAATATAGATGTTGTTTAACATGTAATAACTTGCATTCATATAAAGGAAGATTTTGTACCTTTATGTCACCAACGAAGATCAGGTTTTTTTTAGAAAATAACAACAAAACCCAAACAATATCATTAGTTAGGAAACGCTTTAAACTATTTTGGTTTCTAGCAATTCGAGTGAAGAGGGCTCGATTTCCTTTTTTTTATTTTAATTATTTGCGTTGCTAAGCTGAGTTTCTAAAAAAATCGTAGCCAGAAAACGAGTCCATTGGACTCGGTTTCTATGCATAGAAAACGAGTCCATTGGACTCGTTTTCTATGCATAGAAACCGAGTCCAATGGACTCGTTTTCTAAGCAAAGAAACCGAGTCCACAGGACTCGGTTTCCAGCCTTAAAAACCAAGTCCAAGGACTTGATCACAAATATATAAGAACTTGGACAAATAAAGGAGCAGATCCAGATATCAATTACAGCACATGTGAGACAACCAAGGGTCAACAAAGCTTCATCACAGATATATAACAAGTTAGGCAAATGAAGGAGCAGATCCAGACTGAAGCTGGTTTAAACTTTTGTGATGGTTTAAACTTTTGTGCCTGACTGAAGCTGCCGGCGATGGTGCCGACGACGGAGCGACAGGGAGAGACTGAGAGTGTGAGAGAGAGCTCGTGAGAGAGGAGACTGAGAGTGAGAGGGAGAGACTGAAGTTTTTGAACTTAGTTTTTTTTTTTAGTGTGTCGATGGTTTTTTTTTTAGTTTGAACTGTGTGTGCACTGAGTTTAAGCAAACCGAGTTCAATGAACTCGGTTTCTATTCTTGCAAACCGAGTTCATTGAACTCGTTTTGCAGTCTTGCAAAATGAGTTCAATGAACTCGTTTTCTAGTCTTACAAAACGAGTCTAATGAACTCGATTTCTGGCATATCGAGACCCACCTCAGATCAGTGCAAAATAGGAAAATCAAGTAAAAAATACTCGATTTTATAACCCAGAAATCGTTTCATCTGAACTCGAGTTGTTAAAAACCAAAATAGTTTGAAACGTTTCCTAACTAATGATATTGTTTGAAATTTATTGTTATTTTCTAAAAAAATCCCGAAGATCATAGCCATGTATCTTTAAATGTTTCAATTTTCACCATTTCTTCGTGAATACAAATAAAATTCTGAGAATAAAATACTCAGAAATAAAAAAAATTGTAATTATAATCATAACCATACCTTAGAAGTACCATAGAAAAACCCTCCAATAAATACTTATGGAGAGGTTTGTAAGACTTCCCTCTTCTTTTTCTTTTTTAAATTCATTCTATTCATCATATGCCCCATTGGAAGTTTGGGTTACATAATGAGTAATAGCCCATCCGATAAAACCTGCACTATTGGCCACTTCTAATCTTTACGTGGATGCCTATGAATTTGAGTCTAACTATGTTATATTAACCATTTACTCTTATCATATGCTATAAGGCAATATGAAAGGTTGAAGTCTTAATCTTTATTCATTGATCTCCAGTTTCAAGGTCATCTACATTGCTTATCTACAATTCTATCTTCAAAATATTTTGGCTAAATATTACACAAACATTTCATGAGTGCAACCCAAAAATAAAAGCCCTGGAAGCTTCACTCCTTTGAGAACAGGCTTTAAAAAGAGTACAAATTTTTTTTTTATCACACGTTTGGCGCTGTTGAATTCACAACTAACTCCTGATAGATGAGAACAGTACCTTTAGCTGGGAAGTCACCAGATTACTAGCTAATGATGGCACCCAACCACTTTTAAAGTGAAATGAACGGTGAAAACCACAATTGATATCACAGACACTCAAATCTCAAATCTATCGGGGCTCAACAAACACAGATGTTGTCCTTGGGGGCACAGTGAAGCACCCAGAGGATCCTTCATATGTTGAGCTCTTAACCAGTTCATCTGTTGACGTCACCTGCATGAAGTTTCAATATAGGATACCCGAGAAGGTATGCCAACAAATATTAGAAACTCTGGGTGAACCAAATCATGAAAGGTGCATTTGGAAACTTCAAGGAACTTGACTTCAGTGGCCTGAATTTTTTTTGAAAGTGGAATTCAATTTAAATCATCAAATGGAATGCTACATGGAAGTCATATTATCTCGAAGCATTTAACAAACCTAACCTTACAATTATATATCGAAAGATCAGATTACCTGAATAGGATGCAATTTAAGAGCTCTTGCCCGTAATGCAGGGCAAGCAAATGAGACTTCAGCTGGACTTGCATTGACAATAACCACAATGTATGAATAGCTGTGAAGAACAAAGGATAGCAGCTCTTTCATTAATTATATTATGCACAAGAAAAGAAAGTTAAAATTTATTTTTACGCACATGGGATCCAGTTGAGATAACCCTGGGACACCTGCATAACCATCTTCAATGCTCATCACTATTGTACCAGGGATCCATGACGGTCCAGTATTGTGGAAGCGTACCCTTTCCTGAGAAGATATAACATATTACAGTTTTAGAACTTGGGAGTAACATAGGTTTGTGAAAACGTATACTTCTCTGAAAAGATATGACATATCACCTGGATAGCATTTGCTGTCTTCAAACGGAAGAGTGGTGAAGAGTACCTTATACGCAACAGGTTTAAAAAATTATCCACAGCAGCAAGAACGTGAATTTTCTGAGGCATGAAGGATGGATCTGCCAATCTTGGTTTAATTCTGTAACGGAAAAATAGATCCAAGATTATCAGTAAAAAATATGAAATATTATACCAGATGTTATAAAGGCAGAACAATAGCCAATACATAATATAATGTTTGCTTCAAAAAATAGTCGTCAACTCATCACAGGAAGCTACTCATATTGTGAACCTCAAGGGATACAACAATCCTCATGCCTCATAAAGTGGAGGTCATTAGTTCAAATCTCCTATTTCCCCTCCCCTTGGGGCCAAAACTTATAGGGAAAAAAATCAAACAAACTACTTCAATTGTGGCCTCAGACTAAAACATGCACAATTATCAAGTAATGATTGGAGATAAGCGACTGCTTACAGTGGCCAGTTCTTTTCATTTTTCTCTTTTGGAGGAAGGCCAACACCCCAATTGTTAGAATTGTAAGTAAAGTCAAGCCTGAAAAGTATGAAAAGCAAAAATCAAATATGAGATAAGACTGAAACATGTTACCTTTTGCACTGAATCCACAACCAGTGCCAAGAAGAAAGAATGTGATTGTCTACTTATGCTCACAGAGAGATCCCAATTTATAACTCTATTGTTATATTAACATGAAGAATATCAGATGCTCCTTTTAGAAGTCAAAGTCAAAAGTGATAATGGTTGTCCAATATGTTTGATGAAAATTATTATTAGGAAAGTAACTTGAGCACAACAAAAATGGTGGACCTGTTGAACCAATCCCCAGAGTTGTATGAATCACGATCAAGAGATTTTGAGCGAAGCATCTCATCACCAGAGTGGAAAAATGGTATTCCCTAAGAAAAAAATGATTAATGGGGGTGATATAAGTATTTCAGAAATAATGAATTATCTAAACGATCAAACTATTTTTTTTTTTTTTTTTTGATAGATAATAGAAGTTTATTCTTATCCAAAAAAAGAAGAAAAAAGAAGAAGTTTATTAATGAAGAAAAAAGAAACAATGTGTTCACGATGGTGAATCCACTGCACTTGTAACGAATCAAAGAGAAGAACTAATAGACATAAGAAAATAAAAAATGGAAATACACTGCTTGAACCCTGAAGTACGAGACCATCCAAACAACGTTCCACTAGCATAGACCTCAAGAGATCTACAAGTCTCTCAATATCTTCAAAAATACGGGTGTTGCGTTCCCACCAAATTAACTACATAAGGCAGGCTGGTACCATATTCCAAACATTTGAATAGCTTTTCCCCAAAACATTCCTCCATGCAAAGAGAAGAGAAACAATTGTATCCGGCATCACCCATTGAACCCTAAACATCAGAAAAACTTCACTCTATAAAACATGAGCAAACTTACAATGAAGCAGAAGATGATCTACAATTTCCCCATTACAATGACATAAGCAACACTAATCAACAAGGGACTGATCCCTTAAAACAAGGTTATTGATGGTGAGAATGCTACCCCTAGCAGCTGTCCATAAGAAAAAATACATCCTTGCACAGAAGGTATAGACATGACAGCATCTTGGAAGCAAGTGACAATTGAAGGCAAACAATGTCAATAAGTATCTTGTCCAGGATGCTATAGGTTAGAGCTGGAAAAATCCCCAGGACCCAGTTCTAAACTGCTAAAATTAACCAATTTATACCCCAACAATCAACTAACTATACATGGCTCCTAGCTCTGACACAAGGGCACCACAAAAACAGATGCCTTGTTATACCAGCGTGTTCATGTTTGGGGGCATTCAAAAGGTTCTGATTGGTGGACCACTAGGACAAGACCAGACAGGAGGACTCAAGGGAAAATGTGCATATTAAGGGCACTCCCATTCTCTCTATCCTCTACTTTCCCTCACCTCCTCCCCTGACTGTACTCTGCTTTGATCCTTTCTAGCATGAACTGCTCCAAAGAATCCAGAGCAGAAATAATCCAGGACAAACTTCTCATGAATAGGTTTTTTTTTTTGATAAGTACAAACTTCTCATGAATAGGTTGAATTCGACTTAGTCTTATGCACTCAATGACCCTACATCTAAAGACCATGATCATTTTCAACTAATATATTTTTTTAAATAAATTTTGTGGTAAATGGTAATGTTATTTAATTTAGTGTTATTGTCCAATAAACTAAGTTAATTGGGGCGGCTAATCAGTTTGACATGACCCCTAACAAATTCAATAAATCAAGGTTAATCCATTGAAGTTGTTAATCAAATTATAAACAGATCATGCTTAAGCAAGATAGTTCCTGAACCAATCTGTTTAATGAATTGTCCCTTTATTCATTCAACATCATGAGAACCTGTACCACTTCTGAACACATAACGGATATAAATGCATTAAGAGAAGATCAGAATTTGCAAAAGATGGTGCACAGTCAATCAACTCATTGTTCATAAAACTCATGTTTTCCAAAATAACCTACTTATGCTCTCATTGAAATTAGCTTATTACTTAACATAAATATTTTTGTCAAAATGAGAAAAGACTAAGGCTTTATTTGGTTGGGAGAATGGAATAGTAGTAGGATAGAAAATATTTGTGTTTTCCATCATGTGTGTTTAGTAGAGAGGATGGAAAAGTGAAACGATAGAGAGTTAATTACAATTATGCCTCATTATAAAAAGTAGAAAGATGGAAAAGTGGGGAGTAATTTTCACATTTTACCTCCCTCAAGTTTTCTCCCATGTTTTCTCTTTATTTTGGAGAGAATTGTGGGCCCGGAGAGAAAATTCCCCAACCCCTATCTTCCTTCCACATTTTTTTATCCTCTTACCAAACAAAAGAAAGTGGCATTCTCTTCTCTTTTCGCTCCCCTATTTTCCATCCTCCCTAAAACACCTCTAACCAAACACATTGTAAAATTCATTAGTCAATTCATAAGTCTCAATAAGCTATGAATTACATTAACTTTAAATGCTATGATGAATGCAATTGTATAAAGCAAACAGCAAGAAAATAAATTACAAGATTTTATCACTATTTAACATTTTGGAATGGTTGGAACCTGTGATAGCGCTATTACACTTGTTGCCAAATGATTTATCCTGCATCTCTTGTCTACAGAGATTTCCGTTGGAGTCTAAAAGTAAAGGACCAAGTTAGATCAGAATTAAACATAATAATATAAAAGCACTGCGAGAAAATGTTGAGCATACCTTCAAACTCACTATGTCAAAGAGGGTCTCATTGTCATGAGCAGAAACATAATTAACCTTGAAAATAGAACAACAGTTAAAGTGTCAATCAACCCAGTGGTTTAGGACTAAGAATGAAACCTTGCAATCTCTTGCAGAAGCATCAGTTATGTAATCAATAATTGACTGCTTTATGGTCATTTCTATCAAAATCTTAATGTATCTGAGATCTTAGCTTGATATTTTTAACACAACACCACTCCACCTAACAAAATATTTTTAAGAGTAAGAAAAACCTTTGGTTTTTTTCTCATAACCCATGGTATGTAAGATCAATAATACTTTAGAAAGAGAGATGTAAGATCAACAATATTTTAGAAAGTCTGACAGTAAAAATTTGACTCCAACAAAATATGTATGCTTTTAAGCACCACTGCAGCAAGCGGATGAGTGGTAACTGCACTTGTTCTCCTCACTCAATGGTTGGGCTTGAATCCCAGTCCACTAGAGTTATGGTGGGAGATATCTAGCTCTATGGGGTCAGGCAAGTATACCCTTCTTAGGGATGCCTTTTTGAGGCCATGGGTAGGGGTGCCACCAACCGCTCCTACCCATTGTTACTTGGCCAAAAAGAAGTGTATGCTTCGTAAGCATGTACTCCCACATTATACTCAAGATCAATTTGAAGACATGGAGTGCACATCAACACAATTGCAAGCATTCGTCATTAGTTCTCTTTATGAGTGGTCTTTTGTGTCGGGTCTCACAGACAGTAACTCTATTCATTCTTTCATAGATTCAATCCATATGTAGATAGTTCTCCATTTGTAATTCTTTAGGTTACTTTGTGCCTATTTTCACGAGGTAGTCTCATTTCAATAAAATTATTTTTACCTATAAAATAAATAAATAAAAACTAATAAACTACAAATTGTCCAAAAGGCTAGGAAATTGTGAATTTAAGCATTTAATCATCATTCTAACACTCCCCCTTATGTGTGGGCTGAGCCCCCCCACCCCCTGTCTCTCCTTTAATAAGATGGGGCCCAAAACATAAGATTTTTAACTTTTTAAATGGCAGGTAGAGTAGAAAAAGGGTATTGATTACTATTTAAACAATAACAAAATATGCATACAAAATAAGATTCTTACTGTTTCTGTGGGAGATAAAGCATATGCAACAGGGGCCCCACCATAAGTTAATACCTCTGATCCTTTTACCTGAGCAGATAACTATCATTAAATGTCAAAGTAATGTATACCCTAGTTATAACATGATTGTACTAGGATCAATTTTATTAAAAGAGCAAGTTTATACTATCAGGTTTGTGTGTGTATCGCAAGGCAGGAAATGTAACCGATAAGTCAGGATAAGCCTTTCAAATGTGTGTGTAAGCATGTGTGTGCATGTTGTTTCATAATAAGTCAGAATAAGCCTTTACAATATGCGCATGCATGTGTGTGTGTGTTGTCTCTGCACATTTATATGCTAAGAAGACCAGGTGAAGTTGCGATAAGAAAGTTGTTTGTTCTTTTCCCAAAATATCACAGAGGTTGTAGGGGACCATGTTTTGCATAGTTGATCATGCATTTGGTTCTCCACCATTCAAAACAATGTGAATTTGTGATAACATTCACACATATGACATGTCTTTGTATATATACAAACATTAATCCCCAAAAAGCAAAGGATTGCTGTATCATTTAGTTGCAAATGGCAACTGATCTTCAACAACCTCAGGCAGCTCACTTAAATCATAAGACTCATTTTCTGCAAATAAACTTTCTAAGCAGATAAACACATATCACAATATAAACAGCAATGAAAAACAATATTTTTCCAATTTATGTGGTAAGTAAACAAAAGCGGCTCTAAAGCAGAAATTTAGATGAAAACTGCATCAAACCATCACATACCTCTTTTCCTTCAAAATTAGTTAGCACAAAATCCCTCAAGTTTGCAGCCATGCCAACCTAAATAATGTGAACATACTTTAGTTTATAATTAATCCAAGAAATACATATATATAACTTAGGGTGACTTGAATAATGCTTGCAAAGATAAGTAAATGTGCACCACTACCCACATGATTCCATGATTAATGTACATGGACTAAGAAATCTAGACAAGCCATGATGCTGGACCTGAAATTTTACTTCAAAAATCATCCAATTCAACACTATTAAATACAATGATTTTGTCAAGCAACTTACCTGGATGTGATCCTTTGCCACAGCAAGCATGCATTCTGCATTATCTTCTGTACCATGATCATGACCATTTGGCTGCAGAAGAACAACTAATTAACTATTCAAACTAGTTGAAAATAACCAATTATTATAAAGAAATTGTGCAAGGAAATTTTTTTTTCTCTAGCAATAGTCATAGGCCAAGAAAATGCGGGCAAGAAGCAGACCATCACCGCATTATGTTCACTGATAATTGCATAATAAACATATTTCTTCAGCTCATTCAATAAATCTTCTCAATTCATACTATGTAGAATGTAGTAGTCATTTGAAAATTTAGTTCAAAAGGCTATCACAATTTCTCTACTGATGCAAATTTTTCTCTAATGGAGGAACAATATTACAAAAAAAAATTCATCCATAAAGGAAATCAAACATAAAACCTTTGCAAAGAAGAAATTATTGAATACCTGCAAAAATAGACCAGTAACAAATCCTTGCTGAAGAGGATGGCCAAATGGAGATCCACCAAGCATTGCATCCCGAATTCGATCATTAAAGCTGAATAAATTCCAAAATAACTCATATAAACTAAATGCTTCATGCAGAATGAATAAAGAGTGCTAGCCAGTGATCAAAGAGTACGTAGTTTCCATTATATTGAAATTTGAATGGAAGCCATTGCAATCAGATTTCAGGTCCAAGGCAAAGTGCGTCTAAATTTTCAGTGTTCTTTAGTTAGGAGAGATTGCCAATTATTACAAATCAAACTTGAAAAACAGATGTTGATAGTATCCTCTGAGTGGTCAACAAGTCGAGCATGTAAAGTTGATTACAATAGTATACCCATTTTATAGTTAAATCCGGCATCAGATTTGCTTTGACACAGTAAGGAAAGAATGATAGATGAAATGAAAAAAAAATCTTACCTCCCAATTTGAGTTCCACTAAGATTGAACTGAGAAGCATTTACCCCACGTCCATTTTTGGCAACTTCACCAAAGTCCCATCCTTCACCATATCTGAGAAAAGGAACGGTACATAGCAAAAATGAAAAAACACACCATGGGTACAAGTATTAAAGAGAAAAAAAATGGTTCACAATGAAAAGCCAAGCACCAACTCCAGTGCAGTAATGATGAAACCTAAAAGAAGATAAATCAGCTTATGATTTTGAACGTACATATAGATACTTGAACCATCAATCCCATCCCTTTCCTTTGTTAGGCTGTGGAGAGCATCCTTGGCTTTCACCTATACATAGGTCATAATATTATCTTGCATGGCTCTTGTACAGTAGCTCATTGCACCACCCTAAATTGGTTGAGAATCCCAAATCATGTTAACTATAATCTTTTATCTTACAAGCATTTCAGAGGATCCATCGTATAAAAGAACACATTGAATACACTTTCAACCACCAAGACATCTACATAGCAAACTTATATCCATGGATGGATGGATTGATGCAGTTGCATCATCTCGAACCAAGCAACTTCATGAAGCCCTTAAATGTGACATAAGTAACTAGAACATATGTGGCTAGTATTTAAATTCACAGGATTTTTTATGGTTCTCACAAGTCACCAGAGAGAAATGAACTTAGATCTCTCTATAGTTTTGTGCAGTAACAGAACCAGAAGTCAGAGAGGCACGTACCATTGTACTTTTCATTATATGACCCATGAGGTCAAACCGAAACCCATCAACCTGAAAAATCATGACTCATTATCAACTATTTACATATTTCTGGGTTAAAATCTTAAAGCGTAACTGCAAAAACAAAAAAAAACAAAAAACAAAAAAAGAGTTGAAATGATAAACCTGCCTTAAGCCAACAATACACCAATGTACTATAGAAAGAAAAAGGCATAAGCTTTCTAACTATATCAGAGTAACAGAGCCAAAATTGAGGTACTTAAGAAGACACCATAACACTGTGCAATCACCTTATAATGAACTGCCCAGTGAAGAAGATCATCAAGAATCAGACGCTCAACCATGACATGCTCACTGGCAGTGTTATTCACGCATGTACTATTCTCAATAAGACCATCAGTGTTCTTTCTCAGATAGTAACCTGGAACAATCTAGAGAGAAACCTTATGTCACAACAAAGAGCAGACAAACCTTCCAGGAAAATAAATTACATTATACAGGATATCACTTATATACACAATGGAACGTTACAATCATGACTTATAACATGTATCCAAAAACCATAAGTGGACATAAAATATTAAGGGAAATTTTCATTTTAAACTCTATAGTTAGGGGTGTAACAAATTAAACCCTGTAGTTTCAAAAGTAAGAACTTAAACCATAAAGTTTTAAAAAGTACTAAATTAAACCCTATTGTTTCAAAAGTCACAAATCAAACCTTGAGTTTTCAAAAGGTAAACATTAACCTCAACCCATTTAAGTGAAACAACATTATGTTTGGGGTTTAATATAGGCTGGGGGTTTTAGTTTGTTACTTTTTGAAAACCCAATGATTAATTTGTTACTTTTCAAAACTTCAGGGTTAAAGTTGTTACTTTTGAAACTACAAGGTTTAATTTGTTACTCTGTAAAACTTCAAGGTTTAAGTTGTCACTTTTTGAAACAACAGGATTTAATTTGTTATACCCTAAATGATAGGGTTTAAAATGTAATTTTCCCAAATATTAACAACAGATCATCACCTTATCAAGGACGGAATTTTCATCAAAGGGCCCACTTCCATGCACATGATTGTAGACAACATCCAATACAATGCGAAGGCCAATACGGTTAAGTGCCTATAATGAATGTAGATCTTGATGAGGAACAAAGCAACAAAAAACTACTTAAGCTGATTGCAGACATATGTAAAACCCAAATATCTATTCTGCACAACACAAAGATCAAAATGAAAAGAATACAAACAATCTGTACCTGAATCATCTTTCTAAACTCAATTATACGGTATGGACCATTTGGGTTACTTGCATAACTTCCTTTAGGGACCCCCCAGAGCACAGGATTGTACCTATGTAAGACAGAGCAGACAACCCAATCAAGCAAACACAATATAAAGAAACTTGATAAAGGCATCCAATTCAGCCCCAGGAGCTTACCCCCAGTTATACCCATCATTGTCTTGGATTGCCGTAATTAGATCTTGTTGCTGAACTGAATCAGGTGGTAATTTTTCCAGCATATTGGTATCTGCAAAAACCCTAATGGTATCGAGATAAATGATTCCACTAGATAAACAATTATAAAAAATTGAGCCCAATCAAAATGTTCAGTTATCAACATGTCCAGAATGGACAATTAACTCTTTATATGGTGCCAAAGATTGACTTGGCCAAAACTGAACTATTATACCAATTAAAGCTGTGACAATTAACATTTTCCAAAACTACATCGGTAGGTCAAAGCATTTGCTCATCACCATAATAAAGTTTTGTTTTTGGGGGGAGAATGGAGAAATGTTTAAGAATCAGCAGATGAAAAACAATCTTACCCACACACTTCCAGTTCTCCTTCTCATCATCAACACCAGCAAATTGAAAGGTTGGCAATAGATGGACATGAGTGAGACCAGCATTTGATAATTTTTTTAGATGGAGCACACCTGATGAATCCTTCAAGCAATATGCTTACTATTAGATAAAAAATTGTTATAGCAGTCTTTCCACATGACTGTTTAAAAGCAACATAACTAAATGAGTATGCTTATGTATAATCGATATTTTCTCAAACTTATTGTTACTCTTCTTCAGCTTCTTAGGCTTAAATCAATACAGCAATTCAGCTTCTTAGGCTTAAATCAATACAGCAACAACAACAATCAAGTCTTGGTCCAAAAATTTTGGGGTCAGCTTTAGATACTAAACAAACTAGTGAGAGTCGACCACATGTATTCTTTTCCACCATTCTATTTTATCTTAAGTCATACTTTTTGTTACCTCCTTAATTGTCATATCTTTTTCACTTCTTCTACTAAGGTCGTCTTTTTTTAGGCCTACCATCTGTCTCTACCTCTTTTCGTTCCCTCAACATAAATCAACTCACTTTTTCTCACTAGTGCAATCACTCTCCTCTACATATGCCCAAACTGTCTTGAGCAACTCTAACTCATCTTTTCATAAGTATGGGTCACGCCTATTATTAGCAAATTTCCTCATTTCTAATCCTATCTACTACACTCATTTTATGAACATTTTGCTTCTTAAAAACCCAAAATTCAGTACTATAGAGCATGGCTAGTCTTATAACAGTTTTAGAAAACTTTTCCTTTAACATAATAGGTATTCGACGATCACACAATACCCTTGATGCACTTCTCCACTTGATCCACCCTACTCTTATCTTATGGTTCACATCCTCTTCAATCTCTCCATCTTTATGAATTATTAATATAAGATATTGAAATCTCAAATCAATATATTTTGATAAATAACATAGTGAAAACCTTATTGGTAAAGACCATGGCTATTGTGCCAAAAGCATAAAGTTTTTCAAATATCAGCAATTTTACAAATATTCTCCCTGGAAGAGAACCACCTCAAAGATTGTTTCTGGCACCATAACTATGGAATTTTCCAAAACCTTTTTTATTATATCAACCATGAAGACCAGCCAGGAAGGGAAAGAGAGACAGAGAGAGAGACTATCAAGGAAATCAAAAACAATGACAACAAAGCAATCTCAGGTCTGAAAATCTATGTTTAAGTGCAGAGACAATATCTGTTATGGCATAGAAAGGTGGAAAAATATTTTTATTCTTCTAAGAACAACTTTGTCAGTAATTAGGATTGAAAGAACATAAAACCTGCAAAGTGAAGGCCAGATAACCACCACGAAATTCAGGATGCACAGTGTAGTCATTGGCACTGCAATAGCAACACTGAATATTAGAGGAACACAAACCTACAGAACTCAGCAAAGAGAAAACAAATAGTGAAATCAAGCAAGCAGTAACAACACCAATCAATTGAAACCTCCCTCTAGCAGGTAAGCCAGACTTAAAATTCTTGGTTATTATTTGTATAAAGGTAGCATGAAATATGTCTCTAAGTAAGGTGCAACATTAAAAGAAATGCAAGGGCAAAAGCCGCAAAACTAAAGACCAGTCAATTATGTTGTAGTTAGAACACAATATAAATGTAGAAAAAGCAGGCTCCACTAGTGAGTTTGAACGTAAAAACCCTTGGAGGCCAAACTTCTCATTTAAGAGTTCCATGAACTATTGACACAAGAATGAGGAAGTCTATTATCTGCTGATCTCCATAAAGTAATAAGCACAATAGATTGAGTTTGCACCTGAAATCCCTTATATGCAATTCGTATATACTTATGTCAGAGAAAGAGAGTATATCAGGTTTCTCATTTGCCAAATTATCCCACTCTTCAGGTTTCAATGTATCAGAATCAAGGTTGACCAAAAATGTCCGCCTGCCATCTGATGAAAGCCTGCTTCAACAAGAAAACAATAAATAAAAACATCACAGGATGTGCCCATGTGTATGTCTGTAAATACAATACACCACATGTAAACATGTATTGGCAGACGGTAGTCCAGTTTAACTTTAGAATGTAGAGACACCTTAGCCATATTCAGTAATTGTTGACTAATTGAGACAACCAGCATACCCTCTAGCATACGGATCATTTACATGACATTTTTCAATTCGCAAGGTGCTAGGATGATAAACAGATACTTGATAGACATAATAACAGCCTTCCCATCTTTTTGGTCCTTTAGTACTCCAAACACCATTAACCTCCTCAAGCTGGACAATTTCCAGAGGATTCCCACCAACTGGATCCCTATAAATGCAAGCACATACTGCCTGTATTGACAAATTAATAATCAAGAAAAAGTAAATGATTTTGAGAATAACAAAAATAAAACTAAAGAAGGCAGAATTATTTTAGAAAATATGATATACTTGAGCAGTAGGAGCCCAGAGGTAAAGTGACACAGATTCTTCCGAGTAAAGTGCACCAAGGGGACCATTGTATGAGAATAAGTCATCAAGCACACCAGGTAATTGCAAACCAGTAACATTTATGCATTTCCCATCAGCTGTAAGAAAGAGACACAAAGGATATGATTCAATAGACAACAGTAAAATACAAGTGACCACAATAGAAGCCTTATTTTGATTCACAACAAAAGAGAGTTTGTGCCAATGAGCCAGGGCCCAAATAGCACTTCCTCCTCTTGCAAGCACAAGATGGAGTATGAAATCATGGGTTCAAGACCCACTAGGTGTATGTGATACTTATCAAAAAAGAAGATCAAAAGAGATTTACACACACACACACACATATACACATCCCAACTTCATTTAATGTTCATGCAACTACATAGTTGTTAATGAACCATGCAATAAATCAGATATCGTTTACATAATCATGTGATAAGTTATAGCTATAACTTACTACATCAAGCTGTGAGATATTTCTTATTATATTACATGAGAGGCCTGTAAATTTGTTAACAGATTGATCCATAAAATGAGAACTAATATATAAATATAAACCTCAACAGGCATAATAAGGATTCTATTGTATCACTTGTTAGAGTCATATCTAGAACATTTATTCCTACTATTCTCCACTGATACATATTCATGTTAAGAAGTAAAGTAAAACAAAATGCTTACAATTGAAAGTAGCAACTGCTAACTGGCATTTGAGGAGAGTTTTGGCATCCAAAGTAGAAGGCACTTTGAAAGCTCTGTAGTCTTGAATATGAGGAAATTTTCTAATCACCTAAAAAGATTATGTTTAGAAGAACAAGGTAGGGATTAGTAGTTCTTAAACTAGCACATGTAAGCAAACAACTACAACATCAGCAGTAACTATCAGAGCTAGGTCTAAATACTATAATTTGTTCTACAAATGACTGTGTTACATTTTCTGGAAGCCCACAACTGTCTTCTTCAAGCTTAATTTGCATGTCCTTGCCTGTAGCACAGAAATCAGTCAAATTTGAATTGCAGTAATTTGCTCTCAGAAAAAATAAAAAATAAAATTCTTTCACAAAATCAAACAACCATATTAAGGAGGTAATCATTAGTAAAGTTTATACCTTCAACTCCATCATCCACAATTGATAAAGCAGCAGTTTTACTAGCGAATAAGAAGCAGGAACCATCTCCAACATCCACATTCCAGGCAATAATCGATTTACTAACCCAGTATGCTCTTGAAAACAACAAACTATCCTGCAGCTGAGATCAACATTTTTTACCACGATATCAACACAAGAAAAAGGCAGTCTATACAAAATTATACCCAACATTCCATATCAAGGAGACAAAACCATATATGTGTGTGGTTTTGGGAGGGGGTTAGGTTTAAGTTACACCTAATATAACTTTGGTTAATATAACCCCATCAAATATCATTGCATTAGCTAAGTATTTCGCTAAAACCCACATTGAGTTATATGTTTTTCCTACATCTATTATGCTAATCAAATATCAAGATGATCAAGGATTAAGAGCCATCTCATCTATCAATTTCCAAATGCATGAATTGAGGATTTGATTGTAAATAACTTTTTATTGATATGAAATTTTGCATAAATGATAAGCATGGAGTGAACACATCATCCAAAGGTTACTTATCAAAAAATACATAATCCAAAGGTACGATTAACAAAATATAAATCTCATGTAAAATTATAAATGGTGTAACTTTAACCGCTATATATCCAATGCTAACCCAATGATTAAAAGGAAAATCAAAGGGAGGGACCCACAACAATGACAAAACAACCCGAATAATCCACCCCTTTGCCAAGCAGAGTGTCTATATAGATCCTATTCATGGATTAACGAAAATGTGCAAAAACTTTATTTGCCCTTATAAATGGGAAAGAAAAACAAGAGACAGTTTTTCTCAAAATATAGACAAATGGAAGTTTAACTCCTAAAGAAGCACTTCATGAAGCCTGGATGCTTTTTCTTGAAACAGGGTTCTATGGTTGTTTCGCGACCACCGGATGCCGAAGGTTCACTCATTGAGTCATCCATGTAAATTGATATGTTTTTCATTCATAACCAACCATCACCAATTTGCCAATAAGCTCTAGTTCCAATGACACTTGCTTCTCCCATAAGAATGGGTGAAAGGTGAGGTCACAAATTCAAAACCCACTAAGTGTGCAGGTAACTTACCAAATTATAAAATAAATAACCCATCACCAATCTACAACTTCAAATGTGAGCTCAACTCATATTTTGTCAACTATCAATAGATGAGAATTGAGAAGTAACTAATTGACATAATATAAATTGCTAAGCATGTAACAACCAGAGATAGAGCTATAATATATATATATATATATATATATAATATTTTTGTGTGGCCTCTCCAAAACTGAAATCTAGGCCCCAATATGATTAACATGAGCCCAAAAAAGCCCCAAAAAAAAAATGGTCACCAAGTGTGGATGGTGGCTCCTCCCAAAAACAAATAGTAAAAATTCTCTTCTCCTAACAAATTTCTAAAATTTCATAAGAAGAAAAAAATATATATATACTAATGCTTTTTGCCAATTACAAGAATTAGATCATTGGTTTAGTGGCATGCAGTGAAGTTGATTATTCTTAACTCAGTTCTAAATCCTCGAAAGCATATGAATGTTTTAGGACGACAGAACTTAGGTATAGCTTCTTACGTATTATACACTACGTTTTCCAACTAAATTCAACCACGTTATTGCATTGACCAATAAACAACATTGTTGAATTTAATCAGAGGATAATACTATTTGTGATTCATTAGTCAATTCAGCCACATAATTGGATCCAATAAGAGTGGTTCTAAAATCACAAACTATTCTACAACTTTTTTGTTACAACTCTGACATGACAGACTCTGAGTGGTTTCCCTATCGCTCAGGCATTAACTCACTATTTTTTCTTCATCACTCACGCTCTGTCACGTCACATCACAGTTGTGACAAAAAAGTTATGAAATAATCCGTGGTACTATATCTTTTCATCTAATAAGAACCAAATTTACTGTACCTAAAGAACTGTAACTAGGTTTTTTCCAATTTTAGAATTGATGATATTTGTAGCAGCTAAGTAATTCGATGGTTTTTTCATCACAATACGAAGGAATTGTTTGGTCAATTTGGTTAAAAAGTGATTTTAAATTGATGGCAAAAACATGAACAAACCTGGGAAGTAGGAGTGGAGTTCTCAACAGACATGGAAGAGGAGCAGCGAAGAGAGAGGTGAGTACTGTTTGGTCTGAGAAGGAGACGGCGTCGTATTGGAGAAGATGGACACGTGGACGTTGTAGAAGAAGTGCGATGAGGAAGAAGGAAGTGACGGTTGGAGTTGGAAGGGAAAGGAAAAGGAGGAAAAGGTCGAGTTTGTGATGAGAGAGGAGAGAATGAAAGAGACATTACTGTTATCACTGTTACTGTTAATTAGGATTTCGAATTCCTTGGGATTTTCAGATTTCTTGCAATTGCAGAGAGAGAAAAGAGTATTTTCCGTTCACTTTTCCAGCTCCAGTCTTTTCTTTCTCTCGCATTCTCGATCTTTCAATTTTCACTCTCTTTTTCCTGTTTCTTTTGCTAAAGATTTTTCTCGTTTTGTCTCTTCTAGTCGCTTTTGCGTCTTTTGTAGTACGACGGGTCGGTCTTTTCCAAGAACTAAACGACCCGTGCCTTTTTCCTTTTTTTTCTTCTTAAAAACGTTATTGTCGTTTGTCTGGATTCCCAACTCCTCACCATAGAACGACTATCGTTTTCTAAGGTTTACAGCCCTGTTTGGTGTGAGCTGAGTTTGTATTCATTTTCTATTCTCATTTTCTGTCTCAAGTTCAAGGTTCACATTCATCAAAACTTAGGGTCTGGAATTTTTGTTTTTGTTTTCAAAACGGTATAAAAATAATTTTCAAAAAATTGAACTTAAAATTAATTTTTAGATAATAATTTTTATATTTTACGTGTTTTGCTCTCACTTTTAAAAATAATTTTTAAAATATTAAAAGCAAAAATAATTATTTGGAAGGTTATTTCTATTTTTGAGATTTTAAAAAAAAATTACAAAAAATAACGTATAAAATCTATAAAATACTTTTTTGTGTGGATAATGATAAAAAAATAAAGCTCATTATTTTTCTTTTAATAGTAAGTTTTAAATTTAAAGAATGTGGATTTTTTTTATAATAAAAATAAACTCGTAAATTTAAGGGATAAAAAAGTTTCAACAAACGTCTGGATTTACTGGTTTCAATTTATTTACCATTATGTTATTAAAAATATATATATATATATATATATATATATATATATATTTTAACAAACAACACCGACCTATTAAAAAAAATACCTGAGTACGGCTTAGATCATCCCTCTCAGCCTAGCTCCTCTCTCTCAAGTCTCAACTTCTCTCACTCTCCGCTGAGCGCCGATCCACGCCGCCGAGATAGCCCACTCTAAAGATAGCGCCGTCGTCCCTTGATCTTCCCGCCGCCGAGCAGCTCCCTTCAAGTTCTCTCTGACTCTCCACGCCGCCATCCCTTGCTCTTCCCCATTTCCACTCCACCACCCATTTCCAGAGTTAAAGCTGTGATTAGGATTCAGCAAATTTGCAGAAGTTTGCTTCGATTAGAGAACAGCAGATTGGTGGCATTGTTCAGGTACCTCTCATGTCTTTGGTAGTGGGTATTTGTTCCTCAAGTCGCTATTTTTCTCTATTTTCCAGCACACCCATTTCGATTCCTTGCTTATTTTCTATGTTACAACAAGTTTCCTGTACTGTACCCTGTTTGGTAGCTGAGAAAATTGAGGATAAATGGGGTGGAGGGAATGTTGTAACTGTGCAAACGCTACTGTTTTGTTTTGATAAGTGGAAAACATAGACAACTAGTGGTATAAAAGACTTATTGGGTGGCAAGAATGCTTTTGTTTGTTTTTTTCTTTTTGGGGTTCTGTGTTCTCAGACTAAGCAAAGATATTTGAGGAATAATTTAAACTGATGGTAGACAACTAGTTGTATAAAACACTAATGAGGTTGCAAGGCTGCTTTGAATTTAGTTTCCTTCATTCATAGACCAAACTAGGCTATTTGTTAGCTATTTAAGTTATTATCTTGGGGTTTATGTTACTGAGTTTGGTGTGGAATGCTAGGCTTGATTGATTACAATTTTGTAGTGATAAGGATGAAACTGGAAATGGATTAAGTAGAGATTGATAGTGAAAAATTGAGATACACCCATCTTCTCCAGATTTGGGAAAAATAAAATGAATAATAGAACATCTAAAACATAGGAGTATATGTTTTTCCTTTGACTTCCTTGTTTGCACATTGTATGTTGCTGATGATTTTATTTTGTTCTTGTTAACTTGTTATTAAATGAAGATATTCACATGTATACATTATACAATTAATTTGATCCCTGCTTTCTTTGGGAAGTTTGAGTTTGGCCAAGAGCCTTTCAGTGCAACTGGTTAACACTTCCTAGTGTTTCTAACGGAAACATCCAGAGTTCAAATCCCTCTCCCCCGATTATCGAATTATATTTGGGAAGTTTGAGTTTGGCATTGACTATTTGAACCTCCAACCTTGTTTTGAAGTGGGTTTCTTAAATGCGTGCAAACTTGTATGAACTATTTGCAAGCATTCAATGCAGATATATCTCTCTATCCCTGATAATGAACAATGGGTGGCTAAGGAAGCAGTGTTAGTTGACAGACTTGCTTAAAATAATTCATAAATGTTAATTACTTTTATCTTACTCAATTATCCCTTTTGTGGATCATTTTTGGGGTCAGAATAAGACATAGAAACTCATAAAGGAGTTGAACTAGGTTGAAAATATAGATTTGTTGTTTGCCTCCCACTACATAGAAGGAACGCTTAATTTTCCAATGCTTATTTGCATTGTTTATCTAGTATGGTTTCCACTGGTGAAAGATCAATGTGAAGAATAATTAACTAAATTGACATTGGTTTCCAATGAGTTCTAGCTCAAGAAGCACTTTCTTTTCCCATAAGAATGGATGGAGGGTGAGGGTGCATGGGTAACTTACTTTTTAAAAAAGAAAACAAAATAATTAACTAATTGTACAAAATCTAAAGGTGAGGTTGAGGATTCAAAGTCCCACCCACTTCTGTAACTTGCCATTAAACAAAGGCAAACAAATTTCAAAACATTTTACATGGTTATTATAGGACTGTATGATTTTTTATATGATTGGGCTGTATAAAAATTTCATTTATTTATGTTTATGAATATAGTATCTTACATTATGCTCAATATACATGTTAAATGCTTCAGCATTAATTGAAGTTGGTTTTGTATTGAGTTTGGGTTCATATGTAATTCTCTTTTTTATTATGTTGATGCGGATCAGCACAATGCTTGATACTCATCTTTTTGTCACCTGTTAATAGTCACCATTTAGACAACTCTATTATCTGTGAACCTTGGCCAATAATAGGCTAGCTCAACAGTTTAACATTACTATTAAGAGAGTGTGGTACTTGTTATATCTTACCCACGCTCTTGGCTTTTATCGATGACTCTGCAGATATGTCATTATCTAAGCTTGTTTGCTACTGAGACAACAGTTAGATTATTATATTTCCTTTTGAGAGTATATTCATGGTTGTGTGCAGATCTTGCAGTTTGTCCGTGCTTTCAGAGCTCAGATCCCTGTAACTAACCCAGGAAGGTATGTGATGTTTATCATATTTATTTATTTTTGATAAGTTGTTTATCATATTTATGATATCAGTTATGAACTTATGATGCTTCCTACAAATAACTGTGAGTGCTAAATGTACTTGCATTGTAGACAATCAGTGGGACGACTATGGTACCTTTATATTTGCAAAAAAATTTGTATGGTACAATGAATTCACATAAAACTCAATTTAGTGGCTGAAGAACTCATTAGCTCTTATTAATACATTTCTGAACATTGATGACAATTTTGCTTATAGTTCATTTCTTCTAGCTCAGAGACTAATCATAATTTTTGCAATTCCTCCATCTAGGTCTATAGAACAATCACATCTAACCTTACTGCTTTGAGCTCTGCTATTATCTCGCTCTGTACACTTCGGTAAAATCAAATACTGTAAATGTTTTAGGAGTACTATTACTCAATCCATTTATTGTTGTTCAAGTATCGTATGATTTTGAGATATATTATCACATATAGTAGACAACTGCTCCATTTTTGGAAGTACTTATCTTGGTATTACAGATTTAATAATTATTACATTTACATTCATATGTGATTTGTTAAGATCAGACATACACAATTATGCTTAAATTTTTTCAGAACTTATCACACTAAGTTATGCTTGAATTAGTGTTACATGTTTTAAAAAAATTTAAGCATAAGTTACTCTTGAATTAGTGTTATATGTTCTAAGAAATTTTAAGCATAATTGGGTATGTCTGATCTTAACAAATCACATATGAATCTAATTGTAATAATTATTAGCTCCGTAATAAGTAAACGTGTTACCTAAGAGTTTGGCTTTGCATTGTACCAAATTTATTAATATTAAACCAACTGTAAGAGCATGTTATAATAACTATAATATATTACTTTATAATATTTGTATCTTTCTCATTTTTAAGGATCTTATGTGTAAAATTTTGGAAATTTCTTTATAGGGAAATTTTAAATTACAGTTTTCACCATATTTTGGAGACCGTGAAACTTTCAAATAATAGAAATTAGGAAAATATTTAGACATGTACATGCATATGTGAGATGCATGGATCCACACTCATCCATAGGAACTTTGGATTTAACCCTTGTTATGTGCATTATTGAAATGTTGTTGTAGGTGAAATTGCGTAAATATTGTATGGCAATGGATAAATGTTGGATGGACAAGAGGAGGGGTTCAATGGAATATGTTCAAGGTGTAGTCAAATTCGTGGAGTTTGCATCTCTAACTGCGCGCGATGGGAAGATCTTATGTCCTTGTAACCACTGTGTGAATATGAAATTATTACCGCCTAATGTTGCACGTGATCATTGTTGGACTTGGGGGATGCTTAAAAATTACAAGCTTTGGAAATTTCATGGGGAATCGGCGGCTGCAACGAAGGCTACTGAATGTGGGAGTACTCATGTGCAAGAAACCCTAAATCAATATGGTGATTTTCGTGAGATGTTGCACAATTTGTACCCCATGCATGAAATGGCACCCGAACCGAACAAGGTGAAAGTGTGCAACACAACCAGCTGAAGGTCTGAATAATGATGCAAAAAAGTTTTACAATATGATACTCCCCACCCCTCCATCCAAAATGTTTATAATACTAATATTCTACTAGTCTCCTCAAAAGTTCAAATTACTTTGAAAAAAAGAGTGCAGTGGGCAGTGGCAGTATGTATCACATGACATGCAAATCTTATCAAGTGACCAAAAGTGGGTGAATGATGGTGGGGGGATCCAAAAAATTACATTATCAAGGTCCACTAAAGATTGTGTATCATTTTGTGTAGTTTCATTTATTTTCTTTTCTTTTTAAATATTTAATTCAAGTCAAAATGATGATCAATGTGGGTGATCTCTGTTAAAGACTTAAAGTGCCAACTCAACTGTGGACACCTTACACCTTACAGTTAATCCAAAAGTGGGTGAAGTTGTTTAAGCAGGTCAGGATTGGACCATGTTTATTGTCACTCTTTAAGCTGTTAAATAAGTTGATGACATTTTATTGATGGCTGCACTAGTTAGTTATTTATTTAATACAAGTTGATGATGACTATATATATATATAGCAGTAGTAGTATTTGTAGTTGAACATTGATAATGTTAACAGATATCACCAACATCAATTTTCTCCCTATAACTAAAGTGCTGATCTTGTTGAACATGTTGTAGTTGAAATCAATAGAGGCGGCTGTAAAGCGTGTAGTTGTTTATGAAAAAGTCTACAATACCAAAGATGGGACTCATGTTACTGCCCGAGCGAGAGAGAACATTGTAAGTATTATTTGTATCCTATATCTTTCATGGAACTGTTTGTATTGTTTATAGAAAGTAATATGTTATTTGGTTCTTGTGTGAAAACAGGCTAGGATGAAAGAAATTTTGAATGAAGAGGGCACACCACTACAAGGAGAGAGTAGTGGTGGAATCCTATGGTCCAAAGATGATTCGTTTGCTCAAGTGATGGGTCCAGAGCGCAGTGGACATGCATGTGTACGTGGGGTGGGTTTTGGACAAACCCCATCAAGAAGAAGTGGGACAACCCTTTCACAATATATATTGACTCCACCGTCGTCAAATGAAACGACCCAGAGGATTACACAATTGGAGATTGCGTTTGCATCTATGAAGGAGCAACTAGCCCAATTAGATGTGAGGCATGAAGAGCAACTCGCCCAATTAGAAGCGAGGCATCAAGAGCAACTCGCCCAATTCAGTGCGAGGCTTCAAGAGCAACTCACCCAATCACTAGCCCTATTCAATGCGAAGCTTCAAGAGCAACTCGCCCAATTAGATGTGAGGCTTCAAGAGCAAATGAGAGAAGTGATGTCGCAAATGAGAGAAATGTTGTCCCAATTTAGCCCACATATGCATTCTTCACATCTTTTTCAGGTACCAAAAAAAATCTTCACATTAACGAAACTCAACTTATTGCAATGCGTTGGATTGAAATTAGTTGTATTGTATTCTTTTTTTGCCATTTCCTACGAACATTGTTATATGATATTAATATGATGCCTTTAATATATGCAGGATGACAATGATTTTGAGGATTGATGAGGACTCTCTGCAACTGACGATGATCAATGCATAAAGTAGGATAGTTAACTTAGTTCATATATTTTTGGGATTTAGGAGAATCATTACTCAGTTATTGCTGATCATGAATGAATATCTTAGGATATCTATGTGTTAATTTGAATGTATATAATGTATTATTTTGATATGTTGGTTTGTCCACTAATTTATTTAGATAGACAGATTGATAAACTACTAAACAGGTTGTAAACAGGTTGATTTGTGATTTGTCTAGGTAAAAAAAAAAAAAAAAAACTATAGCCGTGTTTATAAAACGCTGCTAATGTAAACTGTTTTAACCACGTTTATAAAACACGGCTAAAATAACTACTATAGCCACGTTTTTAAAACGCAGCTAAAAAATGTGGTTATAGCTCACATTTTTAGTAGTGGGCCATTTAGTCCATTTTAAATAAATTGTCTTAAATTGATTTTTTTTTTGTAAGTTTTCTTTTCAAGTTTAACTCAAAAAAAAAAAAATCTTAATTTCTGATTTGAAAAGTATGAAATTTTATTATATTTGGGTTAAGCTCTTTAGTTTTGAGTTAAAAAATACAAAGAAAATACTAAAATAGACGTTAGAAATGAGAAATATGATCCTTAAAAATGCAATAAAAATTATTAATATTCAAAAGTCTTATTTGGTCTACATTGGTTTTATTCTATCCCATTTGGTCCAATTTGTTTTATTCGATACTATTTAGTCCATTTTGTCCACTAAAGTTCTATTCGGTCCAATTTGTCTATTCGGTCTCATTCAGTTCACTTCAATCCAATTCGCTCCATTCAGTCCACATTGGTCATTTTTGGTCTATTATGTCTACTTTGATCCACTTCAGTCCTATTCGACCAATTCGGTCATATTCGGTCTATTTTGTCCACTTTGGTTTTATTTAATTCATTTTGTCCACTTTGGTCCAATCTATTCATGTCAATCCTATTCGGTCCACTTAGGTCCAGTTTGACTACTTCAATCCTCTTCAATCCAATGTTGTCCCTTTTGATCTATTTTGTGATTCTGTCCACTTCGGTCCTATTTGATCTACCTTGTTTCTATTTGGTCCATTTGGTCTACTTTGTTCTATCTAGTCCAATTTGGTTCATTTTAGTCTACTTCAATCTATTTTTGTGCACTTATACAATGGGAAAAGACATGTTTAGGTTGAAAGCACCTAATCTAAATCTAACTAGGAATGACAATTTTTACCTAACCTCTTAGCCGCCCTCTCTCTCTCAAGCTCTCACGCACTGCTGCCAGCCACCCTCTCTCGGCCTTACTCAAATGTTCCCCTCACAACACCTCTCAGCCTTATGGCCCCATGGCCTTATTCAACCTCAAGACTATGTTTTTTTTTTTTTTCTTTTTCTTTTTGGGTTCATTTCGTCTCTCATTGTTTTTTCTTTGTTCTTTTTGTGTTTGTGTTTGTGTTTTTGATTTTGAAAGGGAAAATCATAAATCTAAATTTTTTTGTGTGGTTGTTTGGGGTGGCTTCAAATCGGTTTGGGTGGGTGGGCTTTGGATCGGCCTTGGCAGTGTCGAGTTGTGGGTTATGGGTTGTCGGTGGCCGTGGTGGGTCATGGTGGGCATGGCGGCCATAGGGTCGTGGTGGGCGTGGGGCTGTGGGGTCGTGTTGAGTCGTGGTGGATGTGGGACCGTGGTGGGTCTTGGTGGGCATGGGTTGTGGGATATGGGTTGTGTGGGTTTGGGTTTTGGTGGGTCATTAGGTGGTGGAGTTCTATCTGTGTGGTGGTAGATTGCGGTGGTGGGTTTGGCGATGGTGGTTGCTATGTTTTTTGTGATTGGTGGTTGTGGGTTATGGTTTAGATTTGGTTTTTGTTTCATTTTTTATTATTATTATTTTGGTTTGTGAGTATGGATTTGGCAGTGTTGGTGGTGGTGGTTTTGTTGGATTTTAGGTGGTGGTGGTGGCTACTATGTTGTGGGTGAAGGTCGTGACTGCTATGTTGTGGTAGTTTTTTTTTTTTTTTTTTTTTTTTTTTTTTGCAATGAGATTGATTTTTGGATTGATTTGGCATTTGGGCCACCATATAATTTTTTTTTTTTTTTGTTGGGCCACAGATTGGGCCCTAAAGTGGTATGGTTGGACAGGGCCCGACAGGGCGAGTTTAGAGGTTAAAAAAAACCCGTTTATTAAAAACAAGGGCGGGTTTGGGCATAAAGAAACCCGCCCCGAACCCGACCCGTTGTCATTCCTATCTCAAACTCATAATATCTAAAATCTTAAGCATAACATTTATTGTTACTACACTTTTCTTGAGTCACATTAATGTAATATTTCAGTCAACTTTGGTACGACTAAATTTAAGCAAAAGTCTTTATAAACATAAAGACTATGAATATACAAATGTAATCTTTAAGGCAGTTATTCATTTGTTTTAACGTTGTTACTTTTAAATGAATTGTACGATGTTGATTATATATTTAAGAAAAATATATACATATATCTATGTATGTATAATTTTTATTATTAAAATTATTCATTCTTTCAAAAGAGATTATCATGATAATTAAAACTCATATCAAACTTATACTGAATATGTATAATTTATTCTCTAAATTCTATTGTAGAGAGAGACTACTTGTAATGGGAACTAAAAAAAACAACACCAAAACGTATGAATCCAAAATAGAATTTTAAAAATCACAATGATTCATCAATATAAAGTAGAGTTGCAAGAAAGAATAAAAAATAAAGAGAAAGAGAATAACCACTTTTTCAAGAAAGAATGTGAAAGAGAATAATAAGAAATTTATAGAAAATAATATAAGAAGAAAAAAAGTAAATATAAAAAATATAGTAATAAACACCAAATTATCCAAGTCATATTATGTAATAAAATAATATTATATTCTTATATATTATCTTTATAATGCAATATGATAATTAACATTTATGAAATCACAGAGAATTATAAAGATAACAACTTAAAAACACAAAACTTAATCATATCAACCTAAAGTAGAGTTCCAAATAATACAAAAATTCATCAATCTAAAGTAGTGATGCAAGAAAAATAGAAAAAAAAAATGAGGGAGATAGAGAGAGAGAGAGAAATATCCTTTTGTGTGTGGAAAATGAGAGAAAGAGAGAGAAGTAACATTTTGCATGTGAAAAAACTATGAATAGAATGGAAAAGAGAATTGTAAATTTATAGTAAGAAGAGGGAAATAAGAAAAAAAAAAGATGAAAATAAAAGAAAAGTGATATTAAGGTACATAGTTGTAAGAAGATGAAAAGGTAAAAGGGAAGTTAGAAAAGTATAATTAACAATAAGTTGGGAAATTAATAAGAAAAAAAATTAAAAATAAGCGAGAGAATGTTGAAAATGAGTGGATAATATGGCTGTTGATGTGACTTAATAGGAGTGTAATAATAATAAATGTTACACTTCAACTTTTATATATCCATCCCCAAAGCCTTCAAAGGTCCTCAGGAATCTTTCATGCCAAGACTGGGAAACAGAAAGAGAATATCAGACACAAACTTAACGAGGAAACAAACATTCCAATTTCATTTAACAGGCCAATATCTGATGTAAGATGAGCAAATCAAATTGCATCATCATTAAACACCTACTTGCCCAACATCGTACAAAAATAGATGAAACATATCCATCTTTGGAATCTATTTGTACAAATAAATTAGTACCGAAGAGAGCAATAAAGCCTTTTGTGGATTTGTACGGATAAATTGGTTCCAAAGAGTTCAATAAAGCCTTTTGTAATTTAGGCAAATCAATTACTTTTAAAATCAACTTTCAAACACAAAGCAAAGGAAAATGATGTGGCAGAAGTTGTTCCTGCTCTCAGTGAGGACATTTTTCTGGTCTGAGTGTCTTTGTATTGCTATTTTTTTTTTTTTTGTGGTTGGATTTCTCTAACTTTTTATGTAGCAAGGAAAAAAAAGAAGTCAAAGTTAGTTGTTTCAATATGATAAGTAAATAATAGTTTAATTTAATTTTTCACAAAAATACAGACAAAACCAATTGTGGAAATAAGCCAATAACTTTGTCCCAAACTCCCAATGTGAAAGGCTAATCCGGTGCATTTGTTTCACACATTACAGGTGATAAATTAATAGCAATAGCAAAAAGCATATGCCGCACCAAATATTTTATACACACTTACATTTTTGCCTATATGTACTGCCATTCATACCATGACATTACCACCCTAAGTTCAAATGCAAATCCCACAACTCACTCAGAGAGAGAGAGAGAGAGAGAGAGAGAGATGAAACCCAATTGTGCAGTCTTCATCAAGCTTTTATTACTACAATGCCTAGCAATTGGTTGTGTTTCACAAGATTTTGATTTCTTCTACCTTGTATAACAGGTGAGTGGGATTATTTAAGAGAGAAATTATCGTTTTGAACACTAATTACTCTTATCTAATGTTGTCAAAACGTCAGAACTTTTTTTTAAAATTTTTTTTATTATTTCGCCACTCTAAATCTCAAATGCAGTGGCCGGGGTCATACTGTGACACAAAACAAAGTTGTTGCTATCTAACAACTGGAAAACCCAAAACTGATTTCGGCATTCATGGGCTTTGGCCTAATTACAACAATGGCTCATACCCGTCCAACTGCGATCCTAACAGCCCTTATGTTCAATCCAAGGTACCAATGTTTTATTAGGAAAATGTTAAAGTTTTTTTATTTTTTTGAGAAACAAACACACACATAGGGGAGAAAATGTTAAAGTTGTTATCAATTTTACTATATGAAACTTATAAACTAACTTGATAATAAATGTAATTGATGCTACATCAACAACATAAGTACTTAAATTCTATCACTAATAAAGTTAATTGTATATCATTCATTCTATAGATTTCAGACCTAATTAGAAGAATGCAAGTAAGTTGGCCAACACTGGCCTGCCCAAGTGGCAGTGGTTCCTCGTTTTGGTCACATGAATGGGAGAAACATGCCACTTGCTCCGCATCCATCCTTAACCAGCATGGATACTTTCAAGCAGCTCTAAACCTCAAAGACAAAGTAGACCTCCTCCAAATTCTTGAAAGTGCAGGTAACTCTTCATCTCTATAGTAACTTGAAATTGGTTGTCCAAGCTTAATTTCATAAACCTTCTCTTTTTTTTCTTTTTCTTTTTCATTTGGACATTGAGTGGGGAAAAAACTATTACGGGGATCCACCCAGAAGGGAGTTCTTACAACTTAAGTAGAATAAGTGATGCTATAAAAGGAGCAATTGGGTATGCTCATGGGATAGAATGCAATGTTGATGCATCAGGGAATAGCCAGCTTTACCAGATTTATGTTTGTGTAGACACTTCTGGGTCAAACCTCACCAAATTTCCTGTGCTACCAAAAGGGGGATGTGCCTCCAACATTGATTTCCCTACCTTCTAAATATAATAGAGGAAGAAAGTGGAATGTCTCTCTTAAACATCATTTGTTGAAAGTGTATTGGATATTTCGACTGTAGTCCTGCCTAATTACCAATCATTTGTATTCTCTTGTGGCATGATATAATCTAACGGAAAAATAATCATATCTATTATGTACACCTTTAAATTGAAGAAAAATAAAATTTTCATTATAAAAATGAAGTCTCTGAATCCTAATTCATATTTTGTGGGTTGATATAAATGATTTTATATTGAGTGAGGTGCCTCGCATTTTTTTTTTTTTTAAATCTAAGGATATTTGTTATATAGAAAATCCTAAATAGCCAATTTTTATGACCTTTGGAGCATGATACAAACAGCTTACATTGACAATAGCACCAAACTGCGAGTAGTGTGTGCAACACATGTTGATATAATAAAAAGAATGTCCCCTCCATCCCTTTTTTAGACAATAAGGAGCTTTTTCATTGAAAGTTATATATTTTTTTTTGATAAACTCATTGAAAGTTATATATGGATGAAAAGAAGTCACGCGTAGTTCAAAGGAAGATATTTCCAACCTCAATTATTGGTCTAATGGTTTTTAACGTTTCACGAAATCCATAAAAGTCTTGAATTCAAGACTCTTAATTAACATCTTGAATTCATTTTAAATAGATATTTTTCTATAATTATTTGATGTGTATGAGATAAAGAGACTATATATACTCGAAGAAATAATTAGGTGATCAAAATTTGAAAGACACTAACATTAAATAAATTTAAAAAAAAAAAAAACATTTTTAATCTTAATATTAAAATTGCGGAGAACATTGGCATGGTATTTACATACGAGGTTGAATAATGAAACTTCCAAAAGAAACTTAAAAGTCAAATACCACACCAAGTTAAATGACAAGTCATAATATAAATAATTGTATAGAATTAGTATTAAAATGACATTGATTACTAACATGTATAATAAATAAATATGAACATTTTATTTGTTTAAAATTAAAACAGTCGTTGTTTTTTACTATAGGTTATAAAATATCCTAAATCCCTTCCATCTAGCTCATTTCCTAGGATTTTATCTCAATATTTAACTCTATAAACTAATGAGTTTAAAGGGTTATAGATTCCACGTGGATTTTGTTGCTTTGAGTTTGGGTAGTTGGCGTGGCCTAAAAAGGGGGCTTGGCTTATTTTCAGTACTTTTTTAACTGAACATGTCCTTTTATTTTAAATATACAATGACAAGTTATAGTGGGTTTTAATCTCCACATTTTGTTTAGTTAGTTGGTGATATGGTTGTCTCTCCTTAAAATAAAATGAGATTCCTTTAAAAAAAAAAGTAATGGAAGTAAGCCAAACCACCCAAAAAGTACGAAAAAGAACAAGGAAAGGAGGAAAATAAAAAATTAGATCCACTTAACATCATTGAAAGTTAGAAACTATAGGCTGTTTTTCGTTTTCTTTTGGATAAGTAATCCTTTAATAAACATTGTTTTATTCAAAGAGTCACACGTAAAAATAAAAAAAATTACAATTTTTTTTTTTGGATAGGTAATACTTACATAAACATTGTTATTTATTTATTATTTGATAAGTAATCCTTCCACCAACATTGTTTTTAGTCAAAGAGTAAGGCCTAAACAAAACAAAAAAAAATTCTCAATTTTTTTCATAATTTATTGGAATGATAATTAGGTTACGAGTGATACACTACATGGAGAGTTAATAACAGTTTAGCCTAAATGATTTAGGTATATGTCATGTGATTAAAATCATATGTAAGTGGTTAATTATTAAAATCACTGTATGGTGAGTTGGAATAATTTTCTTTGAATCGATTTAGAGGAGAGTTGTCCATATAGATATAAAGTTAGTTACCAATGCAAAAAAGAAGAAGATATAAAGCTAATTATAATGCTTTTTCTTTTTTCTTTTTAATAGGTAGATAGTGAGGGGGGAATGTAAGATTCAAACTACCAACATGAGACACCATTGAGGAGAACATTATTGTTGGACAATCACTTGAACCCCAAAGCTAAGTGGACATCCCAACAAGTCCAGTGCTCCTATGTATTAGACTCAATTCTTACCCATGAATCTTTAGCTTTCTATTCAATAGGGTTGAGCATAAACCCGGCCAACCCGAACCACCCACCCAACCCGAGGGGTATTGGGCTGGTTGGATGGGTGTTCAGGTTAGGTCCGAGCCAAAAAGTTGGGTCTCTTTTGGGCTTGGGTCGGTCTCATGTCCAACTCGACCCACCTGATTTAAAATTTAAAAAAAAAAAAAAAAAAAAAAAAAAACAATGCACAGAATCTAAATCTTTGCCTTTTCTTTTCTTTTCTTTTTTTCCCTTTAGACAAAACATGAAACAAACGAGAGAGAGAGAGAGAGAGAGAGAGTTAAGGAAAAAAACATAAGGTAGATTGAAAAAAGTTATTCTCCTTCTTCTTTCTTCCTTTTCCAATTCTTGTGTTTTGCTTTGCTTTTTCATGAAACTCTGATTGAGTGGATCAATTGTATCCCAAGAAGGAGTGAGAGATAAAGAGATAGATCCATGATATGTAAATGTTTGACAATAAATTTAATTATGACCATAAAACTCTTTAAATTCCTAAACAGACAATTAAAAATAGACCAATTTTATATGGAAATAAGTGAAATTTTGAAAAAGTCTTTAATTGATTCATAGGTCATATCCATAGCGGCATATATTCCTAAATGGAAATTTGAAAAAAGAGCAACATGCATACCACTATTAATGGCAGGCATTATAAAAACTCTTTGTCCATATATACACAATGGCGACTCCAAATTTTTTTTTTGAGTGTTCCTCAACAAGTATAAATTACACAATCTAATAAAAAGAAAAATTTGTTTCTCACAGTGGTCAAACCGTGACGATATCATAATTAATTTAATAATTAATTAATATGAAAATAAATAAAATAATTACGTAAATTTTAACAATCTTAACAAAAACAATATTTAAAGATGTTAAAAATATATCTTGATTAAAAATTAGAAGATATTTCTCATAATTTACTACAAAAATTAATAAATATCCTTTAATTATTTAAGATATTCTGTTAAATTTGTAATTTACTAATATAATTAGCCAAACTATTAATCTATTAACCAAACTACTAATATGTAAGATATTCTATTCATCCGTAGCACATAATTGAAACTATTAATAACATTACACGTATTATATTTATATACATTCAAAGGCCTCCAAAAAGTAATGTTTATTTCATTAAAAAAAAATTATGTGTATTAAAGTTTGAAATTGTAGCGTTTACCCAAAAAAAATGTAGCAAGTATTCAACCTTTTTTTTTTTGAGAAAGTAGCAGGTATTCAACTAGTCTAAAACACATTTTTCAAAACTAAAATACATGTCAAAGTAACATGAAAACAGGCGTGTGACTGTGGAATTTTTTTGTTTAAAAAAATATAAAAGATCTCATCTCTATCTCATCCTCACATAATAAGACACACAAACACGTTGATATCTTCTTAACTTCTTTCTCCCATCCTCTTTGTCTTTGTTTCTTTACTCTTTTTTGGAGAATCTCACCTCTTAGTCTCTCATACAAGAAGTAGATTAGAGCACACGTCTCTTCCTCTATAACCTTTCTTCCTAAGCAAAATGATCTATCAATGGTAGATCTAACATCTATCTAAGGTTTGAGCTTTTGGTGAAGATGAACGAGCCCAGCCACCGGCCATTTTCAGTGAAGATTTCTGTGTGAGGAACCGTGAGAACCTTTTTTTTTGTTTGAGGGTGTTCTTAATTTTGATTGAGGGTGTTCCTAATTTTTTTTTAAGGGTAAGCAAATAAAAAAAAATTAATTATCATATATATTTTTTTTTTCCTGAACACCCTAAGCTGAACGTGACGTCGCCATTGTATATACAACACTAAGTTAAACCATTAAAAAGTTTCTTGAAAAAATTAAACCATTAAAAATTATGAGCATTAACATTATCCAGCAAGTGATAAAAAGTTCAGAAATTCATTTTCCTATCTTGATATTTATTAGGAAATAAACTAGCAACGGTTTCTTTTCTTTTTTTTTTCTTTTTGGTGAGAAGAAAAAACTAGCAACCTTGTCCTGGGACGATATTTTAGTTAGTCCAACAAATTCATGCATCCTAAGTGTGCGTTTGGGCTCTGCGTCTGCGCGTCCGCATTTTTCAGGTCACGTTTTCTACCTTTTTTTTTTTTTTTTTTGCCCGCATTTGTTGACTTTGGGAGACAATATTTACTGTTATGAACAGTGTATACACTGTTCACATACTGTGCATACACTGTTTACGTATTAAAAAATATTAAAAATGGGTCCCACGATACTATTTACACATTTAAAAATTATTTTGCTACAGTGTTTTCAGTTTTCAGTTTTCAGTTTTTAGCAACAATAAGTTCAATCCAAACACACCCTAAATTTAAAATTTAAATTTTCAATTTTCAATGACAACTGCAGAACCAAGTCCTAGGGTCTTGCAATTAAAATTATTTGTAGTATTCCTTAGCCTCCATTTGGATATAGATTTTAAATGAAAATTATTTCACTATTCAGCTTATTTTTGCTACTATTTATGGACTTCACTGTACTTTTTGGTACTATTTATAGGCCTCACTATAATATTTCAACTAACTTTTAGTTTTATCTAAAATATACACAAGAAGAGGAGATAAGGTCTTAAAGAAACTGATAGTGGTGTATATCCAAAATTGTCTAACTTTTGGATACATAATACTTGCTTTAAACCTTTTTAACTCACACTCATTTTTCAATGTGAAATTAATCCATTATTTTCCTTATTAATGGTTTGTTTGGGATCTGCTTATTTTGCTGAAACTGAAAACTTTTTACTAAAAGCACTGTAAATAAATATAAAAGTTAGTTAAAATAGTATAGTAAGACTTATGAATAGTACCAAAAGTGTAGTGGGACTCATGAATAATAATAAAAATAAACTGAATAGTAAAATAGGTTGGCAAAATTAATCAAGCAATTAAAATTATTTGAAGTATTCCTTATTAAGAGTGTGTTTGGATACCGTTTATTTTACTGAAACTAAAAAATTATTACTAAAAGTACTTTAGATAAAGGTAAAAGTTAGTTAATATAGTACAGTGGGGCTCATGAATAATGTCAAAAAGTACAGTAAAACCCATAAATAGTAGCAAAAATAAGTTGAATAGTGAAATAATTTTAATTTATAATCCTAACCTAAATGCACACTAAGTGTCTGTTTGACATGATTAATTTTGCAAACTTATTTTATTATTCAACTTGTTTTTGCTATTATTAATGGGTTCCACTGCATTTTTTGGTACTATTCATGGGTTCCACTATACTATTTTAACTAACTTTTACCTTTATCTACAGTATTTTCAGCACAAAATTTTCAGTTTCAGCAAAATAAGTAAATCTCAAACAAACCCTAAAGTCTACCATTCTTCAAGCAATTAAAATAAAATAAATTTGTTTAAATAGAAAGCAATTAACGTATTTAAGGGTATAAGATATTTGTTTCAGTGTGTAAAGCATTATAATTAGTCAAAGAATAGTAAAAATGGCAGGAGCATTGTAATCAAAAATTAATTCCCTACGGTCATAGGATATGTTGTCATTCATTCCTACTTTCCTTATCTCTTTCCCCCTCTTTTAATGCAATTCCCAAGTTTTGAGCTCCAGGATTAATTTTTAAATGCTGGTAATTGGATTTAATTTTTTCTTATTAAGGTCAATCAATAAATTAGTAAAATAGAAAAAATGAAAACTTGACAACTTTTAAAGGAAGGGTCATGCTAACGAATGATCTTAAGGTATTGGTTAACAATCTATTTTAGGAAAATTTTGACACAACTTTTATGGGAAATGAAAAAAGCTGTCAAAACATTAATTGTTTTTTTTTTTTTTCCCATAAAAAATTTATTTAAATGGATCGTTAACCAATGTCCAAAGGGCATTCGTTAGCACTTCCCTTAAAGGAAAGTTTGAATAGCACTGTACGGGGTAGGGTCCAAGCCCATTGGGCCTTGGACCCTAGCCTTGTGGTACCATACGGGGCAGGGCCCCAGGCTCGTTGGGCCTTGGGCCCTAGCCTTGAGATACAATACATGACCTTGTCCCCATTGGACCCATGGCCTTGATACGAACACGCCTCGAAGCCCAATCTGAGCCCAAAAACCATAATGGGACCATTATGTCTTGAACGTCAAAAGTGAGCCCCTCCCAATCAACTTTAACTTGGTTGGGAGTGTGATTGTTCGAGGATACAAGGTCTCGGCAGCCAGGTATTGCCTTGGAGAATATCGCTGCTGAACGGTGTTTTGGAGGTAGGAATTAATTCCAATGCCATTACCATCGTTTCCAACAGAACATCCACTTAGAAGTGATGGAATTGGACCCCCATCCACACGAGTGAGATCAAGAAGTAATCATACCACCTCCACTTACCTCAAGCTATAAATAGGAGGATAGAGTGAGAGGTTGGGGGTTGGCAATTTTAGAGAGAAAAGAGAGGGTAAAGGGTGTTAATATCAATAGTAAAGAGAGCACCCTAAGAAGGAAAAATAGAGGAGTTCGCGAAAGCTAGAGTGTGCAATTGGGTCTCCAAGCAAGGGACTACCCATAGTAGGAAACTCAAAGCCCACTATACAAATAAGTTGTGAGCCCAAATATAGGTTGAGGCCGTTAAAGATATATTGGTTGCACACAAATACAATAAGTTTTTCCCGATTAATAGCTCATTAAGGTCCGGTTGTTTCAATGTTTCTATAAGACCTTTCATGGTTCACACGGTTTGAAAATTATATTATAAAAAAAATAAATAAATAAAAAAGGCTCAACCCAAAACCAGGCAACCCGACCCAACCATACACCCGCATACTTCGGGTTGGGTCGGGTTTTTCCTTGTTGAACCCGATTACTATCGAGTCGGGTTTCGAGTGGTAGTGAAACCGACCTGACTTGACCCAAGCTCAGTCCTTATATTTCAAGTCATGCTGGTTTTGTTTGGCATTTTGAAGGCATATATTTTAGTCAACTTTTTGATCCACTCAAATAGGAAAATGAGGTATTTCCAAAAGCAACCAAGTAATACTTTTTATGCACATTTCATATTTTGCTGTTGAGCCAAGAGTCTTGTAGCTTAACTAGTTGGCAGGTTGAACTTTCTTGTGTTTCCAAATAAGATATAGTGAGGGTTCAAATCCCTCTCAATTATAGAGTTATTAAAAAAAAATCTTGCTATTGAAAATTTATGAAGAAACACCACCCCCTTTTGAATTATTAGCATTCTTATAGTACTTGATTGTACAATATTGGTCATCAAAACAATGATGACTTTGAATTGATGATAAGAGGGTAGAAATGAAAATAAAAACATCATAAAGTGGTTATCACCATCATTTTTTAAAAGGAAGGGAACTCAATCTCTGAACCACATTTTCCCTTGGGAAACACAGGGCATTCAATTAGGCTTGACCCAGAAGTATCCACACAGAGGTAGATCTGGTAAAGCTGACTATTTCTAGATGCATCCACATTGCACTCTATCCATGGAGTATATCCAATTGCACCTTTTATTGCATTTTTTATGTTCTGTAAGCTGTAAGAGTTCCCATCTGGATTTATTCCTGTATTTATTTTCACATAATGCATGAATTATTAAGGACATTATAGGCAATCAAAACCTAAAATCTAGTAAACTAAGAGTTACTTAGAAAACAAAACACTACAGTATTGAAAATTGAATTTACCTGCAGTTTTAAGAGCTTTGAGGAGGTTTGTCTTTCCTTTCAAATTGAGAGCTGTATCGAAGTATCCATGTTGGTTAAGTACAGACTCTGAACATGTCCCATGTTTCTCCCACTCGTGAGTCCAAAATTGTATACTGTTGCTACTGGGGCAAGCTAGTGATGGCCAATTTTTTTGCATATTGCTTATGAGGTCTGATATCTATAGCCATGATAAACAAGTTGACTGAAAATCATAGTTCATTCTAGAAAAAATGTATATAAATGATAACAGAATTTAACTAATTTAATTGAAGCCTTCCCATCATAATAATAGAAGCTAAAACTCCAAATGTTTTTAAGATAGGAAAGGTTTGGGTTCAGTTTGTCCTTTGCACTGAACCTGATATGATATGGACAAATGAGTTGTGACATAAATTGGACTCGTGGCAGCAACATATCGGGTCTAGTGCAAAAAACACTCGACTCAAGAGATGTCATTTCAAGATACTAATTAATTGTCATGATTAAAAAATTATGCAATTTCTACTCTCTCTTTTTTTGTTGGTTTTTTTGTTTTTGTTTTTGTTTTTTTGTTTAGCCCAATGTACTTTCTACTTAAAAGTGATGTCTTTAGAAAATGTTTTACACTTAGAAGGTGTTTGGATAGCGTTTCCTCCCCAGTGTCTTTGTTTTTCTTTCTTTTCTTTTTTTTCTTTTTTTTTTGCGCGTTGAGAAGCGTGTTTAAGCAAGAAAGTGGTCTGTCAATGGGTCCCGTGCACTATTCACGGGACCCGCAAACCTCTTTATTCAGCAACTTTTTCATTAAAAATAGGTCTCACGGTACTATTCACACATTTAAAAAAATTATTTTACTACAGTATTTTCAGTTTTTAGCAAAATAAGCGGTATCCAAATGGACCCTTAGTGTTAAAATGATGTGAAATAATATAAAAAAGTTAACAGATACCGGTATTAGTCTAGAAAATATTTTTAGAAACTTTTAATAGAAAAAAAATTTTAATTTTTTGACCGCTTTTTATAACTTTCATGCAAATGGTATCAAAACTTCCATAAAATGGTTGAACATCCATTGACGGGACCATAATAATAAGTAAAGGACGCCATTTCTCTTGCCATGAATTAAGGAAGGAGGGAAACAAAAATGTTTTAGATATGCATTCAACTAAAAAAAAGGGAAATATATGTAAGTAAAAGGACAGTTTTCTCCTAGAGAGTTTGCATTAGGTCTATTCATGGTAATAGTATACAGCTAATAGTCTAATCATTTCCATAAAAAGGGTCCAATTAATAAAGTTGCTGTTAATTACGTGGCTAGACTTGTAGAAATTGATGAAATTTCATAGCTAAATCACACTGTGTTATACTTGTGACTGGTCATCTCAGAACCTTGTTTCTTCTAATACAATAGAAACGATTCACAAAAACATTAAGAACAAAATTTGCTATGATTTTGATGCCAAAAGACAATGATATATGGAGAAAAAAAAAAGATTTTAAGTACCTTAGCCTGATTGAAGGAATTGTTAGGATCACAATTTGAAGGGTAAGAACCATCCTTGTAATTAGGCCAAAGCCCATGAATGCCAAAATCTGCAGAAGGCTTTCCAGTGTTTGGGTAGCAACAACTTTGCTTTGTGTCACAGTATGATCCAGGCCACTATAGAAATAATTGAAGATTAAGAAATGAAAAAAAAAAAAAAAAAGTTACACAAGATTAATTTAGTAAAAAACAATGCATAAAAGAATGATATGTATGAAAAAAAAAAAAAAAACTGGCTCACCTGTTGGACAAAGTAGAAGAAATCGAAATCCTGTGATTGTGAAATACAAAGGAATGAGAGACACTGTAGCACCAAAAGGCTTAGCAAGATTGAATATTTGGACTCCATGTCTCTTTCTCTTCCTCTTGTCTCTGTGGGGGTATTAGTAATGATGATTAAAGATGAGATGGTATATAATGGTTCAAGGGATAGCTGTATTTATAGAGAAAATGGAAAGGTTTTCGGTAGAGCTGTATTTATAGAAAAAATGGAAAGGTTTTGAGTAGAGAATCAGGGTATAGGATATGCTTGGCTTTAGCAATCATATTCATTTATGTCATCATTTAAGAGTTTATGTGTGTAACAGTTGATAGTAATGATTGGTATATGTCGGCTTAACCCTTATGCTTGTCATATTAAATTTTGGCTACTTTTTCCTTATTTGCCTCCTTCCCCAAAAATTACAGTGCCAAAAGCCATTAAAGAGAATCTCGTCAACTAAAATAAAGCAAAATTAACCAGTAAACTTGTTTTTGTTTTCCAAGTGGTATAAAATAAGTGGATTCTAGTTAGTTCAATCGGTAAAGTTAGTTCAATTAGTAAAATCTCTGATGGTTGTATAAGAGATTTAGGGTTCAATTCTCGCTTACACCAAAAATTGATTAGTGTCTTAATTTGATGACAAAGATCTACCATCAGGAGTGGATGTTATAGGTTGAAACTTTTTTTTTTTTGGGAGATGAAAGTTGAAACTCTCTTAAAAAAAAAATTGGTATAAAATAAATTATTGTTTAGAGCTAGTATTAAAATGACATTGATCACTAACCTGTATAATAAATAAATATGAATATTTTATTTTAAAAAAATTTAAAACAGTCGTTTTTTACCGTAGGATATAGAATATCCTAAATCCCTTCCATCTAGCTCATATTCTAGGATTTTATCTCAATGGTTAACTCTATAAACTAATGAGTTTGGGTCGTTGGCGTGGCCCAAAAGTACAGAAAAGAACAAGGAAAGGAGGAAAATAAAAAATTAGATCCACAAGGACCATAACATCATTGAAAGTTAGAAACTATAGGCTGTTTTTCTTTTTCTTTTGGATAAGTAATCCCTTAATAAATATTGTTTTATTCAAAGAGTCACGCATAAAAATAACAAATTTCACAATGTTTTTGTTTTTGGATAAGTAATCCTTACATAAACATTGTTATTTATTTATTTTTTTCGTTGATAAGTAATCCTCCCATAAACATTGTTTTTAGTCAAAGAGTAATGCATAAACATAAAAAATTTCACAAATTTTTTCACTATTTATTGAGATGATAATTAATTATGAGTGATGCACTTCATGGAGAGTTAAAGTTAATTATAATGCTTTTTGTTTTTCTTATTAATAGGTAGATAGTGAGGAAGGGGGAAAGTAAGATTTGAACTACCGACACAAGACACCATAAAGGAGACCAATATTGATGGACGATCACTTAAACCCCAAAGCTAATTATAATTTTAAAAATATGAATTCATGTGAGCCTAATTGTATTGTATTTTTTAATTTCTAGTTAATAACAAATGGTGCCTTGGTTGGTAGTAATCTCTTCCACCTTAAATCTGATATCATGAGTTCAAATTAATTTTTCAGTCCAACTTAGGTCTAATGTACAGGAGCACTGGACTTGTTAAGATGCTGACACATGTCAAATATTTGCCACTTGTCAAAATTCCACCAAGTCTAGTGCTCTTATGTATTGAACCCAAACCTTACCCATGAATCTCTATCTTACTATTCAAGTCAGGTTGTTTGGTTTTGTTTTGAATTTTGAAAGCATATTTAGTCAACGTTTTGGTCCACTAAGATAAGAAAATGCAGTATTTCCAAAAGCCAACCAAGTAAAGAATCTTATAGTTCAACTAGTTGAACTTCCTATTGTTTCCAAGTAAGATATATCAAGAGTTCAAATCCCCTCAATCAAGAGTTGAAAATTTATGAATAAGCACCATCCCCTTTGAACGTACAATATTGGTCATCAAAACAATGATAACCTTGAATTTATAATAAGAGGGTAGAAATGAAAATTAAAACCTCATAATGGTTATCACTACCATTTTTTAAAAGGAAGGGAACTCAATCTCTGAACCACATTTTCCCTTGGGAAACACAGGACATTCGATTAGGTCTGACCCAGAATTATCCACACAGAGGTAGATCTGGTAAAGCTGGTTGTTTCCATTTGCATCCACATTACACTCTATCCATGGAGTATAGCCAATTGCACCTTTTATAGCATTTTTTATGTTTACTAAGCTATAAGAGTTCCCATCTGGATTTATTCCTGTATATTTTCACATAAAGCATGAATTATTAAGGACATTATAGGCAATCAAAACCTAAAATCTTATAAACTAAGTGTTACTTAAAAAACAAAACACTAAAGTATTGAAAATTGAATTTACCTGCACTTGTAAGAGCTTCGAGGAGGTTTGTCTTCCCTTTCAAAGTGAGAGCCGTATCAAAGTATCCATGTTGGCTAAGTATAGACTCTGAGCATGTCCCATGTTTCTCCCACTCATGTGTCCAAAATTGTATACTGTTGCTACTAGGGCAAGCTAGTGATGGCCAATTTTTTTTGCATATTGCTTAAGAGGTCTGATATCTGTAGCCATGATAAACAGGAAGATTGAGAATCATAGTTCAATCTAGAAAAAATTATAACAATATTTAACTAATTTAATTGAAGCCTTTTGTGGGTTCTAGTTAGCTCAACTGGTAAAATCTCTAATAGTTGTATAAGAGATCTGGGGTTCATTCCCCGCCTACACTAAAAACTGATTTATGCCTTGATCTGATGATAAAGCGTTATTATCAGAAGCAAATGCCATAGGTTGAAACTTTCTCTCCAAAAAAAAAAAAATTTGAAGTCTTCCCGTAAATAATAATAATAATAATAATTGTGCACTGGACCCGATATGATATAAACAAGTGAGTCGTGACATATAAGGATTCATGGCAGCAATATATTATGTCCAGTGCACAAAACACTCGACCCAAGAATTGTCATTTTAAGGTACTATTAATTGTCATAATTAAAAAAGAGTAATGCTACAATTACAAACTATTTTACAACATTTTTACAAAATTGTTATTGTGGGTAACTTTTTATTGGTTTTCATTCAGACCCACAACTAACGGCACTTTTTTATTTACCAGTAGTCACTCACCACATCAGTAATTTATAAAAATGTTGTAAAATAGTTTGTATCTCTAGCTACGCATTAAAAATCTATACAGTTTCTACCCTTTTTGTATTTTAGCCCAATGCAGTTTTTAAACTTTAGCACTAAAATGATGTGAAAGCTTTTATTTTGCATTTTCAAACAGAAACACATTTTATGGTAACTCATTCAAGGCGTCACAATAAGCACGCCCATCATTCAAGGAAATTATCCATATGGACTTTGGTTTAAGTAGCAGAGTAATACCACTACACACCCTTGGCAGGATAGTCACTCCACAAGTATTAGTGTTTGTGGGATGTGGAGGGACACAGGCCGGGGTTCAAGTCTCTAGAAGGTAGTTCCACACACATATATACTTAAATTATGCTAAAATAGAATTTTTATCTTGTAAAAAAAAAAAAAAAGTAGCTGAGTAATAAATATAGAATTTGAATAAGTTCCCCCCCCCCCCCCCAAAATAATACTCTGTAATGATGATAGAGAGAAGTCAACGAATGGTGACATTAGTTTAAAAAAAAAAATTAGAAATGGTATCAAAATATTTTTAGAAATGCTGACATTAGTTTAGAAAATATTTTTAGAAATGCTGGCATTAGTTTAACAGTTTTTTTTTTATAGTTTCATGAAAATTGTATTAAAATATATATATATATATATATATTTATATATATATGCATTCACCTAAAAAAGGGAAAAAAAAAAATCTAAAATGGGAAAATTTATAAAAAGGAAAAGGACAGTTTTCTCCTTGAGAGTTGGCATTATTTTAGTTGGTCTAGTAATAGAATACAGCTAATAGTTTAGTCATTTCCAAAAAACCTGTCCAATTAATAAAGTTGCTATTAATCAGGTTCTTAATTGGTGCATGCTGTTCCTCCTTGGTTTTTTACTTAAAAAACCGATAGAACCAAAGCCAACTCATTCCAAATGTTTTTAGTTTTTACTGCAGAGAGCCTGAGACTGCAGTCAATATTTTAAAACTCTGTTTGCCAATGAAAAGATAAAGGAATATAAAACAAGCTACTGTTTTTTCACATGAAATCCTTGTTTGGCTTCTTTGTAATGGGTTTTCTTTTCTTTCTTTCTTTTTTTTTTTTTTTTTTTTTTTGCCAAAAAAAAAACCATAAATTAATAACCTCTTTATTTTCTATTTCTAAATTCATAAATAACCTATTATTAAATTTACATTTAGGCCTACTGCAATTCCTCCAACTAAATACAGTACAACATTAGTGTAACTTTGGAAAATTTAAAAATCCCCCCCCCCCCAAAAAAAAAAAAACTTCTTTCTTCTATGGACCTCTCAATCTTAAGTCTTAACTTAATTTTATTCTTAACTATATTTTGGCCCCTCCAAGTTCTGATTCTGCCTCTGATGAAGAAAAAAAATATTATTTTGATCCTGTCACGCATGCTCCATACCAAAAAAAAAAATAAATAATAAAAGTGGCCAGACTTGTAAAAATTGATGGAATTTCATAGTTAAATTACGTGTGTTATACTTGTGACTGGTCATCTCAAAAACTTGATTCTTCTAATCCAATAGAAACAATTCAAAAAAACATTAAGAACAAAATTTGCTATGATATGCCAAAAGACTATGATATATGAGAAAATAAAATTTCAAGTACCTTAGCCTGATTGAAGGAATTATTAGGATCACAATTTGAAGGGTAAGAACCATCCTCGTAATTAGGCCAAAGACCGTGAATGCCAAAATCTGCAGTAGGCTTCCCAGTGTTTGGGTAGCAACAACTTTGCTTTGTGTCACAGTATGATCCAGGCCACTATAAAAAAAATAATTGAAAATTAAGAATTGAAAAATTTTAAGTTACCCAATATTAATTTAGTAAAGACAATTCATAAAAAGAATGATATGACAGAAAAGAAAACGGCTCACCTGTTGGACAAAGTAGAAGAAATCGAAATCTCGTGACTGTGAAACACAAAGGAGTGAGAGACATTGTAGCATCAAAAGGCTTGGCCAGATTGAATATTTGGACTCCATGTCTCTTTCTCTTCCTCTTGTCTCTGTGGGGTTTGGAATTAGGAATGAAGGTTAAAGATGAGATGGTGTATATTGGTGCAAGGAATAGCTGTATTTATAGATAAAATGGAAAGGTTTTGGGAAGAGAATCAGGGTATAGGATATGCTTGGCAATCATATTCATTTATGACATCGTTTAAGAGTTTATGTGTGTAACGTTTGAGAGTAATGACTGCTTGTCATATCAAATTTTAGGCACTTTTCCTTATTTGCGTCCTTTACCTAAAATTACAACGCCAAAACCCAAAAGCCATTAAAGGGAATCGTGTCAACTAAAATAAGGCAAAATTAACGGGTAAACTTGTTTTTGTTATAGGTGGGATAGAGAGATTCGAATCTCAAACTCTTGATTCTTTTTATTTTTTACGAAAAATACTATTTCTACAACATTATTATTACTCTTTCATAATAAATTCTAAGTGACAGATTATTACTAGCTGTTTTTTAAGGGCAAAAAAATCATTTCGATTATGGGTTCAAGTTAGAACGTAAGATTTGTTATAAAAATATTGTAAACATAGCACTTCTTTCTATAAGACCATAGAGAAACATAAGACTTTTTGGCTTTTGCCTTCTTTTTTCCCTTAACTTCTCTACTTTGATCTTGATTGTGAGATGTTCAAAGAAACTATAATTAAAGTATTTTGTAATTATCTGAATAGAGTCCAAAAAGGACTGGTGAGGGAGTCAAAGCTTTCAGACTTGTTTTGATAGCTTTAACTTACTAGCCGTTATTGAAGGGTAAAAAAATAATTTCAATTATGGGTTCAAGTTAGAACGTAGAATTTGTTATGAAAATATTGTAAGCACTTCTTTCTATAGGACCATAGAGTAACATAAGACTTTTTGGCATTTGCCTTGTTCTTTTTTTTCCCTTAACTTCTCTACTTTGATCTTGATTGCAAGATGTTCAAAGAAACTATAATTGAAATATTTTGTAATTATCTGAATAGAGTCCAAAAAGGAATGGTGAGGGAGTCAAAGCTTTCAGACTTGTTTTGATAGCTTTAACATAAAAGCCTTATACAACAATTTATGCTTTCATATTTGGGACAACTAAGATTAGGATAACGTGTTATAAGTGAACATGTTTATTGCACTTGGCTTGTCCAGGACACCTAATATACAATTGATTGGATTTTGGTCGAGGTAGTCTTGTTTTGATTAATTTGAGAACCAAGAACTTGTTTTTATTTATGTTTTTGGGTTATAGAAAATTAGAAACAAATTTTTCTTTTATCAATTACATCTCAAAATGCCTTCACATTCAAAACATAGCCACACTGAGAAGTCCTACGTACACTCCATGTACAGCTCAATGCATTGGAATATTCTTATTAGAGTGAAAGATTATTCTTATGAAAAATGCCCTTGAAATCTGATAGCCCACAACCTAAAATTGTGTTCTTGCTCAGTCTAGTGTGAATGCCACAATGAGAGTCCAATTTATGGTACATCTCTTTGTGGATGGAGAGAAGAGAACTGAGTTGATAGGAAATTGGGTTTTCAATGACTAATTATTAGGGTTTATTATATTGGAAGCTTTGGTAAAAAAAAAAAGTAAAGAAGTTAATAGTCTAACTCAATAACATTATTTGATTTTATAATTACATTTTTTTTTTCAATGGAGAGAACTTAGATTTGAATCCCCCACCATACTTAGCAGAAAAATAATACTGTAATACACTAAGTTCATATGTCAATGTTTGTTAGAGGAATTTTATTTGGAGAGATTTTGTTTGATTAAATAAAGTGAATCAAATGCTAGAAGGTTCATGTTTCATTTGAGTCCTTTGTTGAGCCTTCCCACCTAGTTTCTATCTCTTTTGAATGAAATTGGTGTACCTTGTGAAGGTGGATTGTTTGGGGTAAGTAAATTGAGTGTCTTTTTGTTAGAAGACCTCCCCCTAAAAAAAACCAAAAAAAAGACCAAATCACCACATTGATTTCAAGATAAAATTTATGGGATTAATTATTAAAGAAATTTGTTGGATTGAGACAATCAATATGCAATTAAAATTCTAATTTTTTTTTACTCTTTTTTTTAGAGAGTTTTAATTTATGACATCCGCTCTTAATGATAGTTGATAGCTTTTTATCATCAGACCAAGAAACCAATTTTTTTTTTTTTTTTTTTTTTTACTTTTGTATGTAATATTGTAATCCCATTATAAATATGGATTTTATTGTAATGTATTATTAAGAAAAATGTATGGAAAATATAGCCCTTTAGGCTCCTGTCCTGTAAACCACGTAAACTCTCATATTTACTTTTTTCTTTTTTTATTTACTTTTTTCCATAAATCTTTTTGTATTTTTAACTAATCTTTATTGAATAAATGGTCTTAAAGTTTTGTTCGGAGGGGCAGAAGAAAATTTGGAGATTGCAAATTGTAATTGGTCTTAAACCATCCAAAAAATATGTTGGATAGTGCCTCTCTTTTTCTTCCTTCCTTTTTTTTTTTAATTTTAATTTTTAGCTTTACTTTTTTTTTATTTTTAGAAACATTTTCTTATAGCTTTACTTAGCTGTTTCATTTCACCTCCATCACTAGTTCATTGCAATAATATTAATGCACTTATTCTCTTTCTCAAGAACTTAATTTTAGCCTATCCCAAAAAAATAAATAAATAAATAAATAAACTTGATTTTAGACTCGTGTTGAACTCAAATTAGGAGTGTAAATTGATTCTTTAACAAGCTCATGCCTAGCTATTACAAAGCCCAAAAGTACATGTAATATACACAAGAACCTTTGAAACTGTGTGTACTATGCAAAGAAAACACAACGGATTCTTTAGCAAGCCTATGCCTAGCTATTACCATTCTAAAAGGAACCCAATTTAGATTGTTTGACTCCATTCTTCCACAAATGAAGACTCTCACATAAATTTAACCTTCCATAGTTCTGTCCAACGAGAGAAAAATTATTCAAACAGAGAGAAGCAAATAATGTAGATGGCTCTTCAAGTGGTGGTCTCAAAGTAGCATCTTTGTCTTCTTTGAGGGAAGCGGTGGCCTAGTGAAGTTCCAAAACAATGGCTTTGTAACTGAATTTTTTATTTTTATTTTATCAACAAAAAAACTGATTTATTTATTTATTTTATATATCTTTTAACTGATTTAACTGAAGATTAAAGTGAAGATATAGAATATAGATCATAGGTATCTTCAAATTTCAGGAAAAAAAAAACTTTATTTCCTAGGTAATAGAGTTCATAAATGGATGAAAGATTTTACTTGTTAAGAAAATGAATCATAATTTATTTTTTCTTTTGTTTATTGATCATTGAAAGACTTGAGGAGCTATATTAAGTCCAAAGGGCATTACATACATTTTTTTTTTTTTTTGCTGAATAAGATATTGCATTAACAGAGAAAGGAAAAACACAAACAACACAAAACAAACAAAACCACAAGGAAGGGATGGGACTCAACCAACTCCTCCCTCAACTCAGAAACTACAGAGAAGGGTGGAGTCCCAAACCTGTCCCAAAAATAAGCCCATTGGGCTAGGGGATGAGCTACAAAGTTAGTCTCTAAATATAAAACAAGCATTCCAGCATACAAAAGAATTTAAAATAACACGAGTCTCTTCTAGAATAGCACTGATGGACCAATGCAGCGTTGCAGATAGATTTAAGATAGCTTTTATCACAGCTTGGGCATCTCCTTCTAACATAACTCTATCAAAACTTTCTCACCGAGCTAATCTGGCTACTAGTAGAGCAGGCTCCAGGGGCGGAGGCACGTATAAGGGTGGCCCCCCCCAAAATTTTGAAATTTTTTTAAATATATATACAATTATTTTAATATTTTCAAAATTTAGTCTAAAAAATAAGAGTTGGCTCCTTCAATATTTGAATTAGTCCAATAATACTCCTAAAAAAATAATAATTAGTCTAATAGTTATAGAGATATAACTTTATTTTTTGCAATTCTATTTTTTATTGTAAAATGTGTTCTTATATTTGTTAAATATTTGATAAAGTTTGGTATCAAACATGTGTGAATCTATCTTTTTCAACTTGTTATGTGACGATTAACAAGTCATTGACTCATTAAAAAAATTTTGTTACTAAAACTACACATGAAATGTGTCTTTAGTTGTCATATAATATGGGTTAAAGTAATGTAACTTTAAATATGTTTGGAGCCTAACTTATTCCTCCAAGTTTTTAATCATTCATGTTTTTGAAAATTTCATTAATTCAATGGAAAAATTTTTTACTTACTTTAGCATAAAATTTGATAATTTGTATTTAAAATGAAACTTTTTAAGAATTTGACTATGAAAGTGGAAAAAATGAATTTTATTTTATGAAAGATCGCCGTCAAAAATAATTTTGATTGAAAATGCTAAACTCTTTTTTTTTTTTTTTTGGTTGTGTGTATATATATAACTTATCAAATAAAAAGTGTGTATATATAATAAAAAAGCGTGCATATGTGTATATATATGTGCGTGGAAGTTGTCTTGATAAATATATTAGCGTCACACTCGGCCCCCCCAAACAAAAATTCCTGGCTCCACCCCTGAGAGCAGCTTTTGATTCTGCCCAAACAGGCTCTCCAGGGCATTCTTCTTGAGTCTGAGCTGCTATTATAGAACCACTGCTATCTCTACAAACCACTGCTAACACCACCTTATCAGGCTTCACTGCTGCATCAAAGTTACACTTGATCCATCCTAGAGGAGGAGGCTTCCATGGGGAAGAATTCTCTTTTTTCTCAAGGTTCAATTGCCAAGCTTGTTTGTGTTGTATAAACACCTTATTTACTTGGTTGAAGAGCTTGACTGAATCTACTGATTGGTTTCCCCACACTGCTTTATTTCTATTCATCCATATTTGGTCACAAAGAACAGCTGCAAAAAGGCTAAACTCCATTGCTTCCCCCCCTTGTATTCTCAAAATTTCACTAGGATCAATTATGACCTTTATCCACTGATCAATATTCGTATCCTTAAAAGCTCTCATGTTTAGAGGCCAAGTTGAGTCTACCCAAACCTGAACTGTGATGGGGCAGCGTATGAAGATGTGTTCAATGGTTTCTTCCTCTTCATTTGATAATGTCCTTTAGGAGTGAGTATAAATTCCTAATTGGAATCCTCTGTATATGAAATACACCTTTGTTTAGGTGTTTGTTTGAAACTTTTGGAGCCTTTTTGGTTACCGTAACCCAATCATTTAATTTAGGATTCATACACACGAATATCCATATCCATAAGCAGCCAAGGGTGCATGGTAATGTTCGTATGTGGAGTATTGCTATTGCTATTGCCATTGAACAATAATGCTCCCATAGAATTAAGAAAATTCAAAATTATTAGAGAGGAAAAAAAAAGATTGAATAGGCAAGATAAATAGCGAAGGAGCTGATCGATATTTATTCTAATATTTATATATACTAGTCTTTTATCCGTGTCATTTTATTGCCTAATTAGAAATATAGTTTAGTGACTAATTTAGAAAAAAAAAATTAACAAATTTTTTTTTTAAAATAAAAATTTTATAAACCAACTATACTCATTACAAGTACTTTGCGCATGCAATTAGGCTCAGGTAAAACCCATAGACCAATACAGAGAAAAGATGACTTATTGCTCAAATTAGAATTATGCACAAGCTTGCCATCAATTTATTATAACTTAGGAAACTGGTGACAAATTATAGTAACTAGTCGTGGATCCCGCATGTTTCGCGCGATAATTTTTTTTTAAGGTGGTCTTATTAAATTCATTTATTATTTCATTTTGGACTAATTTAATAAATAGTAATGTAATTTATAATCATATTTTAATTTATTATAGGGACAATCACAAATGTAATATATATATATATATATATATATAAATTTTTGTTGTACCAAATCAAAACAATACAATTTTTCTCAATAATTCAAAAGGTAAGTTAACGAAAATATTAATTTTTTAATAAAATTTATTTATAATATTTTTTGTATCATTAAAAATTATATAAAATTTGAAATTTTTTCTTTTAGTTTTAAACAGACTTTCTCAAACCAGAAATTTTCTACCATAAAATCAAAAACACCTAGAAACTTATCTAAAAAATTAATAAAACTCAACAAAACTACAATTTAAAAAATATATATAAAATAAAAGATTGCAACTCTTTTCCATTATACAAAAAATAAAAACCCAAGAGTACAACTCCAAAGGGGAAAAGTAGAGAAGTTTTTTTTGAAAAAAGAAGTTTTGTGTTAATGTTGTCATTATCTAATCTAACATCTAATCCAACATATGAAAAATGAGTAGATAAATAAATAATTTTAAACACAAAATAGAATTTGTTTTCTTAAAAATATCAAAGAACACACTATTGAAATAAAGAAGATGAAAAATAATATAAAATATTCGTAAACATTTAAAACAATTACTTAAGCATCTAAGAACATTATATAAGAAAGACATAACAATTTGCCGCTAATATATTAAACATAATATTTACAAACAGTGAAAAGAAATTGCACAAAAACCATTGTCTTCAACCACACTAACTGTTCTTCATTAGTTTGTCCAGATTATCTTGTTGTTTTCCAAATAAACTAAAATCTGACAACAACACAAAATATGACATATTATAATATGAATTTTCCCCAATTCAGATCAACATCAAACACCATTCATTAAAAGCATTTAGTATTGTAAATAAAATGATAAAAGACCAATAGATTCCATTGCAATTTTTTTCCAACAAAATTCATGAGCGTTAATATACCATTGAGATTCAGGCACAAGTTGACATGTTAACCATCAGATTTTAGCTGTTACGTTGTGCAATGTCGAGTCCCAAGGATGGGCTCTTATTAAAGCTAGAGCTGGATCAAATTTTTATGATGATAAAAAATAAAAAATAAAAAAAAAAAAAAACGTCTAGGCTCTTGATTTTACTATAATCTCAATCCACCCATAAATTTTTTTTTTTTTTTTTTTTAAAAAAAAAAAACTCTCAACCTATACTAAATAAAATACATCATATAATTATATATGGACCCCAAATAAAGTTATAAAATTTAATATATCATAGTTATGCTTCGTCATATTAATATTTATTTGTTATATTTATCTGTTTAGACTACATGATAGGAAATTCATAGTTTTTAGTAATCAACTCTATTAAAAAAAAAATTTATGAGAAAAAAGATTTAATAGATGTGAGTGTTACCCTTTTCCATTGCAATTTTTTTCCAACAAAATTTATGAGCTTTAATATACCATTGAGATTCAGGCACCTCCATATACAAAGTGCTTGGGGGTTTAGGGAGGAAAGAGTTCGAGTTGCGGAGTTCGCAACATATTGTAATTATCTCTAAAAAAAAAAAAAAAAAAAAAAACGGAGATTCAGGCACAAGTTGGCATGTTAACCATCAGATTTTAGTTGTTGTGTGATGTTGAGTCCCAAAGATAGGCTCTTATTAAAGCTAGAGCTGGCCCAGATTTTTATGATGATAAAAAAAAATTTAAAAAAAAAAAATTCTAGGGTCATGGTTTTCTATTATCTCAATCCACCCAATATATATATATATATATATAACTCTCAACCTATACTAAATGAAATACATCATATATTTATATATGGACCCAAACAAAGTTATAAAATTTAATATATCATAGTTATGTTTCATCATATTAATATTTATCTATTTAGACTTCATGATAAGAAATTCATAGTTCTTAGTAATCAACTCTATTATTATTACTATTTAGAAAAAACCATACTCATTGGAAGTGATCAACTCTATTAAATTTACCAAGCTAAAAAAAAATCTATTAAATTCCCTTTTTGGGGGGGGGGGGGGGGGTGAATAACTCTATTGAATTGTCTATAAAAATAAATAAATAAATAAAAACTCTATGAAATGGGCTTACTTGGTGATAGATCCTTAGGAATAAGCCAATCACACTAACGGGCAACAACCAAGCCCACTGTTTGGGTTTTGACACTGATTTGTCTCATTATTGCAGTTATTCAGTCAATAAAGCGAGGATTACCATAGATATGAGGCCCAAACAACCCCCCAACCACTTTCAACTTCAGGCCCTTATACTAGCATCAAATGTGTTCCAATTTAAGCCCAATTGAGGTAAGAATGCTTCTCTAGATCTCTTTTTGTTTGGGCCAATATTGGATATGGTAAATACAAAAATTCTTTCTCTTGTGAATATTTTTTAATCAAAAAATAATAATAATCTGTTGTGATTTTTTTTTTTTCCCAATAGTTAGAAGGAATTCAAATCTTAAATATCTCTATTAAAAATATCAAAATTGGTATCAATTGAGTTACAAGACTCTTAGCAAATCTATTGTAATTGATGTAGAAAAAGCATTGTTAAGGACCTTTATGAAAATGTTATTGTTAGAGCATTCTCATCAGTTGTTCTATAAAAAAATGTTATTTTGACACACCAAAAACCTACTTTATTATTTTACCACATCATTTTACAATATCTCTTACATCACATGTTTTATTCTTCAATTCTATACATTAAAATAATATTTACAACACATTAAAATTATATATTAACTCCTCAACAACAACAACAGTACAACCACCACTACCGCAACAACGGCCATCAACAACAACCACTGCCGCAACAACAACACCAATAATCACCACCAGCACAAACCCATTACCAAACTCATACCCACAACAAATCCACAGCCACCACCAACACAAATCCACATCCACTAAAGCCACAAACCCACAACCACCACCAGCACAGACCCATAGCCACCAACGCCACAAACTCACAGCCACCACTGCCGAAATCCTCTCACAATTTTTTTTATATAAAAAAAAAAAAAAAAAAAAAGTGGTTTGAAATCCCAACCCAACTGATCAATCAATGACCCAAAACCGACCTAAAACCTCAACCCACAACCCACATAACACCACTGAACGCCGATCTAAAATGCCGAATCCATAACCCACACAACCACTGCCAAATCTACCATCAAATAACAAAAATAATAATAATAATAATAATAATAATAATAATAAAAGAACCACTGCGATAGAGATCGGCTTGGCTTAATGCTCCGGCCTGGGTTTCATCAGAAAGGGAGGCAGAGACGTCAAGCAAAGAGAGAGAGAGAGTAGAGAAATGGTTGGAGGCTCAAAGCAAGAATGAGAGACACGGAAGAAAGACGGAAATGAGAAAGACAAAAAAAATAAGAAGAAAAGAAAGCGAGCCCCACCTGAATAAAAAAATAATATAAGTTTTACAATTTGTGAACAATGCGGTCTCAAATTTGAGATTGCACTGTTCATCAATACAAAATATTATGGCATTTAAAACACCTAATGAGAGTGGTTTTTTAGTGTTTGGTGTGTCAAATGTTAAATATTTAGCATTTAACACACCCGATGAGAATGCTCTTATAGCTTCTAATAACTATTTATAATCTTAATAAATTTTTTTTTTTAAGTGAAAAATTTGTATACCTAACCTTTCTAAATAAATATTGTTTAGATAGAAGTTGGGGGGACAACCTATACTTGATAAGGATATATATTGTTATATTTCTCAATAAAATATCTATCTTCCAATATTTAGCATTCAATATTTTCTTTTTCTAAATCTTATGCAATAAAAGATTCATCCTCAATTTTTCTTTTTGGTGCTTGTCGAATGAAAACGATCGATTGATGCATTATTTGACATGTGATGGGGATTTTCAGATGGAACTAACACTATAAAATATAAGTCAATTTTGTGATTGTGCCAAGGCTCTGTATAATACAAATAAATCAAATAAGATAAAACTGTTTATATGATATAATATACTATTAAATGCAAAGAAATATTGTTGACATTTGTTGTGTCATTTTTTCATGACCCCTTCGAAGAGAACTTTTCACTGAAAAGGGAATATCTCGTTGACAGTTATTAATACCCATTTTCGCAACACATTTTGTACAAGCCCGATTCAACCAAACTCGACTTCCTTATGAACTCGATTCATGTATTATATTTTATTTATTCTTTTAAGCATGGCCTAAGCCCATGCGACATATGGGGGAAATTGAGGAAGTGTGGTTTGGAGGGTATGAGTTGGTTCCTTTCAAACCTTTTGCATGAGCTCAGCCCATGCGTGCTACCAAGTGGGCAAGGGACGCTAGTAGTACCTCAGGCTCATGGAGGAGGTCTTGTACCCAAAATTTCCACCTCAAAAGAGCTTTTATGCTCTGGGTGACTGTGGCCCAAAGTTTCTACCCTAACCTAATTTTGCTACCATATTTTCCTTTTCACCCAAAAAACACAGCTAACCCTAAACTAATTAGCTAGCCTATTGTAGCCAAATGCAGCTGTCAAAAGCCTACAATGACAAGGAAAGAATAGCTAATGGAGTCAGCCACTTTATTTCAATCATGTAAAAAGTAAGCCAACTCTCTTACCCAATTAAAGCAAATCTGACCATAACCTCTTTGATTGAGACCTTGGGGTTCAAAGCCTCTTCTATTGACCAAAAACCAGTCACTTAGAGCACCCCAAGTTCAATACAAAAGGTCCTAATCAGATTCAAAATGAACCAACCGCGTTCTACCTAAAAACCTTAAACTTGAGAGCAAAAACCCACTAAGCCAGGAAACATTCTCACAATTCCAAACCTTAGGGGTGGAAATATGGGTACAGAGGAACCTTCCCTCTCTTCCTCACGACGTGACTGTGGATCGAAGTTTCAGACCTGTTAAACCACGTTTTCCCCATAGAGCTGAAACTTGAGAGCAATTAGACTTTATAAATAGTTTTTTCTTTTTTTTAACATATTTTTCATAATCTTGTCTATAAAGTTTTTATCATTATCATATATTTATTGGTTAATGATTTGCATAACATAGACATTAATTAAGAGGTAGAACTATTCATTAGATTTTTTTAAGTCATGGTGTATAAAGATTATGACTATATATATAAGGTTAAATGAAATGTCAAAAAATAAGATTATGAAATTTTCCAATTTTATTTCTAATATAATTTCTAAATTACTGAAAAACATCTCATTTTTAGTTATGATAGGAAATATATTTCCCTAGTTAGAGTTTGATTAGTTTTAAGTTTAAATTTTGTATTATTATATTTAATTGTTGATTATTGATTTAATTAAGTGAATGTAATGGTTGATTTTATTGCACTATAAAGTTTTCAATGTCCTTTGTATACCCATCTCTATTTTATTTCTTACTCCTCTTGACCACCTTTTTATTTTCCAAATAACCGTTATTAATTGACATTTTTTTTCATTTTTTTTTTTCTTCCTTCATTGATTCTTTATTACTTTGTATGTTCCCTTGTTAGTTGTAAATTTTATGGTTATCAATAAGAAATAGATATCATGGATAGCTTAAATAGTTATAGATATAGTTATGCTAGTGGTGTGTCAAAGGTTTTTTTTTTTTTTTTTTTCCTTATGAATTTTCAAGAAAATATGAAAGGCATTTCTCTAGTTTGGTCTCAATCAATTAAGATATCCATAATATATTAACGGAAGTAATAATGAGCCTTAGATTTTTTTTTTTTTTTTTTTTTTAATGTATGAAGTGGTTAGGTTAGTGGTATGTCAAAGTTTTTATAAAAAAAAAATTTTAAAATAATTCCAAGGAAATGTAAAAAACATTTTTTTTGAAAAAAAGAAATTTTGACATTTTGAATTGTAGAAATATGATTGTTTTAATTACCTTATTTATAGATTTTATTATTAAGTTATAAACATCTAAATTAAAGTAGATGAATATATAAATGCAAAATTATATGTAAGTTACAACCGCACAAGATAAACATGTATAGATAATAATTTTTTTGTTTTTGATTATTCATGAATCATTATTTCATTTTTTACTTATAAATATTTAAACTAAAGTGTTTTTTCTGAAAAAAAAAAAAAAATATATATATATATATATATATATTAAAATAGATGAATATGTAAAGCTAAAATTATATGAAAAGTTAAAACTATCCAAGATGAACGATTAATTACCGGTAGATATGTGTTTTTTGAAGACTAAAAATATACTCGATTGCTTTAACTGGAACTATATAACTATGCAAATATTGTTGTGAGTGGTTCCGTCATTTGCAAATAATCAAGTTTTGTGGCCCTACAAAATAGATATTTCATTTTGCAAAAACTTTACATGAACTCTTTTGTGACAACCTTTTTTTTTTTTTTTTTCTTTTGGCTAAAACAACTTAAGAATATTAAGGCTTAAGTTAACACATATGGTAGTTGTAAAACATGTTAATGATATGAAAAATAGAAATGTTTAAATATTTAAAAATCATTTCTAGTAGATTGTAATATAAAACATTTTTTCTCAATATTTTATGTAATTTTTCCCCTTAAGATCAATATTGTTTGCATCCTTTAAAGATGATACATATTATTTTTGAGAAGAAGAAGAAGAAGAGACAATGCTAACACATAATATAAAATTATTAAGTTTGCGTGATTTAAATTTGTGGAAAAAAAAATTTAATGTATCAATGATAAAAGTTTATATCTAAATGATATATAGTAGTTCATATTTTTTTATTCTTGATTCAAAAAGTTTATTCTCCCTTTTATGTCTACAAATTGCTCAATCTATAGGTCTAGACACATTCAAAGAGTTCTATTTAAATTATAAATTATGACCATTTATCACACAAATATTTTGATTCCCCCAATGTATGGTAAAGGAAGGCAGGTTTGTGTCTAGCCATTTAATAGAATAGAGGATGTGGCTGGATTTAAATGTTGAATAAAATAAGCCGAGAAGAAAAAAGAGTGAAAATAAAATATATAATAATAAACATCAAATTACCCAAGTCATTCTATATAATATAATAACATTATATTATTATATACTATATGTATAATGCAATAGGATACTATTTAATCATAGAGAATATAAAAGATAACAACTTAAAACACAAACTAAATTACATCAACCCAAAGTAGAATTCTAATTAACACAAAAATTCATCAACCTAAAGAATTGATGCAATAAAAATTAAAAAAAAAAAATCAAACAAATTGAGAGAGAGAGAGAGAGAGAGAGAGAGAGAGAGAAAGAAGTAACATTTTTTGTGTGAGAAAACTATGCATAGAATGGAAAAGAAAATGTCAAATTTATAGTAAGATGTTGAGAATAAGAAAAGTCAAAATAAAGGAAGATAAAAAGATAGAGAAAGAATTATAGTAGGGTAGAAAGTAGTGGCGAGATGAAGAGGTAAAAAGGAGGGAGAGTTTTGGAAAATTAATAATAAAAATAATGGGTAAAAGATATTTTAATTTTTAAATAATAGAGTTTTTAAGTCACCTTAAATGAGAAAATGTTTAAAATATATATATAAGAAAAATTGGTAACAAAAAATGATGATGTGGATGCTGATGTGACTCAATATGAGCGTACCAACATTAAATACTACGTTTCAACTTTTAGTAACATATAGATAGATTAGAGCAGTCTTTTTTTTTTTTTTTCTTTTGATTGAAGGGCAATTATATTTTTCAAATAGCTTAAACTTTTTTTTTTATATATCAATATTTGGGAGATGGGGGATTTGAACCTAGATGTCTCCATTTGAAATACTAAAATATGTTAATTGAGCTACAAGCCTATAAGGCTTTGGGAATGATTAAAATCTTTGGTTTTTTAACCATTATAACAATCAAGTCTTAGTTCCAAAATTTTTGGGTCATATTCAACCGTATTTTGTTTTGCATCTCTAATTGACATGTCAATTTTAATCTTTTTACTTCCCCATTAATTGACATGTCATTTTTTTTTTCATTTCTTCTACTAGTGTCATTTTAAGTATTCCTCAACATGTTTTTGTCCCTCCAGTTGAATCAACTTATCCCTCCTTTGCAAATGATTAAAAACTTTCAATTGACTCTTTTTCATCCTTTCCTTTCATCAATGGGCGACTTTTCACTTTTCTAATTTCTAATTAATATCTTTTGTTTTATTTCCACCTATCTAACCATCTTATGTGCTTCAGGCCATCTTCACGTTTCCTTTTTTTAAGTTCATGATGAGATTTTGCTACGTACTAATTCAAGTCAAAGCCAAAATAAGCTGTTTTATTTTATATATATATATATATATATATATATATATATATATATAAATATTATACATATAAACCTTAATTTAACGAGCAAATAACTTGGTTGTGTGAATCTCTCTCATCCATATATCAATAGGGCATCCGTATCTTTAAGCAAATTCCTACTTTTTCAAATCAAATCTTTCATTGTTTTTCTTTCTGGTAGAATAATCTTTCATTGCATTTTCACTTATCCATCCCTCATTTTTTGTATTTCACGCCAGCTTACTTTACACGTTTACTTTTTTAAATTCATCAATGATAGATTTTGCATGAACTGGCACAAGAGCACAGAACCAAAATAAGCTGTTTTATATAAACCTTAACGAGCTAATAAGCTTAGGTGTGTGCCTCCATAGTCCATATATGTAACTTGTCTAGGCTGTGGAACATGCTCGAATGAACCAACTAATGAGCCTAGCTATTTGTTTGTTGACTATTCGTTCACCAGACGGGCCTATGGCTATGCTCGATTATAGGTATTTTTTCCAACTATTCCTCAAATGAGTACTTTTGAGTTATTTTACTAAGCTAGTATTGGCTTTTAATATTGGAAGATAAGCATCTAATGAAGCACTAGTCACGTCTATGTTATACTTAAAAAGACTAGTCAAGTTTCAATAAATTGCTCCTAATCGCTAGTGAAAACCCAACACAAGTCCACAAAATACAAACTTATCAAATCCAATCCACACAATTCGGGATCCCACAAAGAAAATGTCTGAATCTAAAATCTAGCCAAAGATTAACCGGATCAAGTTTGTACTGACCATCTGATGCATGGACCTCCCTTTTAGCTAGTGGTTTTGTTAGTCTGAAGAGAGACTATAAAAGTAGTCAAAACTTGGCCTTTACAGAAGTCCAAAACAATGGCCCCGCAAAGGTGTGTGGGGCCATAGTGGTATACCACAAACTCAGTAGCATGTGCAATGCACGACAATGGCTAAAGCGCTACAAGAATGAAGCATTCATAAACATCTTTAGTTAATACAATTTTCTTTGACTTGTTTCGGTAATGGTCTAAATCAATCAATGACCACAACCTCTCCATGTGAAGTGAACTTCATTCGTTCATAATTTCAAACTTGAGTTTACTGTGGTAACTAGATCAATTGCTGCCTTTTTGGCGGGCTGACAAGGTGTTTAATGTGGATCAAGTCTGATATTTTTAGCTAGATCTAGCTTTGATTCATTAATTGTGATAGTGAAATCTAATTGGATGCACTTTTAGTGGCAGACACACACCATGGATGGTAGGTATGCTTCATGGAAAGGAAAATCCCTGAGAAGATTTATGATTGCTTGTCTTGGTCACACTTACCATCATTATTCTACTTTATTATAACAAAAAAAGAGAGCAAAAGCAAGATACATTCACATGAGCACAACGATTGCTTATATTATATTATACCATCTTGTGAAATTTGGTTACATCACCCCAATATACCAACACAAAGATATGCATAATATATGTTTGCAGGAGTAACGAAATTCCAACTTGTTTGTGGACCTGAAATCCATTTCACATTATATACTATTAGAGTAGTTATGTAACCGGGAAAAAAAAAAAAAGAAGATTCAAGTCACCATTCAAGAAGCTAGAAAGTTAGGAATTTCATTTCTAAGACAAAGTTGTGTACAAATTCTGAAACCGATGCATAACAGCCACATCCATTTCATGCTGATTATAACTTTTCATGATATAATAGTATGAAAAGGATGGGCATACTGCTACAAGTTATGTGAAAGCGCTAATTGGTCAATGGAGCCATCACAGAGAATTAGACTTGCTATTAAAACCACCATTAAAATTGATGCAAGAGTCCTGCTGTAAAAGGCGCGGCGTAGGCGATGAAATGGCAACAGGTGGAATCTCAATGGAGTTAAGTTGAGGAGGTGGGTGCTGCCACTGAGGGAGTGGTCCAGCCAGGAGGAGGTTTTTCAGGAGCGGACCAGCTTCTATCACTGCCTGCAGGAGCTTCCCTTTCTCTGGCAGTGGCCTCTTGGGTACTAGTTTCAAGGTTGCTTGTGTTGGCAATGGTTGTGGTAATGGTGGTTGGAGAATTGGGTCTGTACCCGGAGATGAAATGATGTTTTCATCAGAGTCAGAAGAGGCAAAATGCTTGCTTGAGTCAGTGCCTTTTGAGTCATCCTCATTGTTTGAAGCAGCTTGTTGTTGTTGTTGTTGTAGTTGTAGTTGCTGCTGTTGCTGCTTTTGTTGTAGTTGTTCTTGAAGCATGAGTTTCTCCAAAATTAGATTCTTGCATCTTGACTGTGCCTCATCTCTCTCTTTGATGGTCCTGCTCAAAAGATCTTTGACATGAATCAGTTCATATTCTCTTTTTGTAATCTCCTCCTTAGCTGCTAAAAGTGTTGTCTCTAGCTCAAAGGTTGTGTACAAGAGAGAATGCCTTAACTCCTCCATTCCCTGCCAATTTAATAGTCTTAGAGAACTGTTTCCTCCAAACACAGCACATTCACAAGAAGTAGAAAATAGTATCTAACAAAAGAAAGCATTGAAGTTAAGATGATTAAAGAATGTCTAACCTCTTCATGGTAGCTGAATTCCCAGCTAAGAGGACTGCATTGATCCTCCATTTCTTGCAGTGGTCTGACCAAAGTAGAGGGAAAAGAAGTTGGGGTTGTTATGTGTGGTTTCTTTACTTTTTATAGAATTGAAGCACTTTGTCGCTATTTCAGTCCTTTTTTGGTCACTTTAATTTTTTTTTTTCCCTGGGACATGAGGTTGGAAAAATACACAAAAGGCCAAAAGTATAGGCAGGCCAAATTTGCTTAGTGCATAAATCTTTATGTATTTTGGATTCTGTGTGCATGACCAAATTGTGAGGGAAGGAATGTGAAATCTGCAGTAAAAGTAACGCATAGTTCTTCTTCATATTCTACCTTTTTGGTATGACTAGCGGCGGATGACACGTGCTCATGCACTTGTGAATGCAAAAGTTAAGATGTTGCTGAAATGAGGACTTATTGCATATCCCCTTAAGCACCTAAAAGTTTATGAAAAAAAAAATCCTAATTTATCATATATTTTATTAAATTACCCTGCATTTTATATTTTTACATATTTGTTTTCAGATTATCCACATACACTACATAATCTATTAAGCTGTGTTCAACAGAAGAACCTTCTTTTCTTTATATAGTTTGGAGATAACATGAATCCAATTTCTTACTTTCAGAAACATTCTCAATTTTTTTGTTGTTGAAATATTTGAGATAATTTCATGATGTGTCATAGTTATTTTCTGCCAATGAAGTTTCTCTAATGGTTTTACTAAATGGCGTGAAGCCTAGCATAGGCATTAGATAGCAATGACCATAATTCAATCGACTCACAAACTGCTTTTCATTGAAATTCCTAGCTGTCTATTGCAGCTAATTCTTATGATCAAATTTTAATGGCTCAACAAGTAAATTAGGCAAGGTAGAGCAGCAACTAATTCTCAGAAATCAGAATATAACTGCTCCTATCTCAATTATATGTAAAAGCCTTGTAGTAGAATTAGAAGCTACAAGATGATATGGATGAGAAATTTAACCAAAAGAACCAACCAACTAGACTATATGGCCTTGTATCCAGGACCGCGTTGGCTGAAATTAATAGAACTAGTATGGAACCATTGATTTCCGGATTGATTTGTTGAGAATCCATAGCCGACGACAAAAGTTTGGGATAAATAAGGCTTGGTTGTTGTTGTTATCCATTCCTTATGGAAACTCAGCCACCTCATTGGGCTAATACAGGGAAAGTATCTTGCTTTGTTAGATCTTACGGAAAAGTAGACAAAAATGCTGAAAAAAACAGTGATATTTTGATCAAATATTTAACATGACAAGATCCTATATAACTTCTTGTCTCAGTTTATTGATGAACAAAGTCAAATCAAGGGTTTTAAAAGTTGGTAATGGGACAAGGAGAAGGCAAAAAGGATTGAACTTAATAAAACTAATCTTGTATTATACTTTAAACCGGGAAAATCTCCTCGGTCAGGCTAAAAGAGAAAGTACTATTTGATGAATGATTAAAGCCATCTGATCCACACACTTTTTTCTTTTGTAGAGCCATACTGAGGCTTTCTTTTTGACTCTTGAAAGAGAAATTGGATGAATAGTTGTACTATAAAACCGTAGTAGCACGATGCATCATGGTTTTTATCTTTACATTGAAGAGGGAAATTTTACCAGACCACACCATACATGATACATAGCTACCATGTCTTATTATGAGCTAGTTGCTGGTACAAATGATATATATTTGTGTCCAGTTCGTAAGAGCCAAAATTTTCAACTCAAATTGCAGTGTCTAATAATCCATCTTTCATTTTGACTTATTTATGTAATCAAAACAAGAATCCATTCCAGAATTTTTTTTTTTTTTTCTCCTTTTGACTTGGTAAGATTTGAACTTAAAATCTCTCCCATTGTCATTCCACATTTCCACCATTTTACATTTGAGCCTGAATCCAAGTAGCAATGTAAGGTAACAAAAAATAAGTCCTCTTTTCAGTTTGTTTTTCACATTGTTTGAAAAGGAAGCCCACAAAGTTTATAGGATCAGTTCTTAGTTCTTAGAATCATTTACAATTGAACTTTGTTTCATTTTGCTACTAAGCTCCAAACTTTGTGGTGAAACTCAAAAGTAACTCACCAAAAAAGAAAAGAAAGAAAATGCCAACATTTATTATGTCATTATCATCCGACCATGAAAAAGAAAAGCATTTATTTTGTCATAGATTATTAGATTGTAAATGAAACATGTTTTCCCACCTCACTTGAGAGAGTGTACGCATGCACCTGTCTCAACCTCTTTCATGTTTTATCAGTCAGAGAAGGGAGCGGAACCGAAAAAAAATTTCCACCAAAATATGGCAAATTAGATAATGGTAGGGTCCTCATGGACCACTTTTGGCTTACAGAGTTCTCAAAAAAATAGAATAGCGGCTTCCAAATTGACTCATTCAAAACCCACTGTTTTGTGTGGGTGACGGCACAGCCTCTACATGCATTGAGGTGTATTTTACTATTTTACACTACGGAAAAAGTCTAATACACGGTGAGTTTCAATTCCTGAATTCGTGATAAACATTTCCCTTTGTACTAACATGTTCATTAGAATTCAAGTTTCAACATTAAAAAAAAAAAAAAAAAAAAAAAAAAGGTAAATTGCAACATATGCTCTAAAGTTTGGGGTGTTTGGATTTTACATCCTGAAATTTCATAATTTTGATTTACCCCTAAAGTGTGAGGATGTTTGGATTTTATACTTAGAAGTTTCAGAATTTGGATTTTACCCTTGAAGTTTTATTATATTTGCATCAGCAACCTCTTCGTCCATATTTTCCATTAAATGTCACATGTGTTTAGTTCATCAAATAAAATAATGCTACATCATTTTTATTATGTCATGCCATGTTTAATTATTTAGTATTTTTTAGGCTACAAAAATGACGTGGCATCATTTTATTGGATAAACTAAACACACGTGGCAAGATTATATGGCACTTAACTGAAAATATAGGCGAAAGAGTTGTTGATGCAAACGGAATAGAACTTTAAGGGGTAAAATTCAAATTTTAATTCTTCAATATGTAAAATCCAAACACCCTCAAACTTTAAGGCGTAAAATCCAAACACTCCCAAAACTTTAAGGAATAAAATCTAAATTTTGAAATTTCATAGTATAAAATCCAAACATCCCAAACTTTAAGGGTGTAGTTTGCAATTTAGCTTAAAAAGAAAAAACCCTACACCTCTACGACCCTCTAGTCTTTAACTGGGTTTCTTGTGTGGTGCAATAAGCCAATAACAATGTTGTCAAACATTAATCATTACAACATGGGGTAAGCCCTCCTTTTCTTTTCTTTTTCTTTTTTTCCTTTTCTGTACGTGTGTTCTATGGAGGGTTACCCTAAAACTGTTTCAGAATTCATAACAAAATTTGCCCTCCAGCTCCTTATTCAAAATCAATGCGAACCTGATAACTTGTAGGCCAACCTAAAAGTATTATCGGTTGTTATCTTTACAAGAAAGAATGAAAACACTAGTATCACATAATCATCAACTATTCCATAGTCCCATAAATTCTGAATATTTTTTTAAGCTGCTGGACTCTAACCAGCAACATAAATTATGATGACAAATGGTGTTTTTTTATATATAGAAACATGACAAATGGTAATATTGTGAAAACAACTTCTTTCCTTTTTTTTGCGCGTTTTCTATTCTTTTGTTTTAGAGCGATTCCTTTCAGCTGGATGCCACCACAATCAATTTCTAGGGATGAGGTCTTTGATTGAATAACCGAAACCATAAATCACATCAAAAAGGATCTAAACATGTTTCCCTCGTGGACCCACATAGACTAGGTGATGTTACATGCGTCGGGTGCATGTATTTTCCTCTCACATGAGAGTGTGAGAGAGGGGATACATGCACCCGATGCATGGTAGATTTTCTTCACTTAAACAGCTTTTAGGGTTTTATACTATTATTCCCTAAA